>CM050511.1:64732944-66230444 GCA_027563665.1 Antrozous pallidus
AGATTCTTTTCTGCACAATTTTGGCTAAGAGGAAAAGGTGCTTTCCGATCTCCTACTACTTATTTCTCAAAATAATTCCACATGGCATATTCCAAAAAAAAAAAAAAAAAAAAAAAGGAAATGAAAGTAGCTTATGTAAGATTCCAGGGCAGGAGGAAGTAAAATAAAATTAGAGCTTTAGTTATGTCTTCCCTAACTACAACTGAAGTCTCCTCTCAGCAACTCACTGAGTTTTATCTCCCTTCCTTTACAAAACCCACTTTTGTTCCTCACCACCATCTCTCCTGCCCCTTAATCACACACACACACACACACACACACACACACACACACACACACACACACAACACTTGCCCAAATACCACTACTAAAAAAATATGAAATTACCTGTTGAACATATGGCTCTCCAAAAGGGAATACATTCAAGCCAATTTTACAGGTGTTTATTGAGCACCCATATGTAAGAAAACAAAGTAAGAGTGAAGAGAGGGAGGTGTGTTGTGGTGTTCCTACTGGGAAACCAGGTTGAGAACCGCTGCTGTAGAGTCTAAGACCATCGGAAAACACAGATATTTACATTACGATTCATTAACAGTAGCAAGATTACAGTTATGAAGTAGCAACGAAAAGAATTTTATGGTTGGGGGTCACCACAACATGAGGAACTGTATTAAAGGGTTGCGGCATTAGGAAGGTTGAGAACCACTGCACTAAAGTGTTGTGGACTTGATTCCTGGCTAGGCACATGCCTGGGTTCAATCTCCTGGCAACCGATGGATGTTTCTCTCTCATACTGACATATTTTTTTTCTCTCTTTCTCTGTCCCTTCCTCTTTCTCTAAAATTGAAAAAAGCATATACCTGCCCTGGCTGGTGTGGCTCAAATGGTTAGAGCATTGGCCCACACATTGCAGTGTTGCGGGTTTGAGTTCCAGTTAGGGTACACACCTGAGTTGCAAGGGGGCATGTGTGGGAGGCAACCAGTTGGTGTGCCTCTTTCACAACTATGTTTCTCTCTCTCTCTCTGCTCCTCTCTCCCTCCTTTCTACTCTCTCTAAAAATCAATGAGAAAATATCCTCATATGAGGGTTAACAAAAAATAAAATTAAAATTAAAAACGAAAAATAAACATATATCCTTGGGTAAGGATTGAAAATAAAAAGAATTTTGGTGGCAGGGCCTGGAGATATGCATTTTTAAATCACTTCCCACTTAATTCTTATGAATCTACAGATTCCCCTGTGAAAAGTACTTTTAGATCGCCTACTGTACATTTAAGCCCAGTTTGGACACAAAACCCTCTGGAGAGAAAAAATAGAAAAGAGGGAAAGCTATCCTCTCTAATTAGCATTGATTTTAGAATCATCCCTTTCTAATTCTCAGAATCTGTTCCTAGTTAATTGCTGATGTGAGCATTTCCTGGGCAGTGGCTGGCTTCCCAAGGTCAGGCAGCCCTCACACCCTCTGAGGTGTCAGGACTGCTGATGGGGCCCAGGGAGCTGGCGCTGATTTGCAGACCAACCATTATCTGCAGGTCCATCAAACAGCAATGGAAACCTCAGAAGCCTAGAAGTGTTGGAAACTCTTACTGGATAATGGGGAGTGTGGTCTTTCTGGGGCCACTCTCAGGTCACCTCTCTACTTCGCACCCCCACACCTCAATCCCTCATTCCCAAAGGGTCTAACGCGTCATATCAGATACCGTTTTTTTTTGTGTGTGTGTGTGTGTGTGTATGTGTGTGTTTTTTAATTTAAAAAACACACTTTTGTATTATCATTTATTTTAGAGAGAGAGGAAGGAGTAGAATAGAGAAAGAGCAACACTGATGAGAAATAACGATCAGCTGCCTCCTACCTGCCCCCCTACTGGCAATCCAGCCCACAACCCAGGCATGTGCCCTGACTGAGAATCAAGCCGGTGAATTCTTGGTTTATGGGTCAAAGCTCAACCACGAAGGCACACCGGCTGGGCAGATACCAGTTTTGGTTTTTAAAAACTCACGCAGAAAACACACACAATTGTCACTCAGATCACTTGGGAAGGGCACGATGTGGTCATGTGATGTGTGGAAGGAAGCGATCATGCTGAGACCTCTGTGGGTTTGAACCTTCGCTGCCCTTTGCTAGGCCTGCTTTTGGGCCAGCTACTGGCCCACAAGGGGTACATGCAGTGATAATGGCTGGGAGGGGCCATGTGAAGTGGGAGAGCCAGAGTGCAGAGCACTCAGGAGGGGCACACCAGGCAACAGGCGCTTCCCTTCCTTCCTCCCTCCACACTTCCTTTTAACTCCTTCCTCCTCACTCCACCCACACCTCCCTGCTCCCAAAGCCAGGACTCCTTTGTAAATTTCAGAAATCTTTCCTCAGCCACCACCTGTTCCCACTTTGTCTATGACTCCCCACCACACATACTACGTTCTCTCCCCAGCCTCCCCGTGACCAGGGCCCCTACTCTGTCATCTTTATGGCTGTAAAACCTACTACGTTTGCTGATACTGGGCAAGTGCCAAGTACCGAGGACTAAAGATACTACAGGAAAAGTGCTTAGGGCAGTGCCGCGTTTGTTTAGTGAAGTATAGCTGCTCCTCACCATTGCTCTGCTCTTTATGTCTTACAAAAAACCTGGAGAGTGGGTCCTGACTGCTGATCTGCTCCTCTTTGCAGGTGAAACAAATGGGCTCACATAGCTAGAAAGTGATAGAATTGGAATTTTAACCAAGTGTCTGGATGGATCCAAAACTCCTGCTTTTTCATGTGCAATTAATAAGACCTCTGTCTGAAGTCTTACATTCAGAATAAATATAGGAAAACATTTTTTAGAATGTGCTAATTCTAGAGATATATAAGCATATGTAATTGTGTGTGTGTGTGTGTGTGTGTGTAAAATTAAATGACTTTAAAAAAGTTATCTGGGCAAGGTCAAGATGATGGCTTAGGTAAATGCAGTATTCACATCCTCCCCTAACCAACTAAACTATAAAGCAACCATCACTCATAACCACCGGAAACCAAGTTGAATGGAAGTTCTACAACTAGGGATTTAAAGAAGCCACATCAAACCTGGCAGGAGGGCTGGAGATGAGTAATGGGCTGGTCCCCCACCCATGGCTGTAGATACAAATCTGGAGGGATATCTCAGCTGCGGAGGTCCCCCCTGAGGAGTGAGGGGTCCCAGCCCCACACCAGGCTCCCTAATTCAGGGTTCCAGTGCCAGGAAGAAAAGTCCCCATAACTTCTGACTGTAAACAACCATTGGGGAATGAGTCTGAGTGAGACTATGGCTGCTGGAGTCCTAGGCAGCACCTCTTAAGGGGCCTGTGCATGGACTTACTCAGACTCACTCCTCTGAGCTCCAGTACTGGGACAGCCATTTGAAAGGCACAGGGACATACAATTGAATTATATCAGGGTGAGAGCTTGGGGGAAGCTTTTTGCCATACAAAAGTACTGACAGAGGCCATTGTTCCTTTTCTGAGCCCTCTCCCCACAGGGTCAGCAAATAGGGGTTGTATCTGAGTCTCCATCCACCAGGCTCACCCTGCTCACAGTGGTCTCAGGGGAATACCCTGCCCCACTGAACTTGTGGGCCCACCCAAACTGTTTCCAGTGGTTTTTCCATACAAATGGCCTGTTTGGCTCATGCTCCAGATTGTCTTAAAATATCCCAAACAAATTGCATCTGGCCTAGGCATGCTGCGTACCTCTCAGTAAATGGCCCCAGACCTAGCACTAGCAGCCTCCAGCCTTGGTTCACAGGTGGGCCTTGCCTGGATACCTCCAAGCCCAGCACAAGCAGCGGCTATTTGCAGATTGCTTTGTAGGTCATGCTGGGTTGCCTCAGGCAGAACACAGGTGGTGGCTGACCTTGGCCTGCACCTCCTGGGAGGCCCCAGAGCCAGTGCACTCAGTGGACAGCTTCAGGCCATGTCAAAGCACCACGCAATCACTTCCACTCAAGGGGCAGACTCAGTGGGCACCAGAGGCCTGATAAAGTAAGTCCTGCTCTGTGGGACAAGCCCTTGTATAGCTGATCCTCCACAGTGGTCAGTAGTCACAGCCAGTACTTGCAGCCAATGGGCCTGAGGGTAAATCCTGACCAATTGATGTTCCAACAGCAGTCAAGGCTCAACTACAACAGGAGGGTGTACACATCCCACATTTTGGGGGAGGGCACGCCTGGAGTGCCCAGCTCAGGTGAATGAGGAGGCCGTGTCACTGAACCCCACATGACACCCACTACATTAGGCCACTCTACGTGCATGGGAGATACAGCTGCTCTACCTAATACATAGAAGAGACAAAGACACGTGTCCCAAATGAAATAACAGAACAAAATTCCAGAGGAAAAAAAAACCCTAAATAAAATGGAGACAAGCAAGCTACTAGATGCAGAGTTCAAAACATCAGTTATAAAGATGCTCCATGAACTTAGTGAGGACTTCCACTCCATGAAAAAGAGCCAGTCAGAAATGAAGGATAATTTACAGAGGATCAGTCAAAACAACGAAAACTGTCCATTATAATATATCTAAATGAACAGTGTGGTATCTGAGAAGTGGATGGGAAAGTTCAACCTAGAATCCCATTTTAAAAACATCAGGGACTTATTAAGACATTATGGGAAAAAGAAATTTTTTTTTTCTGGGTTCTGGGTCTTCTCAGAGATGTTATAAATTAAGTGATCTTGTATCCCATACACAGTGATGACCCAAATCTTGGGGTTGCGCTTACATTCGTACCACTTTCTGAGCTTCGCATCAGTACCACAAACTTTACCAGTCTGAAACCCCACCCAACTATTACCCTCAGATTAGGAGTTCGGGCCTGGCAGAGCCGGGTTCTGTGCTCAGAGCCTCACAGGTTGAAATGAAGGTTTCAGCTGAGCTGGGTTCTCCTCTGATAGGCAGTTTCTATCAGGGCAGACGCCCTTCAGAGCCCTCTTCCGAGCTCATGCAGGCTGTTGGCAGAATTCAGTTCCGCGTGGTTATAGGATCGAGGTCCTGTTACCTTGCTGGCTGTCAGCACTGTTGTCATGGCTCCTAGAGGTCAGCCTCGGGTTCTAGCCATAACCTGGCTGCTGACTTCCATGGCAGCTCATACAGAGTGTGCACAGGTGGGTGGGCACTTTGGAAGCTGCATTAGCTGACTAGATCTGTCATAGCAAAGTACTGCAGACTACGTGGCATAAACAAACCACAGAAGTTCACATCTGTGCCATTCTGGAGGCTCAAAGTCTGAGACACGGTGTCAGCAGAGCTGGTTTCCTTCTGAGGCCTCTCTCCTTTGCCTGTAGATGGCCATCACCTCTCCCAGTGTCTTCACAGGCCCTTCCCTCTATGCTCATCTGTGTCCTAATCTCCTCTTCTCAGAAGGACACTAGTTGCATTGGAACAGGGCCCACTCATATGACTTCATTTTATCTCAGTTACCTCTTTAAAGGTCCTATCTCCAAACAGGCCCCTCTGAGGCGCGGTGGGGAGGACTTCAGCATGTGAAATCTGGAGGAACACAATTCAGCCCACAACTGGAAATCAACTTAGAGTTCTGCCTCCCCGCACACACACATTTTGTCTAGAGGTACAAGGCCAACGTTGGCTTTTATGAGAGTTACTAGAAAGACATGGTCACATTCTAGTGTGGGGTTTCAACTCTTTTTGGAAAGACTTGCAAAATGTAAAACGTTCCCTGAAATATGACATATTATTCTGAACATTTTTAATTTCCTGAAATTTAGAATCAAATGCCTGTTTTAGATACTCAAGGAAACGATAAAGCTACTTAGGGACATTTTAGCGACTTCGCTGAACTCTGGCATAGAAATGAGTTTGTTCTAGCGTTGTTTTACCTCTGCTATTTCCTTTCTCAATTGGACAATTTGTATGGGACCAGTCTTGAAAATTAAAACACATTAGGTTGTGACGCCTACTAATGAGCAGCAGAGATGTACTTTGATTTATTGTTGGTACCTTGAAAGTAGAAATGGGAGCTGAGGACCAAATTAAAAATTGGTGACTGTATAACTAATGCCACCCCGATGAATTCAATTAAAAATAAAGAATTGTGATTATAGCCCTAGCCAGTTGGCTCAGTGGATAGAGCATAGGCCTGCAGACTGAAGGGTACTTGGTTCGATTCCAGTCAAGGCATATGCCTGGGTTGCTGACTCAATCCATGGTAGGGTGGGGGGGGGGGCATGCAGGGATTCTCATCATGATGCTTCTCGTTCCTTCTCTCCACCCTTCCTTTCTGAAGTCAATAAAAATATATTTAAAAAAAGAATTGTGACTATAGTTAATATTGTTGTATGCTTGAAAGTTGAGTAGATTTTAAATATTCTCATCACGCACACACATGGAGTTAACTATGTTAACTATTTGGGGTGATAGATATTGTAGGAGGGGAGGGGGATTCTTTTCCTACTCCCCTTCCCCCCTGTTCTTCTGGCGGGTCTAATACCAAATTGACATGAAACATTAACAGGAGAAAAAAGCATGTTTATTATGTACATGGGGGTCCATATGAATATACAGAGGATATATCAGGCATTCGAGGCTAATATGCCATCTTGAGCTACGAAGAAAGTAGGGGTGGTGTGATTTGAGTCTTCAAAGAGCAAGAAGGCAAATCATACAAAGATTAAAATCAGGTTTTGTAATCAAATGTTTGCTTTATCATCTTTAACAATGGGACACAGAAGTGACTTTGATCAAATGGGCCTTGTTGGGTTTCTCCTCCTCCATTGCCTAGTTCATATCCTATCTAATAAAAGAGTAATAAGCAAATTGATTGTACCTCCGATACACCCACAAGTCACACCCACAAGCCATGACCACCAGCCAATCAGGAGCAAATAAACCCCAACCAAGATGGCTGTGGCCACTAAGAGTAGGAGGGAGGCTTGGGTTTCCATGGCAATGGAGGAAGCCAAGCTTTCTGTCTGCCCTTGCCAGCCTAGGCCTCCACTCAATGTTACAAAGTTTTATTTATAGAAGATACATACATCCCAACAGAAATGGCGGCAGCCATGGAGCTGGAGAGAGCAGAAGCTAAGATTGCCCCGGTGATGGAGGAAGCCAAGCTTCTGCAGCCCTAGTGCCTAGGCCTCCACTCTAGGCTTCAAAGTTTCAATTATAGAATTTAAATAAACCCAAAAAGAAATGGCCACTGAGCCACCAGAAGGCTTGGCTCTGCTCCAGGCTACAAAGTTTCAATTGTAGAACATAAATTAATCCCAGATCCCAGGGCCTTTGCTTGGGTCACTGGGAGGCATGGCTGGGCTGCAAACCACCATAGGTCCCTTGCCCAGGCTACCCCATGCCCCAAGGGAACCCCCACCCTGATCCAGGACACCCTTCAGGGCAAGCCAGCTGGCCCCCACCCATGCACCAAGCCTCTATCCTATCTAATAAAAGAGTAATATGCAGATTGACTGTCATTCTAACAAACAAGATAGCTGCTCCCATGTGGTCAAAGATCCTGCTTCCATGTGGACACAAGATGGCCACCACAAGATGGCCAGCAGGGGAGGGCCATTGGCAGGTTCCAGGCCTGCAAGGGAGGGCAGTTGTGGGTGATGAGGCCGGCAGGGGAGTGCCGTTGGGAGGATCCAGGCCTGTAAGGGAGGGCAGTTGGGGTTGATCAAGCCTGTAGGGGAGGGCAGTTAGGAGTGACCAGGCTGGCAGAGGAGGGAAGTTGGGGGCAAACAGGCTTGTAGGGGAGCAGTTAGACATCAATTATGCTGACAGGGTAGTGGTTAAGTGGTGATCAGGCTGGCAGGCAGGAGTGGTTAGGGACAATCAGGGAGGCAGGCAGGTGAGCAGTTTGGAGTCAGCAGTCCTGGATTGTGAGAAGGATGTCTGACTGCCCATTTAAGTCTGATCCCTGTAGGATCGGGCCTAAACGGGCAATCAGACATCCCTCAGAGAAGTCCCAGATTGGAGAGGGTGCAGGTTGGGCTGAGGGACATCCCCTGCCCCCCATGCATGAATTTTGTGCACTGGGCCTCTAGTCCTATATAATACAAGGCTAATATGCAAATGGAATGAATGGCAGAACAACAAAAAAAACCCAGGGGGCACGCATGGAACGTGATGGGCATCGGCTGTGGTGGGATGGTAGAGCAGGTGTGTGGTGGTGCCAGACCCAGGCAGGGTGAGCTTCTGGTGGTTACTGAAAACTCTTTGCTCCCTCGCACCATCGCCCTGCCTGTCACGTGCACTTGCTGTCGGTGCCAGCCCTGTTTCCACCCGCTGCCAGCACTGGAGCCACCGCTCACATCCCCTGACAGCACCCAGTGCTGGCCCTGATCACTCAGTGCCATCAGCGGGTGCAAGGAGTGGCTGCCAGCCCTGATTGCTCCTGAGGGCTTCTCCACCTCCCACTGCCCCTGAAGGGTGATTGGGACAGCAGCCACTGCTTCCACCCACTGATGGTGCCAGCCCTGCTCACACTTGCTGCTGGTGCTGGCCCCATTCACTCTGCACTGTCAGTGGGTCGTGAGTGGGGCCAGTGCCATGGGAGCAAGGCCTGCAGACAGGGGACCAGGAGGCTGTGGTGGGAGGAGCTGGGCAGGGGTGTGGAGATGGGCCGAGACCCGTCCCTATGCCCATCACAGCTTCATGGCCCACAGTTCCTTTCAAGGTGCATGGATTCGTGCATGGGGCCCCTAGTTACACTATAATTGTCTATGGTGGGAGCTCCCTTCCTGAATAGGTCTCTATCTAAATTCCTGTAGGCAGTTAGCAGGAAGGCCAAAGGTTTTTTCCTGAGTCCGTTGTTTCTTAAAAATAACTAGCATAGACCATTAATATATCCCCGAAAAGGCATATTTTGGGGATGGTAAATTGTGCTTTTCTTTTGATATGCATATCAAAAAAGTTTAAAAAATATATATATTTTATTGATTTTTTTACATAGAGGAAGGGAGAGGGACAGAAAGTTAGAAACATCGATGAGAGAGAAACATTGATCAGCTGCCTCTTGCACACCCCCTACTGGGGATGTGCCTGCAGCCAAGGTACATGCCCTTGACCAGAATGGAATCTGGGACCTTTCAGTCCACAGGCTGACGCTCTATCCACTGAGCCAAACCGGTTTTGGCTTATATCAAAAAAGTTTAAAAAATTTTGTCTTAGAAGATCAAGCAGACAAAAAAGAATTAAGGGGTAAAATGCAGGCAGGTTTATAGTTAGAAAATCAGATACAAGTTTTACACTTTGAAATAATTCTTTGTTTTTAAATTCTGAGTTTAAGCACATTGATATTGATTGCCTATTTAGGTTTATAATGCATTCTCATTTTAAGTATCAGCTTAAGAAAGGAATCTTAATTCTTTCTAGACAGCTTTCACAACTGACAGAAGGAGAGGTGATACTTTCTTTTTCCATATTTCTCCAAGCTGAGAATATATTATTTTTATTTTTTTATTTTTATTTTATTTATTTATTTATTTATTTTAAATATATTTTATTGATTTTTTACAGAGCGGAAGGGAGAGGGATAGAAAGTCAGAAACATCGATGAGAGAGAGACATCGATCAGCCGCCTCTTGCACGCCCCCCACTGGGGATGTGCCCGCAGCCAAGGCACATGCCCTTGCCGGAATCGAACCTGGGACCCTTCAGTCCGCAGTCTGACGCTCCATCCACTGAGCCAAACCGGTCTCGGCGAGAATATATTATTTTTATAATTGACTTAAATCTTCAAGGGGATAGAGCTTTTCTTGTATGTGAGAAAATGGAACAAATTTTAGACTGGAGAGACCAAATCACAGAGTCTTTCATACAAAAAGTGCTCAGCAGGTGTGTGTTAAATTGGTTCAAATCTAATTGAATTAAAGTTTAAGAGGAAATATGAATCTTAAATGAGTAAAATTAAAAAGAGCACTAGCTGATTTGGCTCAGTGGATAAAGTGTCAGCCTGTGGACTTTAGTTCTGATCCAGGGCATATGCCTACGTTGCAGGAGGCAGCTGATCAATGATTCTCTCTCATTGATGTTTCTATCTCTTTCTCTCTCTCTCTTCCTCTCTGAAATCAATCCTATCTAATAAAAGAGAAATAAATAAATTGACCATACCTTCGCTACACCCACCAGCCACACCCACCAGCCACACCCACCAGCCACACCCACCAGCCAATCAAGAGCTGGGGCCGGGCCACGGAGAGGCGGGGCTGAGGTGGCCAGGGCCAGGGGAGGGAGTTAGTAGGACATCCCCTGAGTGTTCTCAGTATGTGTGAGGGGGCAGGTTGGGCTGAGGGATCAAGCACCCCCAGTGCATGAATTTCATGCACCGGGCCCCTAGTAAAAATTAAAAAAAAAATAAATAAATAAAAAGAATAAATAAATATGGTAAACCTAGGATATAACTGTTCAAAAGAAGTTTTAGGATAAATAAAATGTATATTCTTTTATACACTAACTTTAATGAATTATTTACATAATATGTCAAAGTGTAAAATTATTAAAAGTCACTTACTAACTTATTAAAGACTTAATGATGATATTGATGTTAAGGATTAGACAGATCCATGGAATCCATCATAAAAATATTTTTGAGAGCTATATATTAGGTTTCATAAATGATACAAAGACTTAAAGCTTTTCATATTTGTGAAAAAAAGTGTATAGTTCAGGGTTTTTTGGATTCCTAGTTAGACCATTTCTATCAGATCACACTGTCTCCATCTGGTCTATGTATCCCCAGGAAAATAATTCAATATTGATTTATAATATATTCAAGAAGACAATAAAATGTGATTCATTTGAACATATATTTAATGAATAACTAAAGCTCTTATCTTAATTATCTATTTGCTCCTACTTTCCTACTTACTTTTAAAGTAATCCTATATGATAAAAGCCTAATATGCTAAGTGTCTGGTCAACTGGTTGGCCATTCAACCAATCAAAGTGTAATATGCTAATGATATGCTAAGGCAGCTCAACCAGTCACTGTGACGTGCACTGATCTCCAGGGGGCAGATGCTTGCTGCTGGGGTCCAGCTGATTGGGACTGAGCAAGATGGGCCTGACACGCCCTGGAGGCCACTCGTGGTCCCTCCCTGGTTGGACAACCTTCCACATTTTCCCCTGGTCCTGATTGTGCACCAGTGGGGTCCCTCGGCCTGGCCTGCATCCTCTCACAATCTGGGACCCCTGGGATGTCAGAGAGCTGGTTTCAGCCCAATCCTGCAGGCCTGAGTGAGGGACCCCTGGTGCAAGAATTTGTGCACCAGGCCTCTAATTTATTATAAATTAGCATGATATTGAAATGTCAAACTGGAAGCCAATTAATCCTTTGTTTCAATTGTACTTTACAGGGTGACACTCTAACACCCCAATGGTCTCATATATTAAAATGTGTAAAGAAAGAACTTTTGCCCTGACCAGTTTGGCTCAAAGGATAGAGCATCACTCTAGGACTGAAGGGTCAAGGGTTCTATTCCAGTCAAGGGGATGTACCCCAGCCCCAGTTGGGGCTCCTGTGAGAAGCAACCAATTTATGTGTTTTTCTCACATTGATGTTTCTCTCTGTCTCTCCACTTCCTTCCACTCTCTCTGAAAATCAGAGAAAAAAAACAAAAACCCTTTTTTCTATTTTTGTAACTAATGTTTCATGTTTGCTCAGTGTAGGAACTCAAGTGCAGATGCAGTTCATGGCGCCCACCTGAGAGCCAGCCAGATTTTCTCTTGGGGGAATCCTAGGCTCTGAATCACATGCCATGGTCTTGAGTCAAAGTAATGGATTCTGATCTGCTTTGCCTCCCAAAGAACAGGAGCTTATTCAACTGGACACCTGGGAAATTGTAATTTCTGTTTCTAAGGGGAGCAGAGGAGCCTGACCCTAATTGTTCTCTATTCTTGTCAGGCAATAGCATGCTTAAGGAACAGAAACCTATTCTGTTGACCCCTAATAACATGGGTGCATGGTGAATGTTGTAAAAATGCAATGGAAAACTCGTGGACAGAGGGATATATATAGTCTAGTCCTGGGATTCAGAGAACTCAAAGCAAGTTGGTAAGAAATGTCAAAATCTGTAGAGAAATTCAATAAGAGTTTATTTGAGTCAAACTGATGATGTATGCTGGAAAGCAAGATCTCAAATGCTGCAGAGAGTAAGTTTTGCAGCTTCTTTTATGCACTTGAAACTAAGGAGGAGACCTAAGGAAGATCGGAGAAAGCAAGGTGGGGATTGGATGATGGGATAGTTAACAAGATTATGTACATTTCTGATAGTTGAAAGATATTATTTGTTGTTTTTTTGCTATTTTTGTGACATGCATTTTTAAAAAATTATTTAAAGTTTTACATAAGGAGACATATTTTTTGTTTTGTTTATTTTTTTACAATATATTTTTATTGATTTCAGAGAGGAAGAGAGAGGGAGAGAGATATAGAAACATCAACATTGAGAGAGAATCATTGATTGGCTGTCTCATGCGAGCCCTCCTGCTGGGGACCAAGCCTGCAACCCAGGCATGTGCCCTTGCCTGGAGTCGAATCTGGGACCCTTTAGTCAGCAGGCTGATGCTCTATCCAATGAGCCAAGCCAGCTAGGGCTCAAAGGTAATGTTAACCTATACCGGGATAGGGCACATCTGGCCAGTTTTGCTCAATGGATAAAGCATCACTTTAGGACGGGCAGAGAAGGCCGAAAAATCACTTGGTCTGGCCCTGCCAAGGCATTAGGGGTAAGTTAATTAAATGTTTGAACAAATATAGGAAGCTATTTTTTAAGTTGATTAATTTCATATGACCCGTGAATGATGTTATAAATATCCAAATAACCAGAGAGCTGGTTTCAGCCCAATCCTGCAGGACTGAAGGGTCAAGGGCCTTTGGCAGAACAAAGGTTCCCCACCCCTGAACTAGATTCACAAGATAAATGAACAGGGCTGGTATACCACAAAAGGTTGCAGGTTCAATTCCTGGTAGAGTAGCTGACCAATGCTTCTCTTTCTCTTTCTTCTTTCCTCTCTCTCTTAAATCAATAAAAACATATCATTAGGTGAGGATTAAAAAAAAAAAGTTATAGGCCTGGGGCATAGCTAACCACCATGACCTGCCCAGTTAGGAATTTATGATCAGATTACTCTGTGAAGTTACTTTCTATAGAACCCCCTTTTTTAAATTCATGTGCATCAGGAGTAAAACTGACCTGGGATAAATATGGCTCTGCAAAATGACCTTTCAGACAACAATGGATGGCATATATGTTCCCATAAGATTATAATGAAGCTGAAATTATTATCATTTAGTGACATCATAGCTGTCATATTATTGTGTTGGAACACATTGTGATGCCCTCACATTATCATTTAGTGACATCATAGCTGTCATATTATTGTGTTGGAACGCATTGTGATACCCTCACATCATCACAAGATGGCCATCCCCATGTTGTCACAAGATGGCTGCCACAAGATGGACACTACAAGATGATCAGCAGGGGAGGAAAGTTGGAGGCAATCAGGCTGGCAGGGGAGTGGTTAGGGGACAATCAGGCTTACAGGGATCGGGCCTAAAATGGCAGTCAGACATCCCCTGAGGGGTTCCAGATTATAAAGGGTACAGATTGGGCTGAGGGACACTCCTTCTGTGCACAAATTTCATGCATTGGACCTCTAGTCTATATATATATAAAAGCCTAAGCGACCAAGGACCGAACAACTAAACAACCAGTTGACCAGTCACTATGGTGCACACTGATCACCAGGGGCAGATGCTCAATGCAGGAGCTGCCCCCTGGTGATCAGTGTGCTCCCACAGCCAATCTCCCACAGCCAGCCAACCTCCCGCTGTCTCTCCCCCTGGCTGGCCAACCTCCTGCCACCCCAATGCCCAGCCAGCCAACTTCCTGTGGCCCTTCCTCCTGGCTGGCCAACTTCCTGCAGCCCCACTGGCAGGCCCCCATCGACCCTGATTGCCAGTCAAGCTGAGAGATCCCACCTGTGCACGAATTTGTGCACCAGACCTCCAGTTGTGTTATAATTGCCAATAGTATTCAGTACAGCAACATATTGTACAGATTTGTAGCCTAGAAGCTGTAGTGGAACAGAATTTGCCACCTACTTGTCTATTTGGCATAAGGATTATTTTAGGCTAATTAATTTTAAGAAACAGCAGACGTGGGAGATGCTCTGAAAACTAAATGGAGACATTTACATTTGTAAGGGTGTCTCCCTCCAGGTACCTGGAAGAAGGGGATGACCTGATCTCTAGAAACTCTTACTAATACAGAAGAGAACCACTTAGATACACATAATAACATAATAACCTTATTCTGGTTCTCTGAGCTTTTCCTGGTATCCTCCCATAACTGACTCCCAACATCTGTCTTCAGCTCAAGATAGTATTTAAAGTGGTGGCTTCATCCATTTGGCAAGTTACTCAGTTTTCCTGGGTATCTCCTGTGGATATGGTGGTAGACAAACAGGCAAGGACAATGGGCCAGGAACAGAAGGTCTCTAGGCCAGAAACTAGGACAAAACTGTGAAAATAAGGACCTCCTCACAGGGTAACCTTTCCTCCCCTAGCATCTCGATGGCCATGCAGTTCAGACTCCCTGATCTTTCCTCCCTGGAGATAAAGTCTAGGCCTCAGTTGTATTTCAGCTCTAGGCCCAGAAAGGCAACAAAACCAGACAACTGAACCCATGGCTGACATCAGGACCAGCTACGTTGACTAATGACCCCAGCCGTGGTGCTGACCAATCAGTGGAGATCACAACCCTGAAAAGACACACTTGGAAAGCTGATGGATATTCTATTGAGATCCTCCCCTCAGACCACTCCTAAAATATCTAATCAATCTTTCTTTCTTTCCTTCTTTCTTTCTTTTTTTCTTTCTTTCTTTCTTTCTTTCTTTCTTTCTTTCTTTCTTTCTTTTTCCTTCCTTCCTTCCTTCCTTCTTTCTTCCCCCCTCTCTTCCTCCCTCCTTCCTTCCATCTTTCTTTCTCTCTCTTTCTTTCTTTCTTTCTTTCTTTCTTTCTTTCTTTCTTTCTTTCTTTCTTTTTCTTCCTTCCTTCCTTCTTTCTTTCTTCTTTCTTTCTTTCTTTCTTTCTTTCTTTCTTTCTTTCTTTCTCTCTCTCTCTCTCTCCCTCTTTCTTTCTTTCTTTCTTTCTCTCTCTCTCTTTCTTTCTTTCTTTCTTTCTTTCTTTCCCCTTCCTTCCTTCCTTCCTTCCTTCCTTCCTTCCTTCTTTTTTTCTTTCTTTCTTGTTGAAAATATTACATATGTCCCCCTTTTCTCCCAATTGACCACCTCTAGCCTGCCACCGCCCCTCGCTCAGGCCTTCACCATCCCCAGTTCAGTTCGTTAGCAAAAGAGTGGCTAGAGATGTGAGAGCATTAGAAGGTGCTATTTAGGGCTTTTGGTGTTAAGTTCTTTGATGATTTTAAACTTTTTACAGATGAAGTGCTTTATCATTATCTTAGAGTTGGAATCATTACTAGAAAAGTTTTGAATGATGCCATGAAAAAAGTGTAGGCTACTCTGGCCAGTGTTCTCAGTGGTTAGAGCATTGGATAAGAGCCAAAGAGTCTAGGTTCAATTCCTGGTAAAGGTCACATACCTGGGTTGCAGGTTTCATCCCCAGCCAGCTCTTGTTGGGGTGAGTGTGGGAGGCAACTCATCTCATATCGATGTTTCTCTCTCTCTCTCTTTCTATCCCCCCATCTCTCTAAAAATCAATGGAAACAATATCCTCAGATGAGGATTAACAAACACACACAAAAGTTTAGGCTACATTTGTGATTTATCAAATAAGTTAAAAGAAACAAAACATCATTCTTTGAATATTTATAAATGTGAGAGAAATTAACAAAATATTTGAAATGAGCAGCTGCAAAAATATGAAAAAACATATACTCCAAAACCTTACCCTAATTACAATCCTGAGGGAATGTATACTGTTGTAGAGAGGGCACAATATAAGAATCAGATAGTCTTGGGTTAAACTCTACGAGCCTGATAAAATTATTCACACTTGAGATGCCTGTTTTTTTGCATCACTAAATAACAGCATCTATTGTTGTGATAGGTAAATGAGATAATGTATGAAAAGTACCTTGAACAGGCCCAAAGCAAAGTAAATGTTATCATCACACTAGAAATGTTTTTGTTATGATTTTTCTTATGTTTTGTGCATTTCTTCTTAGTTTGAACAATAGGTGGCAGCAACGTTCTCTTAACCAATTTAAATGCAAATTGTTAATTGTGGAATGGATGAGATCAGTGAAGCCTTACTCAGTAGGAAGATATGTGTAAGTCACCAGAAAAGCAGAGGGAGAGAGATCATGGAGAGGAAGTGGGGGGGGGGGGGAGAGAAGGAGAAGGAGGAGGAGGAGGAAGAGAAGGAGGAGAAGGAGGAAGAGAAGAAGGAGGAGGAGGAGGAGGAGGAGGCGGAGGAGGAGGAGGAGGAGGAGGAGGAGGAGGAAAAGAAGGAGAAGGAGAAGAAGAGGAAGAAGAAAAGGGAGAATGAAGAAGGGAGGGAAAGGAGAGAGAGGTTTAGGTAGGTTTAGAAAGAAATTTGGTATTTCAGAAGAAAGTACTGAAATAGTAATTATGAAGGGGAAAATCAGGTCTTTATTTGGATATTCTTCTACTTTCTAAAGGCTTTAGTGTTATTTTGTTTTTATTTTTTTTCTTTTTTTTAAATTATTTTTTATTGATTTTTTGCAGTATAATAGTAGTACATGTTTTCCTTTCCCCCTCCCCCTTATCCTCCCCCCAGCCTCCCCCACCCCCCAGCACATATCCCCAGCTTCCCCCCTCCCCGCCCCAGTGTCTTTCATTCATTGGTTATGTTCATATGCATCCATACAAGTCCTTCCGTTGATCTCCCCCCGCATCTGCCTCCCATCCACCCAAGCCTCCCCCTGTAGCTTGACAGCCTGTTCAAGGCCATCCTGCCTCTATATCAATCACTCTCCCCTGTTTCTTTTCTTCAAAAATATCTTGCCTCTGCATACTAGAAATAAATGTATAAGAACAAAAAGTGTTTCAGTCTCGGTTTCAATGTCCAACTTTTCTGAGTCCCAGTTTCAATGTCAAATAATTCATTATGTGTATAAGTCAGCAATGGTATCCAGATGGTGGACATATCGTGTCAATGCATGATCCATCCTCTCTGGTTTGGTCCTGGGCTGCCTGCAGACATGCACAGCTGCTGACTGCTAGCATGGCAAGATGTCGTCAGTGTCCCCCATCTCTGGACCGTCCTCGTGACTGGAACAGATCCATCAGTTCCTCACCGTCGCAGGAACCCACATGGTCTTAGAGTTGTTCTCTGAAAACACACAAACACATTCTCGACCAAAAGTTAACAAAGGGATCCTCTATGCAAAATAGACTTGGGATTCTTTTTAATTTTTGCCTAAATGATTTTCCTTTGGCTTATTTTGACACCATGTGTGTTTTTTCATGGGTGTCCTGCTATTGTTTTTACGAATGGAATTTACTTTACTGGAGTAAGAATTTTCTAGATGTATTTTACTTACTCGATATTTGTTTTTTGTCCCTTACATGATATTACCCCGCTGTCCCCTCCCCTTTTTTGATTAATGGGGACTTTTGGAAATTTTCTATTGCAGTCTTGATAATTTTAAATTTTAATTTTTGCACACAAAGTGACTGCTTTAGGTTCTTTGGATGTTAGGCAAATTTACAGTGAGATGAACTACTAATAGATTTTTCAGTTAATGTTTTAGGAAAAGCTTTTTGTCCAGTACACTATAATTTTCTTGAGTATTCTCGTATTTCACTTGGCCAATTTAAATTAATCTGAAAACTTGATTACTATTTTCCTGTCAATTTTAATACTCAAGCAGAAATCTTAGTTTACCCTGTGAATACTAGTGGAAAGGAATATTTGCAATTTTGAGTAGGTCCCGAGCATTCCTGGTAATAGACTGAATTTAGATATACAGCAGCTATTGCTGGCCGAGTCTCTGTCTGCCGCCTGGGTCCCCGTATGAGTTGTGTGTGGGAGGCGAAGCAGCCGTGGGGGTAGGAGACCTCCCTTAGAAGGGTTGAGAATTCAAAACCCTGCAAGGTTTGTGGATGAGGGTCTGTGCCCCACCTCTGTTGACCTTTTAGTTCTCTCCTGTTGGCCCCTCTGTGACTGTGCTGTTATTTTGTTTTTAAATACATGTGGGGGAGTGGTGGTTATCATATTTTCTCTGTTGACAGTTTTTAAGGATCTTAACTGGTTATAGATGAGATTTAGTAAAATGAGCTGCTGCCCAGAAAATGTCTGTAAAGTATAATGTGTTTTTAAAATTATTTTTTTAAATTGATTTTTAGAGAGAGGAAATGAGAGGGAGAGAAACATCAGTGTGAGAGAAACAGGGATCAGCTGCCTCCTGCATGCTCCCTACCAGGGATAAAGACCACAACTCAGGCATAGAACCAGCAACTTTTTGGTGCATGGGATGATGTCCAATCAGTTGAGTCACACTGCCCAGGGCAAAATTGAAGCTCTATGTTCACTTTAACCAAACTACTAATCTCAAAATTATAAAAACATGGCTATTTCCCTCTATGCAAAATATTCTTTCTACACTAAGACACAATGGTATATTGGGTAACTATTGTTCTGTTACAAATACCCCAAAGGTTAGGGCCTTAAAACCATAGACAATTACTATCTGTTATTTTCTGAGGGCTAGGAATCTTGGAGCAGCTTAGCTGGATGGGCTGGCTCAGCTCCTCCCATGAAGTTTCAGTGCAGAAACTGGAGCTTCAGTCACCTGAAGGTTTGACCAAGCCCTGGTCTGCTCCCAAGATCCAACTCATGGTTCCTGGCAAGAGGCCTCTGTTCTTCACCAGTTGTTGTCTAGAGACCTCAGCTACTTTGCACATGAATTTCTCCCTATAGTGTCTTCTCAAATGGCAGCTGACCTCCTCTAGGATAAGCAAGCCAATGGAAACTGAAAAAGGAAGCCCCCGTACCTTTTGTGATCTTGTCTCAGGAGCCATACTCCATAACTCCCACTATATTTGCTCAGAGTGGGTCACATAGGAAATAACTAAACACAATGGTCAGGATTATCCTATATAAGCAAAGGGTAATATGCAAATTGACCCTAACAGTGGAACAACTGGGAATGATTGGTTGCTATGATGCATACTTACCACCAGGGGGCAGATCCTGGAGCTGCCCCCTGGTGGTCAGTACACTCCCACGGGGGCGAGAGGTGGGGACTGCTCAGCCAGAAGCCAGGCTCACTGCTGGCAAGCACAGTGGTGGTGGGGGGAACCTCTCCCGCCTCTGTGGCAGTGCTAAGGATGTCCAACTGATGGCTTAGGTCCACTTGCCAGGGTATGAGCCTAAGCCATTAGTCAGACTCCCCCAGGTTCCTAGGCTGCCAGAGGGATGTCTGACAGGCAGGTGGACATCCCCTGAGAGGTCTCAGATTGTGAGAGGGCACAGGCAGGGCTGAGGGACTCCCATCCACCCCCCCCCCCCCCCCCCCGCCCCGTGCATGAATTTTCATGCACTGGGCCTTTAGTATACATATAGTTGGAGTTCCCACATGGATAAACCAAGGTTGTCTGGTCTCTCTCAGTGTGGCCCTAGGTCCATCCCATTCTCTCCCTGGGTCTTGATTTCTTCATCTGTAGAAAGAGGCCAGACCTTGGATCCACATGCCACTTCAACTCTAGAGTGAGGAAGGATTAAGGAGAGAAAGAGAGAAATAGAAACTTAAGTCATAAGTATCCCTTGCCTGTTTCCACCCCACCTGTTAGTGACCTCAGCAACTTGGTCTCTGCTTTTCATCTCTAAAATGAAACGATCTTACACAGTGGCTTTCAAACTTTTTAGACCTACTGTCAGAACTATATTTTGCATTGAAACTGCACACACACACACACACACACACACACACACACACACAGGCATGAGTGCATATGCATAACATAAATGAATGTTCTACAAAACAATACTTGTTTTCGTGATGGACTCTCATCCACTCCCCACCCATTCTATACTAATTTATTTTTAAAATTGAAGCTCTATTGGCTCAGATCAAAATCCCCGGCATTGATTTCACAATCCATCAACGGCCTCAGTGCTCTTTGTGTTAAATACTACACTCACTTTCACTCCTTACAGCTCCTTTCCCCTTGGTAGTAGAATAGAAATGTTTAAGAGTGTCCTAGCCGGTTTGGCTTAGTGGATAGGGCTCCTGCCTGAGGACTGAAGGGTCCCCAGATCAATTCAGTTCTATCCCCAATAGGGGGCGTGCAGGGAGGCAGCTGGTCAATGATTCCCTTTCATCATTGATGTTTTTTCTCTCTCTCCTCTCCTCTCCTCTCCTCTCTGAAATCAATTAAAAAAAAATATATTTTTTAAAGTTTAAGAGCAAGTGAGTCCTCCCTCACCTTCTAGTCCCTGGGAGGGACAAAAGCTCTTTCTAAAGGTCAACCCTAGGAGACTAATTAGGCAGGAGCTACTATTAGGGGTAGCTGTCAGGGTCAAAAGAGCACTGTGTGTAGCTTTAAAAGTTGGCCCTGCAACTCAGCCATGTGACCCTGAGCAGCCCTTTAACCTCTCAGTTCATTCTTCCTCTATAAAACTGGGGTCATAAGTATCCCTTGCCTCCCTCATAAAATTGTGACGAGGCTCAAAATCAGATAATTTAGTGCAGTTTATTGACTCGATCTTTAATCCTCACAACAACCCTGTAAGAGGTGTGGAAGTAGCACAAGGTATGAGAGAAGAAACTGAGGCTTAGGTGAATGGACGTGGGCAAGACCTTAAAGGCAGCCAGTGGCAGAACTAGAATTCCCAACCTGCTCTGACTCCAAGCCCCAGTGGCAGAACTAGAATTCCCAGCCAGCTCTGACTCCAAGCCCCAGTGGCAGAACTAGAATTCCCAACCAGCTCTGACTCCAAGCCCCAGTGGCAGAACTAGAATTCCCAACCAGCTCTGACTCCAAGCCCCACGTGCAAAACGGAAAGGTAAACTAATTTGACGTGGTGCTGAGCATCGGATGTGTTGAAAGGTACAAATCTGCCAGAAGCACAACTGTAATGCCTTCAGAAGCTGGCCAGGGTTTCCAGCTGGAACCCCTGCAGCTGTCCTGATGCACCAGGGCGTGACCACTCTATTGCCTTCGCGGCTCCAGCGTCACAGCGGGGCTCGCTCACAATGAACGAGCACGTCAGAATGGAACACGGTTCCTCAAAAGGGGCCCCCAGTTGGTACCTCGACAAAGTCACCAGTCGCTTCACATAGTCTCCGGAAGCTAGTGTTGTTTTTAAGGGAAAAACCCAGGTGTTCAGCCTTCTTTTCGCTAGAGGGCTTTGTTCCTCCAGCGTGCGCAGGCAAGTGTAACCCAGAGGTCCCCGCCCCAAAGGGACCCGGCGGGCCGCATGTCCCGGGCCTGCGCCCCGACCCCTGCCCCCCCCACCCCCCGTGGGTGGGCTCCCCACCCCAAAGCTTCCAACATCAGCAGGAAGGAGGCGCCCAGTGAGGGGTAAGCCCTGCCCTCTGTCCAAGTCCACTGGGATCGTGACCCTCCGAGACCTCCGAGAGCTGGTAAGCAGGCGCTGGCGCCCCTTTTGGGGACCAATCCCAGAGGCCCGGGGGGAGCAGGCGAGCCTGCGGGTAGTGGGAGGAGCGGGGCGCGGGCGTGGGAAGGGGGTGCAGAGGGAGGTGCAGAGAGGACCCACCACTTTGCCCAGGGCACCGGGGCGACCGAGGCCTCCAGGCGTCCCTGGGAGCTGGTTCACCAGAGGAACTGCAAATGGGGGGGCTGGTGGTGGGCGGGGCCTGGGAGGATGGGGTGTGTGGGGAGGAGACTGGCTCAGGAGATGTGAGTGGGAGGACAAGTGGCAGCGGCGCTTAAAATTGGACATTAAAAAAAAAAAAAGATTTCTGCCGAAATCAGTTTGGCTCAGTGGATAGAGTGTCGGCCTGCGGAATGAAGGGTCCCGGGTTCGATTCCAGTCAAGGGGGCTGCGGGCACATCCCCAGTAGGGGGTGTGCAGGAGGCGGCTGATCGATGTTTCTAGCTCTCTATCCCTTTCCCTTCCTCTCTGTAAAAAAATAAATAAAATATATTTAAAAACATCGATTTCTAAGAGGAAGCGAGAGAGTGATAGAAACATTAGTGCTGATGGAGAGTCTTGGATCAGCTGCCTCCCACACGCCCCCTGCTGGGGAGCAGCCGCAGTGGGGCTTGTGCCATGCCCGGGACCGCGCCCTGCTCTGGTTCCTAGGTGGACGGACGGACGGACGCTCAGCCTTTGGGCCGCGCTGGTCCAGCAAAGTTGGACACTTCCTAAGTTCAGATATTTCAAAGAGGGAAAATCTTCAAAGTTTGATTTTTTTTTTTTCTCAAGGGCTGGGGCGGGGGACAGGTGGGCCCTGGGCTGGAATAGCCTTTTATCACATAACGCTGCCACCGTCTGCCGCCCGCCGCTTTGGCGATGCGGTGGGAGCCCGTTCCGCAGGCTGGGGTGGGGTGGGGGTGGGGGTGGGGGTGGGGGTTGGGGGGGACCAAATGCCACGAAGGAAGAGGACGGACGTGTCCCCCGGCGTTTTCTCCTGACGCCACAGAAAGCGCTGGAAGGGCTCCCGGAGCATAAAGAACAGCGTTCTGCCTTAGAGTGCGGCCTCACCGAGCGTTCTGTGAGGGCCGTGCTGGCGCCAGGAGCGCCTTTCGGAACCTTTTCCTGACGTGAGCGTTGAAACAGTGCTGTGAACCGCTCATTAGGGTGCTGCAGTCGTTCCAGGCCGCCCGAGCAGACCGTCGGCGTTCCCCCCGGAGGCCCCTGCGCTGGGAAATCGCTCCGATCGCCACCATGGCCTACTGCCTGCCTCGGAGGAACGCGGTGAAAAACATGCTGCGGGGCAGCTTCACCGTGTAAGTGCGCTCCGGAGGCTGAGCCCTGGCTTGGGGGGGGGGCGGGGGGGAGTGCTCGCTCTGAATGAAAATACCGGACACCCTTACGTTCCCCGTGAAACAGACACTGAGGTTCGGAAAAATGGTTGGGTCAAGGGACAGGTTTAGAAGTCTCCTTACTCTAAAGCTTTCTGCTGTTGCCCAGCACCCTAAAAAAACCTCTGTAGATAAGTGCTAGAATTTGTCTGTTGTACCAGATACACACACACACATAAATTCACACACCTGTCCTTATACATCCTATCTAATAAAAGAGTAATATGCAAATTTGACCATACCTTCCCTATACCCACAAGCCACGCCCAGCAGCCAATCAGGAGCAGATTATGCAAATAAACCCCAACCAAGATGGCTGCCACCACTGAGAGCAGGAGGAAGGCTTGGGTTTCCCTGGCAACAGAGGAAGCCAAGCTTTTCGACGCCTGCCATTGCCTGTCTAGGCCTCTACTTAATGCACAAAGTTTCAATTATAAAAGATAGAGAAATGGTGGCAGCCACTGAGCTGGAGAGAACAGAGGCTTGGGTTTTCCTGGCAGCGGAGGAAGCCAAGCTTTCCACCTGCCATTGCTGGCCTAGGCCTCCACTCTAGGCTACAAAGTTTCAAACAGCAATGGCTGCTACTACTGAGTGAGCAGAAGGCTTGGCTCTGCTCCAGGCTACAAAGTTTCAATTGTAGACATAAATTAATCCCAGGTCCCAGGGCCTCCGCTTGGGTCGCTGAGGGGTGTGGTTGACCTGCAAACCTCCATAGGCCCCTCACCTAGGCCACCCTTGCCCCAAGGGAACCCCTACCCTGCTCTGGGACACTCTTTAGGCCAAACCAGCTGGCTCCCACCCATGCACTAGGCTGCCCCCATGTGGTCAAAGATCTTGCCCCCATGTGGACACAAACATGACCACCACAAGATGGGCAGCAGGAGAGGGCCATTGGAAGGTTTCAGTGCCTGCAAGGGAGGGCAGTTGGGAGGGACCAGGCCTGCAGGGGAGGGCAGTTAGGGGTGACCAGACTGGCAGAGGAGGGAAGTTGTGGGCAAACAGGCTGCCAGGGGGAACAGTTAGACATCAGTTAGGCTGGCAGGGTAGCGGTTAGTGGGTGATCAGGCCGGCAAGCAGAAACAGGGGCAATCAGGGAGGCAAGCAGGTAAGCAGTTTGGAACCAGCAGTCCTGGATTGTGAGAAGGATGTGCGACCGTAGGATCGGGTCTAAACAGGCAGTTGGACATCCCTCGAGGGGTCCCAGATTGGAGAGGGTACAGGCTGGGCTAAGGGACATCTCCTGCCCCCCCCCCCCACGAATTTCGTGCACTGGGCCTCTAGTGGGATTATATTGAACTTTGCTCCTTACCCCACTAGATCTTGTAAAGCCCAGTGATTAAGAGCACAGATGCTAAAGACTGACTTCCCTTGTTCAAATTCCAGCTCATGATCTACAGCCTTATGACCCTGGGCAAGTCATTCTCTGTTCTTGTTCCCTAATCTGTAAAATGAGGATAATAACAGCACCTGCCTATTTAGTAGGGTTACTCTGGTAATTAAATGAGTTCATATGAGTAAAGTGATTTAAACAATGCCTAGCTTGTAGTAAGTGCTAGATAAATGTTGGCTGATTTATTACTCATTTTTTCCCCCCAAATCACCAGATAAAGATAAAACTTACTCTTTCACTACATGTATGTACCACATTACATGTTTGTTAACCAGGCTTGTTGATAGACATTAAAGCTATTTGTGTTGTTTTCTTGACAAACTGTGTGTGAGTGAGCACTCTTGTAGATGTCTTAGTGCACTTGTTCAAGTCCATCTATAACAATTGCAGACTTCAAGTCACACCTTAAAGTTAGATGGTAAAGTAGCAAGGAAGCTGGAGGTGGAAAAGCAAAGCAGAGCCCTCCTTCCCCTTCCTCTCTTCCCTCCCCTCCCTCCCACCAGAGCAGGTTAGTCCCCTTACTCATGCATATGAGCTCACATTGACTGTAGATTAGAAACAGCTCCTTGCTGGTTGCTGATATTTTACATTTCCTAAGTATCCTATCTCATAAAAGGGTAATATATAAATTGACCATACCTACAATTAAACCACGCTCACAGCCACACCCACTAGCCAATCAGGAGCAAATTATACAAATAAACCCCAACCAAGATGGCTGCCAACTGAGAGCAGGAGGGAGACTTGGGTTTCCCCGGCAACCGAGGAAGCCAGGCTTTCTGTCTGCCTGCCCACCTAGGCCTCCACTCAATGCTACAAAGTTTCAATTATAAAAGATACATAATCCCAACAGTAATGACAGGAGCCACAGAGCTGGAGACAGCAGAGACTAGGGTTGCCAGGGTGATGGAGGAAGCCAAACTTCTGCAGCCCTAGCCTAGGCTTCCACTCTAGGCTACAAAGTTTCAAACAGAAATGGCTGTTGCCATGAAGTGAGCAGAAGGCTTGGCTCTGCTCCAGGCTACAAAGTTTCAATTGTAGAACATAAATTAATACCAGATCCCAGGGCCTCTGCTTGATTCACTCTGGGGCATGGCTGGCCTGCAAACCACCATAGGCCCCTCACCCAGGCTGCCCCACATCCCAAGGGATCCCCACCTGATACAGGACACCCTTCAGGGCACACCAGTCGGTCCCCATCCATGCACCAGGCCTCTATCCTATCTAATAAAAGAGTAATACGCAGATTGACCATCACTCCAACACACTAGAGGGCTGCCCCCATGTGGTCAAAGATCCTGCCCCCATGTGGACACAAGATGGCCACCACAAGATGGCCAGCAAGGGAGGACAGTGGGAGATTCCAGGCCTGCAAGGGAGGGCAGTTGTGGGCCATCAGGCTAGCAGGGGAGGACATTTGGAAGGGACCAGGCCTGCAAGGGAGGGCAGTTGGGGGCAATCAAGCCTGCAGGAGAGGGCAGTTAGGGGTGACCAGGCCAGCAGAGGAGGCAAGTTGGGGGCAAACAGGCTGGCAGGGGAGCATTAGGCATCAATCAGGCTGGCAGGGTAGTGGTTAGGGGTTGATCAGGCTGGCAGGCAGAAGCGGTTAGAGACAATCAGGGAGGCAGGCAGGTGAGCAGTTTGGAGCCAGCAGTCCTAAATTGTGAGAAGGATGTCTGACTGCCCATTTAGGCCTGATCCTACTGGGATTGAGCCTAAACAGGCAGTCAGATATCCCTTGAGGGGTCTCAGATTGGAGAGGGAGCAGGCTGAGCTGAGGGACTCCCCCCCCCTCCTGTGCACGAATTTCATGCACTGGGCCTCTAGTAATACATAAAACAATTTAAAGTATTGTAGTTTAGGGTTTATCTTCTTCAGTTTTCTAAGGATTCTCTTGGTACTGGTGCTTCAAAATAAATATACCTAGGTAGGTACCAGCTCTGGTTCTTAACTAATGAACTAGTGAGTCTCAGTTTCCCTGTCTACCTGTGTAGTGGCTGTAGGATTAAAATAAGATCACACACTCAAAGACTCTGTCAATGCCAAGTACCCTGTTCAGTGTACGACTATTCCCTCTGTTCCTCCCCTAATGTGGCCATGTTTCTGATCAGACAAAAAGACTATATCCTCTTAAAGATTGGATTACATGGAAAGATTGGATCACATACAGGAAGGCTCTATTGTGAATAAAAGTTCCTATCGTGATAATTTATGGACAAATTTCAATAAATTTTTTACATTATTTAAAGATATAAAGATATCAATATAAAGCTCCTTCTCCTCGCTAGATTTGCAAGTCTGGAAAATCCCGAGTAAACACCAGTAAACCAAAATGTATAGTGGAAATCAGAACTGAGAATTAATTAGATGTCTTCTCTATATCCCACAGTAGATGCTTAATAAATATTTGTTGAGTGAATTAATCAATTTTTGCTCCAGACAACAACCTTGGGATCTTGCACTGCTTACTGAGACCTGGTACACAAAACTAAGCAAAATCAAATTTCCTTTCTTGGAAGAAATTACATATGGTGGTCCTGTATACCTCAGAAAGTCTAAAGCCAGGAAGGACATTCTGCTTCCTTCTGCAGAAGGTATGTTCAATAAGAACTACTTTACTAAATGGCAAATTTTGACTTTTGCTTATTATCAGATGTTTAAATATGTTCATTTGCACCCATACCCCTCTCTTCTTGTTTAGTATTCAAGAATGTGAATTGTGCTGGATGATAAATACTCAATTTTGACTAAACTATACCTGGTAAAAACTGTCATTGGATTACTTCATGTATTTTATTTTTTTAGATATCAGAATTGAAAGGGATTTTGAAATGAGGCGCTTAAATAACCTGAAATGTCAGAAAAATGCAGATGAGGAAATTCGGCTTGCCTTAAGGGGAAAGCAGTATGGTTTGAGAAGACCTCTTCCACCTAAGTGACCATCACCTCGAAATCAAATCCCTGCTTTCTGCGTCTGGTGGGGGACGGAGGGCTGCAGCCTTCCACCATGTGAACTTCCATTCGGGCATCTGAATGCTACTGTGGATGAGCCAGCTCAGGTGGGTTAGTGGACAGCTCTGACAGACCTCCGGGGTTCCTGCCACCCACTTGTTCCATTGTATCACGAGCAACAGCATGGTAAGTAGTTGAAAAATGCATCTTGAATTGAGTCATTTGTGCTGTACATTTCGATTTTTGTAAATTTGCTCAAAGGGAAGAGGAAACTTCTTGTCAATACATTATTTTGAAGAACATTTAAAATTTGCATCTATGAGATCCTAAGGAAGCACCAAAAATGAGAGAAAAAAATATATATATTGAGAGAGAGAGAGAGAGAGAGAGGTGGAAGTCGAACATCAATCAATCAGCTGCCCAGGGAAAGAAATTCTTTTAAAAATGATAAACTGAAAACTTTTGTTTGGTTAAGAAAAGTTGTTGATTTCTTTTTAATAGCTCCCCAGTTCCCAATTTTCAGTGAAATTCCATTATTATTCTTATGCAGTACTTTAAAGTAGCAAGTAGAACTTGCTTAGGTTTTGTTCTCCTAAAAAATGGTCTTTTTCCTTCTGCCTAATTTCATATTGTGTCTCTGGAGCATGCAGAACACATATGTTTAAATGATGTGAAAAGAAAAAGACCTTATTATGAGGAAAATTCTTATTTGTACAGAGTAGCTGGAGAATAAGGAATGATTGACTGCAAAGAATTGGATTTGCATGAACCAATTTTCCTAGCATTTGAATTCAATAAAGCACACTTGGATGTAACAGTTAACTTTAAGCACAATTTAGTTTTAGATGATTTGGTAGGCATTTTAGGTGCTTCTGGTACCTTAACTTCATCATGGGAGGCATTGTGGCACAGTATTTAAGAGTACATATTTTAGACCTGGCTATCTGGTTTCTTATTTATGTTAGCACTTCAAGGCCTATCTGAATGCCTAACTCATGTAGGCACTCAATATGCATGTATTGATTGTTGACTGAAAATTTCCACATGATCAAAAGTTCATAAGAGGAAGTACATATGGAAATGGTATGTATGTGTGGTGATGGTGGAGGAAAGAATAGAAGCAAAATGCTATCATCTATACAGGGAAGTCAACAGATTACACCTAAGAAGGAAAACTCAAGAAGTAGCAGTACCGAAGTGTGACTTAGAGACATGGAGGTAAAGAACAAAATAGGTGAAAGAGGTGAAATTAGTTGCCTCTAACAGAGGTGAAAATGAGTGGCAGAGATACACAGAACTGCTGTTTTTAAACACAAATATTTAGTTTACCCTTTAATATAAATTGACAACTCATC
This sequence comes from Antrozous pallidus, assembly GCA_027563665.1. Taxonomy (NCBI): domain Eukaryota; kingdom Metazoa; phylum Chordata; class Mammalia; order Chiroptera; family Vespertilionidae; genus Antrozous; species Antrozous pallidus. Next base: position 64,761,591 of record CM050511.1, read on the forward strand.
ATTTTTAAAAGGGAAACAAAGTGAGTTTCACTGAAATTAAGAAATTTCTCAAGGATACATACGAATTAGGAATCAGGGAAAGTGGGGGAGAGGACTAGAACATGAACTAAAACCTAGAGTTTTCTTTCTACTACTGTCTTATGCAAATGTTTTTTAAAAAAAATAAATTAAGACAATAGCCCTGCTGGCATGGCTCAGTGGTTGAATGTCGACCTAGAACCAGGAGATCATGGAACAACACTGTCTGTCCAGATAATTTCTGATTAGCAGTTCATTTAGTTACAGTTAATTTTAACAAGAATTTATTTGATTCTGATAATCTGTCAGCAGTGTTTGGTGCTGGGACCTAAATATGATTAATAGACCCAGTCCTATTTATTTTTTAATGATAAGTATGTTGGTTCCAGGTTTCAATATTACAATGCTTCTGTGAACATGCTAAAACAAGGCTCTTCAAGCACACTGTGTAAGAATTTCAATTCAGACTCTAGGCCTAGAAAATGAATTTCTGTGTCATAGAATATGCATTTTAGTTCTACAAAATAATGCCAAATTGTTTCCCAACGTGGCTGTACCAATGTTTCTTCCAGTGGTTTATGAGTATATTGCACATTAGCTTTTTGTTTGTTCATTTTTGAGCTACCCAGAGTCTAATCTAATTTCTGTGGTTTTGTGAGCTGAAAAGCCACACTTTTGCTCTGCCTGATCCTCAAAGCCTGGGCACAAGTTTGTGGTCAAAGCATGCCAACTGGCTGCTTCCTCCTGGGACTTGGACTCTGGAGTGAGACACAGGAGCCAAGCTGGTTTGGAATTCATTTCAGTGATAATGGCCATGGTGTCCAGCTCCCAGTTGCAGGGGTAGAAGTAACATCAACAGTGGTGTCAAATGCATCTTAATAGACCCTTCCCATGACAAGATGTTAGCTGTGATTCCGGGTTTCTTGGAATCCACAGGCCTACCTGTGTTCTGAACCTTATTTTCTAGCTTTTTAAATCAAACAGATCATACTGGGAACTCTCCGACAGCCATCCAGTGACTTCCAGTTCTCCTGTTAAAACTGAGTGCACTTTTCATACTGTCGATCACAACACTCTGGAGGGCTATGAAATAAATTTTGTGAGTCTAGCATTTAAAAAATGAAATAATATAGAATTAAAATATCAGCGTTCATGACTATTGTAAGGATAATTTCACGAAACGTGCGCGCGCGCGCGCACACACACACACACACACACACACACACACACATAAACATATATAGATATGAGCATGTGTGCCAGAATGCTAGGTAAAATGCTTTTCTTATTTTAGGTCTGGTTCAAACATTTGAAAAGTGGCAATACAGTGTTTAAGAACACGGGCTCTACAATCAGACTGCTTGCATTCCAGGCCCACTTGCCAGCCAGAAAACCTTGAGCAAGCTACTTCAGCTCTTTGCACCTTGCCTTTCTCACTTGTAACATGACAATATGTGCAGACTGCTAGTTTTCTACCAAAATTCTTTCCCCCTTCTTTTTATTTTTCTTTTCTTTTGTAGGTACAGTATTCGTCGTAGTTCATGCTGCTATAAAAGAATACCAAAGACTGGGTGGTTTAAATAACTGACATTTATTTCTCATAATTTCAGAGGCTGGAAGTCCAAATCAGTGTCAGGCTCTTGGTGAGGGCTCTTTTGCTGCTTTAAAATCCAACACCTTCTTGCTGTGTTCTCACAAGGCAAAGAGGGAGGGGGGAGAGAGAGAGAGAGAGAGAGAGAGAGAGAGAGAGAGAGAGAGAGAGAGAGAGAGAATATGAATCTCTTTTTTTCTTTTTATAAGGGCTCCAATTCCACTCATGAGAGCTCCACCCTCATGACCTACTGGTAGATACCTCCCCAAAGGCCCACCTCCAAATTCCATCACATTGGGGATTAGGATTTCAGCATTAATTTTGGGGAGACACAAATATCCAGTTCATAGTAGTGTTGTAGCTGAGCACATGACTCCGCAGGGCACATTTGTTACTTGACTTATAATTAAGTGTGTCTAAGTTCTTGCCAATGGAATGTCTAGCAGTGATGTGTACCGCTTCCAAATCTCAACCCTAAAAGGCATTGTCTATACTTCCTCCATTAGCTTTTACTGGTGGTTGGATCCCTGATGTGGTGGTCATCCAGCTTGACCACATAAACAATAATAACGTAGAATATGAGACAGTGATGGTGGAACAAGACAGAAGGGCCTGGATCCTTGTATACCTGTGTGGACTTTCCCCAACCTGGACAACTTATATCAAGACTGTTGAATATGAGAAAAAATGTCTTTGTTTTATAAGCCATGACATTGTGGGATCTCTTTATGACATTAATTTTATCTTTATCCTAACATATACTATCTCATAGAGGTGTTGAGGCTCATCCCAGAAATTCCTGGTGTTTAATTAGTACTAAATAAAACATGCCACTTGATAGTGTTTTTGAAATCAGAAACTCTAATTGGAGGAAGGTGGTCTAAAGGTACAAACATCCAGTTATAGGGTAAATAAGTTATTGGAGATATTCATACAACAGGACGACTATCGCTAACCCTGCTACATGATCTATGGGAAGAAAGTTATTAAAAGAGTAAATCCCAAGAGTTCTTATCACAGGGAGGGGGATATTTTCCTTTTTTCTTTTCCTATTATTGTATCTATATGAGAAGATGGATGTTAGCTGAACTATTGTGGTAATCATTTCACTTCATATGTACACCAAATCATCATGCTGTACACCTTAAATTTTTATAGTATATGTCAGTTATTTTTCAATAAAAATGAACAAATAATGTTAAAAAAAATCTTGACTAGTAAAATGAGGGATTAGCTTAGCTAAGTGGTTCTCTATAAGGAATGATTTTTGCCTTTCCCCACCCCCTCATTTGGAAATGATTTTGGTTATCTTAACTTTGTGGTATCATAAAGACATCTAGTGGGTAGAATCCAGTGATGCTGCTAAATATACTATAATACACGGGGCAGTCCTGCACAACCAAGAGGTTTCCAGCTCGAATAATGCCAAGGTTGCCTGGCCCATGTGGCTCAGTGGTTGCGTGTCAATCTATGAAATAGGAGATCACAGTGCGATTCCTGGTCAGAGGTCATGCCCGGGTTGGGGCCTGGATCCTCAGTAGGGAGAGCGCAGGAGGCAGCCAATCAATGATTCTCATCATTGAAGTTTCAATCTCTCTTCCCCTCTCTCTTCCTTTCTGAAGTTAATTAAAAAATAAAATAAAATAATGCCAACGCTGAGAAACCCTGATTTAACTGTTTGGTTTAAGCTACTCAGGACACATTGCTAAAACAGAAGGTTAGGTCTCATTGCATGGCTGAGAATCATGGGATGGGGCATTTCCCCAAAACAAATGCAGACTATTTTTACCATGACAAGAGGAAAACGAATGCTGGGGAGTAATGAACAAACAGATTTCTCCAGGACCCTTTTGGCTGCTAATATTCACTCACACCCTTCTTTCCATATAAGTAAACCCACTGATTCCTCAAAATTATATCTAGCTACTGCATTAGGTCTGAGACCAGGATTGCATCTTGTATCCAATGGTTAAATAATATGCCATTAACCCTAACAATTGATGTACCATGACAGAGAGAGAACAGGATAGATATATACAATGAAAAGATTGGGCCTCTAGTCTTGCACATGAGGTTGGGCCACAAAGCTGGCAATTTCTCCCTTGATTTTCAGGGGTAGAGAACAGTTGCTGAATCTACTCGGACTTCACTGAGCCATCAGTCCACCATTATGGAGCCCAAGGTGAAATCCAATTTTGGTTTGCTTCACTTGGGAGACAAAGGGTTAGGAACAAAACAAGAGGGTCATTGACAAAGAGGTTTAGAGATGTTTTCATTGTCCGTCAGCATGGGCATAATCTATGAAAAGAGCCTCGTGACCTTGGGTTACTTTATTGGTAATTATGGGCAAAATCTATTATTATTTTTATTCTTCTTAATTGATCCCTAAAGAAGAAAAAAGTTGCTAATGTACCGGAGTCTAAGGCTTTCTTTTAGAATTTTCTACTAAGAGGCTCTCACTCTCCTCTCACTTTCAGTCCCTCTCGTCTTCCAATCATCTACCGCCACCCTGAAGACCTGCGTTTCACTTTGAAGTCACAGCATTGGAATATAGGTGTGATCTTCTTCCTGGACGTCAACTGCGGGTGCCATTTCTTTTCTACGTCAAATCAACTCTCTGTCAAACAACTTCTTCCAAGTGCCAGAAGCAGGCTCCCTCGCTCCTTCTTTCAGACATTACTCACCTGATGAGTATGTCCTGTTGTAATTTAGTCTCGTATTCTCATCAAGTATGTAGAGCAAGTAAGATAGAGATAAGCTGACCCCAATAAATGACCACACATTTCCTGGGATGCATCCCTGCACCACCTCCTTTCCCAGATATGTTGCACCACCGAGGCTCCAGTGTTCTCAGGTGAGTGACTGTCAGGATTCTAGCACTGTAGTTGAACAATATTGAAATTACAAAAGTAGTGGAAATAGCTGACATCATTTTCTTTAAGAGGAGGGTTATTTCCTAATGGTGGTTTTTTTTGTTTGTTTGTTTGTTTTTTGATCATGGAATCACATGACTGTTTCAGCATTTGAAAAAAGTTTCTAAGCTTTACTAATAAAAAGCTTTGGAAAAAATACAAAAATTGGAAGCAGGAGCAAAGGATAATTTATTTATTTTTGATACTTACATTGTTAGTTTTTTGGGTTAGATGAAGACATTCTTAATGATAATAACCAACAATAGCTAATAGTTATTGAGCACTTCAAATGTCCCAGGCATGATAGCTAGAAAAGGTCAGATGAAAAAGCTTGTACCAGGTGCCTGAGCTCACCAGCACCCTTTATTCTGATTAATTTTGGCTAATGTACTAGATGCATGTCCTCCTAGCCTAACAGTTGAGGGCCATGGCTTTAGGGTTTAACCTCCGTTGAAAGTGTGTAAGGAAGAGATGAATGGCCACTATATTGAATGGCACCTACATTTCAGTATCTGGTAGGGCATAGGAGTTAAGGGTTTAAGTAGGTGAATATTGGTAGGTGATCAGAATGAGATACTTAAGTTGGGTAGCAAGAATAATATTATTATTTGTTATTACTCATGAGTGAAACTCTTAGATTTTTATTATTTTATTCTATTTATTGTTCATATCTAGAATAGATTTGGAGTTGACTCCCACTATGTTGCCTTGTCATTGACTAGCTTAGCCCGTGGTAAGTTGTTTAACCTCTGTAAGTCTCTCCACTCATGGGTAAATGAGTTGTAATAATAGTACCTTCAGAGTATGGTTGTTGAGAGGATTAAATGAGATACCTGTTGGGGAGGAACATAAATCTTTTTCCTCTATCCATTTTGGGTACTCCCCCTGGGACGCTGTAAATTAGAATGGAAGATGAATTAACAGGAGAGAAACACAAAAGTTTATTAACATGCACATTGCACTCATACGTGGGAGCACTTAGAGATGAGTAACACCCAAGGTGGTTAGAATTTGGGCTTACAGAGAATCTTAACAAAAGAATAATACATTTTTAGAGAAGGGACAAGATAAAGGAAAAGGAGTTTGAGTTTCTGTGGGTGGCCGATTGTGGGAAGACAAGCCTGTGGGGAGACAAATATGAAGCTAGATAAGGACTAGCGTTAGTGAGGTTTACATATAGATTCCTTTGGCCGGACGGGTCTAGACACGTGCTCCATGATTAACTTCTGTCCTTTCTGGCGGAGAGGGGAGGGGACCCACCTTTACTGAGCTACATCCTGCTTTTCCACAAATAGGAAGAAGGCTGCTTCTCAGTTGCCTTCTGCAGGAAATAATCCATGTGCCAAAGAGGCAAGGGTCCTATCGCAGGACTTGGTACAGTCTTAGAACTCAATAAATGGCAGTTACTGTTATTATCCCAGAAAACCTGTGTCAGCAACTTGCTGTCATGGATGACAAACCCCATGAGCCTCATTTATCATAACTTGGGGGTTTTCTTCTCATAATTCTAAAATTTAAACAGGCTATGAGAATTTATAGTTCTAATCTTAATAACATCTGATCTGATAAGCTGAGGCCAAAAAAAGATTGTTGGGGAAAGGACCACAAACACTATTATAAATAGCATGCCACCCAAGCTGGGTGAACAGGCCTTTCCGGTTGGTTCTGTTGACACAGTGCTTCATTTTCCTTCCTTTTATTTTATTCTGAAGGTGGAGCAGGTTCTGTTGCAGGTTAAACTCCCCACCCTCCTCTAGGTCCTGATGTGGCTGGTCAGCCCTTCTCACACCCTTGCATTCCATTTTCTGCAGGTGTCTCTTACCTGGAAGCTTTGGAATTTATTAGGCTACCTTTTGACAACAGGGGAACAGAGGCAACAATTGAACTATTTCAGTAGTCTGGCTCCTCATGGAGTCATCAGATTGTTACTAACATTTAGGGAAATGCTTGGAATAACCACAATGTTCTCTATCTTTACTCCTTTTCCTTATAAAATTATTATAAACTAGAGACCTGGTGCATGAATTCATGCATGGGTGGGGTCTGGCCTGCTCTCCCTGATGGGGGCCCATCAGGCTGGGCTGGTTGGGGGGGAAGGTCCATGGGCAGTTGGCTGGCCAGCCCTACCCCTGTTAGGGGTGTTGGGAGTCGATTGGGTGTGGGATAGCTTTGGGGGCTGGAGGGGGATAATGAGGGCCGGATCAGGCTGGTTGGTTGCTGCAGTATACATTATAGCCACCAGTCATTTTGGTTGTTCTGATTATTCAGCCATTCCAGTCACTGGGTGTGTGTATATATATAGTAGATTATAAAATAGTAGATTATAAAAATAGTAAAACATAGACATTTCAGAGATACTATATCATACAAAAAGTATAAAGAAGAAAAACATTATCCATAGTCCTACATACAGAAGCAATCACTATGACAATTTTAAATCCTTTCCATTTAATCTCTTTCTGTGCTTATTATTTTAACACTAGAGCCCTGGTGCACAAAATTCATGCACAGGTGGGGTCCCTAAGCCTGGCCAGCAATCAGGGCTGATTGGGGCCAGGCTAATCAGGGCTGGACCAGAAAGGAGGAGATGATTGCTGGGCTGGGTACACAAGGAATGGATGCTGGACACCAATGTTGCCATCATTGGCACCCCACCACCATGTAGCTCCCCCCCGCCCCCACCTTGCTGCCATGCCACCACTGTGGCGAGTGGGTGGTGGACCAATTGGGGCTTGCCAGCTGGGGAAAGGGACAAGGCATGGGAGGTTAGCCACCAGCCCTAAGGAGGGAGCCAGCCCTCGGCCCCCTGGGAAAGGGGCCACATCTGCCACCACCCACCCCCAGTTCCCTGTCCCAGCCCAGGGCCCAGCCCCAATTGGGTGATTAGGGCCTGTCAGCTGGGGGGAGTAACTGGGGGAGGTTGGCTGTGGAAGCTCACTGACCACCAGGGGGCAGTTTCTGCATTAAGTGTATGCTCCCTGGTGGTCAGGGCACATCATAGTGACTGGTCATTCCAGTTATTCTGGTCATTTAGGCTTTTATATATATATATGGCTACAAGAATGTTATTTATTTTAAATCTTCACCCAAGGATATGTTTCTACTAATTTTTCAGAGAAAGAGGAAAGAAGAGGGAGAGAGAAAGAATTATCAATGTGAGAGAGAAACATTAGTCAGCTGCCTCCTGTAGGCCCCCTGTCAGGGGATTGAACCAGAAACCTGGATATGTACCCTGACTGGGAACTAAACCTGAAACCTTTTGGTGCACAGGACAAGGCTCAAACCAGCTGAACCACACCAGCCAGACCGAGAATTCCATCTGTAACATTTGATCTTGATTGTTATTTTTGCTTAAATTTTCTAACACACATATTTCTCTTTATTAAAAGGTTTACATTTTTAATTGCTCCACAATATTTCATTGTATGATTATACTATAATTTATTTAAATTTTGTTTTGGACATTTAAGTTGTTCCAGTTTTCTGCTTTTATAAATAAAACTGCTATTATAAATAAGACTGTACTTATAAATAGCAATGCTTTATATATAAGAACATCTGCCCCAAATAATTAAACATTTAAAAGTATATATTTTATTGATTTTTTACAAAAAGGAGGGGAGAAGGATAGAGACTTAGGAACATCCACCAGCTGCCTCCTACATACTCCTTATTGAGGATGTGCCCACAACTAAGGTACATGCTCTTGACTGGAATTGAACCTGGGACTCTTCAGTCTATAGAATTAAGCTCTATCCACTGAGCCAAACTGGTTCAGGCTAATAATACATTTTTGCCAGTATTCTAGCTTATTTACTAAGACAGCTTCTTGGGCTTATTGTGACAAAATCATTAGTACATATTGGCAAATTTTTCCAGAAAGGTTGTGTGAATTTTTTATCTTACCTACAGTTTACGAGAATGTGTCTTTAACTCAACTTTTGTGAGTAAGGGATATTTATCTTAAATTTGTTTTTCTTTCTGACAGTCAACATATTTTAATGTACTTTAAAAATGACTAGTGATATTGATTCCTCTGCCTGTTAATGATTTTGGTGAATTTTCTTTTCAATTATTGGTCTCTCTCTCTCTCTCTCTCTCTCTCTCTCTCTCTTTCCTGTGACGTGATAGTGGTTTTTCTTTTTGGAATGTTTTTTTTTTAATATAGAATTACGCTTTTTACCGTGTGATGCCTGAGTAAACTGTCTGCTTCCGCATCCTTATGACTAATTTCTTTAAACCTGTTTTGGAATCCAGCCTATAGTCTATTTTATGCCCTTCAAGCTTTTAGGAATTCCCCCTTGGGGTAATTTTTAGTTTGGAAAACAACTCCGCAGCCATATTTGATTACCTTTCCTTTTTGTGCTTTCCCTTCAGCGTTCACATTTTCAGACTGAAGAGCACAGGCCTCCCCGTTGGTTTTGGTGAAGATTCTCTTTCTCCCGTGGTTCTCATTGCTGAGAACATAAATACATGAAACACTTCCTGTGATTTGTAGAGCTGGACCTCCAAATTAAGGTGCGTATATGTTGAGCATGTTCAGGTACCTTATATATTTATGAGCGTACGAGATGAAATGAGAGATTAGGGGTTGTTTTTTTTCTTCATCTTTATGCCGCATAGTGTTTTACCTCTGCGTGGTTGTCAGCCGTTTGGCACGATTGTGCTCCAGACTGCTTTCCATTGCTCCCACTTCAGCGTGCTCCAGGGAACTGAGAGCAGGCTGAGCACCACACTGGGATTGCAATCCTGTCGTTATTGTACTTGCTTGGTAACCTTGGACCAATCACACAGCCTCACGAGGCCTTTGTTTCTCTCTGTGAAGTGCGGAATCACCGCACGCACCTCTCAGAATGGATGAGAAGATTCAGTAGGATCCCAGGACTCGTCTCACCAGCTGGGGGTAAGGTTGTACTCCAAGGTATAGGTTTGCTCATATCTTTTAAAATTGTCTGGTTAAATTTTGAATTCCTACATGCCAATAAATTTAGAATCCCCTACTTTAAATATCCTTTACAAATTAAGAACTTCAGGGGCTTAATCGTTCAAAGGAATCTTCTTCCCAACCTCAGATGGAGAGAAACTTGGAAAAGCCTGACCAGTCACCTGTGGGCTCTGGTTTCAGTGGCTATTGTTTGCTTAAAAAAAAAAAAGAAAAGAAAAAAAGTATTGATTTTAGCGAGAGAAAGGGAGAGGGAGAAAGTGATAGAATTATCAATGATGAGAGAGAATCGTTGATCAGCTGCCTCTTGCCCACAGCAGGAGATGGAGCCCCAAACCTAGGCATGTGGCCTGACCTGGACTCCATCCATGGCCTCCTGGTTCATGGGTCAACGCTCAGCCACTGAGCCTCGCCAGCCGGCTCAGCTACTATTGTTTTTGTTGGTACTTTTTGACCCCACCCAGTCTAATGGACCTTACTGCTGCCCTGGTCCCAGCGCTGGCACACAACATGGTTGCCAGGATGTGCCTCGTAAGGTTACTTCTCTTGAGGTTACAACCACTTGGTCATTGTGTGACATCTGGACTGGATCCAGAGGAACTTGTCCCCCGTCCAGATATCTCTTTCATGGTGGGTTATGGGACCTTGGTATCTTTTTCTGCCAAAAGGTGTCAGTTGGAGCCATCCTAATTCAGTTCAAACATTCTGCTACAATAAATTTTAAAAGCGTAGTGGCCAAGGTCACATGTCCCTCTAGGAAGCTCCTTCAGTGCAGAGTGCACATGTAGGCCCTTCCTCCAGCTATCAGGGCTGAGTATCTGCTAGCACATCTCCTGGAGGTGCTGACTCCACTTAAATTTGTAAATTCAAGTGACTCTCCCAGGAACAAAGAAGGTCTGCCGCGGAAATTTTTGATGTTACCCAGAAAGAAATGTCTGATCCCTTCTCTTATTCAATAACCTAATGAAAAGTTCTGCTTCACCAGACACGGGCACCTATGCATAAAGCACTTAGCATGCTCCTGTCACCCAGTAGGTACCCCCTCAAATTAGTTCTCTCCCTCCTCCCCTCCCTCTTAGCTCTGCCACACCTCTGCATTATTGTAGCTGGGAGCACAGAGCTTGAACCGGTCCTGAGTGTCCATTTCTCTGCTTGGCTGTAGGTGAACACACTCAGATGGCTCTGGGTTGCCTCTGATAGGCTCTACAAGCTGGGCATGAGGGCTGGCCTATTCTCAGCATAAAACAAAAGTTGGTGACCTCTGGTGGACTTCAGCAGGGTTCCACCTTCAGAGCTGCCTTTCGGGTGTTTTGGCTTAAGGCAGTGATCCTTTCTTCAAATAGATTTTATTTTACATTTGTATTCAACTCATACTTTTGTATACAGTAAACAAGCCCATTTTGTCATGAAGAATTTGCTCATCGAACCGTGAACAATGCATAGCTAGTCTCCCCGTTAAGCAGGCGGAGGCATTTATAAAGTGTATCTTGTCACCAGCCCTTGCCCCACAAATAACCTCCTGTTCTCTGTGAGAAAGGGCGTGGCCTCTTCATTTTTGGAGGTTTAGTTTCACAGACCCATGTTTTCCTCCTCTGGTTTCGCCAGCGGTGCCTGGTTAGAACACACAGAGGGGCCCTGGACCATTGTGGTCAGAGGCTGACCTCAGAGGCTTCTCAGACTGAGCTCTTGACTGCATTCCGTGTCCCCACACGTCACCAGCAGGCCCGAGGGTGTGGTATCACAAAGCCACACAATCTTCTGAAAGAAAGTGACAGCTCCTTTGCATTATTTTGGGAACAGGAATGAGTTTCCTTGTTTCTGAGGCATAGTCAGGCTTTATATCACATTATTCTTGCAGGCTTTTCATTATTGACTTTAGACACAAAATCTAAGAGAAGTGGAAAGAAGAAAAAGGGAGACTAATTTTAAAGCACTCTTGAAATGATCCTTAGTATTTCCTACCATTTCCCTAACTGGCAGCCTTTGGCTTTAAAAGAATTTTTAAACAGAGATTCTTTGCTAATGCTTTGCTAATGACACAGGGCTTTGGTTTAATTGCCTTTGTTTTTAATTTTTTCCTCCCAGAATTAGCCTCTCTCTCCGAAAAAATTGCATCCTGGCTCTGTGAAATCCCCATTGAATTTGGAGAAATTACATCTTGGCATCCACCCTCCTTTCCTGGAACACAATGTGATGCTGACGACACAGCCCAATCACTCCACTTGACAATGAGTTTGCTTGTCTCATTTCTCTTTAATGTTCAGTGGTGAGTAAGACCAGAAGTAGAAAGCCTTACTTAGCACAGTTTATTATATGTTTCATGGCCATGATAATTGCTTTTACAAAGTCGTAAAGGAATTGATCAGATTAGGGTGAATCAACCTGGCTGGCCAATAGCTATTGGAATGATTCTCCACGCGTGACTCTGTTGCATGATTACAAAACGTGGCAGGATAGACATGCCCAGCCGTCTCGGCAGATGTTCACTTGCAATGCTGCCTTAAGGAGATTAAGAGATGAGGACGAATTGTTCCAGCGGCTCAGCCTGCGCTGCCAACAGTTCAGAGGAGGAGCTGCCAGTGGGGCTGCGGGCACCTGGGAACCTGGAACTTGTCTTTGCAGTGGTGTCAGCCCTGATGATGGGCATGCTCATGTTCTCGCTGGGGTGCTCTGTGGAGATCCGGAAGCTGTGGTCACACATCAGGAGACCCTGGGGCATTGCGGTGGGGCTGCTCTGCCAGTTCGGGCTCATGCCTCTTATCGCCTATCTCCTGGCCATCAGCTTCTCCCTGGCGCCCATCCAAGCCATTGCTGTTCTCATCATGGGGTGCTGCCCCGGGGGAACCGTCTCTAACATCTTCACCTTCTGGATTGATGGAGACATGGATCTCAGGTAAGTTACCCCTGGGAGTTCAGTCTTCCCCTGGTAGCACATTGCCCTGGGGTGGCAGCTGACAGCTTTTGTGTTGAAAATTCTGCCAATGTTTAGGTGGAGAGCCGAACGGGAAATATTTTATGGAGACTTGTTCATTCCTGGAAAGACTTGCCTTTCTGAGCTTAACATGGACTTTTGCTGTGGTTGTCCTCTGCTGGACTGGCAACTACTTTTCTGAGTGGAGGCTCTGGTTTATGTCTCCTAGGACATAAGCTGAGAATCCCGGGAGCTAATGACAGGGGCTTGGAAACTATCATGGTGATGGTGGTGGTGGCATAACCAGAGCCAGGCCTTGTAGCTCTACCAGCAAGTGTTGCACCTACTTCATGAAGTCAGCGTTTTGGGGACTGAATGAAGGTGTCAGGGCTACGTGGTTGATGTGTCCTGGTTTAAGTGCCGGTGATGGCCTATGGAGTTGACTTGGAGAGCAACATAAAGATTTATGACTAAAAATGCTCTTTCTTGTTGCTTTTCACATGCTTAACATTCATCAGGAGAATCCCACTCCCTTCTTGTAGGCCAGTGACCTTATTCCCAATCATGGTGTAAACAAAAACCTCTAGGAGACATTAGACTTTATCACTCACTTATGCTTTAATGAGGATAAGTTAATTGCATATATATTGTGATGGGGGGGGGAAGAGAGCATTTGAGGAAAGAGTACAGGAGTCACAACTGGAAAAGTGAAAGAGCTAAAAGCAGTATCTTTCTAGATTCTTCGCTTACTGATGAACAAACTGTTTTACATCCTGCCCAGGGAAAGAACTACTTATAAATGTAAATCTTCGTTTGATGTGCACGTCATTCAGTTGAGATTTATTATTCGATGAATGAATGAATCAGAGGTGCTGACTGTGCTGGGAGTTGAAGTTAGTGAGTCAGCTGCACAGGTGGGTGTCTCGTTTCCTGCGTGAGCTGAATGGGCAACGTGGGACATATTTCACCTATACATTTTAATGGGCACAGACCAGTAATTAACTTTGATATGGCAATGTTTTAGTGACCCACTTATCAGAGATTTGAAAAGAATCACTTGATGCATTGCTAATTAAAAAAATAAGTCACAAGGATATGCATTGCTAATTTAAATACAATGAAGATGATCATTACCATAATAATTGGGAAATGATAAATATCCTTTATTCAAAGTCCACATGTCAGCCATAAGTTTTGGAATCGGAAAGTTTTTGGAAAGAAAAAGAAAATATTTATTGAGTACCCTGATTAGACATGAGGTAGATACTTTCACGTGTTCTCTTTCTCTTTTTTTAAAATCATCATCTCTCTTCAAGACAATATGGGTTCTCATCATTGATCCCTTTCACTTCTTTCTGGGCTCATAACAATCTGTACATGACCTTTTATTATTCTGAGTTTTACAGCTGAGAAAATTGTGACTCAGGTGGGTTAAGAGCTTGCCAAATGCTACAAATGAGTATGGCAGAACTCGGATTTGAATTCACATCTGTTTCTCATCAGGCTGAAGAGGCACTTTCTTCCATGCTACTTACACACTAGATCCTCTGTTCTGACTAGGAGTGGAAATCTTTAAACAGTGCTCTCAACCACTTCTGTTCTGGAAAAGAGAAATTTACTACCTTCATCTCTTATTAGCCAACATTGTAATAAAAACACCAATGAGTAGGAAGTCTATAAAATATAAAGCTCATTTTACTTCCTTTAATTAGCTTTAACTTTGGCCAAATTATTTAACCTGTAAGCCTCATCTCCTCATTTGTAAAACTGGGTTAAAATTACTCATTCCTCACAAAACTATATTTTAAGGAGAAAATGTACACGCAGAATACCAGGCACATAGTGGGTATATAATAACTATTAGCTACTTTACCCTTTTTCTTTTAAAATTTGATGTTGGTCTCACAAATCAGACGGTCTCACAAATCAAACAAAACAAAAAACTAGCAAAAAATCGGTAAGAAATGACATTTTAAAATTGGAGCTAAATGTTAGATTTTCAAAAGCTTATAGATACAAGACTTATAAAACTTCAAATCTCAGTAAAAACTGCAAAAAGAAAATTCAGTACTATTGAGTGAAGTAACATTCAAGTTCATTACTTTTCTTCCCACTTGATTACCAATAAAAAGAACTTTTCAGCAAAACTCAATAGATTGTCATAGATAGAAATTCTGTTTTTTCATGCTGGATAAAATTCAGCATTTGGAACAAACTACTTCATTTTACATGAGGAAATTGAGATTTAGCTCTGTGCAGATCATCCCAAACATGTTTTTCATGCCTTAACTCTGAGTTCACTCAATCTACGTGCAGTCCTCCACGTGTTCGTCCCATGCAGGGCATTTCAGAATCAACATGTTTGAACCAGTTTCTGCATTCTGAGTATCTGATCACGACGCCTGTGATTTTCTGTCACCCGGGCTCACCATCTGAGCATCACCCTGCGACTCCTTTCATTCTTCACCTTATTCACTCAATCTGCTATCTAGCCCTGTAGCCCATCCCCTTGCATGTCACCCACAGCTACTGTTTTCCATTTGTCCCCACTGCCATTACCTCAGGCCAGGCCCTTACAATTGCTTTATTGGCCATTATGGTATCTTTACACTGTTCTCCCCACCTTCAGTCTCCCCATCATGGTTTTGTAGTAAGCGGATAAGGTAGGCTCTGGGCTCTGATTGCCTATATTTAAATCCTGACTTGGGACCTCTTTTCTGTAACTGGAAGTCATAATACTCTCTTTATGGTATTGTAAAGAGAAAATGAACATGTGATACATATAAAGGCTTCTCATTATCTAAGGCAGAAACTAAGCCAGTTCTAACCTATTTCCCCACTTCTAGTTCCCCTTAATCCCTTAAACACAATTGGTCTCTACTTCAATGGGCCACTCACTGTTCTCTAAACACATCCCACATATTTCCAACTTTCTTTTGCCTGTGCTATTCCCACAGGCTGGTAAGCCAACTGTTGGCCCCATTCTATCCCAAGTCAGATGTTTTTCTTTATTCTAACTGTTCTGGAAAGCAGTTGGCCCACATGTATGGAGAACCGAAGACATTAGCCTTCCTCTGGACTGAGCTCAGCTGATCTTGATGGGCTTTCTCACATGCTGGGCCCTGGCTAATGTAGACTGGTCTTAGTGGTCTCAGATGGGCAACAGGGCTCCTCTTCCCCGGTTTCTCATTCCCCAGCAGGCTAGCCTACACCTCATCACATGCCAGAGGCAGGGTTCTGAAAAAGAGAAAGCATACCAGACCTCTTGCGGCTTGGGCTTGGAGCCCATTTATCATCTTTCATGGCTTTCCAGCCAATGCAAATCTCAAGGCCAGCCCAGATTCAAGGAAAGAAGGAGTAGTTTCTGCCTCTTGATGCGGTAAGCTGCAAGTCACACTGCAGAGGGCATGGATGGGAAAGGGGTGAATATCTGAGGACATTTTTGTAGTCTACTGTGTTGAGGATGGACAGAATTCTTGTCTTTGAGGCTAGGACGTGACAACTAAGATCTGGGAGTACAGTAGTTAAGTGCACCACTCTGGAACCAGTAAGTAGACCTGTTACTTATTGGGTCATCTTGGTAGATTACGTAAATTCTCTGTGCCTTAGTTTTCTCACTTTTAAAATAGGGAGAAACAACCTATCTCATGGATTGATGTGAGGACTGAATGAGTTAATACATATAAAATGCTTAGAATCTCACCTGGCACAATATGCTATATGTGATTATTATTATGTGGGCAGACAAAAGAGCATTGCAGTAGGGGTCTGTGTTTCAGTCTCTGCTCAAAGAGAAGCTGGATATCAGTTTTCTCACTTGTGAAATCAATGGGTTAGAGTTAGACTGTCTGAGGCCTATGATGGTAAATAATTCATATAATAAAATTAACCATTTTAACTATTCTTAAGTGTAAAGTTCAATGGCATTAAGTACATTCACACTGTTGTACAATCATCCTTACCATCCATCTCTAGAACTTTATTTTTTATCTTCCATTAAACAATAACTTCCCCTTCCCAGCCTCTGGCAACCACCATTCTATTTCCTGTCTCTAAGGATTTGGCTACTTTAGGTGTCATAATTGTGAAATCACAAAGTATTTGTCCCTTCGTGTCTGGCTTATTTCACTTTGCATAATGTCTTCAAACTGCATAAGTATTGCAGCATGTCAGAATTTCCTTTGTTTAAAAAGGCTGAATAATAATCCATTGTGTATCATCACATTTTTTTTTTGCATGTTGCATCACATTTTGTTTACCCATTCTTCTGTCCATGGGCACTTGGGTTGTTGCCACCTTTTGGCTTCAATTCTTCTGGGTACAAACCAGGAGTGGATCTGAGGTCTTTTAAATATTTTGGGGCAACAGGAAAAGCAAAGCAAATGATAAAGTTTGTGTTCCCATCTCTCCACCCCAGTTTTGCATGTTTCTCCTGAAACTATTTGACAGAGATGCTTCTTCTGTCTCCCATAGCACCAAAGAGATCATTCTTTCTTGTCATCTATTGGAAAACCTAACAATAGTTGGGCTGCTTATCTGCCTCTCCCACTAGGTCTGTAAGTTCCTTGAGGGTTTTTTCATTTCGGTGCCAGCCTGGTGGTGGTAGGTACTTGATAAACATTGAATGAATGACAAGGAATATTTCTGATGGCCTGTGTGTGTTACACACTCTTCTCTTGAAATGCAATCAGTTTACTGGTGCAACTCCAGACAGCCAATGTCTTTAGTTTGACGTTTAATATCTTGAGGTCTATTTCCCCCTGAGGATGTATTTGTGTCCTCAGCTGCAGAGAAATTCTGACCACTGGGCAGTTCAGTGGCCAATTTTGACCTTTGAACTTTAAAGGATCTCTTGTTCTTCAGCAGAGACTCTGGAAATAGGACTTCAGATTCTTCAGGTTTGTCTGCCATGATCTGGTGGAAAACTGATCATCTTAAGAGACAGAACTTAGGCCCAGCTGGTGTGGCTCAGTGATTGAGCACTAGGAGGTCACTGTTGATTCCCAGTCAGGGCACATGCCTGTGTTGCAGGCTCGATCCCCAGTGTGGGCCATGCAGGAAGCAGTCAATCAATGATTCTCATCATTGATGTTTTTATCTCTCTCTACCTCTCCCCTCTCTGAAATCAACAAAAACATATTTGTGAGGGAGAAAAAAAGACAAAAAATAAAGACAGACAGAACTTAGATTTAATCCATGTGACCTTGTGTAAATTTCTGTAGCCCTCTGTTCCTTAGTTTTCTGGTCTATACAATGGAAATCATACCTACACATACCTTACACATAGATGAGAAGAGAAAATGTATCTAAAATCATGGGGCATAACACTTAGCAGGTAGCGCTCAATAAATTCTGGTTATTGTTTCTGAGAGGCAACAGACAGGAGTAACATTTCTATTTGGGGATGGAAAACCTGGCCTTGAACTCTTTTCTAAGGCCAAGTCTATTGACCTGATCTAGCCTACTCCATTTCCATCTGGCTAGCAGATAATTAAAAAAGTTTTTCAGTGGGGAAGTAAGTACTTATATAGATTTGAAGTTCAGAGTTTCTGATTTTACTGGTTTAAAATGGAAAAATCTTAATAATTTAACCCCAATTGCTAAATGGTGTACTTATTGATGCTACATCCTATATAATAAAGAGGTAATATGCAAATTAACCCTTACATACTCACAAGATGGCTGCCTCCGACTAGGCCAGCAGGGGAGTTAATGAGGGATGACCAAATAACTGAACAAGCAGGCTGTGTGGGGCAACCAGGCAGCCGGGGGGGGGGTGGGTGAGGGGAAGGCGGCATGAGGGGTGACCAAGCTGGCAGGAGGATAGTTGGGAGTGACCAGGCTAATGGGGGGGAATGGAGTTGAGCAACCAGGCTGGCAGGGGGACAGCAAGAGGTGATCAGGCTGGTAGGGGGTGGTGAAGTTAGGGCCTACTAGGCCAGAAGGGGGGCCAGTAAGGGGCAATCAGGCCATTGTGGGGGGCAGTTAGGGGTGACCAGGTAGGCAGGCATGTAAGTGATTAGGAGCCAGTGGTCCAGGATTGTGAGAGGGATGTCCTACTGCCAGATTAGGCCTCAGCTGACAGTTGGACATCTTCCAAGGAGTCCTGGATTGGAGAGGGTGCAGGCTGGGCTGAGAGGACCCCCCCTCCTGTGAACAAATTTTGTGCACTGGGCCTCTAGTTGTTACATAATGTGATTATATCTGATTTCCACGTTTTAATGGAGGTTCAGGATTTATTTATTTGTCCAGACTTGCTGAATCTGTCTCATTATTTATTCTCTATAGCAGTTTGAGGGTGGTGATGCCACTCTTAGTGCAAGTGGAATGTTGTTATATCAAAGTCAGATTTTGGCAACAATTTTTCTCTATGTGAATAGCTGAGAGACCCAGTTAGCCACACCCTCTGTTTATACTGTGTTGGGATTTCAACTCAGTAAAACCAAAGGTGAGACTCTGTACTGCACTCACTCATGCTCACCGTGTGCTTTCCCAGCCTTGTTGCCATTTATAACTATGGGCAGGGCACTGGGATCCTCTCTCGCCATTCCCACGAGCATCATGGGCTTGAAGACTTGTGCAAGGATGGAGGTAGTAACCTGTATGGTCAAGGATATAGAATCAGTATGATGTAAATCTCACACTTCGCTTTCCACAGTCAGGAATAATACTTTTCTGGGGTTTGAGCCGAAGCCATGGGGAGTGGGGGGCAGGGGAATGCTATCCATATTCTCCAGGAGGTCAAATGACGTCATATGGAATTCTTTGGTCAGATGCAGAGCCAAGGAATGTAGTGTTATCACAGACTCAGAGTTTGCAAATGCTTCCCAGGCACACTCTCTTCCTTGATCAGCTTTCTAGCTAGAAGAGGTCTTTGCTCAAAGCAAGCATTATTAACAGGATAAAATGATATTAAATGTCACAGGGAATGAAATATATGCAAGAACGGCTAAAGA
This sequence comes from Antrozous pallidus, assembly GCA_027563665.1. Lineage (NCBI taxonomy): Eukaryota > Metazoa > Chordata > Mammalia > Chiroptera > Vespertilionidae > Antrozous > Antrozous pallidus. Next base: position 64,780,921 of record CM050511.1, read on the forward strand.
AAGTTTGAAAGAAAAACGTATGTAAAAGTGTCTGCTCTATCATTTATGAAAACACTGTAATTTAAACAATTTGGTATTTGCTAAAGAAAAAAATTTTAAATATAGTTGAACATTTCATGTCTAATGAAGTTGGCACGTCAAGTTAGTGGACAATTGTTTTTTTAAAAAAAATATATTTTATTGATTTTTTTGCAGAGCAGAAGGGAGAGGGATAGAAAGTCAAAAACATCGATGAGAGAGAGACATCGATCGGCTGCCTCTTGCACGCCCCCCACTGGGGATGTGCCCGCAGCCAAGGTACATGCCCTTGACCGGAATCGAACCCAGGACCCTTCAGTCCACAGTCCGACACTCTATCCACTGAGCCAAACCGGTCTTGGCAACAATTGTTAATGTAGCAAATAGAGTGGGCACACTTGCCTCTCAATACGGAAAGCAATAAAGTAGTTTCATGCCTTACACCATATGTAATATACCTTTTAGATGAGTTAAAAAGAAGATCAATCTATAAAAAGGTGAAAAGTGGGAGCAATGTTTGAATAGCCTCAGGAGAAGAGGAGTCTTGAACAAGAAACTCAGAAGTCATAAAAAAATGGACAGATTTTGCTATCTCAGGGTTAACTATTTATTACAGCAAAAGTCATATGCATGGTCAAAAATACACAGTAAACCTGGTAAAGATGTTTGTGTTACAGAGGATGATAGGTCCCCTAATTTAAAAAGAGCTCCTCCAAGTTGAGGAAAGGAGAAATCAGACAAGCATGGCTGTTGAGAAAAGACCCCAAGAGGCCAGCAATTTGATACATGACCTTGTGGAGAGTCGGGTGTGCAACAAAATAACAGTGAGATGTATTTTTCAAAGTCCTCATGGGAATTATAAGGGCCCAGTCACACCAGTGGAGGCAGGATTATGAAATGCAAGGTATTTGGAAAATAATCTGGTATTATATTAAAGACTTTTGACATAGTAATTCCACTTTTGGAAATGTATTCTAAAGAAATATTAGGAAAAGAATTATTTCAAGTGAAACATGGCAGAGTATGTTTATTACAGCATTGTTTACAATGCAAACACACTCAAAGCCATTTATTATTAACAAAGCGACTGAAAAAATTACGGCTTATTTATATTGTGGCATACTCTGCAACTTTCAAAAAGAATGAACTTAGTCTATGTGTGATGCCCTGAAAGGATGGATGTCTATGATGCAAAGAGGGGAAAAATAAAAGCAACTTAGTTGCAGAGTGACATGTATTATGTGATTGATTACTACAAAAAGAAAAAACAAAGAATGAACCTCTACTCATTGAACAAACCATGTTTGAAACAGGACTGCTTAACAGAAAAATAAAAGAGGGGAAGGGATGTTTACAGATACTTGTGAATGACCTAAGTCTGGATTTCTGAAAAGGGTACCAATCAGATAAATAGCTGCTCCTTAAAATGTTACATGTGGCCCAGCCGGTGTGGCTCAGTGGGTGAGTGTCGACCTATGAACCAGGGAGGTCATGGTTCGATGAGCCAGCTTCTGGCTGAGTGGCACTCCTCTGTGGAAGCCCACTGACCACCAGGGGGCAGTTCCTCCACCAAGTGTCTGCCCCCCCCCTTCATGGGCAGTGTGTGTCATAGTGACTGGGTGTTCTGCTGTTAGGGCCAATTTGCATATTACCCTTTTATTATATAGGACCGTGATGGCAAACCTATGACATGCATGTCAGCACTGACACGTGTAGCCATTTTTGATGACACGTGGCCGCGGGCGGTCCCATACAGAGAAGTATGGGGCCACATGTTGAGAAGGATGTTTCATCCTCAGCTACTGCATGGCCAGATGCAGTAGCCGAGGATAAAACATTTGCTGTAGTGTAGTGTAGACACTCTAAATTTTCAAGCGAGATGTAGAAAATAAAACTTATAAATATTTTCCTCAAGTAACAAAGTATTTTGAGAAGGTCAGTGCAGCTGTATAAAATGAAATGGAACCCTTGCATATAAAGCACCAAGATGTTTTAGACTCGTTACTTGACCAGTTCAGTGATAGATTTAATCAATTTAGAAGCCTAGAACAGACCGTAAAAATAATTAATTATCCTGATTGTACTAGTCTACAGTAGTTTGAATTAAATGGTTTCCAATGGATGCAAATTGATGATTTGGAGATGCAACTTGCAGACTTTCAAGACAGTATCTGGGCTCAGGTGTTTGTCTACTTGAGGTCAAAGTTTGAGAATCCGGAATGGTGCAGCTTGGAGAATCAAGAGGAGTGCCACTATGAACAGGAAATTTGGAGTGCCTGGAACCAATTACCAGACACTTTTAGCACCCTGAAAAATATAGCAATGGCTTTACTCACAATTTTTCCCTCTATGTACTTTTGTGAGACCTTATTCTCAGCATTTAATAATATCAAAACCAATAAAATAAACAGATTGACAGATGAAGTTAGTAGTGCTTGCTTGGTCTTGAAGTGTACAAAATACCAACCTTAGGTTTAGCCAATGAAATTCAGCAACAAAAAAGTTACTAATTGGCAGGTTAGTTAAAGAATTTCCCCTCCCCCTCACTTATCTTAGTTCACGGCACCCCACACAAGTTAAGTAATGTCAAGACCAATAAAAAACCCAACTGACAGATGAACAGAAGTCACTAAGGTAAGTTAAATAATTAGTTTTTGGTTTATTAAATACAGTTATATATTACAATTATACATTTTTGTTATTTAAACTATAAATATCGTGAAATTATGTTTTTTTTCTCAAAGTGACACACCACCCGAGGTATGCTCTTTTTTTTTTTTTTTTTTTTGGTGAATTTTGACACACCAAGCTCAAAAGGTTGCCCATCACTGATATAGGATTATTATTATTTTAGAAAATTTATTGTTGAAAGTATTACAATTGTTCCATTTTTTCCTCAGTAACCCTTCCACCCCACATCTTCCCCACTCCACGGCTTCCACACTTATTATTTTTATTGTAAAAAACTTCAAATATATAAAAGTAGGTAGAATAGTGAACCCCTATGCACTTCACAGAGCTTTGGAAGGGTCCCCAGCAATTACCAACATAGGACCCACTCATTTTCTCTCTACTCCCCACGGGGCACTGGACTTAGGGGCTTGGAGTTGAAGTGGATGAAGTCTGACTTCCCCGCTGGGTTGCACTGTGTGGTGTGCTATTTGCCCAGCTCATTAGTCAGAGCTGCATTCACAGTGTCCATAAACAGTTCCTGCATGCTTAAGCAGACTGTAACATTTTCCCGGCAATTTCAAGGTAAAATAGTTCGTTGGCCTAGAGCCATGGTCGGCAAACTGCGCCTTGCGAGCCACATGTGGCTCTTTGGCCCTTTGAGTGTGGCTCTTCCACAAAATACCACGGCCTGGGCAAGTCTATTTTGAAGAAGTGGCGTTAGAAAAAGTTTAAGCTTAAAAAATTTGGCTCTCAAAAGAAATTTCAATCATTGTTCTGTTGATATTTGGCTCTGTTGACTAATGAGTTTTCCGACCACTGGTCTAGAGGATATCTCATTTCCATTTACCTCATTTCCCCTTATTCTTTCACGGGTTCTATCACCTAGAGAAGGAGGAAAACAGCTTGGGGTTTGCGAGTGGTGGTGGGAGGTGGAAAGGCTCGATTTGGGGTGGAGACATTAGAAACTGGGGGAAAGTTGTGTGGCACTAAATCCACTTAATAGGTTCTCATCCTGCATTTCGTCTTTAATTGGAAGCTCTCTTTTCTTAGCTTTCAAGGAATGAACCTCCTGGTTCTCACCGCATCTCTGGGCTTTCCCTACATGTCATGTGTTCTTCTCCTGCTTCCCAGGTCAGAGTGGGGGCCCAGGGGGAGCCTTCCAAAGCTCTGCTTACTGTTTTTGGCCTCTTATTATACATGCTTGTGCATTTTATATATGCACTAGGGGCCTAGTGCACGAATCATGCACCTTGGAAGGAACTGTGGGCCATGAAACTGTGGTGGGCACAGGGGTGGGTCTTGGCCCATTGTCCATGCCTCTGCCTGGCCCCTCCTACCATGGCCGCTGGCCCCTGTCTGCCTGAAGCTCCACTCTCGCCACCGATGCCACTCCCACATGCTGATGGAGCCAGCCCTGGTTGCACCTGCTGATGGCACAGAGTGATTGGGGCCAGCACCAGCAGCATGTGCGAGCAGGGCCGGCACCATCACCCGGTGCAAGTGGCGGTTACTGCCCTGATTGCCCCTCAGGAGCAGGGGAAGGTGGAGAAGCCCTGAGGGGCAATTGGGGCTGGCAGCTGCCTCTAGCACCTGCTGATGGCTGTGAGTGATCAGGGCCAGTGCCGGCCGCCAGCAGCAGGTGTAAGCAGCGGCAGCAGGAGTGAGGACCTGGTGGGACTGCAGTGTGTGGGAGCAAAGAATTTTCAGTAACCACCAGAGGCTCACCCTAATGACAGTGACTGGTGCCCTGCTTCACCATCCCACTACAGCTGATGCCTGCCATGTTTCATGCTTTGCTGTCTGCTGCTGATACCCACCATGTTCTGCGTGTGCCTCCTGATGGTCAATGCATATCATAGCTACCGGTTCTTTGGTTGTTCTGCTGTTCTATTTGCATATTAGGGTTTTATATATATAGATGCTTATGTATTTCATGTATTTCATGCTTATGTATTTTAATGTAACCAAGTGCTTTTCTCCCGTTAAAATAAGTAAAGACAAAAAATAAGACCTTACATATTTGGAAAAATGAAAACAACATATTACAAATGTATGAAGCAATAACTTATTTCATACAGTGCAATAAAACCACAATAATCAAGATAACATTCCATCAGAAAAAAGACTGAACTACTGATACATGCAAAAACATGGATGAACCTTAAAAACATGACAAATGAAAGAAGCCAGATACATATGTAATTAAATTTATAATAAATGTCCAGAATAGGCAATCCTACAAAGACAAAAAAATAGGTTAAGTATTGGTTGCCAGGAGCTTGGGGAAAAAGAGGATGGGGAGTGACTGCTACTGGGGTGGCTTTTATTTTGTTTGATGACAATATTATGAACATTATGCTGTTATTGTACAATCTCGCAAATATACTAAAACACTATTTTTATTTATTTTTAAATTTTATTTTATTTTTTTCACTTTATTTTGATTGTTGACACTCTTACAGATGTTCTCCTTTCTCTCTCCTTCCCTTTCCCACCTCCACTCAGCCCCCACTTCCCCTTCCCTCTGGACACCACACTGTCATCTGTGTCTATGGGTTATGCATATATAATCTTTGGCTAATCCTCTCACCTTTTTTTCCAATCACCGCCCTTCCTTCCCCTCTCACAGTTCTCAGTCTGTTCCCTGTACCCAGGCCTCTGTTTTTATTTTGTCAGTTTATTTTGTTCACTAGTTTACACATATAAGCAAGACCATATGGTATTTGTTTTTCTCTGACTGGTTTGTTTCACTTAGCATAATTATCTCCAAGGCCATTGATGCTGTTGCAAAAGAAAAGATTTCATTCTTTTTTATGGCCACACAGTGTTCCATTGTGTGGATGTACCACAGCTTTCCCATCCCCTCGCCTGCTGATGGGCACTCGGCTGCCTCCAGATCCTGGCTGTCATGAGCAATGCTGCTGTGAACATGGGGGTGAGATATTCTTTTGAACTGGTGTTTTGGAATTTTTAAAAGTAAATTCCCAGAAATGGGATCACTGGGTCAAAAGGCAGTTCCATTTTTAATTTTTTTGAGGAAACTGTACTGTTTTCCAAAGGGCTGCACCACTCTGTGTTCCCGCCAACAGTGTACTAGGGCTCCCTTTTCCCCACATCCTCTCCAACATTTGTTTTGTTGTTGTTGATTGGTTGATGGTAGTCATTATGACAGGTGTGAGGTGATATCTCATTGTGGTTTTAATTTGTATCTCTCTGATGATCAGTGACATGAGCATCTTTTCATATGTCTTTTGGCCATCTGCATGTCCTCTTTGGAGAAGGGTCTATTCAGGCATTTTGCCAATTTTTAAATTGGGTTGCTTGTTTTCCTGTGTTGAATTGTATAAGTTCTTTATATATTTTAGAGGTTACCTCTTATCATGTATACTATTGATGAATATGTTCTCCCATTCAATGTATTCCATTTTCATTTTTTTGATGATTTCTTTTGCTGTGCAGAAGCTTTTTATTTTGATATAGTCCCATTTGTTAATTTTTTCTTTTGTTTTCCTTAGGTCTAGGAGATGTATCAGCAAACATATTGCTAAGAGAGATAACTGAGATTTTACTGCCTATGTTTTCTTCTAGGATTTTCATGGTTTTATGACTTACACTTAAGTCATTTTATTCATTTTGAACTTATTCTTGTGTATGGTGTGAGTTGGTGGTCTAGCTGCATTTTTTTGGCATATACCTGTCCAATTTTCCCAATATCATTTTTTGAATAAACTGTCTTTATTCTTGCTTCCTTTGCCAAATATTAATTCACTATATAGGCATGAGTTGATATCTGTACTCCTTGTTCTGTTCCATTGATCTACATACCTATCTAAAAACACTTTAAAATGATGAATTTTATGGTTTGTAAATTATATCTCAATAGAAAATAACTGTATAAGGAAAAAATCCTTACAACTATAATTAGCAGACTATTTAAGACAAGTATATCCTCAAGTAAATAAGAGTTAATTGGATAAATGGTGCTGGGAAAAAATAAAATGAAAATAAATACAATTTTAAAAAGTTAATTGATGGATGTCAAGACTCTAGAAATCTTTTTCTGGACCACAAGTACTATCATCATTTGTTGAATAATAAGATAGGAATGAGCTTCAAGTAAGTTACCCCATGTAATGGCTAAGAAATTGTGTCCAATAGTTACATTTGGTTAGGGAGCTAACTTCTTTGTTCCAGACTCTCTCTTACACATTATTTTAATTTTACTTTCAGCATCAGTATGACAACCTGTTCCACAGTAGCTGCCCTGGGAATGATGCCACTCTGCCTTTATCTCTACACCTTGTCCTGGAATTTTGAGCAGAATTTCACCATTCCGTATCAGAACATAGGTCTGTATGAGCTTGTGCAATGAAAGAGTAACAGGAATGGGGATGGTAAGGGTAATAGCTATTATTTACTGTGTCTCCTATAGGCAGCATGGTGTTTTGTTTTGTTGGGTTTTTTTGCTACCTAATTTAATTCTCTAAGTAACCCTACAGTACAGATTATATTACTAGTTCCATTTCCTAGATTTCCAGGATTAGAGAGATTCAGTAACCTGATCAAGTTTGTGCAGTTGGTAAGGGCAGCACTAGAATTCTGACTCAAGAATCTGACCGCAAAGTCCAAGCTCACTAACCCCTACCTAAGCTCACCACTTTTGAAAAAAAAAAAAGCCAGAAAACGTATTAAAAACATTTATGTAGTTTATTGTAAAGCAACTGGACTCACCGTGACCAAAAGGTTACCTGGATTGCTGTGGCTCTAATGAGACCTCAGTTCCCACAAGTCCACCTTTCACACCACCTGTGAGCCTGACTTCTTTGCTGATCAACATAAATGATTCCTGTTGATTTTTGAAGTGTGTCCACTTGTCACAACTATTATTCATATCCTTTTCATTATCTCTCTTCCTGAATATTGTTTCTTATCAAACTCTGCCCAGCTCCTAGAGATCTCTGTGGACTCACCAGGCTTGGAAGGAAAACTGGGTAAAATGATCTGGCTGTTCTAGTTTGGTCAGAGTCTTTGGAGAACTGGTAGACACTACGACTCTTCAAAGTCCAACATGTCAATCTGGAGTCTCAAGTCGGCCCTTGGAGGGCTTATAAGCCATAGTCCATATTTTAAAAGCATGACTAGTGCCATCTTCTGATAATAGCTGGAGACTATTGACGGTAAAAGTAGAGGAAGATCTTAATTTAGAGATGATGATTTTATGTGCAACTTTTTCTGATTAGTAAGTTACTTAATATATTCTGTTTTGATAACATATTCTGAAAGACATTCATAAGTAATTAAAACCCAAAATATTAGGAGCAATTCATACACCTTTGGGGCCAGTATTGCAGGCATTGGTAAGGGGCTCTGGAAATGCCCGCTTACAGATGCCACTGGCAAGATGACCCTGGCTCTCCTGAGCCCGCCTCAGCGCCTTTATTCGCTTGTGTTAATGAAAAGGCATTTTTTCCTACTTGCCATTGGGTTGCCTAGCTACATTTGGAGATTATGAAAAATGGCTTTGGGTATGTGTAACAAGTGCTACTTTTTATGTCTGAAACAGGTATTCTTATTTTGTGAAGCAAATGACCCATTGGCATCCAAAAGGGAACAATAACTGTGGTTGTGGAGGGGATCTCATACATAGCACCAAAGATGATCACAGATTAAAGAGCATCCTCCTATTTGCTAACTTTGTATTTCCAGTTGTGCCTAAAATTCCATGGGAGAGAAATGATGGACCAAATATGGTGGCAGTCAGTAGTATCATACACTGAGTGGCCAGATTATTATGATCTCTGAATGCATAATAATATGCCCACTCAGTGTGTGTGTGTATCTATATCTATCTATATCTATATCTATATCTATCTGGATCTGGATCTAGGTATACACACACTAGAGGCCTGGTGCACAAAATTCATACACTATGTGTGTGGGGGGTGTCCCTCAGCCTGACCTTCACCCTCTCACAGCCCAGGACCCCTGCAAGCTTAGGCCAACCCTCCCAGAGATTGGGCCTAAGCCAGCAGTCAGCAGTCCAGGGCTCTCACAGTCTGGGATCCCTCACTCCTTACTGCCTGCCTGCAGTGGAGGCAGGGGAGGCTCCCACCACTGCTGCTGCACTTGCCAGCCATGAGCCTAGCTTCTGGCCAAGTGGTGCTCCCCCTATGGGAGCACACTGACCACCAGGTGGCAGCTTCTGCGTTGAGCGTCTGCCCCCAGTTGGTCAGTGCACATCATAGAGACTGGCTGTTCCAAAGTTTGGTGGATTTGCATATTAGGCTTTTATTATATAGGGGAGATACACACACACACACACACACACACACACACAGTGCATGAATTTGTGCGTGTGTGTGTGGGGGGGGTGTCCAGCCACCCTGGCCAGGAGGAGGGGACATGGGCAGTTGGCCAGCCTGCCTGCTAGTCAAACTGCTGATCTAATAATCTGGCCACTCAGTCAATAACTTTCAAAGACTGTCTTCCAAAGATTGAAAAAAAAAATTGGAGGTGGATGCAGAAGCAAAATGCATCTTTAATGAAAGCTTTTATCTAGTTGAAATAGAAATTGTTGAGGCTCGAGGGTTAGGGCAATGCCTCTTGACAGATTTCTCTTCTATTCAGGGATTTCCCTCCTGTGCCTGACTGTCCCTGTGGCCTTCGGTGTCTATGTGAATTATAGGTGCCCCAAACAATCCAAAATCATCCTCAAGGTAAGCAGCTCCACCTGGCAGTTAGCACACCCTCAGACTCAGAGACGTGACAGGTGGATGGAGCAATGACTGAAACAAACAAGCCAGTCTCATGCGTTCCACACCCAGCAATTTTCCCTGCTTGTCCTACATTTTTGGCTCCTACCTCCAGGTTTCCTCTGCTTCTCTGAGCCTTGCTATGTCACTCCCATAGACCCATCAGCTGAGGCTTAGGACACCCCGGAAAGTGTGGGACTCCTGCTGGAGTGACAGAAAGATGAGGCCTGAGTGTGGTCGGGGAACCCAGGGCCCATCCACTCACAAGGCTTCACACAGGCGTCAGGCGGCCGCTGTTCAGGTGTGCAGTGGAGCTCAGCGTTTAGGAAGCAGAGCTGGTTTCATGGAAGAGCGGGGGGCAAGGGGTGTCTTCCGGAAACATTCCTGGGGGACCTCCTAAGGCGGCAGTTTGTACACACAGGCAAGGGCTGCCGACCACGTGAGACAGAGCATCCGGAGACGTGGAGGAGCCTGGCCATGGACTAGTGGTGACCACAACTCCCGCCTTGTCTTGTGTTTGCTGAAAACCATGCTCATGTCCTTGTTAAATAGCGTGTAAAAGTAACTAGCTAGACAGAAGATATTTTCCACAAGGGCGTTAACCTCCTGGGGTGCTTTCTGATTTCCCAGTTAAGTGTTCTTTTAGTTTAATATATACAGTATATACATTGATTTCAGAGAGGAAGGGAGAGGGAGAGAGAGAGAAAAACATCAATGGTGAGAGATAATCATGGATTGGCTGCCACCTGCACGCCCCCCATTGGGGATTGAGCCCATAACCCGGGCATGTGCCCTTGACTGGAATTGAACCTGGGATCCTTCAAGCCACAAACCAACGCTCTATCCACTGAGCCAAACCAGCCAGGGCTATCTACTAGGACTGTTTTAAGAAGACAGAGAATTGTAGTGTGTGTTACTTTCTTGAAGAGTTTAAAAGTGTTGTGGTTATGTTTTACATTTATAAAGAAAAAAACATTGGGGGCTAACGGGAGGTTTGTAAATATGTCTGAGTTCATTTCAGTTGAAGGTTTACAGTTTGGTTCAGTTGAAGCGCTTGCCATTCACCTGGCAGAACATGGCTGCTCCATGTGCCTGTACAAATGGATGCTGCTTTCCCGGTTTGGCCCCAAACCAAACACTGCCATCATCCCTCTGATGAGACGAGGAACACAAGAAAGGGGACAGGCAGGCAGGGCAGCTGGCACGGCGCTGGAGGGAGGCTTCCGTGGTGATTTGGTAGGAGAAAATGTCTAATGAGGTAGTTTATGGTTATAATTTTGTTTATAAAATAAGAGAAGAAAATATGATTATTGAACCTCTTACTTTTCAAGTCCTCTTCCCTGGATTATTTTCTAAAAAAAGAAAGTCACGATTTTGGTGTTTCCAGATCTGTCAGCGACAATGGGAAATCTAATTTGTTTTCTGTAGGTCAGTTGTAAAGCCCCTTTCCTTTGGGCATTCCATTAGATTTGTGGCAGAAAATATTTAGTAATATGCATAGATATTCTAGAGCACCTTGATTAAAAAAAAAGACTAGGAAAATTTAATCATTTTGATATATCTTCAATCTGTTCTTCATCCTCTTTTTTAAAAAAAATCTAAATCACTGTTTTATTTACTTGCTTGCTTGCTTACTTACTTACTTTAAAAAAGTATGGAACGCTTCATGAGTTTGCATGTCATCCTGGCCTGGGGGCCATGCTAATCTTCTCTGTATTGTTCCACTTTTAGTATCTGTGCTGCCGAGGCAAGCACTGTTATTCATCCTCTTTTAATTTAAGATCTGATTCATTTTCTAAACAAATTGCTTTCTGTGAATTTTAAACTTTCAATCCCCATTTTGGTAGAAAGATGCAGAGGTGTGTTCCAGCATCTTCCAGGGAGGTTAGGCCGTCCTTCCCTGTATTTGGGCAGTAAAGGTGGCCCCTGACACACAGCTATGCCACATTGAGTTGTTTTTGTTTTGTTTTGGTTACCCATGGCTACCTTATTCTACACCCTCAATCATTTCACATCACAGTGGATGTTGTAACTAGTTTGCTGTCAACATGGTATGAATGGGAGCTTGCCAAGATCCTGATCTTTCCCAAATATTCTAGGTCTTGCTTCTTTCCTATCTGACCCAAAGCTCAAACCACTGGAACATTTTCTGTTGATTTTTTGTTGTTGTTGTTGTTGTTGTTTCTGACAACAAAAGAGAGTATTTTGGGAGAGGGTAGAAGTATTTGCCGGTACCTCTTTCATCACCTTAATTAGCTCAGATTGCCTAATGAAGAATGGATAACTTTCATTTGGAGGAGAGAAGGGCAGGGACCAAAGCAGTAAGAAGCCACTGGTGGGTGAAGGGATGGTGGGAAGAGAGTGGGGGATGGTCAGGCAGGAAGGATATCAGATACGAGGTTACCAGCGAGGTATCTAAGAGGTATGTACACATATAATTATGCTTATGGTCAGGTTTCACTTATTTCAAAAATATATTCTATCCATGAAAACGACTACGAAATCCTTCTGACCAAAGCCTCCACTTAAAGGGAGAAGTTACAGTTCATGAAACAAGAAGACTGAGATTTGTGTTGAACCTCACCAATCCCTAGTTTAGCCATGTCACTTGACCACTTTGGACCTTAGGTTTATTCTCTGTAAAATGATGGATTTGGTGGTCTCAAAGTCCTCTTTTTGTTCTAAAACATCTAGGTTCCAAGCTTCTTAGAGCTTGATGGACTTTGCATCGTAGGACCTAAAGGCCAATATGCTTATGTGTTTATTTTATTGGTTTGCTTTAGATTGGGGCCATTGTTGGTGGGGTCCTCCTTTTGGTGGTCACAGTTGCTGGTGTGGTGCTGGCGAGAGAATCTTGGAATCCAGACATCACCCTGCTGGTCATCAGTTGCATCTTTCCTTTGATTGGCCATGTCGCGGGCTTTCTGCTGGCACTTCTTACCCACCATTCTTGGCAGAGGTACAGTTAAACTATCCATAAACTTCGTTGAGAAGAGTAAATTAAACGCATAGCCTCTGCTGTCTGGCTGTGTCCGGAAACTCAGAGGGTTAACTTACAAGGTGGATGGAATAGGACAGCTCATCAGACCAAGGGTGAAAAGTTCACAGTGATTCTTATGTAAATGAATGCAAAGGTCAGATTGATGGACGTTGTAATCTGTGAAATTAGGACCTGGGTGTTGATACCATTTGTAATCTGAACACCTTGCTCTTCATGTTCTAGTGGTTAAATAGGAGGAGTGAGATGGTTTCACTACATATAGAGATCATTCCAGGGCATGAGCAAGTTCAAGAGATTAAGCATATATGCCTTGTTTGTGCCAATTTTTAAAAAGGTGCTACTTATGAGGGGCAAGAAGAGAAAGGGCAAAATTGAGAAATAAAATAGAAATTTACCTTATATATTATCATTACCAATGGGGAATATAAGTTATAAATGCTGTGAAATATTAAAAATGATAATATTCCACATTATTGGAATAGATGAGATGAGCATTATTATACCCTCTTGGGGGTAACATAAATTGGCATAAACTGTCTAAAAGACAAGTCACATCAACAGCCTTATAAATATTTATAGCTAACAGTGGTTTTACCTCTGGAACTCTGTCCCAAAGCTGTTAGGTAAATGCACAGATATTGATATGCAAAGATGTTAATTGAAATGTTATTCATAAATATAAAAAATAGAAACAATTTAAATATCTAACAATACAAAGATTTAATTCATGATATATCTATGTGATGGAATATGATGTATCAATTTTAATTCTTTTGAAAATACTTGAGATAAATGAGTTAAAAAAAAGAAAGAAAACAGTATGCATTTTGAGTCTCATTTTGTAGAAGGAAAAGAATTTTATGCATAGAAAAATACTGGAAGAAATATACCATACACTAATAGTATTTATTTTGAATAGTAGGATTAAGACTAATTTTAATTGCTCAACATTTTTGGTATATTTTTTATGTTTTTCATTGAGTCTGTAATTCTCAATCCTTTTAAAATCAGAAAAGAATTTTTGAAGAAAAGTAAACTATGCAGTTGAATTCCAAAGGTGGAGTTTGGGAAAAATATAATTGGCCTCTTGCTCTTTCCAGTTTACTTGGGAACACTTAGGATCTACAAAATATGGGGGTGAGACTCCACCAAGAGTATCTCATTTACTTGCTACAAAGCCTCAGAGATATCATCAATAGTTTGCAGATGAATGAACCCTTCAGAGAAATTAAGCAACTTGACCAAGTTCACTAAGCCGGAATGTAGTAGAGTTAGGATTTGGACCTGGGTTTGCTTCCAAAGTTAGGAACAGAGACTGTTGAGCAGCTGAAACATCACTGGATCTGGAGAGAAAGTATTCCTATAGCAAAGTGTAGTCAACAATCTCACTTCCCCTCCTGCCCCCAACCTGATGGCTTGAGAAAGATCAGAACTGAGATACTGCATGTGCCCGGTGAGAGAAGGGCGCAGGTGTGAAGCCCAGTTTGTAGCTTAGTTGTATGAGGGTAGGGTAGCCTGAAGAAAGCATAGCAAGCAATGGTGTCACTATAAATAAAATGAGAGCCACAGAACTTGTCCTGTGACAGGTGATGACATTTTCACTCCCACATTCCACACCCACATTCCAGTCCAGCTTTCCTTTTGAACACCCCTCTTCTCTCCCAGCCATAAACACCTGAGGACTCCCTCTGTAACCTGGAGACAGGCCAAACTGCTGACTCCAGCCCTCAAGGTCCTGCCTATGTCTTCTTTGTTCTTCCTCCTGCTTTTTCTTTTTCAAGTGAGGTTTACTGATTTTCTCTTTTTTGCAACGAGAAAACGAATAAAATGTAGGAAAGTGGAAAAGGTTTTTGTGTTTACTTCCAAGTATTGTTTAGTTTATACTGTTTCTATCTCTAACTCAACTTTCCCTTCTCATCCCTAAACCTCTGCTCTTCACAGATTGGCTCACAGCACGTGCAGTGCCTCCGTAGGCAGGCCGAACTCACACCTGTCCCTAGATCTTTAATTTCAGCCATTGTTCCACAGTAAATGCCTCTTCCCCTCTCCCCATCCTTTAACCCCGTGTCCTCTGTGAAGCCTTTTCTAACCATTGACGCCCCTTTGCTAAATGTCTACATCTCCCTGATTTGTCTGGTGGTGATACTGAATTTTCCCATCTGCATATCTTGACTTTTCCAGCAGATTCCTAGGGTGGGGTTCGTAGGGCCCTCCTCCCAACTGCCTCTCAGGAGACCACCTACAGAGTAGGCACTCAGCAAGTAAGGATTGAACGAGTAAACATTTTTAAGGGCATAAGCCCACAGCTTACATTTATTGCTATTTGTAAGAGAACATGTAAGAATAGTCCTTATTGCTATTCTATAACTCCTGAAAAAAAAATTTTCATTGTAGGTGCAGGACGATTTCCTTAGAAACGGGAGCCCAGAATATTCAGATGTGCCTCACCATGCTGCAGCTCTCTTTCACTGCACAGCAGCAGGTCCAGATGATTAGCTTCCCCCTGTCCTATGGACTCTTCCAGATGTTGGATGGCTTTCTCATTGTTGCAGGTGGGTAGAGCCCTGTTGGGTACACTTGATTGAAAATTGTTGACCCACCTTACCAACTCCCTTTTCAGTCCAAACATGCACGGCTCTCTTTGTGATGCATTTTTAGCCTGACATTTTTATTTTTTATTTTGGCAAATAAAATGCACAAACGAGATCCTTTGGGACAAAGTGTAAGTTTCACAGAAAAATATGAAAAAACCATGGGAAAGTGAACTGACAAAAATAAACAAGTACGCTTCACAGAAAAACAGTGCATGATCAGAACTTAGATTTCAGGATTGATCAGTCTCCAGGGGCAATCATTTATTTCAAAAGAGACACTATGTTTCATCAAGAGCCAAATGCCAAGTTATTTCACAGTGTTCTTGTGGCACAGAATTGTGCTGAATGGCTGTGACATATTTTTCAAATATATACATACACAAATATTGAAATTAATTGTGTGTGGGGGGAATAGATTTACAGTTGTTCGTATGGAAAATAATACAAATAATAAACAAGAACAAACTGTGTTTCTTGTACTGACAACTATACACCTATTTTTGCCCCCTTGTATGCTGTCTACCCATATAGCCAAATATACGTCATTTTGTAATCAGTCACATAAGGTAAATCAGACTCATAAGGTAAATTTAAAAAATATATAGATGAATAGATATGAATACACACATGCATTTTAATCTTGGGTCATGGTCAGTTTTGTCAGGGAGCAGGCGCTGAGTAAGTCTCAGTGATTGCTGATATACCTGATTATATACTGATTACTGATATAACAATCAATATAAGAATACTGGGGGTTTAATTTTCCAACAAGATAAGAGAAATCCTAAGAGACACCTGGACTTCAGCTCAAGCTTGAATTCCTTCTCCTGGTGAGACCGTGAGGGAAGGAACACGAGATTCCCAGTTCTCCTCCCGCACGCAGGGGCGTGCTCATTGGAAGCGCTCCCTGAGAGTTGCTGACGGACTGACAGAATAAATGGATGAGCTGTTAGTGAGCCGATGACTAAGTCTCTTTCACAAATGGTCCAGTCCAGACAGAGTCACCATTTTGATACACTAAATTGTTTTGTTTCATAGTTTTCTGCGTGTTAATACACACATGACCCCAAACAAACAAATTCTCAAAGTACGGACAAGCGCACAAGGTCACCAAATTATAATCCTTACTAATGTGATTTTTTAAATGACTTGTATGTTTTCACATCTAGCATATAAATTGTACAAGAGGAGATTGAAGAATAAATATAGAAAACAGACCCTGGGCTGTGCAGAAGGCTCCACCTCTCCCCAAAAGACCGGTGCTTTCTTGGAGGTGAATGAAGAAATTGCTGTGACTCCTGGGACATCAGAGCTGATGGATCCCCCTGTGGCTCTCGAACCAATGGTCCCCATTTCCTCACGTGCACAGTAGGGGCTTTCTGGCCCAACTGGATGCCGGCCACCTCCGCAGTCAGTAGAGACAGTGCAGAGCTAATGCCTGGATCCCATTGGCAAGGCCTGTGGGAATGTCTACACTTTTGTGTAGATTGAAAATTGTCCCAGGATAACCTTTTTGAGAATGTATTCTGCCTACTTCAGGGAGTCCTTTGGGGTTTATACAACATATTTACTAGTTGCTGTATTCTTGTCTTCACATTGTTATGTGCGGGCGTCCTCACTGCGGCTTTTAACCACAGGAGAATAGGGACTCTGTAGAGATGCCTTCTCATATTTAGGGCAAGGACTGACTGAACACCCTTGGCTTTGGGAAGGTTCTTTGGAGCCCTGGGGAGGAAGCACTCAGGTCTTAGGAAACATGGGATCCTTTCTCAAATGACTGTTAATTCTTAAGAGCTTGAAAGTCCTTTTGGAGTCTAAATGTAATACAGATTTAGAGCAAAGTTAGTGAACACTTGAGGTTAAAAGTGAATGTCTCATATTTTCACTCCCCAGTGATAGGCACATGTATATCCTTCTAATTGTTGTTTGTACATTATATCACTTTAAAAATACTGGGCTTTTCCCAGAATTCTGTCTAAGAAGTCACTTAATGACATTATGGAGCATCTTCACACGTCGGTCTTCGTTGACCTGCCTCATTCTTTGGAACTAAGGCTGTGTAGAAGCATCTCACTGCATGGAAGGACCGGCTGATTTCACTGTTCCGCATTCATGGGCATTTAGAGAGCTTTCAACTCACTGGCGTTCCGCTGCTGCCCCTCTGGGGGCGTTTCTGAAGGGCCACTTTCTACAATTTGAATCGCCAAACCAATTGCACAGGAAAACGCTGGACTCTGCTCTCCGGAAATGCTGTGTGCGCAGCGGTGCCCGAGGAGCCTGGTTTCCCATTGCCCCAGCCAAAGCATGATCAATTCTGATTTGTAAGAGCATCTCATTTAAAGCCACATTTAATCAATTCTGAGTAAAGTATTTTTTCATAACCACTTGCCTATTCATATCCTATGGCTGCTTTTCTATTTTATTTGTCCTTTTTGATTGACATGTTTGAACCCTTTATGGATAGTTACCTGTTGCCCCATTTTGTCAGTATTTTACCCACTCATTTATCTTTTGCTCTTCGGTAATGTCTTTTGCTGTGCAGCTTTCTATTTTTTTACATATTAAGCAGTATTAGTCTTTTAAAATAATGTTTTTGACCTTGATCTCTGTCCAGTATTGGGAATTTATATTTTTATGTGATTGTGAATTGTGAAAGGATTCCTTGTTGAGAATGTAGAAGCATCTCACTGCATGGAAGGACCGGCTGATTTCACTGTTCCGCATTCATGGGCATTTAGAGAGCTTTCCACTCACTGGCGTTCCGCTGCTGCCCCTCTGGGGGCGTTTCTGAAGGGCCACTTTCCACCATTTGAATCGCCAAACCAATTGCACAGGAAAACGTTGGACTCTGCTCTCCGGCAATGAGGAAGCTCATTTTGGGTATTTACTGGCTGCTGTGTGTACTGCCTGGCATTGTCGAACCCATCCTCCTCCTCTATTCTTACATTAAACATATTTTCCATATCTTGATTTTATGAGAAAAACTAAGCATGTACACATTTTATCTCATTTTTAATTTATCTTTCTGTATGGTATGTTAAGAATGTAATCTTGAATACATAAGAAAGACCCACTTAATGCTGCAAAATTAAAAAAAAAACACAAAGATCTTTTTATGATTAATTGTCCCAATATCACATATTGACTCATTGATCTTTTCTTTACTGATTTGAAATACCTCCTATATCACCTAACTTCATATATATGTATAATTGGTGGGGATTCCATTTGGTTCCATTTTTTTCTGTCTATTCTCATTTCTAAGTTTTGAAATGTGTAAGAAAGTGTGCTGTCTGAGACAAATCTTTACAATTTTATTTTGTCAGTATTCCCAAGAACTCGTGGGTTAATATAATGACCATGATTATTGTGGTAGTTTCACAACATTTGAGCACACCTTTGTGGTGGCACAGAAAGAGCCCCAGGGGTATCACCGGTGTATTTACATGGAAAAGAACTCTGCAGACCTTTGGCCTGGTGGTTCCTTCTCAGGCCCGTGGGGATTCCCATGTACCCACTTGCAAACGGGAGGGGTTGAGAAGCTGGTCCGCGTTGTGCAAGGGCACAGTGCACAACAGCGGTAACCAGGAAGGAGGGTTCCTGCTCGTGGGGAACCTTTTCTCTGCTAAGGGCCATCTGGTTGTTTATCACATCATTTGAGGGCCATACACATTATCAACTTAAAATTACATTGCGATATTTGGCCAAACATTTAACTCACCCCCAACGCCTTGGCAGGGCCAGACCAAGCGATTCCACGGGCCTTATCAGCCCTCAGGCTGGATGGTCCCCTTCCTCGGGTTACAGAGGGGAAGAGATCATCGCACTGAACGCAACAGCTGAGCGTTAACAGATCCCAGGTGCATGACCATGAGTTTTAAAGACTGCACCAAAAAGTGAATTTCTAAATTGTTTCTCTGCGGAAGAACTTAATGGTAAAACCCAACACTACTAGCTGGTCAGCGTGGTCAGCATTTACCTTAGTCAGGACACTCTGGGGCGAGGTCTACCAAAAGCCATTCGCTAAGACAGAAACAACGCCAATCAATGCAAGGGTTTGAAAGTAGTCATGTCAGAAGCCCTCCATCTCCAGGGAAGGTTTGCACACTTGTTATTGAGAAGACCTGGACACTAGTCCGGAGGCTTTAGGATGTAACTATGAAAAAGCTCCACCTGAATAAACTGTATTCTAACAACTGATCTAAATAACTACGAGTTCATAAAAGCCAGGGCCTGTGAGAAGCTCAGAAGTGGGGCCAGGGGAGGAAGGTTAAGCGGACTGAGCCCAGCTCTCAGTCTGGAAAGGAGCCAGGTGGGCGGTTAGGGCTGTGCGCTGCAGTGCGGGGAGCACGGGCGTGGCCAGGGCTACCTGATGAATCTATTGAAAAGGCTAGACCGCCTCTGGGGCTGTGGGTTGAAGGCAGATGTGGAATTGAATCCTAGCTCTGCTATTTGGGCAAATGACAGCCCCTCTGGACTTGTTTCTTTTTTTGAAAACAAACAAATATCTCAAACATTCTGAAGTGTAGGAAGTGTGAAAACAGCTGTTCTGATACCTGGGGAGTGAGCGGTAAGAGTTCTGCCTCCTCCTTGTCCCTGTGCAGTCACAGTCCTAGTGTAGAAAGGTAATTCACCCTCACCAGTGTGATGCATCGCACCTTTGCCTCTAACCACCTCGGACCAGTCTGTGTGTGCATGCACTTGCCCTCCGGATGGAGCCCGGCCTGCCTGTCCAGGCTTATTGATTCTGCTGGAGAGACCTCGGTTAAAAAATGGGCAACTTGGCTTATCAGGGAGTGCATTGGGTTTGCTTAGCCTGACCTTGAATATATATCTAATTTTGGACAAATGTATAAAATCATGTTTCTAAACTTACAAAGCTGAAGACTACTTCCAAATACTTCCCACCTGTGAATCTCTTCTACAAGTCACGCATTCAGACAGTTCGGGGGTCGGGAAGATTTTAAGGGTTGATCCAGTGTTCGCTACTGCAGAAATGATGTCAGCGGCAGAACGGGAAAGACACACACTGCTTGCTGCTCTCCCGTACCTATTGCCTTTGTCTTTTCCAACGAAACCAAGATTCTGTTCAGGGCAGCAACATGCCTGGCTAACAGCTGTTTTGAAGCTAGAGATGGCCGTGTGATACTGTTCTTGCTAATAAGTGGTAGTCTACTTGTGATTTCTGGAAAAGTTTGTTTTCTTGCCCTAAGTAGGCATGTCCTAACCCTTTCTCCTGCCTTGTCTTCCCATTTTCTTTCTGGAATGTGGTTGTAAAAGCTGGAGCTGCAGCAGCCATTTCCAGGCCAAGGAGGAAAGGCCAGGGTAATTATGTATCTGTTGATATTCCAGAAACTGCCTACTTCTAAACAAGTTTTTTTTTTTTTTTTTTAAAGGAAAGAAATCACTAATTTGTGCAAGCTCATTAGTTGGTTTTTGGTTACTTATAATAAAATACAATTTTTAATTGACATATTAACATTTAAATTAGCTTAAAATATTATGCAGGTCAATGCATAATGTTACTTACATTTTTCTTCACCATCACAAGGTATCTTGGATATTTCTGAATTATGTAAAATGGGAACACATTCTCTTGCAGTCAAGGTATCTATGATCAGAGGATAGCTTTGGTGAGCTGTTTTTTTTTTTTTAATTTCTTATGTTCATCACATTGCATTTAGATAATTAGTCATTTTAAAACCAAGAGATCTGTCCTGGCGAGGTAGCTCAGTTGGTTGGAGTATTGTCCTGTATACCAAAAGGTTGAGGCCTCAATTCCGGGACAGGGCACATGCCTAGGTTGCAGGTTTGATCACTGGTTGGGGTGAGTGCGGAAGGCAACTGATCAGTATTTCTCTCTCATATTGATTTCTTTCTCTCTTCCTTTCTCTTAAATCAATGAAAAACATATTTTCAGGCAAGGATTAAAAACAAACAAACAAAAAGCCCAACGGATCTAGCACGGTATTGGGAACCACAGATGTAAACACCTGATTTTTTCTCAATAGCCATTTCACTCCAAAAGTCTTAATTCATAAATATTTCTACTAACGTCACGTACCAAAGTTTTGATTTGGACACAGAATGTTTCTAATCCTGCAGTACTCAGGACTATACTAAGATACTATTTTTAAGAAAATAGAAGTTAATTTTTACCAATTATTCCATCACAATTTGTTTCCTCTTCTACAGCAGAGTGGCCTGTCACAGGGAAACACCTGGTCGCCCCATTCACGCCCCAACTTGCATGTACGAGGGGCACAGTTTGACCAGTTCTTGCTGGGCTGCCCAACTCACACAACCCTCCCCCTGGTGGCCCTCCACTCGCTTTCCCTTTTCTGGCTGGGGGAACGGAGAGGATCCCGGGGTGACCTTGGTAGCTACGTATGGATTATAGAACCTCCGTCCTTCTGGGCTCCTGGGAATTGGAGGGAGGAGAGCCGCCTGCTGAACTCTCTCCTGCCCAGAACAGTTAGACTAGAAATGATGGAGCCATTCTGTTGGGGTGTATATTTTACAATACTCACCACCTCTGGGTTACAATCCAGCGGGGAAGAGATATCTAGTCGGGGTGAAAAGCCCCGTTGCATCTATTCGCTCGTTTGACATGTGAATGCCTCTATGTGCCAAGTGGATCTGTGGCCTTGCCATGCTTTGGAACCAGCGTGGCCCAAGCCAACGGGCAGGCCCCATTCCCTGACAGCGGAGCCTGGGCCAAGAGGGTGGGGACATGTTCACTCCAAGGGAGTTCCGAGGGGCTGTAATCCGAGACCTGCATTTCCCCCCAGTTTCCATTTCCTAGCTGCACTCTCACCAGGAGAGGGATCTTGTCTCAGCTTTCCCCTCTCCCATCTCTGCCGACTTCACACTAATCACCTCCAGCTGTACTGGCTCCTGCTCTGCTGGCCTCATTGCTGGTGCTTGTGACAGGAAAACAAGGCCTCAGGATTCCAACTCAGAACGGGTCTCCAAATATTTTTAAAATTGATTTTTAGACAGGAAGGGAGAGGGAGAGTTGAGAGAAACATCACTGTGAGAAACTTGGATTGGCTGCTTCCTGCACACCCCCTATGTGAGAGAGCTCCAAACCCAGGCATGTGCCCTGATTGGGAATCGAACCTGCAAAGGGATGACACACCCAACCAACAGCCACACTGGCCAGGGCTCCAAATATCTTTTAAAGCCCATGAGACCTTTAAAATGAAACCTTCAGCTATAATCTAAGTTATAAAAACTCCTTAATGAGAAGGATTGGTGGTGGTGATGCGTCTTTTGACAGATTTGAAGCCATTTTTGAGGTAGAGTTCAAACCTGCACCCTGGTGAGGATTCAGACAGCACTGTGGGGCTTTGGGCATTGACTGACATTGTCTTCTACTTTCAGGGAGCCTCAGACACAAAGGCGCAGGTCCCAGCAAACCCATGTGCTGGGGTAGGTCAGAAACTGGAGGTAAGCAGCTCAGGATCGGTCCGTCTTCTGAGGATGAACCACGCAGCTTCCTGGTCCTGGGAGTAAGTGCAACTCCCACTGAAGGGAGGAGCCTGTCAGGATTAGGAGGTAGTGACGCACTTCAATGAGAATCTCTTCCGCTTCAGGCAAAAACAATTATAATCTCCCAGGTATATGACAGTGTCATCTTTCATGACTCCTTGTCATCTGAGATATTCTGAGCTTTACCACAACTAGAACTTGAAAATAGTCTGATTTAGGCACCATCAGCCGGTACCACCCACAGGAAGGCAACGGGAAGGGAGTCTGAATGTCTCAGCTCCTGTCAGTCAGTACCTGCCCTTTACACGTCAGACCTCGCTGAAGATCCACCAAGGTCCTGACAGCACTCTGGGGCCCTGTGGCTGGCACCCCTGGGCCCAAATAGGGAGCTGGAAATCTGGGGTCCAGTAGATCTTGCCTTTTCAAGGAGCCCTGGGATTGTTAAAAAAATAACACACTAAAAAAAAAAAAAAATGACCCCCCCCCTCCACACACACACACAGAAGATATTTAATTTGCACACACTTTTGGTTTTGGCTTGTTCATGTTTTAAGGTGTATTTTTATTTACAAAGTGAGATGCATAACAAAGAGGAGATGCCGTTACAAACATATCTGCTCACTCCATTTTTCATGAAAAAGTATATAAATATATTACAGTAAATTCTATATAGTAAACATTAGACATTGATTCAGTAAATATCTGCTACTTTTTCTATGCCAACACTATTGCCTTTTAAAGCTTAAATACTGGTTTTACGTAGCCCCTATAAAATAACTACTTTATTAAAATACTGGAAAAGAATTTCTCTATAAACAAGATTGGTACCTTAAAAATAAGACTCACTGTGTCCTTGTAACAATGTCCGCCATAATCAAATGCTGCCTTAATGGTCACTAAGAGCTGCATTATCCAGTTAGTGTTAAAATTTAAAAAAATAATTATCATGGGTTAAAGTAGCTGTAAAAAATACAGCATTTCAACATGAAGAAAGCCTTTCTAAGGTAGAGTAGAATGAGCAACATGCTATCGTATGGACTTGCCGCCCTGTGGGCTTCGCTGCTAACGGATAACGGGAGCGTCTGCTGGGAGTTAAGGCGAGAACCGGGAAGGCACCCAGAGGGCTGTTCTCTCCGGATCACTTCAGAGGCTGCGGCTGCTCTTTTTGCTCCTCTTCAGCTTGAAGACGGGTCAGGACATACAGGATGACTTGGTAGCAGAAAATATATTGATCCTATGAGGGTGGGCAGAGAGAGATTTTAGATGCATACTGTGAATGTGTTACAAATATAGCTTCACCACTATTTGAGGTTTGAGTAATTTTGAAAACATAGAAAATGTTTAATGTGAGAAGAAGGATGGAGAATTGGGCAGTGTCAGAGAAATGATGAAAAACAGAAACCAGGTTGGTAAGAGGAGAAAGGAAGACGCCTTGGGGTGGGGTGGGGGCAGGGACAGAAACGGGCCAGAGTGCTGACGGAAGCTGTCTCCGATTGGTGGGCCACTTCCATTTTTCGTGCGTGTGATTTGCTTTTATAATGAAAGAAACAAAAAAGAAAAACGTTCTACAAAATTTCTTCTAGATTAATTGAATTCATCTTGAATGGAATGGCACTAACTACAAGCTATTTTGTACCACCTCTCCATGTCTGCCCCCAACATGTTACCCCATTCAATGCAAATACTGCATTTCTTCATTTTAAAAATTACAAGGCAATATTTGAAAAAAAGATAGCCTAGAAATATCTTTTTAAAAATATTTTTATTGATTTCAGAGAGGAAGGGAGAGATAGACACATGAATGAGATCAATGATTCTCATTGATCAGCTGCCTCCTGCACGTCCCCCACTGGGGATTGAACCCACCACCTGGGCATGGGCTCTGACTGAAACCGAACCATGAACTCCTGGTCCACAGGCCAACGCTCAACCACAGACCTATGTTGGCTGGGCTTCTTTTTCTTGAATTAGTCCTCATGCTTTATTATTTATTTATTTATCTATCTATCTATCTATCTATTTATTTATTTCAAGAGTCTCATTACCATAAATCTTTGAATTTATACAATAATGTGGGAATCCTCAAAAGAAAAACGATTAAACTAGAACTTTTAAAATATCAGAATCTTCATGAAAATCCTTACTAGAAGACATTACGACTCACCTCTGTCTGAACCATCCCATGTCTTTGTAGTCTCATGCAGCGCACTAAGTCAGAGATGCCAAACTGCCCAAAATAAAACGAAGGAGAGTCTCTGTTAGGTAAAAAGCGCAGCCCAATTTGAATGCCAAAGATTCACAGAGTCAAGAGGCTTATACATATTTCTGTACCCCATTCTCCTTCTAGCAGTTCAAACTATTATAAACAAAATAAGTTGGTGACTGACTTTGCCATCATTTCATAATTTTATTTATGATCTTTTAAGAATCAAGGAAGGTTATTCTATTTGAAACTCCACAAAAGAAATTCTTGTCCCTCTGAAATGTGACTAATTTCTAATGAAAAAAAGAAAAGGAAAACTAAATTTCCTATGTTTTCCTTTTCAGAATAAAATTCCTGATCTTTTCATTTTCACTGATATTTAAATTTGAAACAAGAAGGAAGTACTATTTTGTCCCACTTAAATTATTATGGTAGATATAATAGAGTGTAAAGTGTAGGATAGAACTTCTTTTAACAAAAAAATTTTTAAAGACAAATATTGTAATTACATATTATGTATAGTTCAATATTCTAACATTTTAAATAATGTTTAAACTAATTTAGATATTAAGTAATATTACACTCATTAGCTTTATTTTGTAATAATTTTTAATTTGGGAGTAACTATTTAGAGATAGACTATTTAACATCAGTTTGTTTAATAAAATATATACTTCCCACCAATAGGTAAAAACAACAACAAAAGAGTACAAGCCTGTTCATTTCAAAATACACTTTCTTTTGTGCTTTAATATTTCTATCCCTAAAAGCATGATAACAATATTGACTTTATTTTATATAAGCCTAAAGAACATAAAGAATGAAATGCATAAGTGTCTTTTGAGCACATGGCTAAAAATCAAACAGTAAAACAAATATAAAGTTGAAGTATTATTTCTTTTTCATTATAGTCCATGAAGCTTTGAACATTTACAAAAAACAATTCTGCATAGTAAGAAAATTAAGGCATTTGTACACACTGATAAAAAAAAAATTCCAAAATCCTAACACATTATTAAAAAGTTAGATTCTAGAGAACTATATGAAACTTAATGAGAACTACAGCAGCATGAAAAAAAAAAGAAGTAGAAACCATGAATAAGAATCAAGTAGAAATAAAGAATGACATAGTTGCAATAAAGAATACCCTAGAGGGCCCTGGCCAATTTGGCTCAGGGGTTAAAGCATTGGCCTACAGACTGAAGGGTCTCAGGTTCAGTTCAAGTCAAGGATACGTAACTCAGTTGCAGGTTCGATTCCCTGTCCTGGTTGAGGTGTGTGTGGAAGCAACCAATCGATGTGTCTCTCTCACATTGACTTTTTTTTTTCTTTTTCTCGCCGCCCCCCCCCCCCCTTTCCACTCCCTCTAAAATATCCTCCAGGGTATCCTTTAAAAAAATAAAAATAACCTGGAAGAACTCATAGTGACTACAAGAAGTGGAGGACCCATCAGCAAATTTAGAAAATAGAATGGGTAGAAAAAATAACCATTCAGAGCTACAGTGAGAAAAGAAATTAAAAAGCAGGAGGAGAGTTTAAGGGAGCTTTGATACAACATAAAACTTAACAACATCTGCATCACAGGGATACCAGAAGGAAAAGAACCATAGCAAGGAATAGAAAACCTGTTTGAAGAACTACTGACAAAATCTTCCTAACCTGATTAAGGAAAAAGCCACTCTGGTTCAGGAAATACAGAGTCCCAATCAAGATGAACCCCAAAAGACCCATACCTAGACACATCATATTTAAAATGGCAAATGTTAAGGACAAAGAAAGAATCTTAAAAGCTGCAAGGGAGAAACAGAAAGTTACCTACAAGGAAGCTACTATTAGACTGTCAGCTGATATACTGATAGAAACACTTCAGGCCCGAAGGGACTGGAATGAAGTATACAAAGTAATGAAAAGCAAGGAACTGAATCCAAGACTACTCTATCCAATGAGAATATCATTCAAAAATGAAGGTGAAATAAAGAGCTTCGCAGACAAAAAAGGCTAAAAGAGTTTATCACCACATTTCAAGAAATGCCAAAGGAACTGTTTATTATTAGAAGAAGAAATAACAAAGAGAGTGAAGAATATAGGCATAAAGAATAAAAACGGCAACAAATAAGTACCTATTCTACATAATAACATAATAAAAGCCTAATATGCTAAATATCTGGTCATCTGGTTGTCCCTTTATCCAATCAAAGCATAATATGCTAAGGATATGCTAAGGCCACTCATCTGCTAGGTATGATGTGCACTGACCACCAGGGGACAGACAGTTGACCGGTCAACCAGTTGCTATGATGTGCACTGACCATTAGAAGGCAGATGCTGTGACTGGTAGGTTAGCTTGCTGCTTAGGTCCAGCTGATTGGGACTGAGTGAGAAGGGTTTGACACACCCTGGAGCCCTCCCCGGCTAGCCATTCTCCTTTGTCCCTCCCCTGCCCTGATTGTGCACCAGTGGGGTTCCTCGGCCTGGCCTGTGTCCTCTTACAATCTGGGACCCCTGAGGGGATGTCAGAGAGCCAGTTTTGGCCTGATCCTGCAGGCCAGGCCGAGGGACCCCTCTGGTGCATGAATTTGTGCACCATGCCTCTAGTCAATAATAACCTTAAGTATAAAAGGCTTAAATGCTCCAATCAAAAGACATAGGGTAGTTGAATGGATAACAAAACATGACCCATATATATGCTATCTTTAAGAGACCCACCTCAGAACAAAAGACTCACATAAGATAAAAGTGAAGAGATGGGAAAAATTTTTCCATGCAAATGGAAATGAAAAAAAAAAATGGGATAACAATACTTATATCTGACAAAATAGGCTTCAAAGTGAAGGCCATAATAAAAGACAATGAAAGCCACTTCATAAATGGATCAATACAACAAGAAGATATAACCCCAATAAACATATATGCACCCAATATAGGAGCATCCATATATATAAGAAAACTTCTGGAGGATTGTAAGAGAGAGATAAACAGCAATGTAACCATAATAGGGAACTTATTAATACCCCACTGACACCTACGGATAGATCTTCTAGGAAAAATATTAAGAAAACAGATGAACAACAATTAAACATCTATCAACAAATGAACCTAAAAATCAAGTGAATTAATAATCTGATGAACAGGATAAACTGGTAAATATAACAGAATCATGGACATAGAGAGGGAATGGACTGACAATTCTTGGGGAGCAAAGGGGTGTGGGAGGTGCAGCAAGAGACTGGACAAAAATCATGCACCTATGGGAGAGGACAGTGTGGAGGGCGGAGGGTGGGATGGGTACCGGGTGGAGGGGAGCTATAGGGGGAAAAAAGGGAAACAATGTAATTAATAAACCGAACAATAAAGATTAAAAAAAAAGAAAAAAAGAAAACAGAGACCCTAAATGACACACCAGATCAAATAGATTTAATTGATATTTGCAGAACATTTCACCCCAGAGTTTCAGAATATACATTCTTCTCAAGTGCACATGGGACATTCTCAAAGATAGACCACATGTTAGGACACAAAGTAAGTCTCTACAAATTCAAGAAGATTGAAATCATATCAAGCATCTTCTCAGATCACAGTGGCATGAAACTAGAACTCAATCACTGGTGCAGCCACTGTGGAAAACAGTGTGGAGTTTCCTCAAAAAATTAAAAATGAAACTGCCATTTGACTCAGTGATCCCACATCTAGGGATATATCCGAAGAAGCCTGAAAAACCAATCACAAAAAAATATATGCACCTCTACATTTATAGTAGTGTTATTTATAATAGCCTACATCTGGAAACAGTCCAAATGCCAATCAGTAGATGAACGGATAAAAAAACTGTGGTACATTGACACCATGGAATACTCTGCAGCGGTAAAAAAGAAGGATCTCTTACCCTTTGAGACAGCACGGAAGGACCTGGAGAGTACCATGCTAAGTGAAATAAGCCAGTCAGAGAAAAACAAGATGTTCATATGTGGAATCTAATGAACAAAATAAACTGATGGACAAAATAGATCCAGAGACACTGAGGCATGGAACAGACTGACATGTGCCAGAGGGAGGGGTGGAGGATGGGAAGAGATTAACCAATGAATTTATATGCTATATATGCATAGCCATGGACAGATAATAGTTAGGGGAAGGTCTGGGGAGGGGGAGGGGGAGGGGAAGGGTGGAGGGGGTCAATGGTGGGGGGAAAAGGGGACATCTGTAATACTTGCAATAATAAAGATAAATAAAAAAATAAAAACAGTTAGATTCTACCATCATTTCTGGCTGAATGCTCACTCAGCCTGTCCTTGTCCTCACCTCAAGGTCTTGACTGATTAATCCCAGCACCACATCTATGCATATCAGAGTCCCTGAACGTCCGATGCCCGCGCTGCAGTGGGTGACGATTGGGCCTGATCTGTGAACGTGTCTCATGTAAGAGATGAAAGTGAGCAAGTCGTCTGGCTGAGAAGGTGTATCGTGGTCCGGCCAGGCGGTGAAATTCAGATGGGAAATATGTCGCACCTCTCGTGTCTGAAATTACAATAGAATAAGAATATAAAGGCATGCTATATTGTTCACAGGTAGTTACTTCTTAACATTGTTTTGACCTTTCAAATTTCAGCTTTTCTATCCGATGAAATCAAAGGGAAATGAGACAAAAAGACTCCACCAAACAACAAACACGTGGAGGACCTTTATCAAGGAGGACGCCAGATCCACATTTTAAATATCGGTAAAAACTGCTTTTCGGAAGTCCTAAAAGAAAAATAGCAACCTTCTTTTAATGGCCCCATTTCAAATTCATCCCAGATAAAAGCCAGTCATTGCAATGGTTTAGAAACTCTACATAATTTGGCCCAGCTATCTCTCAGACCTACCAGCCTCCTTCTGGCCACCTGCTCCAGTAATGGGATCTCTCTATGGTTCCCTAAAAACACTAGGCACAATTCAGTCTCAGGGCCTTTGCACTCCCCGTTCCTGACTGAAATGCCCCCCACCATGTCCTTGTGACTCATTCAACACCTGCACGGTTTTTTCCCACAGTATCAGTCTTCTCTCATCAGAGGGTAAGCTCCATGAAGTCACAATTTCTTTTTTGTCTGCGCCGTTAATTGCTGAATCCCTTAATTCTATAACAAGGCCTGAACTCTATAAACATGTATTGATTATATAAATATTTAATTTTTAAAATTTAATTTAATTAAACATTTAATTGAATATTTAAGAAATACTGAACAATAGTGCTTACATAGGTGATGTAAGCTGTTGTAGATGATTAAGGAGGTATAAACTTTAATTCTTTGTAAAATAAAAAAATCACAAAGGAAATACTCAGGCTACATTTACATGCTGCCAGCAGAACTACGTGAATATGCTCATATGCTTTGTTTCTGTGAAAGTAAAACTACTTTAAGAGAGCTAAAACGCCAACAGGAAACACATTGCTCACTCCTCACTAGTATTCCTTGGGGAGGAAGGGGAGCGAAATCAAGTGTGGAGGTGAAGAAACAGTAGCATTCTTAAATTGTCTAATTCAAGACAATTGTCTAATTCAGGCTAAATTTGTTCAGTGGCTAGGTGGCCACAGTAGGAATTACTGGAATGACAAACATTTGTTACAATTGTCCATGTATTACCCAAGACATCTTCATGGAGGAATATCTGCTACTTAAAGATTTTTTTTTTAACTGAAAGTTGTTTGTTTTTTTTAAGTTTTATCGAATCTACTTACAGGTTTGATTTTTAAAAAATGAGTTTCTGGTGCACAGCCTTTGAGCCATTCTGTGCTATCATTAAGCAAAGATGGATGATCACATTAAAAGCCCAGTATTCTCATTTTCATTTTAATACAGTATGTACTGGAGAAAACTGGCAGAATTTAAGAAGAGGGTCACATTTAAACTTATATCAGATAAAAAATAAGAGGTGGCATTAGTTCCACTGAAATGGGAACCAAGAAATCACTGGCTTTTTTTTTTTTTTTTTTAAGAAATACATTGATATGATCATGGAAAGGGTCCAGGCCTGCATTCCAACTAGGAGATAGACTTAGTAAATGGAAAGATTTATTTTCCTCACCTGAATATCTTCTAGGGTCATTGCTCTCACTACAAAGCCCTTCAGTGACTGCATTTTCACCAGCGCCAGCCGAAGCCTGTTGCTGACCATTGTCGTTTTGCCAAGGATATTAGGCCAATAGCGCTGGCATTTGACTTTTTCCCCTTCTACCTCTTGGGTCATCATGGCTATCACTGTGGATTTTTGTTCCCAAATCATCTGCCAGAAATCACCAACAGTTGTAGGGAGAGGTCCTTGACAGGCAATATAAACAAACTCTTCCTTCCCTACTGGTATCTTAATGAAGCTGGCGTTGATATATCCTCCTTCATCTCCCAGAGGCACTCTTGTAGCATCATCTGTGAATTTACCATCACAAAACAGAGTCATCTATCTTATGCATTTTTAAACAAGAGCTTTATAAACAGGGTGAGTTAAAAATGATGAAAAATTTCTCATAACCATAGAGGAAATCAAAAATATTTCAATAAAGGTGTATTTTCAAATTGTAGGCTAAATAATTTTATATTTACTCAAACATTTATGCTACAATTGTCCATGTATGCTACAAGTTGCCATCTTAACTTGCAACATGATATTATTTACATAGATTTGGCTGAAGATATTAAAATTAATAAATGAATGCATTTAGAAGTTCTTAATAACTAGATAAACAATACAACTTTTCCATCCTTATTTTTAATGACAATAATAATAGATTTAATAATGAATGACAATGCTGAAAAATTATTGCATAAGACAAAAATAGTATCACAGTGAAACTACTAAAGTACTTCTTACAAATATAGGGTGTCCCAAAAACATGTATACAAACTTCAAAGGCTGATAGCTCAGTTGATGTTTCTTTCTTTTCAACTAGAATATGCTCTGAACAAAGGAAATGCATTCTAAAAGGCTACTGGAAGTTTGAAAACACAGTTGAAGTGCCTTTATAATTATTCAAAGTGTGCATACACTTTTTTTGGACACAGAGTGTCTCCCAACAATGTATACACACTTTAAGAGCTGATATCTCACTTAATTTTCACTCCTTTTCAGGCTTAAGTGATTTGAAATAATGAGTTATGCCAGATTAAGTTATAAAAAAAGACATTTTATCCATTAGACTTTTTAATGGAGATATATAAAAGATAAAGTTTAAGGTACAAAACCAGCAACAGTTGATGGATTGGAGTGCACAAATACAGAATGAACTGATTCTTGATGTTTTTAATTCCATTGCTTCACATTATTAGCAGTGCCTGGGACCTGAATGGTCATCAGTTTGAAAACAGGCATTGTAAACCCCCCCCCCCCAAAAAAAAAATAAAACAAAAAAACAACCTCATTTCTGTAGATTCTTTTGCATTTTGAAAATGAACTGTATGTTAATAAACACAGATTTTATAATCATTCAAAGTGTGTATACATATTTTGGGACACCCTATATAATTGGCAAAATTAACTCTTGCTCATGTAATTAAGCTATATTCTTTTTAATAAGCAGCCAAAATAATAAACACAATAAAAAGGGAGCTCACTTTATTCTCTAAGCATACAGACTCTTGTCTCTGTCTAACTGTAATTTTATATAGTCAAAATATAAACTTTCAAAACAGGCTGCCTCAGTGAAAAGTATATATAAGCCATCTTATCCAAGGTATTTAATTTGTATGTATTTATACATTAGAAATCATTTCTACTTAAATTTTTATAAACTTAACTGGTAATTTCTGTGACTCCCAAATTATGATTCTTAGTAATAGGTTTCAAAACTCTCCATTGACTGTCCTTCTATTTCTTGACTTGTACCTCTCAGCCCCTGAAACAAGCCCAGTCAGCAGTTCTGAGTTCATGACTTATCCCACTCTGACTCTGAGATAATAGCCTGGCCATTTTCTTTCTCTCTCTCTCTCTCTTTTTGCCTGAAATAATTCCCATATACTTTATGTCAAACCATAATCTATTCCATTTTAAAGTACTAAGATTCACTTCTTTTTAAAAGAAATATAGTTTTATTAATTTCAGAGAGGAAGAGAGAGGGAGAGAGAGATAGAAACATCAATGATGACAGAGTCATTGATTGGCTGCCTCCCTGCATGCCCCCTACTGGGTATTGAGTGTGCAACCTGGGCATGTGCCCTTGGCCAGAATCGAATCCAGGACCTTCAGTCCACTGGCCGATGCTCTATCCACTGAGCAAAACCAGCTAGGATCTAAGATTCACTTCTTATAAGAAATTTCCCAAAATGAATTTTGTGTTTTCCATCTTGATGGAAAAAATGTAATTGTATTATTATTTATTATATGATTTGTCATAATTGGTTCAGTTATTTCTCTTTGAATTTATGACTTCCTGGCAAAGATATGGTCAGTGTATCATATGGTATAATGTATTGTGTTAATATATATACAAATATGGCTGATACTTTTTATAAGATATTGCTAGACATTTCTCTAAACTTACAATAAGTGGGATAAAGAGATGTTGGTTATAACATATGAACTAAGAAATTGTTCAATCAGAAGACAATATATTGTTAACAATTTACATTTAGCATCACTGATTATTTTCTAATACAATGTTAGTAATAATTCATGAGTGTCTGAAAAATTATTTAATATTCCTCTAATTGATTTTCAAAATACACAGATAATTTTAAAAGGAATTCACACTGTATACCTAAAATTTTTGTTACTGATATAAATCTTTGTGCACTTAAGTAAGAGATAGATAGACTAGTATGAAGGCAAATTAGAACTTACAGGGAAGTATATTTTTATATCGGTTCTTCCTTCTGTTTTCCTTAGTTTGTCCAATTAGACACTGATCCAAAGGTTTTAATTCTTGAAGATTCTAAAGGCAAAAAGGAAATAAGGTTAATTTGTTGAGATTAGCAAGTGTTAGGGTGCAAAACTGGCTACTGATCGAGGAAGACTTTGAGTGTTAAAAAATAGATATGTCTTGCTGGACCCGAGTGGCTCAGTGATTGAGTGTTGACCTATGAACCAGGAGGTCACGGTTCGATTCCTGGTCGGGGCACATGCCCAGGTTGCCGGCTGGATCCCCAGTGTGGGGCCTGCAGGAGACAGCTGATCAATGATTCTCTCTCATCACTGATGTTTCTATCTCTTTCTCCCTCTCCCTTCCTCTCTGAAATCAATAAAAATATATTTTTAAAAAAGAAATAGCTGTGTCTTGTCAAGATAAATAAGCCTAAATTACCAATACTAATTTGATACACCAGTTGTTAACATATATTGTTGGAGATATCTTTTACATGTTGCAGTCAACTAACTTTATGAGGTAGCACTTTATACCTTATTTTAAATTCAGTTTAAAGATGTCTATAATTATAATTTAGAGAAAAATACAACTTATAAAACCAACTTTGTCTTAAAGCT
Organism: Antrozous pallidus; assembly: GCA_027563665.1. Lineage (NCBI taxonomy): Eukaryota > Metazoa > Chordata > Mammalia > Chiroptera > Vespertilionidae > Antrozous > Antrozous pallidus. The sequence continues at coordinate 64,815,103 of CM050511.1, forward strand.
GGAGCAGAATTTCTTGACAATACTGTCTGTGGGGTCATAGAGTATTCCATATAGTAGAGTTGTAGTTACACAGTATTTTGTTCTAAAGTCAACTTTTTTTCACTTTTTATTCCATCCACTCATCCACACAATCACCAAATATATACTGAAAATGCCCACTGTATATGTAAGGCACTGTAATAAGTATTGGGTATATAGTTGTGAGAGAAAAAATATAATTTTCGCTTTCCTGGAGCTTATACCCTATTGGGAAAAGAAGGCAGTAAAGGAGTAAACAAGCAAATACTGTGATTTATGCTATGAAGAAATTAATAAGCGGCTGTAATAGAGAAAAATAAAGGACTTTATAAAATAGGGTTGTGATGGAAGATCTCTAACATTTATTTTTTTAAAATTGATCTTAGGAAGGGGGGAGAGAGAGAGAGAGAGAGGGAGAGGGAGAAGGAGAGAGAGAAAGAGAAACATCGATCGATTGCCTCCCCCATGTGTCCTGGCCAGGATTGAAACCATCACCTTTTAGTGTATGGGAAGACACTTCAACCAACTGAGCCACACCAGCTAGGGCAAGGTCTTTAACATTTAAACCTAAGACCTTAAAAAAGAAATATTTGCTGGAAAATGGAGGGGAACGGTATATTCTTGGAGCTCTTAAATTAGAAACTGTTGCTAATGATGAACCACATTTATAGTGTATTAATTATGAAGTCTAGTGGATGGTTGGACTTAAAAATAGACCACCACCAAATACTTTATCTCTACATATAAGGCGGGGCGAATAATCTTCGGGGAGACTTATCAAGCTTCACAGTGGCTAAAGAGATCCCTATGTTTAGGATCCTAATTAAAAAAATAATTTACTATTAAATATGATGAGATGGTGGTGCTTTTTAAAAATAATTTATTTTTTTAAAATTTATTGTCTAAAGATTTACATGTCTCCTTTTTCCTTGATTGATATCCCCCCCCACCCCCAGCCATTCCCACCCCTGGCAAGCCCCCACCGTCCCAGTGGATGGTGGTACTTTCATGGTTGGAAGTTAAGTTGTAAAATAACAAACATTATCAGAATTTTCAAAATTTCTTCTAACCTTGAATACAATTTTGTTTGAGAAAGAAAAACCATTTGCAGAAGCTACTTACCTCCAGCTCCTTAGAAGGAATTCCTTGATCTAGTAAACCCCGCAGCATTCGAATGACTGATTTCAAGTTGGTACCAGTGTATTTACCAGAGGGAAGCACTTTGACTACGGGAAGTGCAGTGAGCTCCTCATTTGTCAGAAAAGGATGATCTAATAAGAGGTCAGCAGTTGATTAAAAAAAAAAATCCCCCCCCAACTGATTTAGCCAATAAAGGAACTAAAATTAGCATATTTTCACCTCATGTATTTTTACATGAGTGAAAGAATCTTTAGAATTAATAAGGCACTAAAATTATTCAGTAGGCAGATAAGTACAATCAACACAGGAAAGAAAATCTTGGCCACAGCAAGGCCCTTGTACTCAACTTTCAAGGAAACACTTCACTGACTATTCAGAAATTCTTGAGGCTCTTAACACAAATGGCACTGTTTTCTTGATGAAAATGTATTTAGTTCTACTATTATTTTGCATTTAAATGAGTTTCCTAGCACAGGGGGGAAAAGAAGAAGGAAGGTTCTTCAGAAATTCCTTACAATGCGGCAATGCACTAGTTAACATCAATCCCCCATCTACTCACTCTGAGTACTCAGTGTCAGTGTCTCTGGTATTTGATAGTTTTCTCCATGCAAATGAAGCCTTGGAGCCTTCCGGAGTTTATCTAACAAGTGCTATCAGTGCCCTAGAATAGGCATGTGTCTAATTTAGCACCTAGTCCATGAAAAGTGCTTAAGCAGAAGGTAGTTCTCCTGAAAAAAGTTGCAGATATCTTGCAACAGACTGCACAAGTGTAGCTTTAATTATGTCAATCAGTTGATTAAAGTATTCTGATGATGGAGCTAACACACAGGCAATTGTAATTCTAGACACCGTGGGACACACAAAGCTGCACAAGATACCTCAAGAAGCTTAACATCTGGCTGGGGTGAAGACTAATTTTGAGTCAAAATTCACTCATACGAAATAACCATGAACTTTTACAGATGCTGAGTGTGAGTGCAACAGGAGCTTAAAGGCTAAAGAGCACTGGCTACAGGAGTTGATGAGCTCTGTCACTGACACCAGTCTACCTACATCCAAAAGTATTAATTCACTTCAATTTATTTTAACTAAAATTTCAAATTACAAAACCATGGTATTTCATTGCATTAGTATAACATTTCCTTATATGAATGAAGAAGAGAAATACAACTCTGGATAAGAACTTCATTTTTCCACTGAGTCAGTTATAAATGAGAAAAGCAGTGATAGGAAGGGCAGACCAATGGACTCTAAGAGCTAGCTTTTAAAAGACAAGGTTGAGATTCAAGCATAATACATTCCTACCTTTGGGCCATCCTACCTATTTTACTGTAAATAAAATGTGCTCCTTCTCATTCCAGAATGGCGAAATTGTGAGTGTGTTACCATTTATAGTTATGTATACATTTTTTTGTTCGTTTTACTCCAAGCCACTGAGAATATTCACCCACAACTGTTTAAACTTTTGGTTACATAAATGAATGTTGATATTTGCCTATGTGATTTAACTTTATGTATAAAACCAAGTAATGTTCACATACGGTGAAGTAACATATCCATATATTCTGAAAATATAATTTTCAAACACTTATTTTTTTCTGCCCTCTGAGTTTGATGAAAAAATTGCTAATAAAATTCTTGCCTTTATTGGAATCTTCGTGGTTTATTGTTTCTATTGGCAAGTCATCACTCCCCCATGTTATTTCATCATCACCAGTCCTCCTTTCTTGTGAATTTTGAATTAATCTATGAAAATAAACACATTTACAAAATTTTCTTCAACTCTGTCCATAATTCATATAAATATTATGTCCTAGAACCATTCATTCCCTTTATAATTATTATGGCAGTTAAAAATAAATTATCTGATTAAAAGACTCAAATCCACAATTCTTAAAATTTCCCCTCAAACAAATCCCAAGTCTCTGAACCTCAGATTGAAGAAGGCCTTGTAGGGACAGAGAAGTGGTGTTGTGTTCTACCTGAATGACGGCGCACACCTGTGTCAGTACAGCTCTTTCCTTTTCCAACAGCTGCACCACTGGACTGTACGGATGCACCTTCCTAAATTACACAAGTCCCTACTGGTGAACATTATTCTTTTGCTCAGCCAGGAGCCGGCAGGACACTCTAGTCTCTGAGTACTTGCTCAATGCTATCAAGCTCAGTACAGTTCTCAGTATTCTAGGGGTGCACAGTAGATGCCCTTTCTTTGGTAAGGCAAATGGCTAGAAAGACAAATTAGGTAGGAGAATAATGCTTAGTACTAAGATGAGATGAAAAAGGATAATGTAAAAGTCTGAACAAAGTACATTTGTCTAGTGCACAACAAAATGTCAATGATCGGGAAGTATGCTGTTTAGGGTGAACCTTTTCCTCTGTTCAATTAATGGGGGTCACATTAACAATGAATTTGCAAGTGCTGTGTTCATGAGGTTGTTTTTGTCTTCTAGAAGTACATTTTGTCTTCAAGGATCTATTTTGGAGATCTGTCCATTTTGCAGTCTATTCTCTTCTTTCTGATTCTTTTGAACATCTCCTTAGCATTTTATTGTGGGGTATAATCCAATTTATTTTGTGTCTATTATGGTTTTATTTTACTACTATAAACAAAATTGCAAAGAATATTATTATAGAAATGTCTTTCCACACAAATTGGTAGTGGGACCAATTCCTAGAAATAAAATTGCTAGGTCAAAGAGTATGTGCCAGTTCTTTGAATTTATGACATTCATCATATGTATGCATTAAGAAAGAAATAATATTGTATATTTTAACTGTAGAACCTATCACAATCAGAGATGTTAAAATAAAAGTGTATCTAAGAATTAATACCACGCAAATAAAACTTTTATGTTAACAGTGTTTCCAATTACTACCTACAATACATTAATTGACCTCTACTCCTTCCTCCCCTTTCCTTGACCACGGGGTGGAACTGGTTTCTACAATAGTGGCAGCTGCCCCAGATATTTGCTAATCTTTTAAGTATAAAATTGTATACATTTCTACATTAATATACACCCCTTGTCTAACTTTATATAGTGAAATATTCACTATCAATCTGCTTTTCTAGGAAAATGCAAATATGTAGCTCCCTGTGGCTGTTTGGTTATCACCTGGTATGAAGCAAAATTTATGTACAACCACTATGTTGGCTAACAATATATACAACTTTTCTTGGTCCATCATTTAATGTTACAAAGAATCTTATTTTATATTAGAAATTGTTTTAACAAAGAAAAATTTTAGTGGGATTTAAAATGTTCCTTTTTTGGTTTTATTTTCTTATTAAAGTAAATAACTTATTAAGTATAGGAAAACAGAAATAGAAAGAGAAGTTACCTATAATCACACCAGAAGATAAACAAATGTCATCATTGTTGGCATATTTCTTTTAGACCCTTTTCCCACATGCTCAAGAGAATACTACTTTTTTTCGAGCAATGTTATAACAAACACAATATCACATGTCACTAGAACCTCTTATTAAAATTATTTTTAAAAAATTTATTTTTTAATTTTTACCCAAGGATGTTTTTATTGTTACTTTTTTTTTTAGAGAGAGAGGAATGGACAGAGAAAAGCTTTGATTGGTTGCCTCCCATATGTGCCCCAAGGGATGGAACTTGCAACCTAGTTACGTGTCCTGACTGGGAATCACACCTACAACCTTTTGGTGAATGGGACGACACTCCAACCAAATGAGCCACCTGGTCAGGGTTTATAACAATGTTTTTAAAACATTCTTAATATTCAGCCATAGCTCCATAACTTATATAACAATTCTCATTTTTCTGGAAAAGAAATTAATTTAGAAAAAAATACCTAAAAGGAAATCTTCAGAGCACTTGAAAAATAAGTATGGAATTGTTATAAATACTTAAAAATTACTTTTTCACCTTTTATTTTTTTCTTTTTCTTCACAATAGTCTTCACAGCCATTCATTTTGGTAGACTACAATAAAGAGAAATCAAAATCACATTAGCCCAATGTAAAAGAAAAATTAAGCACTCTTATACGATCACACTTTTTCCTGTTAATTATTTCCTATATGTACTGTTATTGCTCATTTTCACATTACCAAGTCACTTATAAAAACACAATTTATGGAGTGACGTCAGAGGAATGGTGGCATGAGTGAGAGTGTATCCCTTCCTCTCCCCCTGAAATTTCAACAAGTTAGCCAACTATAACTCAACAATGAAATCCCTGCTCAACACAGATGTATACCTGAGAGACCTGCACACTAAAACATCTAAAGGTGGGAAACCAAGAAAAACTGGGAAAACGAGAAGGGAGGAAAGTGCAGATAGCCTACAGATGCAGCCCTGCACCCGGGATATTGAGCTTGTGGCTCGGCCGGCCCGGAGAGGGAGAAAGCTGGTGGCAGCAGATGCTTCCTTCAACTGGGAGGAACAGAAAGCTGTGAGGTAGGGGGTAGTCCAGCAAAGAGAGTGGCAAGAGAGGACAGTGAGTGAGCTAGCGTAACAGAGCATGGCGTTTTTCTGTTCTCAAGGTGGCAGTGATGTTTCAGACAAAGAAATGGAACTACAGAGCCCTCTTGCCACTTAACGCTCCAAAATCGCCTCCCATTGCCCTTGGAGTCAGGTCCGGGAGAATATTATCTATAAATCAAAAGCTGTTGTGGTAGAACCAGTGTTTCCCTCTGTGACTGACCCCCCGGAGGGTTGCCTGCGGTGGACCCTACAGAGGTCAGGGATTGCTATTATGGTGAGGACACAAATACCATGGAGAACCATAGCAATGAGGATGACCAGAAAGAAAATGGAAAAATTCCAGAAAGCAAACTGGAACACACGGATATATGTGATATAAATGACAGAGATTTCAAGATTGCAGTTCTGAAAATACAAAGAGGTGCAAGAAAATATTAACAGGCAACGGAGTGCACTCAGAAAACAAATTAATGAACAAAATGAATGCTTTACCAAAGAGATTAAAATTGCAAAAAAGAAACAATCAGAAATCCTAGAAATGAAGCATGCAATTAAGGAGATTAAAAATGAAGTACTCAACATGGAAAACTAAACTAATCAGTTGGAGGAAAACCTTAGTGATATTGAATATAGAAATCTAGGAATGACGCAAAAGGGAGAAGAGAGAGACCTGAACATAAAGAAAAGTGAAAGATATCTATGAGACCTATTTGACGCTACCAGAAAAATCAAGAATTTTAGACACTGCAGAGGAGGGAGAGAGGGAGCATGGAATGGAGAGTCTGGTCAAACAAATAGTGGATGAGAACTTCCCAAATCTATGGAAAGAACTAGATCTTACAATCCAAGATGCAAACAGAACACCTAATTACCTTAATACAAAGAGGCCCTCCACAAGGCACTTGGTATTGAATCAATCTGTCAAGATTTAATGACAAAGCAAAAAATTCTCACAGCAGCCAGGGAAAAGAAGGAAGTGACCTACAAAGGAAAACCCATCAGAATTTCATCTAGATTCTCATCAGAAACTCTACAAGCCAGAAGAGTGGAACCAAATATTCAAAGATCTGCAGATAAAATATTCAGCAAAATTGTCCTTTAAATATGAAAGAGAAATAAAGATGTCCCTGGCTGAGGGACTTTATCACCAGAAAATCTCCATTGCAGAAAATACTCAAGGGAGTTATTCTACCTAAAACAAAGAACATAAGGTACAGCAGTACAAGTAAGATCACCAAAAAACTTACAGCATAACAAGGGATAATTTGTGACAAAACAAACAAACAAACAAAAAAAAAACCAACAACATAAAAGAGGAGGGGGGAAATGTATGAACTGGCAGAGGAATATGAAGAATAGATGCACTCAAAAGGAAAAAAACTATGGTATATATGGAACTTCATTTTTTTTAATCTAATGGTAACCACATCAAAACATATAGCTAAAAACAAACAAACAAACAAGAAACAGAGAAAAGATGTATGGCAAACCACCAAACAATAACAACAGACAGGAACATAAAGGAAAAGAATCCATGGAGGCACAGAGATACCAGAAAACAAAAGATAGCATAGGTATGGAAATCCTCATACATCAATAATTACCCTAAATGTAAATGGTCTGAATTCACCAATAAGGAGGCACAGAGTAGCGAGTAGATAAAAAAACAAAACCCAACTATATGGTGCCTACAAGAGATAGATCTAAGCTGCAAAGACAAAGGTGGATTCAAAGTAAAAGGGTGAACAGTGACTCTCCAAGCAAATAACACCCACAGAAAAGCAGGATAGCCATACCTATGTCTGACAAAATAGATTTCAAGATAATAATGATAATAAGAGATAAAGATGGACACTTTATAATGACAAAGGGAACATTACATCAAGAAAATATAACATTTCTTCTACAAGTTCAAGAAGATTGAAATATCAAGCATCTTCTCAGATCACAGTGGAATATTTACAATAGCTAAGATCTGCAAACGGCCCATTAGTAGATGAGTAGATAAAAATAGCCGTGGTACATTTATATGGAATATTACGCAGCAGTAAAAAAGAAGGGTCTCTTACTCTTTGAACAGCATTACGAAACTTGGAAAGTATTTTGCTAAGCAAAATAAGCCAGTGTGAGAAAGAGAAGTATCACATGATCGCACTTATATGTGGAATCAAATGAACAAAATAAACGGATGAACAAAATAGATCAGGAGACATATAACCATGGCACAGACTATCTAATCTCAGAGAGAAGGTGGAGGTGGGGGGGAAGTCTTAATTTATTATTTTTAAGGATGGACTAATCTAAAATATCCTGAAAACTCAAGGCACACATTTGTGGTACTCTCTGTACTTTAGTGGTAGGACAATTTATATAATATTTCCAAATAACTGGTAGGAATATTCTTCCTCCACAAAAGTTAATTTTAGGTTTGTCCTGGATAGTTTTACATCTCAATTCTTGGATGTGAGTTCTAGAATAATTTTAAACAAGCCACCCCTGTCTCTAATGTAAAAAAAAAAAAAAGAAAAAAAAAGACAAATATTTCATGGGACCATATCTAATTTATGGGTGACTCTAGGGAAAATTTAACTATTGGGTTTTTCTATCAAAGAATTAGGACTGTTTTGTTTTAAGACTACTTTTATGCTTTGTGAAGTTTTAAAGTGTTCCTCATATGGATCATATAGATTTTTTTCATTGAGTTTATACCTGGAACTATTGTTTTGAACTAATGTGAATTAGTGTAAGTTTTCTTTAATTATATTTCATAATTGGTTAAAACAAAGACTGTGTTATGGACTGAACTGTGTGCCCCCAAAACACACAGGCCAAAGACCTAACCCCCAATATGACTATTTGGAGAGAGGCCTTTGTGAAGGTAATTAAAGCTAAGTGAGGTCATAGGCATGGTTCTCTAATCCAAAGGGGCTGGTTTCTTTTAACAAGAAAAAGAGACACCGGGAATGCACAAACGCAGAGGAATGGCCATGTGTGAGGTCACAGTGAGATGGTGTCCATCCACAAACCACAGAGAGGTCTCACAACAAGCCGATTTGCTGGCACCTTGACCTTGTACTTCTAGCCTTCAGAATTGAGAGAAAATAAATTTCTGTTTTTTTAAAGACACACAGTTTATGGTATTTTGTTATATAGCACAAGCAGAATAGGACAGACTTCAAACTCAAATGTCTGCAGAAACTAGACAAGTAATAAAAACATTTGAAATGCTGGGGTTGGGAGTGACAGTGGTAAGCAGGGTTGGAAAATAGGAAATGGTGGGGTCTGTGGAGAAATAGTCATAGCATACAAGTAATATAAATTTTGAAATTTAATTTATCTTGTGAATTCTGAGTTTACAGTATCATATAAAGAAATAGGGCCCTAGCTGGTTTAGCTCAGTGGATAGAATGTTGGCCTGCAGACTGAAGGGTCCCGGATTAGATTCCAGTCAAAGGTATATTCCTGGGTTGTGGGCTCAATCCCCAGTTGGGGATGTGCAGGAGGCAGCCAATCAATGATCCTCTCTCATTATTGATGTTTCTATTTTTCTCTCTCTCTTCTTTTCTCTCCAAAATCAATAAAAAATATTTAAAAAAATAGGGCCCTAGCTGGTTTGGTTCGGTGGATAGAGCATCAGCCTGTGGACTAAAGGGTCCACATACCCAGTTGCAGGCTAGATCCCTAGTGGGGGAGTCCAGGAGGCAGCCAATCGATGATTCTCTCTCATCACTGATTTTTCCACCTCTCTCCCTCTCTCTTCCTCTCTGAAATCAATTATATATCTATCTATCTATATATCTATATAGATATATCTATCTATCTATCTATCTTTGTTGTTGTTTATATATTCTTATACTGGGGTAGGATGATGCTTAAGTGTAACAAATGAAATTAATCTCCATTTTCACCTTAAATGTAATGTTTCAATAAAATAGGCAAATAATCTCAGATGATGTCAACTTCTTTTTTTTTAATTCAACAACATTTTATAATATACCAGAGGCCCAATGCATAAAATTTGTGCAAGGGGCTTGGCCTTCACTGCTGCAGCAGCTGCTTCAGCCCTCGCAGCCCCAGATTCTTCTGGAAGGTCATCCAGAAGGTCGTTCAGCTGTCTGGTCTAATTAGCATATTATGCTTTTATTATTATAGATTACTAGAGGGCCAGTGCACGAAATTCGTGCACCGGGGGCGGGGGGTGGGCGAGGGTATCCCTCACCCCAGCCTGCACCCTCTGCAATCTGGGACCCCTCAAGGGATGTCTGACTGCCCATTTGGGTCCAATCCTATTCTCACAATCCAGGACCGCTAGCTCTAAACTGCTTGCCTGTCTGCCTCCCTGATTGCCCCTAACTGCTTCTGCCTGCCAGCCTGATCACCCCCTAATCCTGTGATGGCGAATGTATGACATGTGTGTCAGCACTGACACGCATAGCCATTTTCGATGACATGCGTGCGGTTGCATACAGAGAAGTATGTTTTTTTTTCTCGAGGTGACACACCACCCAACTTATGTTCAGTTTTTTGGCGAATTTTGACACACCAAGCTCAAAAGGTTGCCCATCACTGCTCTAACCACTACCCTGCCAGTCTAATTGATATCTAACTGCTCCCCTGCAAACCATCTTGTGGTAGCCATCTTGTGTCCACATGGGGGTAGGATCTTTGACCACTTGGGAGCAGCCCTCTTGTGTGTTGGAGTGATGGTCAATCTGCGTATTACTCTTTTATTAGATAGGATAGAGTCTGGGTGCATGGGTGGGGACTGGCTGGTTTGTCCTGAAGGGTGTCCTGGATCAGGGTGGGGGTTCCCTTGGGGTGTGGGGTGGCCTGGGCGAGGGGCCTATGGTGGTTTGCAGGCTGGCCATGCCCCCCAGCGACCCAAGCAGAGGCCCTGGGATCTGGGATTAATTTATGTTCTACAATTAAAACTTTGTAGCCTGGAGTGGAGCCAATGCTTCTGCTTGCTCTGTGGCGACAGTCATTTCTGTTTGCAACTTTGTAGCCTAGAGTGGAGGCCTAGGCTACGGCTGCAGAAGTTTGGCTTCCTCCATTGTCCTGGCCACCCTAGCCTCTTCTCTCTCCAGCTCCAGTGGCTGTCATCATTTCTGTTGGGATTATGTATCTTCTATTATTGAAACTTTGTAGCACTGAGTGGAGGCCTAGGCAAAAGCTTGGCTTCCTCAGTTGTCAGGGAAACCCAAGCCTCCCTCCTGCTCTCAGTGGTGGCAGCATCTTGGTGGGGGTTTATTTCCATAATTTGCTCCTGATTGGCTGGTGGGCGTGGGTGTGTGCGTGACTTGATAGGAGGTATGGTCAATTTGCGTATTACTCTTTTATTAGATAGGATTATAGATAGACACTGAGCACTAATTCTTACACAGCTTATTCTTACCAGTTTGGATACAACTATTTCAATATTTAATGAACTAGTCTAGTGTCTAAGTTTTTTTAAACAAGTCTCAATTGAAATCTCAAAGTAATCATAGCAAAAGCCATGGAATAATTGGAAGAAATAGATGTTTCTGTGCTAATTAAAAAACCAAGAATCTATGAGGAGAAGAAGGGAGCATTCAAAGATAAAAGCCAAGTTTTTTACCTATGTGAGGTATTAACTGGAATGAGATCTTGGATTTCTCAACATTTTGTTGAGAGAGAGAGAGAGAGAGGGAGAGAGATAGAGATAGACAGACAGACAGACAGACAGAGAGGCGGGGGAGATTTTGCATTCATTGGTTGATTCTTTTATTTTTATTGATTTCAGAGAGGAAGGGAGAGTGAGAGAAAGAGAGACAGAAACATCAATGATCAGAGAGAAACATTGATTGGCTGCTTCCTGCACACCTCTGACTGAGGACTGAGCCCACAACTGGTATCCTTCACCAGAATCAAACCCAGAACCCTTCAGTCCGAAGGCCACTGGGCCAAACTGGCCAGGGCCATTGGGTGATTGATTCTTGTATGTGCCCTGACTGAGCAACCTTGGTGCATCGGGATGATGCCCTTAACCAACTGAGCTGCCTACCTGGCCTGGGCCTCAACTTTTATTTGGTGTAAAAATAATGACAGAAAAATTATCATTTGTATATGTGTGTGTGTGTGTGTGTGTGTGTGTGTGTGTGTGTGTGTGTGTGACCTTTTTTGGAATGGAAAATTTCACCAAAAGAAGTTAAAAGATTTAAAGATAAATTAGTTCTCATTCTTACTGAGATTACTTAGCAGCCATCAGGATATTATCTTTATCTCATGTCTAAAGGGGAATTGGGAGATAGAGAGAAGTAAGGCCTTAGCACAGAAAGCAAGTTGTAAAGTAAGGAGATATATAATTCTAACAAGATGTAGTATCCTACAGGGTTTATCGAGGTAGTATCCTTACTTCTGTAAAATCTTCAGGTAAAGGTGATCCATCACAGTCTGTATCTTCTGCTCTCTCTTCAGATAGCTTTCCATTGGATTTCAATGCACCTAGGAGAGAAATAAAGAAGCCAGGAGGGGTTACAATGCTCCCAGAGACCTCCTTGTCCTCCTTAGTGTACCAACTGATTCCTCTGGGCCCATCTACCTGGAACACAGGCACCTGCTGCCGCATTAGTTTGGTTTAAAAGATTCTGGGCTTCCTCATCCACAACATCCAGCAGAGACTGGATAACTTCAGCTTCTTGAGGGTCGTCATAAACATCATCTTCCTGTACATCAGATTCTTGAAAAACAGCAATTTACATGGGGTTTTATTTTTAAAATATTGATATAAGAAAAAGACAATGTTTCAAATAGATTAAGGCAGGTCTTTCAAATTTTAAGCATCCACTTTGAAAAGTAGCCATGAACAGATAAGCATTTGACACTAATAGGGGGGGTAATCACTTTTAGTTCTAGAACTACTCTGGCAAAAGACCACACAAATGCACCCAACAAAGAATAAAACAATATTAGTGTCTGTGATATACCTTTTTATGAGACATTAATAATTTAATGCTTATTTTGTAAATTAATCCCAAATTATTAACTCATGAAAGAAACTCAACAAATTATGTTACAAAGATTAAGGATATGATAGAGCAGCCCAAACATCCCCAAGAAAAAGTTTCTAAATTATTAAGTAACCTGTAAATTGTTCCTTCAAAGAAGGCGAGAAACACTATCAAACAAAATAGCTATCTTTTCAATCATTTAAAAATAGTTTTAATCTTAGATATGAGAATGAATCCTGGACATCGGTACAGTAATGCAGTTAACAATAATTACTATTATATTGTTCTTTTATTTCTTTGAACAACAAATGAATCCTGGACATTGGTACAGTAATGCAGTTAACAACAATTACTATTATATTGTTCTTTTATTTCTTTGAACAACAAATGGTCCAACCAACTATAAAAAAAATAAAACAAACTATAGGGACATGTAAGGCAAATAAGAGAGGATACCTAATCTTTCTTTATTACCTGAATTATTAGAGCATTTAGAGAAACTGGATGACTGATTTAGAAAACTACCTTTGGACAGAATCAAATTTGCTGATTCCTTCGTCTGGTAAGTAGAGCATTTTCCTTCAGGGTGCAAAACTTCATCACCATTAATCTGAAGCATAAAACCAAAGCAAATCATTAGTTTAGGATTTTATTAACTTCCAGGGTTAGGGAGGAACTGTATGTACATTGCCCCTCAATGTCCTTCTCCCCCTTTCTTAATACAAAATCCATTTTATATCTCCTCACCTTAGATGTTTCTTAGAAAGTACCAGTGCTATAAAATGTGTAATAGAAATGGAACTTTCCATCATCAAATGTGTCTGGAAATCCTAGATTAAATATTAAATCAATATTTTTACTTTAAGAATTCTCACAATGCTTACTAATATAAATTCTGGGTTTCCAAAGAGAAATTTATTATGCAGTACTTCCTAAACTTATTTGACTGCAGAATTCTCTTTTTTGAGGCATATTTTATGGGACTTATCTTTCTCAGAACTTTTTAGAAAAGTTTAATAGGGTTACTAAACTTAGAAGTTAAAGGGAAGAGGGAGAAAATCAACCCTTTAAGTATTTGTGAAACTGTTATATTGACATAAATTTCATTTTAGTGACCTGATCAACTGTTAAGTATAAAGATTTTCAAATATAGTCTACATCTCATCTCAATTTAAAAAAAATAACAATAGGCTCATAACTATAAAGTAATTATTTATAAGATATAACTTTCTAATTTAAGGTAACTTGTGAAACATTTAATGGTAGAAAGCCTATTGAAAAAATGACTTGGTGCCTTAGCTAGTTTAGCTCCGCAGATAGAACATTGGCCACCGGACTGAAGGGTACTGTGTTTGATTCCGGGTCAGGGCACATGCCTAGTTGCAGGCTCGATTCTCAGTAGGGGTTGTGCAGAAGGCAGCAATAATGACTCTCAGCAATGATGGTTTTATCTCTTTCTCCCTCTCCCTTCCTCTCTGAAATCAATAAAAAAATATTTTTAAAAAAGGGAAAATGATTTGGCAAAACTACATAATTGAATAATTAGAATAAATTAAATAACTTTATGCAAATAAAGGTGTTTGTTCTGAAGATTTTACTAAGAAAAAAGTAGAGATGATAGATGCAATATAATTATTTCTTCATACATAGTAGTTACATGATGTCAAATAGTTTCACTGAATTGTGAAACTCCAATCTTCTTGAGAATTTCATAATACAGACATTTGTATTCAATGACAGAATATTGTTTGAGCAACTTTCTGGAAGATTTTAACTACAACAAAATGTGTTTGCAGTTATGAATAACAAAACTTGTAGTTTCTAGGGTTTTATGTTAATATAAACAGAAATTATACCCTTCTCCCTTTCAATAACATGGCAATATTTGAAAGGAAAATAAGCATATACAGCATGACTAACACTCAGAACATGTAAAAATTCAGTTGCTTCAGCTACATGAAATTGAAGTCGTTGTGGCTAAACAAAGAACTGAATGTTGCTGTACCCAATCCACAAACATACAAATAACAGAAAGGTTTATGGGTTCCAATCATATCTGACTAATTATTCTTCTGCACAATATCTTTTCAGGCCTTCCTGAACCATGTCACAAGTTTGAGATAAAATAATGAGATGAAAGGCACAGAATTTTGGGCTTCTGGCCACTAAATTTATTTTCTCCTCCTCCACTCAATCTAGTTCATGTCAGAAATTTTGTGGAGATAAGATTGTCAGATTATGAGGAGAGCAATGCCCTAAGCTCTGGATTGTACATGGAAAGACATTCAAACAGTGAGGTTCATAATACATTGTATGGAATGTGTGTGGGATTAAACAATCTCACAAAATGAAGATCCTGCTGTGATTATTTTAATCCTCACCTGAGTATATGTTTTTTTATTGCTTTGAGAGAGAGATAGGTAGAGAGAGGAGGTGGAGGGAGAGACACATTGATGTGTGAGAGAAATATTGATTGGTTGCCTCCCATATGCACTTAGAATGGAGATCAAACCTGAAAGCTGGATATTTGCCCTAACCAGGAATTGAACCCATGACCTTTCAAAGCATGGAACAACACTCCAACCAACTGAGCACACAGGCCAGGGCCAGCTGTGGTTATTTTATAATGTACATTACATGCCAAAAGAGAATCATTAAGCAAAATGATAGCCAAACAAATAGGCATATATGTAGCCTCTAAGAGAGAGCCTGAAGTAGAATTAAATTACATGATAAAATAGTTTTGTTAAATCACCACCAGGTTTCTCTGTGCTAATCTTAAATGAGTTAGACTCTTTCATTTTATCATTGGTAAATCATTTCCTATGTCTTTTAAGAAGCAAGTAGCCACTTGCTTTTGCCATTAATGTTTTTCCCTTAGTAGCATCAGAGAATTGCCACTTGAGAGTAACTGCTGGTCTACATTATCCCAGAGGACCAACTTCACTCTTAATTACGTTCTTCTCCTCTGGATACCTAAGACATCCAAAGGAATTGTGCACATTCATAAAACATCTTGGCACAAAAGCTATCTACTTAGGTAATTCTCTTGTTTAAAAGCTGAGTGTGTGCCAAATATAGTAGGGTTACTTATGTGGGAGCTTGACTATGTGAGCTCTACTTAGCAAGGCCTAATTAGTTCACTGAAATATATTCCCATTATCAATATATGTTTCAGAAAAAGGCAATTATTTAAATATGAAATCACTTTGGTTTAAGACACAAACAAGCGGGTTATTTAGATAAGGGAGTAGGACATGAAGACGGCGGCCTCTTACCTTGGAGAAGGAGTCCTTAGGAGTGAGGGCAGACTTGCTGCAAGGCTCCACAGCGTGATGACCTCAAAGGAGCAACATAAAGAGCAAGGAAGAGCCAGTCAGGATCACAATGGGCAGACCGACATGATGAAAGAAAACCCACATGTCTGTACATGATCTTATTTTTATTAGTACATTAAAAGAGGTCATGACATAAAATGATTTTAAACCAACTAGATGGAATCAAACGTTAGAGAAAGATTGACCCCAAGGGAAAAGCCAGTAGCTTAAAAGAAAATAGTTTGCATAAAAGCTCCATTCAGCCCGATCGGTGTGGTTCAGTGGTTGAGTGCCAACCCATGAACCAGGTCACGGTTCAATTCCTGGTCAGCACACATGCATGGGGTGTGGGCTCCATTTCCAGTGTTGGGCACGCTGGAGGCAGCTGATCAATGATTCTCTCTCATCACTGACATTTCTCTCTCTCTCTCTCCCCCCCCCTTCCTTTCTGAATTCAACAACAACAAAAATATACACACACATATATACATATAGTCAAGCTGAATGGTTCTAGGGTGAGGTACTGAATATAAATTATCACAAACCAAATGGGAGAGACATCACAGGCCATGAACTGGATTCACTTTACTATTTAAGAGAAGACAGCAAGTCTTTTAGACTATCAGTTTAACACAGTAAAATAAGTTTTGGATATAACTAGATAGGACTTTTAACATATGGCTAAACTAAAGATTACTTTGAACTCTTAGCTGTAGTACAAACATTCAAACATATATTAAAAAAGATGTTTTTCTTATAGTTAAAGTCATATTTAAGAATAATTTGCTTCACTAAATTGTATTTTAAGATATTTTTAAAGACATGGTAATGTTTGGAAAAGTTAAAAAGAAAAAAGAAATACAGGTAAATGTATTCAAGGACTTCTATTTGACAATGACCTAAAAATAATTTCACCTGGAAAGATGAAGTTTGAGGTAAGTTTTTAGGACTAAATTTCTATAAGTTTTGTGGATAATGTTACAAAGAGTCCAAGATTGGCTTTTAGTGTTACTTCCAGAAGATACATTATTAAACTTCTAGGAAAAACAATGAAAAAAATACCAATAATAAAGCACTGGTTCAAAATAATCATATGAGAATAGTATAAAACATAATAGCTTATTATGAGTAATTGCTCCCTCCTGTTCCCTGAACTGCCCCCTCCCCCTTTATCTCCAGCAACCACTGACCTGCTTTCTGTCACTGTACATTTTTCTATAATTTTGAGTAAATGGAATAATAAAGTTTGAACTTTCTTGCCACCCCCCCTCCTCCCAAGTCTGGCTTCTTTCACTTAGCAGAGTTATTTGAGGTTATTTTAATTATATTCCTGTGTGTATCAACAGACCATTTTTATTGCTAAATAGTTCTGTTGCTAGGATTTGGATATTTGAATGTTTTCTGATTTTGGCTACTACAAAGCAAACTGCTAAAAACGTTCCTGTACAAGTTTTTGTGTATGGATACTTTCTATTCTCTTGAGTGAACAAATATGAATGCAATGGCTACATCATATGATAGGTGTATGTTTAAATTTTTAAGAAACTGTCAAACTGTTTTACAAAAATGGTTGTACCATTTTACATTTCCCTCAATGACTATGAGAGTTATCATATGATTTTTCAGAATTCATAAAGGAATTAGTTCTATGGGAGTCAAGTAAGAGAACCCAATAAAGACAGATCACTAGGCAGTTTCTACAAGAGGGACAGGGAGCAGTGACTTTACTCTCTTTAGCTTAAAAAGTTACAAACAGGAGTCTTTCCAGTAGTCACTAGAAAAATGCTCTCTGGGTTGTGCTGATAGCCTGACCCTAATGTGAACTGGAACTATTCGGCAGTAGATAGAAGGAAGGCGTTCAAGATAACAGAGGAGGGGAGAAACAGATCTGCCAGCTTTCGGAAGATAAACTACAACTGCAATCTTAGTGACTTTTGGTACTTAGGTACTACTACCTGGTAACCTAAAAGTTTAATTATGTATGAAGTATTGAATTTACATTGCATATACACTAAATTTTTAAAAAATAATTCTCTATTGTTGAAAGTATTACATATGTCTCCCTTTCCCCCCTATTATCCCCCTCCAGCCTGCCCCCTGCATCAGGTCCTCACTGCCCCATTGTCTGTGTCAGGAGCCATGCACGTATGCATATAAGGTCCCTGGTTGATTACCTCCCACCCACCCACTCTCCTCCACCTTCCCTCCGAGATTCCGCACTCCGTTTCATGCTTCCATGTCTCTGGGTCCACTCTTGTTTATCAATTTATTTTGTTACTTAGATGCCACATATGAGTGAGATTATGTGATACTCCATATACACTAATTTTCAACAAATTTCCCTGTCCCTAACATTCTTATTATTATATTAATACTAGCATTAATAGCTACATTTGCTGACCTCAATTATGTAGGTGACAGCACAGAGTCAGACATCCTCGATTTAAATTCTAGCTCTACTGGATATTAACTCTATGAGTTTGGGCAAGTTAACACACTTCTCTGGCCTCAGTTCCCCTTCTATAAAAGGAGGATAATAACACTAGTGTGACAGGGCTGTTGTGGATACTAAAGAATTTAGAAAAATACTTAGTGCAGAAAAAGCATCAAATCGTCAACTGCTGCCACAATTATGAATTCTATAATTTATATTATAATGCTAAAATGTAAGACAGATATTTTGCTTACTCATTGCCATATTCACAATGCCAGAACAGTGCCCAGCACAGGTAAGAAATTAAGTAACTGTCTGAATAAATTATGTGACAATTAATGTGATATTTCACATATATTATTGTATTAACACCTCATTATAACCTTGCAAGGTAGCTAGAGCTCCTGCAAAACACTCTGCAAAGGCATTAAGAATATTTTAGTGATAGTGTTCATACCTGCTTCTGGAAAAAAACAGTTACATCACTATCACTATTTGTGTCTAAAGTGAATGTATCCTTACCATTGGCTTTGGCTGACTTTGGGGTTGAAACAGCAGATTTCTTGGAACTTGGGATCACTGGCTGACCATTTCTGTGTTATAAAAAAATGAAAAGGCAATAGCAAATTACTCCAAATGTTTGTTTAAGTATCCTTTGAACCATGTCTTAATTAGACTAAGGAGTTTTATTCTGAATGGGCTTCAGGGGATCTAGGCAACCCCTAAAACTAAAGACAAAATTTTATCAGTCTTCATCTATGTATTTTCTAAAGGGAAATATTCTTCACCAAAAAAAGAGTAAGTCCAAAACCGGTTTGGCTCAGTGGATAGAGGATTGGCCTGTGGACTGAAAGGTCCCAGGTTCGATTCCGGTCAAGGGCATGTACCTTGATTGCGGGCACATCCCCAGTGGGGGGTGTGCAAGAGGCAGCTGATCGATGTTTCTCATCGATGTTTCTGACTTTCTATCCCTCTCCCTTCCTCTCTGTAAAAAATCAATACTATATATATTGATTTTAATATATATATATTAAAAAAAGAGCAAGAATCACTTCTTTATATAATTTCTCTTTGGGTTTCAGTTCAACATATCACATTATTTCCCCTCTCATTTCAAACACTGGTAAAATTTCATGATCTAATAACTTGGTTCTCTATTACACAAGTAATAGTTCAAAGATAACTTAGAAATCACTATTTTATGAACCTAAAGCCCTTGATATATGTTTTACTTTTAAGTTATTTAAAGCGAAACTCTAGACAAAATAATATATATTCGAAGGATTAAAAGAAGAATAATACCACTGATTATGAAAAACAGTTAAAAAGCCCTAGCCAATTTAGCTCAGTGGATAGACCATTGGCCTGCAGACTGAAGGATTCTAGGTTTGATTCCAGTTAAGGACACATGCCCAGGTTGCGGGCTTGATCCCCAGTAGGAGGTGTGTGCAGGAGGTGGCCAATCAGTGAATCTCTCTCATCACTGATATTTCTGTCTCTCTCTCCCTCTTCCTTCCTCTTTGAAATAAACTATATATATAAAGAAAAATAGTAACAAAGACAGCATCTTGGAAACAGGATTAGCATGCAATCTTACTACTGTTAATATTTGAGAAAAAAGAGAGGCTGCCTAAGGTAAATAATGTTGAAAGAGGCAATTCCCCATGGGCCCTACACATTCCTGCCTATTATTCCTGGGTGACCCAGAAATATAAGGCCAAGATCACTTTTTATCTGGGACAATTCTCAAGGCTATGTTTGTGGTAAGCAAGCTTGAGGGATGACATAACTTCTTTTTCCACACAAAAAGAAGGGGACAGGTTCCTGGGCTCTTCTTAAAGTGTTCCTCTCCTGGAATACAATCCACTGCAAGTCCCGGAATCCACTAGGCCCACATATGTCATCCCTGTGGGCCTCAGAAGACATGTGGAATTGACACCAATTCCAATTGACACCAGTATTTTGTCTCTGATGCAAGAGTTTCATATCTCCTTCCAGCATGCAAGAAACAACAACTGGCTAACTTATTAGTTTGCAAGTAGGGTAAAATCACAGACCCTTTACCATTCTTGGCATAGAGATAATTAGCATAAATACACACCTCTCCATTATTACTCTCCTGTGAATAAGGACAGCAGATATATCAACAGTGGAGAGAGAGAGCTGGAAGAACAAAGGGGAAAGCAATTGGGACTACCATTATTATATCTTTAGTGACTCCAGAAAAGATAAAAGTAGAAAGAAAAAAGAAAGCAATTTCAGAGCTAGAGCAAAGGGTGCTCTACTGATTTTGAGGCAATACTATATAATAAAGATGAAATAAGCAAATGGTCATTACACCATGAAGTGTTACGACTGACCGCTTAAGATCCAGATCCCAGATCAGCAGGAGGATGGGAAAGTGAGCTACAAGCTAGTGGTGGAGAGCTACAGAAGGGGGTAGGGCAGCAAACTATGGGGGGGAAGTGATGGGAAGAGGGGGAGGGAGCTACAGGAGCGTGGAACAGCGAGCTACTGGTGCATGGATTCGTGGGCAGGGCTACTAGTAAATAACTAACTAACTAACTAAATAAATAGAAGTCAGCTAAATCTATGGTTTAGAGAGATGTTAACTTTCACAAAAATATTTTCCATGTTGTTTGAACTCTTTCTTTCCCCACTAATTAACATTCAGCTACAACCATGAAAATAACTCTATGCCCAATCTAAGTTTTAAAATATATGAGAGGAAACAGTCAAGAATTACATTCAAGGAAAAAAGTACACATTCTGACTTAAAGAGTTAGAAGGAATAAATAAGTTTACTATCAAATGATTTAATTAATAGTACCCATATTTTGAGACACACACTGTAAATCTCATCATGTTTCAAGATAAAAATGTGAAGTTTCCTTTTATATAATAGAAGCCTGTAGTCTAGAAGGTCTGGATTATGTACATTGGGTGGCAGAATAAAGGCCCCTCAATCCCCACCCCATGTGTACATTGTAACCTCAGAGCCTCTGAGTATGGAACTTTACAAGGCAAAAGGGATTTTGTAGATGTAAGGTAAGGTTCTAGAGATGAGGAGATTATTATAGATTATCTGGCAGGGCTTGATGTAATCACAGGGGTCCTAATAGACGAAAGAGTGAGGCAGAAAATCAGAGAAGAGCTGTGATGATACAGCAGCTGGCTTTGAATTTAGAAGCAGGCCTTGAGCCAATGAATACCAGCAATCTCTAGAAGGTAGAAATGGCAAGGAAATGGATTAACTCCTGAAGAAGGAATGCAGCTCTGCCTTGATTTTAGCCCACTGAGACTCATTTTTTATTTCTCATCTCCAAAACTGTTAAGACAATAAACTTGTTGTTTCGGGCCACCATATTTGTAGCAATCTGAAATAATACACATACCGTATTTTCCAGCTTATAAGACTGGAACTGATGATGATAGGAGGAAGATAACAAACAATAGAGAGAGAGCAAATGCCGGGCAAGTCCCTGGTTAGTTAGCAACGCCCCTCACAACTGCAAGCTACGGTACTTTTACACCCGGCTATAAGGCAACCCCCGACTTTTGAGAAGATTTTCCTAGGTTAAAAGTTATCTTATACACCAAAAAATATGGTATTTTTTTCTCTTTATTTTATTTTCAAGTGAAAGAAAAGTTACTATTAGCATTTCTCACTATGTAGAATTGTTGTGAGGTAGAGTGGGTGTGGTGATTCCACGCCTGCCTGGTTATAGACATGAGGTGTAGGCAGGACTGTCCCCACACTGGGAGGGGGCCAAGACTGGCCTAGGCCAATCAATATGTTCCTATCCCTTTGCTTCAATTTAGGTTCTGGCCTTAATTTAGGTCTAAGACAATCAGCAAACATCCCTTGCTTTACCACACTGATTGGTGAGACTTTTGAAGACTGCTCTGGATGGTGTAGTATGCAGGTGTGAAGCATGAGCCTGACACAGACATGTGACTTTAGTGTAGGAAACATGCACAGAGAAGAGAACAAAAACAGCAAAGAAATGAAGCCAGAGGCCTAATCAAATTTTACCTGACTACTATATAACCTTTTAAACCATAAATGGCAGTAAATCCTTTTTTTTATTTAAAACAAGCTGAGTAGTATTTTCTGTTACTTGCAACTGAAAACATCCTGACAAATGTAGTAACCACTCTATTAACTGCAAATGTATATCCAAACATGAATCTGTTTAAAGTGCTCAGAATCTCTTGTCGATCAGGAAGTCTGTTTAACTTAATTAATTCTGCCAGTTTAGTCTGTGAATTACTAATTTATGAATATATCTTTAAGAAAACATAAATAAAACCAAGAGATGGACATGTGTACGCATATACAGACAAAACCCACAAATAACTGCAGAATAAGTACCTTGTTGCTTTCAACACCAGGGAAGGAAGTGACATGTCTAATGCTCTCTCAGCTGCTTCCAAGGTCATGCCTTGTGTGCTGACTCCATTCACATAGTGGATGATGTCTAATAGCTGGAGATTACCCTCAATCGCTGCAACTGATCTCGTGTTGATATCACTAATATACACCACTTGATGAGGGCTGTCGTGACCTCCAGATATGGAAAAACCTTCAGGGAACAAAAAATATTTGTCTCCTTAGCCTTAAGAGTGTTTATTTTGAATCCAGCCAAGAAAAAAATCACACTGCATAAAGCCTGAATTTTCATTACCCAATTCTTCTTTGTTGCATGTTAATGTAATGTCAGGTAGCCAATGAGGAGGCACTGGCATCCTGGGCAATTCTAGAACTCTTCCCAGAACTAATCTGACTGTCTTGGGTGCAGCCCGTAGCAGATTCACTGCGTCTGTGTGAGTCATGTTTGTAACATCTGTATCATTAACCTACACAAATGAGAAAGGGGGAAAAGGTAAGATTACATTTTTGGAACGGAGAAGTTGCCGAGAAAATATATTAACTACCCCCGCCCCCCAACTCAGCGAATTTTAAGCAGTGTACTGTGGTACACTGGTGTGTCACAATAATTTTTAAGACATGCAACACCTGTCTATTCAGGGGCACTGACTTCTTTTCCCTTTGATTAAAAAAAAAAAATCAGACAACACAACAGTAGCTAGTCGGTGTGAATGAATAAAAAATTTTTTTAAAAATATATTTTATTGATTTTTTTACAGAGCAGAAGGGAGAGGGATAGAAAGCCAGAAACATCGATTGAAGAGAGACGTCGATCAGCCACCTCTTGCACGCCCCCTACTAGGGATGTGCCCGTAGCCAAGGTACATGCCCTTGCCGGAATCGAACTCTGGACCCTTCAGTCCGCAGTCCGACGCTCTATCCACTGAGCCAAACAGGTCTCGGCTGAATAAAAAATTTTTTGATACCTATTTCCTGTCTGATTTTTCAAAAAATATAGTTTTTGGTGTACCACAAATTTTATTTTATTTTTTATTTATTTTTATTTTTTTATCTTTATTGTTCAGTTTATTAATTACATTGTTTCCCCTTTTTTATCCCCCTATAGCTCGCCTCCACCCTGTACCTATCCCACCCTCCATCTTTACCTCCCCCTCCCCACTGTCCTCTCCCATTGTTGCAAGATTTTTGTCCAGTCTCTTGCTGTACTTCCAACAACACTTTTCTCCCCAAGAATTGTCAGTCCATTCCCTCTCTATGTCCATGATTCTGTTATATTCACCAGTTTATCCTGTTCATCAGCCTATCAATTCACTTGATTTTTATGTTCATTTGTTGATAGATGTGTATTTGTTGTTCATAATTTATATTTTTACCTTTGTCTTCTTCCTCTTCTTAAAGAATATCTTTCAGCATTTCATATAATACTGGTTTGGTGGTGATGAACTCCTTTAGCTTTTTCTTATCTGCGAAGCACTTTATCTGATCTTCAATTCTGAATGATAGCTTTGCTGGATAGAGTAATCTTGGTTGTAGATTCTTGCTGATCATCACTTTGAATATTTCTTGCCACTCCCGTCTAGGCCTGCATCGTTTCTGTTGAGAAATCCGCTGACAGTCGTATGGGTGCTCCCCTGTAGGTAACCAACTGTTTCTCTCTTGCTGCTTTTAATATTCTCTCTTTATCTTTTGCTCTTGGCATTTTAATTATGATATGTCTTGGTGTGGTCCTCTTTAGATTCCTATATTTTGGGGTTCTGTGTACTTCTTGGGCTTTTAAGTCAGTTTCTTTCACCAGGTGGGGGAAGTTTTCAGTCACTGTTTCTTCAAGTAGGTTTTCATTATCTTGCTCTCTCTCTTTTTCTGGCACCCCAATAATTCGGATGTTGGCATGCTTGAGGTTGTCCCACAGGCCCCTTACACTATCTTCAATTATCTGAATTCTTTTTGTTTCTTGCTTTTCCAGCTGAGTGGATTTTACCTCTTTGTATTTCAAATCTTTGACTTGGTTCTTATGGCCCTCTGGACTGCTTTTAAGACTTCGTGTAATATTTTTTATTTCAGTCAGTGTATGCTTGATTTGTAGTTGGTTCTTTTTCATATCCGTGAGGGTCTCATTCATATCCTCAGAGGTCTTGTTCATTTCCTTGAGGGTCTCATTCATTTCCTTGTAAGTCTCATTCATTTCCTGGTTGGTCTTGTTTATTTCCTTGTAGTTCTCATTAAGTTCATTGGCCTTTTGTAGGAGCCTCTTGAAAAGCCTTATAACCGTGGTTTTGAACTCTATGTCTTGTTGTCTTTTCTCCTCCATTTCTTTCACACCTGATTTCTTTCCACATCTTTGCATGGTGGCTGCTTTATGTGGTAGATGTCCTCTAAGGGTCAGTGGCACAGCCTCCCCAGTTACTTGAGGTGGGTACTCTTACTGCAATCCTTTATGGGTTGTACAGTATTTTTGAATGTAAGCCCAGCTTGTTGTTGTTAGCCCTAGGAGGGTTTGACCTCCAGGCCAATTGGCTGTGAAGGGAGACTGTGTTCAGGTTGGATGGGCGGAGTCTCTGCGCTGCGCAGGCAGCCTCAGGGTCAGCTATGTCCTATGCGGCGCTCGCGCGCGCGGGTCTCTGTTAGATGGGGATGGCTGCAGGCACCTCTAAGAGAAAGCCACTAGTCTCTTCCCCTTGCCAGACAACTATGCCTCTCCCCAAACGAGTCCGCACCCAAAGTCTCGCCGGGGTTGTGAAACAGGAGGTTTCCGGGACCAGGAGACAAGTTTCCAGGGAGTAAGTCGCATGTCTGTGCTGTCACACAGTTTAGGTGTGCGCAAACTTCTTTTTCAAGCACCTGGCTTCTCTGCAGACTAGGAGACCTCTGCCGCGCCTGGCTTCCAGGGTGCGTCCCCTGGACCTTGGACCTCGCCTGGCACTGGGGAATCTGTGCAGTGGGACGTCTCCACGTACCCTGGATCTCGGACCTCGCCTGGTGCTGGGGAATCCATGCAGTGGGACGTCTCCGCCCTCCCCGTTGGCAAAATCCAGCCGGCGTTGCTGCTCCAGCCCTACAGCCCGTGCGTGCAACCAGGACGGCTCCGAACCTGTTTCCACACGATCTTCAAGGCTGCGCTCCCACCGCTCTTCTGAGTCTCAGTGTCCCACCTTTACTTTTATTTGTGGAGTTTTCACTCAGCCAGCTTTCTGGTGATTCTGGGTGATGTTTGTTTTGTTGTTATGTTGTAGTTTTTAAATTGTTGCGCGGGGCAGAACAATAGGTGTTTACCTATGCCGCCATCTTGGTTCCTCTTTCAGGTGTACCACAAATTTTAGCAATTAGTTTATGTGTACCAGATGAAGTAGGATGAAGATTGCTGCCCTAACTTTTTTATATATAACATACATTATCCAGT
Organism: Antrozous pallidus; assembly: GCA_027563665.1. Lineage (NCBI taxonomy): Eukaryota > Metazoa > Chordata > Mammalia > Chiroptera > Vespertilionidae > Antrozous > Antrozous pallidus. The sequence continues at coordinate 64,841,234 of CM050511.1, forward strand.
AAGAGATTCACAATAAAGACTGGTCCCTAGTCCTGACCAGTGTGGCTCAATTGGTGGACATTTCCTGTGTGCCAGGAGACTGCAGGTTTGACTCCTGGTCAAGGACACATGTTACAGTTTCGGGCTTGATCCTGGATAGGGGGCATGCAAGAGGCAGCTGACCGATGTTGCATTCTCACATCAATGTTTCTCTCTCTCTCCCTCTCCATTTCTCTCTCTCTCTAAAAAAAAAGTAAAAATCAAAAACTATTAAAAAAAAGAATGGTCTCTAATTTACTGGTAATACTCTGTACTGTGGAAATATAATAAACATAATGATCAAGTAAAATATAATGTAAAATACTTAACAAATTCATCTTTTTTTTTTTTTTGGCTGGTATAGGAAACTTATCTTTATAGTAATTTAAGAAACTTTCTGTCCTTGAAACCCAAGATAGCTTGTGTAATGCTTTAACCGAGATTAGAGGAACTTACAAATTAAAAAGAGAACTTTAAGCATTTTTTTCAAACTGTTAACTGTATAAAGTCCTTTACTTTTAAGAGATAGAGAAGGAAAACATAAACCAAACAGAGAAATAGAATGTTATATTAACTGAACCTCTTGTTGTTTTTCTCCAGCCCTTGCTTGCTCTTTGGCTACATTTGCAAAAATTCATTCCATGCAGTATCTTACCTTTATGAGCCGGTCCCCAGGTTTTAGCCTTCCATCACTTTTGGCTGGATCCTGAATGACATCATGAACATAACAACCAATACTCTGATTGCCTTTGGTTACTGTGAAACCCAGGCTTCCTTTTTCTGATTTAATTAGGGTAATGACAAGTTCTACTTCCTAAGGGAAGAAAACAGCGATTCCTTTAGGAAGTCTATTTTGCGTTATACACAAACAGAAAGATGACTTTATTTCTACTGAATAACAGAGTGAGGAAAACAATTCCTAAAATGTTACTTATCTTGTCCAAATGAAGCAGCCAGGCCTATCCAACTTTAGATAGAATCCCCTCCAATGTGAAAGTTGGATTTAAATACATTATGTGTTTGTCTGGAAGTTAAGACAGAATTTCCTCATGCTTCAATTCTTATATTTTGAGGGTAAACAAGGACACATTAGTGGCTATATCTTGATTATCAAAGGATACTTTTTGAAGGAAAGGTTCAGAAAATTTTTTATGTATTTCTAGATAACCAAAATAGATGTTAAGGACCACAAAAAAGGTTTGTTTTTTTATTGATTTATTAATTTTTTTGGTTAAACCTCACAGGAGGATATTTTTCCCATTGCTTTTTCAGAGAGAGTGGAAAGGAGAGAGAGAGAGAGAGGAGAGAGACAGAGAGAGAGAGAGACATTGATGTGAGAGAGACATATCGATTGGTTGCTTCTGGCACACACCCCAACTGGGGCTGGAGATTGAATCTGCAACTCAGGTATGTGTCCTTGACCAGGAACCAATCCCGTGACTCTTTGGTGTGCAGGCTGATGCTCTAACCATTGTGCAACGCCAGCCGGGCTTAATTTTTTTTTGTTAAAATGAAGTCACTGGGTGATTACATATCACAACTTCATATATTGAGTTACATAATTTTTTAAAGATTTCAGCTGACACATAAAGGTTGCGTACAGCTTATAGGAGTGATGACAGACTTCTTAGGAAATAATTCGAAGATCAGTTTCACTCTATTGGTGAGAATGAAACTGAGGATATAGATATTACACATGTAGACACACACTCATACACACACACACACACACACACACACACACACACACACACACACAATTATAGGCAAACAAAATATTTGGAAAGATTAACTCCCAAATGTGTAGGGTTTTTGGGTGGCAGGATAATAGTTTTAATTGTCTTTTTCTTTGTTTTCTAATTTTCCCATGACAAATATTTGTCACATGAATAATAAACAGTTTTGAAAAAGACTAACTTTAACACAATGTGAATGATATTATTATTGAAAATTTGGCTTCCAAATTGAATTTGTAGGTTTACAAGTTCTAGGGCTATTATTACAATGTAAAGCAATCCATTTGCACACACAAAAACAAGTATGGCAGAGAAAATAAATTATTCAGTCTGGATTAAAAAATAATTCATTAGAATTCAGCAAATAGCAGATACCAAATCAAATGCTCTATGTATATTATTCCATTTAATCCTCACCACACGAGGTTACTAGCCCCATTTTATAGCCAACACTACTAAGACTCAGAAGAACTAAGTAATTTTCCACAGGCATCTGCAGTAAGTGGCAGTAAGTCAGTGGCAGAAAGAGGATTTGCTTTTTAAATTAATTTTTTGCTTTTCCCCTAATTCTCAGCAGAGAGACATACCAACTGTGCTATTTATTTACTGGAGATGAATATGAAGGTATTTTAATACAGCAGAAATAACTTACCAGCTCTAAGTCTTCAAGGTGGTTTTCCAAATCAGTCTTCAAAGATGTCAAGCTATCTTGTCTGATTGGTTCAGAAGTGTGATGTATATGATATTTATCTGTTAAATTAGTGGAAATAGATTCTGTTTGGGGTGGTCCAGGAGTCATATCCAGTGGTAGAGGAGAAGGGGGATTACTACAGAGACAAAGAAGCAAGACTCTTTTCAGATACATTTCAATGTCAATATAGTAAGTTTGTGCTGCAAACAGAAAATTTTAATAAGTATTTATATCTGCTTTTGAATGAGACCCTAGCTACTTTTTATGTGACTCTGGGACTATGAATTTATTTCACATCTGTGATATGCTAACATTACCAATGTTCTATTTTGAAGCTCTTTATAAAATGCACAAATCAGTAAGACAGATTAAATAAATATATTTTGATTCCTTAATTTAAGGCTGAAGTTAATGTGTTTCAATTTAATAAGAGAAGTAAGAAAATGAATGTCTTATTTTCATGATTATTTTAGACTAGAGGCTTGGTGTACAAAATTCGTGCACGGAGGGGGTGTCCCTCAGCCCAGCCTGTACCCTCTCCAATGAGAGACCCCTCGAGGGATGTCCGACTGCCCATTTAGGCCTGATCTCGGGATTGGGCCTAAACGGGCAGTCAGACATATCTCTCACAATCCTGGACTGCTGGCTCCAAAGTGCTTGCCTGCCTGCCTTCCTGATTGCCTCTAACCACTTCTGCCTGCCAGCCTGATAACCCCCTAACCACTCTCCTGCCAACCTGATTGATGCTTAATTGCTCCCTTGCCAGCTGATTTCCCTTAATTGCCCTCGCCTGCAGGCCTGGTCACCCCTAACTGCCCTCTCTTGCAGGCCTGGTCCTTCCCAATTGTCCTCCCTGCTGGCTTGATTGCCCACAACTGCCCTCCCTTGCAGGCCTGGTCCCTCCCAAGTCCCCTGGCCATCTTGTGGTGGCCATCTTGTGCCCTCATGGGGGGGGTCATCTTTGACCACATGAGGGCAGCCCCTCTTGTGTGTTGGAGTGATGGTCAATTTGCATATTGTTCTTTTATTAGATAGAATAGGAAAAAAAATACTTGAATGAATATGATTGAACCTGGATATATATACAAAGACATAACCAAAGAGTAAAATGTATGACTATTTGAGGCATACATGTCTCTTTATATGTCTTTGTTTCCAATGATTTCTCCTTTTCCCATTTTCTGTACTCTTGTATATCCCACCTTATGCAAACTCTCTATCCCTTCCTCCATACCACTCCCTTTATATTTTTACCCACTACTCTCCTACCTTATCACTGTCTAAATAGGTTTCTTCTCTTCCTGTCAAATAATCTGAATGATAGTGAAATACAAACAACTTTCCCAATTTTTAGTAAATATGCTCAAGAAAGCAGTGAAGCTCAGGTTGAATGGCTAGAGAGCTTACAGCTAACTAAAACTGTCAGCCACAATAGTTAGAGAGCCAATAGAGTCATCATCTACTTAATCATTGTGAAATTCACTTACAGGCCATTTCATTCTTAGAGAAATGTAGATTGCTGCTCCTGCTACTAACAGTTAGTTGTGATGAATGTATTACAAAATTTGCAATACCTGTGCTCAAGTCCTGGTTTGTTGGATATTTTCTGAGGATAATAAAACATGGTACAAATGGTATCTTCTTGACTCTTGGTTGCCTCATGTTGATTTTGTGCTTGTGGTAGCATGTTGCTTAGAGTCTGATGAAAAGCTGAACTCCAGCTCATATTTGGAATTTTTGCTGGAGCTTTTACTAAGTCTTCATTTCCACTCCCACTGCTGTCACTGTAACTGTCTTTCCTGGATGAGGATGTGCATTGTTTTGTGCTTTTGTCAGACATTTCATTTTCATCTGAGCTGGTCCCTTGCCCCACACATGCTGGCTGAGAGGGATCTTTACTGTTGTTTGGAAGTACTTGTGCTGGAGAATGCAGCGGGGTCTGTAATGAACACATTTAAAGAAACCTGAATGTGACAACTTATAGTAATTTTAGAACACTTGATAGAAAACGAACACATTCAACAACAGCACTTTCTATTTCAATATTGTTATTTTTATAATTAAAGTAATTATACTCAGTAGAGAAACATCATATATAAAAATAACTGTTAATATTGTATGACTTACACTTTAAATCAGAATTAGAGTTATCTTCTATATATATAGAAGGCTAAGCAACCGTTACATCCGAAACTACCAGACAACTGAACAGGTTGCATGGGGTGACTAGGCTGGCAGTGGGGGCAATTGGGGATGAGCAGGCCAGGAGGAGGGGCAATTAGGGGTGATTAGGCAGGCAGGCAAGTGAGCAGTTAGGAGCTATTGGTCCCGGATTATGAGAGGGTACACATTGGGCTGAAGGCACCTCCCCTCCCTCTGCATGAATTTCATGACTAACTATTTGAGGCATACATGTCTCAATATATGTCTTTGTTTCCAATGATTTCTCCTTTTCCCATTTTCTGTACTCTTGTATATCCCACCTTATGCAAACTCTCTATCCCTTCCTCCATACCACTTCCTTTATATTTTTACCCACTACTCTCCTACCTTATCACTGTCTAAATAGGTTTCTTCTCTTCCTACCGGGCCTCTAGTAGTATATATTCTGCTTTGCTTCCTACTTTCAAAATTTAGGTTTTTATGAGTATTTTCTGAGGTCCTTAAATAGACTTTGAAAATAAACATATAAAATTATGTAATAATCCTACAGATGGATATACCTTTAATTTATTTCAGAATTCTTCTTTTATTGAATAAAGAGCTGATTTCTAGTTTTACACTATTAATAGAAATCTAGGGGAATTTCTTTGTATATAGATTTTCACCCAAGTTTCTAATTACTTCCTTATAATTTTGTATATAATTAAAATAGAATTTTTCATAATCAACACATAGGATGTTTTTAAAGGCTTTGTTAAATATTTCCAGATTGCATTAAGATTTTATTAATTTATATACTCATCAAGAGAGTTCCACCCAGTTCCTAACTGCTGACCCAAATCAATATAGTTTCTCTCTGTGTCTCTTTTTAATGTAGTCTCTTAAAATGTTATTTATAACCTGCTCTATAAAAATGTTATTTTCCTATTAATAGCCTTCTCACACTTTGCTTTCTGATAAAGGTTTCAAGTTTCTTCTGCCTTTCGTATGCAGGGATCACGTTCACTGTTTATGGAACACTACTTTTTTAAATTCTCATTAGAGGATGTTTATTAATTTTAAAGAGGGAGAGAGGGAGGAAAAGGGAGAGAGGGAGAAAAAGAGAGAGAGAAACATTGATGTGAGAAATATAGATCGCTTGCTTTCTTTATGCACCCTGATCAGGGATTAAAACTGCAATGTAGGTATGTGTCTTTACTGGAATAGAATCCATAATCTTTTTAGACAACAACTAACTGAGACACCCAGCCAGGGCAGAACACTATTTTAAGTACACAAGTCAGAGGTTGTCTTTCTTCAAAGGCTGTCTTATCTATCAATATGTAATTTATAAGTAACTCCAAAATAGATTTTGGATCCTTTAGATATTCCTTGACATAAAAAAGGAAAATAAACAAACGTATTTTAAAATATATTTTAAAAAAGCAATATATCTTAAATAATTCTGTTTTATCCAGTCTAACTTAGAATGAAAATTATGTCTTCCCATTTGGTCCAAAATGAAGAAATAAAAGTTTTTTGTAACCATTATTTTATGTCTTTTTCTATTTATGCTTAGAAAACAAATTCCTAAAATCCTTGAAGCTAGAATTTTAGAAATGGAAGGGAAAGAGGAAAAAGTGAATTGAATTACTTTATATTGCTCAGAGGTTAAGTGACACACACGAGATAATACTCTTACCTGAAGTACCTGGGATAAAACCTGGGAGATCACGCTATATGAAATCACTACAGCTGAATTAATCACTCAATTGATATTCTACAAAAGCATACATTACTTTTTGCAGGTCTTACCAAAAGAGCAGGGTCAATATCTGGTAGTACACCAGGTGGAGGTCTGCAGAGAAGCAAGGATACTTCTGGAGATGTTCCTCTGAGAGCAGATATAACTTCCTGGGGGTACCATAAATGACAAGTGAAGCTTTAGTTAAACTACCATTACCAAATCATTCTGAAAGATCAATCTATCTCCACATACTTTGGGCTCACCTGCTGAGACAGTCCTTTCAAAGAGGCTCCATTCACTTTCAAGATAACATCCCCCACATCAATTTTTCCACTCTCTGCTGCTGGCTGTCCAGGGAAGAGCTTTTTAACCCTTACTATGCTAGTATTCATTTGCTCAGGTATAAGATTATCTTCTCGAGAAAAACTGAATCCCAGGCCTGAGCTATTTTTAAACAATTTTACCTCAAATGTATTCTCTGCAGAAAAAAAAATTTGAATATTCTTAACATGTTATGTATACATGAACATACAAATATAAATACTTTTAGACACATTTTAAAAACCCATTTCCCCACCATATTTACAACTTTATATATACTCATTGCACTCTTATTCTATAAGCAAATCCTATTTTACACTTTAAATCAGAAAACTAAATGTAATGAACTAAGCTGCATGAACTAACTGCTTGAACGGAAAATAGGATTTTGAAATAAGGGTTCTGAAAATGAAATTATGCTTAATCCCTCGTGTTTTAAAAGACTGTAGAATAACAGAAAAAGAAGAAAAAAAATCCAAGAGAGGAGAATAACAAAAACCCAGCTATACAATGGGAGAGAAAGTCAAGAGCAAAACAAATGTTAGAAAAGGCATGGGGAAGATGACATTCTAATGTTTTGGCACAGTCTAACATAACCCAGTAAATTGCAATGACATTATGAAAAAATTCTCATCACCAACAATTTTTTTTAAGTAAGCAGAAAAGAATAAAAAAAAAACACATTTAAAAAATGATGGGAGAAATAAAGAATATAGGGCAGTGAGATTAAGTAGGTATACTAATTTTACTTTCATAATCAGGAAAAATATAGGCTGGGTTATATTTTCTCCTTACTTTTGGGACTAATTTAGAGTTGCTAACATTTGTGCAATCAAATAAGAATTTAAAATAAAAGACAAATAAAAACTTTATACCGCCACCATCCTTCATAAAGTAAAGGCTATTTATGCCACTTAAAAGGAAGATAAATAGAATCTGAGAATAAATGGGACTTCTGTATCATGAACACATTTTGCAAAAAGTTCAATACTACATCATTTTTAATTTTCTTATTTTGCTACTAATTAGTGTTAAGTCCAAGGGCTGTTAAAGTTTGTAAGAAAGATCAGTATCTGAGATCTATTAGGTAAGTTTCTACTCAGGGTTAGCTTGACAAATCCATAAAATTAAATGGTAATATAGAAAATTTAAGAGGTAAGCTTTCATATGGGTTTGAAGGCATTTTCAGCAATTATTTCTATATTTTTATATTTTTTCCCTTACAGATATGATTTTGAATTTTACATCTATTTAAGGCACTATTATATGAACATAATCTGTTTCAAGCATGACTTCATCAAAGTCTTCAGACTCTAAAAGCTGCAAATATGTCATTAAAAAAAATTCATTGTAGTGTTGATCAGACTATTCACATTTGAATAATAATTAAAGAGACTCAGGCATGAATTATGATCCAACATGCAAAACTCAAATTTTGAATATGTAAAAGCTGAGATGACAGTGTCCTAAGGCCTGACCTTCAGTAACAAAGCTGTAGTCTCTGATAGGAGTAATTTTCTTCACCATTTTTTCTGGGACTTGACCATTCAGATCTGGAAGGGTACACTGTGGGGTTGCAGGGGCATGTTCTTTGGATGCTGGAGACTGTCCCTTTTCTAACAACAGATGAACCAACTGAAAAAATAAAAAAGCACTTCATTAATAAAAAAATAATTATAAAAAAGTAGATCAATTTTCAGGATTTTTGTATAATCGATGGTATATATTTCAAATAAATAACTGGTTTGCTAAAGTATAGGGATAGAAAAAATGGAACAAGAGCAAGGGATTTGAAAATTTCAAAATTAAGTTTTTATTATTTTCTGTATAAAAAGATAAGTGACTAAAAAGAAAAAAAAGTCTATTCTAAAATAACAAATATGCTCTGGCCAGGTGGATCAGCTGGTTGAAGAGTTGTTCAGTATAGCAACAGGTTTCAGGCTCAATTCCTGGTCAGAGTGCATACCTCCAATGTAAGTTTGATCCCCAGTTGGAGGACATCTGCGAGGCAACCCTTCAATGTTTCGCTCTCACATTGATGCTTCTCTCACTCTCTCCCTAAAAATCAATGACAACATATTTTGGGTGAGGATTAAGAAAAAAAATAACAAACATATTATAGAAAATTGTGGTACTAGAATAAAATCACCACTGTACTATAATATAAAGACCATCGTAAATAATTTGCTAAACTCCCTGACTTAAAATGTATTTCAACAAAATAAATTTAGCCTTAGGGATAAAGGATGACTAGAAGTGAAAATCACTAGATATTTGTAGATACTGATGAAAAATTTTAAAAATGCAATCTCCACCATTCCTTCTGTCAGCTCTCTGGTAATATTAGGGCTAAATATGATAAAGAAAAAAACTAAAAAACTAAAACCTCTTGTCATAATACTTGCTATTTTTTTTAAATACTTGCTTCTTAATTTGTAGAAAAAATACTAGGATGTTTATATAAATCAGGCTTGTTTGTTTTACTAATAAATTTAGAGATACCAATGAAATTGATGTTATCTACACATTATTATGTTCTCTTCTAAGGCAGTGGTCAGCAAATTCATTAATCAAAAGAGCCAAATATCAACAGTACAAATTTTTGAAAATTTTTTTGAGAGCCGAAAACCGACTTCTGCACATGAGTCACGAAGTTTCAATCGCACTGTACGTGCGTGCCCGCACGAGGTATTTTGTGGAAGAATCGCACACACGAGGCCAAAGAGCTGCATGTGGCTCACGAGCCGCGGTTTGCTGACCACTGTTCTAAGGTAACTTAAAAATTTGGTATAAGGATCTATTACCTGTCCCGTATTTCTCAGTGTTTCCACAGCTTGCTTATGGGTAGCTCCTTCCAGACTAACTCCATTAACAGCTAGGACACGATCACCTATAAATCAGGCAGTCATTTTGAAAAAAGCAAGTCATAAAACATAATCATGCTCTTTAATACTATGTGATCTTGTTTTGTATTAATTTGTTCAGGAGAGACTCAGACAAATTTTGGACAAAACTGTAACAGTTTCTTTAATATGTATTTAATTTCTTTTCCAATTCTATGGCTAATCTTAGGTACATTTTAGAATAAGATAATGTATATATTGTAAAATTGATTTAAGTCATGGTGTAAGATAAATTAAACTACAAATGTGGAGCATTGGAGGGAACTAAACTAGTAAATTATCAGAAATTAGATGTCACTGTTTTTACGAGGTCACTATCCTGTTCCCATCCTCTGGTAGTTTACTTCTTAGAAAGTGCAAAATATGAACTAAGATATCATCAAAATATTTTCTGATACTAGAGAATAAGGTGGAAAAAAGAGTTTTTGGAATGACATCAAGGAGCTTTTTAATAATCAAGTCTTAAAATAATTGTATATGTTTTTATTTTACATTACAAATAATTTGAAGGTCTATTAGTCTATCAACTTTCTAATTGCTTACTTATTTGTTGAAGTGGTAATCCTCTATATAATTCCCATACACACACAAATAGTCTACCTTTGTGAATTCTACCATCGAACTCTGCTGCTCCCTTGGGAAGAACAGCTTTCACATAAATGCCACCATGTCTGACACTGGTATTCACACCTCCCTATATGGAAAAAGACAAATAAAATAACATTTTGTAATACAAAAAAGTTCACACTCCATTTTTCAAATCTGAGACCAGAAAGCATTCAATTTATCAGCGAAAGCAGCTGCAGCATGTCAGCACATGCAATTAGTTCAATACCCCAAAACATTTCTAGCTGAGTTTTTTCCAAATATTAAAGCAGTTATTTGTAGGAAAACTCTTTATTCAGAAAATAACAACATGCCAGATCTTGACTATATGAAAAATTACTCTTCCTCTGTAAGCCTATACCATGCATTATGAGAAAGCAGAAAGCAAAATCCATCTATGTAAAATTAATGAGAATTTAGTTGTCAGAAAAAATAGTATATAGAATAATATATTTCTGATCATATTTGCTATTTTGAAAGCAAATCTCATGAGTCAAAGAGAAATTTTTTTTTTCATTTTTAAAGATTTTAGTAGAGAAATTTGGTTATAGTGGACATGAGGGTAATATGAATAGATTTTTCCATTCTCATGGATATACAGCTTTTATTTCCTTTCACAATAATAGGAAGATAAAATTCTAAAGTAAGAGCAAAAGGAAAAGGGCCATAATATTTTTTAAAGTGCTAGAGAATTGTATCTTTTTGCTATTGATATATTATATGTTAATAGTGCTATTTCTATGATGTTTCTAAATCACTTTTTATTACTAATATCCTTCAAATATCATAAATGATAATATTACCATTTAGGGTACAGTACATTCATGAATACAATTCTAAAGCAATTCCAACAAGTAGCCTATGCTCATTTTAACTACTTTGAAAGTACATATATTCCTTGGGAACCTGTAATTTTAAAATACTAATCATGTTTACAAGTTAAGATGTATTATGTAGAGAAAGGGCATATATATTAGGCTTACATTACTTATGATGTAGGTTAAAACGTATTATTTCATGTTCAAGCAGAAACTATCGAATATTTGTTAAATCTTATGTCAGATTGAGCAAGTATGAAATCTATGGGGAAAAGGTATTATTACTAATCACAGGAATAAGTGATTAGTATGCTCAAGTTTTTATTTTATTTTAAAATATATTTTTATAAATGTCAGAGAGGAAGGAAGAGGGAGAGAGAGAGATAGAAACATCAATGATGAGAGAGAATCATTGATTGGCTGCCTCCTGCACGGCTCCCACTGGGGATTGAGCCGTTAGCCCAGGCAAGTGCCCTTGACCGGAATTGAACCTAGAACCCTTTAGTCTCATCTCAGGTCTACGCTCTATCAACTGAGCCAAACCGGCTAGGGCAGTACGCTCAAGTTTTTAAAAAAGTTTTAAGATATGTTTCAATTTTTCAATTTGGAAGTTTCCTTTTGAAGCAAAATAATTCAATTAATTAATTGAAATACAAAAGGCTGCTGGAAATGGAGAAGAGAAACATTTGAAAACCTTGTCAAACAGTACCGTGACACTTATCCCCAAGCTGTTATCATTTTTAGTCAGTTCAACCTCAAAGATATCTCCAGGTTTAGGAGGTGCTGAAGAAAAAGTTTTAAAATTCATTTTGTTGGATGTATTCATTGAGGAGGAAGTTTCCTTAACAAAGAAAAACAAACAAAAGGATTTCTTGTTAGATTCAAAATGAATTACTATTGAAAGATTTAATATGTGTTTTTTGGGTAAATTTAGAAAAAACAAGATATTAAGGAATAGAGTGGATTCAGAGATCATGAGAGTTGGAAGAGATAATCTAATCTAATGCTTTCATATTTTATTGGTTAAGGAAATTGAGGTCTAGAGATTAGTGTTTGCTTCAGGTCAAACAGCTTGATAAGGCAGAGGGAAATCTGAACCCACTGCAGACCCAGCCTTTACATAACCCTTGTCCAATGCTTTTTAGACTCCCAAATTTGGAAAGTATGCCCATTTCCTTAAAAAAAAAAAAATAAAATAAATAAAAATATATATATATATATATGTATATTAAACAGTAGCTTTTCACTTAGAGTTTTAAGATGAGTAGGCTTCCTGTTTATTTTGCTTATGTTTACAAATCCAATATGAACATAGGCATTGCAGCTGAGCCCCATTTATAAAGGCATAACCCTTTTATGAGAAATGTTGGTTTTTCAGTAAAAAAAAAAAAAAAAAAAAGAGGAGGGGGGGCTTAAGGTTCTTTCCTGAATTTGCTTGTGAAAGTGAGCTTAAATTTATGTAACTTCTAGGAAATGTGCAATTTTCTGTATTGTTCACCCATTCAAAACTACGGATTTGGTTATCAAAAATATGTCAACTGGCCATTTCATGAACTACTTAGGAACAATACTTTTCAGATATTAAATTCTCTTACAACATGAAGTATGCATGAGATGAACAACTTGTAGAAAAGAATTATCATCTGATTATTAATTTCTTTGGGTTATTAGGTATTAAGTTCCCAGAATAATAGCCATTTAGAGTTAGTATTTAAAGCTGCTAATTTCTCTGAAAGTTAGCATCAAGTGCAGTAGCAGTTAGTAGCATACTATATAAATTATCTTTCCTTTCTAGAATAAAGTAAGTAGTTTATAGTATAATATTTTACTCTGAAATTTATTTGCTGTTGTTTTTGTTAAATTAAAAAAAGAAAAAAAAACAAAGATTCAAATTAAACTATGCCTTTTTTGGCGTTTGATGATCCTGACTGCCGGAGTGCGTGGCTTCATCCATGTCTGAATCTCCACGATCTGAGGAATCTGGTGCGTCAGCAATGCCTGGTTTTTTAGCTTTGCTTTGGTTACTGTCAGTGGAAGTCTTCTTCTTCTGAGTGGCTCTGGATATCACAGATGGGGAAGGGCTGCCGTGCTGTGATTCCTGCCAGGTTCGGTCCCCTATGTGGCTGGCAAAGAAGCCATTGACCTGGCTCTGGGACAAGCTGGCACTCTCAGTCCTGGAATCTTGAGAACTCAGGCTTCCTTCCCGCGGCCCTCCAGACAGACCGAAAGAGCTCTCTGAGATGTGCCTCAAGGTACCACGTGGCCAGCAGTGATCCTCAGAAGAATCTATCGTGCTGCTTTGCATATAGGAAGGTTTTTTCATGTAATTTTTCATGCCATTGGCAATGTGCACAGGAGTAGAATGCACTAAATGTCAAAATTTATCAATGAAAACAACAGGTTAGTGACACACACATGCCCGGGCTGACACACGTGCACAATGTTTTTGATGACTGCTGGGAGGATTTTACACAGGAAAACACACACATCACACTTTACCCAGGGCCTGAAACCATGACAGGAACCCAGTAAATGTAGTAGGTGCTTTCTGTTTCCTTTGCTCATCCCTTTGGCTATTCTTGAAGCAATTTCTATGGAAATGTGAAACCTTTTCATCTTAACTCCCTATTTCCGTTCTCTAAGGCCTATTTCAAGTAATCTGTAAGGCTTTCTTGATTCCCTAACTAGAGGTAATTTGGATCTCTAAAGATCCTTGTTCTTTATTTAATAACTAGGGGCCTGGTGCATGAAATTCGTGCACTGGGGGTGGGTGATTCCCTCAGCCCAACCTGCCCCCTCACACATACTGGGAGCCCTCAGGAGATGTCCTACTGACCCCTCACCCCTGGCCAAAGCTTTAGGCCTTGGGCACCCAGCCATCACCCTGCAATGGGGCTGGTGCCTGACCCTGCCCTGCCTACCTCAGCTCCACCCACTCAGCCTTGGGCTTAGCCCCGGCCACTGGCGACCTCCCAGTGACTGCCCAGCCCTGCCCCCACAACCCCCCCCAAGCTTGCCGATGCCTTGGCCCTGACCCTCCCCCATCCAAGTCCTTAGTCCCAGTGGCGACTGCCCAGCCCCGGGGTACCCCATATTTTGTGGCTGCGGCGGCCTCCTGCACACCACACTCAGCCCCACTCCCTGCTCCTGCTTGCCACACTCAGCCCGCTGCACTTGGCCCCACCCCTCACGCTGCTCGGCCCTGCCCCTCATGCCAATTGGCCCCGCCTCCTGCTCCTGATTGGCTGGTAGCGTAGCAAAGGTATGGTCGAATTTGCATATTACTCTTTTATTAGATAGGATTATTTATGTATTTGTTTAATATTGTCCTACCAATTATTCCAAGTAACTCTCAAGAAAGACAACGCCCCAAATTTAAATAGTCTTTATCAAAACCTACTTAAGAAGGCTTCCCTAAATAAGAAAAAAAAACCACATGAGACATTTGCAAAAAAAATACAGATACAAATTTATAAGAAACTAAAAGTTTCATGTCCCAAGCAAAGCCAAAGAAAATTGAAGAGTAATCAGCAGCTGAAGAGAAAATATTTGGAACAATAACAAAAACTAATCGAAGAGTTAATACCATTAATATACAAAGTATTTCTAAAAGTCAATAAGAAAAAGTTTAGCCCTGGCTGGTGTGGCTCAGTTGATTGGAGCATTGTCCCATGTACTACTAAAGGGTTGCAGGTTTGATTCCCAGTAGGGCATGTACGGGAAGCAATCAAATAATGTCTCTCTCTCTCGCTCTCGCTCTCCCCTTATCCCTTTTTCTCTCTCTAAAATCAATTAAAAATAACAAAGATATTCTTAGGTGAGGATTAAAACAATTTTTTAATTAAAAAAAGGAGTTTAGAAATTCTGTGATACAAGGATATAACAATGTAGACTTGAAATTAGGAATAAAATCCTCATCTATAATAATAAAAGTGTAATATGCTAATTAGACTGGGCAGCTGAATGACCTTCTGGACATCATTCCAGATATCCTTCCGGATGAAGCTGCAGTGGTGGGTGCCAAGGCAGAGGTCATTAGGGGTTATCAGGAAGGCAGGCAGTAGAGCAGTTAGGGCTATCAGGCAGGCAGGTGAGTGGTTAGGGGCAATCAGGCAGAGACAGTTAGGGACAATGAGGCAGGCAGACAAGCAGTTAGGGGTGATCAGGCAGGCAGGCAAGAAGTTAGGGGCCATGAGGCAGGCAGGCAGAATGGTTAGGGGTGATCATGCAGTCAGGTGAGTAGTTAGAAGCCAGCAGTCCTTAACTGCTAGAGTGATGTCCGATGGCCAGTTTAGGCCTGATCCCTACAGCAGTTGGACATCCCTTGAGGGGCCCTAGATTGTGAGAGGGTGCAGGCTCCCGCCACCCCATGCATGAATTTTGTGCACCGGGCCTCTAGTAACTAGTAAATATATGAAAAGACATTCTCATTGTTGATTAGGGATATTCATTTGCCCCCCAAAAATGGGACTGTTAATTTCTATTAGAGGTCCGGTGCACGAAATTTGTGCCCAGGGAGCAAGGGATGTCCCTCAACCCAGCCTGCACCCTCTCCAATCTGGGACCCCTTGAGGGATGTTCGACTGCCCGTTTAGGCCCAATCCTACCGGGACCCTACCGGGATCCTACTGGGATCGGGCCTAAACAGGCAGTGGGACGTCCTTCTCAGAATCCCAGACTGCTGGCTCCAAACTGCTTGCCTGCTTGTCTCCCTGATTGCCCCTAACTGCTTCTGCCTGCCAGCCTAATTGATGTCTAACTGCTTCCCTGCCAGCCTGTTTGCCCCCAACTTCCCTCCTCTGCTGGCCTGGTCACCCCTAACTGCCCTCTCCTGCAGGCTTGATCACCTCCATCTGCCTTTCCCTTGCAGGCCTGGTCCCTCCCAACTGCCCTCCCCTGCTGGCCTGATGGCCCACAACTGCCCTCCCTTGCAGGCCTGGAACCTCCCAATGGCCCCCCTTGTTGGCCATCTTGTGTCCACAGGGGGGCAGGATCTTTGACCACATGGGGGCAGCCCTCTTGTGTGTCGGACTGATGGTCAATCTGCATATTACTCTTTTATTAGATAGGATAGAGGTCTGGTGCATGGGTGGGGGCTTGCTGGTTTGCCCTGAAGGGTGTCCCGGATCAGGGTGGGGGTTTCCTTGGGGCATAGGGTTGCCAGGGCGAGGAGCCTATGGTGGTTTGCAGGCTAGCCACTCCCCGCAGCGACCCAAGTGGAGGCCCTGGGATCTGGAATTAATTTATGTTCTACAATTGAAACTTTGTAGCCTGGAACAGGAGTCAAGCCTTCCGCTCGCTCCGAGGCGACAGCCATTTCTGTTGGATTTATTTAAATTCTATAATTGAAACTTTGTAGCCTAGAGTGAGGCCTAGGCTCTAGGGCTGTAGAAGCTTGGCTTCCTCCATTGCCTGGGCAACGCTAGCCCGGCTGCCAACATTTCTGTTGGGATATATCTTCTATAATTGAAACTTTGTAGGATTGAGTAGAGGCCTAGGCTGGCAAGGGCAGGAGGAAAGCGTGGCTTCCTCCATTGCTGGGGAAACCCAACTCTCCCTCCTGCTCTCAGTAGCCACAACCATCTTGGTTGGGGTTTATTTGCATATTTTGCTCCTGATTGGCTGATGGGCGTGGCTGTGGGCATGACTCTATAGGAGGTATGGTCAATTTGCATATTACTCTTTTATTAGATAGGATCTATTTTATTAGATAGGATCTGTTGTGTTTTCTATTACATAGGCAATGACAAAGAATTTCATTTCTGATTTGGCCTAAATGATAGAAAACACCAAGTATTTAGGTGTTTGTTTAATTAAATTAATTAATTAAACTAATTAATTAAATTTAGGTGTTTATTTTAGTTAATTTACTTAAGTGACATCAATTTTACACAACAAATCCATTTTTATTCAGATACAGTTGACCCTTGAACAACACAGGTTGAACCCCATGATTCACCTATTCATAAATTTTTTTCAATAAATAGCTGTATTATTTTCGATCTGTGGTTAGAAGTCTGCAGATGTGGGAGGCTGACTATGCATTGATCAATGCCATATTATAAAGAAGACTTGAGTATCCATGAATTTTGGTATACTTTGCAGGGTAGGGGGTAGCTCTGGAACCAATCCCCTATAGGGAGGCCACTTAAGTTATGGGGTAATTAAAAGTTAGACAAGGATTTTAAACTGTGCCTGTTGTCGGCAGCCATAACCTTGGGTCATTCAAGGGCCAACTGTATTACTAAAGAGGAATGAGATAGAAAATCTTTGAAGTAATAAATAAAAAAGTTCTACTGATCCATAAAATCAAAATAACTAGAACCATACAGTTAAAATTTCCAGAAAAGAAATAAGGAGCTTAATTCTAATTTATTGGGCCAAGCTACTTAAGTTCTTGTAAAAATGAAATAGAACACAGTCAAGAGACATTTATATTACCTTTGGATATCTTTTCTTTTGGCTGAGAGATAACAAGTGTCACATCTTCAGGTGCATTCTGCAAAATTTCAATTGCAGCATGGTGGCTGACCCCCTCTAAGCTCACACTATTTACAGATATCAAACGGTCTCCTGTAAAAATAGAGAATCCAGTATTTTCAATGACAAAAAGAAATTCATGCTAAATATCAGAAATTTCACCCTGCCAATCATTTTTATTTTGTCCAAGTTCCACTTTTGATATCTGTGCAAATTCATGCCCGAGAATAAAGTACACAAGAAATTACCTAAAGGTAAAGTACCTGGCTTTAAGCATCCATCTAAGTCAGCTGGTCCTCCAGGAGTAATTGAACTGATAAATACACCTAGATCCAGTCTTCCCATCTTCTCCCCACCAATGATTTGAAATCCTGTGAAATAGCACATTTTAGTAAGATCATTATACTGGTACTTTCTATCACTAATGATTAGCCTATTTAACACATAGAAGTGTGGAGACTGTCACTACAAATATGATTAACTAGAGGCCCAGTGAACAGATTCGTGCATTGGTGGGGTTCCTTGGCTTGGCCTGCACCTTCTTGCAATCTGGGGCCCCTTGGGGGATGTTGGACTGTCAGTATAGGCCCAATACCCACAGGCCAGGCCAAGGGACCCCACCAGTACATGAATCTGTGCATCAGGCCTCTAGTATGCATATAAGATCTTTGGTTAATCTCTTTTCACCCGCCCCCATCCCCACTTCTCTTTGAGATTCATCAGTCTGTTCCATGTTTCCATGCCTGTGTATTGAGTGTCTGCCCCCTGAAGATCAGTGTGCATAATAGCTACCGTTTGGACAGTCACTCAGGCTTTTATATATACAGACAAATAACACCTGTGAGTTGGGACTGTTAAAATTTGGTGGAAAAATTCTTGTAAGCATTTCATCTTTGACATTTCCTGACTGGGAAGGTGGGGTAAGGGGTGGTGAGTGGGCAGCCAGTGGTCTGATCAAAAGTAGGTTGTGCCTCAATGCCAATGCTATACTATAAACTTTAAAAATTTCACAGTGACTTACCTAAGCCATAATTTGCATCTTTTTTCAGGTTCACCAAGGTGATTTCCCTTTCTGGTGAGGAAACTATGCTCCATCTTTTGTGTAGCACATCTATTGAAAATGCATAATTTTAAGATAAAATAAACATAGCATGTTCAGGCATTAAGACTGCTTGTTCCAATTTAAATGTTAACAAAGCTCATTTACAGATTGCTCAGTAATTATAAAATTATATTTTAAATAATATAATGCCATCATTTTATATTTTGATAGTGATTTATAGTTTACAAAATGACTGTATGTTATCACATTTATTCCTTATAAATGATTCTCTGTGAAATAAGTACATTTCAGTTAGAAATTATTAATTAAATTTCAAGAGGTTAAATAATTTGAGCGGGTTTACTCAGTACTGGCAAGATCAGATTCTTTAACTTAGGTTTTCTGACTCCATGTCTTTCTTTTGCATCACCAATGACTTTCTAAATATGTTAAAAAAAATTCCTACTAATAAGTGGTTGTCATTTTTATTTGAAATGAGTAAAATATTCATGGTAAATTCTAGAGTTAAATAGCAATAAAATAAATTTCTTCTTAAAAGTCTCATTAATAATGACTTGGCTAGCACATTTACATTCTAAGGACTTCCATTTATTTCTATTTTATTTGTGGAATAATCACATGAGGTAGGTAACGAAATTTTTAATAATTGTTTTGTAGATAAAGAATAACAATTTATGACTTGTTCAACATTACCACGAATATTACTACCCAGCAAATGTCCTAAGTTGGTACTTGATAAATACTAGTTTAATGCTAATAATTAACTTTTTATTTCCATTTGGGTTATTTTTTTAAGTAGCATGATCATGCATAAATATCTCCTAAATTAAACCAATAAATGCCAATTAATTGTCATTTCAATAAAAAACATTACTTCATTTACTTGCAATCCAATAGTTTGAAATGCATACATAATCTCATGCTCTTTCTCTCTGTTATGAGCTAATTTGTGACCCTTCTCTTTACTCCCCTTTCCCCCATTTATATGATGAAGCCCCAACTCTCAGTACCTCAGAATATGACCATATTTGGAGATAGGTTTTTAAAGAGATAATTACATTACAATGAAGTCTTTAGGGCAGGCTCTAACCCAATATGACTTGTGTCTGTATAAGAAGGAATTTGAATAGAGACATGTGCACACATGTGAAGCTAGAGAGAAAAAACTACTACCTACAAGTCAAGGAGAGGCACCTCAGAAAAAATCACAGTTCTGGAGGCTAGCACCTCAATTTCAGACTGCTAGCCTCCAGAACTGTGAGGTAATATATCTGGTTATGGGGCCTTGTTATGGAAGCTCTAGCAAATTAATACACTTCTTAAGCATCAATTATAATTTGATAGTTCAAACTGGTCTGTGTGTGATAGTGGTGGTGAGTTCAACACACTCAGACAAATATTTTTGTAAACTAAATCTTCAAATTCTTTTCTACATATTTCTTAAGCATATTGGAGCT
This sequence comes from Antrozous pallidus, assembly GCA_027563665.1. Classification (NCBI taxonomy): domain Eukaryota; kingdom Metazoa; phylum Chordata; class Mammalia; order Chiroptera; family Vespertilionidae; genus Antrozous; species Antrozous pallidus. The sequence continues at coordinate 64,861,216 of CM050511.1, forward strand.
TTTTGAAAATTAGAGATTACCTGCCAACATGTGATTTACCCATGAGTTGAAAATTGTATTGTGTTATAAAACAAATCATAACTTTATTGTACAACATGTATTAATGCTTAAATGATGTATATGTGATACTCCATATTCTCCTTTAATTTCAGAAAACAATAAAAACAATAATTTGCTCTCTGAAGTAAATTAACCTTGTCCCTTAAACATAAGTATTAGTGGAAGTTTGCTAGCTTCCTGTAGTATACATGTCCCTCTGTTGTTTCTCTTTTGACCAAAACTCAGTTATAAACTTAGACATAATCAATAACATAATAGTAATTCAGTATTCCTAATTAATTTAATAAAATCCCTCCCCAAATCACTGAACAATGCATGTGTTAATGTTTAGCTTAATATTATCATCTAAGCAGCCATGATGCTTTTATCCTAAAACAGACAATTAATTCTAATTTTCAGCTAGAATCAAATACATAATACAGCAGAACAAAACCCATAAAATAAAATAAGGAAAATAAACAAACAAACAAACAAATAAATAAATAGAGTGGGATCACGTTTAGGCATGTAAATGCAAACTTTTGTCACCATCATGAAGACAAAGTCCATTTACTTTATACAGTGTTTTGCCTTCAATTATAAAGCTGATATTCTTAATGTCCCTAGGGACTATCTGCTAGAAGTAAAATATATCAATTCAAAGAATAATTCCATTCTCTTTATTTTCATTCTCAACACATACACTAACAAGATTGGTTATTCATATTACTTATTAGGCTAATGTGTATGTTAAGATATATCTTAGGTAAACACTGGATCACACACACATAGTGTTAAGTTTGCAATATTTTTGCATATTTACTTTCCCAACTAGAAGCAACAAGATTAAGCTCTCTATATTCAAAGATTCACCAGTGAGATTTAAACATTCATTTATTCAATTATTCTTTCATCCTTCAAATATTTACTGAACAATTTTCCTGTCAAAATCCTTCACTAGATAATTAGGAAACATAAAATGTGATTGTATATGAAAGCCGCTAGCATAGTAAAGGTGACCTGAATCCGACCAAATCTTTGATAGATGAGCAAAGCTCTAGCCTGAGTGATACAGAGAATTTTGTTAAGACTGTCAGTGAAATAGCTGCAGACAAAGGTATGAGCCAGACCCATAAGGAGAAGCTTCTTCTTGCCAGAAATACAGAAACTTCAAGGAAAGTGGGTAGGATTTTAATAAGTCGATTATGGAGATGGTTATACAGCAACAAGTATGGCATTAGCAAAAGTTGAGATGCAAAGAATGTAGAAAGAGTTCTAGGAAAATGCCACAGATCAATGTAGCTAGATTAGAAGACTTAAAATGAGTAGGGCGGAGTTGAATATTCTTTTGGAAAGGGAAGCTTTGCTAACCCAGGTTTTTTAACAGTGATATCCCCCTGCCCCTCCACAGTTTACCTCCATGTAAAGTGACATATTAATGTGAGGACAGAAGGAAAAATGTTCACATGCAACTACATCTCACTAAATAGTAAGTACTGTGTACATGCCAAGTTTTTATTTATCTTTGTATCCTATTCAAATAGATGTTCAAATATTCTTCTACTGCTTTAAAGAAGAGGGAGGATGAAGTATCTGAAGGTATATAACACATGACAATTAAATTTAAAGGTATTTATTAAATTCAATGAGAACTGAATAAAATTTATTAATCTCTGAAAGTGAGGTAGGTAGATATTTCAAATATCAAGATATTTCTAAGTTAAGTATTATAAGAAAACAAGCACTAATATTCAAGGAGCACTTATCTTTAAATCCTTAAAAGAATTTTCTTTTCCTATTGATGTATTCTATAACCCAGCAAATTCTGCAAATATTTTAAAGTGAAAAAGTACTTCAACTTGAAATTTCTACTTCTGAGTAATACATACTGTATCATCATATCAGTAACCACCAGTTTCATTCTCAACAATGTCTACCTGAAAAAATCTTAATAAATACATAATTAAGAGATAAAATGTATACCTTTTCTGCATTAGAAACTGTTGTTCCAATGCTTCCTTTCTCCTCTCTCATAAGGTTCATGTGGACACCAACAGTCACTAACTAGAATAAATTGTATATACTTATGATAGATCTGTAAGTAAACTAACTGAATTTCACAGTAAGATCATATTTCTAATAAGGTCAAAGCCATACAGGGTGGGGCAAAAACTAGGCTTACAGTTGTTTGTATGGAAAAGAATATAATAATCCTATCCTATATAGTAAAAGAGTAATACACAAATTAACCATCACTCCACTACACACAAAGCCATGCCCACTAGCCAATCAGGAGTGAGTATGCAAATTAATCCAGCCAATATGGCTGTGGCCACAGAGAGAGCAGGAGGCTTGGGTTTTTCCAGCAATAGAGGAAGCCAAGCTTTCCACACACCCTGGCAGGTCCAGGCCTTTACTCAAGGCTACAAAGTTTCAATGATAGAATATAAATAAATCCGAACAAAAATGGTGGCGGCCACAGAGCTGGAGAGAGCAGGAGGCTTGAGTTGCCCCCAGCAATGGAGGAAGCCAAGCTTTCTGCCTACCCTGGCCTGCCTTGGCCTCCACTCAAGGCTACAGTTTCAATTGCAGAAGATAAATAAATCCCTCCAAAATGGCTGCGGCCACGGAGCAAAGAGGAGGCTTGGCTTTGCTCAAACTACAAAGTTTCAATTATAGAAGATAAATAAATCCCAGATACCAAGGCCTCCGTTTGGGTCACCGGGGGGCATGGCTGGCCTGCAAACCACCACAGGCCCCTCACCCCAAGGGAATACCCATCCTGATCTGGGACACCCTTCAGGGTAAACCAGCTGGCCCCTACCCACGCACCAGGCCTCTAGCCTCTCTAATAAAAGAGTAATATGCAAATTGACCATCAATCCAACACACAAGATGGCTGCCCCCATGTGGTCAAAGATGGCTGCCACAAGATGGTCAGCAGGAGTGGGCAGCTGGGAGGGACCAGGCCTGCAGGGAGGGCAGTTGGGGGTGATCAAGCCTGCAGAGGAGGGAAGTTGGGGGCAACTGGGCCTGCAGGGAAGGACAGTTGTGGGGGACCCAGGCCTGCAGGGGAGGGCAGTTAGGGGTGACCAGACCTGCAGGGGAGGGCAGTTAGGGGCAAACAGGCTGGCAGGGCAGAAGTTAGACATCAATCAGGCTGGCAGGGGAGTGGTTAGGAGTGATCAGGCTGGCAGGCAGAAGTGGTTAGAGGCAATCAGGAAGGCAGGCAGGCGAGCAGTTGGGAGCCAGCAGTTCTGGATTGTGAGAGGGATGTCCGACTGCCCATTTAGGCCCAGGAAGCATTGGGCCTAAGTGGGTAGTCAGACATCCATCGAGGGGTCCCAGATTGGAGAGGGTGCAGGCTGGGCTGAGGGACACCCCTTGCCTTGTGCATGAATTTCATGCACCACACCTCTAGTACAGTATAATAAAAGGTTAATATGCAAATCAACTGAACAGCAGAACAACCAAGCTAAGACATGCACTGACTACTAGGGGGCAGATGCTCAACACAGGAGGTGCCCTCTAGTGGTTAGTGTGCTCCCACAGGGAGAGCACCACTCAGCTAGAAGCTGGGTTCATAGCTGGTGAGCATAGCTGCAGTGGCGGAAAACCTCTCCCGCCTCCGCAACAGCACTAAAGACATCCCTGAGGGCTCCTGGACTGCAGAGGGCGCAGGCTGGGCTGAGAGACCCCCCAAGTGTACAAATTTCATGCATCAGGTCTTTAACAATAAATAATAACACAAAATAAACTCTTTTCTGTACTCACAACTGTAAATCTATTTTTGCTTCACCCTGTATAATCACTCTGAGCCAATTTTTTCTTTTTTGCAAGAAAAATTAATTTGTTAGTTATGGAAATTACAGGGCAGCTTCATGCCATTGATTCTAAGATTAACTAGACTACAGGTAGAGAAAGATCTGGATAAATCTATCACTCACCCTAAGGAAAAAACCCCACTTGAAATCCTGGAGTAATGAGTCAGTAGCACTATATTATATAAAAACAAAGAGAGGCATTTTTCAATTGTTATACTACTAATATAATAATTGTTCTAGTGATAGGTAAAAGGGATCAAAATGACAACTTTGGTGTTTTATTTCTGTGCCAGAACTAAATAGCTGAGATTTGAAGTCACATACTTGGGGACTTGTTTAACTCATCTATAAAATGAAAAGATGTTTTGGATAAACTTTTAAGTTCCTTTTGGTCCTCAGTTTAGTTGACTCTATTTTTTTTACTTCTGGTTAATTCCTATATCAGTAGGGGCATGCAGCAGGCAGCCCATCAATTATTCTCTCTCATCACTGATGTTTTTATCCTTTTCTCCCTCTCCTTTATTCTCTGAAATCAATAAAAACAAAAAAATCCTATTAAAGTGTATTTTAAAATCTTAACATTTTATTACTTGGAATTAATATTGTCCATAAAAAATAATCAGTTTTGCCCAGCCGGTATGGCTCAGTGGTTGAGCACCAACCTATGAACCAGGAGGTCACAGATTCCTGGGCAGGAAAGCTTGGGTTGCAGGCTCGATCCTCAATGTGGGGTGTGCAGGAGACAGGTGATCAATGATTTTCTCTCATCATCAATGTTTCTATGTCTCTCTCCCTCTCTCAAATAAATAAAAAGATATTTAAAAAAAATCAGTTTTAATATTAGGGGGAAAAAGCTTATTTTTACTGTCTGTACCAAATCCTTTTGTATTAGAATAACCTATTTCAATGACATTTTTGTTTTTTGCATTTTTTTTTTTTTTGTTAAGTGTGTTGGTTGTGGTTTGAACAAGAAGGTGAGAAATCTGGCTAAAAGCTATTTTTTAATTACAAAGTAATCCTGAATTATAATAAAATGAGAAACATTGAAAATCAATTTACATAATTCTTGCATTAGTTCTACATTTTTGGTTTTACTCTCTTAGGAAGAAATATTACATAAGTGTGTTGTTTGAAAGGTTAAACAAACTTTGTTTTTTGAAATTACAATAAAAAATTGGATTCTTTTCCATATCTGTTTCATGAAATTATACTCCCCCCTTTTAATTTCTCTTTCAAGGTTCACCTTTGTTAAGGTGAAAGTCATAAAAGATTAAGTTGTATTTGTTGGTTCTTATATTAAGTTATGAATACTTCAATATTAGTTGATGTTCATTTCCAATTTTTTCTAATATTCTTGACCAGCAAGAAAGAAAATTGAAATTAGAGTAAGAGATCATATATTTGACTCATGGGCAAGTTACTTTATTTGGAAAAATGTTGACCATACTTTATTACATGAAAACTCAGTTCTCAACAGAGCACTAATTCAGGGATAATTGGGCAGATTCAAAGGGAAATTGAAGAAACCATAGACTTGCCTGCAAGGCAACTGGGGCACACATCCATAGGAAGATGGATTGACCCTTCCACTATAGGGGACAGGTGGGAAGATGACATTTCTAAAGGTTTAAAAATGCTGCCAAGACTGGTTTAGCTCAGTGTATAGAGCGTCGGACTGTGGACTGAAGGGTCCCGGGTTCTATTCCGGTCAAGGGCATGTACCTTGGCTGCGGGCACAGCCCCAGTAGGGGGCGTGCAAGAGGCAGCTGATTGATGTTTCTCTCTCATCCATGTTTCTGACTTTCTATCCCTCTCCCTTCTGCTCTGTAAAAAGTCAATGGAATATATATTTTTTTTAAAATGCTGTTTAAGTGGTATCCAATGTAAATTCATATTCTTTCCCATCAGAAGGTAGGCTTAAACACACTTCATGATTTTATCCTTTAATAAATTATTATATAGCTTCTTTGAAAAGTTTAGCTGGTAGAAATAATACATTTATACTAATAAAAGAGCAATATGCTAATTAGATTGGGAGACCTTCTGGACATCCTTCAGTCAAAGCCTGGAGCTTCGCCGGCATGCAAACTGCCCCCAAATGGCCCTGAGCCCCTCACTTAAGCTGGCTATGCCCCAGGGGGACTCTCACCACAATGGGGGTGTGTGGCCAGCCTACGAATGGCCATCGGCCCCTTGTCCAGGCCCACCCCATCCCCAGTTGGGACCCTCACCCTGATGGGGACATGGCTGGCCTGCAAATCACCCCAGGCCCCTTGCCCCAGCTAGCCCCACTCCCCAAAGGGACCCCCACCCTGATCTGGGACCCCCTTCCAGGCAGACCAGCCAGCCCCCACCCATGCACCACGCCTCTAACTATACTAATAAAAGATTAATATGCTAATGAGACCAGGAGACCCTTAAGACATCGTTTTGGACAAAACCATGGGATTGGGGCCAAGGCAGAGGCAGTTAGGGGCAATCGGGCAGGCAGGTGAGCAATTAGGAGCCAGCAGTCCCGGACTGTGAGAGAGATGTCTAACTGGAGCGATGTCCGACTGCCGGCAGTTGGACATCCTCCAAGGGGTCCCAAATTGGAAAGGGTGCAGGCTGAAGGACACGACCCCACCCATGCACAAATTTTGTGCACCAGGCCACTAGAATGAATATAATTAAGCATTACTATATAGGAAACAGTTGAAAGAGTAGATTAGAATGGGGCTCTGGAAACAGACTTTCTGCATTCAAATTATGACCTGGGCATTTACAAGCTCCATGACTTTCTGTACAATTCAGTCTCTCTATGGTATGGTTTCTCATTTGTGAAAAGGAAATATTAGCCATTCACTTAATATTAAATGAGAGCTAAACATAAGTTTTTGGTACACAATAAGCACTCAATAGCTGTTAGTAATTACCACCATTGCAGGCATTTTAATAATTAAGTTATTTAGGCACACAGGTATTCTAAATTCACTACATGTAAGGCACTTGATAATCATAAAATATATACCAGGGTCTTAGTAACTTAGGCCCAAGTATAAGTTCACTAACTTTTTATTTAATGATATACCCTCGAATTTTTCAAGATTGATTTTTTAATAAGATGAAAAAATCCTACATTTTACATGAGTATTTAAGATATTTGTGTGTATTTTACATTATGACACAATTTTTCTTCTAAGAAAAATTTTCTTCTCTTAAAGACCTGGTATGAGTATTTCTTGGCTCCTGGGTTGATGCTCAACCACTGAACAACACTGGCCGGGTGGGCAATATGTATATTTCTATGAATGAGAATTATAGAAAATAGCACTCTGGTGTTTGACAGTTTTGACTTACAAAAACAGCAGTTTCATATGGTTCAATCTACTCTTTTTTAAAAAATATATATTTTATTGATTTTTACAGAGCGGAAGGGAGAGGGATAGAAAGTCAGAAACATCGATCAGCTGCCTCCTGCACGCCCCCTACTGGGGATGTACCCGCAGCCAAGGCACATGCCCTTGACCGGAATAGAATCCGGGACCTTTCAGTCCACAGTCCGACGTTCTATCCACTGAGCCAAACCGGCTTCGGCTTAATCTACTCTTACTGCTTTTATTTTTGCCTTCATTCTCAGGCAAATTAGAACTAACCTCAAAGCTTCATCAAGTTTAACTATATTAAAGCATTCGATTAATATATTTGCTTTTTTCTCATCAGATTTGTTTATTTCAACTTTTAAGAGTTTGAGGGTAAGAAACTAGTGTATGCAGAGTAAAACATTCCTTCTACCCATGAAAGGTGCTGAAAGATCAAATAAGATAATGTCCATGAAAGTATTTTGTCACCTAAATTCTAAAAATGGTGAATCCACTGACTTTGAAGTCATTGCAGTTTCTTCCTGTAACTTTGTTTCTTCTTAGACTTCTGAACTCTAAATTTCAACATTTTAAGTATTCAAATTCTTCCCATATTTAGGCTAAGATTCAAAGCTAGTCCCTACTTAGTTCTAAGCTTCAATCCTGTCCTCACATACCTCCTTGCAGAGATTCTTGCAATTCCTGAACCTGTTATCTTTTCACCTATCTCCATATCTCCGACTCTATTATGGCCTAGGTCTGGAATGCTTATCCTCAACAATCTACCTGAACAAATCCTTTTACTTCAAGATTTAGCTCAAGATTTCTTTAAAATATCCACCTCAGTTAAAACTCGTTAATCAGAATTATCTCTCACCTGAATTATCTTAGCTTCCCAATTAGTGTCCATATCTTTAATTTGCTGTTTGTCTAGTTCACCAACATTAACCTAAAATAAATACAATTCTCCTTTGACTCCAGTGTAAGGCCTAAAATCTTTGGCACAGATCCAGAGACGCTCCGTTATTTGGTATAAGACCAGCTCATAAGGTACAAGAGGAAAGATATGATGGAAAGGAGGGGAAAAACATTGTGTAAACCTACCATTTTCTTTTAAGGGAACTTGGGATGAAGAATTTCCAGAACTATGCAAAGTCATTCCTGTGGTATAAATTAAATTATTAGACAGTTTATAAAATAATCAGATATTAGATATAGAAGTAATTTCTTCTGATAAATGCATAAAAAGCAATAAAACATTAAGGTAGCACTTCCTTTTATTTATACTCAGAAAAATAAGTCTTCCCACAATAGGCTTATTTACTATTTTTAATGTCCAAGTTAAGTATATCAATTTGTTTTGCAGAATAAATTTAAAAACAAATGTATTATTTATGACAATGACATTTTAATATGCCAAATATGAAGTGATGAAACTGAAATGATTTTTAAAAACATGTGTTCAAATGTTAAAAGAAAATCCAGCATTCAATAAGAATGGATAACCTTAATTTAAAAATGCAGAAATAAATTTTCTTTCATGGATGAGTGTTATTTTATCTGTGTTTGTCTATGGAATAGTTTACTATTCTACATCTGATATGTAGATTTCTTTTATGTAGATCAATAGCTTAGACTCTATAAGAGATCCCAATACAGTGAATGTACTTTGAAAAGTATTTTTTGGACTACTTTACATATATAAGATGACTGTCTTTTATCTGTTTAAAGCTTTTTTTTTTTTCTTCCCATCAATTCAACTAAAACTGGTGATAGTATAATCTTTGAAAGTTTGGAAGCCTATATTAATAAAGTAATGTTGCTTTCCATAAATATTTATCAACTATAGTATAGAGTTCTTTTTTTACTTCATTTACTTCACATATCCTCAAACCAACTATAGGATAAGAAAATACTAGCTTCTAACTTTGTATAATTGGAGTTAAATGATCAAAGTTGGACTAAGGAAGAGATAATTAGTATTATTTGGTGAACAATAGCAGAAGAGGGTCTTGTTTCACTTTTATCTCCCCAGGTGTTTCCTATTTTGAGAAATCTTTGGGATCTCATGCTTAAATAGCTTTTCTTCTCAAAGATCAATTATATGCATGTCCCTTTTAAGATGCATAAAGCAACAGGAAACCTGAAAGTATTATTTTATAAGGCATTGTGTGGTTTATACACACACAACTTCTCTACTTATATTAATAGGTCCCAGCTAATTGGGAGAATTTGAAAAACTTAAATCCACTAGGAATGTTTACCTACCAACCGTTCAGTCTGTTTTTAGAGACAATTCCATTCATGCTAATCTGAAGGTACCCTAAATAAACCTTTCTTCAAGAACAAAAATAAAAATACAGCATTCGTGTAGTCTACTCTCAGACTTGTGAGGAAAAGCCGAAGAAAGGACAACCAAAGCCAAGGAAGGGTTCGCTGTCTGATTCTCTTGGTAAGACGGTCATTGAGGCTTTGAATTGCCACCAAGAGAAAGCTAACTAAGGGTCTGTGCCACTAAGCAATCAGTTGTTAAATCATTTTATTTCACTTGGTGCATTTTAAGTAGCCTAAAATTTTATATTCATGAACAGTTTTGGTAATTAGGACATAGAACCCCCAAAAAATTCTTTGGTAAATTACATTATCTCATTCACTTTACTCTGAGCACCAGGTATGGGGAAAAGAAGGTAAGCTTGTTTATGCTGACCTATAACATATGCTTGACCAGGGTCTTCAAAAGATGAGGAGTCTGATTCATGTTTCCTCCTTTCAGGACTTCTACTTAAACTTGCAACAGACTTTGAACTAAAGAGGAAAAGGAAGGTAGGAGGAGGAAGTGTCAATGTAAAAAAAAAAAAGAAGGTGAAAATAATAAAACAAAAACAAATGTATGAAATGTAGAATTTACAAATATGTAGTTTGGGTTAGTTAATTATGTTCTTACTTATTAAGTTTTGTGACTCCTGCCAAAGACTCTGTATCAGATCTTGCCATCTGGTGAAACGGTTTTCCTACCAACTCCGCAATGGTTTGTGATGGGGATTCCAAGTTAACAATGGCATTTTTCCGATGAGGAGAGAGGGAGGCCTGACTGAGATCGTGGTAGGATTTGCTGATCTCTCTAGGCTTTTCCTCACACGAAGCTTTGCCACTCTTCTCCTTTGAACTTTTTTGCAATGGCTGGTAAAGCGACAGCTCTGAGCAGGATAGCCTCTTCAGAATCTCAGCTTGAACTGACAGAGGTCGAATGGCAAGTTTGTTCAGGGTGCTGCTGGCCAGACTGCCAGTGCTGATTGCTCGTCCCAAATTAAATCCTCTAACGGACTCCGCTTGGAGATTCAGGCTCCTAAACGAAGCTCTCTCTACAAGGAAATAGCATTGCTTTACAGGATGGAAACACCGCAGTACCTTTATGAGAAGAGTTACTTTAATAAACAAAACAGCATGCAGTTTTTAATTGTCTTGACTGCCAGCATAAGTAGAAAGCTTTCAAAGTGCGGCAATCCATGATTTTAAAGAGGAGGTTGGAAGGTCTTGGTTTTCATACCATCATCTCTCCATCCTTGCAGCCTTCTCCCATTCAGGGTCTGTTTAGCATTTCCTACTTCATCTAATGATTCCCTGGGATCCAATAATGTTTGGGCTTCAGGCTTGCTGACCCCAAATTCCCAAGTATGGGTTTCAGTTAGAAATGAGAATGACAGATGAATTTTCAACCCTAGCGGCGTGTCTGCGAAAACCAAGGATCGGGAGAGAGAGGTGGCACCTGGATAGGCCAACAGGGTGAGATCGTGCCAAAAAGGGAAGCTGTGCAGGAGTTTTGCCCAGAGAAAAAGTTCTTAATTATTATATTTTTAAAAGCTTAAGGCAGATTGTGGTGATAGTCGCACAGCTCTGTGACTATCCTAAAAGCCATTGAATTATATCCTTTCAATGGGTAAATTGTATGGTATGTGAATTATATATCAATAAAGCTGTTGCCACAAAAGGTAAATCATTTGATGGTAAATCATTTCTTTTGTTATTTCATTACTATGCCAAACCCACCATCAAACCTTGTTGACGTTTCGTGATTTAAATGTGGCACAGGAGCATGGGAGACTTGTGTTCTTCTCTCTTGGTTTCCGTTAATTAACATGCTCAATGAGCTGGGGTTCTCTTCATGCTTAAATTCCTTTCACTTCTAAATATATATCCAAAATCATCTTTTAGAGGCTAAATTTAGAGACACCTTATAACAAGTGCTTGGCTATCTATTTTGGAATCTAATGTCGTGGAAGCATTTAAACATTTGAGGCTATTAACAAAAGCACTGCATCACAGAATTTTTGCATAGAAGTCTTTCCATGTAAATAAAGGACCAGGAGCACAGAATTTGAAATGATTTAGTTGTTCAGGCACCCTATTTGCCACTCCCATGTAAAGTACCAAGCCTGTGGTGCAACTCTAGGGAATATAGCTTGATTACTATATGAAACAGCCGTGAAACCTCCTTTTAAAAATGTCACACATATAAAAATAAAAAAAGTCAACTGTTGCTGACTTAGATCTTTAGATTGTTTCATTATTCTCTACTTCCTAGGAAGATTAATGACGAATACTTTATCTCAGGTATGAGTAGATAGAAAACCACTGAAGGTTTGTAATATTCATGCATTAGGATGAAGTTTAAATAAATGTCTCTTTGTCCTCAGAAAAATTCAATGTTCTTTCTCTGAAGTGGAAGTGGACACCAAGTTAAAAACAGGATAATACTTTTAAAAAAAGACTTTCATTTAAAAATTCCCAGAATGATCTTTAGCCTAAAATACCATTTTTATTAGAACAGACAACATTTCTATTTTCTTTAATAAAGACACAAAACTGAATCTTACACAGATTCAGTTAGCAGGAAATACTTTCACATTCAATAGATTCTTCACCCTTAAGGCAAATGTAGAACAAACTTTGGCAGGAATAGGGGCAGCTAGTTCTGTTTAGTATATATCTCTTTTGTAAACATCAAGGATTATGCTAGTTAAATCCACTCATATCCTACTCCTGTGTAGGATTTAAAATATTGCATATATTTATGGGATGGGATCATAAATCATCCAGTTACCTGGCTTATCCTACTGCTTTCACCTGGAAAACACTCTAACATAGCCAGGATGGGATACAAATTAGAATTAGCCTACATCCTAATACTAATGTTTCAAATTTGAACCCAAAGGCTTGCTAGTTCCACACTCAGTCTGTACTCCACACTTCCTAATCTTTCTTTGTGCTATTGTTCAGTCCCTTTTATGATTCTGTACTTCCTTATACGTCAACTTAACTGTATGCTCTTTTGAATTGAAGGATGTCAGTTATTTTTGTTATCCCACAGCACCTCGCATGATGTCTTACAAGTAGTAAGTGCTCAATAAATGATTATTAATATTAATTTAATTCCATGCAAATTAGTTCTTCAAAAGCTCCTCAAAATAGAAAGATTATTAGATTAGAATTTAAGATACCAGGGTTTCAGCCTTGTTTGACTTCTAACTCTAAGGCTATCTTATTTTGAAACTGTTTCCTCATCAGTAAAGTTTCTAACATACCGGCCTCTAAGGTTTTCTCACACCATAATTCTATAACTCTTAAGAAGTAGCATGTATTTGCTAGCCCTTCAAGATCCTACAGATAACACCAATTATTTTCACTTGTCTAGTACAGATAGTTAATTGGGCAGGCAGTTACTTCTAAGCTAATTCTAACCAGAAAATAATTCCTTTGAAGGTTTAACAAAATCTGGGGAAAATATAAATTAATACCATTTTAAAATGCTTTCCCATACGAGTTCAAGGATCCACAGCTGTTGTGTTTCTAGGGCAAATCTGTGAAATACAGAGAGCATTCCCATCTCATGGAAGAAGAAGTCAGACTCCAAAAAGCCAATTATTTTCCTAAGGTCATACTACTACTATTAGTAACAATGGTAGTAAAAAATGATGGTCATGATAATAATAAATACTTATTCAATATTTACATTATGCCAGGCATTTTTAAATTGCTTTATAGTACATTCATATTCAAAGCAACCATATGAGGTATTATAAGGTATTATCATTATGATAATAACTTTATGGATGGGGAACTAAAGCAGAGATTTTAAGTAGTCTGACAAGATTCAGAACTTATAAGTAATAGCATGAGGTTGGAATTCTGGCATCTGGCTCCATAGTTCATGATCTTAACTATATTGTTAAGATCTATACTATATTATTCTTTAGTGTAAGAAATGTTGAATATAGAAGGCTAGCTTCATAGATGATCTTCTAATTCTTTCTTACTATAGTACACCATACCACATCTATAATGATGTAACCTTCATTTGTTCAATTCTGGTTTACACTGAATATTAGTCCAAGTAGAAATACTGGTAACCCTAATAAATTAGATATTTCACTATAGTTTGAAAACATATAATTTTTTTTAGCAAAGCAGGGAAAGAAAAGGAATAATGAGATTATAGCAGTAATTATCATATTTTAGCATGCATAAACATCAATACTGAAAAAAGCTTGTTAAAATACAGATTCTAGGAACCCAATGCCCAAAGATTAGGATATATCATGTTTCAGGTGGGTTTCTGGAATCTTCATTTTTAATAAACATACAGCCCCCACTGTCTTAATTTTGAAAGGCTATTCATAGGTTGCCATCACCCCATTCTGATCCCATGGGGAATATAATTTCTGAAAGGCTTCAGGACATGAGAAAGTTTGGGTAAGGCATTCAGGGAGCTCTGATGCACAGGTCATGATGCTATTCCATTAAATTTTAAAAACAAAGCCTTCAGAGTGTTTAACTTGAAGTTTAGAACAAAATACTACTCAGAACTAGATTTTGTATAATAATATACTACACAGAACTAGATTTTGTATAAGCTTAATTTCTATATGTGGTTTTGCAAAGTTAACCTTTAAATATTTCAGATCTGATTAAGATGTTCTTTCAGAGTTGAATTACTTTCTTCTGCTAATTCCTTTTTAAAAGAAACCAAAATACTCTCCTGATCATTTATATTGGGTATTATAGCTATTCATCTCAGTCTTAAAACAGGACACACCCAAGTAAAACTAACAGGTGGGAAATGTGCTGAGGTATGTAACTTTACCATGCTGGGTACATACATCCCTGACCCTTGCCTGCTTCCCAGGTTCTTTTCCTCATCTGGAAAAGAACTTGCCATTTATGTTCAATCTATTTAATTATTTTTGTCCTTCAAAATTCCAATTCAAGTGCCATCTCTCAAGTACCCTAGACTTTGCTCTCCCTCTCCTCTTTTCATGATCACAGAATCTATACACTATAATCTGTCATTCAAACCTTGACCCTCTATTGTGTACTATTTATTGTTTCATGTATATTAGTCTTACCTTCCCAAACAGTGCTTAACTTTACTATGGATAGAGAATATAATCCAGACTTCTATAACATTTATATCAGCTACTCTAGGGATAAACACAAAATATATATTTCAACAGGTATTCCCTGGCTGATCTGGGGTAGTTTTCAAAATGAATACGAAATTGAAATTTTGGCTTCTTTTCACACCTTTCTAAACTTGACTTAATCATTTAACATCTAGACAACTTTTAATTTTTATCCTAAACATGGAAGTGCTTTTAAAATTTGTGGCAAAAACCATGCATATATCCTGAAGTCATCTGTCATAGTTCGTGTCTCCTTACCAATATCTTGGGCATCTTGGTTGCTCTGTCTTGCTTTCATCTGCAGCTGGAACTTATGTTGGGAAGAGCAGAGATGCAGCAGGTACTGGCATACCTTACTGTTGTCTGTCTGGAAGGCATGTTTTATTCCATCTGATGTATTCTGCAATGTGATTTTCTTCTTCTACAATATTAATCAGGGGCATTAATAATTAGGACATTTCCCTATCACTTTAATACATGACCAAATTCTGTAAACAATAATTAACAGGTAAAGATTATTTTTATTTCACATTATTAGATATAAGTATTCCTTGACCTACATTTAATACAAGTATAGAAAAATATAAACCAATATTATTAAAAATTCAGAAAACAAATGAAATTATTATCATTTGCCATATTCACAAATTAGAGTCTAAATCAGACTGTACACCAGCCACCATTAAGGGACATATAGTTTAATGAGATTATTGATATTTTTAGTTTATTGCAATGCTTACAAACACCAAAATGGAAAGTATAAGAAATGTAAGTTTTATTGTCTTGGATAAAGAAAATGAAGTTCAACAAAATTTGATTTATTAATATCCATTCTAATAAAGAGGGAATATACTAATTGAGCATCACGCCCTCACAAAAGATGGCAGTGCCCACAGCCAATAAAGAGGGAATATGTTAATTGACTGCCACACCCTCAAAGATGGCTGCACCTAGTACCCTCAGCCCCACTGGGGCGTCCAGTCCCATCAGCCCCATCAGAGTCCACCAGCCACCCAGGGCTGGCCTGAGGTACAGGCAACTCTCAGATGGCAGCTGCACAGCCGCCCATAGCTGGCCGGAGGTGCAGATAAGTCTCAGATGGCAGCTTCCCAGCCGCCCAGGGCCACCCAAAGCTCAGGTAACCAGGGCTGGCCGAGGCTTGTGCTGACGGCAGTGGCAGCAGTAGAGGTGTAATGGGGGTGTCACCTCCTGATTGCTGGGTCACCTACCACCCCTGAGGGTTCCTGGACTGTGAGAGGGGGTAGGCCGGGCTGAAAGATCCCCTCCCCTAGTGCATGAATTTTCATGCACTGGGCCTCTAGTCTATATATAAAAAAGCCTAAGCGACCAAATGACCAGTCAATTGGTTGCTATGATGCGCACTGACCACCAGTGGGCAGACGCTCAATGTAGGAGCTGCCCCCTGGTGGTCAGTGTGCCCCCACAGCCAACCTCCCGTGGCCAGCCAACCTCCAGCAGTCCCCCTCCCCCTGCCGGCTAGCCCCGATTGGCCCCCGATTGGGACTGGATGAGACAGCCCTGATCAGTCCCAATCATCAGCCAGGCTGAGGGTCTCCACTTGTGCATGAATTCATGCACCGAGCTTCTAGTATAATATTATGAGCTGTGATTCATAAAGAATCTTGATGGTATCAAGGCTGGTATGGAAGCTGCAGGAAGTTAAAAAAAAAATTGGAATGGAGATGCACTGAACAATAAAACTGCTGGGCTGAAAAATGAACATATCAATTTTTAGAGATGATAATAATTAAGAAATTCAGGGAAAGTAGGAGAACCACAAATTAGTCTTATTTCCTTTATTTCTTAAAAAATAAATCTTTCTTATAAGAAGGGCATCCTAAAATGTGACCTATGAGTTGAGGCTTGAAGTGATCTGTGTGCCTTAAAAGTCTAGCATTCAACATGTCAGATCTAAGACTAATGTTTCTCAAGAACTACTTGAGTCCAGGTAGACTGCACAGTAGTTCTTAGCTTCTTCTATGGTACAAATTATCCTCCCTACTTCATGTCCCTTGCCTTGATTTCAAATGCAGAAATAAGTAAAGATAGAAAAGTCAATTTTGAAGGCTCACAAAAGATACAAAAATAAAGTATTTGAACTTCATTCATGCAGGTTAACATTTTCATAATTTCTGGTCTTGTTTATAAATTGCTTACTTACATCAATTCACTTAAAGAAACTTTATATCACAACTGTAAACAGAAAGCCAGTATCACTTGCCATAAATAGGATCCAACTATAAAAATATGTAATCAATGTAATAAAAATAAAATAGGATGCTGTTGCCAATGAAATCTCTGGGACCCTGTTTACTTTGTTAAAAATACGCACCAGCATTCCAAGATGGCTGTAGAGTAGATGGAAGCTACACTCACCCCTGCTCCCAGGTTGAAACTGATTTTCAACTAAATTATAGAGCAATCAACCTGAATAACCCAGCTGAATACTAGCTGAACTGAACTATCATAACCAAGGATTTATAGAAGCCACATAGAGATTCGTAAAAAGGCTGCAGATGTGGAAAGGGCTAGCCCCTGCACCTAGGTGCAGTGGCTGAAAAGCTGGAGAGATATCTCAGCTGCAAAACTCTCTCCACTTAGAGCAACAGACAAGAGGAGAAGCTTGCATAGCATCTGGTGGTGAAACTCAATGGGGATTTAGTCTTCCTGGGAAAGAAGGGAGTCTGCTATAGATCCAGATGCCACCTCCCCAGGGATAAGCACTCCTATTGTTACAGCACCAACCTGGGGAGTGCACTGCCCCATCCCCTGTTGAGGCCACTCTGCCATCCTCAGTCCTGTGGAGGGATCTGCTCACTGTACCCAGCAGTGATCTTTGGAGCCCTCTTTTTCTGGGCAGGCTCTTGGCAGAGACTCAGTGACTAAACTGTGGCTTTAAAAAGGTGACTGGTCTCCCCCACCTGAGAGAGCCAGCACTCACCCTGTTGAGCTCAGCTATACAGGGAAGCCAGAGTGCTATGGAGAGCTGGAGCTTTAAGTGCACATCTCCTGTGGAAGCTTTGTCTAGGAAACAGATGGGTGGGTATAAGGTTGTGTGGCTACATTGCAGGGGAGCCACTTCTGTCTCCTCTTTGAGATAACTCCACACTACCCCTGGAAAGGGAAGAAGTGACCAATCTCCTCCTACAGATTTGCAGGTACCACCCCCAAAGGGAGAGAGTTTGAATCTGCTTTTCCAAATTCCGATAACGTGCCCTGCAGGGGGCAGTGAGAGCTGGGACATTCAGAATATGAGCGTATGGACAAAGTACTTGCCCTCCATTCTGTGGCTAGAACAACATCACACAAAACAAGACACTTCTGATCTGTCCCCCTGAGGTTGGTGACTCTGCCAGACTGAGCTTGCTCCTACAGAGGGGATGGCTGGCTGTACCCAACCTGAACTTGCAGTGAGCCTGTCCAGAGAACTACAATTGGATACTCTAGCAGAGACTAAGTGATTTGACTGGATTGGGGGCCAATTTCACATCAAAATACTTTCATTATAAAGCCATCATAACAATTTTGGGAATCATAGAAGATCAACTTGTTCAGAGAGACAAAATGGGGAGACAAAGGAATAAACAGCAGGTTAGATGAAGCAGCGGATTGAATCAGCAATGTAGAGGACAAGATACCAGTAGTACCCAAGCAGAGCATCAAAAAGAAAAAAGGCCCTGGCTAGCATTGCTCAGTGGTTAGAATGTCAGCCTGTATAATGAAGGTTCACAGGTTCGATTCCTGTCAAGGCACATACCTGGATGGTAGGTTCGTTTCCAGGCTCCAGTCAGAGCACATGTGGGAAGCAGCCAATCAACGTGTCTCTCTCAAATCGATGTGTTTTTTTTTCTTCCTCAACACTCTCCTATCCTCCCCTTCTTTCTATTCTCTCAAAAAATCACCATAGGAAAAAATATCCTAAGGTGCAGATTAAAAAATAAAGAAATAAAAGAAAAAAGAATAAAAAAAAACGAGGAAAGCCTAAGGGACCTCTGGTACAATGACAAGCATAACAACATCCATATCATAAGGGTCCCAGAAGAAGAAGGGAGTGAGCAAGGGATAGAGAACCAGTTTTAAGAAATAATGGTTGTAAACTTCCCTAACCTGGTGAAGGAAAAAAGTCATGTAAGTACAGAAAGTATAGAGAGTCCCAATCAAGATGAACCCAAAGAGGGCCACACCAAGACATATCATAATTAAAATACCAAAGATTAAAGACAAAGGGTGAATCTTAAAAGCCAAAAGAATAAAGCAATTAGTACCTACAAAGGTGTTTCCATAAGGCTTTTAACTGATTTCTCAACAGAAACACTTCAGATCAGAGGGATTGGCATGAAACATTAAAAATGATGAAAAGCCAGGACCTACAAACAAGACTACTCTATCCAGCAAGTCTGTCATTTAAAACTGAAGGCAAAATAAAGAGCTTCAGAGCTCGGGAAAAAAAAAAAAGCTAAAGGAATTCGTTACTACCAAACTAGTATTGAAAGAAATATTAAAGGGCCTACTTTAAGAAAAAGGAAAAAAAAAAAAAAAGAAATACAGAGAGAGGAACATAGGTATAAAGAATAAAATGTCTATATACACCTATCAATAATAACATAAAATGCAAATGTATTAAATGCTTCAATGAAAAGACAGAGGGTAACTGAATGGATAACAAAACATGACTCGCCGAAACCAGTTTGGCTCAAGGGACAGAGCGTCAGCCTGCAGACTGAAAGGTTCCAGGTTCGACTCTGGTCAAGGACATGTACCTTGGTTGCAGGCACATCCCCAATAGGTGGTGTGCAGGAGGCAGCTGATCAATGTTTCTAACTTTCTATCCCTCTCCCTTCCTCTCTATAAAAAATCAATAAAATATATTTTTTAAAAAAGAAAGAAAGAAAACATGACTCAGAGTAGAAACCAAGATGATGGTATAAAGTATACACCTATAAGTGCTGCATTTCACAAACACACCAAAACTACAACTAAAAGACAAAATTACTACCACCCAGAACCACAGGAAAGCTGGCAGAGTAGAAGTTCTACAACTAAATGGAAAGAAAGAAGCTCATTGAGACTTTGTAGGAGGTGCAGAGGCTTGGAAAAGCATAGGCACGTTGGCGCTCATGTGCGAATAGGGCTGGTGACTAGGTGCACTGTTTTTTCCAATTGGAAGGGAGATACAAACTCCTGACCCCTCTGAACTCGTTTCCAGCAAGACTCTGGGGACCCAGACTCATACAGGGAGAGAAACTGGACTGTCTGGCATCAGGTCGGAAAGTGAGGGTGGCTTTGTCCCAGACGTGTGCGCAGGAATCATTGTTTACTGAGCTGGGGCACAAGACATGGGACACAGAAATGAGGAGATGCAGAGACAGCTGACTGGCAACCATCGCTGTTTGCCATGCCCTATGATTCCCTGAGACCCCACCCCGCCCAATTTACAAAGGCAGCAGCTTTTGCATATGAATTGCCTGCCCTTTTGCAGTTAACCTAACAAACTGCAACTGGGTCAGAAAGCTCCAAAACTTCCAAACCCCAAACAAAGAGGAGAAATCTGCAGATTTTCTTGTAGCTCCTGCTGTGTGGTCTCAGACAGTAGCTGACTTGCACGTCCTTGGAGATCCAGGAACCAGTGCATCTAGTTCCTGGACACCAGATCTCAACTCTTCACATACATAAGTCACACACTCAAGAGGTAGACTCAGTGAGCACCAAAGCCCCAACTAAAACAAGTCTTGTCCCATAGGGTGTCTCCAGCACAGCAGTTCTTCCATTTATAGATACAGCGGGTCCTCAGCCAATTGGCCTGCAGGTTAATTCCTCCCAGTGTACCAATAGCGATCAAGGCTTAATTAACTATACCAAGACTGTGCACACAGCCCACAATGGTGTGCACCAAGAGTGTCCACCTCAGGTGATGGGGGAGGCTAAGCCACTGGACCCTATAGGTCACCTACCACACAAAGCCACTCCATCAACTCAGGAAAGCAGCCAAAATGTGGAGACAAAGAAACATGTCTTGAACAATTTGCTTCTCAACCTGACAATGCTTTTATGCTAATACATGTGATCAGTCACATGTCTCTCAGGTAACAAACAAAGGAGAGAATGTGAGAGTATGAGTCAATTTACCACTGTTAAAATCTCAGATATTGTGTTGTGAATATTTTTGCATTTGTTGCTGATTTTTATTACTATTATATTTTGATTTTTTAATTATACATTTCACTTCCTTTTTGTTAAATTTTCATTTACATTTCATGTTCTTTTTGTTTTTAAAGTGTTTATTTATAGAGTAAACAGTACATTAGACATGTATTATATAAAAGAAAGGTTAAAACAGGGAATTATTTGGGGGTCTGGAATGGATGAGTTTCATTTAAATTATTTCTAATTGGAAAATATGATTCAGTTTTCGAACAGCCTTCCAAACGAATTAACTTTGAGAAATGAGGTTCCACTGTATACACTGTCTACAAGAGAGCAGCCTCAGAACAAAAAAATACAGACAAAGTGAAGAGATGGAATTATTCCATGCAAATGGAAACAAACAAACAAAAAGCTAAAGTAGCAATACTATACATGGACAAAATAAACTTCAAAACAAAGGCCATTAACGAGAGATACTAATACTAAAGCGATCAATCCAATGAGAGGTTGTGACCCTTGTAAACATATACACATCCAACATAGGAGCACCTAAATATATAAAGAAAATCTTGGTGGAAATTAAGAGAGAGAACGGCAGCAATATAGTCAAAGTAGAGGATTTTAATACCGCACTGTCATCAATAGAGCGATCTCCCAGACAAAAAAATCAACAAAGCAACAGAAACCTTAAATGACCCACTGGATCAGCATGATTTAATTGATATTTACAGACTCTTTTATCTCAAAGCAGCAGAATATACATCCTTCTCAATTGAGTACATATGGAACATTCTAAAAACAGACCACATGTTAGGACACAAAATAAGTCTTAACAAATTCAAGAAGATTGAAATCACATCAAGTAAATTTTCTGACCACAATGGCATGAAAGTAGAAATCAATTACAATAAAAAAAACCAACTGAAAAACATTAAAACTCATGGAGGTTAAATAGCATGTTATTAAATAACGAATGGGTTAACAATGAGATCAAGGAAGAAATTAAAAATGACCTGGAAACAAATTAAAATGAACACACAACAACCCCAAATCTATAAGACACAGAGAAAGCAGTCCTGAAAGGGAAGTTCACAGCATTTTAGGCCTACCTTAAATAAACAATCTAAACCTACAACCTAAAAGAACTAGAAACACACACACACACACACACACACACACACAAAAAAAAAAACCCCCCAAAAAAAACCAAAAAACAATAAACAAAGCCCAGAGAAAGTAGAAGAAAGAAAATCAGAAAGATCAGACTATAAATAAATGACATAGAGACTGGAAAAAAAAAACATACAAAAGATCAATGAAACCAAGAACTGGCTTTTTGAAAAGATAATCTAGACCGATGAATCTTTAAGCAGACTCATCAAGAAAAATAAGAGAGAGGTCCCAAATCAACAAAGACAGACATGAAAGAAGTAACAACTGACACCACAGAAATACAAAGGATTATAAGAAAACTATAGGCCCAGTATATGAAATTAATGCACTAAGGGGGCGGGGTAGTGTCCCTTAGCCTGGCCTGCACCCCCCCCTCCCCCCAGGGATTGGGTCTAAAAGTCAGACATCCTTTCACAATCCAGGACTCTGGCTCCTAACTGCCTGCCTGCCTGCCTGATTGCCCTTAAATGCTTCTGCCTGCCAGCCTGATCACCCTCTAACTGCTCCCCTGCTGGCCTCATTAACACCTAACTGCTCCCCTGCCAGCCTGATCAACCCCAACTACCCTTCCCTGTTGGCCTGGTTGCCCCTAACTGCCCACCCCTGCTGGCCTGATCTCACCCCCAATTGCCCTTTCCTGCCAGCCTGATCACCTCTAATTGCTCTCCTCTGCTGGCCTGATCTCGTCCCCAACTGTCCTCCCCCTGCAGACTTGATCTCACCCGCAACTGCCCTCCTCTGCTGGCCAATTTGGTTCTCATTGGACAGTTTCTATGCCAGTCAGTGTCATATGCCTCCATTAGCTCCTCACACTTCACTCAGATTTGGTTCTGATTGGTCGGTTTCTATGCCAGTCAGCATCTCTGGGCCTATCAACAGAGCCTGATTAGAAAGTTGGGGCTGATTAGCAGCCCCAGTGGAGGTCTTAAGAGAAATGGAGGCACAGCTGCTGGCCAGACCCGGAGAGAAAGAGAGAAGCAAGTGCTGATCAACAGCTGCCACAGAGAATATGGATCAGACCCTGCTTCTCTCTTCAGGCCTCTCTCTGGGCCTGATTTACAGCCCACTCAGCAGTCAGTGCTGCGTCACTATGCCTGTTGCCATAGTAGTCAGCGCTGATTGCAGAAATGACTTCTGGTTGTTGGAGCCTCTGGTCATGACGAACCCAGGGTTTTTATATATTAGGATACTATGAACAATTATATGTCAACAAATTGGACAACCTGGACGAAATGGACAAATTCCTAGAAACATACAATATTCCAAAAGTAAATAAGAATTAGAAAACTTGAATAGACTGATTACAACTAACAAAATTGAAGCAGTAATAAAATAAAAAAAACCTCCCAGCAAACAAAAGTCTTGGATCGGATGGCTTCACAGGTGTATTTTACCAAAGATCCAAAGAACACTTATCCTCAAAGTATCCCAAAAAATTTTTCAGTAGGAGGGAAGACTTCCAAGCTCTTTTTATGAGGCTGGCGTTATAATAATTGTGAAACCAGAGAAAGACATTACAAAGAAAGGGAAACTACAGGCCAATACTCCTGATGAACATAGAGGCTAAAATCTGCAGCTAAATATTAGCAAACTACATCCAGATATTCATTAAAAAGATCATACACTATGGTCAAGTTGGATTTATTCTGGGGATGCAAGGTTGGTACAATATTCACAAAACGGTTTAATTAGTTATAAATCCAGGGAAGTTTCAGGTCTTGACCATCTTGAGAACTGAGGATAGTCTGGGATTTCCTGAGAGAACATATCAACTGGTATAATCTTAGTTTACCAGGTTTCGGAGGAAACCAATCAATTAACAATTAGGTCTAGAATTGATTTAAAAAGTCTCTAGGTTGAAGATTATTCAGAGTCAATTGGAGTCTTGTTATTGATATTTTCATAAATGTTGGATGAGGGTATACTTCTGCTCAAACACAAACTAAAGATGTCAGTAGTTCCTGAATATCTGAAAAACAAATACCTGAATATATTTTTGACTCATCTCTGGATTTTGCCAATTGCATTTCAGAGTAAAAGTGGGTCTTTATAGCTCACTATCTTTCATAAATATGATTTTCTAAAAATCACTTTTCTAACTTTATATCTATAGGAAATATACACTAAAACTTAAAACTGCAGAAAGTTCCAGGATTAGTTCATAAAATCAAGTAAATCTCTAGATCACTGAAATTCAAATAGTTGCTGTGAAGGGTCTATTATTGGGCAAGACAAAGTTCACTGTGGTTAAGATAGTTACCTAAATTAAATACATTAAAAGGTTTCTCCATGTAAGAAGTTAATACCCTAGAATAAGTTCTGAATTAACAAAAAAGTCAACTAGGTTGTAATTTAACTAAAGTTAATTGAGCATATAACCAACTAGGAATGTCTAATATTGTTTTTTAAATTACTTCCTGAGAAAATAAAAAACAATCCTCAATAATACTTCTACAGCTAAGAAAGAAGAGTGAAATACAAAATATTAAGGCATATTAGCCCTACTGAATGACAAGGTTTTAAATTTAGTAAAGTCAATTAATAGGTTACACTTGAAATTGAGAACACATATTTTAAAATATAATCAAATGGGGTTAAATTGGACATACTGAAAACGAAATCTTCTTGGTTTCCCTCCATGGAAAGCGAAGGACCAATGTGCGAATTCCATTGTGAACTTCAAACACAAGGACACCTTTAGAACAGACTCCTAGTAATATTCCAGTTTGTGACTTTTTCTCAGGGTGCACCCGGTGAAAATGAACTCCATATTCTGTCAGTCTTTGGCAGACCTGTTAGAACAATACCATACACCATGCTAAGAGGTGACAAAAAGATACAGCACTTATACCAATGTAGTTTAATATAGAAAGGGTTGTCTTTTCAACAAATGTTGCTAAAACAATTGAATATTCACATGCCAAGAAAATGTATCTCAATCCTTATTACACCCAATATATGAAAATTAATCCAAAAATGAACCACAGACTTACATATAGGAACTAAAACTATAGGTCAATATCCCTGATGAACATAGATGCTAAAATTTGCAACTAAATATTAGCAAACTAGAAATTTAGAAAATCTTTGTCACTGTGGATTAAAGATTTCTTAGATGGGACATAAAAATCATAAAGCATGGAATCCATAGACAGATAGAAACGGGTTCAAATCACAATTTTACTCCACATAACAGCCATTTACTTTGGGAACATTACATTTCCTCTTTGAGCCTCAGTTCCCTCATTTACAAAAGAAGAATTAAAATACCATGGTTTTAGTCAGGAATAAAAAAACCAGATAATTCATAGTATCATTTATTGGCATCTTGCTTACTTTGAAACAGATACAAAGCTTATCACTATAATCTTAGGTGCTTACCTTTAAAAATTCTAACTCTGTCTCTTTTTCAGAAGCTCCTGCATAGGTATTATGCAATTTGGGCAGCTCTTCTTTAATATATGACAAATCAAGTTTCTCCATCACTCTGGGAGGCAAATAATGCTCCAGTCTAAAATAAGACACACCATGAACCTAGAAAGGAGAATGTTTTTGTAAGCAATTCTATTTGCCCTTTTCCTCCTATCTTAAAAGTTCTTGCCTCAACCAAGAGATAAGATGGCTCTATTTATACTTCTCTCTGAGAGTGAGTTTCAAAGGAAATATATCAATCAATCTCTCTCTTTTATTCAGTGAGGTAGTATGACTAAAATGATTGAAAAACTTGAGAAGAGACTGACAATCCAGGGCCAAATGTCACTATATGGTTAATGTTCTGTAGGATGTTGCTTGAGTGGTACAGTTTCTTGCTCCCTCTTAACTCCACTTAAATTCTAGAATACTTGAGCTTGAACATCTAATCTCCATACAGTCAACTCTGTTGGGCTCTCAGCCCATCACTGCATGGATCCATGTGGAAAGTAGAAGATCCCTTTGATCCAGATTTGACTGGTAATTCTGTGTCTAGTATCTACCAGGTTGAAAATGGGAAAAGGGTAAGTGCTAGATAGCCCAAAATTCTGCAATAACCCAATTTAAAAAAGATTGATAGGAAGGAAGGAAGGAAGGAAGGAAGGAAGGAAGGAAGGAAGGAAGGAAGGGAGGGAGGGAGTCGGTCCCATAGTGTATGACTGTATACACTGAGTGGTCAGATTATAATGACTGCTGAACACATAATAATCTGGCCACTCAGTGTATATCCTATATAATAAAAGGCTAATAGGAGTTCGACCAGCAGGCAGGTTGGCCCATGTCCCCTCCCCACCCATGCACGAATTCATGCACCGGGCCTCTAATATATATTTATATATATATACATACACACACTGACTGGCCAGATTACTATGCATTCAGAGATCATAATAACCTGGACACTAAGTGTATAATCAAAATACAGAGGGAACTTGGTCATTCTGAAGTACCAAACTATCCTCAAAAATCTCTATATCTAAACAGCAAACACCTCAAATAGGTTTAGTCTTTGATTATACTGAGGATAAGAACATTAATGCAAAAGTGGTCCTAGAGAAAAAAGTAAGTCCAACCTCTGGCTGATAATCTCCATACTCAGCCTGGAGAGCCAAGGAGGCCAACAGCAAAGAGGTCTCATCATCACAGTGCATTTTCTCTTCCAAGATATCTTTTCGCAACTGAAGATAATACTGGTGACAGGTCAGAGAGTGTCTGGAAAATAAATACAAACACAAGACATCTGGGCTTTATCTTTAATCTTGAGGTAATTTGTGTTATTGGCAGATAAGCTTAGTTTCCAAGACAGTTTATAATGAAGCTTTTAAGCCACAATAATTTAATAAACAATGTTAAATAAATTATTTATTTTATGATATAGGAAACATTATCATTGATCAGACCAAATAGTTCAGTATCAGTAAATTAATGGGTCAAAAACCCAGGGGTCAAGAAGAGAAAAATAGAAACTCTTGCATACTCACTGGATTAGACTAACATCATCCATGAAAAATTTAATTCGGAAAAACAAAGTAAAATTAATAGTGACTTTGTTCTTTTTCTTTGGTTCTTCTTTCCATCCCTCTGGGGCCACTTTGGTTAATTTTAAATCAGGATCCATGAAGAAATATTCATTATCTGTAACAAAATAAGAAAATATTCAGATAAAATAAAAATATTGAATAAAATAAGATTTTGAAGAAGTATGACAGGGTGATCTGAGGCAATATGGCTTAGTCTTTTAAGAGTGAGGGGTCTTCCCTGCCAGCCCGGTTGCCCTCCCTTGCTGGACTGGTCATCCCTAAATGCCCTCACCTGCTAGGCTGGTCACTCCTAACTGCACACCCTTGCCAGGCTGGTTCCCCCACAACTGTCCTCCCCTACAGGCCTGGTCCCCCAACTGCCCTCCACTGCCAATCTGATCACCCCTAACTGCCTTCCCTTGCCAGTCTAATTGCCCCTAACTGCTACTCCCTGCTGGTCTGGTCCCCCCTCCAAATGACCTCCCCTGCAGGTCTTTGTCCCCCCCAAACCACCCTCCCCTGCAAGCCTAGTCCTTCACAATAGCTCTGCAGGCCCCATTGCCCCAACTTCCCTGCTCTGCTGGCCTGGTACTCCTAACTGCCCTCTCTTGCAGGCTTGATTGCCCCCAACTGCCCTCTCTTGCAGGTCTGGTCCCTCCCAACTACCCTCCCCTGCTTGCGTCCACATGGGGGCAGTCATCTTTGATCACATGCGGGCAACTATAGGATAGAGGTGGGGGCTGGCTAGTTTGCCCAGAAGGGTGTCCCAGATCAGGGTGGGGGTTCCTGTGGGGCATGGGGTGGCCTGGGTGAGGGGCCTGTTGGTGTTTGCAGGCTGGCCATGCCCCCCAGCGACCCAAGCATAGGCCAGGGCCCACTGGAAGCAGGTATCTGGAATTTATGTTCTATAATTGAAACTTTGTAGCCTTGAGTAGAGGCCAGGGCAGGTCAGGGCAGGTGGGAAGCTTGGCTTCCTCCATTGCCAGGAGCAACCCAAGCCTCCAGCTTGCTCTACCTCCATGGCGGCCACCCTCTTAGTTGGGTTAATTTGCATACTTGCTCTGATTGGCTGGTGGGCGTAGCAGAGTGATGGTCAATTTGCATGTTTCTCTTTTATTAGTGTAAATTATTGAGCTACCAACTGAAATCTAGGAAGAACAGTCATCATTTTTTAAATTTATTTTATTATTATTATTTGTTTTAATCCTCACTCAAGGATATTCTTTTCCATTGATATTTTAGAGAGAGTGAAAGGGAAGGAAGAGGAGGGCAGAGAGAAATACATCAATAAGTTGACTCCCGCCCCCAACTGCAACTAAGAACATGACCTGGGAATGGAACCCATGACAATTTGTTGGGAGGGCTGATACTCTAACCACTAAGAAAAACTGGCCAGGGTTATTTTTATCTTTTAAAATCATCTCCAAATAATAGATTATTCACTGACTTATCCATAATGTTTCAGAAATTAGGTATATTATACATAAAAATTTTATTAATTAAATATCTTTAATTAGTATTATCTGTTCAGTACAAAATTGTAATTAGTAAAGTGATAGAACACAAATTGGCACTAAGTGAATATTTAGTGAATGACTACAAAATGAACCATTACCTTTTAAGAAAAGAATTCAATAAACTAATTTGAAAGAAATATTTCTCTTATTCTGATCTGGCAGGGTTTCAGGATGGTTTGATCTTTCAGTTATAATTTATGGTACTTTGTTGTTTAAGCTTTCTAAGATAAATTCTGAGGTATATAGGAATCTGAAATATTAGAAAAGCAATTTAAAGAGGCTATTAAGCCCAACTGCAAAGGGCTTCTCATTGCTATGGAAATTCTAATTGATAACCAAGAGCGACTTCCAATGCAGCTGTGCTCTGAGACCAGGGTAGATGAAAAAGTGGCTGTGATGCTGAATAAAAAATAGATGAAATCATATTTTCAGTCATCCACTGACAACATTTATAAAGATACTATACTTTAGGATAGTAGGCTAAATAAATTGAAGTGAAGATTCTGAAATAGGGTCCTGCTATATAGTCCTATTAGCAGGATACTAACTTCTAGAATACATATGTAGGCAATTAACATATATAATGGTCTCCAAAATATAATAATTAAAATCTATTATTATATAGCCAAAAACCAAAGAAAAATTTTCATGGTCAAGTGCAGAAGATGCAAAAAAGACAGCCACTAAAACAATGCACCTTCCCCAACCAGTTTTGCTCAGTGAATAGAGTATTGGCCTATGACCAAAGGGTCTTGGGTTCGATTTGGGTCATGGGCATAAACCTTGGTTGCAGGCTCGTTGTCAGCCCAGGCCCTGTTTGGGACTCATGTAGGAGGCAACCAATTGATGTGTTTCTCTCACATCAATGTTTCTCTATGTCTTTCCCTCTCTCTTCCACTCTCTCTAAAAATCAATGGAAAAATATCCTCAGGTGAGGATTAAAAAGAAGAAAACAAAAAACAAAAACAATGCACTTAGTTAGAAGAAGGAAGAGAGTTCCTAAACTCCTACTCCTCCTTGCTGAATGTTTTTGTAATTACTACTTCTCAAAGAAACGTTAGGCATAACAGGTATAGGAAGTCAATTTGTTGCCAACTTTTCATATTGCAACCTGAATTTAAAATTTTTTGGTACCTTTGAGGACAGCTAAAGCAAACAAATGATGTTCCACCAAGCCAATATGGGCCACAACCATATCAAACACATCTTTACATATGGTTTTGGTATCACAAGTCAGTTCCAATCTCTGCCCACTCAGAAGCATTACATTTACTTTTCTTCGGTTGTCCTCATTCTTCCCTTTCTTTGTCTACAATTGAAAAGAAAAAGAAAAAAAAATGACATCTATTAAAGTAAATTTTGTAAGAATTGCAACAGTTTTTTTTTTCCCTTCAAATCATTACTGAAATTATTTTCTAAAAGTGACACAAATTGGTTTTATTACTTACAAGAATAGAGCGTGGCAAATCCAAAGTCACAAAAGGTTCTATAGTCATTTTCACAAACTCAGGGCCAAAGAAATTCTGCAAATCACATAATAAGTAAAATGAAGAGTTTTAATTATTCTAGCTCTTTCCTTCAAAAGAAATAATGTAATAATAAAAATAAATTACAAGTAAAGCCACCTGATTAGAAGTAGGTGACCTGAAACAAATGAAGAAACTTTCAATAAAGAAGGACAGTGGCGTTTACAAGACCAGGAATGGAAGGTGCCTTACATGCAGTGTGAACAGAAGCTTTTCCTCAGCCCTGTTTTCTACCAGTGATGTCAAATGAAAAGCCTAGTTCTATACTGTTTCACAAGATTTTCCATTTTTTGGACTCTAGAATGACTCAGACTTTTAAAAGCATAATAGTCGTCTTAATTGTTGAAGTAATATAGAGTTTCAAGTTCATTAAGGATGTAGTTTAATATTGATAATATGTGAAGGGACTGTACAGCATCTCACTGTTCTAAAGAGTAAGACTGAAATGTCCTAAAATAAGTCATAATTAAAAAACAAAATATATAAAATACTGTGATTATCAAAATATACATTTGTGATTATAAAATATCTATATCCATCTGTAAGCATGTTCTTGGAACCCTGTGACACTATTATTTTGTTCAAAATACTGACTACTAGGGATAGTACACTGATTGGTTAGATTATTATGATCTCTGAACACATAATAATCTAGCCACTACATCTACATACACACACACACACACACACACACACACACACACACACACACACACATTAGAGAGACCCAGTGCATGAATTCGTGCATGCATGGTTGGGGTCTGGCCATCCCTGCCAGGTGGAGGGGACATGGGCAGTTGGCTGGCCTGCCTGCTGGACGGGGGAACAATTTGCTTATTAACCTTTCATTATATAGGATATATACTGAGTGACCAGATTATTATGCGTTCAGAGATCATAATAGTCTGGCCACTCAGTGTATATGTATTATATAGTCTCTGCTCCCTATTGCTGTCTCAAGTAAGAAAATCATATCTCAGGAGCTGGGAGGACTTGGGAGTGGCAGAAAGTGGAGTCCACACATTACATTTACTGTTTCTCAATCTACTCTTTACCTTGACCTCCTTTATATCAAGGGTTTCTGCCCAGAGGTAAGAACTGATTGAGGAGATATCTTAAATCAAGATAGACTCCAGGTCAGAGTAGGATCAGAATAGATTGAAAGATTACATCCGCCCAAATGGACAAAAGGTGGAAGAAAAGCAGGGCTAATCTTGAGACCAAAGGCAGGTGGTGTGTGGGTATGAACTCAGGGAGGTTCCTAAAGTTTTATTTTTATGGGTTTTTTTTCCTTTGCATTCAACTGTACAGCTCATTTGATTGCTTGGTGTGGGAATTCTACCCAATTAACCAAGTGTGAAACGTGACAGATACCATTTAAGTAAAAGTTTAACATTATGGGTTTGTTAATAATCAATGAACCAATAGGGCACATTTTAAACAAGAACAGAAATAGAGCAGAAAAAATGAGAATGTCCTGCCATGGGAAACAGAATCTAATATAAATCAACTAAGGAAACATAGTATGAACAAGTTAAAATGTGTCTGCATCAAGAGTAATATAAAAACAAAATTGAAGAATGATTTGTAAAGGAACAATACAAATAAAAGATTGCCTCACCTACTAAATTGGTGGTGATGATGATGATAAAAATAATAATATCCAGAGTAGGTAAGAATATAGTGAAACAGGCATGTTCATAAAAGCATAAATTAGTACAAACTTTTTGAAGAGGGCAATTTAATAATATGTGTTAAATGTCGTAAAAGATGTTGCATTCAACTTGGCTATTCTCCAAATAGAATATCTGCAAAGATTTAGCTATAGGAATGTTCATCAGAGCAATGCTTGGAATAGCAACAAAAACAATAACAAATTAGAAAAATATAATATGTCTAATAATTAGAAACTTATTAAAGAAATTATAAGCCCTAGACAGTTTGGTTCAGTGGACAGAGCGTTGGTCTGGGAACTGAAGGTTCCCAGGTTCAATTCTGGTTGTGGGCACATGCCCAGGTTGCGGGCTCAATCCCCAATAGGGGCATGCAGGAGGCAGGCAATCATTGATTCTCTCTCAGCAGTGATGTTTCTACCTCTCTCTCTCTCTCCCTTTCTCTCTCAAATCAATAAACATATATTTAAAAAAGAAAAAAAAAATATGGTACATGGTAAATTCACAAAATGGAATATTTTACTGCCCTTAACAATAATATTATAGAAGTCGTAAAATTTTCCAAGATATTTTACATGAAATAAGAAGTCTTGCCCTAACAGGTTTGGCTCAGTGGATAGAGCGTTGGCCTGTGGACTGAAGGGTCCCAGATTCGATTCCAGTTAAGGGCATATACCTTGGTTGTGGGCACATCCCCAGTAGGGGACGTGCAGGCAGCTGATCAATGCTTCTAACTCTCTATCCCTCCCCCTTCCTCCCTGTAAAAAACATAAATAGAATATATTTTTTTAAAAAAGAAGTCTGCTCATTTTGAGCTTATGTTTATAAAAATATATGATATATATTGAAACAAAATAAACCAATGAAAACACATAAAAAATCCCCCTACAGATATAAAATGCATATTTGTTTATCCTTGTGTTTGGATATTATAATATGAAGGTATATGCTTCGAGCTACCATGACTATAAAGTGAATTATTGCCACAATTCTGAGAATGACAAAGCAGAAAGACGGAATGTCCTGGATAACATTCTTGAGCTTCCAAAACAATCCTGAACATCTACCTGATCTTCTCGGGTTTTGGTATAATAAATTTCTTATTAAAAAATGATTCCCACAATGCTGAATAAAGCCAGCTTTGAAAACTGAGATTTCAATTTCATTTACAGGCAACATTAGGATTCCTATAGAATATTTAAAAATTCTTTGCATAACATTTCCCCATTAGACAAAGTTCAGATACAGTAATCTGAGAATCAACTTACCCTTAGTTTTCTTTGAGTCATGGCTGTTTCTAGGGCCATTTCTCTTAAAGGATCCCTGGTGATGTCAAGCATGGAAGCTTTGATTGTATCCCCTGGATACAGGCTCAACCTAGACTGTCTAAGGGCCATTCTAGCTTGGAGCTGCATCATTTCTTCTTCTTGCCGTTTTAGCATAATCTCTTGATTAATTAAGTTGCCTTCAAGGGGTGTTTCATACTGTCTGCTATAAAAAAGGCAGAGAAAAGTAAGGCTGGGGAAGAACAATTTATTTTAAGTCTAATTAATAAAAACCATGTTAGCTTCGCTGGTGTGGCTCAGTGATTGAGCTTCAACTCATGAACCAGGAGGTCACTGGTTCAATTCCCAATCAGAGCACATGCTCGATTGTGGCCTCCATTCCCAGTAGGGGGCATACAAGAAACAGCCAACCTATGTTTTTCTTTCATTGATGTTTTTCTCTATCATTCTCCCTTCCTCTCTGTAAAACTCAATAAAATCTATTAAAAAAATAAAAACCATGTTAAATAAAGAATTTAAACAAATTTTATTTTTGTCATCTCAGAAGAACACTTGCAGTTCTACTTTTTAAAAATCCTCACTGGAGAATATTTTTTCCATTGATTTTTAGAGAGTAGAAGGGAAGGGAAGAGGTAGAGAGGGAGAGAATCATTGATGTGAGAGAGACACATCGATTGGTTTTCTCCTGCACATGTCCCAACTGGGGCAGAGGATAGAACCTGCAACCAGTTAGGGCTCAGTTCTACTTTTAATGTACTGATATAATACTTCTGCTCACAGCGCTCGGGGGGCTGGGCGTTCCCTGCTGCAGCCACTATCACTGCTGCTGCCACGGCTTCCCCTTCCCCGCCACTGCCATTTCATCTCCATCCCCAGGGCCCAGTGCTCATGCCACTTGGCCCCGCCCTTGCTCCTGATTGGCTGGTAGCATAGCCAATCAGGAGCAAAGGTACAGTCAAATTTACATGTTTCTCTTTTATTATATAGGATTAGAGGGCCGGTGCATGAATTTGTGCATGGGTGGGGTACAGCCAGCTTGGCCAGGAGGGGACAAGAGGTGGTTGGCCGGCCTGCCTGCTGGTCAAACTCCTGGTCGAGGGGACAATTTTCATATTAGCTTTTTATTATATAGAATATACACTGAGTGGCCAGATTATTATGTGTTTAGAGATCATAATAATCTGGCCACTCAGTATATAATCTCATTTTTTCTAGCTCACTTCCTCTAATAGTCTTCTTAAAAAAATTCATTGACTCTATTAGGAATTTTAATCCATTTACTCCATCACTTTCTCTATAGCTATTACCCTTCTCTTGCCAATGTATTGCCTGAAATGTAAGCCCATCATTAAAATCACTCCTTTGCATAAACCTGAACTCTCACAAAACTGCAAAACTATGATGATTGATCTCACCTGGCTCTCAAGCACTGCCTGGCGACTCCTTTCCTTAAGAGAACTATTTTATGTAACTCTTCATTTCTTTCCTTTTCTTTTCAAAGCTCCAATACTCTCTCCCTCTTCCTCTCTCAACTTCTCCTTGGTTTGCTTGGTTAAAAAAAAAAAAGAAGCAATCAGGAAATAACTTCCTCATCCTTATACCACCAAACTTTCCAAATTACATCCATGTGTTCTTAATTCTCTTCAGTTACAATGAACGGATGTTCTGCACACTTATACAGACCCAAAACCTCTACTGTGCATGGGATTCAGTCCCGTTTCCCTACTCAAAGATTTTGCTCCTGCTATTATTCTCACATGCATCAATAGTCTGGTATACTAGGTTATTCTCATTAGAATAAAAAATGGTATACTACTTCCTACTCAGAATAAACTATCCTCCTTTGGTTCCATATCATCTTTTAGATTCTATCCCATTTGTTTTTTGCTGATATTTACAGTAAATCTCTTCAAAACTATCATTTAAATTTTACCTCTACTTCATCTCCCACTCTCTCAGACTCTGACCAATAGTTCCTATTATTCCACCAATACTGGTTACAAAAATGACTGTCAAAGCCAAAGGATAATTATCAATTTTTAATTTTAGTTGATCTCTAAGCACCATGTAACATAGTTGCTCAATCCTTTCTCTTCTGGAAACATTGGATTTCTGGACACAACGCTCTTTATTTTCTGTCTGCTTCACTGGCTCTTCCTTCTTTTATGTCTTTTGCTGGATCCTCTTTCATTTCAAATCTCTTAATGTTAGACTAAAACAGTGCACAGACCTCCAGATTTTCCTAGTTCTTATGTGTTCCATCTCATTTAGTCACGTGGTCTTAAGC
The DNA here is from genome assembly GCA_027563665.1 of Antrozous pallidus. Taxonomy (NCBI): domain Eukaryota; kingdom Metazoa; phylum Chordata; class Mammalia; order Chiroptera; family Vespertilionidae; genus Antrozous; species Antrozous pallidus. Next base: position 64,896,498 of record CM050511.1, read on the forward strand.
ACCTCATATGTTCCTGTAACTCCAGTCTCTCCCCTGAATTCTAAATCTAGTCACCTGCCTAGGTGAGTGTTTGACTTGGATGTTACTAATAATATGCATCTTTAGCCTAATATGTCTAAAACCAAATTATTGATACTTCCTTCCATATCCAACCCTCCCCTCAATCATTTTCTGTTTGTTTAGGAAACAACTTAGAGTCATTCTGATTCCTCTTTCTTGAAAACCCCACATCCAATACAGTAGCAAATCGTGAAGGCACAATCTTAAAGCTATCTACTTTTCTCTATCACTAACAACCTATGCTGTTTACATCTCACATTGAGATGCTGTAATTGCCTCCTAACTGGTCTCTTACTCCTGTAAATCTATTCTTAACAGATCAGATCTTCAAAATCCCACTAAAATGTAAATTAGATCCTGGCTCTCTATGCTTTTTAAAAAACGTATGTTTATTGTTTAGAGTATTACAGATGTCTTCCATTCCCCTCCGCTCCTGTCCCATGCCCAAGCCTTTCCCACACTGTGATTATGCATATCCTATGTAATAAAAGCCTAATATGCAAATATACTGAAAGGCAGAACAACCAGTGGAATGACCAGCGGAACAACTGGTTGTTATGTCATGCATTGACCACAGGGGGCAGACACTCAATGCAGGAGCTGTCCTGGGCCTGCATATCCCAGGCCAGCCAAGGTGGGTGTGAGCGGGGTCCCTCCGTTGCCTCCCCAGTCACCCTACAGAGGGGGGAAACTGGTGGCGGTGGTAGGGGGCAGGGCCAGTGAGTTTACAGTGCCAGGCTGGCCAAGGCAGGTGCCATTAGGGGCCCCTGGATTGCCCTGCTGGTTGCCCTGCAGAGGGAGATGACTGGTGGCAGCAGTGGGGTCCGCCTGATCACTCCACCAGTCGCCCCACAGAGGGAGGTGACTGGTGGCAGGGCCAGCAAGCAGGCAGTGCCAGGTCGGCCAAGCTGGATGTGAGCGGGGAAAGGGAGAGTGCGGAGGGGGGGGAGGGCGCGATCATCCTGCCAGTCACCTCACAGATCAGCCCTGATCACCAGCCAGGCCTAGGGACCCTACCTGTGCATGAATTTCATGCAGCGGGCCTCTAGTATGCATATAAATTCATTGGTTAATCTCTTCCCATCCAACCCTTCCTTCTGAAATACATCAGTCTCTTGCATGCTTCAGTCTTTGGATCTTCTTTATTCATCATATTTTGTTCATTAGATTCCATATATAAATGAGATCATGTGATACTTGTCTTTCTCTGACTGGCTTATTTCACTTAGCATGATACGCTCCATGTCTCCCCATGTTGTTCCAAAGAAAAGAGATCCTTCCTTTTTACAGTTCCATAGTATTTCATTGTGTAATTGGATCACAGTTTTTTAATCCATTCATTAATTATTGGTGGGCACTTGGGCTGTTTCCAGATCTTAGCTATTGTAAATGCTGCTATGAATATAGGGGTGCATATATTCTTTCTTATTGGTGTTTCTGCCATCTGAGGATTTATTCCTAGAAGTGAGTCACATGGCAATTCCAATTTCAATTTTTTAAGGAACTCCACACTGTTTTCCATAGTGGTTGTACCAGTCTGCATTCCTGTATGCTTTCAACCATCCAATGGCTTCCTATTATACTTAGAAAAACATCCAAATGCTCACCTCAGCTTCTGAGGTCTGACATGATTTGGGTCCCGGTTACCATCCAATCTGCCCTCACTAATTCTGCTGTAGCCACAATGCCCTTTTTGCTGTTCCTCTAACATGCAGCACATCTTCCACACCTCATTGCCTCTGCTCTTTATGTTTTGTCTGGAACCCTCTTGCATGGTTCACTCCCTCATTTTAAATAGTGTTCTGCTCAAATATAACATCTTGGAAAATGCCGCCTCAGATCACCCTGCCTATGCAACACAGAACTTGGACATCATACCCTGCACTCTCTATCCCTTTAGACTGCTTTATTTTTCTTCCAAGTAGCATCACTCTCAAATGGCACATTACTTGTTTTTCAGTGGTTTATTGGCAATCTCTTAGCCCCAGAATGACCCTCGAGGGACATTTTTTGTCTTGTTCATGATTCTATCTCCACTATCTAGAAGTACCCAGCACATGTTGAACAAATGATTGATTAAGTTTGATGGTTCAAAAATATCACTTAATAAGAGTCAAGAAGAATGAACAAAATTTAGATGCATATATTTTAATTCCCACCTGTTATTTTTCATAAAATATATTAGCCTTTTTATTCAAATTACTTTATCTGTCCCACACAATATTTGGTAGAAGTTCCTATAACGACTGAAAAGTTTGAGTGACAAACAAAACAAAACAAAAACAAACTCAGAAAATGGGAATCATTTAGGAATGAATAATTAGGTTGTTTTGAGGCAGAAAAAAAGTTACCTCATCCAGCAGATAGGCACAGAAGCAGTGGGGATTACACCATGTATAAACTGTACTTCAGGGTTAACACTGGAGAAAACTTAGCAATGCTCTTTGGCAAAACCCTTTGAAATACTTTTTGATCACTGAAAGACACTTTTGATAGCTCAGAATCCAAAAATTACTCATTCTGTGGCATTTGACTCATAATATCCTGTAAATCTCTCCCCACGCCCTGTTTTACGAATCAATAGCACTGTCTGTATCTGTTTTTCACTTCATTCTTGCTAAAGGGGATGGAAAGTTTTTTGAGGAACCATGCAACATGTTTAAATGCAGCACTATTTATAGATCTGACAAATATGTGAACTTAAGAACAAAACAGAATCTCCTGGTTGTGTACCAGCATGTTAAGGATATTATCAGAAACTCTGTATACACTCAGGAAATTCTGCACTTAAATAAGGAATTTGGACAGTATTTTGGTTAAAAAGAAGGTGGGTATTGCCATTCTAAAGGAAGTAGAGTTTAGCCTCTTACATTAAAAATAACATATACGCAGACCTAACAATCTACTTCTTGAAATATTTTTCTTTCACCTATACCTTTTATCTAACACAGGTATAATGAACACCACATTGGGAGTTTCCCTCTTAAAGTATAAAATAAAAGATAGTTTCTCATTAAAACATGATTTGATGAGGTAAGACGACCTTAATGTTAATGTTTCCTATGTAAAACTTAGAAAAGAAAAACAAAAAAACTAAGATAGTCTCATAATCTTGATGCTTTTGACGTAGCTTATCAAGAAAATGGAAATAAGACACATAAAATGTTTTAATTTTATTTGGAGGAATATGTTTTTATATGACTAAAACTGACTATAAAATAAATTCATCTTTAACACACAATCCCAATAATTCTTTCAATTGGTATTTTCTACTGGACTTTTTAAAAAATAGATATTTCTTTTAGTAATTTCAGAAAGGAAGAGAGAGATAGAAATTTCAATGATGAGAAGAATCATGGATTGGCTGCCTTCTGCATGCCCCCCGACCGGGATCAAGCTCACTACCCAAGCATATGTCCTGACTGGAATCGAATTGGTGACCTCTTGGTTCCTGGGTCAACACTCAACCACTGAGCCACGCCAGCTGGGCTCTCCTGCTACTTTGATCAAGCTAAAAGGGCATCACATTAGCTATAAGTTTTCTCCAAATGACACATATAGAGAAGAGTGACTTCCTCAATTTAACAGAGTTTTGTGCAATTCAATCTGCTTATTCCTTGTGTTCAGACCTAAACACTTTTACTTCTTTAAAAAAACTATGCAATATCAAGCATAGATCTGTCTTTTCTCTTACCTCTTTGTTCAAAATTAGAAAAAAAAAAGGGTCATCACAATTACTATTACCACCATGGGGGCTACAGTAATATAAAATGCCATTGTGCAAATATAATATCCCCTTAGGTACATAAATATTTATTAAAGCTTTCCTCAGGTAAAATAAAACTTAACTAAAATAAATAGACTATATTAAAAGATATGAGAGAACAAAAATTACATAAATTTAATAAAAAATTAAACATTAAAGATAATTTTATTGTAATGTATTTAATTACTTGGAGTCTAAACCTTTAATCACATGGCTAGGGTTACCTGATCTATTAATAGTTTATGGCTGTGAAACTGTCTGGCAGAATTAAATGGCTAAGGAGCAAGTTTTTCTTAATTTCCAAATGATTCTTTTATATATGGTGGCACCTGAATGATACAAACTGAAATAATGAATTTAAAAGGATTCCCATAGTATCAGTGGAAGTTCTGAAGCATCCTCTGGTTCTCTAATATCACATTACAAATTTCAAATTAATGCTTAACATTAGCAATGTGCTTTTGTTCATGTAAGGGATCTTGCACACACAAAAAGAATGCACATCAATATAGTCACTACTGCCTTGACATTTTTCAGTTTAAATGAAGTAAATCAATACACAGCTATGATACCACCATCCTAAGTCTGAAATAAGAATAATACCTAATACCTTATAAGAAAGCTGAGTATTTCAGTATAAAAATGAACTCTTAACAGCCCAAATTAGCCTTTTAAAAAATACAAGATAACCTGTTTTAAACCAGGGAAAATGTAGTGGATTATTAACTTTTTACATAACAGGTTACTTAGTAGTAACCTACTCATTATTTATTCAACAAATAATACTTAGAGAAATTCTGCTTGTTGAACCTTTCGGAAGAGGTATTACTCTCTATCTTCCCACAGGTTTAATGCCAGGCCTTCAGAATTTCCTAACTGTTCATAAGTACTGACAATTCTAAAATTCAAGCACACACTACAAATAATTTGAGTTAAAAAAAAGACCCAATTCTAATTTTAAAAGATTCTAATAACTCAAACTTGAACTACTACAATGTATTCACATAAATGAATAAATCTGTGGGTATGGAAAGAGGAGGGAAAGAAAAAGGAAAATGGGAGAAAAGAGGGTAATTTAAAAAAATATGTACTTGATTCTAATAAAAACAAAAACAAAAAAAGCTGTCACTGTTTCCAAGAAACACATTAGTATTCCTTTTTCAGGTCACATACCTTGGTTTGTGTGACTGGCTTTGACTTGGAGTTTCATCTACTCCTGGGAGACCACTGTTAGATTCAAATCTCTTTGAAGCTTCACTTTTTCTCACTAGTTTAAAGTGAAAAGGGAACAGATGATGATAATATGAAGTGCTCTTGTTTAAAATTCAAGCATTTAGCAGGCACAGATCCACATTCAAATCATATTCATATAATCAAATCAATGACAATGTCTAGAGGTAAGTCATGTTGTTTTTAAAGACAATGAATTATTTTCTATATTATAAAAATGACTACGTTGTTGTTGATGAAGCTGTTATTAAGCTCCTATAATATTGTTAAAGTGAATAACTGGCAGCTTTTTATAATTCTTAAATTTTTATATAGAATTATTCTTTTGTCACCTCATAACTCAATACTACTGAAAAAGAAGGACAATCACAGTTTCTTAAAAACATTTTATTTTCTGAGATGCCTCTCACCTTGTCTGAAGTCTGAGTCAGAGGAAATAATAGATGGACTATCACTGGAGGTACTAAAGATATCACTGTGGTAAGTTTTGTATCTTCGAATTGGTTCTAAATGGATTAAAACAAACAAGCAAAAAACATCAGAAAGGAAACTCATTAGCAGTTCCACAAAAGTCAAATGAAATAATACATATATTACGGTGAGAGTGGAACATTTTATAGAATGCTTAAAATGTAAGATTGCTGGATGGTACTCAAACAATGCACTTCCAATTTTGAGATAGTCTAGTATAGAGGTTAAGAGCCTGGATTCTGATGCCAGATTGCATGGGTTTGAATCTCATTTCCACTAATTGCTAGGTGTGAGACCTTAGGTAGGTAACACCTAAGGTATAACTAACTAGAGGCCCGGTGTATGAAATTTGTGCATGGGGGTATGTCCCTCAGTCCAGCCTGCACCCTCTTCACACTGGGTCCCCTTCAAGGATGTCCCACTGCCCAGATTGGGCCTAAAGAGGCAGTGAGACATCCTTCCCACAATCCAGGACTGCTGGCTCCCAACTGCACACCTGCCTGCCTGCCTGCCTGCCTGCCTGCCTGCCTGATTGCCCCTAACTGCTTCTGCCTGCCAGCCTGATCATACCCTAATCACTCCCCTGCCAGCCTGATCGACGCCTAACTGCTCCCCTGCAGGCCTGATTGCCCCTAACTCTCTTCCCCTGCAGGCCTGATTGCCCCTAACTCTCTTCCCGTGCAGGCCTGATTGCCCCTAACTCTCTTCCCCTGCAGGCCTGGTCACCCCCAACTGCCCTCCCCTGCAGGCCTTGTATACCTCTAACTGCCCTCCCCTGCTGACTTGGTCCCCCCCAACTGCCCTCCCCTGCAGGCCTAGTTCCCCCCAACTGCCCTTCTCTGCAGGTCTTGTCCCTCCCAACTGCCCTCCCCTGCTAGCCTGATCACCCACAACTGCCCTCCCCTGCCAGCCATCCTGCTTCCACATGGGGATGATCATCTTTGACTACATGGGGACAGCCATCTTGTATGTTGGAGTGATGGCAATTTGCATATTACCTCTTTATTATATAGGATTTCTTTAGCTGAAAAGGGGGCATAACAAGAAATGTTATATAAAAATTATCATTGACAACCAGTTTTAGGGAGTTGGAAGAAAGAGGTCTGTACTTTTCATCTGTTCCCAACAAGTGAATCTATGACTTTACAGGATCAGCCCGCACTCTCTCCAGGATCAGGCCTAAACTGGCAGTTGGACATCCCTCTCACAATCTGGGACCACTGGTTCCTAACTGCTCACCTGTCTGCCTGCCTGATCACTCCCAACTGTCCACCCTACTGGCCTAGTCATCCCAACTGCCCCCCAACCCCCGCTGGCCTGGTCACCCCTCACTAACCCCCCTGCTGGCCTAGTCGCCCCATGCAGCCTGTCTGGTTTTTCCATTAGGTTGCGATGGTCACTTAGGCTTTTATATATATAGAAGATAAATCTTCAACTGCTAGTATAGCAGTGATCTTGATACTGTAAAGTCACAGATTCACTTGTTTGAAACAGATTAAAAGTACAGACCTCTTTCTTCCAACTCCCTAAAACACACACACACACACACACACACACACACACACACAACCACTTAAATAGAACTTTAGAAATGCAATGCAGGTAAAACCCTGTTCCAATAGCCTCATCGTCATCCACTTCTCCAGACAAATTCTGCATTCATGTTCTAGATTTGCAGATTTATAACCCAAAGCATATAAATTTTTAGGCTACTTCCTGAAAGATACTCTCTCTGCCAGGAATGCAAATGTTCACTCCAGCTTTTTTTTTTTTTTTTTTTTAAGCTAGACACTTTTTCTTTTTCCTTTAAGAGAAGCCTTAACTTGAACACAAAAAGCTTTCATGACCACCTAAAGGCTGGGCTGGGCAAGGCTTCCATCAGTTTCATATTGCTTTACACATAACTGGTTGCAACTCTTTCACTGCCTAATAATTTTCTACTTGTTCCCTCTACCTAAATTGTAAACTCTCTGACAAAAGGGATTTTTTTAAAGATGTATCTCTAGTATTTACCAACTGTTTGCTAGCAAGCACAAAAATAAATATTTTCTGAGTGAATATGAATGGATGGATGAATGAATAGATAAATATAAATTTCACACAAAGGTCACCGATGATCTTTAAAAGGACTATTTCCATTGCATAGACAAGTCAGAGAATAAATCAGAAAGGGTTAAAGAAGGTCCAGCTGGTAAGGAATTGTGAAAAATTTTTTCAATTAGTTTAGGGATTTGAGAAAAGAAGAGAAAATTTTTAAGAAGACTGAATGAGGAATCAAGCGTCTTTTTGGCAGAATGGAATATCTGAGCATGATTTTAGGCAGTGTATAATAAGCCTACAGATTGGGGGAAACTGAAGTTGTAAAGAATACCGGGGAAAACTGATGGAAAAATGTGCTGAGGAAAACAGGAGGAGATGGTAAAAAATCCCCAACACACCTGGGACGGTTAGTTGGCAAGGTGATATAATCTTTTCTTAAGAGAAAGAGATGAAGGAAAAGAAGAAGTGAAAATACAGAGGGAATTCCCAGATATTCTTATCAGAAAGTTGACTTACTCCTGGTAATAAAAAGTGAATCACTTCCTGGGACCCTGTTTAGCTGGGAGCTTGAAAGAGTAAAGACTTTCTGCTGTGAAGAATGTGGTAAGTCAGCAAAAACCACATGAAAGCTTTTATGTAGCCATGAGAATTTTAATTAGGCTAGCAAGCATGAATTATATTGGAACCAATCAGAAAGGTTTTGTGGCTTTTTCTTGGCATTAGAGACAGTAGACCGTGGGAAATATCTAGATCTGAAAAATGACATGGTATGCATGGCAGAGATAACCAAGGTATGGAAGGGAGTTTATTTCACTAGTTTGCAAACTTGAGAACAGGGACCTCACAAAATGAATTATTCCTTGTGTTGAAAGGTGTTCAATAGAGAATGCAAAAAAGAGAAAGAGAGAGATGAATGAATGAATAATATGATTTGAAAGAATTACAGAAGATGACAAAGAATTTCACATAATATTGACTTTAATGGACATGGTTAAATGATTATTTAAGAACGGTTATTTATTTTTTTCAAAAAGCACCAACTAATTTTTTGTTTCATTTTTATAGAACTCCATGCTAAAATTTTTGAGGAATTTTCCCAAGGTGACTTGGCCAAATTCCAAAGCCAGCATTGCAACACAGAGAGCAATAAAACCAGCAAAGCCACAGAGAGGACCCAGGTGTTCATAGGCAATACAGTTTACCTCACAAAGAAAAATAGGAAGTCACAGTAAGTCTATTGTATGACTGAAGAATAAAAGGTCACTAGGATGTTATACCAGGCAATAATAATTTCACAAGCAATATAAGTGAATTTATTGTTTCATTGCTATTTCTGCAAAGTAGCTGCAAAATAGTAAATATATTTTAATTATCATTCTTTGGTGGTGCTTTATTCTTTTTTAAAAAATATATTTTATTGATTTTTCACAGAGCAGAAGGGAGAGGGATAGAAAGTCAGAGACATCAATCAGCTGCCTCTTGCACGCCCCCTACCAGAGATGTGCCCGCAGCCAAGGTAGATGCCCTTGCTGGAATCGAACCCCAGGAGCCTTCAGTCCACAGTCCGACGCTCTATCCACTGAGCCAAACCGGTCTCGGCTATTCTTATACTATTTTATGTGTCGGTATTCTTCTCTCCTGCTAGCCTATGCTTTCTTTTTTTCTTTAGTTTACTCTGACAACACTAGTAAACTTTTTAAATTCTTGGGTTCCCTTCATAAGACATATTAAGGAAATTTTGATGATCCCCCTTTTAAAATATAGCAAAAAATAATCTTCCCTTGATCAGCTATTGGTTTATAAGTGTTTTTCAGGACCATACCTGGAGTCAGAAAGGGACCTGCCTTATGAAGTTTTCCTGCCTTAAAGAAAAAGGGCACTAGCACTCCAGAAACACAAATCAGATGACTATCATGGCAATATTATTATGGGTAAGAAGACATTTCCACCCCCTAAGATTTGAGTAGGGGTGGGTCTCTATGTTACTTAAAGTAGTAGGAATCTTTTTTGTGATCTACTAAAATGTTGTTATCCACATTTCCTTTCATGTAATAGCATGGCAGATATAACCAGATTAAAGTTCCTAGGTAATATTTACTATTCAAGTCATGCTTATAAGAAGGTTATAATCAGATTCAAGTTCTCTGCCAAAATTTATTACCTACTCATGATTACTAGAGGCCCGGTGCACGAAATTTGTGCATGGGGGGCTGTGTGTCCCTCAGCCCAGCCTGCATCCTCTCCAATCTGAGACCCTTCCCAGTAGGATCGGGTCTAAACGGGCAGCCAGACATCCATCTCACAATCTAGGACAGCTGGCTTCCAACTGCTTGCCAGCCTGCCTTCCTGATGGCCCCTAACCACTTCTGCCTGCCACCCTGATCACCCTAAACACTCCCCTGCCAGCCTGATTAATGTCTAACTGCTCCCCTGCCAGCCCAATTGCCCCTAATTGCCCTGCCCTCCTGGCCTAGTCACCCCCAACTGCCCTCTCCTATAGGCCCGGTCATCCCCAACTTCCCTCCTCTGCTGGCCTGGTCACCCCTAACTGCCCTCGCCTGCAGGCCTAGTCTCTCCCAAATGCCCTCCCCTGCTGGCCTGATCGTCCACAAGTACCCTCTTGCAGGCCTGGTCCTTCCTAATTGCCCTCCCCTGCTAGCCATCTTGTGGCAGCCATCTTGTATCCCGCCAGGCCAGCAGAGGAGGGTAGTTGGGGATAACTGGGCCTGCAGGGGAGGGCAGTTGGGGGGTGACTAGGCCAGCAGGGCAGCGCAATTAGGGGCAATCGGGCTGGCAGGGGAGTGGTTAGGGGTGATCAGGCTGGCGGGCAGAAACGGTTAGGGCCATAAGGAAGCCAGGCTGGCAAACAGTTGGAAGCCAGCTGCACATATTACTCTTTTATTAGATAGGATTACAAAGTTTTTTGAATGCCAAAATTCTTGAATTGTGTTCAATAGACCTATTAAAAATATTCAAATACACACTTTATACATTTAAGTTTTCACTGTTACAATTGCAGAACTGAATTTACTTGCCTTTTGTGAGATAAAATTAGACTTAAAATCTAATTTTTGCTTTGTAAATTTCTTATTTCAGCTATTAACTATTTCAATGAAGCCCACACTGTGCAAATCAGTGTACTAAGGTTTATTTGGGGTCATAATTATTCCTCATTTCACTAGACAATTTCCTTCTCTGACTTCCAATGAGTACTTAGTTTGCAGATGTGGAAAATGAAGTGGCAGGAAAGCATCTGAGTGTAGAAATAATAAGTGCATTTACTTACTAATGGGTAAGTAAAATTAGCCTGGTCACATATCACCAAATCAGAAGAACCACATTGGTGTGTGTGAGTATATGTATATAAACACATAAAACATTTGGGAATTTATTCTCTTCAAAATACATTTTATGGAACAGTAGTGGGAAGAATAGTGACTATAGAAAAATGGTTTAAATAATTAGCATTTGGATAGAAGTCTAGTTATAGAGATTTCATAGTCATACATACTTTGATATTTAAAGATACCTTTTAATTCCTCTTAGTATCTTCTATAATTAAAAGTATACTATTTTTTATCAAATACAAGGCATAAAAAAGCCTAACATTTTATTATCCTTTAATGTAATATGATTCTCTAAACAAAATTCACTTCAGCTCCAATATCATAGTGATTCTACTTAAATAGTAACAATAAAAAGTAGCTTTTCAATAGGTTAAAATGTTTTGTCCTGTGCTCTTAACAACTAAGAGTCATGATTTCCACCACCACTTAGTATACTTTAAACATATAAAGTTGTTATATGTGATCTTACTTTTAATGTTTAGAATATTATAAAGATTTGCAAGATATTCTCAGTTTACATTAAACTATTTCAGGTGAAATATTCAAATCCACAATCTTCACATTAAGAGGATCTAAGGCAGCAATCTAAAAAGTGACACATATTCAAGCTCAGACAAGTAACGTGCAGAAAGACTCCCAACTGCAACATCAAGAATTAAGTAACCACTTTTTGCTTAGCATTTATTTACCATTATATGACTCAAATTACAGAAAACAAGTTTCAAAGAGAAATGCACAAAGTGACTGGTTTTGTAACTCAGAACTATAATATTTTAAAACCTTGCATTTTTAAGGTTATGGACCCTAGCAAATAAAATATTTCAATTTTCAAATAACTCAGAGAAACAAAGATAATGATGTTATATATTCAAATATGAAATGTTTTCCCCGCTGCTTTTTTTTCTCAAGGAATTAATCTCGGGAGAGTAGACATTGTACCTTTTAGATGTTCACTGGAGTTTACTGCATCCTATACTATACCATGCTGCAAGGTATAGGAACAGAAAGTATTCTAACTCCTGGAGAGCTAGATATGATCAATAAAAAATTTAACCAGGAACATAAATTATGTAAATATGGACATAGGTAAATGAGGAAGATTATATGGAGAAATGCTCAGTGAACAATACTTTATAGGTGTAAAATTTGTGCAAAGTAAGAATGGCCACAATAATGCACAACCTCCATTTTCTTCTTCTGTGGGGTTTTGTGTGATGCAGTAACCACAAAGCTGGGCCATGACTTGCGTGGCTGTCCCAGTCTTCCAGCAACCTTGAGGATCCTGCTGTTAGGACTTCTCTACCTATTCTAAAGCTTTCAAACAGAACAGAGCTCTAAAGCAAAACAACCGCATTTGTTGGTCAGGCGGTGACTGACAAGTATATGATTTTTACTGAGATACGAAAAAACAGAAGGAGGTGATTTCTCATCACTATAATTCATCAGAGAATACTGTTGTATCCAATATCAGAAATAGCACCACTGAATATACTTAATATTTAATACTAAAGTCCTGGTGCATGAATTTGTGCACAGGTGGGGTCTGGCCAACCCACCTTGATTGGGGCCAATCAGGCCAGGCCAGCTTGGTAGAGGTTCTGTGGGAGGTTGACAGGCCAGGCCTGCCCCCAATATGGGTGGGGGCTATCAGGGGTGGAGCTGGCCTGGGAGAGGGGTCATGGGTGGTTGGCCAGCTGGCCCTGCCCCCTGGTTGAACTCCTGGTTAAACGCCTGGTTGAGGGGACAATTTGCATATTAGCCTTTTATTATATAAGATTAACAGCCACAATGCAATACTCAGTTTGGATGAACAATTATGAGTATCTATTATATGTATTACTGGTGCTAAGAATACAGTTCTGAGATAGATTAGGCCAAAAAAAAATTGGTGTCCTACAGGAGGAGAAACAAACTCTTCACAACAAATAGTTTCAATGAAAAACATAAGCCATCATCATAAACTGAGAAGCTAAGAGAAAGCTTCCTGAACCGGGCAATGCCTGAAAGCTCTGATAGTCTCAAGGCAGAAAGCTGCATGAATAAATACACAGAAATACAAAACTGCCTGTAGGAAGGAGAGGGGAGAAGGAGGAAGTGGTGGGGATAGAGAGACAGAGAGGATGTGTACATGGCATTGGAGTGAGGTATGAAATGGGAAGTGCTCAAAGATGAGACTCAAGAGATAATCATAAAGAACCTTGTACACCGTGATTGAAAAGGAGCTAAAATTTTAACTTGCTCAGATAATGGAAAGTTAGTAAATAATCAGGAAAAGAAATGTATGGCAGCGAAATGGAGGACAAGTTGTAGCTGCAAAATCAATTTAGAAAACTATTTCCATAGGCCATGGAAAACAGAAGGTATTGACTGGGATGGAATAAAAAATATTTTAGAGGTTACAATTGTTGGGTCTTAAAAATCACAATGATAATAATATCCATTTTAAATCTTTCTTAAAACATATCAATCCATGCTTTTCAGAAGGTATAGGTGTAAAAGTCAAACTGGTCTATGTTAAACTATGTGTGAGTTAGATTTAAATTAGGTACTCAATTTATGACAAATTAGTCTATGATTTCTGGGGACTCCAAAATCAGTATTATGTGACTACAAATACAGACAATGAAAAGTTTGTACTAGTTTCACCTTTAACTTTGCTTGGTGTTTAAAAAAGCAGGTTCATTTATTTCCCCTTGGATAAATCAAAAGAAGTAAATCTCTTTTCTCATTTGTATTTTAACTAAATGTCTTTTCTCATTTCTATTTTAACTAAAAAAATGACATCGTACACCTCTTCTCAAACTAATCTTTCCTCAATAGAACATTAGTATTTTATATTGGACTAATTTTATGTGAGAATGGTTTGAAGCTACACTGTTCTAACACAGTAGCCATGAGCCACACATGGCTATGTAACTGCTGAGTTGGACTCTAGACAGAGAACATTTCTTCCACTGAAGAAGTTCTACTGGACAATATGAACCTCCTTACAACTCAGCCTAGAAACAGTAGGCACTTACTTCTGGCTGAGTAAGATGCTGAATCCAGATTGTCTGTGCAAGTATGCTCTTTGGAGACCCAAACTCTATTTGTACCTTAGTAGTATGATAATTAAGTTACTAATACCTAAAAATGTGTGATACTTGACCAACACCACATAAAATCCCTGCTTACTCATAATTACTTCTGAGCACTGAGTAAAATAAAAACTGAATATTAATGTTATTTAATGTAGCCCTTGGAGTATCTAAATAACAACTCAATCATAACTCTGTTTTCTATTCAAAGGGAAATAAGGTGAAAAAATAAAAACCAAATAGTTCATTTTTACCAGCTTTTTTTGTTTTGTTTTTTTTTTTTAGCAAAGATAGGTAAGTTTTGAAAAAAAAGAAAATGTTCTTTCTCTCCACAGAATGTCACTGGAAGCATCCTACATGGTGAACTGTAACATTTATGAATCCATCTCTTGCTTTTCTCAAATATAACTATAAAAATGTACTAACTTTCAAATTCAATCTTCTCAGGGAAATGAAACATTAAGGACCTTAACAATGAGAACAGGCTCACATACTTGAGTGTTTACATATCCCAGCTACAGAACACAGACTTTAAGCTGTATTCACAGGGCAGTCACGGAACAGCAAAACTAGGCTAGACCAGAGGGCACAGCATTGAATGGAGGGAAATAATAGTTAATTTTGATATAAAGTAGACTGGCTTAGAAATCCTTAATAATATTTAACGAGTCACTTTTGTAGGATTTAATTATATCTGTTCTTCATACTTTCCCTTTTAGTATTATACAGAATACAGAGGAGTTTTGATGGTTGGAAGCAAAATGCTATTCATGGTCCCCACCCAGGGTGTGGAGTGCTCTTCATACTATACTCACAGTACTGGTTCCAAGTCACTGTCTACAATCAGGAATCTGCTGCCAACCTACAGAGCAATGGCTGGGGAGTGTGTGGTAATTACATCACAAGAGAGATGACAGCAAATACTCCAATTAGAAAACAGACAATTGTCTCAGATCTTGAGATGAAGTGGAGAAAGACAGAAAAGAAAAACTGAGAACATGGAGGGGAAAAAATAGTTATATCTGAGAAAAGCATAGGAGAGTCCTATGGTGAGGTGAAAAAAGTGGAATGAAAAGAGAGTGACATCAAGTTTTAAAATTCATTTTCACAAGAGAAACCTGTTGTTTCTTTCTGTCCCTTCCCTACTGCTTTGTATATACAGAGAAGTATCTGAATGTTTAAGTGTTAATAATCATGGTAAGTTTGTAAACTTCAACTAGAGTTTCTTTCCTGGGATCTTTTTTTTGTTGTTCTTAACTTTGTTATTTTGTTCACAAAGAAATCAGAGCACTCAATGGCAATTGCTGCTTTGTGATAGCTTAGTCCCTTATCTCATCAGTTACAGGATATCCATCTTACAGAAACTACCTTAGTAAAGCCCCCACAAGATACTATCGGCCACAATGTAACACGTGCCACAATGGAGCTGCATCCTAGCCCCCTCCCCGTGTGGTTTACAGTAGAAAGAACCAACAGTGACTCATTTTGAACTTTTCTTTCATAATACTATCGTGTTTTCCTGTATTTGAAGAGATATAATTTTATTAGATTAGAAAGAGACTTAAAGGGTTTGTTAGGCAGTTAGTTGAATGTCCAATGTCTCTGGCAGTAAAACAGTTTTCCTGACAGTGTATCTGGTTTCTGCTTGAAATCAGAATAGCAGTGGAAAAAATCTTATTCTAGGGCTCAGGAGACCTGCATTCTAAACACAGCTCTGTTATGAATTATGAATCTCCTTTGGCAAACTATATTACTCTGGGCCTCTGAAAATGAGATGTTTGGTTTAAATGGTATCCAGATTCCTTCCAGTACCAACCTCCATGATGTTAAGGTCTGTTCTCCCTCTGATGTTGGCTGGTGGTTGGCTGGTGGATGTCAGCTGAGAAGCCGTGGAGGTGATTTCGATAAAATCACCTTTCAAGAGGATAGGCTAAGGAAAGGGCTATCCACCTGACATTGAAAGAGACAACTCTCTTTCCTATGGTTCAATGAGCTTCCTTGCACTCCCGAAAGGACAAACTGAAATATAGTCATTTTTTTCTTTTGATTGTTATATTAATCAAATGAACATGGTATTATGCTAAGTAAAATGTCACATAGAGAAAGACAAATACCATATGATTTCACTTACATGTGGAACCTAAAAAACAAAATAAATGAACAAAACAGAAGCAAACTCACAGATACACAGAATAAACTGATGGTTGCCAGACAAGAGGTTGGGGGTGAGGGGGGAAATGGGTGAAAAAAGTGAAGGGATTAAGAAGTATAAATCAGTAATTAAAAAACAGTTACAGGGATGTAAAGAATAGTATAGGGAACATAGGCAATAATATTATAATCCAAAAATATGGTGTCAGGTGTGTGCAAGAATTATGGGGGGAAGGATTCTATCTTTAAGTTATATAAATGTCTTAACCACTATGCTGCACACCTGAAACTAATATAATATTGAATGACAACTATAATTTTAAACATTCTTTAAAAAATTTAGGAAGTGACATGTAGTGGGAAAGCCTTAGACTGCAACTCTGAAATCTATGATGGAAATCTACAATCTCCCATAATGATAAAAACTCTATCGTCAACTTGTTATGTGGTCTTGGGTACATTGTTAAATCTTCACAAGCCTAAGAATATGTACCCTAAGAACTCTTCTAATTCTAAAATTACTCCTAACCTGTAGCAAATGCCAAATTTAAAGATCACAAAAATTGTACAGAGCATTAGCAATATTGTAAAATGTTTTAAAACAAGAATATATACTTTTTAACTTTCATTCTAGAATGCAATGCTCTTTTTAATTAAGATATAACTGATATACAATATTATATTAGCTTCAGGTGAATAGTGATTTGAAATTTATATATTTTATGAAGAGAATACCATGAAAAGTCTAGCAACCTCCTATCACCACACAGTTATTATTGACTGTATGCTCTGTGCTGTACATTACATCCCTGTGACTTATTTATGTTATAACTCTAAATCTGTACCTCTTAACTCCTTTCACCTTTTTGCCTATCCTCCCACCACCCAACCCTCTGGCAACTATAGTTTGTTCTCTGTATCTATGAGTCAAACAAGAGTATTTTAAAAGAAAAAATGTGTACAAGAAAATGTGCACATTAACAACATCCACTGTTCTGCTTGATTTATCACACATAAAAAGGATCTGTGAAGCCTGATTTTCATAAGAATTAAATGAAATAAATGGGATTACATTATTTTCTGTTCTAGTTTTGAATACTAGCTAAAATATTCTATTAGCAATTTGTACTGTTGTTTGCACAGCCAACAAATTATCTCACCTTTAGAAAAAGATACCACAGTACAAAACCAACAAGTTACTCAACTAAATAACTAAAAAGAATTACTGCTTTTGAATTCCAAACATCAAACATTCCGTTTGCATAATACTTTTAGTCTAAAGCAAATATAGTAATTTATTACTACTTGCAAGTTTCTATATAATAATGGAGTTTATTATTCAAATTGGTCTAAACGTTTCCATAATAATAGCAACATTTTTAAGGTGTTTTATTTAAGTTGGTCATAAAATATACTCTGGGGGAAAATGCATAGGTTCTTTGTGGGAGCAAATGCTTTTGAAAACTCTTTTAACAGCAAAGAAAGGTTTCAGGATGACAACTGTCCTGTATTGAACAATTCAAAGCGCATTTGATTTTTAAAGCAATTTTTTCCCTTTCTCATACCTCTAATAATGAATCTAAAATTTCTAAAACTGAAAACTGTGTTTCATAACAAGTTACCATTTTCAACAAATAAGGGTCTACAAGATTACACATCATCTTTGCAAATATATGCATATTTAGAAACAATTTAGTCTGTCTGAATTTCCTTAACGCACATGAATGTACACATTACCTGAGAAGATAGAGGCTCATATGCAAACAAGGACATAATTTGGCTTAATATTCATTTTACAGGTAATCAAAAAATCACCCAAATAAAATTTATTAGAGTATTGTAGCATAATTTAACAGGTTAAATATATTTTCATTAATGTTTGATTTCTTTATTGTTTACCTCTCAAAGATCAAGTGTAAAAAATACTTTGTCCAACTTCATTAGTATTAATTTATCAAACATTAAGTCAAATCTTTTGAGAACATTAAAGTTATTTTAATTATAATATTCTCATTTTACGAAAACTATTCAACCTCTTAAATGTTAGACATAGTCATCTATATTGGTATCTATCTTCATTACTTATATTCTGATACTATCATGGTTTACTGATTTGGAATAATTTAGGTTTTGGTATTTTTATTCCACATGAGCAATATTTCTTTCCATTAGTGTATCCATGAAGGCATGCTCATAAGAAGGACAGGCTAAATTATTATTCATATGCCAGCTATTGTGCAACAGTATACTATCATGAAATACAACTTCTGATAGGGGAGAGTATTTTAAACTGCAGGAAGTACTAGTTTTTTGCTGTCAAACTTTAAACATTTACAGATCAAAATTAAACAGTGAAATCATGCATAAAACAAGTTTCTAAGTTTTTATTTTCTATATTTGAAGATTACATATGACCATTTCAGAACATTAGCTAATGTTTTCTAAAATGCATGTTTTTTCAAAATTAGTTAAGTGTTCAATAATTTATTTCGTAATTTCAAATTATTTAGTAATTTGCAAATTCTGAATTTAAACAATTGCAAAGTTTCTTTTACTTGAAGTAAAGAATAATGTAGGGAGTATGTTCAGTTCCAGAACTATGCTTAAAACTTAAAGAACAACAAACCTTTAAAGGCAGAGTACTTTAAAGGCAGTCTATGAGTAAAAAATATCCAACTCGAGTAACCACCTTAAAAATGAATATGATCCTGGATGATGTGACTACTCTCACTAAACTAGAAAGCTCCTTCAGGTTCCCCTTCATCAGCTATGCCCCAGAGTTTTTCTGAAGGCAAAAGGTAGTTATAAAAGTTTAATCCTCAAAAAATGTAGAGGATTAGATAAAAAAAAATAACAACAAAAAAACTCTATCTTATTTTGTTTTCTCTTTCATCTATCTACATTAAAAATAGCCTCTATCCATGTCTAGAACACAATTTTACTCCATTCAATATATTGAATTTTGTACGTGAACCAGGCATTTTTGAAACAGGGCTTTATCCTGCAAATAATATGAATTTATCATTTATAGTTATTTTTATGCCTCTTGCACTAATAATGTAATAATCTGATTTATTAATCACTTTACATTCATTACTCAGTTCATCTATTTTTGTTAAGAACATTTTAAAGATGGAGCAACTTAAGAGTTATTAAGCCCAACTACTGAAGAGTCACACAGCTATTGAATGGAGTAAATGATTCACACCTAGGCTATCTGACTCTGAATCTATAAAATTAAATACTATCCTTCTTAAAATACAGATTTAAATTTCATTCTAGACCAAACAAATTATAATCTCCAGGAGCTATGTCCCAAGTTTTGTTTTTAAAGCTGGTGGTTTGGGAACCACTGCATTACCTCCACACTACTCTGCCTCTGTTTTACTTCTATGAACCCGTTTTTACGGAAGACTCCACAAAACAGAGCACGACAGACGGTACCGTGGAGGGTTAAAAAGAAGTAGGAAACATGGCGCCTGCTCTTGAGAAGCTTACAATCTAAAAATATACTACTCTCCCCCCCCAAAAATACTACCCAAATACTGAGACTATAAAGTGATTGGACTGGGTATGTTTAGTAGGAACAATTCTGTTAGGCTTTTGGTAGAAGAGAGAACAGATACTGATAGAGAAGACTAACCTGAGTACAAATGTTTGGCAGTGGAAACAAGACTTGTGGAATTGTTTAATAACCCTTTTTATTAAGACAATTTTAAATGTTTCAATTCAGTACTCTCTCAAACACTCACAAAATTACTAACCTTCTACATTCATGGCTTCTCTCAGAACCTGAAGTTTCTTTTGTCTCTCTCGGATTCGGTCCAAAGCACTTGATATGGCCGAGGAAGTGGGCAATTCTCGCGTGTGAAACATCGGATCCATTTTCTGAGGGCCAAAGATATCCAAGGCTATGCTTCCATCTGAGTACCTTGCCTCCTTTTTTCTAGGAGTAGTTGACGTCCTCACTGTTATTGCCTCAGGGTGACAGTGTCGGTATCTGCCAGTCTCCCCAGAGAAGTCTCTGTCAGCTGTGCAGAGCAAGTCCATGGATGAAGCCCAAATCTTCTTCTTGGGAAGCACATCAATGCCAGGGATAGCTTTTTTTTCTGGGCCACTAGTGTTGAACTGGTAAGGACAGCAGGTATTTTCAGAATCTTCATGTCCAGAATTATTATCTGGTAAAATGTCCTTGAAATAATCTTCCTCATCTTGTGTGTCTCTGATGGACAGAAATCCCATAGATTTACTAAGCCCTTTGTTAAGAAAGGTCTGATGAGAGAATGGAGACTTGTGTATGTCTAGTACATCAGAAGTAGAGCTTCTTCCTGGAATGATAAGAATCTATCATGTATGCACAGAAGTTTTAGAAAATAACTGGAATGTAACCTTACTATTGACAATGAAAGTGGTGACAATTTTCTAAATCCTCCACATGGAGGATCAGAGATCGATGGGAGAGAATGGGATGGTCATGGTGGTGGTGTTGGTGGCAATGAAAAGAGATGCTATGTTCATATAACTTTTCATAACCCAATGCTTTTTATCTAATAAAATCAATAATATTTCAAACTTTTATATTTTGAGCAGTATCATTTGATATTCCTCAGAAGTGAATTACTGGTTTTTTAAAAATAGATAAAAGTATCTGATACTATCAATTTTAAATGTAGAATATTAATTATCAATGAAATTATTTTGGATAATAATAGAATGCATAATTTATTTCTTTAACTTCAAACACATATTGATTCAAATATGTAATTCAAGCATGCATTACTTCAATATGAAGCCCTGGTATTCTCTGGTCATTTAAATAAATATGTTTAAAGAAAAAAAAAGAATTCTTGTTATATTCTGAATGGGACAAAAAGATTATGGCATTTGAAATTCTTAAGTATCAAGTTTTTATTATGATTAGATATATTTTATGTGTTTAAATTGTGTAAAAAGTTAATTTTTTCATGAAAGATTATCATGTACTAACATAGTTTTCTCTCTCAAACATAATGTAGCAATATTTATCAATTGTAATAAAGTACCAATTTTTATTTATTCTTTAGTCCTTGATTTAGTTCAAACTAGTAAGCATTCTAATTTTTTAAGGCAGCAGTCTGTAAATGCATTGAGACAGCAAAAATACCCAACAGAAATTAATTTTTTGAATTCATAGTTCAACAAAAAAATTATATATATGGTTCTACTGTTGAAAAAGGAAACATGGCCCTAGTTAGTTTGGCTCAGTGGATAGAGCATTGGCTTGTGAACTGAAGGGTCCTGGGTTCGATTCTGGTCAAGGGTACATACCTAGAGAATCACCAGTTGGGTGCCCCCTGCATGCCCCCCAGCGGGCTTGATTCCCAGTGGAGGGCATGCAGGAGGCAGCCAATTGGTGATTCTCTCTCATTATTGATGTCTCTTTCTCTCTCTCCCTCTCCCTTCCTTTTAAAATAAATATATTTTTAAAAAGATACATAGAAAAATACTTTGTAGTTACTACCCCAATAACCCATAAACACTGAAGATTTCCCATGTGACTATCTTTAATCCCTCTTTGATTATTTTTTTGCTATGTATACAATATAAAATAATGACTAAAACCTTCTGAGTAATAAACTGCTTATTAACTCATTTGAATAAGTCCATTGCCCCTTCAGGATAACATCTATAAGCTTTAATTCCCTGATCACAAAATTTACCTTAAAAATCTTTAAAAAGTGAATTCATTTCAGAATGGCAAGAAGCACTTGCTTACTTGAGAATTAGGTTCAAAAACTTTATTTTTCTTGCAACTCATCATTTCCTGCACATATGTTTATAATTTTAAAATTAGATTAGAAGCTAGAGCCTGTGACAGTCTGTATTACAGTATTTTAGGGGTAAGTTACATTTTTAAGCCACATTATTAAAATTCATTAATTAAAAATTTTATTTAAAAATACAGAAATATATTTTTGAAATTAAATAGAATTTATTAAATAAAAAATAAGAATTGAAATTATCTAAGGCTCATACAGCTATAGATAAACTCAACAATCTGTCTTCTTTTACTACCCTAGTATCAGGTAGTCAAAATGGAGAAAATATAAGTGAATATTTTGGCAACACCATAAATTCATGGTCAATCACTTTGGACACTTAACATTATGTGTTAACAGTAAGTTCACTTGCTCTCTACAATAGCTGCTTCATTTTTCCTCATTCTTCAAATTTCCCACCTCAACTCCTTATGATTTTGTCTTATATTACACCAAAAAAAGAAGTTGTCAGAAATGAGCTCTCTCATTTTTCCATGACTAATACTACACATCTAGGTGGGTCTGCAAATCTTTCCCCTCTAGTCTCAAAGGATGAAATTTCCTACTCATTGAAGGCCTGTTCCTGATACCTGTTCAATTCCCCCCCCTTTTACTTTATTAAAGATTTCACTTCTTTGGTTAACTTCTGCCCTTTCTGCTTACATCTTCATTATGTTCCCTTCCTATTGCATCATTCCCATTGTAAACAAGCATGCACCATCATCTGGTTAATAAAAAACAAACTAAACAAACCTCTCCCTAAGTTATAATCCAGGGATGGGCAAAAGTCGGTTTACAGCTCTAAGTACATGAGTTTATACTTGTATTATTTATGTGTAATACAACTGTCATCCTAATTTTGCCATACCCCTGTGTTTCCCTCTAGTTACTGCTCACTTCCCATTCATTATTTTACCTACTCCAGTCAACTTCCAACTCCTCTACACATTGGCAATGTTTATCATGTATTACTAATGACCTTCATATTTCCAAATCTAATGGACACTTTTGCATCCAAATCTTACCAACAACAACCGTTAGTGATGACAATCCAGCCATGAATCACTTCTCTCCTTACAAGCCTGGTATCCTCCTACTTCTCAGATAGCTCATTCCCAGTCTTTACTTTTTCCTCTTCCTCTGTTGCTATCCAAATGTTGGATTTCTTCAGGTACCAGTTTTAGAACCCTATCTTTTCATTCTTTCCTAATATAATTTCATCATTAACAAGGCTTCTAAATATGATCTATATACTAACAGCTCCCAAATTTATATTCTTGATACTGACCTCTTCTGGGAGCCCTAAGCTTATGTAATTGGTACTGGTATATATTAGAAGCACATCGAACTTAACATGCTTAAAACTAATCTTTTATTTCCACATCCAGAGATGTCCATTCTACTCCACTTTTTCCAGTTTCAATAAGTGGCACCATCATTAAACTGACTACTCAAACCAACAATACAGGCACCATCCTGAAATCCTTCATCATCCAAATTTCCCATAGCAGATCCATCAGAGTGTGCTTGGCTATTTAAATCTCAAAGATCTTATTCCATGTGATCTCTCCGATTCCAGTCATCGCCCTATTCCCAATTAACATTACACTTGACTAGATAAAAAACAGCTTCTGAGCAGGCCTCTTCCCTGCTCTTCTACTTCTTCGTCCAACCATCCTCCACTCAGCAGCCAGAATTATCTTTTTGAAATATGAACTCCATGATGCCACTACCCTCCTCAGTGAGTCTCAAAGGCATATGATTGCACTCTAAATAAAATCTAGACTCTTTTTGGTCTGCCACTTGAATCTTTTTCAGTTTCATCTCCTCTTCATTTAATCCGGGCCACGGGGTTTTCTCTGTTAAGCTCTCTTTTATGTTAGGGCCTTTGTAGATTCTTTTTTCGCTGCCCTGAATGTCTGCTCCTGACCTTTCTCTTGGTTAGTTGTTTCTTAACCTATAATTTTATTTTAAACATGACTTCTTCACTGCAGCTTACCCTGACCACGGCTGAAGTAGAGCATTTTCCAAGTGTAATCTAAGTCTATTCCATGCATAACAGGTACATTTATCATTCTCTTTTAGGTGGTTAGTATTTACTAACATCAGCAGACCATGGTATCCTAAGAGAGCCATGTCTTCTCACTAGCCATGAAGCCCAAGACTAACTGTTAATAAGGTGGCTCTTGGCCCAGGGCCAGATGGCTTCACAGGGGAGTTTTACCGAACATTCAAGGAAGAACTAAAACCTATACTCCTCAGACTATTCCAGAAAATTCAAGAGGATGGAACACTTCCAAACTCCTTCTATGAAGCTAGCATCACCCTAATACCAAAACCAGATAAAGACGACACAATGAAAGAGAATTACAGGCCAATATCCCTCATGAATATAGATGCCAAAATCCTCAATAAAATTCTAGCAAATCGGATCCAGCAGTACATCAGAAAAATCATACACCACGACCAAATAGGATTTATCCCAGGAATGCAAGGATGGTACAATATCCGCAAATCAATAAATGTGATACATCACATAAACAAATTGAGAGATAAAAATCACATAGTCATATCAATTGATGCAGAAAAAGCATTTGACAAAATCCAACATCCTTTCTTAATAAAAACTCTCAATAAGATAGGAATAGAAGGATCATACCTCAACATAATAAAAGCCATATATGATAAACCCACAGCATACATCATACTCAATGGGCAAAAACTACAACCATTTCCCCTAAGAACAGGAACAAGACAGGGTTGCCCACTTTCACCACTCCTGTTCAACATAGTACTGGAAGTATTAGCCATTGAAATTAGACAAGAAGAAGAAATAAAAGGCATCCAAATTGGAAAAGAAGAAGTTAAGCTATCCTTATTTGCAGATGACATGATATTGTACATAAAAAACCCGAAAGACTCCATAAAAAAGTTAGCAGACTTAAATAAATGAGTTCAGCAATGTAGCAGGCTACAAAATTAATGCCAAGAAATCTATGGCATTTCTATACACTAATAGTGAACTTACAGAAAGAGAGACTAAAAAAGCAATCCCATTTACCATCACACCAAAAAAATTAAGATACCTAGGAATAAACTTAACTAAGGAGGTAAAAGATCTATTCGTGGAAAACTACAGGACACTGAAAAAAGAGATAGAGGAAGATGTAAACAGGTGGAAGAACATTCCATGTTCATGGATTGGGAGAATCAACATAATTAAAATGTCCATACTACCCAAAGCAATCTATAAATTTAATGCACTCCCCATTAAAATACCAATGGCATATTTCACAGACCTAGAAAGAACTCTCCAAAAATTCATCTGGAACAAAAAAAGGCCCCGAATAGCCACAGCAATCCTGAGAAAGAAGCACAAAGTCGGTGGGATTTCCATACCAGATTTTAAGCTGTATTACAAGGCTACTGTTCTTAAAACAGCCTGGTACTGGCACAAGAACAGACATATAGATCAATGGAATAGAATAGAGAATCCGGATATCAACCCAATCCACTATGCTCAATTAATATTTGACAAAGGAGGCAGGAACATAAAATGGAGTCAAGACAGTCTCTTCAGTAAATGGTGTTGGGAAAATTGGACAGATACATGCAAAAAAATGAAACTAGAGCACCAACTTACACCATACACAAAAATAAACTCAAAATGGATACAGGACTTAAACGTAAGACAGGAAACCATAAAAATATTAGAGGAATCTACAGGAAGAAAAATCTCAGACATATGCCAAAAGAACTTCTTTGATGATACTGCTCCGAGGGCAATGGAAGCTAAAGAGAAAATAAACAAATGGGACTACATCAAAATCAAAAGCTTTTGCACAGCTAAAGAAACCATCAACAAAACAACAAGAAAACCCACTGTATGGGAGAACATATTTGCAAATGTTATTAGTGATAAAGGTTTAATCTCAAGCATCTACAGGCAACTCACCCAACTCAATAAAAGGAGGACAAATGATCCAATAAAAAAATGGGCAACAGACCTAAATAGAATCTTCACGAAAGAAGACAAAAGGAAGGCCCAGAGACATATGAAAACTTGCTCAAAGTCACTAATTATCCGAGAGATGCAAATCAAAACGACTATGCGGTACCATCTCACACCTATCAGAATGGCTTACATCAACAAATCAACAAACGACAAGTGCTGGCAAGGATGCGGAGAAAAAGGAACTCTCGTGCACTGCTGGTGGGATTGTAGACTAGTACAGCCACTGTGGAGAACAGTATGGAGATTCCTCAAAAAACTAAAAATGGAGCTCCCATTCGACCCAGTGATCCCACTTCTAGGAATATACCCCAAGAAATTAGAAAGGCGAATTAGAAAGGATATATGTACCCCTATGTTCATAGCAGCACAATTTACCATAGCTAAGATTTGGAAACAGCCGAAGTGCCCATCAGCAGATGAGTGAATTAAAAAACTATGGTACATTTACACAATGGAATACTACACCGCGGAAAAAAAGAAGGAGCTCCTACCATTTGTAACAACATGGATGGATTTGGAGAGCATTATGCTAAGTGAAATTAGCCAGGCAGAGAAAGACAAATATCACATGATCTCACTCATTTGAGGAATACAATCAATGACATAGACTGATGAACAAGAATGGATCCAGAGACTGAGAAAAGTCCATCAGAATGTCAAACCTCAGGGTAAGTGGCAGGTGGTGGGAGTAAGTGGAAAAGTCAATATACTTGAACTCTTGAACTGAGGTAAGTGATTTGTGTTTTTACATCCCTGACAAAGTTTATATAAAATTATAAAAAAATGGCAGCTAGTCTGACATTGAATTGACATGGCCTAGAGCTTGTCATATCCTATGGAGACCAGTCCTTAGGCTAGGCCCTGCTTAACCTCCCATGACACCATAATACCCTTACATGATATTATTCTACAATGTCATTATAATATTTGATATTTGACAACAGCATATTATACAATTATCCCAAATAAACTTACAAACTAATTCTTTGAATGTTGGCCAGCAACTTAAAAAAGGACAGGAAAGAAATTAATCCCTTTCAGAAGGAATTAAGGCACTGGGAAGGCATCCGAGCATTCTATATTGGCCCTTCTTGCCCTTTCTGCCAAGAGGGACCTTCTTGTTACTATCCAAATACACACAGCTGATGCCAGAGTTTTCAGTTCGAGCTGTGGCTGAAGCCTTTGGGCAGCTGGCACCATGGATCTGTATCTCGACCAATGGTGTGAGCTGGGCCCTCTCTGGAGAAGAAACCTGGGTCCCCCGAGATATGTGATCAGTACCGGGACCCTGCCAGCAGGCGAGGGGACCCCAAGGCAGGTACTGGACGTGGAGGCCACAGGGGGGCATAGACTACAAAGGAGTCAGAACTGAACCTCACATCACCCTGTTTGGCCCCGGAGGATGGCTGGTTAGCCAGAGACGGGTAAGATTCCTCAGGGAAGGAACAACCTAAGACAGGCACAGTCGCAGAGGGGCCAACAGGAGAGAACTAAAAGGTCAACAGAGGTGGGGCACAGACCCTCATCCACAAACCTTGCAGGGGTTTGAATTCTCAACCCTCCTAAGGGAGGTCTCCTACCCCCACGGCTGCTTCACCTCCCACACACAACTCATACGGGGACCCAGGTGGCAGACAGAGACTCGGCCAGCAATAGCTGCTCTATATCTAAATTCAGTCTATTACCAGGAATGCTCGGGACCTACTCAAAATTGCAAATATTCCTTTCCACTAGTATTCACAGGGTAAACTAAGATTTCTGCTTGAGTATTAAAATTGACAGGAAAATAGTAATCAAGTTTTCAGATTAATTTAAATTGGCCAAGTGAAATATGAGAATACTCAAGAAAATTATAGTGTACTGGACAAAAAGCTTTTCCTAAAACATTAACTAAAAAATCTATTAGTAGTTCATCTCACTGTAAAATTGCCTAACATCCAAAGAACCTAAAGCAGTCACTTTGTGTGCAAAAATTAAAATTTAAAATTATCAAGACTGCAATATAAAATTTCCAAAAGTCCCCATTAATCAAAAAAGGGGAGGGGACAGTGGGGTAATATCATGTAAGGGAAAAAAAAATATCGAGTAAGTAAAATACATCTAGAAAATTCTTACTCCAGTAAAGTAAATTCCATTTGTAAAAACAATGCAGGACACCCATGAAAAAACACACATGGTGTCAAAATAAGCCAAAGGAAAATCATTTAGGCAAAAATTAAAAAGAATCCCAAGTCTATTTTGCATAGAGGATCCCTTTGTTAACTTTTGGTCGAGAATGTGTTTGTGTGTTTTCAGAGAACAACTCCAAGACCATGTGGGTTCCTGCGACGGTGAGGAACTGATGGATCTGTTCCAGTCACGAGGATGGTCCAGAGATGGGGGACACTGACGACACCTTGCCATGCTAGCAGTCAGCAGCTGTGCATGTCTGCAGGCAGCCCAGGACCAAACCAGAGAGGATGGATCTTGCATTGACACGTTATGTCCACCATCTGGATACCATTGCTGACTTATACACATAAAGAATTATTTGACACTGAAACTGGGACTCAGAAAAGTTGGACATTGAAACCGAGACTGAAACATTTTTTGTTCTTATACATTTATTTCTAGTATGCAGAGGCAAGATATTTTTGAAGAAAAGAAACAGGGGAGAATGATTGATATAGAGGCAGGATGGCCTTGAACAGGCTGTCAAGCTACAGGGGGAGGCTTGGGTGGATGGGAGGCAGATGCGGGGGGAGATCAACTGAAGGACTTGTATGCATGCATATGAACATAACCAATGAATGAAAGACACTGGGGCGGGGAGGGGGAGAAGCTGGGGATATGTGCTGGGGGGTGGGGGAGGCTGGGGTGAGGATAAGGGGGAGGGGGAAAGGAAAACATGTACTACTATTATACTGCAAAAAAATCAATAAAAAATAATTAAAAAAAAATAAGGTGGCTCTTGGATAACTACTGTTTTATAAATGCTAGGTTTTTATTGTCAGATTAATGACAGTCTCTATCTTTAACTACACAACTAAATGAGTACATGCCTGATTAACACTTCACAGGTAGATATTCTATATAGTAATATCACATGTAGCAATATGATATCATGGTTGCTCCAAGTTGCTGAAGCGCTAGAGGGAAAAAGTTCACTAATCTGAAAACTCAAAATGAGAGTTCAAATATAAAAGCTGGCTATAAATGATGAAAAACAGAATTCTAGGCTCATTTATTAGATGCTTACATCAAATAGATCAGTGAAACTATGTACTGTTAACACTAGTATTATTTACTTAGTAACAGTATTTGAGACTAGATAAAATGCAATGTCTTCAACTGCTTTCCAGATCTTTCTAAACATGGCCCACACTATTATAATTACTTTAGCTACAAGCAATAAACAACATTGACATCATTATTTAGGTATACCTAATGACTGTGCTCAATACCCATTTTGATCATAGGATATGTTATTTCTTGAAGCAATGCCTTTGGATCTACTCTTAAAAGATTCAGGTGAAAGCTTCCCTGATATTTCCCATCCTGGTAGAGTTAGTACCTCCTCTACTGCACTCACGGAGCATGCTGGGCCTCTATTAGGACATTTCTTTCACTGTGTTAAAATTATTCTTTATATTATATAGATCTGTCAGCACTTCCACTCATTTCTTCACTCCAACTCCCAAATGAAACATTACCAAAATATAAGGGACCATGCTTTATTTGTTTTTATATTTCTAGTTCCCAATAACAGAGATTTCAAAAGAATGCTTATAGAATGGATAGATTACATAACATTTAAAAATCTTTTAAATCAAAAGCTTAATCCACCAGAAAAATTACTATATAAAAACCTGGGTTTTAATTCTAGCTTTACCATTCAACCCAGGAGCTTGGTCAAACCACTTAATATCCATGCTTCATACTTCCTTCATCTACATAATTTGGACATAATTTGTTATGCCTTCTTAGAGATGACAGAATAAATGAACTAATTCATAGGAACTATTATGAGCTCTTCTAAAGAAGGACAACATAAAATTCTAATTTTGCCTTCCTTTTGTTTCTGCTTTATTTTTCTCAGCATAATTGTCTACTGTGGGAGAATTTAAAAGTTCTTTGGAGAGAAAATAATGGAACTGGAAATCAAAAGATCTACAAAAATTTTAGATTTATTCTACAATTTTAAAAAATCACATTATTCTAGTGATGACTAGAGGTAGATTTTCTATTTCTTAAGGAGGTACTGAGTTCAGAGAGAGGTTATAGACAGTATTAGATTATATACAATGATAAACATCTATATTTAAAATGAAACCATAAGCATTTTCCTTTTGGAGAGTACACAGCTTGCTAAAAACTAAAGAGAACAATAAATACACTTGGAAGAGTTATGAATAAACAATTTTAAGACATAAAGTTTTCGTTATAAAACACATTCCATTTTAATTAGGTTGAAAAAAATCTTTCTGGTAAAGTACAGTGTATTTTAACTATTTTTGTTTAAAAATGATAATATTATCTCTAACTGGATATTCTATCATTTACCTTTCCCCTCAAGAGACTAAAAAAATTCACAGCATCTCTTAGAAGCTAACTTCAAAATGACATTTCAGTATTAAAAGAGGCTCTTGATTCCCCATCTGTCCTCACAAATGTGTTCAAGTACATAGAAAAAGAAACGTGATATTATCAATACGCCCAAGTTCTGAAGCTATATCATGCTGATCTGATCATGGTGTAGGTTTCCACCGTAAGCTTGGCAGGAAATGTTTGCTTTCTTTCTGCTTAGTGAAGCCATTTTATCGGCATGAGCAGTATTAAATAACAAAGTGGGGGCAGACAGCCCACTAGTTTGGGCCTTAGCTTCTTTGACAGATCTCAGAGGTTAGGTATAAGGAGGGACCTTTTAAGGTCATTTACTCATAGATGAAAAATTGTATTGTTAAGACTTAGTTGAGCAATCAAATTACATAGTTATAAGGCATTATCCCTAAAATGGTTTGCAAGTGACCATTGAGAGATGAGAACTAGCACTGCCCCAAAATAACACCAGGATTTCTAATTGAGTAATTCTAGAATTACTCCATTAAAAATGATTTTATTGCTCCTCTATGACTTCTTCAAGAACAACAGTACACTTGCTTAGGGGACATTCTTCCATTTTAGATTTATGAGGGTCCTGAATTCAGCAAAATATTTGATCCAGACAATCAATTGTCTATATTTAGTTTTTTACAATGAGAGTTTCTCATGGGTTTTAAATAAGATAGCTGGTCTCAGTGTTCTAAAGGAATATTTCTTCTTCACAAGGTAACTTTTTCTTAACCTTGAAGTTTTTACCTTATTATATGCCAGTGACTCTTAGCTGCTAATTGCTTCTGTCTGGTATTGGCTATAACTGTCTGGTATATTATTTTTATTGTTTTTGAGGTGTGGTTTTATAAACTAGTTAAAGGTAAATTAAGAAAGCCTTTGAGCAGTACTATTGTGGGAAGCTATGGCTAAAACAAACTGGGGAATCTTCTTACATTACCCTTGATCCAAAAGATTATTGTTTCTTTAAGTATCAGGACCCCTAAGTCTATTTAAAATTATTCTGAGAGACAACTGAACTTCTTACAAATTCTCTTGAGTTTACATATAAGGAGGACTTTATTATCCAAAAAAGGGATGGGGCTATTTTAGAGAATAAAATCAATGGAGAGAGTATTTGAAGATTTGTCTGTTAATTTTTTTAAGTCATTACCATTAATCCTAGATTATCTGTATTTGGAGAGTCTGTTAGTCATAGAATTTTAAAAAGCTGTTAGACTTATATTAAGTCTTTCTCAATATTATAAAAACAAATAAAAGAGAATAATACTTTTGTTTGAAATGACCCAGTCTAAAAATATGAGTCAATATGGTGAACTATGTTTTTCTTTTTACTTTGTACAACCTAATGGATTATCTAAAAAGATAAATAATAAAGTCATATATATTTATTTATGAAGCCATTAAAATTATATTATCTATTATTATATGTAATATTTTAAAACTATTTATCACACCCATTCAATCAACAAATATTCACTGAACACCTACAAAAATGAATGTACTTAATCTACGTGTCTAGTAAGTTCTACTTTTATATGACTTTTATTTAAAAACATATAAAAAAACAACATATGTATATATGTAATGCCAAGTAAATAACTTATTGTTTAAGGTATGTTATAAACTAGGTATAAATTCAGTTCAATCTCTAATTCCTATGTCTAAAATACCATATAATAATTAATGTCTATAATAATAAGATTGAATCATTAAAGGTAATATATCAACACCTGAGAGTTTTTAAAATTTAATGAACTGAATATGGCAGGATGATTTTTTTTTCTTTTTTATGGATAGAGCTAAAATGGGGTTCTCCTATATTTAACATTTTATTGTTAGGAAAAACAAACTGTCTTTAAAAATGAGTAATATAACATATTTTCTAAGTAAATAAGTGACAAACAAGCAAAAAACAAAACAAAAACCCTACACCCCAATTTTATAACATGGATACTTAATTGATAGTAGATAATAGAATGAAATTCTAGAAGAGAAAAAAGAAAGTACAGAAAATAAATAAGGAGGCAAAGAGAGAGGGAGAGAAAAGAGGGAGTGAAAAGAAGGAAGAGAAAAAGGGGGAGAGAGAAATAAACTAGAAAGATAATAAATAAGAGAAATATAAGTAATATCTTTTAAATCTAATGTTTCAGTTATGAAAGTATGCTGTCTCCCTCAAAGACTCTTTCAGATTGCCAATGACATTCAGCTATAATTTCTGCTACTACTCAGTTCTGACAGGTCACTGATTGAAAATTTGATGCATTAACAAAGTGCTGCCATTTTTAGCACAAAGTTTCACATGGTGTCATATTTCAAATCCTAGTATAGTTTTAAAATAAAGGAAACCAGTTTTTTACCTACAAGAAGGTGTGTCTGTATATAAAGGAACATAAGAACATTAAAGAAACATAAGAAAGGGTTAAAAATTCTTTTTGAATTACCATCAAAGTACTGTAAAAACTAAGTTAAACAAAATCTGATTTCTGGTTTGTTTGTTTTTTTACTTCCAAATAAACTAATATATATATACTAGAAAAGAAACCTTATGTAACCAGAAATGAATTGGTTATACTGATGATATGAGAGCTAAAATAATTTTTCAGGAAAACAGTCATTATTCACAATAAGTAAAATAAAAGTACCAAAGCAGACACTTAACTAACTGCATCATTACAGAATTACTCCATTAGAAATTATTTTATTGCTTTTCTTTGCCTTCTTCAAGAACAACATTACACTTGCTTAGGAATAATTCTTCCTTCTGGGAAACATGAAAGTTCTCAATTCTGCAAAACATTTGGTCCAGATAATCAATGGTCTATATTTAGTTTTCTCATTGGGTTTTAAATAAGATAGCTGGGCTCTGATTATATGATTAACTGTAAATTTAGGCATCTTAGCTTTATAATCTGACTACATTTTTAATTAGCATGTTTTTTTAGAATATATTTAAGCCATATTTACATTTACTTCTTCCCAGCCTCCATCAGACCAAATTCACCCACAAAATATTTTTGTTACTATTTAGATTTTCATAATTATCAATATTACTCAATAAGAAGTAAAGAGAAAAAAGATAATAAAAGCTCCCATAAAGTTCATTTCATAAATAAGCCAAGCCTGAAACCTAACTTTCATTTCGCATGTTTGGAATTTCTATTCATCTCCTTAAAAAATAAATTCAATTATTATATAGAACCCATAATTATTTAATGCTATTGGCAAATGGCTAAACTATTCTTCATCCGTTTTTTTTTTTTAAACATCATATAACCTAACACAATACGTATAACTACAAGTCACAGAATTGGTTGATCATAAAATCAATTTAGTGGTTTGTGAGTAGCACTAAAAAAAGGAGTAAAATATAAAATAAAATATAGTTAGAATAATGTTTCTTTGTGAAACTCTTATTTTAATAGAGTTTATATACATAAATGTATAAGTCTTGCTTTAAAATGCATTTTTAATGTAAAGTAGCATGATAAAGTAAATAATTTATATTATTGCTATAATAATGATATGCAAAAGGAAATGATTTGCTGTGGTAGTCTTGATTATATTAACAACATTTTATGCATAACTTTAATGAATTAATACATTAAAATAAAGGAAGCATTCCTATCTGTTCCCTGCCTCTACTTTGCATACCTATATTCTAATGATGGTTATCTCACAATTACCAGATTTTCAAGCAAGGTAAGTATGATTTTGTAAAGGAAACCATAAAATAAGGTTTAAGCCAAGAAATATCTACCTACTCTTACCTGTTGGTAATCCTTTTCCTCTCAATCGGTCACGAATAGCCTGGCTTCGATCAGGTTTTTGGTCACTGTCACAGCAAAGCTGATCCGTCTGTACATAGGTAATCAAAAATCAAGTCTGACAAAAGAATCTCCCTTTTTGTCATGGTAATAGGCTATAGAATAACATTAGTTGGACAATTTTTGGAGGGTATCGCATTAAGTAAAGACATTCCACATTTGCTATTTTTAATTTGTATTCCTTGGATAAGAATTTATGTAGCTCAGTTCTAGGCAATTCATTGTCAGAAAATAAAGGCAAGAAACAGTTATCAAAGAGCAGTCTGCTAACTAGGGAACAAAGTCAGCCCAATTAAAGTAGTTAAATTTGAGTTCCATTTGAAAATAGTAAACTTGAAGTGCTATCCCCTCCCCCAATTGATAACTATGTTCATCAATCAAGTAATATTATAATTTAAAAAATATATTAATACTGGTATAATCTAGCTGTTACCTGATTGTTGCAATGCATGGAGGGTACTGATACAAATTATTTTCTATATTTTTCCTGCCAGGAATTATTTTTGAGAAGTGCTTTAAACTAAAAGGATATATTGAGGGATAGCAATTAAATCTAAACCAATGCTCTTTTAAAAAAATATATATTTTTATTGATTTTGGAGAGGAAAAGAGGGACAGATAGAAACACCAATGATGAGAGAGAATCATTAGTCAGCTGCCTCATGCACAACCCTGACTGGGGATCGAGCCTGCAACCTGGGCATGTGCTCTTGACCAGAATCGAACCCAGACCCTTCAGTCTGCAGGTCAACGCTCTATCCACTAAGCCAAACCAGCTAGGGCTAAATCAATACTCTTTTGAGTCCCCTTTATAAAAAAATGTTTTAGTAGTCTTAAACTTTAGTACTTTAATCAAGGGTACTTGGTTTAAAATAAGGCATGTCAAATTGAATCTAATCCCACATTATAAAGCATGAAAAGTTAGACTGAACACTGGGCTTATTCAGATGATTATTAGAGTAGAAATTTCAAAAAATAAATGGAAGGAGAGAGAATGGTAAAGAGAAATTACTTAAATCTGGCAACAAGAACATACATACACATCTGGTTTTACAAACACACTCACACACACACGGACAAGCACGCACACACCCTAACATTTCTCCTCCAGTGAAACTTGAGTATGAGCCGAAACCGATTTGGCTCAGTGGATAGAGCGTTGGCCTGCGGACTGAATGGTCCCGGGTTCGATTCCGGTCAAGGGCATGTACCTTGGTTGCGGGTACATCCCCAGTAGGAGGTGTGCACGAGGCAGCTGATCGATGTTTCTCTCTCATCGATGTTTCTAACTTTCTATCCCTCTCCCTGCCTCTCTGTAAAAAATCAATAAAATATATTTTTTTAAAAAAAGAAAGAAACTTGAGTATGGACTAAAAAACTGTTTAAGATGGCTTATTCAAGGCATTGTTTCTTACCTATAAGAAGACT
Organism: Antrozous pallidus; assembly: GCA_027563665.1. Taxonomy (NCBI): domain Eukaryota; kingdom Metazoa; phylum Chordata; class Mammalia; order Chiroptera; family Vespertilionidae; genus Antrozous; species Antrozous pallidus. Next base: position 64,932,298 of record CM050511.1, read on the forward strand.
TAAGTGAATATAGTTCTGAAATGATGTTATCATGTAAACTACGTAAATGATGTTAGTCCAGATTGCACTCTATTGTCAGTAACTGAGGAGATAAGGACATCCTAAATCTTTGGGAATCCCTCCTATCATTCATTGAGCAATTACTATCAGGCAGGCCCTGCCTTAGTGCTGTACATACTTTATGTCACTTAGTCCTCAAAGAACCTCATGTGGTAGGGGTTTTTGAAGACTATTCTTCTCTTATTACATACAGTTCAAGGGGGAAATAGCAAGAAAATTTCTAAGAACTTTGAAGCAGCTCATCAACATTGAAATAATTATTTTCACAACTGTTCAGTAGTATGGGTAGATGGTATGTACTATTTTTCAGGTAACTAAAATTGAGGTTAAAAAAATTAACGTAACACCAGGGAAGAATCAGGACAAGTAACCTAGCCTACTGACTTTTACTCTATGCTAATCAATTTTAAGTAGGAATTATGGTCACTTGTAATTAATTTCACCCTGAGTGAAAGAAAAGTCATTTTATCAGCTATTGGTGTCAAGCACAGCCGCAGAGAAGCGTAATGGCTAACAGCATGGACCTGGGGTCAGAGAGATCCAAGTTGCAATTGTGTCTTTGTCATTTACCATGTATGTAGCATGGGTATGTAATTTATTCTTTCAGAGCCTTAGTTTCATTATCTCTACAATGAGAATAAAATTAAAATGAAACCTGGGTTTTTATGATGACTAGATGTGAAAAAGCACAAAGCCATTTAGCACAGTGCCTGGCTAAAGAAACACTTAAAAAATGGTAGCTGTCAGTTATTTCTGTCCAGGAGATGAGCAAGAGCATGGAAAGAAGAGGGGAGCATTGTTACTTCTACTTAGTAACAATTTGCCTCTGGAAAGGCCGGCTCTATATACACTGATCCTTCTATTCTCTCCCACTAAAGAACCCCATAACACGCCCCATACCAGACTTATTACTGTTCCTCAAACACACCCTGCTCTTTCCTATTTCACAACTTTTATTCAAGTTTACTTCCTTCTGCCCACATTACTCTTTGTGTCTAGTCTATAGGATCCGGTTCAAAGTGCTGTTTGTCCACGTGGGCCGAACTTGTATCCTTTCCCCTCAAGCTCTCATACTTTAAAAACTTTAATTTTAATACTCTCTTCGTATTTTATAATTGAATAAATGGTTGTTGAACAAATGGTTGTAGAACTTTAATTTAGATCTCTTAGAAAGTAGAACATATTCCATTCAAATTTGTATCTCCTATGGTATCTAGCACAGGTTTCATAAGTAGATGAGCAATATATAGCTATTGTAATAAAATGAACTAAATACCAAAAGTGATGGAGTCTTATCTAATATGGGCAATTATTAGATGGATAATAGAATTCTGTGGAGTTATAGTTCTTCATAGAAACAGATGGAAAAATAGTTCCAGCAACTTTACTGTAAAAGTAAAATCAGTAAACAGGACAAAGTCTTAGAGGAGGTGTGATATGACAGAGAGATCCCTTGGACTGACTAATAAGAAACATAAGTTCCATAAGCTATGTCTCAATTTTTTTATTTATAAAGTAAAGAAATTAATGTTGAGCAACATTTCTCAGAGAGTGTTACAAAAAGATCTGAAAAAAAAGATTCAAATAAGTTTGGGGTATGTTTCACTTACAAGCCAATCTCTCTTGAAGGTAATAATATAGCCTGGTGTAATAAAGACTGAAAAGTTGTGCAGTGGAACACAATTTCCCTTAAACAGTTTTTCCTTAAGCTGATTTAATTAGAGGAATTTAAAAAAATATTTGAAAAAATGTAGGAAATTTTGGTTTGGCTAGAGATCTTTCATAGATTTTCTTTGTTTCATAGATTATCTTTGTTTAAAAAAATCACATGTAGAAATATAAACAAACAAATCAAATACAAGTGGAGCATTGTAATTAAGGAGGGGAAATAAGCAGCCAAGAACCCCATGCTCTCAGCCTCTGTTACCTGCATTCCCCTTCATTACAGAATTGAAAAGGCTCCATGGGCTATAGTTTACAGACCACTGACCTAGTTATCAACTGGCAAAGTGTGTGGAATTTGGATATATTCCTGCCAGCCATATGACATCCTGGTTAAGATGGCAGAACTAAACCTCTAAGGATGAGGAAGCCAGCAAGAACATGTGTGACGGTAGTAAATACAGAACTCACACAAAGGACAGGGACTCTACTCAGGGACCATAACCCTAAAGGGTAAGAAAGACCTCATTTAGATCTAGATCAGATATCAAAACCCAAGGTGTATCCAAACTAGGGCAAATAGGATAGAATATAGCTTAAGAAGTGCACTATTAGATATAATTTGTCATTCCTCTGATTCTTCATATCCAAGAGGGAAAGTGGAAAAGTCCAGGTTTGGAGCAACATGGCAGGAATACACACATGTACCCTCTTCACCCCACCCTCCACATGCACCTGGTGACAGCGTCCAGTGGAGGAGGGGAGGGTTTTGGGAACAGCTAAGGGGCCCAGACAAATAAGTGGCCAAGAAAAAATAAAATGACAGAAAGCACATTTAAATAATTATAAAACTCATTTTGCATATCAATGAGTTTCTCATAATAGACCAATAAGACAAGGGCAGACATTTCCAGCTCATAATATGTCATATGGCTGGCAGGAATATATCCAAATTCCACACACTTTGCCATATGATTTTATGACACTTGCTGAATTAAAGATCTAAAGAATAGGTTTCATAAAATCTAGGAGACCCGGTCATTGTGCTATGCTTGTAAATTTTAATTACTGTTTCAAATAAACAACATTAGAAAAAAAAATCCAACCTCCTGTTCCTAGTTTTCAATGAGAAAATGCTACCTATAAAATAACTTTAAAGAAAATGTTGTTATATGCTAAATTTAAAAATATGACTATTATATGGCCTGGCCAGTGGCTCAAGGAATGAACACTGATTGACTATAAACCAAAAGGTCACCAGCTGGATATCTGATTGCAGGCCTGATCCCCAGTAGGGGACATGAAGGAGGCTGCCAATTCATGCTTCTTTCATCACTGATGTTTCTCTCTCTCTCTCCCTCTCCTTTCCACTAAAGAAATTTTTTAATTTAAAAAAACATTAAAAATATGATTATATGTAAAAATGGAACTGCAGCTTACCCCAGAAAGATTTCCCAGAACCAGTTTTACCAACTGTTTCACGTAGGAAAATGAAGGTGCACAATTGCTATTCCTAATGTGGGCACTGCAGGCATCCAGCACAGTCCGAACAGAAACCCGCGCGTAGATAACATCCTCACACATTCCAAGCAGTATGCTGTTGAGATGATCTCCAAGCTTGATAGGCTAAATATAAAGAACACAGAAACCACATTAATAGGTGTGAGTAAATCTTACAAATTTAGCCATTCTGGAAGTCAGAGGAACTACAACAAACACACTTCAAATACTTGGAGGAAATTAATTCCTTATCCAGTGGTATATATTCTTTACTGTATTTTACAGTAAAGATATCCCCAAAATTGGGGATATTCTATATTCTATCCTATTTGCCCTAGTTTGGATACACCTTGGGTTTTGATATCCCCAAAATTTATTAGCAGAGGATTAATATACATCTCCCAACATAGGAAGTACTGTAGAAAAACTCTGTGGCTTTTCTGTATATAAAGAAATGGAATTCTTTATTTAAATATTTTGGTTAGCATTTACAATATAGATATCATTTTTGGGGAATAAACAATTTCCTAATATTCAATAAAATATAATATTTTAAATATATATTTATTATAGATTGATATTCTTATGATAACTTAGAAGAGATTTCAAATATTACAATGACTAAAGATCATTTAAATATGTTTTCATTATGATGTTGTAACAAAGAAGAAAAATGTGAGATTTTTTTATTAGCTGAATAATCTGTAAATTATATCCAAATATCCAATAAACATACCAAGAAATGCAAATTAAAATCACAAAAAGAAGCCACCACACACTTGATAGAATGGTTAAAAAAGATTGACAATAGGAAGTACTGGTGAGTATTACTGGCAGTTAAAATTGGTACATCCACTTTAGTTTAAACATATGCTTTCCTTGGGACCCCTTCAGTTCCCCCCCATTTGGGCATTATATCATATTTTAAATATAGCTTAGATATAATCTCCTTTATATTCTAACACTTCAAGTCTATATCTCTGGTTTTCCACAGCACTCTCCATTTTCCCTAACATGGAGTTTTTAGGAATCAGAAGTAGTATAGAAAACTAGAGGCCCAGAACATGAAATTCATGCACTCAGTTGGGGGGAGGAGAGGTCCCTCAGTCTGGATTGCGAGAGAGCAAAGGCCAGGCCGAGGGACCCCATCAGTGCACAATTGGGGCTGGTGAGAGATGCAGGAGGTTGGCCAGCCAGGGAGGGACCTAGGGAAAGCTCCAGGGCTCATCCTGCCCGTCTTGCTCAGTCCCGATCAGCCGGACCCCATTAGCAAGTTAACCTACCAGTCAGAGCATCTATCCCCTGGTGGTCAGTGCACGTCATAGTGAGTGGTTGAGCAGCCTTAGCATATCATTAGTATATTATGCTTTGATTGGTTGAACGGCCAACCATACATCCTTCCGGATGACCTTCAGGACAAAGCCGTGGCAGTGGAGGCTGAGGCAGAGGCGGCATGAATTTCATGCACTGGGCCTCTAAGTATGAGATAAAGACTAGAAGCAGGGCAATGGTCATCAGAATCTGAGGCCTCAGTGTTACTTTAACATCTGTGCCTGCTCCCCTAGGGCCAGTGAAGTGTGATTTTTGAAGTGGAAAGAAAAAAAAGTAAAGAAGTCTAAATTCTACTCTGAGACTCAGAATTAGTATTCATACAGTTTTTGCACCAAAAAATATTATCACTTTCAGTACAAAAATGAATTATCATTTACAATCCTCCTTTATCAGTCATTAAATAAAAATAAACAAAGCACATTCCCATTTCTCTTGCTATAATTTTCTACATGGCTGCACTGTTGAAACCTGAGTAGTGACTGCTATGACCAAGAACATTCTAGAAATAAATAATTTATTTAGTTCTTTATTGTTATTTCACTCTGAGAGTGTGACATTATTAATGTGACATTATTAATTCCATAGAAATGCTGGAATGCCCAACAGCATGCTGTGGAATACATACAAATTTGTGAAGAACATTTTTTAAAATTTATTTTATTTTTCAATTACAGTTTATATTCAATATTATTTTGTATTAGTTTTAGGTATAAAGCATAGTGGTTAGATAATCATACACTTTACAAAGTATTTACCCTGATATTTCTGATTCCCACCTGGTGTTATACAAAACTATTACAATATTATTGAATATATTTCCTATTCTGTACTTTATATCCCTGTGACTATTTTGTAACTACCAATTTGTTTATCTTTATCTCACCCAGTCCCCCAACCCACCTCCCTTCTGGTAACCATCAAACTGTTCTCTGTATCTATGAGTCTGTTTTGTTTGTTCATTTATATTGTTCTTTAGATTCCACAAGTAAGTGAAATCATATTTGTCTTTCTCTGACTGACTTGTTTCATTTAGCATAATAACTTCTAGGTGCATCCATGCTGTTGCAAATGGTAAGATTTCATTTTTTATGGCCGAGTAATATTTCATTGTATGTATTGCCATAGCTTTTTATCTAATTGTTTACTAATAGGCACTTGGGTTGCTTCATATCTTGGTCTTTGTAAATAACATTGCAATAAACACATGAAAGAGCTTTTTTAAAAGTATAAAGTTGTACAAATGTGAAGACTTGACTTACTTGGCTCTGAGGTACTTCATGATCAGCCCCCCAATATAATGTCATTCCAAGAGAATAAATATGGATCTAGGAATATAATTTTTAAAAGTCATTTTATGTTAATTTTTTTAAATTTAAGCACTATATATTGATAATCTTTTGTTCCAAAGAAAGTATAATAGATAATTTGATAAAATCACTTTGTATTTCTTAATAAAAATGAGAACTTTCAAAATAGAAAATACAACTAGAAATTATTAAAACTCTCCCTCTTCTCCCCCCAATTCCCCAGCTCATCCTCTAAGCAGCCATTTTTTAAAGTTTATTTATGGAAACTCAAGCAAAACTTAAAATACATTCTTATTTTCACCTTATTTTCCAAAAGGTCAGAAACTTTTAAAATTACTTGCATTTTAAATTTAATAAGAGAGATATTTCCATATCAATGCTTACAGATCTCTTCATCCTTTTTAAATACTGCATAGAACTCCATTTTGTGGCTTAGCACTGTCTATTTAGCCAATCTATTATTAATGGGCAATTAGGATTATCCCACACTTTTGCTATTACAAATAATGTTTCAGTAGACAGTCTTGTTATATGTCATTTTGGACATTCAGGTATTTCTCTTGAATTGATTCTTTGAAATTATAGATAAAGGCTAAATCTTCTGTAGTTTTGATACATGTTGTCAGATTTCCCTTTCTACCAGCAACATGTAAGAGGTTTTCACAAGCCTTGTCCATAGAATGTTATGGATATTTGGATTTTTGACAAGTTGAAAGTGAGAAAAAAAATCTCATTGCAAGCATTTCTTTCTTATTATGAATTCATGGGGTAGTAGTTGGAGAACCAAGTAGGATGAAAAAAGATTACACACTTTTTGATTTAAAATTTTACTACTAGCAAGTTATTATGTTAATTTTCATACTTCTGTGGAATGTTGTAAGAGAAATGATATTCATAGCAATACTGAATTCTCCAAGATTCCATATCTAAATTATTACATAATATATACTCTATTTGTTCCCATTTTTTTTCATAGCCTTAACAATGAAATCAGGTTTCTCCTGGTCACAACGGCATCACCAGCCTCAGACTGAATATTTCTATCATAAACTTTTCTTCATTATTTCATCAAATGAATGGACAAACTCAGTCTGCTTTGCTTCCATTGTACTTATCCTGTATTTAGTTCTTTTCCCTATACTAATATTAGATTCCTACACAATCTTTCATACCACCTAGTTATCTACTTTTCGCAAACTTACCCTCTGAAATAAAAAAATCCCATCATATTATTCTCCTAAAATTAGGATAGCTCACAACTGACTCAGAAGAAAGTCTCAAGCTTTGGCATTTGGAGTCTTCCTTATTCAGAGCTATTGTTTTCTTTTCTTTCTCTAAGCACAGCCTGCCAGGTAGTAATGCTCTAGTCCAGTTGGCAAATTTTCCCATCACAGTGAATCATTTCACATACTAATAAGCTTGAGTAAAATGCCTTTCTACCTATTTTCACTTTTCTAAGTTCTACTCATTCTACAAAGCCCAATGTAAATACTACCTTTGCTGTGATATCGATCTACACTAAAAAGAACTTACATGTTCCTCCTCTCGATTCCCAAAATACTTTATACCTCTAAGTAGCATTCACTTCATTCTGCCATCTATTACACATTGTTCTATAGATGTTATCAGGATCAATTCTGTAGTTATTTTTTTTCCACCTTACAAGCACAATAGTTTATACACAGCATGTATTAAATACATCTTTGTGAACATCAGTTAATAATGGCTCACATATTTTCATATTTTTCTTAGTTCTATAAAATTTTGTAAAACAACTTTGAATTATTAATATAAATATGAATTTCTTAAAACACACAATCATTTTTAAAGTTTTCTTCAGAGGGTTGAGGTAGGGTAGACCAAACAAAATCAAGCAAAAAACCCCCCACAAAACTTAACAGTTACCTTTTCGACATCTGAGAGAGAAGTTAGTGATTGATTTTGAAGAACCTCGGGTGCAGTGAATGCTCGAAGATCCTTATTGGAAATATTTTCATCTGTAAATGACACACTACCCGATGGCAGCAACAGCAGAGACCACGGAGAAATGATAAAGCCAAGGGCAGCAGGATCAGCTATGCTTACTGGATTGTATCCGCACAGAATAAAGGAAAAAGAAAAGATAATTTCTCAAAGTTATAATCAGAGACACTGCAAAGCACTTAAATTAGTATCCCAGCCTATTCATATTACATGGTAATTGTAAAGTTACATACCCCAAGTCAAAGGAGAGTTTCATATATCAACTACTGTTCACATTATTAACAATAGTGCCTTGGTGGGGCTTAATTTTTCAAAACCTAGGTGGTAGATCTTAGAAACTATAAAGACAGAACTTTCATTGTTAGTGTAAGACTTAAACTAGTTTAAGTACTTTATCACAGTGAGATAGATACATAGGATAGAAAATGATAAGGATCAGTAGTTTTTAATCATTTTTGGGGGGATCATGGATTCCTTTGAGAATATGGTCAACACTATGATCTTTTAAGAAAACTACCTATAAAAACAAAACTCTGTATACAAAGGAGTTCATGATCTTCTGTAGCCCATTTATTGACCCCAGGTTAAGATTCCGTAATTTAAATTACAGTGGCCTGAAACTGACAGGAAATAATCAATTTGATAGTTCCTTAGATTTGGAATTAGTAAAGCTTTCAAGTACAATGAAAGGCTCTTTTTGTGTGTCAAAAGATACACCTGTCTGAACTTGGATTTTGTTGGGTGAGCATTTGTTCACTATTTCTAAACATGAGCTTAAGTAGCTTTTATATTATCAAATATGATAATAGGTCTCTAATTTTATTTTAATGTTTATCTGTATGGTTGCCTAAGAGCTCACGTTTAGAAGTATTTAAAAAATTTCTATTTCAGCAGTTCTCCTTTCAAAAGTAAACCTATACAATAGACCAAACAAAACAAACTTATTAGAGGGAAATTTATTTTGTTTTCCTATTTCAAAAATAAGCTAACATAGGTTTTAAGGTAACTGCTACGTGAACTGGAGTATAGACTCAAGAAACTGCTGTAGGAAAGCCACAGAAGGTCTGTAACCGCCAGTGCCATTATTATTCAATTTGATTGGGTTATACTGCTATCTAAGTCAAATCATAAGAAACTCACAAAAGTCTAGGCAAGAGTTTAATCAAACATACAGTATTTATGTGTTCCTAAAAACTACCTTTTTATTGGAACTGAATCATTTATCTTTTTTGAGTTTTAAACCTCTACCTGTGGCCAAGATTCTGATGTTTATGTCAATAAAAAATAAGCGATTGAAATTCATTCTTCCTTTGAAGATTAAAAATCCAACTATATCATTCTCTTGCTGTTTTATGAACCCCTAACTGTGTCAAGGAAGAAAATGTGGCTGAATGAATCTTTTAATCGGTCAGCACATGCTAGATTGCACTGAAGCAGAGTTACAGACCAGTGGTTCACACAGTCAGACCCATCCACACATTAGTCTGCTAAAAAATATGGCTCATATGTTTATAGCAAAATATGTTTCAATGAATCATCACAATTGGTAGGCCTAGACAGATTGTTGCCTTTCACAACCGCTTTATACATTTTCTGTTAAACACTTCTTAGGTATCTCCGAACAATATTTTCTTTGCCAAAGTATGCTACTCAAAATACTGAGGTATCACATGTCATTGCATTGTAAAGGAGTCTAAAATTCTTTTCAAATAAGCAATTAAGAGCACACTAAGAGACCATAATATCTGGTTGAGATGATGATGGCCTGCAATCAGACTGGTAGCACTAGAGGTAGTGAGAACCTGCTTTAGAAACTCAATGCACTTCCACTGAACTAGAGCAGTAGAGCCAGTGATAACAGAGTTTTCTGACAGACGGGGTGTGGAGTGGAAAAGAGAGGAATCAGGATGACTCCAAGAGTCTAGTCTCAATAACAGAAAGAATGGAGGGCTATCCACTGAGGTAGAAAAGACTACCGATAATGCTGTTGGCCGAAGCAGCAGTTTGAAGATGGTAGCTAGAAGTAGAACTTTACTTTGGGACCTATTCAGTTTGAGATATCCGTCAGATACTCAAATGGGCTGTCAAGTGGGCAGCTGGATCTGGAATTTGGGAATAAGATGTCAAAAAGACATATTTTTGGAAGTAACTGGCCTAATAATGCTATTTAAAGCACTGTTGCTGAATGGGACCACCAAAAAGTGAGTTATGACAGAAAAGACATCAAGACGAAGGACTGAGTCCTGGTGTGTGCCCACTCCAAGACTGCTTCTCCTCAGTCCTTTTCTAGGCTCATCTTCTCTTGGTCATCCATGTAAGGATGTTGCTGTCATATCCCTACCACACTTCTCCTTTCATTCATCACCCTCAATCTCCACAACACTATTTTAATTCTTTTTTTATTTTATTATTTATTTATTTATTTTTTTAGCCCTTCCATCCAGTTCCCCAGTAGCCAGCCCTAAACTGGGATTCTAACACTCATGTTTAATTCCTTATTCCTTATTGGACAGAATTATTATTTCTGGCATACCTGTTACCATCTGAATTTATAAATTACTGGGAATCACAGATAACAGAGGCACAAGTGCCTCCCAGAGGTCTAACTGCCATGCCCTTGTCCTACCATCCTGCATGCTGGTACTCACACATCTCCTCCTTAGTATCCCTGGCCACAGATTACACTCTCCCTTAACAGGGTGGCATGAAACAGAAACTGGGAAGTAAAAGCAATCCATAATTGCTTATCATTCTGAAATTACTAAGAGATTTATTCACTTACCAGCACAACCAAGGTGAGAAAACACATTATTCTGGCAAGAACTGTATCTTTTAACTTTTGCTATATATAATAGGTATTTGTTTGCTTGTTTGTTTTCTTTGAACATCTATAGTAAAACATAATTTAAGCACTATACATATTTAAACACTAGTGGTCTGGTGGTGCACAGATTTGTGCACATTGAAAGGAAATTAATTAGAAGATTCATGTTGTAATTATATGACTACAAAATATTACATGTCAAAATAGTATATATAATATCCCATATAATAAAGAGGTAATATACAAATTGACCATCACACCCTCACAAGATGGCTGGATCTGACCAGGCTGGCAGGGCGGTTAGTGAGGGACAACCAAACAACTAAACAAACAGGCTGTGTGAAATGAACAAGCCGGCAGGGGGATTAGCAAGGGACAACCAAATGACTGAACAAGCAGGCTGTGTGGGGTGACCAGGCCGGCAGGGGCGTTAGTGAAGGATGACCAAATGACTGAACAAGTAGGCTGTGTAGGGTGACCAGGCCGGCAGGGGGGTTAGTGAAGGATGACCAAATGACTGAACAAGCAGGCTGTGTGGGTGACCAGGCCGGCAGGGGGGTTAGTGAAGGATGACCAAATGACTGAACAAGCAGGCTGTGTAGGGTGACCAGGCCGGCAGGGGGGTTAGTGAAGGATGACCAAATGACTGAACAAGCAGGCTGTGTGGTTGACCAGGCCGGCAGGGGGGTTAGTGAAGGATGACCAAACAACTGAACAGTAGGCTGCATGGGGCAACCAGGCTGGCGGCGGGGAAAGAGAGGTTGGGGGAAATCAGGCCGGCAAGGGGAGCTGTTAGGGGTGACTAGGTTAGCAGAGGGGGGCAGTTCAGGTGACCAGGCTGGTGGGGGGCAGTCAGACATCCGCCAAGGGGTCCTGAATTGGAGAGGGTGCAGGTGCACCCCCTCCCCAGTGCACGAATTTTGTACACTGGGCCTCTAGTAGTATTATAAAATTAAAACACATGTGCAATTGGTGCCAGCAAGAGCTTTATATGTATCATATATGCATGAGTCAACCCTTATTTTTACATTGCCAGTGCACATGATATGTACTGGCTGGTTGGTTGGACAGTCAGACGGACATATGGTCAGTCACTTAGCCATATCCTATCTAATAAAAAAGTAATATGCAAATTTGACCGTACCTTTGCCACACCCACAAGGCATGCCCACAACCATGCCCACCAGCCAATCAGGAGCAGATTATGCAAATAAACCCCAACCAAGATGGCTGCCACCACTAAGAGCAGGAGGAAGGCTTGGGTTTCCCTGGCAACGGAGGAAGCCAAGCTTTCCACCTGCGGTTGCCTGCCTAAGCCTCCACTCAATGTTACAAAGTTTCAATTATAAAAGATACAGAAATGGTGGCAGCCACTGAGCTGGAGAGAACAGAGGCTTGGGTTTCCCTGGCAATGGAGGAGGCCAAGCTTTCAGCCTGCCATTTCTGGCCTAGGCCTCCATTCTAGGCTACAATGTTTCAAACAGAAATAGCTGCCAACATGGAGCGAGCAGAAGGCTTGGCTCCACTCCAGGCTACAAAGTTTCAATTGTAGACATAGATTAATCCCAGATACCAGGGCCTCCGCTTGGGTCGCTGGGGGGCGGGGGGGGGGGTGTCCAGCCTGCAAACCTCCACAGGCCCCTCGCCCAGGCCGCCCTTTGCCCCAAAGGAACCCCCACCCTGATTGGGAACACTCTTAAGGGCAAACCAGCTGGCCCCCACCCATGCACCAGGCCTCTATCCTATCTAATTTGCAGATTGACCATCACTCCAACACACAAGAGGGCTGCCTCCATGTGGACACAAGATGGCTACCACAAGATGGCCAGCAGGAGAGGGCTGTTGGGAGGTTCTAGGCCTGCAAGGGAGGGCAGTTGTGGGTGATCAGGCCAGCAGGGGAGGGCAGTTGGGAGGGACCAGGCCTGCAAGGGAGGGCAGTTGGGGGCGATCAAGCCTGCAGAGGAGGGCAGTTAGAGGAGACCAAGCGGCAGAGGAGGGAAGTTGGGGGGCAAATAGGCTGGCAGGGGAACAGTTAGACATCAATTAGGCTGGCAGGGTAGTGGCTAGCAGGTGATCAGGCTGGCAGGCAGAAGTGGTTAGGGGCAATCAGGAAGGCAGACAGAGTGAGCAGTTTGGAGCCAGCAGTCCTGGACTGTGAGAAGGATGTCCGACTGCCCGTTTAGGCCCGATCCTACTGGGATCGGGCCTAAACGGGCAGTCGGACATCCCTCGAGGGGTCCCAGATTGGAGAGGGTGCAGGCTGGGCTAAGGGACATCCCCCGCACCGGTGCATAAATTTTGTGCAACGGGCCTCTAATATATATATATAAAATCTCCTTCCAAAAGTTACAGGTGATTTGTTCATAGGATCCATAGTACTACTGGGGAGATTAAATGTATATATAGTGAGAAAAGAATATAAAGGTGATTTAAAGTATAGCAAAGTTACCTCAACTATAATGAAAAGAGAATTAATTTCTCTTTTTATATATGGCCCTTTAGATGAGTAATATCTGACGAGGATTAAGGGGGAGATTCCAAAGAAGAGCCAAAGCAAAGGCATGTGGACAGGAAATCATTAAGTTTGTACGTGGAACAGTAGAAATTTTGGACAGAGGAATGGTGGAGGAGAATAATGAAAATACGTTAGCAAGGTTGGTCATATTTTTGCTTGTTAAAACACACACACACACACACACACACACTTCCACACAAATGACATAAATATTTTCATTTGATTTTTAAACTTTAAACATCTTGTAATAAAGCACCTGTGACAACAGACTACATTGCTGTTGAATGCCCTACACACACACACACACACACACACACACACACACATACACACACACACAACTTTAGGTACCAAATTCTTTAGAAAACTATTAAACCACAAAATATATTTTAAAATAATTGTAAAATGTTATGCAAACATACAAGTGAGGAAATTTAGACTAATGCCTAGAATCAGTCTAATGTACTTTCATTGTCTATCTAAAAGGAAGGAATTTAAAGCAAATGTATTCAAAGTCCTTCAAGAATGCTAACTAAAGATTATTTTAAAATGGAATTCCAGAAGCTTGTAATTTAATGTCCTATAATATTTCAGTTGTGTGATAATTGTCCTCAAGAATGTTATTATTATGAAAGAGTAAATCTGATGTGAACTGATTCCAGTAGTCAAACAATTCTATTTATAGACCTTACCAACATTCCACAGAAAAAAGTTGCTTAAACAGAATTTCAAGCAGCTAAAAGCAAGGTTAGAAATAAACAGAAATCTGATATGCAAAGAAAGGTCTTAGAGCTTCCTTCCAATAATACCTTCAATGAACACATAGCTCCACATATTTTTTTCTGAGAGACCTTGCCATTTCCATTGGTCCCCTATATTTTAGTTTTTGGCTTTCCATTTAAAATATTAAAATTAGGGAAATAATCAGAACTGGGTATCAAATACGATAAGGGAATACTAAACAAAAGTATCAGGGAATCATCTTGTCTTAGAACAATGACACCTGTTTGACCTGAAAAAATTCCTTATGTTGGTATGCTTGAGATTGTCCCAGAGGCCCCTTATACTATCTTCAATTTTTTGGACTCTTTTGGCTTCTTGCTTTTCCAGCTGAGTGGATTTTGCTTTTTTGTATTTCAAATCTTTGACTTGGTTTTTGCGGTCATCTGGACTGCTTTTAGGTGTTTGCATAATATTTTTTGTTGCACTCAGTGTATGCTTAATTTCTAGTTGGTCTTTTTTCATATCCTTGTAGGCATTGTTCATTTCTTTGTAGGTGTTATTTATTTTGTCATAGTTCTCATTAAGTTTCTCGGCCTTTTCTAGTAGCCTCTTCATAAACCTAATTACTGTGGTTTTGAACTCTATGTCTAGTCTTTTTTCCTCCATTTCTTTCACAGCTGAGTTCTTTCCTTTTCTCTGCATTGTGGTTGCTTTCCTGAGTTGGTCCCTTAGCAGTGTGTGACAGGTATCCTCTAAGGAACAGTGGCTCAGCTTCCTTATGCAGCACCCGGCGTCAGCCTTAGGTCCGCCCTACGTGGTGCACAGCTTCAGCCTCTATGGGGCTCGCGGCGTCAGCTTATCTGTGCGGCTCACGGGTCTCAGTGTTGGGTGGCAATGTAAATCCACCGCTGGTCTCCCTGTTGCCAGACAACTCTGCCTCTCCCCAAATGAGTCTGCACAGCCAAAGTCTCACTCAGGGTTGTAAAACAAAGCAGTACGGTGGTCTCCGAGCAAATGAGCAAGTCGTGCGTTCTCTGCCGGGTTGCGCACTCCAGGAACTGCTGCTCCAATTTACTTGTGCACTCTTCCTAAACACACAGACCTCAGCCGCGCCCGGATCCTCCTTTTCCCGACCTGGGAGCTCGC
The DNA here is from genome assembly GCA_027563665.1 of Antrozous pallidus. NCBI lineage: Eukaryota > Metazoa > Chordata > Mammalia > Chiroptera > Vespertilionidae > Antrozous > Antrozous pallidus. The sequence continues at coordinate 64,947,350 of CM050511.1, forward strand.
CTGGAACTGGGGGGTCGGTGCTGTGGGAGGCCTCTGCCCTCCCTGCTGGAGAAAACCAGCTGGGCTTGCTGTCTGCCACCCGTCCCCCACCACTTGCTCACGCTCCGAACCTCAAAGCTGCGCACCGCTGCTCCTCCTGAGTCACCGTGTCCCACCTTTACTTTTATGTGTGGAATTTTCATTCAGCCAGCTCTCTGGTGATTTTGGACGTTGTTTGTTCTGTTGTTAAGCTGTAGTTTCAGAATTGTTGCGAGGACAGCAAGATAGGTGCTTACCTATGCCGCCATCTTAGTTCTCCCCAATCCTCTCCTAATTCTTATAAAAATTTTTTTTCAGCTTATAAAGCCTTAGTGAGACATTTTATAAGACTTGTGTCAAGCCAGAAAGTGTTACAAGCAACTATTTTATATAAATAGTTACAAGTAACTATTTTATAACAAAGTCATTTTGAATTAGAAAGGCAAAATTAGTATCCAAAATAATTTTAAACTAGAAGTGAGACCTAGATAGTTCTTCTCTGTTTATAAGGAGGAATCAAAACAAATGACACCAAACTCAGGATGTCACTGACTGTGAATTCAGAAATAAATTGCCTTGATTCAGAGGGGAGGAACCAAGATGGCGGCATAGGTAAACACCTAAACTGCTGCCTTGCACAACAATTTCAAAAATACAACTAAAAGACAAAACGGACATCATCCAGAACCACCGGAAAGCTGGCTGAGTGGAAATTCTACAACTAGAAGGAAAGATAAAAGGACACTGAGACTCAGAGGAGGTGAGGACAGAGGTGCTGAGATACGGAGAGAGAGGCGCAGAGACGCGGAGACGCGCACGAACAGATGGCTGAATACTCAGCTAGTTTTCTCCAACAGGGACTGAGACAAAGGCTCCCCACTGTGCTGAACCCCAGGTCTAGGCGAGTCTTGGGGAACCTATACTCAAATGGGGTGAAACTGGACTATCAGGAGGAAGCACACTGAGACTCAGGAGCTGCAGAAGCACGGAGCTTGTGGAGAGGGCGTGAGGCCGGTTTTCTCATTCGGGAGAAAAACAAAACCTCCGGATTGCACTGTACCCCAGTTCCAGGTGAGATTTGGGGTATCCAGACTCATTTGGGGAGAAACTGGACTGTCTGGCAGGAGGCAAAACTCAAGAACAGCTTTCTCTTAGAGGTGCGTGCAGCCATTGCCACAAGACACGGAGACCCTGGTGCCGCTTAGGGCAAGGCTGATGGGAAACCAAGGCTGACTGCTCAGCCCTGAGACTCTGCTGCATCCAAGCTGAGCACAGAGGCTCTTCCAGCATAGACACAGATGATCTTCCTAGTCAATTGGCCTGGAGGTCAACCCCTCCCAGTGATACCAACAACAATCAAGACTTAACTACAACAAGGCTGAGCACATAGCCCATAAAGGGGTGTACCAAGGGTCTCCATCTCAGGTAACTGGGGAGGCTGAGCCACTGTCCCCTAGAGGACACCTACTACACAAAGCCACGAGACAAACTCAGGGATGCAGCCAAAATGTGGAGACAAGGAAACAGATCACAATAGAAAGAAATGGAGGAAAAGAAACAACTGGACATAAAGTTCAAAACCATGGTTATAAGGTTTTTCAAGAATTTCCTAGAAAAGGCCGATAAATTTAACGAGACCCTCGAAGATATGAAAAAAGACCAACTAAAAGTTAAGCATACACTGACTGAAATAAAAAACATTAAACAGAGACCTAACAGCAGACTAGAGGACTACAAGAATCAAGTCAAAGATCTGAAATACAAAAAAGCAAAATCCACTCAGCAAGAAAAGCAAAGAGCAAAAAAAAATCCAAAAAATTGAAGACAGTGTAAGGAGCTTCTGGGACAACTTCAAGCATACCAACATCCGAATTATTGGGGTGCCAGAAAAAGAGAGAGAGCAAGATACTGAAAACCTATCTGAAGAAATAGTGACCAAAAACTTCCCCCACCTGATGAAAGACATAGTTGAAAGTCCAGGAAGCGCACAGAACCCCAAACTATAGGAATCCAAAGAGGACCACACCAAGACACATCATAATTAAAATGGTAAGAGCAAAAGACAAAGAGGGAATATTAAAAACAGCAAGAGAAAAACAGTTAGTTACCATTAGTTACCTACAAGGGAGCATCCATACGACTGTCAGCTGATTTCTCAACAGAAACTATGCAGACCAGCCGGGAATGCCAACAAATATTCAAAGTGATGAATAGCAAGAACCTATAACCAAGATTACTCTACGCAGCAAAGCTATCATTCAGAATTGAAGGTCAGATAAAGAGCTTCACAGATAAGAAAAAGCTAAAGAAGTTCATCACCCCAAACCAGTAATATATGAAATACTGAAAGGTATTCTTTAAGAAGAGGAAGAAGAAGAAAAAGGTAATAATAAAAATTATGAACAACAAATATGTCTATCAAAAAGTGAATCTAAAAATCAAGTGCATTTAAAGTCTGATGAACAGAATAAACTGGTGAATATAATAGAATTAGGGACACAGAAAGGGAGTGTACTGACAATTCTTGGGGGAAAAGAGGTGTGAGAGGTGCAAGAAGAGACTGGACAAAAATCGTACATCTATGTATGAAGACAGTGGGGGGGGGAGGTAAGGGCAGAGGGCGGGGTGGGTCCTGGGTGGAGGGAAGCTATGGGGGGAAAAAAGAGGAACAACTGTAATAATCTGAACAATCATTATTAAATAAAAAAATAAAAAATAAATTGCCTTACCCACCTAAAAATTTATTTTTAAATAGCACTCCTAAAGTAAAGCAAAGTACAAATTAACTGCCCACACATTTTGTTTCTTTTCTGACACTTTCTATAAATCCAATTAATATCTACATTGTATCTCCTCAGGCTTGAAGTGATCATCTTTGATCTTTTCTACCCTGTTTGACAAATGAATATACCATTAAGCATACAACCAATGTCTAGAAAAGTTCCTGGGATTAACACCAATTTCTATTTTCCAAGAAAGATCCAAACTTTTCAGACAAAATTATTCCACATAAATGTAACCAGCAGTGGACTTCTAAAAGAATTTGCTTTAAGGTAGTTTCTTTTTAAAATACACCAGTCATATTTTATTTGACCATCCTATTCAAGCAGTTGTAAAACTGTTAATCATGAATGGTAAAGTCTATTTTAAAACCTGATCTTATGGCTAGCTTATTAATTTTGTTGAAACAACTCTAGAACCAAGTGCTAAGCTTCTTTTAAAACACATTTATTTTGCCACCTAACAACGTGATGACAGTCTCTGTAGATCATACAACTGCCACATTATACTTTGCCAGACAAAATAAACTATTACTATAATCAGTAATAGAAATAAGTTTTATGGTAAAGGCATTTTATAAAGCATCAGGTTTTTGGTTTGTTTTTCAATATGGAAGCTTCAAGTTAAAGGAGATCTTTCACCCTTGCTTATCTGCACACAGCGGGGGAAGGAGACAGCACAATTAAAAAAAAAATGAACTCAGCGAATTCTCTTTACTTTTATTCAAAAACCAGTCAAGAGGTGACTACCATTTATCTCATTTTTAGATAACTGGGTGAAAAAGTCAATGAATATTAGTAAATATTTCCAGTTTCAGAAGGGGAAGAAAATATATAGCTTTCTAGAGAGGAATTTGCTTTAGTTATGATGATATGATTCCACAGAATTCTGATATGTAACTACTTATAAAATATATTTTTGTGATCACTAATGCCATTCTCTCCTGTTCTTCAATCACTGCTCTCCCACCCCTGTTTACATTTTAAAGAAAATTTCCTTCTCAAATAATAAAGTGGAAAGGAGGCTTATTTGGATGATAAACTATTCCATTTTTCAAAAAGAAATATTAAGGATACATTCCTCATAAAAAATGTTAACCATGACTGGTGCTCATCACCCTAAAAAAGTAAAAATCCTAACTGTTATTAAGTGATACAAGGCACAAAGCCACCTTTTAATTATTTTATTTGAGAATAGGGTGAAGTAATTGTAATATGTATTCTTTGAAAAACTTGGTTACATAAAGTAGATAAGTCTCAGAATGTTAAGTAAAAAAAGACAGAAAACACAAGAGTTCACATTGTATGATTTTATTTCTATCATGTTTATTTTCAGGCAAAATTTAAACTGCATGATATATCATAATAATGATTACTCTTGGTAACCCAAAATTGACTGATTATAATGGAGCATGAGGGAGCTTTCCTGGGTGCTAGAATTACCCTGGGTGCTAGAATAATTCTAATACCCAGGGATGGTTATATGAGTGTACACATTCATAAAATTCTTCAAGCTGTATAATTAAGAATAATGCTTTTTACAGTATATATTTTGTCTAAACATTTGAAAAAATCCCTGTCCTATCTAATAAAAGAGTAATATGCAAATTGACCACATCTCCGCTAAACACACAGGCAATGCCCACAGCCATGCCCACCAGCCAATCAGGAGCAGATTATGCAAATAAACCTCAACCAAGATGGCTGCCACCACTGAGAGCAGGAGGAAGGCTTGGGTTTGCCTGGCAACAGAGGAAGCCAAGCTTTCCGCCTGCCATTACCGGCCTAGGCCTCCACTCAATGCTACAAAGTTTCAATTATAAAAGATACAGAAATGACGGCAGCCACTGAGCTGCAGAGAACAGAGGCTTGAGTTTCCCTGGCAATGGAGGAAGCCAAGCTTTCCGCCTGCCATTGTCGGCCTAGGCCTCCACTCTAGGATACAAAGTTTCAAACAGAAATGGCTGCCACCACAGAGCGAGCTGAAGGCTTGGCTCTGCTCCAGGCTTCAAAGTTTCAATTGTAGACATAAATTAATCTCAGATCCCAGGGCCTCCACTTGGGTCACTGGGAGGCGTGGCCGGCTTGCAAACCTCCACAGGCCCCTCACCCAGGCCACCTCTTGCCCCAAGAGAACCCCACCCTGATCTGGGACACACTTCAGGACAAACCAGCTGGCTCCCACCCATGCAACAGGCCTCTATCCTATCTAATAAAAGAGTAATTTGCAGATTGACCATCACTCCAACATACAAGAGGGCTGCCCCCATGTAGTCAAAGATCCTGTCCCCATGTGGACACAAGATGGCCATCACAAGATGGCCAGCAGGGGAGGGCCGTTGAGAGGTTCCAGGCCCTGCAAGGGAGGGCAGTTGTGGGCAATCAGGCCAGCAGGGGAGGGTAGTTGGGAGGGACCAGGCCTGCAAGGGAAGGCAGTTGGGGGAGATCAAGCATGCAGGGGAGGGCAGTTAGGGGTGACCAGGCTGGCAGAGAAGGGAAGTTGGAGGCAAACAGGCTGGCAGGAGAGCAGTTAGACATCAATTAGGCTTGCAGGGTAGTGGTTAGTGGGTAATCAGGCAGGCAGGCAGAAGTGGTTAGGGGCAATCAGGGAGCAAGCAGGCAGGTGAGCAGTTTGGAGCCAGCAGTCCTGGATTGTGAGAAGGATGTCTGACTGCCCGTTTAGGCCCGATGGATTAGGCCTAAACGGGCAGTCAAGACATCCTTCTCACAATCCAGGATTGCTGCTCCAAAGAGTCCCAGATTGGAGAGGGTGCAGGCTGGGCTGAGAGACATCCCCCACCCCCATGCACGAATTTTGTGCACCGGGCCTCTAGTCTATATATATAAAAGGCTAATATGCTAAGTATACGACAGTCTGACCAGTTGCTATGATGTGCACTAACCACCAGGGGGAAGACATTCAATGCAGGAGGTGCAGAGCTGCAGTGTCTTGGCGGTTCTCCCATGACACACCCCGAAACCAGAGAGGAGGGAGCCCAATTCCTTGCAGGGCTGCACGACTCTACCTTTGGCCATGGGTTATGTTGTTGCTGGGGCACTGTCGGCCCAAATCTGGTTTACTGCACACTTTTGTTTGCATTCCAAACCCTGTACAACAGTAATTTTGCAGATGCTCTCTTGCACTCTGGGGATGTTGGAGAGCTGATTTCGGCCCGATCCTCACAGGCCAGATCGAGGGACCCCACCTGCTGGAGGAACACCACTCACTCTGCTGACGCAGGGGTGGGATCTCAGCCTCGGGAGGTTGGCTCCAGGGCATGTCTGGCCCCTCTTGCCCAGACCTGCCCCATTAATTTCCTTTTAATGTGCACGAATCCATGCACTGGGTCACTAGTAAGTATATAAACTGAACCAATAATGATAATGAGTAAAATCACAAAAAATCAACAAATATGGCACTAGAGATAGAGAGCATGATCCTCAGCAACTTTCCCATCTACATGTATGATTCTTTAAGATTACAAAATGACCTGTAAAATGTAGAGCCAAATAACTTCAAATCAAAACAAGTGTAGATATTGACTATGTATTTGTGGGACAGGAGAGGTTTGCTCCAAGTGCTTCAAACTCTTGTTAAACAATCCACATTATTCCTTTTTTAAATGCTAAATATTAAATTAATGTCATGTCTTATAATTTGTTTCCAGGGAACAAACAGTATAATTTTATCAGGTTGAAACACATTTAACTTGAAGTACCTGATAATTCTGGTCTTATAAATGCTGGGCAAGATGTAGCATGTCAAAAATAACTGATGCACCTTGTTAAACAGGAAAATTGTGATTGTAGATAATTGGAAATGTAATACAGGCAAGTTAGGTTTGAGTCTTTTAAAAGCTCCATACACTATACAAATATTTATGCAAAAGCTCTTAATTCATAAAAACTTTCTATATTTCCTATAAAGACTTTAAAAAGTCAAGAATTAAATATTTAAGTTCTGTGCTTTGTCTCCCTTCTCACACACTGAGTTGCTTATTTTCCTTTGGTTCTACCAGATTAAAAGTTTTACATATTCTTTCTACATGAAATTTGTGCACAGAGGGGGGGGTTCCCTCAGCCCAGCCTGCACCCTCTCCAATCAGGGACCCCTTCGGGGATGTCTGACTATTGGCAGTCAGAGATGTCTGACTGTCGGCATTCAGACATCCTTCTCGCAATCTAGGACCACTGGCTCCTAACTGCTCACTGGCCTGCTTCACTGATCGCCCCTAACTGCCTCTGCCTGCCTGCCTGATTGCCTCTAACCACCTCTGCCTGCCTGATCACCCCTAACCACCTCTGCTTGCCTGTTTGATCGCCCCTAACTGCTCCCCCACCAGCCTGCTTGCCCCTAAGTGCTCCCCTGCTGGCCTGATTGCCCCTAATTGCCTCTGCCTTGCCCCACACCTGGGACCCAGGCTTCCCTTCCTCTGGCCAGCTATAGGCACCCAGGACCCGGGCCAGCTTCACTCAGGCCGGCCGCAGCCACAGGCAACCACAGGGCATGCGGCTTGTCCCCCTCTTGGGCCACAGGCACAGGTGCAGCTGCTGGTACCCAGGACTGCGAGGAAGGCAGCTTGTACCTTTCCTAGGGCAGAGAGGCAGGCACAGCTGATGGCATCCGGGACCGTGGAGTGGGTGGCTTGTTCCTCTCCCAGTCCGTAGCCTGTTTGGTCCCCATTCCTCTCTCCCCAGTGTTGAGTGTCTGAGCTGTTATGGCACGATGGCATGAAGGTGTGATGACTATTTACATATTAGCTCTTCATTATATAGGATTTTAACTTGTCACAATCTATCTTCAAGTGGATAAACACTTCACATCTTGTGTAGAAACTTTCATTTTTCTCAGGTAATCTTTGTGCTATTGTTATCCTGTATTTTACTTCCACAGATGCTATAAAACTGACATTACATTATTATTTGTTTAAATAGTTAACTATCTTTAAATATATTTCAATAATAAGAAACTTCTATTATATTTTTTCCTATGCATATATTATCTTTGGTGTTTTCCATTTCTTGGTATAGATCATTATTTGTATCTGAAAATTTTATTTCTGCTTGCAGGACTTCTTTTAACATTTCTTATGCTACAAATCTGCTGGTGATTTAAAAAATTCAAACTTTTATACCTAAAAATATTTTTAACTATTTCTAAAATAGTTAAAATATGTTTTGACTATTTTAAACTATTTTAAAAACATTTTCACTCAGTCTAGAATTATAAATTGAGAGGATTTTCACCCTTCAAGTACTTTAATGATGTTGCTCTACTATCTTCTCCCTTATACTGTTTCTGATGAGAAATCTTTTGTAATCTTTATGTTTATTCCTGTGTATAGAGTGTCTCTTTTCTTCTGACTACAGCCCGGCACCCAGCCACCTTAGGGCCCTGAAATCAATCAGGGCCCAGCCATAACTGGGTGGCCCCACCCACTGCTCCAGCCCGGCCTAAACCCAGTGCCCTTTCCAGACCTGGGCACCCAGCCATCGCCCTGTGATTGGCTGGTGGATGTGGCTGGTGAGTGTGGCTGGTGGGCGTGGCTTATTGGGAGTAGCAAAGGTATGGTCAATTTGCATATTACTTTTATTAGATAGGATAATTATCCTTTCCACATTTAAGGATATTTGACTATGCTAACTCTAAAGCCAATACCTCTACAATTCTTAAGAACAGAATCAAACCCTTAATTTGTTTTAATTCCTATTATTATATCAACCTAAATGTTATTTTATTTGTAATTTTGAAGTCACATCATTATTAAGCTTTTATACAGCTAATGATTATTTAGGTTTACCATCATGTTGACTAGTTCATTTGCTATCTTCTTCCTTCTAACTGAAATACATTCTTTGTTAATTGGTTTAGAGAGGGTTTCCCTGACAGTAAATATTCTGTTTTCATATGAAGATGCACTGCTTTGATTTTTTTTTTGAACCACGATTTAGCAAGATATCAAATTCTATCTGCACATTCCAGTGCAGTAGTCATTAGCCACCTGTGGCTTTAGAGTGGAAAACATTTTCTTTTAAAAACAATGAGTTTCAGCTCAGCTGGTGTGGCTCAATGGTTGAGCATCAATCTATGAACCAAGAATTCACTTGTTCCATTCCTGGTTAGTCACATATCCAGTTTTTGGACTTGATCCCCAGTAGGGGGCATGAGGAGGAGGCAGCTGATCGATGTTTCTCTCATTGATGTTTCTCTCTATCCCTCCCCTGTCTCTCTCTCTCTCTAAAATCAGTAAAAACGTATATTTTTAAGAAAAAACAAAAAATGAGTTTTAAACTAATAAGGAAAAAGTCAAGCTCTTAATTTAAAAACTACAACAATTTTTGAAAAATATTTGATATATTTTAAAAAGAAGCTTTAATTAAATAACTGCACATATTGAAAGAATACAATTTGATGTTCTGATATGAATATACCTGTGAAACTATTACCACAATGAAGATAACATATCCACCATCCAAATGTTTATTCATATAATTTTGTAATCACAGTTTCCTCCTCCCCTTGTGTAACTCTCATCCCCAAGTAATCAACTGATTAACTTTACCATTATTGTTTAGTTTGTATTTTTTAGAATTTTAGATTAAAATCATACATGTATTATTTTTGCTTATTTCCTTCACTCAGTGTAATTCATTATTTTGAAATTAATCTATGCTGTTGTATATATCAAGAGTTTGCTCCTTTTAAAAATATATACATCTTTATTGATTTCAGAGAGGGAAGGAGAGGGAGAGAGATAGAAATATTAATGACAATCATTGATCAGCTGTTTCCAGCACACACTTCCCCCTGGGGATCACAATCCAGGCACATGCCCTGACTGGGAATCAAACCATGACCTCTGGTTCATAGATCAAGACTCAACCACTGAGCCACACCAGCCAGGCAGTTTGATCCTTTTATTGTTTCGTTACTTGGACATACCACAATTTGTTTACCCATTCACCTGTTGATAGACATTTCATTTCTAGCTTTTGGCTACTGCGAAACAATTTGCTATGAACATTCATGTACAAGTGCTTGGATGGAAATATATTTTCATTTTTTTTGGTTGTTAAACAGTTTCCAAAATGTAAAACCATACCATTTTCCATTCTCACTAGCCATGAATAAAAGTTCCACTTGCTGCCAAGTCTTTGCTATTATTGGTGTGGTTCATTTGTTAAATTTTAAACATTCTAATAGATGTGTACTACTATTTCTCTGGTCTTAATTTGCATCTTCTTGATGATTAATGATATTAAGAATTCTGGATTTCCCTGATGACTAATAACTTCATGTTATCTTCTTTGGTAAAGTTTCTGTTCAAATCTTTTGCCCAATTTTTTGGGGGGAGTTGTTTGTTTCTTACTATTGAGTTTTGTGAGTTCTTTATATACTATGGATATAAGTCCTATATCCATTATATAATTTACTTACAAATATTTTCTCCCACACTTTTTTCATTCTCTTAATGTATTTAGAAGAGATGCTTTTAATTTTAATTTGTATAATGTCCAGTTTATCTTTTTTTTTTTAATAAATCAAGCATTTGGTATCTTATCTTAGAACTGTTTCTCTAATCCAGGATCACAATAATTATCTCCTACTAGATGCCTGGTGCATGAAATTCGTGCATGGGAGGGAGAGGGGTCCCTCAGCCTGGCCTGCACCTTCTTCAATCCAGGACTACTGCAAGATTGGGCCTAAACCAGCAGTTGGACATCCCTCTTGCAATCCAGGATCACTCGCTCCTAACTGCTCACCTGCCTGCCTGCCTGATCACCCCTAACCACTCTGCCTGCCTACCTGATCGCCCCGAACTCCTTTGCCTGCTGGCCTTATCACCCTTAACCACTCTCCCCTGCTGGCCGGATTGCACATAACTGCTTCTGCCTTGGGCCCTGCCACTGTGGCTTTGTCCGGAAGAATGTCCAGAAGATGCCCGGTCTATCTGATTTAATTAGCATATTACCCTTTTATTGGTATGGTTTTTAAAAATATATATTTTTATTGATTTCAGAGAGGAAGGGAGAGGGAGATAGATAGAAACATCCATGATGAGAAAGAATCATTGATTGGCTGCCTCCTTGCACGCCCCACATTGGGGATCAAGCCACAACCCAGGCATATGCCCTTACTGGGAATGGAACCATGACTTCCTGGTTCATAGGTCAAAGCTCAACCACAGAGCCACACCAGGTGGGCTGGAAGTGGATTTCTTTAAAAAAGAACCAAAAATTCAAATCTCAGAGTATAATTCATTTCCCATTCTTCTACTAATGGACTTTGAGAGCTGATATATTTCTGGTGGGGGAACAGGCCACGTGTGCACCTATCCTATCTGATAAAAGAGTAATATACAAATTAACTATCAGTCTGATACACCCACAAGCCACGCCCAGCAGCCAATCAGGAGCAAGTATGCAAATTAACCCAACCAAGATGGCTGCAGCCATGGAGCAAGTAGGAGACTTGCGTTTCCCCACCAATGTAGAAAGCCAAGCTTTTCACACACCTTGGCAGGCCCAGGCCTCCACTCAAAGTTAAAAAGTTTCAATTTTAGAAGATAAGTAAATTCCAACAAAAATGGCTGCAGCCACAGAGTAAACATGAGGTTTGGCTCCGCTCAAGGCTACAAAGTTTCAATTATAGAAGATAAATAAATCCCAGTCCCAGGGCCTCCACTTGGATCGCCAGGGGGCATGGCAAGTCTGCAAACCCAGGCCCCTCACCCAAGCAGCCACATGCCCCAAGGGAACCCCCACCCTGATCCAGGACACCCTTTGGGCAAACCAGCTGGCCCCTACCCATGTACCAGGCCTCTATCCTATCTAATAAAATAGTAATACACAGATTGACCATCACTCCAACACATAAGAAGGCTACCCCCATGTGGTCAAAGATCCTGCCCCCATGTGGACACAAGATGGCCACCACAAGATGGCCAGCAAGGTAGGGCAATTGGGAGGGACCTGGCCTGCAAGGAAGGGCAGTTGTGGGTGATCAGGCCATCAGGGGAGAGCAGTTAGGGGTGACCAGGCCGGCAGAGGAGGGAAGTTAGGGGTGACCAGGCCTGCAGGGAAGGGCAGTTGAAGGGGACCAGGCCTGCAGGGGAGGGCAGTTAGGTGTGACCAGGCCTGCAGGGGAGGGCCGTTAGGAGCAAATAGGCTGGTAGGGAAGCAGCTAGGCATCTATCAAGCTGGCAGGGGAGTGGCTAGGGGGTGATCAGGCTAGCAAGCAGAAGCTGTTAGGCACAATCAGGAAGGCAGGAAGGTGAGCAGTTGGGAGCCAGCAATCCTGGATTATGAGGGGTCCCAGGTTGAAGAGAGTTCAGGCTGGGTTAAGGCCTCCTCTCCTCCCCCATGCATGAATTTCGTGCACCAGTAACAAATAATAATTTTGCTTTATCTGAAAAGATTATCTTGTGGACTGGAAAAAGGGGTTTTATGGAAAGCAATCACAGGGTGATATAATCATAAATTCCTATCTGGGCAGTTCATGGTGAGTAGTCATGCTCTAAGCATACAACTGCTTTACTACAAGACTTATCTTTGCCTTAAGCAAGTCCTGTTCATTTTTTCTGTACATCTAGGTTAATATACTTTTGAAATGCTCCCTAGTAATGCTAACCTCAGAGAGTTAGTTCAGGCCCCTCCAAAAAGAATATAATTTTAATTACCCTATAATCCAATCTTCATATGACCACCACCAAGAAAACACATTTTTACTTTGCAATCCCATTCCCAAACTGCTTCCTCTCACCTTCTTTGCCTTTATGTAATCTTCCTTACTTCCCCCCTTAATTTCAAAGACATAAAAGGAGCCGTAAAACTGTTATTCTCAGGAGCATTTGAAATCTTGCTCCTCAGTATATGTTTGGCTCAAATAAGCTCTAAATTTGTTTTAAATAAATATACAAAATAGTATTTTAAAATTTCAATTTCCAGCTGTTCCTTGCTATTGTTTATGAACATAACTGATTTTTGTATGCTGATCTTGTATCTCACAAATTGCTGAATTCAGTTCTAGAGATTTTTTTTTTGCTGGATTTCATCAAATTTCCTATGTAGACATTCACGTAATTTTCAAATAAATAGTTTTACTGCTTTCTTTCTAATCTGGATGCTTAATTTCTTCTTCTTGCCTCATCTGCACTGTTTAAAACATTAAGTGTAATGCTGAATATAAGTAAAGATAGCAGAAATGCTTATTCTGATTGCAGGAAGGAAATTTTAATGTTTCACCATTAAGTATGATATTACGTATCGATTTTTTTATGTGCTTTTTATCAGTTATAGGCAGTTCTTTTTTTAAAAAAACTATATTCTTATCGATTTCAGAGAGGAAGGGAGAGAGAAAGATAGAAACATCAATGATGAGAGAGAATAATTGATCAGCTGCCTCCTGCATGCCCCCTACTGGGAATTGAGCCCACAACCCAGGCATGTGCCCTGACCAGGAATCAAACCACTGAGCCATGCTGGCCACGAGAGATAGTTCTTTTTTAATAACAGTTTTTTTTTAATGAGGTACTGATGTTGCATCTTATTAAGTGTGTTTTCTACATCTACTGAAATGATCATATGGTTTTGCTTCTATTTAGTTTAATAATATGATGAATAATACTGATTGACTTGTGAATGTTAAACCAATCTTGTATTTCTAGGATCTACTTGATCATGATGTATTTATTATCACTTTTATATATGGTTGGATTCAATTTGTTACAATTTTGTTAAGATGTTTTGCATTAGTATTCATAAGGTATTAGTAAATTGGTCTATAGTTTTACTTTCCCTAGTATATTTGTCTGGTTTTGATGTTATAGTAATGCTAACCTCATAGAATTACTTGAGAAGTATTTTCTCATTTTCTATCTCCTTCAAGTATTTTATATAGAATTGCTTTTTCTTCTTTAAATTTCCCTAGTGAAACAATGTGGGCCTAGAATATTCTTTGTGGGACATTTTAAACTATATACACAATCATCTTAATAGATATAATAGATATAGGCAATTCAGGTTGTCTGTTTTTTTGTGTGAGTTTATTTTTGGTAATTTGTGTCTTTTCAGGTGTCCCACTTCATGTAAATTATTAAAATTTCCAACAATTTTATTAATAATTTTTCTTATTATTCTTTCAATATCTGTATAATATAAAGTGATGTCATTTTTGTCACAGACATTTTTCTAAATATACTGTTGCAATGCTCATGGAAGAGCTATCAATTTTAATACTTTATTTTAATGTGTAAATAAAGTGGTTTTATAGGTCGAAATAGGTATTGCTCATTAAAGCTTACTTTAAAATAGATGTATCATTTCTATTCTGCCAAAATTAATTCTTATAAGTCATGTAAATTAGGCTTTGTTTCCTTATTTCTAAAAATGATTAGTCAGGTGAAATGGATGAAGATCTTTCTAGTTCAAATAATTTAATTTCATTAATAAAAATATATGTGTATGTGTGGCTCTGAGTTTATATAGTTCTTACATGTTTATTTCCTTTTCAATAGCAAAGACATTTCCCTGAAAGTATTTATTTAATGAAAGCAATTCTATAAGATAAAAACAGGAAGTACTTAATATTTCATGTAATTCTGCTGATAAAAAATAATAAGTCATTCTCTAGTAAGGCTGTTTGTTTAAATAGGTACTTACAAATCCTAATATTAAAACACTTCTTAATAAGTGAAGAGCAAAGTTATTTAATATCTGTCCTAGTTATCTGTAGTAACTTGTAGTTTCCACTCATTGGTATAACAAGCATTTTTAATGAAATACAGCCAAAGCATTCTATATAACCTGTTCTCTGAATCATATCCAAATTTGTTTTTCAAAAACGATAAGAAATGTGATATAATCTTCTCAATTTTCCCAGGACACTTGCTGGTAACTCTGAATTTGTTTATTCAAAGTTACAGCAACTTTACTTATTTGTTGTTAGTCCCTCTCTTTATCAAAATGCTTTGTTATCTCTTAAACGGTTTAATTTACAGATTTCATGAATTTGTTATTTTATTTGTTAAAGAGGAAACCAGAAATAATAAAAAGAATTTACATGAGATGTCTGTCCTTGCCTAAGCCAGGGAGTCTGGGTTTTTCCCTCTCATTACTTGCAAAGAGGCAATTTCAAACAAACAATCAACTACTTTACACCTTAAAATTCCACAGATTCAAATGATATATTTTTTGCAAAGAGCAATCATTTCATCACCTTTAAAAAAAAAAAATCATTGGTTTGGGCAACTAATATAATTGTAAGCTAATTTTTCCAAGGCAGCAATAATTTCCCAGAATGTGTATGAGAATGACATTGCTTTTTATTATCTAGGACCATGAAGCTACTGCATGAGTTTATCCATGATGTAAAAGCTAAAAACTTAAATGTATATGTTTTTAAATCAGTTAATAAGCTATGCTTTCCAATCTGTTAATAAAATGGAAAAGAAGCATATAATTAGGAAGGGAGGACCCTTAATAAAATTTCTCCAAAATTTTTATTTTGGCCACATTTAATTTTCAATTTAATTTTTGGTCTTAGCTGGGCAAAACTAATGAAATCCAGCTATCTAATATTTATAAGAAGTACCTAAGTTTCAACACAGATAAGTTGAAAATGAAAGAGGAAAGATATTCTAAGTAAAATGTCAAAGAAAAGGAAGCAGAAGTGATAATGTTAAGAACAGACTAGGCAGAATTTAAGGTGAAGGGTAAAAAGAAAAGGTATAATTTATATTGATAAAAGATCCAATCTATTTAAATTAGCCATTATACATACTATATAACAAAAGAGTAATGTGCAAATTGACCGCACCTCTGCTACACCCACAAGTCACGCCCAGCAGCCAATCAGGAGTGAGTATGCAAATTAACTCAACCAAGATGGCCACGGCCATGGGGCAAGCAGGAGGCTTGGGTTTCCCTGGGAATGGAGGAAGCTAAGCTTCCTACACACCCTGGCTGGCCCAGACCTCCACTCAAGGCTACAACTTTTCAATTATAGAAGATAAATAAATCCCAACAAAAATGACTGTGGCCACAGAGCGAGCAGGAGGCTTGGGTTTCTCTGGCGATGCAGCAAGCCAAACTTCCTGGTTGGCCCTGGACTCCACTCAAGGCTACAAATTTTCAATTACAGAAGATAAATAAATCCCGGATCCCAGGACCTCCGCTTAGGCATGGCCAGCCTGCAAACCACCACAGGCCCCTCACCCAGGCAGCCCCATGCCCCAAGGGAACCCCCACCCTGATCCAGAACACCCTTCAGGGCAAACCAGCTGGCTCCCACCCGTGCACCAGGTCTCTATTCTATCTAATGAAAGAGTAATATGCAAATTGACCATGCATAAAAACACACAATAACAATAGTAAGACAGACAAAAACATCATTATAGTGGAAGACCTTAACTATCCTGAAATATTTGACTGGTCAAGTATACAAAGCAATAAAAAACCTAGACAAAGCACATGCATGAATAAGCTTAAATTATACCCTAGACACAGAAAATATTTTCCAAATTCCCAGATTATTTATAAAATTAGACTATGTGCAAGACCACAACCAAATCTCAAAAAATTCTAAAAAGTAATCACACAGATTGTAAATTTTAATAAACACAAGACAATAAAACTAAGAAACTTAGATATAACACAGGAAAACCAATTATTATCCAACCAAACAAATAAATGTTTTGAATTATACATTTGAAAAAAGTTTTACCTTTCCTCCTCTGAAGAGAAACTCATATGAATATGGTGTTTTCCAAAAAAGTCATGCTTAGCAATGGTTATTATTTAAATATTAACCACAACAAGTTTGTATGTGTTTTTTAAAGATTAAAATTGTAAGGAGACTCAAAAAGATGAAGAAATAATTATCTTGACCTGTGTTCAATAATTCTACAGTAGAAATGCTTATTACCAGCCTTTTAATAATAGGAATGTCAACTTTCACTTAAATACTGAAAAACACACAGGCACATACAGGTTAAAAAAGGTAGGAAGAGTCCTAGTCGGTTTTGCTCAGTCGGTAAAGTGTCAGCCTGCGGACCAAAAGGTCCCAGGTTAGATTCTGGTCAAGGCCATGTACCTGGTTGCAGGCTCCTCCCCAGCCCAGGCCCTGGTCAGGGCTCACACAGGAGGCAACCAATCATTGTGTTTCTCACATAAATGTTGCTCTCTGTCTTTCCCTCTCTCTTTCACTCTCTAAAAATCAATGGAAAAATATCCTCGGATGAGAATTGACAAAAAACAAAACAAAACACAAAAGCAAAAAAGATAGGAAGAAAAATGCATTCCTAAGAACCAAACTAAGACATAGAAAAGAAAACAAATTTTAGGAAAACAAAATTCTTAGAGACCATTGTATTTTACCTGCTTTTATTTCACTAACAATACTAATCATTATTCATAAGGGTGTTTATTACAGAACCACAAAATAAGCAAACTAATACAGGTATCCCCACTTTTTGAAAGTCTGTTTTACTCCACCTGGCTTTTTAAAAGATCTATATTAATACTGATCTTTGCTAACTGAAAGAATTCCAGAGAGGATTTTAGCTTTTATTAAAAAGGGTGAAAATACAGCATTCAGCATTTGTCTTGCAGAGAGCCATTATAGAGAGAGGCAGGGCACCTGGGCAGCAAGAGTGGTACTGCCAAGCTCTTCCCAGTGAAACTGAGGGTCCTTATGATGTTGGTTAAATTTAGCTTTAAATCCTAGTTTCAGAAATCATCTCTATCTCTCTCTATACCTCAGGGACCTAGCCTTTTCCCTGGATAATCAGCAACTCTGGGGGCAGCAGAAGATAGCAGTCAGGATCTGGATAATATTGGTCACAAGGTCTAGACCTCTGGCCAGCTAAAGATAACACCTTGAGCTGTTATGCTTGAGTCCTAAGGTAGAAGGGCCCCCTGGCTACTTTCCCATGAGACTGAATAGGGGAACAAGGGAACAGATCTCAAAACTGTCCTCAAGACAGAAATAAATGATTTATTAGTCTTTCTCACCTCCAACCAATCAGTTCCCAGCATGACCCAGAAGCCCTAATCAGTGTCCTGCGATTTTGCCCTATATACTCCAGTAAGCTACCAGTCATGGGGAGTTCGGGCTTTGGAGCACCAGTTTGCTGGTCTCCGGGATGGTGCCTCCACTGCAGTTCTGTCTGGCTGTTAATGCCCTGTGGATGAACTCTTTCTGGTCTATAACACCACACTCAGCATCAAGCTCTCACAGCTTTGAACTGTGTCTGTGAGCCTCTGTGCTTTATTTCCATTTACCTTGTACATCTGTTATAAAAATGTGCTCTAAGGTATTCAGAAAAGCCTAAGAGAACTTATAAAGGTGTTACTTAACATAAAACTAGATGTAATTAAACATATTTGGCATGATTTGGTAGGTTATTTGGGAGGTCTGGGAACACTAAAAATTTTTCCCATACAAATTAATGGCATTAGCTTCTTTGATTTACATATTTCAGCTTAACAAAAGGTTTCATAGGAATGCTCTGCTTTCCTATAGGTGAGGAAACCTGTATTTTATTTCAGTTCAGTAAGGAATAAAAAAAAAAAACTTGTGGCAAAAAGAAGACAGTATGCTATCAAATACAAGCAATAAAAAATCCTAGATTTCAGATAAACATAATCAAATAAACATAATTTTCCTCCAAAAAAAATAGAACTTTCTAACTGGCATTCATAACAGTTGGTAATCTCCAGACAGCAAAAGAATTCAAATTCAATTTGTCTATATTACTGATGCTACTCTGTGAATTGGACTGAAGACCTATGGTAACCAGCTCCCATGGACAGTGTTTAGGGCATAGCTGCCTTACAATTAATTTTATAAAACATCCAGTAAGTCTCTTTATTATAACATACCAATATGTTATGCAATAGTTGCATCTCAATAACAAGTACTTTACATTCAGACACTAAATATCTTAAAATTACGCAATTTGAAGAAAAGAGTACTCAAGAGTATGCAAGATGCTTATATTCCACAAGTCATGGCTAGGGCAGTGATCCACCATTAGTACAATGAAAAGGTATTATCTCTCCCTCCTCTGAAAGAACATCTGTAGTTATTGTCTCCATCACTCATTTGGCACACTGTTTGAAGCAGTAAACTTTTCATATGCATCTGATCTGAATAAATCCCTTAAGGGCAACTGATATCTTCTTATCAGGATCGTCCATTCAATACCTCACAAGTCAATTTTTTCTTAAATATTAACTGACTATTATTAATTAACTGAGTAATGCCACCAACATATCCTTTCTTTAACAGCTTTGGAGCACTGCTACCTGTTCTATAGCATAGAGTGCCTATACTTTCCAATTTTCTGAAAAAATTAAAATAAAGCAAACAAAGCTACAAGGCCTATTAAAATAGCTAGATTTTAGGTAAGTGGAATTAAATAAAAGGAATTACTTTTCTTTACATATATCCTAATTCTAATCAAACATCTGTTACAGTAGAATTGAGTGGGACGTAATACCATTCTGTTTAAGTTCCAGTCCCTGGATGGGAAAATAACAGCAACAACAAGAATGACGACAAAGCTTTATCATCTGTCCCCAATCTGTACTCAATCAGTGGTCACCCCTACAAATTCCCAAGAGTCACCATGCTCTTACTCTTAAGCAATTCAAACATAAAATGCGTCAGAACAGCCTTTAAAAAGTTGGTAAAACACAAGTTGCTGACCTGTATCCACAAGAGTTTCTTATTCAGTTAGGTCTGCAACAGGCCTACGTATTTGTATTTTTTTTTTTAATTATTTTTTATTGATTTTTTGCAGTATAATAGTAGTACATGTTTTCCTTTCCCCCTCCCCCTTATCCTCCCCCCAGCCTCCCCCACTCCCCAGCACATATCCCCAGCTTCCCCCCTCCCCGCCCCAGTGTCTTTCATTCATTGGTTATGTTCATATGCATGCATACAAGTCCTTCCGTTTGATCTCCCCCCGCATCTGCCTCCCATCCACCCAAGCCTCCCCCTGTAGCTTGACAGCCTGTTCAAGGCCATCCTGCCTCTATGTCAATCACTCTCCCCTGTTTCTTTTCTTCAAAAATATCTTGCCTCTGCATACTGGAAATAAATGTATAAGAACAAAAAGTGTTTCAGTCTCGGTTTCAATGTCCAACTTTTCTGAGTCCCAGTTTCAGTGTCAAATAATTCTTTATGTGTATAAGTCACCAATGGTATCCAGATGGTGGACATATCGTGTCAATGCATGATCCATCCTCTCTGGTTTGGTCCTGGGCTGCCTGCAGACATGCACAGCTGCTGACTGCTAGTATGGCAAGGTGTCGTCAGTGTCCCCCATCTCTGGACCATCCTTGTGACTGGAACAGACCCGTCAGTTCCTCACTATTGCAGGAACCCACATGGTCTTGGAGTTGTTCTCTGAAAACACACAAACACATTCTCGACCAAAAGTTAACAAAGGGATCCTCTATGCAAAATAGACTTGGGATTCTTCTTAATTTTTGCCTAAATGATTTTCCTTTGGCTTATTTTGACACCATGTGTGTTTTTTCATGGGTGTCCTGCTATTGTTTTTACAAATGGAATTTACTTTACTGGAGTAAGAATTTTCTAGATGTATTTTACTTACTCGATATTTTTTTTTTGTCCCTTACATGATATTACCCCGCTGTCCCCTCCCCTTTTTTGATTAATGGGGACTTTTGGAAATTTTCTATTGCAGTCTTGATAATTTTATATTTTAATTTTTGCCCACAAAGTGACTGCTTTAGGTTCTTTGGATGTTAGGCAATTTTACAGTGAGATGAACTACTAATAGATTTTTCAGTTAATGTTTTAGGAAAAGCTTTTTGTCCAGTACACTATAATTTTCTTGAGTATTCACATATTTCACTTGGCCAATTTAAATTAATCTGAAAACTTGATTACTATTTCCCTGTCAATTTTAATACTCAAGCAGAAATCTTAGTTTACCCTGTGAATACTAGTGGAAAGGAATATTTGCAATTTTGAGTAGGTCCCGAGCATTTCTGGTAATAGACTGAATTTAGATATAGAGCAGCTATTGCTGGCCGAGTCTCTGTCTGCTGCCTGGGTCCCCGTACGAGTTGTGTGTGGGAGGCGAAGCAGCCGTGGGGGTAGGAGACCTCCCTTAGGAGGGTTGAGAATTCAAACTCCTGCAAGGTTTGTGGATGAGGGTCTGTGCCCCACCTCTATTGACCTTTTAGTTCTCTCCTGTTGGCCCCTCTGCGACTGTGCCTGTCTTAGGTTGTTCCTTCCCTGAGGAATCTTACCCGTCTCTGGCTAACCAGCCATCCTCCAGGGCCAAACGGTGATGTGAGGTTCAGTTCTGTCTCCTTTGTAGTCTATGCCCCCCTGTGGCCTCCACGTCCAGTACCTGCCTTGGGGTCCCCTCGCCTGCTGGCGGGGTCCCGGTACTGATCACATATCTCGGGGGACCCAGGTTTCTTCTCCAGAGAAGGCCCAGCTCACACCATTGGTCGAGATACAGATCCATGGTGCCAGGTGCCCATAGGCTTCAGCCACAGCTCGAACTGAAAACTCTGGCATCAGCTGTGTGTATTTGGATAGTAACAAGAAGGTCCCTCTTGGCAGAAAGGGCAAGAAGGGCCAATATAGAATGCTCGGATGCCTTCCCAGTGCCTTAATTCCTTCTGAGAGGGATTAATTTCTTTCCTATTCTTTTTTAAGTTGCTGCCCAACATTCAAAGACTTAGTTTGTAAGTTTATTTGGGATAATTGTATAATATGCTGTTGTCAAATATCAAATATTATAATGACATTGTAGAATAATATCATGTAAAGGGTATAATGGTGTCATGGGAGGTTAAGCAGGGCCTAGCCTAAGGACTGGTCTCCATAGGATATGACAAGCTCTAGGCCATGTCAATTCAATGTCAGACTAGCTGCCATTTTTTTTATAACTTTATATAAACTTTGTCAGGGATGTAAAAACACAAATCACTTACCTCAGTTCAAGAGTTCAAGTATATTGACTTTTCCACTTACTCCCACCACCTGCCACTTACCCTGAGGTTTGACATTCTGATGGACTTTTCTCAGTCTCTGGATCCATTCTTGTTCATCAGTCTATGTCATTGATTGTATTCCTCAAATGAGTGAGATCATGTGATATTTGTCTTTCTCTGCCTGGCTAATTTCACTTAGCATAATGCTTTCCAAATCCATCCATGTTGTTACAAATGGTAGGAGCTCCTTCTTTTTTTCCGCGGCGTAGTATTCCATTGTGTAAATGTACCATAGTTTTTTAATCCACTCATCTGCTGATGGGCACTTCGGCTGTTTCCAAATCTTAGCTATGGTAAATTGTGCTGCTATGAACATAGGGGTACATATATCCTTTCTAATTCGCCTTTCTAATTTCTTGGGGTATATTCCTAGAAGTGGGATCACTGGGTCGAATGGGAGCTCCATTTTTAGTTTTTTGAGGAATCTCCATACTGTTCTCCACAGTGGCTGCACTAGTCTACAATCCCACCAGCAGTGCACAAGAGTTCCTTTTTCTCCGCATCCTCGCCAGCACTTGTCGTTTGTTGATTTGTTGATGTAAGCCATTCTGATAGGTGTGAGATGGTACCGCATAGTCGTTTTGATTTGCATCTCTCGGATAATTAGTGACTTTGAGCAAGTTTTCATGTGTCTCTGGGCCTTCCTTTTGTCTTCTTTCGTGAAGATTCTATTTAGGTCTGTTGCCCATTTTTTTATTGGATCATTTGTCCTCCTTTTATTGAGTTGGGTGAGTTGCCTGTAGATGCTTGAGATTAAACCTTTATCACTAATAACATTTGCAAATATGTTCTCCCATACAGTGGGTTTTCTTGTTGTTTTGTTGATGGTTTCTTTAGCTGTGCAAAAGCTTTTGATTTTGATGTAGTCCCATTTGTTTATTTTCTCTTTAGCTTCCATTGCCCTCGGAGCAGTATCATCAAAGAAGTTCTTTTGGCATATGTCTGAGATTTTTCTTCCTGTAGATTCCTCTAATATTTTTATGGTTTCCTGTCTTACGTTTAGGTCCTGTATCCATTTTGAGTTTATTTTTGTGTATGGTGTAAGTTGGTGCTCTAGTTTCATTTTTTTGCATGTATCTGTCCAATTTTCCCAACACCATTTATTGAAGAGACTGTCTTGACTCCATTTTATGTTCCTGCCTCCTTTGTCAAATATTAATTGAGCATAGTGGATTGGGTTGATATCCGGATTCTCTATTCTATTCCATTGATCTATATGTCTGTTCTTGTGCCAGTACCAGGCTGTTTTAAGAACAGTAGCCTTGTAATACAGCTTGAAATCTGGTATGGAAATCCCACCGACTTTGTGCTTCTTTCTCAGGATTGCTGTGGCTATTCGGGGCCTTTTTTTGTTCCAGATGAATTTTTGGAGAGTTCTTTCTAAGTCTGTGAAATATGCCATTGGTATTTTAATGGGGAGTGCATTAAATTTATAGATTGCTTTGGGTAGTATGGACATTTTAATTATGTTGATTCTCCCAATCCATGAACATGGAATGTTCTTCCACCTGTTTACATCTTCCTCTATCTCTTTTTTCAATGTCCTGTAGTTTTCCACAAATAGATCTTTTACCTCCTTAGTTAAGTTTATTCCTAGGTATCTTAATTTTTTTGGTGTGATGGTAAATGGGATTGCTTTTTTAGTCTCTCTTTCTGTAAGTTCACTATTAGTGTATAGAAATGCCATAGATTTCTTGGCATTAATTTTGTAGCCTGCTACATTGCTGAACTCATTTATTAAGTCTACTAACTTTTTTATGGAGTCTTTCGGGTTTTTTATGTACAATATCATGTCATCTGCAAATAAGGATAGCTTAACTTCTTCTTTTCCAATTTGGATGCCTTTTATTTCTTCTTCTTGTCTAATTGCAATGGCTAATACTTCCAGTACTATGTTGAACAGGAGTGGTGAAAGTGGGCAACCCTGTCTTGTTCCTGTTCTTAGGGGAAATGGTTGTAGTTTTTGCCCATTGAGTATGATGTATGCTGTGGGTTTATCATATATGGCTTTTATTATGTTGAGGTATGATCCTTCTATTCCTATCTTGTTGAGAGTTTTTATTAAGAAAGGATGTTGGATTTTGTCAAATGCTTTTTCTGCATCAATTGATATGACTATGTGATTTTTATCTCTCAATTTGTTTATGTGATGTATCACATTTATTGATTTGCGGATATTGTACCATCCTTGCATTCCTGGGATAAATCCTACTTGGTCGTGGTGTATGATCTTTCTGATGTACTGCTGGATCCGATTTGCTAGAATTTTATTGAGGATTTTGGCATCTATATTCATGAGGGATATTGGCCTGTAATTCTCTTTCATTGTGTCGTCTTTATCTGGTTTTGGTATTAGGGTGATGCTAGCTTCATAGAAGGAGTTTGGAAGTGTTCCATCCTCTTGAATTTTCTGGAATAGTCTGAGGAGTATAGGTTTTAGTTCTTCCTTGAATGTTCGGTAAAACTCCCCTGTGAAGCCGTCTGGCCCTGGGCTTTTGTTTGCTGGAAGCTTTATGATGACTGCTTCAATTTCTTCCACAGTTATTGGTCTATTGAGTTGTTTAGATTCTTCTTGATTGAGTTTTGGGAGGTTATATTTTTCTAGAAACATATCCATTTCCTCCAGGTTGTCCAGTTTGTTGGAGTAGAGTTGTTCATAGTATTTTTTAACAATCCTTTGTATTTCAATGGGGTCTGTTGTTATTTCACCTCTTTCATTTCTGATTTTATTTATTAGGGTCCTCTCTCTCTGCTTCTTGGTGAGTCTGGCTAGAGGTTCATCAATCTTGTTTATCCTTTCAAAGAACCAGCTCTTGGTTTCGTTGATCTTCTGTATTGTTTCTTTGGTCTCTATGTCATTTATTTCTGCTCTGATCTTTACTATTTCCTTCCTTCTGCTTACACTGGGCTTTTCTTGTTGCTTTCTTTCTAACTCTTTGAGTTGTTGGGTTAGATAATTTATTGCCGCTGTTCCTAGTTTTTTGCAGTAGGATTGTAGAGCTATGAACTTCCCTCTCAGAACTGCTTTCACTGTGTCCCATAGATTTTGGATTGTTGTGCTATCATTGTCATTTGTTTCCATGATGTTTTCTATCTCTTCCTTAATCTCTCTAGTAACCCAGTCATAGTTTAATAGCATGCTGTTTAGTCTCCATGTGTTCGATTTCTTTGGATTGTTTCTATTGTAGTTGATTTCCAGCTTTATGCCACTGTGATCTGAGAATATACTTGATATGATTTCTATCTTCTTGAATTTGGAGAGACTTTGCCTATGACCCAACACATGGTCTATCTTTGAGAATGACCCATGGGCACTTGAAAAGAATGTATATTCTGTGGCTTTGGGGTGAAATGATCTGAAGATGTCAATTAATTCCATCTGGTCCAGTGAGTCATTGAGGATTGATGTTTCTTTACTGATTTTTTGTTTAGATGATCTGTCCAATGGTGATAATGGGGTATTAAAGTCTCCTACTATGATTGTATTGCTGTCTATCTCTCCCTTGATGTCCTCTAGGAGTTTTTGTATATATTTGGGTGCTCCTGTATTGGGTGCGTATATGTTTACAAGAGTTATTTCTTCTTGTTGAATTGCTCCCTTTAGTATTATGAAGTGGCCTTCTTTATCTCTTGTTATGTCCTTCACTTTGAGATCTAATTTGTCAGATATAAGTATGGCTACCCCAGCTTTTTTTTCATTTCCATTCGCCTGAATAACTTTTTTCCAACCTTTCATCCTCAGTCTGTGTGCGTCTTTTTTTCGGAGGTGGGTTTCTTGTAGACAGCAGATACATGGGTTGTGTTTTCTTATCCAGTCTATTACCCTATGTCTTTTGATTGGAGCATTTAAACCGTTTACATTTAAAGTTATTATTGATAGGTGCTTATATGTTGCCATTTTTGTTCTTTGCCCCTGTGATCCTTCTTGGCTTCCTATTTCTTTTTACAGCAGATCCTTTAGCATTTCTTGCATTGCTGGTTTGGTGGTGACGAATTCCCTTAGTCCTTTTTTATCTGTGAAGCTCCTGATTTGACCTTCAATTTTGATTGAGAGCCTTGCTGGGTACAGTATTCTAGGATTCAGACCCTTCCTTTGCATGACTTTGTAGATTTCATTCCACTGCCTTCTGGCCTGATAGGTTTCTGTTGAGAGATCACTTGTTAGTCTGATGGGTGTTCCTTTGTAGGTGACTTTTTGTCTCTCTCTGGCAGCTTTTAAGATTCTTACTTTGTCATTGGTGTTTGCCAATTTAATTATAATGTGCCTTGGCGTAGGTCTTTTGGGGTTTATTTTGCTTGGGACTCTGTGAGCTTCTTGGATTTGTGTGGGTTTTTCCTTTCCTATACCAGGAAAATTTTCTGTCATTATTTCTTCCAACAGGTTTTCTATTCCTTGCTCAGTTTCCTGTCCTTCTGGAAGCCCAATTATACGGATGTTGTTTTGTTTCATGTTGTCCCAAAGTTCTCTTAGGCTCTCCTCCTGCTTTTTAATTTTTTTTTCTAGTAGCTGCTCTACTTGGTTATTTTTTCCTACCTGGTCTTCTAGCTCACTGATGCGATCCTCTGCTTCTTCTAGTCTACTCTTAATACTTTCTATTGAGTTCTTTACTTCAGCAATGTCACTCTTCATTTCTTCATGGCTCTTCATCATTTCTTCCTGGGTCTTCCTCATTTCCTCTTGGTTCTTACTCATATTATCAAATTTGTCTTCCATTCTTTTCAACCACCTTATGACCATTTCTCTGAATTCTTTCTCTGACAGGTTGTTAACTTCCATTTCGTTTACCTCCTTTTCTGGTGAGCCTTGCTTTTCTTTCATATGTGGGCTATTTCTTTGTCTTCCCATGGTCTCTCTTCTCTGTGTATGTGGTTATGTAGTTCTCACTCTCCTGCGTTGATTTAAAGGCACAAAATACAACACAACCAGGTGCAACGCACCAGGCACTGAACCGGAATGTAGTCAAAGTAATTGTAATTCCAAATAAAGGTGACCACCAGAGAAAGGCAAATTCGGTGATAGGTGGGAAAAAAGAAAGAGAACCTCCCCCAGACCCACACAGACACTCACACACCCACACTCACACAAAAAAGAAAGAGACCCCCCCCACACACATACACTCACAAAAAAGAAAGACAGGAATGCCAAAATGATAATGGGAAAAGGGGGAGAAGAAAAAAAGAAATAAAAGGAGTAAATTATAAATGTGGGGTGAAAACTCCTATAGGACAGCCCTTAATCCGAACCAAACCTGCAACAAGTACTTGGAGATTGATACAAATTACATACAACTACTAATATCAAGAGAGGTGAGGGAACACAGAAGCAAAAATCTATCTCAAAAACAATGCAGATGAGGACAACGAAACAAGAAACAACACCAAAAATAAAAATAACCCCCCCTACAAGACAAACCAAAATAACAGAATAAGCAAATCAATCTCATAAACCTGCTTAAAAAATCAATATAATCAACAGTCAAGTAAACAACAACAACAGGACAGGGCTAAAAACACTTTAAGGTAGTGAAGTCAGAGAAGCTAGAGGTATATATGCACTTGGATTAGGTGGTTAGAGATTAGATATATCAGTGGGGTGAAATTTTAACAGGGGGTAAGGGGAAAGAATTAGGTAAATCTAAAGCGGGAAAAGTGTAAGGGAAACAAGGCACTAATTAGGGAAAGGTTAGCCAGAGAGTGGTGGTATAAAGGTGAAGTTGAGGTAGAGTAAAAGATACTAAAGTGTAGATGAAAATAGACTGTATTCCCAAGGTCGAAGAGAAAATATAATCAATTCCCTGTCACATAAGAGTCAATTTGTGATTTGGCCCCTGGGTGGCAGTGTTTCTAGATTGACTTCTGGGTCTATTGGTCCTCTTTATCCTGAACTAAACAATACTGCCTCTCTAATGGTGACTGCTGTTTTAGCAGCCAGAACCCTCCCAAAATCTTCCGGGCTTCCCCCCTCTGTCAGGTCCAAACCGATTGCGCTCCAGGGATCAACTCTGCCACCAGCTCCAAGGGCCCTCTCCCACGTTCACCAGCTTCAACAGCCACAGATTCTATTTCAGGTGCAGATCTCCAGGTTTTGAGTTCCAAGGTGCAGATCTCCCAGACTGCCAGCCCCCTCAGTTTCGCGCCCAAAGTACCCCCAGGGAAATCTGACCTTTCCGAGCTGGAGTTTAGCGCTCCCTGGGCTCTGCGCGCCTCTGAGCTACCTGGAGCCCCAGCGGTGCAGCCGGTACCGCGAAAGGCAGCTGTATGTTTTCCGGCTCCTCTCGTTCAAGATGTCGTAGTCCGCCTCCGCGCGCCTCCTCGCGCAGTTGGCTCAGGGAGAGAACCCAGCAGTACTGGGGCCGCTCAGGCTAGGGAGGCCAGCCCAGCAGTCCTCTATCTTCTCCTGGAGCACAGCTGTCCCCCTAGTCGCGGACAAATGCTCCCTGCGCGACTTTCAGCTGCTCCCTCCCTCTGCCCTGTGAGCAGATTCAGATCGAATCCCTCCGTTCCGCCGCCATTTTTTCTTCCTCCCGTATTTGTATTTTAATACATTTGCAAGGTGATGCCGATGTTACTCATCCAGGGACCATACTTGCACAATTATTACCTCATCTATGTTTGTTTACTGTGCCTGATTAATTCTTTCAAATCAAAGATGAAGTTTGGTTCTTTACCTACTGTTCACCTGGTATAAAAGCTTCATGTGGAACTTTTCAGCATGATATCAAATGTTTGTGGTCAACCAATGGGTGACACCTTAATTTTTCCAGTTCCAAAATGCCACATGACCAGTGGAGCAGGTGACTATCTCTATAGGGAAGCACCAAGGAAATTATTCAGTATACATTATCTGAATTTGGAGTTACAGGGATATTATTTCTCTGCCAGGAATGTTTTCCCTCCTCCTTATCTGGTTAACCACTCCTTCTTTTCAGGTCTTAGGTTGATATATGCAAGGAGGCCTTCCTTTTCCTCCCCATGAACATGTCAAATTCTCCTACTATGAGTTCTCATAGAATCCTATGTAACCTTGTCATGGTTAAATTTTCTACACTTGTTTATATGAATATTTTATTAATAGGTGTTTTCCACACTGGACCATAAGCTCCCTACAGAGAACACTTTTTATTTTGATCATCATTACATTTTTAGTCCCTAGCATAATATCAGGCACATCAAAGATGTTCAAATAAAGGTAAAAAAGATCTGAGCTTTTTTAGCCCTAAGAAAGGTAAGAAAAATATTCTTCTATATTCTGCCCTTTATCAATTTTCAGCTATCCAATATTCAAAATTAAGAAAAGAAAAAAAAGACCTACCTTTCCTGAATAATTCTTGAAGACTTTCAGCACTTTGATTTAATACAGCCCATATTTCTTCCTCCTGAAGGGGTCCACCCCGAACCTCCAGGGCCTCAGCTAGTGACACGTGCATATTACCTAGGAAACAAAGGTAACAGATGGTCTACACATCAACAACATCACTGCACTGGCAGGAGCGAAAGTTGTCATCTATGAGCTCCCTGTCTACCTAATTTTTCAATATGGCTTTCAATCTAAACATAATCCTACACTTAGACTCATAGAGGGTAAAGGTACTGAAGGGGGTAAAAAACACCAAAACAGCTACTTGCCCTACAAGAGAGTCAACAGAGACAGAACTAGAGAATGGTGGTGCCAACTAGTATTTCATGGGAGAAGATGGAGAGACCGCAGAGTCCCAGGTCAAAGTGCAGATGATTAAACCAAAGCAGCCAGACTCAATTAAAGACCTTTCAGACCATTTACCTACCCATCCAGGTAAAAAGGGTAGGAGGAGTGAAGAGTAGACCCTACAGCCACAGTGGGAGAAGTTTCGAATAAGATGGAATATGTGTCTTCCATTCATTGACTGATTTCTATATTTCCAACATGTATACTATAATCCTATATAATAAAAGCTAATGTGTTAAGTGTCCCACCATTCATTCAACTGTTCAATCAGTCACTGCAACGTGCACCGACCACCAGGGAGCAGACACTCTGACCGGTAGGTTGTTTTGTTACTAGGGTCCGGCCTATCGGGACTGGACAAGATGGGCGGGACATGCCCTGGAGCCCTCCCTCGATCCCTCCCACCGCTGGCCGGCCCCCATCAGCCCCATTGGCCCCCATGGCGTCTGGGCGAGACAGGCTGGACACCCTGGATGAATCGGTTTCAGGTTTCAGCCCCATCTCCTCAGGAAAAGGCCAAGAGACCCCACCAGCACACGAATCCGTGCACTGGGCCTCTAGTATGCTATAGCTATAAATTGTACACTGAATGGACTTAACTATTTCTAAACCCAGCTTTGCTGCTGAGGAGGTTCAGTCTAGGCCTCCCCCAAAGTGTGCCACTTTAGCACGTGAATTATTTTGAGTTGATGGCAAATTGAGATTCTGCAGGCTTGTGAGAAACTTAAATCTCTCCTCAAAGAATTTAAATTTGGGGCCTTGCCCATTAAAGGAGTTATTACTAGAGATTACTCCCCCCCCCCCCCCATCTCGAGGACAGCGCTGTACTTTTCATCTAATTACTGAACATCTGCTCTACTTTTCATCCTTAAATGACCTTCTTCCCCTCTGCAGCCCCAAGTTACCTTACCTCAACCTTAGTTCAGAATGCCATATTATACCTCCTTTGAACTTTCTGTCTGCACCTCTTGTGTTTGTGGAGTATCTGACTCTCTCATGTACATGAGATTTCCATATTATACATATGTAATTAAATTTGTTTATTTTCTCTCATTAATTTGTCTCATATAGATTTAATTATTAGACTAATAGGAAGAACCGTAAAGAGTAAAGTTTCTTCCTCATCCACATTGCCAACTTACCATTTGCCCTTGGGAAAATAATTTTACCTTTAAACCTTAGTTTCCCATTTGTGACATAGGAATAATAATAATAATAATGCTCTGGGGATTATGACAAGGAAAAGAGGTTATGCCTATAAGCATCATAATCTAACACTCTAAAAATCTGGAAAGGTGCCTTTGTGGTAACATTTTTTTAGGGTCAATTTTTTCAGTGGCATTCAATTAAGTAGGTGAACTATTGATAGCATTTAAGGTTTGCTTGGTTCTCAATATTCCTATTTTCCTTTTGGAAGGAGAAATGCAGCTAGTCAAAACTTCCTATATAGATTTTCCTGAACTGATACTTCTTGAAAAGAAAATTGCTCTTTACAGTTACTAAAATTTCTACCCAGACCAAACCAATTCAAGCACAATGGCAAGGTATATATTATGGTAAGCAGAAGCAGATGGGTTGGGAAAATAAACTATGAAGATAAAGAGAGTGAAAAATGTCAAGAGAGTGAAAAACTACTTTAAAAAGCCAAAATAGTTTTTATTTAGCCTGTATAAGAAGTATGCTTATTTATTCAAATTAAATCACCAAAAACTCCCTAGGCAATTTTTTTTTCTTTTTTCTCTCCCTAGGCTTTTCGTGTACTTTATCATATGATTTAAAAAAAAAATGTTTAAATGCAATTTACTAAAGGGGGAAAAGACAGAAACTGATTCCTTTCTAAAAGAGATTCTGAGTTGTTTTCTAAATAAAACACTCCATTAAACTGGAATTTTTAATAGAGGCATCCAGATACTATTAGTGATCAGATAGTAACATAACTAGTGAAAAACGACTATCCTGTTGCAAATTCCCACACTGATATGTCCGAGAGCCAGTTAGATAGCTCTAAAGCCAACACACAGGCATGAAGAGTAGAGAGGAAATTGCCTAAGGATCTCTTTGAAGAAAGTTGTGCTGATTTTCATGCTCCTCCAAAGCAGGAGGGGTGTGGGAAAAGTTTCATTTTTTCACATCAAGCCAGTGAAAGCAGCTCAATGGGACACATTGGAGTGTTTGGTCCCTAGAGTGAGGGTGTGGGGGGGAGGAGATAGAAGGGGAGGGCACAGACTGGTGTCTGATACTTTAGGGATCTAAAAGCTCTGACTATCATTCTGAAGCAGCAGCCAATGGGGAGGAAATGGGACACACTGGAGTGGGAGTGAGGTAGCATGCTTTATTGAGAGAAAACTACTCTTCCATTAGTAGTGGGGGAAGGAGGAGCAAGAAGAGGGTCAGCCTGGAGCTACGACATCCTATCCACATGTTCAAAAGGTCCTCAAACTTTATACTGTTTTACAGCTCTTTGCTTACACTAAAAACTACAGAAGGTGCATTTTTAAAGGGGTGAATTGTGTGGCACTTGAATTATATTTCAATAAAGCTGTTTAAAAAAATCCTACTCAGGATACCACTCAAGTTTCCCTGAGTACCACTAGAAGGAGAATGGGGGGAGGGGGAGAAGAATAGAGGAGGGGAAGAAATTTATATTTAAAGAAATCAGTTTTTCTTATTTCCTATAAATAAGGAAATGTAGAAAATAAAAGTAACTTTTAACACAATTTTTTATTGCTTGATTCAATAAGGTCTTAATTATGTTTTATTAATCTGTTAATTTCTATTTATAATTTTTATTTGTCTATTCAGTGAAGGATCTCTATGCATCTATGACTGGAACTTGTTAGAATTCTGAAATACAGAAGGAACATTTGCTTTTGTACAACAATGTCATCTAGCCAACAATAAATTTGATGTATATATTTTAAAATTTATCTTTATTGTTGAAAGTATTACATATACCCCAGTTTCTTTTTGTCACTGACCCACCCTCAACTCACACCTCCCCCACCCCAGGGCTTCACAACACTATTGTCTGTGTCCATGGGTTATGCATATCTTATCTAATAAAAGAGTAATATGCAAATTTGACTATACCTTTGCTACACCCACAAGCCATGCCCAAAGCCACACACACCAGCCAATCAGGAGCAGATTATGCAAATAAACCCCAACCAAGATGGCTGCTATCACTGAGAGCAGGAGGGAGGCTTGGGTTTCCCCAGCAACAAAGGAAGCCAAGCTTTCCACCTGCCATTGCTGGCCTACACCTCCACTCAATGCTACAAAGTTTCAATTATAAAAGATACAGAAATGGCGGCAGCCACTGAGCTGGAGAGAACAGAGGCTTGGGTTTCCCTGGCCACAGAGGAAGCCAAGCTTTCTACCTGCTGTTGCCAGCTTAGGCGTCCACTCTAGGCTACCAAGTTTCAAACAGAAATGGCTGCCACCACATAGTGAGCAGAAGCCTTGGCTCTGCTCCAGGCTACAAAGTTTCAATTGTAGACAAAAATTAATCCCAGATCCCAGGGCTTCCTCTTGGGTCGCTGCGGGGCATGGCTGGCTTGCAAACCTCCACAGGCCCCTTGCCCAGGCCGCCCCTTGCCCCAAAGGAACCCCCACCCTGATCTGGGACACTCTTCAGGGAAAACCAGCTGGCCCCCACCCATGAACCAGGTCTCTATCCCATCTAATAAAAGAGTAATTTGCAGCTTGACCATCACTCCAACACACAAGAAGGCTGCCCCCATGTAGTCAAAGACCCTGCCCCCTTGTGGACACAAGATGGCTACCACAAGATGGCCAGCAGGGGAGGGCTGTTGGGAGGTTCCAGGCCCTGCAAGGGAGGGCAGTTGTGGGTGATCAGGTCAGCAGGGGAGGGTAGTTGGGAGGGACCAGGCCTGCAAGGGAAGGCAGTTGGAGTCGATCAAGCATGCAGGTGAGGGCAGTTAGGGGTGACCAGGCCAGCAGAGGAGGGAAGCTGGGGCAAACAGGCTGGCAGGGTACTGGTTAGGGGGTGATCAGGCTGGCAGGCAGAAGTGGTTAGGGGCAATCAGGGAGGCAGGCAGGTGAGCAGTTTGGAGCCAGCAGTCCTGGACTGTGAGAAGGATGTCTGACTGCCCTCGAGGGGTCCTAGATTGGAGAGGGTGCAGGCTGGGCTGAGGGACATCCCCCGCCCCCCGTGCACAAATTTTGTGCACTGGGCCTCTAGTCTATATATATATAAAAGCCTAAGCAACCAGTTTTTTGTTTGTTTGTTTGTTTGGGTTTTTCTTGGGGGTTTTTTTGTTGTTTTTTTTTTACCAGTAGCTATTGCATGCACTGACTACCAGGGGTCAGACACTCAACATACAGATGGAAACATGAAGCAGACTGATGAATCTCAGAGGGAAGGGTGGGAAGAGATTAACCAAAGATCTTATATGCATAGTAGAGGTGCAGTGCACATATTCATGCACTGGTGAGGTCCCTTGACCTGGTCTGCAGGGATTGGGCCAAAACTGGCAGTCCGATATTCCGAGGGTCCCAGATTGCAAGAGGACACAGGCCAGGCCAAGGGACCCCACCGATGCACGAATCAGTGCACTGGGCGTCTAGTATGCATATAAATTATTTTATTAATCTCTCCTCACCCCACCCCCATTCCCACCTTTCATCAGTCTGTTCCATGCCTCTGTGTCTCTGGATCTATTTTGTTCATCAGTTTATTTTGTTCACTAGATTCCACATATGAGATCATGTGATACTTGCTTATTTCACTTAGCATAATACTCTTCAGATCCCTCCATGCTGCCTCAAAGGGTAAGAGTTCCTTTTTTAGTGCTGCATAGTAACCTATGGTGTCACTGTTTTTTTATCCACTGTATCAGTTTTTTTAATCCACTCATTTCTTGTTGTAATATATTTTTATTAATTTCAGAGAGGAAGGGAGCCTGGCTGGCATGGCTCAGCGTTTGACCAGGAGGTCACAGTTCGATTCCCAGTCAGGGTACATGCCCAGGTTGAGGACTCGATTCCCAGTATGGAGCATGAAGGAGGCAGCCAGTCAATGATTCTCTCTCAGCATAAACGTTTCTCTCTCAGTATCAACGTTTCTCTCTCTCTCTCCCTTCTTTTTTATTTTTTTAAATTGATTTCAGAGAGGAATATTTTCATATATCTCTTGGCCATCTGCATGCCCCTTTTGGAGAAATATCTATCTATTTAGGTCCTGTGCCCACTTTTCCACTGGATTGCTTGTCTTCCTTTTGTTAAGTTGTATGAGTTTCTTACATATTTTGGATATTAACCCTTTATCAGATATATCACTGGCAAATATGTTCTCCCATTCAGTGGGCTCCATTCTTATTTTGTAATGTTTCTTTTGCTGTGAAATTTTTTATTTTGATGTAGTCTTATTTCTTTATTTTCTTGTTTCTCTTGCCCTGAGTTATTTATCGCCAAACATATTGCTACCTGAGATGTCTGAGATTTTGCTTCTAGGATTTTTATGGTTTCATGACTTACACTTAAGTCTTTTATCCATTTTTTAGTTTATTTTTGTGTATGATATAAGTTGATGATATAGTTTCATTTTTTTGCACTGACCTGTTCAATTTTCCCAGGGCGTTTTATTGAAGAGGCTGTCTTTACTCCATTGTATATTCTAGATTTGATGTTTTTAATTTACAGCTATGCTAGAAAATATGTTTAAGATTTTAAAAAACTGCCACATTCTGTGACACTTAATCTCAAGATTTAATGTAATGTTAAAGAAGCTTTCTAAAAATCAAACAACAAAACTATACTTTACAAATCACTATCTTTGGCAATTGCCTAGCATTATCATCTCTCTGTTATTTTTATTTATCTTTATTATAGCTCTCTAGATCATTAGTGCCAAATAAAATAGAAGACAAAGGAATGAAAGACATACAGAAGTGGGAAAGGGATGAAAAAAAGTGAAGAAAAATATAGCTTGAATACAATTCTTAAGTATATTATTTCAATTGTTTCCTTTAGATATAGTAATAAATAACTTTGGGTACAGATAAATGACTGTCATATTTTACTATCAAAATGGTCCTGTTTTATAATAAACATAACCATGTCATTCATTTTTGTTCCCTTGAAAGTTGTGGGCTGCATTATAACTCAACAATAGTTGGAAAGACTTTCAAATAAAAAAATTTATATTACATAACCAGAACCACTATTATGTTTTTTATTAACAGGTATTAATGTTATGACCTTAAAACTGTGCCCATAGTTAGCCACAAAGGGATTCTAACAGATGTCATTTTAATCCTGAAGGATTTGTGGCACTCATAGTTAGCACAGGAGTGATTTTAACAGAATGAAATAGTAAACAGATTAACTGAATCCAATCAACTGATGTAACAATCTGTCTAAAAATAAACTAATGAATTAGGAAAATTTTAATTGACTCTACAGAAATAGGGCTATAAAAGTACACTGTTTCAAGAACAAAGCTACTATAAAATAGAGGCCTTGTGTGGCCACTAACTTTAGGCAAAGATCCATTCACCACCTTGGCTAAGGATTTCTTACTGAACAGTGAGAGACTATAGTGAGTTGAGAAGGCAACCGCCCAAATCGTAAGCATCTTTTACCCAGGATGATTTACAATGAAGTTTATAAAAGTTTACTAGAAGCAAACACACATATCAGCTTTTTTTTTAGTTAAAGAATCTCTACATATTTGGTATTTTAGCTGTTTATAATGTTTAAAAGGATAAGGTCAGTTAGAATAACAGATTAGCCTTGTCATTCCAAATTAAATACTGTTAATTTATAAAATAAGATATTTGCCCTAGCGAGTTTGGCTCAGTGTATAGAACCTGAGCCTGTGGGCTGAAGGATCCCGGGTTCAATTATAATCAAGGGCACATGCCCATGTTACAGGCTCGATCCCCAGTAAGGGGTGTGCAGGAGGCAGCCAATCAATGATTTTCTCTCATCATTGATATTTCTATCTCTCCCTGTAATATCCTCTCTAAAATCATTAAAAATATATTTTAAAAAATAAATAAAAATTAAAATACTGAGACACACAACTATATTGCTATTAGAATAACTAAAATGAAAAAGACTGACCATATGAAGTGTTGACAAGGACATGGAGGACGTAAAACTCTCATACATTGCTAATTGGAATGTAAACTGATACTCTCTGGTAAAATGTTTAAAGAGTTTCTTAAAAGTTAAATATAAGCCTATAAAATGAATTAGGGTTTTGACTTCAAGGTATTTCCCAAAAGAAATTAAAGCACATAGCCATAAAGACATACACAAATGTTCATAGCAGCTTTATTTGTAACAGCCAAAAACTAGAAACACGCAAATGTCTATTAACAAGTGAATGGATAGATTTTAGTATATTTCCATAATGGATACCAAGCAATAAAACAAATAAAAGAAACCACTATTATTGATGCATTACAAAATGTGGATGATGAATATGTTCATTATCTTAATTGTGATAATGGTTTCACATTGCATATATGGCAAAATATATTACATTGTACACTTTAAATATGTATAGTTTATCTCAACTACGCCCCAAGGAAACTGTTAAAAAGAGAAAATAAAAACAAAACAGACCAGAGTCATATAAAACACTCCTTTTCTTTGTCCCATGAACATGCCTGGATTTTTTTTTTAATTGTCAGAAGAAACCAAGTCCCAACTTCAAGTAATGCAAAGGTTTTGTTTTAATTATTTTTTAATTTGTTTTCTAAAAGTTAACTTTTTCATTAAAAAAAAGAAAAATCTGTAAAGCTAAAGAAACCAAAATCCATGGCTAAGGTCTAAGATCTTTTCTCCTTTGACAAACAAGTCAAAGCATATCTAAGATGCCATGTAACTTATGTTTATAAAAGTAGAATTTGTGCACTGATGACACAATCATGTTTTTAAAATCTATTACTCAAGATGGCAATATCTTGTTTTTCTTTCGATTTCTAATTTCCTAAAAGCATTTAAAGGTAAAATAACTACAATAATTCCTAGACAACTTAAATAATGTGAAGTTATTTCTACCTATTAACTTTGATCCAGAATGATCAACAAAAAGATAGATATATACAAAGTAGCAATAATAAAAGCACTATAAGTAGCAATAATTAGAACTCTAAAAGACTAAAGCTAATTTCTCTAATAAAATAATACATTGCTATTTCTTTCCCTTAAAGGTAGGTATAGAACAGGTAGTAGAGAAAAAATAACAACAAAAGAGCATTATTGCTTAATATAGTTAGGAAAGACTAATAAAGAATTGGAATTTTAAGGAGAAAAATAAAACCTCAGTGTTTTAATTGGATGTTGCTCAAAGTAGAAAACAGAATGTGTCTAAATATTTTTATTGAAGTTGGAGCCATGCATATTTGTCAACTTTTCCATTGTACTTTCCCAGTGAGAGAAAAGAAACTAAAACAATCACAAGTCTAAATTGCCTTTCTGGGTCTCTGGCTCATTTCAACTACTTATCTCAATAGAAATCATATATGCTTTCTTCCTGCTTTCAAAGGACAGCTTCAAAACACCAGAGGAGAAAAACTCTGGAATTCTTCAGTCCCTCTTCATATCATTAAACTGAGAAATAAAGCAAAAATTCAAAATTTCACAATTGCTGTATTTTTCCTCACTGACTGGGCGGTACCTACAAAACAATGTGATGGTAAAATTTTGGTTTTGAGAATTGTCTTTCTACAGCAACCCCTCTTCTACATCCACTGATTTTTCTTAAGATTAATATTAGGAAACTTGCTGGTCCTCCTCAAGAAACATAGACTCAAAATATCTCAAAGGGGACATGCATTAAAGGAAACAAATATTTATAAAGCATAAAAGACTAAGTAAAAAAAAAAAATCATATTTGTCCTTCATATTGTAGTAAACAAATTAGGGTGACAGACATAATTCTGAGATAGCTCTCAAGACTGTCGCCTAAGTGGAAGGACACATGGCAAGGACCTGAGGGTGGCCCTTAGGAGAGGACAGTGTACTCCAGCCAACAATCAGAAAGAAAATGGTCCTACAACCATAATAGACTGAATTCTACCAACAACTATGAGTTTGGCTCAGATAATCTCAGTCCCAGATGATACCCTGAGTTCAGTCTGGTGAGATCCTGAAAAGCGGAACGATCTAAGCTGACCCAGACTCCTGAGCAAAAAAGAAGTGTGAGATAGAAGAGGCCAACATGGTGGTGTAGGCAAACACCTGTACTCACTGCCTTCTACAACCACATCAAAATTACAATGAAAATACAGAACAACCATCATCCAGAACCACCAGAAAGCTGGCTGAATGGGAGTCCTACAACTAGAGAAGTAAAGAAGTACAGGCTGGTCCAACAACCATGCGTGCCACTTTTTTTAATCAGGAGAGAGACTGCCTCTGGGGAGGCCGCCCAGAAGAGCAAGGGGTCCCAGCCCCACACCAGATGCCCAGCCCAGGGTCCCAGATCTGGGAAAAGAAGTCCCTGCGGGCGTAAGAACTACAGGCTGTAAAAGCCAGTGCTGACTAGAGCTCAGTGATACAGAGGCTGCTGGAGACCCAGCTGCTCTTCTAAAAAGGCCAGCACCACAAACTGAACTTACAAGGTACCCCTTCCTCTGAGCTCCAGTGCAGACAAATAAGAGGAGGAACTGGATTATCTGGCAACAAGGCAGGAACTCCAAAGTGGCTTTCTCCCAGGTGGAGGTGCTCACAGGAATCATTGTTCCCATGCTGGGATCTTTCCGGTTGCAGGGCTGACTGGCAGCCAATTCTGTTTGCTCCTCCCAGGTGATTCCCTGAGACCCCACCTCATCCAATTTGCAGCTCCACCCAAGCTGCCTGAAGCAGCTTTTGCATATGAATGGCCTTTCTTTGCTCAGGTTAAACTCTCTCAACAAGCTGCAGCTGGGTCAGGGAGCTCCAAGCCTATCAATAAAAGGCCCAAGACCCAGACCAGCACCAACCTGCCTTGCGTCACAGTTGGGTCTTGTCTGGGCACTTCCAAGCCCAATACAAAGAGGAGGAACCTGCATATCTCTCTGTAGCTCCTGCTGGGTGGCCCCTGGCAGTGGCTGACTTTGCACCTCCCTGGAGAACCAAGAGCCAGTGTACACAGTGGTCAGTGTCAGACCATACCAGATTACAACTCTACACATCCATATGCAACATACTCAAGGGGCAGACTCAGTGAGCACCAAAACCCCACTGAAGCAAGTCCTGCTCAATAAGGGTATCTTCTGCACAGCAGCTCTCCCATTGTAGTCACAGCTGGTCCTCACAGCCAATTGGCCTGGAGGTCAGTTCCTTCCAGTGACACCAACAGCAATCAAATCTCAACTACAATAAGACTGTGCACACAGCCCACAAAGGGGTGCATCTAGAGTATCCATCTCAGGTGATTGGGGAGACTGAGCCACTGGGCCCTATAGGATACCTACTACACAAGGCCACTCTATCAACTAAAGGAGGCATAGAAGCTCTACCCAATACATGGAAACAAACATATGAAATTAGCCAAAATGTAGAGACAACAAAACATGTCATAAATGAAAGAATTGAAAGCAAGCAAACTACTGGATATAGAGTTCAAAATCAAGAATCTTCTAGAAACCTCCAAGGGACTTAGTGAAACTTTCAAGGACATTAGTGAGAATGCTCTCCCCCACCCCCAAAAAAAGGACCAGTCAGAAATTAAGCATATACTGACTGAAAAGAATAATATACAGGGATTCAACAATAGACTACAGCAAGCATGTCAAACTCCTGGGCCACATGCCTCATTTATTTGGCTCATGTAAGCCTTTGAGTTTGACATGCCTGGACTAGAGGATCCCAAGAATCAAATCAACAATTAGAAATATGAGGAAGCAAAAAACACCCAACCAGAAGAGCAAAAAGAAAAAAGAATCCAAAATATGAAGATAGTACAAGATGCCTCTGGGACAACTTCAAGTGTACCACATCCGAATTATGGGGGTGCCGGAAGAAGAGAGAACGCAAGATATTGAAACCCTATTTGAAAAAATAATGACAGCCGAGACCGGTTTGGCTCAGTGGATAGAGCGTCGGACTGCGGACTGAAGGGTCCTGGGTTTGATTCCGGCAAGGGCATGTACCTTGGCTGCGGGCACATCCCCAGTAGGGGGCGTGCAAGAGGCAGCTGATCGATGTCTCTCTCTCATCGATGTTTCTGACTTTCTATCCCTCTCCCTTCTGCTCTGTAAAAAATCAATAAAAATATATTTAAAAAAAAAAAAAAAAAAGAAAAAATAATGACAGAAAACTTCCCCTACCTGGTGAAAGAAACAGACTTATAAGTCCAGAAAGCACAGAGAACCCCAAACAAGAGGACCCCAAAGAGGACCACACCAAGACACATAATATTTAAAATGCCAATGGCTAAAGTCAAAGAGAATCTTAAAAGCAGCATGAGAAAAGCAATTAGTTACATACAAGGAAATGCCCATACAACTGTCAGCTGACTTCTCAGCAGAAACTATGCAGGCCAGAAGGGAGTGGCAAGAAATATTCAAAGTGACGAATGACTAGCAAGGACCTACAACCAAGATTATCCAGCAAAGCTATCATTTGGAATTGATGGTCAGATAGAGTTTCACATACAAGAAAAAGCTAAAAGAGTTCATCACCACCAAACCAGTATTATATGAAATGCTGAAGGGTATTCTTTAAGAAGAGGAAGAAGAAGAAAAAGACAAAAAATATGAACAACAGGGAGAAGTAATAGGGAGAAAAAAAGAGGGACATCTGTAAAATTTCAATAAAGTTTTGTTTTTTAAAAAAAAGAAATGTGAGATAATAAATTTGTATTGCTTTAAACTAGTAAATTTGTGGTAATTTAACACACAACAATAGAAAATTAGTACAAATTTTGGTACCTTGAGAGTGGAATGCTACTGTAACAATAACTTAAAATGTGAGAATGGCTTTGGAAAAATAGCAAAAGTTGGAAAAAGTTTTAAGAAGCATAATAGAGACACACAGCTGGTGTGGCTGAGAAGAAGTGAGGGCATGTCATTAGAAGTGAAGGGAGAGCCCTAGGTGGTATGACTCAATGGATAGTGTTGGCCTGCAGATTGAAGGGTTCCAGTCCAGGTTGTGGGCTCAGTCTCCATTAGGTGGTGTGTAGGAGGCAGCCCATCAATGATTCTCTCTCATTATTGACCAACCTTCCTTCCTTCCTTCCTTCCTTCCTTCCTTCCTTCCTTCCTTCCTTCCTTCCTTCCTTTTCTTCCTTCCTTCCTTTTTTTTTTTTTTTGATGTTTCTAGCTCTCTCTTTCTCTCCCTTCTTCTCTAAAATCAATAAAAATATATTTAAAAAGAAAAAGAATGTGAAGGGAAATCTTCGCTATATAGTGTCTGAATGCACGGTGGCATAGAAAACAGAAGTTAGAAGTGACAAAGCTGGATATATAGCTAAGGAGATTTCCAAGTGAAGTGTTAAAGGTGAAACCTGGTTTCCTCTTGCTTCTTATAGTGAAATGCAAGAGGAGAAAGGTAAATTGAGGAAAGAGCTTAAAGACAAAGGAACCAGAAAAAATATTACCTTGAAAAAATCTGTAGGTGTAGCTTTTGACTAAGGCAGTGAATCCTTGCAAAACCCAGAGTTCTTGAGGAAATTGTTTCAGAATAAACATTTCCAATTTGTGCTAAAAGTAGACAGAAAGAATATAAAACGAAAAGAGGCTATTTAACACTCCAAAATTCTTTTGGCAAAAAGAAGGCTGTTAATACTATTCATCACCAAACATGTGCCACCTTCCTTGAGAAAAAAAAAATGGTTCAAGAGGCAGAACCAAGACTCAGATGGCAGAGTCAATAGTTATGAAAAATTATTTCCAATTAAAAACTCCAGCTGAAATCTGCCAACCTGGATTTCAAAATGGACCAGTGACTCCGCCTTATTTATTTATTTATTTATTTATTTATTTATTTATTTATTTATTTAGAGAGAACAGAGAAGGGAGAGGGATAGAGAGAGAGAGAAACATCGCTCAGAGAAACATCATTGATTGGCTGCCTCCTGCGCGCCCCCTACATCCACAACCTAACGGGAATTGAACCAGTCACCTCTTGGTTCCTGGGTCAATGCTCAAACCGAGTCACACCAACTGGGTGTGACTCTATTTTTTACTTTTAAGTCTCCCCTTCCTCCTTTTGAACCAGATGCTTTCAACAGTTATCCCATGCGTATTCCAGACAGTCTCTTTAGTTTTATAGATTCACAGATAGATGATTTAGGTAAGATTCTGGACTTTGAGCTGATTCTTTAATGGGATGAGAACACTGAAAACTGTAGGAATATTTTGCTTGTGTATATGTATGGGGGGTGTGAATAACTGATGGTAGGCAAAATTCTGTGATGGCCCCCACGATTCCTGCTTGGTGGTATAATAGCTCTGTGTGTAGGTAGAACCTGTAAATATCAAGGAATAGTCACTCACTTGACTAGGTTCAGTGGTCAGCAAACTCATTTGCTGACAACTGGGTTATGTAATAGAAGACTTTTGCAGCTGACTAGAAAGAGATTCAAAATCACTGACCCAACCCGGCTGGTGTGGCTCGATGGGTAAGTGTTGACCTATGAACTAGGAGGTCAAAGTTCAATTCCTGGTCAAGGCATATGCCTGGGTTGTGGGCTCAATCCCCAGTAGGAGGCATGTCGGTGGCAGCCAATCAATAATTCTCTCTCATCACTGATGTTTCTATCTCTCTCTCCCTCTCCCGTACTCACTGAAATCAATAAAAATATATTTTGAGAAAATCACTGATCTAATAGCATTGATGAGCTGAGAGCAAACCCAAGCTGACAGCTAGCAAGAAAATGGAAACTTCAGACCTATGGCTGGCAAGGAACTAAATTCTGCCAATAACCAGTGAGCTAGACTGTAAGGCTCAGATTAGAGTTTTGCTCTTGCAAACCCCTTGATTTCTGCCTACTACAATCCTAACCTGAGGATCCAGTAAACATGTTCCTGGACTTCTGACCCACAGGAACTAAAAGTTAATAAGTTTATGTGATTTTAAGCTACTAACATTGTGATAACTTGTTATCTAGCAATAGAAAACAAATGTAAATAGAGTATAAATTTTGAAGAAAATATAACAAAGTAAATCCTCTTCTACTCTTAGGTTTTCTGGAAAATGCTTTCAGACCATTACAAATGAAATTGTAAGATTGAGAACATAATGGGTAAACTAATCATTGTCTTTCCAGACCTCAAGCTTTTTACAAACCTATCATTTTACCTTTTAATCAACAGAACAATGTGCATTTCATCATATTCTGTTCTGGATGT
This sequence comes from Antrozous pallidus, assembly GCA_027563665.1. Lineage (NCBI taxonomy): Eukaryota > Metazoa > Chordata > Mammalia > Chiroptera > Vespertilionidae > Antrozous > Antrozous pallidus. The sequence continues at coordinate 64,991,209 of CM050511.1, forward strand.
CAGGTTAGATGGTCCAGAAAGGTTTACCAAAACTCACTGCACACCAAAGTCACCAACATATGTAAGACAAATAGTGACAGCCTATTAGAGAGTTTCCTGCTACTTTTTTGATTTTCCACTATTTAGTATTCCCAAGATCAGGCAATATTTCTGAAGTCATGATCTAATTGATAAACAAGAAGCCAGCTACTATAGATATTAGAAGGCAAAAGGCAATAAACACTATCTACTCAGCAAAGTTGACTATTGAAGGTTTAAGTGGTATCTGACTTCTCCTCTTGTCCTTTTTTTATAAATCTACAAAATCTAAGATGTTTTGAATAATTTATATTGTGGTAAAATAAAGTAATAGGTATCATTCATATTCATGTGCAATAAAATAAACTCTGATTTCACAGCAAACAAATGAGAAGAATAAACCCAAATAACTTCACAAGTGATATATGAAGTACAGTAAGTCTAGACATACTCCAGTAATTGCAAAAATAGTTTCAACTTAATATTTGGAGACAGTCAAAATTCTCTTCAATCTAGTCTATTCTAAAAATGACTTTCGTGCTACCAACTTGCATTTTTGAAATATTTTATTACAATTCAATTTTTAAAATATCTAATTTTATATCTAAGCAGTTACAGAGGTATTAATATTGAATATTGTTGTTCATTATACCATTTTCATATTTTTTCATTTTCATATAATTTCACTGTGATAATTAAATTAGATTATTGCTTCTAATTTAAATAATGACAATTTACAAGAACTAATAAATAATCTCAAACCATGTGGCTTAGGTTACTCTCTTATTTTGTGGCATTCAACTAACTCTATAATGATGTGTTTCTCAAGGTATAGTTATTATACCTACAATTTTCATTTTAATTAATTACACAGTACTCCATGCAATTGCCATAAATAAGAATGACTAATATATAAAAGTTCTGGAGCCCTTTTCACATGAGAAGATAAAAAAAAATTCTGGCTTGCCAAAACCGGTTTGGCTCAGTGGATAGAGCGTCGGCCTGCGGACTGAAAGGACCCAGGTTCGATTCTGGTCAAGGCATGTACCTTGGCTGCGGGCACATCCCCAGTAGGAGGTGTGCAAGAGGCAGCTGATCGATGTTTCTCTCTCGTCGATGTTTCTTTCTATCCCTCTCCCTTCCTCTCTGTAATAAATCAATAAAATATATTTTTTAAAAATTCTTGCTTTTAGACAGATAATGACAAAATAACTTTGGATAGTTATTCAAATTAATATTATGTACTAGAGGGCCAGTGCATGAAATCTGTGTAGTCAGCTGGCCTGCACCCTCTCACAGTCCAGGAGTCTTTTCTCCTTACCAACTGCCTGCTGGCTGCTCCTTATCACCTGGCCAGCTGTTCCTTAGTGCTGCCACAGAAGTAGGAGAGGCTCCCTCCACTGCTGCTGCACTCACCAGCCATGAGCTTTGTCTTCTGGCTGAGTGGTGCTCTGACCACCAGGAGGCAGCTGCTGCATGGTCAGTGTTCATCATAGCGATGGGTCATTCTGGTCGTTCCACTGTAACAGTCACTTAGGCTTTTATTATATAGATTAGAGGCTCGATGCACAAAATTCGTGCCCGGGGTAGGGATCCCTTCAGCCCAGCCTGCACCTCTCCAGTCCAGGACCCCTTGAGGGATGTCCAACTGCCAGGATTGGGCCTAAACCGGCAGTCAGACCTCCCTCTCACAAGCAGGACCACTGGCTCCTAATTGCTCACCTGCCTGCCTGCTTGATCACCCTGAACTGCCCCCCTGCCAGCCTAGTTGCCCCCAAATGCTACCCCCGCCAGCCTGGTCACCCCTAACTGCCTGTCCCGCCAGCCTGGTTGCTCCTTACTGCCGCTCCTGCTGGCCTGGTTGCCCCCAATGGCGTCCCTCCACCCCCCCCCCCCACCCCCGGCTGGCCTGGTCCTCCTATGCAGCCTGCTGCTCAGTCATTTGGTCATCCCTCACTAACCCCCCTGACAGCCTGGTCATATCACACAGCCTGTTCAGTTGTCCATTTGGATGTGATTATTGCTTAGACTTTTATGATTATAGATTAGAGATTAGAAAAAATGGAATAATGTATGCCTTTATAATTCAATGGTCAAAATTATGAATTTCTGCCCAGCCAATGTGGCTCAGTAGTTGAGCGTCGACTCACGCACCAAGAGGTCATTGATCAACTTCCTGGCAGGGCACATGCCCAGGTTGCAGATTCAATCCCCAGCATGGAGCACACAGGCAGCAGTCTCTCTCTCTCTCCCTCTCACTTCCCCTCTTTCTAAAATCAATATAAACATATTTTTTTAAAAAAAAATTATGAATTTCTGATTACATCGCATCATCTACTTTAACTTTAACCAATGTAATTCAAGTCAAAATTAATTTTTAGTTATCCAAACTCCATCCATTCTCATAAAGCTAGTGTTCTCTAAATACAGTTTCTATAAGAGAATTCATCTGCCACCAAGACTTAACATAATCACTTTAGAGTAGATTATTTCTAACTCTATTTCCAGCCTTAATATAGCCTTGCTTCAAAATCCAGATCTTCAATTTCAGAGAGTTAGGGAGAAGGAGAGAAAGATAGAAACATCAATGATGAGAGAATAATTGATGGCTGCCTTCTTCATGACCCTTACTGGGTATCAGTTAGGGCACATGCCTGGGTTTTGGGTTCAATCCCCAATAGAGAATGTGCAGGAGGCAGGCAATCAATGATTCTCTCTCATCATTGATGTTTCTATCTCTATCCATCTTCCTTCCTCTCTGAAATCAATAAAAATATATTTTAAAAAATAAAATAATTTCTAATAGTCCTTTATTATCCTATATAATAAAAGCCTAATATGCACATTGACTGTCACTCCAACACACAAGATGGTTGCCCCCATGTGGTCAAAGATGGCCATCCCCATGTGAACACAAGATGGTCACCAGGGGTGGGCAGCTGTGGGCAATCAGACCAGCAAGAGAGGGCAGTTAGGGTTGAATGGCCCAGCGGAGGAGGGCAATTGGAAGGGATTGGGCTAGCAGGGGAAGACAGGAATAACCAGCCTGGCAGGGGAGGGTAGTCAGGGGTGAGCAGGCTAGCAGCGAAGGGCAGTTGGGACCAGGCCTGTAGGGACGGGCAGTTGGAGGGGACCAGGTCAACAGCAGAGGGCAGTTAGGAATGACCAGGCCTGCAGGAAGGCAGTTGGGAGCAACCAAGCCTGCAGGGGAGGACAGTTGGAGGTGACCAGGCCTGCAGGGGGAGGGCAGTTGGAGGTGATCAGGCTGGCAAGGGAGGGAAGTTAGGGGTGACCAGGCCAGCAGGGGAGGGCATTTAGGGGTGACCAGGCCTGCAGGGGAGGTCAGTTGAGGGCAATCAGATTGGCAGGGGAGCAGTTAGGTGTCGATCAGGCTGACAGGAGAGTGATTAGGGGTGATCAGGCTGACAGGCAGAAGCAGTTAGGTGCAATCACTCAGGCAGGTAGACGAGCGGTTGGGAGCCAGCAGTCCTGGATTGGGAGAGGGATGTCTTCAGTGAAATCAGGTCTAAATGGGCAATTGGACATTTCTAGAGGAGTCCCAGATTGGAGAGGGTATAGGCTAGGCTGAGGGACACATCCCAACCTGTGCATGAAATTCATGCACCGGGCTCTAATTCTTTTTATAAATCCAGATCTGTAGTGATGTCATCTTTCTTATTCCTCATATTGGCAATTTGTGTCTTCTCTTTTTCCTAATCAGTCTTGCTAGAGGTATATACATTTTATTGCTCCTCTCAAAGAATCAACTTTTGGTTTCATTAATTTTCTTTTTTGTTGATGTTGCTTTCTATTTGATTTGTCCTCTGATCTTTTTTTATTTAAGATTTTTTAAATTGATGTTTAGAGAAAGCAGACGAGAGAGGAAGTAAGAGAGAAGTTGACTGTCTTCTGCACAGCCCTCTCCCCCACTGGGCATTGAGCCTGCAACCCAGGCATGTGCCCTGACCATGAATTGAATGGCAACCTTTCCATGCACGGGACGACACTCTACCAACTGAACCATACCAGCCAGGGCTGTCCTCTGATCTTTATTCATTCTACTACTTTCTGCTTTGTTCTTTTTCTAGGTAAAAACTGAGGTCATTGGTTTGAGACATTTAGTACTATAAGATTTACCCTAAGTCTTGCTTTAGGAAGTTGGATCTGCACATTACTATATCATGTCATTTGTATCCCAAACTATATACTTTCTCATTTCCTCTTTAGGCCATGTGTTATTTAGTTTTCAAATAATTGAGGATCTCCCAGAGATGCTTTGAATGACTTGAATAAATTTAAATGCATTAAAACTTGTTTCATGGCCCAGAATATGAACTATCTTGGTACATATTCTGAGTGCACTACAAAAGAAAGTGTATCCTGCTGTTGTTGGGTGGAGTATTCTATGTTAGATCAAGTCAGATGATTATGTTGTTCAAGTCTTTTATAACATTGTTTTACTACTTCTCCTGCCAACTATTTAGAGACATATTGAAATCTCCAACTACATTTGTGGATTTTAAAATGTCTCCTTATAGTCATTTATTTCATTGTGCATTTTGAAGTTCTGTTATAGGGGAATAAATATTTAGAATAACATGGTATGCCGTTCCCATCCTTTTATTTATTTTTTTTCAACTAAGATTGCACATATTCAAGTTTTGATATTTTTAATATACTCTGACAAGTTCTGCCATTTCATTGGGATGTTTAAGCCATTCACATTAAATGTGATTATTGATATAGTTGGGTTTATCATTTTGCTATTTTTTATTTGTCCCTACTGATGTTTCTCTTTTATTCTTTTTCTACCTTTGAAATAACAGTAATTTTTGTGATTCCATTTTATCTCCTTTGTTGGCTTTTAGCTATAATTATTTTGTTATTTTAGTCATTACTATAGGGTTCATAGTATACATTTTAATTTATCATAGTCTACCTTCAAGTGATATTACACCACTTCATATAAGAACCTACAATTGTATTCTTCCATTTCTCCCCTACCAACCTTTATACCATCGCTATACATTTTACTTCTATGTGTATTATAACTCCCATTCTATAGCGTTGTTGTCATTTAAAGTCAATCCTCTTTTAAAAAGTTTATTGTAAAGAAGAAAATAGAAACACATTAAAAGTTACTGATCTTTACCCATGTGATTTCAACATTAGTAGTAATACTACAAGTCATATTACCCAAATGTAACCTTCTATTTCCAGTTAGCTGATCTTGGACATAAAATCATAAAATGTTATAATTGTTATTAAAAATGAAAGAGAAAAGTTGTTAAATCATTTAGGTCTATAGTACAACCAATTAGTGAGAGACCTGACTGAGGCAATGCAGGGGCTAGCTCCCTGAAGAGAAGGTTCATCAGCTCCCTGAGACAGATGACAATACGTTTTGCTACATTTCATAACTGCAGAAGGCACATTCTAAACTATGTTAAGCTATAAAAAGGAGATCTTAACTCATTGGCTCACACATCTGTGTAAATTTTTAATTAAAAAATATCACAGTTACTCTGAATAGCCACAGCCATCCTGAGACAGAAGAACAAAGTTGGGGGATTACAATACCAGATATCAAGCTACATTACAATGTCACCATTCTCAAAACTGCCTGCTACTGGCATAAGAACAGACATACAGACCAATAGAACAGAACTGAGAACCCAAAAATCAACCCAAGCCACTATGCTCAATTAATATTTGACAAAGGAGGCAAGAGCATACAATGGAGTCAATTCAGTCTCTTCAATAAATGGTGCTGGGAAAATTGGACAAATATATGCACACAAAAAATTAAACTAGATCACCAACTTACACCATATACAAAAATAAACTCAAAATGGATAAAAAACTTAAAAGATGGGAAACGAGAAAAATATTAGAAGAATCTATAGGCAGCAAAATATCAGACATATGTTGTAGCAATATCTTTACTGATACAGCTCCTAGGACAATGGAAACCAAGGAGAAAATAAACAAATGGTACTACAACAAAATAAAAAGCTTCTACACAGCAAAAAGAGATCATCAACAAAACAAGAGAGCCCACTGCATAGAAGAACATATTTGCCAATGTTATTGATAAGGGTTTAATCTCAATAATTTATAGGGAACTCATACAACTTAACAAAAGAAACATAAACAATCCAATCAAAAAATGGGTAACAGACCTAAATAGACACTTTTTGAAAGAAGACAGAGGATCAAGAGACATATAAAAACATACTCAAAGGCACTAATCATCCGAGAGATGCAAATCAAAACAACATCTCACACCTGCACACCTATCAGAATGGTTATCAACAAATCAACAAATGACAAATGCTGGCAAGGATGTGGAGAAAAAGCAACCCTCGTGCATTGCTGGTGGGAATGCAGACTGGTGCAACCACTGTGGAGAACAGTATGGAGTTTCCTCAAAAAACTAAAAATGGAACTCCCATTTAACCCCCACTTCTAGGAACATATCCCAAGAAAACTAGAAACGCCAATCAGAAAGGATATATGCACCCCTATGTTCATAGTGGTACAATTCACCATAGCTAAGATTTGGAAACTGCCTAAGTGCCCATCAGCAGATGAGTAGATTAAAAAACTGTGGTACATCTACATAATGGAATACTACACTGCTATAAAAAAGAAGGAATTCTTACCATTAGCAACAGCATGGATGGATCTGGAGAGCATTATGCTAAGCGAAATAAGCCAGTCAGAGAAAGAGACATATCACATGATCTCACTCATTTATGGAAAATAATGAGCAACATAAACTAATGAACAAAAACGGATCCAGAGACAAAGAAGCATCTTTCAGACTATCAAACCTCAGAGGGAAGGTAGGAGAGGGTGGGGGTAAGGGAGAGAGGTCAACCAAAGGACTTGTATGCATGCATATGCCTAACCAATGGACAAAGACAACAGGGGGGTTAAGGCATAAGTGGGGAGTTTTGGGGGTGGGGGGACACATATGTAATACCTTAATCAATAAAAAAGTGGACATACAGAAGGCCAAGAGACTTATGAAAACATCCTCAAAGTCAGTAATCATCCAAGATATGCAAATGAAAACGACAATGAGGTACCATCTCACACCTGTCACAATGGCTATCATCAGCAAATCAGCAAAAGACAAGTCCTGGCAAGGATGTGGATCAAAAGGAACCCTTGTCTTGTACACTGCTTGTGGGAGTGCAGACTGGTGTAGCCACTGTGAAAAACAGTATGGAGTTTCCTCAAAAAATTTAAAATTGAACTCCCATTTGACCCAGTAATTCCACTTCTAAGAATATAGCCCAATAAACCAGAAACACCAATCAGAAAGTATATATGCACCCCTATGGTCATAGCAGCACAATTTACAATTGCTAAGATTTGGAAATAGCCTAAGTACCCATCAGCAGAGGAATGTATTAAAAAACTGTGGTACAACTACACAATTGAAAACTATGCTGCTATAAAAAATAAAGAACTCTTACCATTTGCCACAGCATGGATCGATATGGAGAGCATTATGCTAAGTGAAATAAGCCAGTCAGAGAAAGAGAAATATCACATGATCTCACTCATTTGTGGAATATAGTGAACAATATAAATTGGTGAACAAAAATAGAGCCAGAGACATAGAAGCATCAAACAGTCAAACCTCAGAGAGAAGGCAGGGGAGGAGTGGGGGTAAGAGATCAATTAAAGGACTTGTATCCATGCATCTGAGTATGACCAATGGATACAGACAATACGGGTGGGGCCATGTGCTGGAGGCAGGAGCAGGCAGGGAGAAGTCAATGGGGCAAAAAGGAGACATGCGTAAAACTTTCAATAATATATATATATTTTAAATCACAGTTAAAAGTGCCAACTTGAGTGGCCTCGACCACACAACTGGAAACAATCTATGACACATATATGAGGAGTTGATGACATCTGCCAACTCTTCTTTATTTCTTCCTCCTTCACTCTTTACTTGACCCTTTTTGACTTAGCATCTGTTCTATTTTCTATTCCCCGGTGGCAATGTAGAAAAATGGTAAAATACCTAAGTTTGAGAGTCAAGCAGAATGAGTTTAAGCCCAACCCATGCATTTAATAGTTGTGTAATCTTGAACTAGTTAATTCACCTTCCAATAGCTTACTTTCCTCCTTCGTAATAGAAAAAGAGTAATTAATCATAGGGTTGTTAGATTAAATGAAATTATACTTATCTGCTCATTCTAATCCCTGTTAATTCTGAGTCAGTTTGATTGATTTATCATTATAGGTAATATTTCCCTGCTTCTTTACATACCCGAAAATTTTTTATTGGATGCCATATTTGTGAATTTGATCTTATTGGATGCTTATGTTCAATCCTCACCTGAGGATATGATTTTTATTATTTTTGATTTTAGGGAGAGAAGAAGAGAGAGAAACATCAATATGAGAAACATCTATCAGTTGCCTCCCTTATGTGCCCTAAGTATGAAACCTGAGATCCTTTGGTGTACAGCACAATGCTCCAATCAACCAAGCCACACAAGCCAGGACTAGATGCTTATGTTTATAAGTATTTGTAAGTTTTGCTTGCAGATTAAAAATTATTTGAAAATTTGTAAGTCTGACCCTTTGGGATCCGGCTTTTATGATTTGTACAACGGGTCCAGAACAATTCTCAGTCTAGGGCTATTTCTCACTATCGGGGGAAGTTCTTCTGTGTACTCTACCTTGTGCCTCATGAATCTTAAGGTTTTCCAGTGTGGTCTTGTGGGAACAGGCATTATTCCTGACCCTGCATACACAAGTACTGTTTCCTCTACTCCAACTCAAGAAGTTTCCTCACGTGTAAATGCTAATGAGTACTCAGCTGAATACTCAAAGGGGACCTCTACATATCTCCAGAGTTCTCTTTCTGTGTAGTTTTTACCTTTCCTTAATTCTAGCTGCCTGTGTCTCCTTAGACTTTAAGTAAATGTCCTAAATTCACGAAGTTTACCATTTTTCACCTTGTTTCTCATACCTTGCATGTACCACAGTTTAGAAAGTCTCTTCAATTTTGTAAGCTGGGCAATCAAAAGGCTCACTTTGTTTCCATCTCTCAGGGATATCACTGTCTTTCATTGCCTGATCTCCAAGGTCTTGAAAAGTGTTGCTTTACATGTTTTATCCATTTGTTAGTTGTTGTGGACAGGAGGGTAAATAGTGTGTCTATTTCTTCAACTTGGCTAGAAGCAATTTTGCAAGCTTACTTGGTTTATTTTTTCTGTACTGAACCATTGTAAATGGCATCTCATTCAATCATCCCTGACGGATCGGGGTCAAATCTTAGATGGCCACGAGGCTGCCCCTTTACTAGTAGATTGTTTTTGTGGGGGTCTTTTCACTAATGACTTAAAGGCAGTCATTTTTCTGCTTAAAAAGCACATTTGAAAGAAATCATATTAAGACTAAGGAATTTTAATGTTATGGGGGGAAATGTCTTAAAGTTTGTGAAGCTTAGTAAGTCACAAAGTTATTTTCATTCTATAGAATTTCTATAAGAAAGATTTCCCTTTTATAATTCTTACAAATGAAAAGAACATTCATGGGAGGATCAGGGAGATACTGAAATGTGGAGATAGGAAAAGAATGGCAGATCTTAAGAAGGAAAGGGACTGAGAATGAAACTCATGGAAGCCAAGACATATGACACTGCCTCTACATAATCTGTCCTTTTCTTTATTCCTACACAAAAATCCAATGTTTACTTAACTAACATGCTAAGGTGAAATATTAATCACAGCAGGCAGCTAGGAGCATTATCATTATTATCCCTTAATAAATGTCAAAACAGAACATGGCAAGTTCATGCAAGTGTAAGGTAGTGAAGATAATCTAGGGCATAGGTTGCATACCAGTGGCCCAGGGGATTTATTTGGCCTGCTGGGATGTTATATTTGGCCTATAGAGAGATGGCCCACACCACTACTTTACAAAAGTATGAATTAGTAGCTAGTATTTATAGATTCGATTTCACAAATAGGAGAGATTTCATTTAAAATTTTTGAAGAAAAAGGAGATATAACTGCTCAAAGTGGGAAGCAGAGTCTGAGCCCTTTAGTTAACTATACAGTATATCATTCATTATTGTTTCCTTCCCTCTTCAACTATCCCTGGCTGTTTTTCCCCTATAGGTATTTTTAGGCTAGTGACACCTGATCAAGGGTATATATAATAATATCCCAATTTATAGAACAAATGTATAAAATAGTGACCAAAATATATATTACCTTTTAAAGGGAAGATAGGATTTTTAGAAAGATATATTGAACAGGGTACTTATTTTCTAGTTGTAGGAAAGCTGTATCTGGGGCACATTTTTTAACTATAGATTCCTATGGGTCTGGAACTGTCTCAAAATGCTTCTTTTAAACAAAATAAATGTAAATTAGATATAACTCCCTTAGGAAAATACAAGGTACCCTACCTTTTGCATACATTTAATTTAAAAAGATACACATAAAAGGAAGCATAATTAGAAAGAGCTACAACAACATCATTAGAAAATTACTCTCTGGCACACTTGTCCTCCAAATGCAGGGGGAAAAAAATCTGAATTTTAGGTACACAGTAAGAGTAAGTCTGTATTTATTCTTCTTATAATTAAGCCAGGAAAAGAAAATTAGAGGAATAAAACTTTCTATATGTTGAGGTTTCTTTGCAGCCCAGTGCTCTATAAAATAGAAAAATTTAAATAGAGGTAAGTACCCCTTACAATTGTAAAATGATCCAACTTCACCTAAATCCAATATTTATCAACTTCAGTTAAATGAAAATTTTCAACTCAGCAAACAAAACAGTATTAGACATCCATGTTTGCTTTTATTACTAATAGATTTTTAATTTCTCATAAAAGAATGGAGATTAACAAGTCAAAAGTGTGAGACATATCTAATGAGGTAATTTGAAGGGGGGTAAAATCAGAAACATTAAGATGTAGTTTATTATATAAAAACAATTTTGTGTAGCTCTGCCAGTGTGGCTAGTGGCTGAGTGTTGACCTATTAACCAGTCAATCCCCAGTGTGGGGCATGCAAGAGGCAACCAATCAATGATTCTCTCTCATCATTGATGTTTCTATCTCTCTCTCCCTCTCCCTTCCTCTCTAAAATAAATAAAAATATATTTTTTAAAAAGACTGTAAATTTTTTTCAAGCAAAGAACTCTATTGCATATTAACAGGGAACATGTAAAGTTTCACTTAGTTTGGCACATTATTCATTAACTAATGGCCTAGTGCACAAAATTCGTGCACAGGGGGTGGGGGGAGGGGGTGTCCCTCAGCCTGACCTGCACCCTCTCCAATCTGCGACCCCTTGGGAGATGTCCGACTGCTGGTTTAAGCCCACAGGGATCAGGCCTAAACTGGCAGTTGGACATCCCTCTCGTAATCCAGGACTGCTGACTCCTAACCACTTGCCTGCTGTCCTGATCGCCCTCAACTTCCAGTCTGATCACCTCTAACTACCCCTCCCCCGCCTCCAGCCTGATCACCCCCAACTATCCCTCTTGCTGGCCTGCTTGCCCCCAACTGCCCTCCCCTGATTGCCCCTAACAGCCTCTGCCTCAGCCCTGCCACCATGGCTTTATCTGGAAGGTCTCACAGTCTAATTAGCATATTACCCTTTTATTAGTATAGATGTTTCCTCCCCACTTTGGTAATATTACTGAAGAGAGCACCCCAGAGAGGGAGCCTGGAAGTAGGAATAGAAAGATGACTTACTTTTCAATCTTTGTACTTTCTAATGTTGTACAATACACATTTTACCTATTCTAAAAAATATATAATATTTAAAAATATGAAAACAAACTTTACCTATTATAATAATTAAAGTCTGCACAACGCATTCCCTTCTGAGAGCAATAAAACTATTTAATAAGTGAACTGTATGATAATCCAAATTATTTGCATGAGACTACAACTCTTAAGCAAAAAAAAAAAAAAAAAAGGAACTGAAAAGAGTTAAGGAAAAGGGTTAATAGTGATTTTAATTTTATGCCTCAAAGAACTCTAGGATACAAATTCCACTTCTCCAAATAAGAGCAAATGTCAACCAATTATAGTGCAAATGAATTTTAAAACCATGTAATAAACTAAAATTTAGGACTTTTGTAGTTCTTCTATCAGACACATACAAAGCATCTAAGTCTACTAAAAGAGTTTATTCAAAAGGAGAAGAAAAGAAACTTTGTTAGCAGTTACCAATAGTTTGGGGTTCTGTAAATAACAGCTGTCAAACCAAAGGACTTTTTTTTTAATGCACTAAGAATGGAATGGAGAGTTTGATCATAACTATTCTGAATTACCACAAATTCATAAGATCATTACTTCTAACCCTGAATTAAGTTATAGATGATTTTCACAATTAAAATATATAGTATGTAGTGATTAAATACACAGGCTTTGGGACCGGATAATAAAACTAGACTTAAAATGCTGGCTCTCCCACTTAACTATCTATATTATTTGGGCAAATAAGTCCAACCCTACCTGAGTCTCCTTAGCTATAAAAATGGAGATAATAGTCTACTCTAAGGCTGTTTTAGGAAATTGAATTTTCACTATATTAAATAGTACATATATATATATTAAATATACTTTATTAATTTCAGAGAGGAAGGGAAAGATAGAAACATCAATGATAAGAATCATCGATTGACTGCCTCCTGCATGCCCCTCACTGGAGATTGAGCCCACAACCCAGGCATGTGCCCTAACAGGGAATTGAACCGTGACCTCCTGGTTCAACCACTGAGCCATGCGGCCAGGCTTACACAGTATATTTTGAGTGTGTATTATCATTACTATTACTGAAACATACTTGTAAAACAATAACCAGTAAAACAGTAAGACTCAAGTACAAGTTGTAGTTTGTCTAAAGTGTTAACTAAGATAATTTGATGCATTATCGTCCATATTTTTTTAAATCTTCAGACAAAATATCATAGTCTGTTTTGCAACTCAATGTAACAGACTATACGTCATGAGTTCTTCACAAGCTAAGCCTTCTACTCCTAAAACAAGTTGGTTTTCCCTTACACAGTGGAACCTCTGTTCTCAAACTTAATTCATTCCAGAAGGCTGTTCGAAAAGCCATTTGTTCGAAAATCAAATCATTTCTTCCCATTGGAAATAACATAAATTTAATGAATCTTTTCCAGACCCATCTTTCATGTATTCAATACATGTCTAATGCCCTGTTTAATCTGTGAACAAACACTTCTTTTCCTAATTTATTGAACCATTCCTACTAGTCTTAAAGGAATTGCTTTCAGCACTCATTTCAGGGGTATCTTTCAGAAGACGAGGATGCAGCATCTTCACTTTCTCACATATCATTGTCTCCAAAAAGCATCCACAGTCTAACTGCTTACCCTGTATCTAAATAACAATTTTTCTACCTCTTCGAATTGGCTGTGATTGTGGTTTTGTGAGCACACCCTTAGCAACTTTAGTACCCTTGATGGGCTCTTTATGTTTTAAAATTGTGTTAATCTATGATTTCTCCATCAACAAAAGCCTGAGAGATGCTTTTTATCATGCAGTGGTATCACAGATTACCCTTCTTCTTCCCCTTGAACAATTTGGTAGAGAACCTAACCATTTTGGACATTTTTGTTTCTTTTTTACTTTTTTTTTTAATGAAAGTTTTCAATAAAAACAAAGCAAAACAAAAACTATGGTTATAATCATACTTTACTTACTAAGTTTTATCTTTTTTCTACTTAATATAGTTCCATGTTATAAAAAACCTCTCATCAACCTAACTTTTGATGATCACAACATTCCATTGTAAGGATTTAGAATACTTTAAATCATTCCTATTCTGTGAGCTCTTTATGTTGTTTGCACTTTTATACTGTTACAAACTTGATGCTAAAAGACCATAGGTTAGTAGAGAAAGGCCTTGGCAGGGAGGCAGTTAATGACTGAAAATACACTACCTTTGCAAGAATGTCGCTTAAGAGCTCATGACAATTCCAACACAGACACACTCATGCCCTCACTTCTCTGGTGTTCGTGTCCGTTGGTTAAGCTTACATTCATACATACAAATCTCTTATCCTTACACCCACCCTCCCCTACATTACTTCTGAGGTTTGACAGTCTGATCAATGCTTCTCTGTCTCTGGATTTGTTTTTTTTCATCAGTTTATGTTGTTCATTATTTCCCATAAATGTGGTATTTATCTTTCTCTGACTGGCTTATTTTACTTAGCATAATGCTGTTCATTTCCATACATGCTGTTGCAAATGGTAAGAATTCCTTCTTTTTTACCACAGCATAGTATTCCATTGTGTAGATGTACCACAGTTTTTTAATCTACTCATCTGCTGATGGGCATTTAAGCTGTTTCCAAATCTTAGCTATGGTGAATTTTGCTGCTATGAACATAGGGGTGCATATATCCTTTCTGATTGGTGTTTCCAGCTTCTTGGTATATTCCTAGAAGTGGGATCGCAGGGTCAAATGGGAGTTCCATTTTTAGTTTTTTGAGGAAACTCCATGCTATTTCTCACAGTGGCTACACCAATCTGCATTCCCACAAGTCGTATGCATGACAAGGGTTCCTTTTTCTCCACATCCTCGCCAGCATTTCTCATGTTGATTTGTTGATGATAGCCATTTTGACAGGTGTGAGATGATACTACATTGTCGTTTTGATTTGCATCTCTCAGATAATTAGTGACTTTAAGCATGTTTTCATATGTCTCTTGGCCTTTCTTCTGCCCTCCTTTGAAAAGTGTCTATTTAGATCCATTGCCCATTTTTTATTGGATTGTTTATCTTCCTTTTGTTAAGTTGTATGAGTTCCCTATAAATTATGGAGATTAAACTCTTATCAGTGATGACAACGGTAAATATATTCTTCATATATATATATATATATATATATATATATATTTATATATTATTGATTTTTACAGAGAAGGGAGAGGGATAGTTAGAAACATTGATGAGAAAGAAATATCTATCAGCTGCCTCCTGCTCACCCCCTACTGGGGATGTGGCCACAACCAGGTACATGCCCTTGACCAGAATCGAACCTGGGACCTTTCAGTCGGCAGGCCGACACTCTATCCACTGAGCCAACCAGTTAGGACTGGCAAAAATATTCTCCCATGCAGTGGGCTTTGTTTTGTTGATGGTTTCTTTTGCTGTGCAAAAGCTTTTTATTTTGCTGTAGTCCCATTTGTTTATTTTTCTTTTAGTTTCCATGCCCTAGGAGCAATATAGGTGAGGAAATTGCTCTGGCATATGTCTGAGATTTTGCTGCCTAGGGATTCCTCTAGTATTTTTATGGTTTCTCATCTTATGTTTAAGTCCTTGATCCATTTTGAGTTTATTTTTATGTATGGTGTAAGTTGGTGGTCTAGTTTCTTTTTTTATTTTTATTTTTTGGTGTTATCTGTCCAATTTTCCCAACACCATTTGTTGAAGAGACTGTCTTGACTCCATTTTATGTTCAGGCCTCTTTTGTCAAATATTAATTGGGCATAGTGGTTTGGGTCAATTTCTGAGTTCTCTATTCTATTCCATTGATCTGTATGTCTGTTCAAGCTGTTTTAAGAACAGTGGCTTTGTAATACAGCTTAATATCTGGTATTGAGATCCCACCTACTTTGTTCTTCTTTCTCAGGATTGCTGCAGCTATTCAGGGTCTTTCCCCACCCTCATTGGGCTAGATCCAGACCCAGTCAGCCCCACCCCGGTCAAGCCCCACCTCAGGTCGCCTGGCCTGATGCCAGGGGTGCGGGGGGGGGGGGTGCGGCCTGAGGTCCCCCAGCCTGGCCCTAGGGCAGAGGGCATGGCCTGAGGTCTCCTGTCAAGCCCCACCAGGCGGGGGGCGCAGTCTCAGGTTCCCTGCCCCAGCCCAGCACCACAAAGCCCCAGGTTCCTGCTGATTGCTCCTTAAGGCTCATTATGGGAACTCGGCCTTTGCTATGGCTGCAGTCATCTTGTTATGTCAACCCTGCCTCTGCTGTGTGTGCAGCCATTTTGTTACAGTGAGACTGTCAATTTGCATATTCCCTCTTTATTAGATAGCACTAGAAGCCCGGTGCATGAAAATTCATGCACTGGGGGTGGGTTGTCCCTCAACCCAACCTGCCCCCTCTCATATACTGGAAGCCCTCAGGGAATGTCCAACTGATGGCTCACCCCCAGCCTGCCCAGGGCCTAAAGCTTCTGGCGAGGCTTTAGGCCTTGGGCACCCAGCCATCGCCCTGCTTAGCTCAGCCCCAACTGCCTGTGACCACCCGGCCCTGGGGGCTGGGCACTTGCCGCCACTTCCACTTACAGCACCCGGGGGCCGGGCGCTCCCTGCCGCCACCACCACCACCCGCTGCCGCTGTCACTGCTTCCCCTCAAAGCACCCGGGCGCTGGGCGCTTGCTGCCACCACCATTTCATCTCCACCCCCGGGGCCTACTGCTTGTGCCACTTGGCCCTGCCCCTGCTCCTGATTGGCTGGTAGCATAGCCAATCAGGAGCTAAGGTATGGTCAAATTTGCATGTTTCTCTTTTATTATATAGGCGGATGTTTCTATCTCTTTCTCCCTCTCCCTTTCTCTCTGAAATTAATGTATTTTTTAATTTAAATTCTTAAAATAGTGCCTACCACATATTACATTCACAAATAGTGTCTCGGCATTGTAACCATTTTCAATGTTCATTTAGGTAGTTTGAAAAACACAATAAACATATACTATATGTGTATTCATGTATAAATTATTGGCTTAATCTACAGATTATGATGGCACAAATGCATATTTATAAATTGCTGCATCATCATTAGATTTTAAATGTTCAGTCTAAAAAGCTAATTGTTGAAATAGAAATAGAGGTAGAAAAATATAATGTAATGCATTAGGGTTGTAAAAGAAGATTTAAATGATTTTTAAAAATTAAATAATAGTTTTAAAGGAATCATAAACATAAATTTTGCTGCTTGTAGCATATACTACTGACACTGTTTCTGTTGAGACAAAATAAGACATTTAGTCTTTTTCACAGGATTAAAAAGCCAAGTATGTTGAAAAGCATGTTGTCTAAGTGAACTAGGAGCAATTTATAAGCTAAAGTAACATGACTTCTTTGTTTAATGTTTTTAGTAATTTTAGAGATAGAGGAAGGGAGAGGGAGAGAGACAAAAACATCGACGAGCCCACCCGGGTGTAGCGCAGCAGTTGAGCGTCAACCCAAGAACCAAGAGGTCACCAGTTTGATTTCCGGTCAGGGCATATGCCCAGGTTCCGGGCTCGATCCCAAGTGGGGACTGTGCAGGAGGCAGCCAATCAATGATTTGCTTTCTTCATTGATGTTTCTATCTCTCTTTCCCTTTCTCTATGAAATCAATAAAAATATATTTTTTAAAAGAACATATCGATGAGAGAGAAACATCTATCAGCTGCCTCCTGCATATCCCCCATTGGCGACTGAGTCTGCAACCGGGCATGTGTCCTGAGCAGGAATCGAATTACTGACCTCTGTTCAACCACTGAGCCACACCATCCGGGCAACATCATTTCTCATAGGTTTTTTTTGTTTTGTTTTTTTGCTTAGATGTGCTAATACAAAAACTAGTAGAAAATGAAAATTCACTATTATGTATATTTGATTACTCAAATCCTTAATCCTTTCGATGATGTGTGCAGCAAAACCACTATTTTTAGAGGCCTACACTTAGAAGCAAGCCTATAATGAATTTTTTTGCTGTTACTTCAAAATGAAGTGACTTTAGGCAATCCACCATTATTTGTAGATAGCCAAGAAGTTTTTTGTAGACAGCACCTGGGAAGGCACATAGGCATTCCTTAATTATTGTCAGCTGAACCCAGTGGCTGGACAAAGTCTCACCAAGGGAACACACCTTGCCAAAAGAGCAAAGGAATTGTCAGTTTGACCTTCATTTCAACCCTTGGTGTGGGGAAGTGGTTTTGATTTCTAAATCCAGCCTAGCACCAGGAATGCTCAGGGCCTTCTCAAGAATGCAAATAGTCCCCTTTTGTCTTGACCTTTTGGTGAAACTTCCTGATATTTGGGATATAAAATAAACTGGATTGGCCCTGGGTCACTGTCCCTGTCTCTCCATCAGAAGAGGACAGTGGTCCCACCTAGTCCCAGCTTTTTCCTTCTATCTCTGTGTCTTGTCTCTTTCTTTTATTTCTCAATTCTCAGCTGCCCCTACTCAGGAACTGGACACGCTCTTTAGCCATACTGAATGCGGAAAGAGAAAAATACCTACTTTTATAATAGGCTGCTTTAGGAATTAAAGAATAAATCAAGTCCCGAGTTGCTGAAATAATATATATTTCTGTACTATATTTCTTACATCACACTAGGTAAAACACTTATCTGAATAAAAATTGAGGCATGGGGTTCATTTCAAAACTTTTTATTTGCCAAATATAATGCTAAAATCTAAGAAGAGGGTAGAAAATCCTTTCGTAGCCAAAATAATTTGCAGAAAACATTCCCAATTAATTTTAAATTCTAAATCCTAGTGATAACTATCAAATCCTATATAATATGAAGCTAATATGCTAATTAGACCGAAGAACAGAATGACTGTCCAGGATGACCTTTTGGATGAAGCTGGGCCTGCGAGGGCCGAAGCATTGTGCCTCTAGAACTAAATAAGTATAAAGGCTGACAGTAACATCAAACACACTACTTAAGAGTCAAGATCCTTTGTCACTTTGTTCTAACAAAGTGGCAGAGAGCAGCAAATGACAAATATCTTTGACTCAATCAATAGTTAGCTTAATGACAAATTCAGAAAGTGATGAATAAAATCACTTTCCACTTCTTCCCATAATCCCTGCCTCAGTAAGATTTCTTTCTTACTAGAGGCCCCATATTTCACATGACCATCACAAACTGCAATAATCTTTATACTTTTCATTTGTTGCAGATGTAGATTTAGAGCAGGGGTCTGGCCCTGAAAAGGCATTAGGGGTGAGGTAATTAAATGTTTGAACAAATATAGCAGACCAGTTTTTTTATTTTATTTTATTTCTTATTGATTTCAGAGAGGAAGGCACAGGGAGAGAGAGATAGGAACATCAATAATGAGAGAGAACCATTGATTGGCTGTCTCCTGCGCGCCCTCTACTGGATACCCAGCCCACAACCCAGGTATGTGCCCTTGACCAGAATCAAACCTGGGACCCATCAGTCTGCAGGCTGCCGCTCTGTCCACTGAGCCAAACCGGCTGGGGCAGCAGACTAACTTTGAAGTTGGTAATTTTGTGTGGCCTGTGCATGATATAAATGTCCAACTGGCCCTTGGCAGAAAACAGTATTCCCCACCCCTGATTTAGGTCATTGCTATTCAAATTATTCAACTTCAAACTGGTCAGGCCTGTAAATCCTTTCTTTATCAATCTCCCTTTGCTTTCCCAACAGCAATGATTTCTGACCTTTACCTTGCTCCTAAAACACTCAATTCTTCACCACTACCCAAATCATATTTAAAAGCAGATAGTCATTTTCTAAAGATCATAGCATTAAGTGTAAATTCTCTTACAAAACTTTATTTTCATTTCTAGTCATCAGTAGGCCCACACTGATCTTTGTAGACTACCCTTCAATTTTACAGAGAAATGTTGCCTTCCTTTTGACTAAAGCTAGCAAATCCACCGAGGGCTCATTCCTTCACATCCAGACAGAGCCTCGTAAAAGGAGGTGACGCTTTTGCTCTCTTCGGGCATTTTAAATCTCTTAATCTCACAGAATCTGTTCTTTCACCATCTTTAATCTTAAACACAACATCTCTCTAACCCATAAAATGTCATCTATTTTGTAACCAAATACCACCCTCCATTCTAAATGCCCTTCCTTTCCTCCTCCTTGTCAGTGCAGTAAAAAGGTTCTTCTGATAGTAACTAACATTCAACTGATCACACTGTTGTTACTTGTATTCTTCTTTCTTTTTAAAATTTTTAAATCGATTTTAGAGAGAGAGGAAGGGGAAAGATTTATGCATTCATTGGCTGATTCTTGTATGAGCCCTGATGGAGGATCAAACCTACATCTTTGGTGTATCAGGACGAAGCTACCCAGCTAGCACCTTCTACTTTTCTTCAGTGGGCTCTCTTTGCTCCCTGTGGCATCTGGCAGTATTGGTCACATACTCCTTGACAGACTCTCCTAACACGCTGTTTTTTAACATATACTTTCCCATTGCTTTTACTCTTCCTTAAAAGTTTTATTGCACTTACTTATTGTAATATATAATGGTTTCCTATGTCTTTTTTTTACCTAGATTTAAAATTTTTTTGTAAAAAACATTTTTCTTTTATTTTTTAGTGTTTCTCTGGACAATTCTGAACAGAGTAGTATGTCAAAGACGGCAAGCTATATAATTAGTTTAGATAAAAAACAAGATATTCAAAACAAAAATAAAACTTATATTACTTGTAAAACATTTCTAATTGGTACTATTTCAACTACAGTCAAACAATCCTATGGATAAAACTTTTCTACCAATTTCTGTATTTCTTCCCATATTCAAGAGAACATGGCAGATTTGCCCATTTTCTTTCCTTTAACATTTCAATCATTTTAGTCTTAAAGTGGTTTATATATAGCTACCATGTCTAAAAAGATATTACATATACAACAATCTAATTAAAGCAGTCAGTGACCTAATCGAAACAATGGATACTAAAGTTAGTATACATTAGGTGACAGAGAGATAAGCCATACTGTTATCTCAGTACTATTAATCATATTTCTTTTTTATTTTAATTTCTTTATTCATTGAGGTATTACATGTTTGTCCTCATCTCCCCATTACCTTACCAACCCCCCCCCACTCATGCCCTCACCCCCCTGTTGCCTTTGTCCACTGGTTAGACTTATATGCATACATACAAGTCCTTTGGTTAATCTCTCCCCCTTACTCCCGCCTTCCTCTACCTTCCCTCTGAGGTTTGACAGTCTGGTTAATGCTTCCCTGTCTCTGGATCTGCTTTTGTTCATCAGTTTATATTGCTCATTATTTTCCATAAATGAGTGAGATCATGTGATATTTCTTTCTCTGACTGGCTTATTTCACTTAGCATAATGCTCTCCAGTTCCATCCATGTTGTTGCAAATGGTAGGAATTCCTTCTTTTTTAGTGCAGCATCGCATTCCATTGTATATATGTACCATAGTTTTTTAATCCACTCATCTGCTGATGAATCATATTTCTTAGGTTACTATTTCCCCTAATATACACAGCTGAATAAAGAAGTGAAAGGCAAAAAATTCTTATGAATTGAGTCAGTGGGCTGTGATATGTGTAGTAATTTGGAAATAAAGCTCAGAAAATCATGTAGATATTATCATTTCCATTTTAAAGATTACACACTGAGCCCTAACCAGTTTTGCTCAGTGGATAGAGCGTTGGCCCAAGGACTGAAGGGTCTTGGGTTCGATTCCGATCAAGGGCACACACTTTAATGGCAGGCCTGATCCCCAGCCCTGGTAGAAGCTTTTGTGGGAGGCAACCAATCAGTGTGTCTCTCTCACATCTATATTTCTCTCTCTATGTCTCTCCCTTTCTCTTCTACTCTTTCAAAAAAATCAATGGAAAAGTATCCTTGGGTGAGGATTAACAAAAATTAAAAGTTATTTAAAATTTTTTTAAAAAAGGTTAGATACAGAGATATTAAATGTCTCCAATTGCTAAAAGAGCTAAAGGACAAACCAAAAACTACCTAAATTCAAAATCTGTATTCTTTCTACTACACTATGATTCCTAATTTGTGCTTGAATTTAAATAAACAAATCTACCTAGATTTAGTTTTCACAAATGCTAACATTTAAGAATGAAAATAAATACAATAATTTTCTCTTGTTAAAGGTTAACAATAACTCAATTTAATGTTTCAATGGTAGGTTGAATACTGATTTTTTTAATTGTATAAGTGAGCCATATTATTTCAAGGAATTAAGTATCAAACCATGCAAAAGTAAAAAGGTACCAAACACTAGTAATCTTAATGGTCATGAATCAATCAGTCTCCACAGAAAGTGAATCCAGTCTCTCAAATATCCTCTAGGTGAGGGATGCAGAAGGTCCGGTCCTCGGGCCATATAAGGCCTGCAAAATCATTTGGTCTGGTCTTGCCAAGGCATTACAGGTGACTTAATTAAATGTTTGACCAAATATAGCAGGCTAATTTTTAAAGTGATGTTATAAATATCCAAATGGCCCTTGTCAAAAAAATGCATTTGTGCATGGTGGGGGAGGGTCCTTCAGCCTAGCCTGCACCCTCTCCAATCCGGGACCCCTTTTAGGGATGTCCAACTGCCGGTTTAGACCTGATCCCACAGGGAACATCCCTCTGGCAATCCAGGACCACTGGCTCCTAACTGCTCACCTGCCTGCCTGCCTGCCTTATTGCCCCTAACCACCTCTCTTGCCTGCCTGTCTAATCACCCCTAACCCCTGTGCCTGCCCGCTCGACCACCTCTAACCATTTCTGCCTTAACCCCCGCCACCACGACTTTCTCTGGAAGGAATTCGGACATCCGGAAGATGTCCAGTTGACTGGGTTTAATTAGCATATTACCTTTTTATTAGTATAGATGTTAAAAGATGTACTATGAATTCTGTAGTTAAATTGTCAACTAACGGAAAAGTGATATATTTGATATCATCTTGAAGATTTACAAGGTATGTTAACATATCAAAGATTCTAAAAAAAAAAAAAGATATCAAAGGCTCTAAGGTGTACATAGTATCTGTTGAGAAATGTGCCACAAATACTTTATATAAAATTTTAGGTTATGATTCACAACACTTACTCCCAGAGGCACAGAAACCGAAGATTCACAAACATTAAATAACAGCTCCATGTTGTGACACTGTAAGGTGTACAGTTAAATATACTAGAATTTGTAAGTTCGGGAGTAATACCTTTCAAAACAAACACTTTGGGAGGATACATACCCCTGTCCTCCGTGATTCTCTCTCAACATTGATATTTCTATCTCTTTCCCTCTCCCTTCTTCTCTGAAATCAATAAACATATTTTTAAAAAATCACTCCTTTTACTTTATATTCATATTTTAAAATGTATTTTTTTATTGATTTCAGAGAGGGAGGGAGAGAGATAGAAACATCATTGATGAGAGAGAATCATTGATTGGCTGCCTCCTGCACACCACGGGGATCATGCCCACAACCCAGCATGTGCCCTACCCAGACCTTCTGGTTCATAGGTTAACACTCAACCACTCAACCACACTGGCCAGGCAATGATTTTTCATTTTATTCAAATTATACTCCTTCACTATTCACCTTTCTAAAATACGAATAAACATACTATTTAATTGAATTAGACTTACTCTCAAAGAAAGATGTGCTACTAGAAAAGAGAGTCAAAACAACATATTGTATGCTCTAAAAGTAACTCCAAAACAGGAGATGTACAGTTGTTAAAATGAATAGCTTTCCCTAGCCGGTTTAGCTCAGTGGACAGAGCATCGGCCTGCAGACTGAGGGGTCCTAGGTTAGATTCTGGCCAAGGGCACATGCTTGGGTTGCGGTTCGATCCCCTCTAGGGGGCATGCAGGAGACAACTAATCAATGATTTTCTCTCATCATTGATGTTTCCATCTCTCCCTCTCCCTTCCTCTCTGAAATCAATAAAGAAATATATATATATATATATATATATATATATATATATATATATTAAAATAAATAGCTTGAAGAGGACATTTATTTTCCAGGTAATGTGTGAAAATTAGGCACACACTACATATATCAACAAGCCCAAGTTAACAAGTAGAAGAAACATGTAGCCCAAGGAACAAAGTAGGTCCATAAATTTGCAACAATCACATTTAAGTTCATATATCACCTTTACCCAGTGTGTTAAAAAACATTAACTGATAAATCAAATACTAGTACTAGTATATACCAAAAATAATAATAGCTGATATTTATAAAATACTTGGTATGCACTAGGCACTCCTGTAAATGTTTTACATGTATTAACTCATTTGGTCCTTACAACAATCTCACGAAGAAAACTGGTTAGCCTGGCTTCGTAGCTTAGTTGGTAAGAGTGTTGTCCCCATGCGCCAAGGTTGCAGGTTTGGTCTCAGTCAGAGCACATACAAGAATCAACCAATAAATGTACCAGTGGGTGAAACAACAAATCCACATTTCTCTCTCTCTAAAAATCAACAAAAATATATTTTTAAAAAAGAAGATTGGTTATTATCTTTATTTTGCAGATGAAGAAACTGAGTAAAGTACAGTGAGGTTAAGAAACTTGCATAAGGTCAGAGTTGGTAAATTTGAGTGGGAATCAAAACAATTCATACAGCTCGGCAGGTGTGGCTCAGTGGTTGAACATCAACCCATAAACCAGAAAGTCACGGCCGAAACCGGTTTGGCTCAGTGGATGGAGCATCAGACTGCAGACTGAAGGGTCCCAGGTTTGATTCTGGTCAAGGGCATGTACCTTGGCTGCAGGCACATCCCCAGTAGGGGGTGTGCAAGAGGCCGCTGATCGATGTTTCTCTCTCATCGATGTTTCTGACTTTCTATCCCTCTCCCTTCCTCTCTGTAAAAAATCAATAAAATATATTTAAAAAAACAACAACAGGAAGTCATGGTTCCATTCCGGGTCAGGGCTTGTACCAGGGTTGCAGGCTTGATCCTCAGTAGGGGATATAGGGGGTGCAGGAAGCAGCCAATCAATGATTCTCTTATCATTGATGTTTCTATCTTTCTCTCCCTCTCCCTTTCTCTCTGAAATCAATAAAAACATATTTAAAAAATGCATATATATTCACATGTTTATAAAGTTTTCCAAGTTTACATGTTATTTAATTTTCTCTTTACGGCTGTTCTGTGTCACTATATTCTATCAATACGCCAATTTACTTGGCATGAACTCAGATAATTAAAGCTATGTAGCCACAGGCTATTCCATTTATCTGCTGTCTTGAAAATCTGTCTTCTCTGAGAATCACCAGTGCCTAGTAAAGTGCCTGTAAGAAAATGGGAATTCACTGTATATTTACAGTGATCACATCTATCAACAAATGAATCTAAAAATCAAGTGAATTAAAAACCTGATGTACAGAATAAACTGGTGAATATAACAGAATCATGGGCATAGAGAGGGAATGGACTGGCAATTCTTGGGGAGAAAAGGGTGGGGGAGGTGCAGCAAGAAACTGGACAAAAATCATACACCTATGGAAGAGGACAGTTAGGGGGAGGTAAGGACAGAGGGTGGGATGGGTACCGGGTAGAAGGGAGTTACAGGGAGAAAATATGGGAACAATGTAATCAATAAACTGAACAATAAAGATTAAAATATTAAAAAAAAGAAAATGGGAATTCACTGTATATTTACAGAATACAGAACAATTAAAAACGAAGCTAGGCATCAGAATGTGGACAGATCAGACCAGATTCATCACTACTGCACTAAAAAAGTCAACTGGTTGGGCTCACCAAAAATGAGTCATTAGTATCTTGTGAGGTGGAGGAACAATTATTACCCATTTTTCAATTAAATCTTAGTATGTCAATACAATCTTAGAATCCTTTTATAGTTAGAAATCTTCATGTACTAACAAACACACTGGGAAAGATTCAGATAAAAATTTTTTTAAATAGTTCAGTTTGGTCTTCAGTTACACAATGGGTGTGATATATTATGTGACCACATTAAAAAATATTTTATTTAAGAGTTGAAGGAAATTCTCATTAAGTTTAATGATAGAGAACAATATATTCTAGTTTTTTATTGTAATGATAAGAACGATAAAACTATAAATATTGGAGGATAAGTAAAGTAGCAGTATTGCTGGGTACTATATCTTATTTTTTATTCATTTCCATACACCTCAAAACAGTACCAGAATATCAAAGTTTAGGCTGAACTCAACCAAATGGTATATATCTATGATACAGTTTTATCTATCTATCTTTGATTTGATAATTGAATATTCCTGGACTAACGTCTCTATTATATTTATTATTTTTTAATTACTAGGTTTTCGGTGTTTTATTGTTTGTTTGTTTTTAACAAAACAGCTAAGCTAGTCCAGCTTTCAAGTGCAGCTACATGGATACATTTTAGCTTTGGTAAATTTTCACATAGCACATAAAAAATTGAGATGTGTTACATCTGAATCATTGTCTCAAGCTCATTCCTTAAACTAAGCATAAGAAGCTATCATCAGAATAAAATTAAAATAGATTGTGTAAAGAATGAAATTAATCAACATTATGTTCAAATAATACTGTGTAACTACATCTCAGCATAAATCAAGAAAATGAAAGACAAAGAAGAAATGAATCTATTATTCAGAACCTTACATTAAGAGAAATTCCTGTACCAAAACACTAAGTATTTCTTTCCCCTTTAAAAACTGAATTACATTATATTTTCCAGAAGAGATATTTGACTACACTAAGACCTAAAACAATTAATCAGCCCTTAATAGTTTAAATGTCTATTTTAAAAATTATATTTTTCTAGAAAACATGTTTAACTAATATTTAAGCAGTGCTAAGAAAACCAAAATTTCTTTTAAAAAAATTTTCCAGATTATATCTTTCTTGAAAAACCACCAATTTTGAATATTTTCACCACATTCTCAGGTTATACAACCAACCTTAATTTAGGTTATTCAACAAGAATATTTCATTTTTGTTCCACAGACTACATTAGAACCAAGTAGAAAAGCATTAATACATGAAAGTGATATTGTATACAAACCATTCCATCAGGCATCCTTTAAAAAAAAAAACTCACACAAACCCACAACATTCTGGATGCAAATCTGTCTTATGTGAGTAGATAAGAAAGCATGTTTATGTAAAAAGAAATGTACCACCTACCAATAAGGGAAAAACTAAAGAAATAATATTTTTATCTTAAGACTACTGGTTTCCATTTCTACTCAGAACACACTAAAGCAATAGAGAAAACTTTGATTTTTTTTTTTAAGGAGGAGTTGCAGGTGAGATAAACTACACAATACAGTTTCTTCTAAACTGTGCATCAGTAATTAATACCATTAGAACACCATTAAAATTCAAAACATACTTCTAGTTTCCAACCATTTTAAATTGTTAGAAACCTCATTCGTGTTGAAGAGGATGCTTTCCCGTATGGGAAAAAAATAAAGTCTCTTGTGCATCTGCATGTTCAAGTTAAAACTAATAAGATGACTTTCTGTTGAAAAAAATGATCATATCAGATGAACTAAGAGTCTCCATTTTTAAAAGTCAAAAGAACCTTCACCAGATTAAAAACAAAAAAACAAGAACTTTGAATCAAATTTCCAACACTTGAGTTGAAATGATGACTTTCTCTTATTTCCAGACCAGAAACTGACAGCATACACCAGGGCAATTTTAAACTCTTGGTTAGATTCAGAGCATTCTGATATAAATAATAAACACAAAGACACTAACGTTTCTCCTCTCAGTTAAGTTTTTAAAAAGGAAAACCTTACAACTAGGTACAACACCTTGAAGAAAGAGGTAATGTGAACATCGAAAATGTGGTATTCCCCCTTACTTAAAAAACAACTATCAAAAATACATAAATTTAAATTATAAATTTATATGTGAATGATGAGAAATTAGAATACAAATTTTAAAATCTATAGGTAATAAAGAATTTTCTGTAATGATATGCAATACAATAGCTACTAGCTACAAGTGGCTATTGAGCATTTAAAATACAGCTGGTGTTGCTCAATGGTTGAGCGCTGACCTATGAACCAGAAGGTCAAGATTCAATTCTGGTCAGAGCAAATGCCCAGGTTGCATGCTCCATCCTCAGAGTGGGGCATGCAGAAGGCAGCCAATCCATGATTTTCTCTCATTGTTGATATTTCTATCTCTCTATCCCTCTCCCTTCCTCTGAAGTCAATAAAAATACATTATAAGAAAATGAAAATTTAAAGAAAATATGGCTAGCAGGAAGGAATAAGGAACTATTATAAATTGTTACCTAGTTCATTTAAATTTACCCACTTGTGGCTGAAGCTACTACACTAGACAGTACAACTCTAAGAAACTAGAGGGAAATATCTGCATCTTAAATTCTGATTCCAGCAAAAAGTCCTATAGATGGGCATATACATCGATGCTTCTGAGACATTAAGTTTATTCTAAAGAAATACTTGTAATTTATATAGAAGAAAGAACTACAATTCAATATAAAAATGTTGCTGCATTGGTGGGAATCAAGTTTTCTAATACTGACCTTCTAGGGAGGACTCGAATATTGGTTCACAAGTTGGCTCAATGTTTAAATTCTTAGGGAACTTCCAAAAATATAGATGCATGGGTGTCACTCCCTGCATCCTTATCCCCTCTCCCCCAAGATTCTAATTTAATTGGTCTGGGTTCAATCTTAGGCATAAAGATATTTCAAAGCTACTCAGGTGATTCTAACGTGCTGGCACTGTAATGGAAATAAATAGGAAAGTGTTTGTTAGGCATAGATGTAGTAGGCAGCCAAAGAAATTTCTTTGCTTGTAGATATACTCACTCCTTTTTTAGAATGAGTATCAAACTTTAACTTAGGCTATTTAAAGTCCTATGTTAACTTGCTCATTAAAAGCTAACTTAATTTTCAAATTAAAAGAGAAAGGTTCTCAGAGAAAAATTGGGAAATCCAGAGCAGGGAACCATCACCCTTCCCCATCAGCACTAATCCTTTCCTGAGACCCAATATATTTTGTCCTTTTTCAAGCCCCTACCTTGTAAAGTGACATAAATACTAATGAATCACACTTGATTATATCAGAGGCCAGACAGAATATCATCAATGAACTATTCTAATTAATAGCACAAAGTATATGCCCAAATAAGAGTAAGTTGACAGGAATAACTTCTAAATGCACTGACTTGGAGTATGATAGTGTTTCTTTTCAATTTCAAATGGTATTAATTACAATATAATTATACCACAAAAAATGTTTTGTAGTTTATTTAAAAACTAGAGGCCTGGTGCACAAAATTCATGCACAGGGGGTGGGGTGTGGAGGGGGGTATCCCTCAGCCCGTCCTGCAAAGACACCAGCATCCTTCACCCCAGCCTCTAGCCAGAGGTTCCTCTCCTCCTTCTGCACAGCCTCTGGGGAGATGCTTGTCCTGGGGCCTCCTCAGAGCCCCGGTACACGACACCCTGTGGGGTACTCGGGGGCTTGGGCTTTCCGATCTGGTTTCCCCACCTGGCATGGTGTGCATTTGCTGCCTGGGACCCATTCTCTCCCTCCATGCGGCGGGAGAGGGTGGGCCGGTTGGCGGTGTGGACGCTGCCACTGGGTGCCCCAGCCGGCCCATTCTCTCAGTGGCCACAACCATCTTGGTTAGGGTTTATTTGCTCCTGATTGGCTGGTGGGTGTGGCTTGTGGGCATGGCTTGATCAAAGGTAGAGTCAATTTGCATATTACTCTTTTATTAGATAGGATTACAAACTCACCCTAGCCAATTTGGCTTAGTGGATAGAGTGTCAGCCTGCAGACTGAAGGGTCCCAGGTTCAATTCCGGTCAAGTACACATAACCGGGTTTCGGGCTCAATCCCCCGTAGGAGGTGAGCAGAAAGCAGCCTATCAATGATTCTCTCTCATCGTTAATATTTCTATCTCCTTCTCCCTCTCCCTGCCTCTCTAAAATCAATAAAAATATAATAAAAAATAAAAATTACAAACTGTCAAAAAAGCTTAAGAAGCAGTGGCAGTTTATCCCTAATAGTCTTTGATACTTTTTTCCATTTATTTTTGAGAGAGACAGAGACGGAGACAGAGATATAGAGATAGAGAAACATCAATGTTAGATGAGAGTTGTCAATTTGTTGCCTTCTGACCTCGCCCTGATAGAGACTGGGGATTGGACCTGCAACCCAGGTACATGCACTTGACTAGGAATCAAACCTGTGAACAGTGTGCAGGCTGACACTCTAACCACTGAGCACACCAACCAGGGGGCCAATAGTCCTTTTCTCTAGTATGTTTGGAGCTGAGCAATCAGATGAGCTGGAAAAATATATACATAGCTGAGACAGAAGAAGCTACAATGCTCTTCCACTAATCCTCAATCTATTAAAAGTGAAATAAAGCAATGATTTGACCTGTTTTTCTTTTTTCTTTTAATACATTTTTATTGATTTCTGAGAGAAAGGGAGAGGGAGAGATAGAAACATCAATGATGAGAGAGAATCAATGATCAACTGCCTCCTGCATGCCCCCCATTGTGGATCAAGCCCTCAATCTGGGCATGTGCTCTTGTCTGGAATCGAACCCGGGACCCTTCAGTTGGCAGGCCGACACTCTATCCACTGAGCCAAACCAGCTAAGGTTGAGCTGTTTTTTACTGAAAAAAAAAATATATAAATTCCATTCATTTAAATATTGACATCTATCTTCTACCTAAAAACTGATTAACAATTCTCAAATTCACATTCTGAAATTAAGAGGCATGTCTTTAGAAAAAGATATGTAAGGTATTTACAACTTTTGATTCCTCTCGTAGATAGTATAGAAATCTATCCTTGACCTAGCCGGTCTGGCACAGTGGATAGAGTGTTGGCCCTCGGACTGAATGGTCCCAGGCTCGATTCCTGTTAAGGGCACCTACTTCTGTTGCAGGTTCCTCAGCCCTGGGTAAGCCGAGTGCAGGAGGCAACCAATTCAGGTGTCTCTCTCAATGAATGTTTCTCTCTGTCTCACCCTCTCTCTTCCACTCTCTCTAAAAATCAATGGAGTCCTAACTGGTTTGGCTCTGTGGATAGAGCTTCTGCAAGCGGATTGAAGGATCCCGGGTTTGATTCCCTTTCAAGGGCATGTATTTTGATTGCAGGCTCCATCCCCAGTAGGGGGCGTGCAGAAGGCAACATCTCATAGACATTGCTCTCTCTCCCCCCTTTCTTATCTATAAAAATCAATAAAATATATATTTTAAAATAATAAAATAAAATAATAAAAATCAATGGAAAAATATCCTCGGGTGAGGAGTAATTAAACAAATAATAATAAAATAAAAAACCCAAACAAACAAAAAAGACATCTATCCTTTAAATTAACACTGATTTCAATGGTTTGTGTATATTGTGTGTTACTTGAGACATGAAAAGCTCTTTATAAAAATTTTTTGAGGGTGGTAGTCACCCTCCAAAAAATAAGTAGACTTTACATTAAAGTGAAAATTTTGGGGGGACAAATGTAAATGCAAAAGACAGTTCTACATAATGATAAAGGAAGTCATAATCCTCCAATTGTAAAAGTGAAGAACACTATAAATTAGTCTCTTTTTCTTAATAACTAACTCTAGTTACCTTTCTATTTTTAATTCCTGCTTTCAGCCTGCCCTAATCCCCCACACATACTCCCACAAAGGCTCTACAACAAAGTTAGAACACAATGTTATGAAAAAGTATAATAAATGTAGGATTGCATGATAAAGCATTCGATTTGCTCTTGTGTTAATTTACTGAGTCAATATAGGCTTGCATTTAATTTTAAAATGCTAATGACATTAAAACGAGAAATAATTTGTATCACAGCCACAGGCGACCGATGGACATGAAGCAACTTTTCACTTGGACCCTGAGCACCCAGTCATAAAGACCTTGAGAAAATACCAACGTTTGTTTCATAATACAGCGACTTTTATCTCCCCCCCCCCCAATCCTTTAGTAAACTCTGCAGATATAAAATTTAAAATCTTGCTAATTAGCTACCAGCGCCCGGTCCACCAACAGCTCAGGTGTCCCACATTTTGCTTAGGTCCCCGCCTTGAAAACAAACCCGATTGCCCCATTTTCTGAGAGGTAAACCCAGCGCCCGGGCAGCTCCCTATGAAGTCACCGCGTTTGTTGTTACAAAGATGCAATTAAACGAAAATGACACAAGCCTGTCTTAGCGATTCGCCGGACGTGTGTGGGGGGGTGCCCATCGCCTCTGGGGAAGGCCAGGGAAACCTGTATTGCTTGCTGCAAGTCTATTTTACTGGTCAGAGGTCCCCCCATCTCCCCTCCTCCAGGATATTCACAACAGTAGGAAATGAAACGTCCTAAGAACTTGCTCGGCTTCACCAAACTTTAGCTTTCCAGCGTTCCGTACTGCAGAAGCATGCAGTCCGCGGAGGGGGAGGAGGCACCTCGCGCACCAAGAAGAAAAGCCATCAAAGAGCTTGCACCAGGCGGTGTCTCTCCCTCTGCACCCCCCCCCGGCCCCCACCCCCACCCCCTCCACCTCCCCCACCCCCTCTCCCCCAGCCCTTACACATACACATTCTTCTGGGCGGCCTCTCACCGCACCGTGTCCACAGTCATTGGCAGAAATGAGAACCAGACTCCGGCAGCCCTCCCCTCGGCAGAGCCGCACTGGCCAGACGGGACAATGTCACTCCCCATTACCCCACCATCTCTCACTCGCCCCCCCCCCCCCCGCCGGGGTTTCCTTCCCCAGAATCCCGCTCTCCGCCGCGGAAGAGGTGGGTTTCCCTAATTCCCAAAATGAAATTTCATCTCATCCCTTCCCTATCCCGACTCGAACATACAAAAAAAAAAAAAAAGAAAGAAAACCACCCCGCCGCGAAAACCAAAGAAAAGTTTCTTCCTCCAGGGCAGCAGAGGAGTTGGGTTTAGGACGCTGGAGCCAAAAAAAAAAAAAAAAAAAGCAAAGAGAAGAAAAAGAGGGCGCGCGGTGTCCTTCGCTGTGCGCTTCTGCACATCCAGCCCGGAGCCCGGGGCCGCCCCGTCCTTACCGGCTCGTCCGGAGACCCGGTCCTGCGGCTGGAGCGCGCGGCGGGGACGCGGCGTCGGGGCGGGCCGCCGCCTCTTCTCCCCCGAGCGGGCGCGGGCGTGGGCCGGCGGAGCTGGAGACGGAGCCTGGGGAGGGGGAGAAGAGGAGCAGCATCTCCTCCTCCGCCTCCGCGCCTCGGAACCGCCCCTCGGGCGGCGACCCCGGCCGACCGCCCGACCCGGGAGCGCTCGCGCAGCCTCTCGCCCTGCGGTGCTCGGCGCGCCTCCGAGGGCTTTGCCAAACCCGTCAAGCGCGGGGCGGCTCAGTGCCTGCAGCCGTGCTCCGAGCGCGGCCGCGGCGGCTGAGGCGGACCCAGGAGCCGAGGCGCGCTGCTCGCCGGCACCGCGGTCTCTAGGGGCCCAGATCGCCGGGTGTCACCCTCGCCGCGCCGCGGCCGCGAGAGGTAGTCGCCTAACTCCCGGCTCCACCTCAGGCGGCCGGGCGGCCCCGCCCCCGTTCCTGTCACTCAACCCTTCCCGGGCGCCTGGAGGACCGCGGATCCCTCACCCTGGGCTTCCCTCGCCCTGATTGGCCCGTTCGGCCTTCATCCCGCCTTCTCCCCAGGGACGAGGTCGCCGGGGAGACGGGCGCTCGGGTTCTCATGACAACCGGTGCCTTGGGCCTGGCTTTCCAGTCCTTCCAGCCAGAAGCTCAGGTTGATGGCCTCGCGCAATGTGCACGGCCCGGGCAGTGCGGACTGCTCACTGCAGGCCAAGCTGAACGTGTACCAGGCCGCCCCCACACTTCCAACTTCAGACAGAACTTGAAGGCTCTGGGGAGTGCGAGGGAGAGTGAAAAATGCCTCACCGAGTGCTCTCCCCCTGTCTTCCCTCCCCCCTCGCCCTCTCTGGCCTTCAGCCTTGTTTCCAAATTCTCACCGGGCGGATTTGGCTTCGAAAGGGTGAGGAGGAGGAGAGAGATAAAGAGCAGGGCTGTGCCCGTTCCCTGCAGCAATATAGCCTCTTGGAAATGGCGGGGTCAAGAAAAACAGCTCCGCCAGCTTTCCCACAGCTGTAAAGTGATCTTAAAGGTGTGGTGGCAGCACTTGTCAACCCCAAATGCCCTCTGGGAAATGCTAATGCTCATGTTTTTGAAGAGCGTGTAAGTTTTTGCTCTGTTATTTTTCCATCTGAAACTAAAACAATCTTAAAATTTAAGTAAAACATTTAATGTAATCTATATCCTCCGAAATAATAAAAGAGAAACATGCAGATTTGACCTACCTTTGCTCCTGATTGGCTATGCTACCAGCCAATCAGGAGCGGGGGTGAGGCCAAGTGGCAGGAGATGAGACAGCCCCCCTGGTGGCAGCAAGGGCCCAGTCCCCAGGGCCGGGTGGTCGCAGGCAGCAGGGGCTGAGCTGAGCAGGGTGATGGCTGGGTGCCCAAGGTCTAAGGCTTTAGGCCTTAGGCAGGCTGGGGGTGAGCCATCAGTTGGACATCCCCCGAGGGCTCCCAGTATGTGAAAGGGGGCAGGTTGGGTTGAGGGACTACCCACCCCCCAGTGCAAGAATTTCTTTTCTTGCACTGGGCCTCTAGTATATATACATAAAACCTTAATTTGCAAATAGACCTACCAAACTGTGGGACGACCGAACAACTGATCGCTATGACATGTGCTGACAACCAGGGGGCGTGCACAGAACATAGTAGGCATCAACCATGGCAGGATGATGGGGCAGCTGAATGGGGCCACCAGACCAAGGCAGAGCACAGGTCGCTGTCACCTGGATGAGCCTCTGGTGGTTACTGAAAATTCTTTCCTCCCACATGCCTTGGTCCCACTGGTGCTCACATCAGAGGTTTCAAGGACTGCCTGCCCTGATCGCTCCTGAAGGCTTCTCCACCTCCCCCTGCTCTTGAGGGGTGATCAGGGCTGTCTCTTGCACCTACTGATGGTCGCAGGAGCCAGGAGTGGGCTGCAGGGCTGACAAGGGCTGGGGGAGGGGGAGGACAGGCACAGTGGGAGGGTCCAGGCAGGGGCGTGGAGGATGGGCCAAGATCCTTGTGGCCCACAGTTCCTTTCAAGGTGCACAGATTCATGCACTGAGCCCCTAATAAAAAAAAATAAAAATCATCCATTTTTCTATGTAGGGACTATATATTACAATGTGGCAAAGGTATGTCCTAGCAGCTATCCCACTCCTACAAGCTAAAAGATTTGGGTTTCGGCAATTTACAAGGAAGTTCTGCTAAATTCATGAGAAAATGGTATCTTGTCATTTGAGTTTCAATTGTTTGCTTTTGTTCTCAGATATCAAAGCTAACCTGGTCCATTTTGGGGGTAAATGCAGACTTGGACCCTTAATGTTGGGCCTTAGGCAAATCTAAACTTACTGGTTGGCTCCAAAATGGAGAGATCTGAGACAAAGAGCTACAATCCTAGGTTCCCTAGCCCCTGAGGCTGATGTGCCTGTATGATGAATGAGGGAATTAATAGTAATGGTTTACCTTTGGCAAGCAATTGCATTTGCATTATCTCATTTACTAAATGAACAACTGTGATGGATGTCTCCAGTGAACTATGCCTTGCAAGTATGCAGTGAATGTATTTACTCACAGTGTCAACACAATGAGAAATGCCCAGCAGAATTTTAAGATAAGGTCCCTGCCCTCAAGGAGCCAACCACAAAGCCTAAAAGAGCAAACTAGCACTCTTTGAAACAATTTGAGAACAATTATAGCTTGAATGTATAGCCAAACTTTAAACACAGTAGCAAATGAAAGTCTGTGGTATGTGGAATAAACTGGATTAGCCAGATTATGGGAGAAGGAACTTTAAGCTGGGTTTTGAAGTAGGTGGTGGGATAAATGAGTCCAAGATGAGGAAAGACAGTTGAAGGAAAGAATATAAAACCGGAGAGCAGCAGCAGGAATACGGTGGTGGAAGTAAATGGCAGCAAGGAGACCTGAGCTGGAGAGAGGAAGGCTTCTACTCATTTCCCAGCCTTTCTCTGTTTTCTGAAACAGGAGTTTTTGTATGTTCTGGTTCAGGTGTCAGGCTGAAAAGAGAGAGGGTGAGGTAGGTTTGTGAGAATACAAACCTTCATGGAACGTCTGCCTCTGTGTGCCAGTGAAAGTTCATACATTTATTGGAAAGGAAAGCAATGTCCGTCATACTTGAAATAGCTTGGAATTTATGTCAGAAAGAAGGTATAAAGAGTATGGTGTTGGAAATTGTTACAAAAATAGACAAACCACAGTGTTGTAAGCTTCTTTCTTTTTTTTTTTCTTTTTTTTTTTTAATCACATTATTTTAAAAATTACTTTAACATCTCTGAAATTGAGATGTATAAGGGTAAGATTCAAGAGTATTTTAGCATCATGCCTTTCAATTGGCAGTAATTGTTTTATCTTAGTGGACATAAATGTGACTTACAATATCACATAGTATATTGAACCAGGAGGTTACAGTTCATTGATTCCCATTTGGGGACCATGCCCGGGTTGTGGGCTCAATCCACAGTGTGGGGTGTGCAGGAAGCAGCCCATCAATGATTCTCTCTCATCATTGATGTTTCTCTCTCTCTCCCTCTCCCAAATAAATAATTTTTAAAGAGTAATAAAAAACACATAGTGTTAAATATTAAATATCTATAAAATCTTGAAATGGAAATGAAAAATAAGCGTTTGGATATATCGATTTAGACATCAAAAGAGAGACTTGAACTAGATTTAGAAATGTGGGGCCACACTGTGAATGAGATTCCTTTCGGGGAGTATAAAGACTAGAGGATCAAGGTTGCAGTTCTGAGAAACCTCAACAAGTAGAAGTTGAGAAAGAAGAGCTAACAAGGACTCGTATTTGTTTTTACATTGATTGTGTCCATGTAATAAACACATAAACTTGTAGAGAATTTTTATGAGCTTTTTGAGTTCAAACTGATGACAATTACTGGGAAGCAAGATCTGAAATACTCTCCTTTTCTCTCTTTTTTTTTTTCTTTAAGGTCATTTCAACTGGTTGCCTTCAAAGCTTTTTCACCAACAATCCTTCAGTTTTGTATGTTTTTTTTTTTTAATGGCTAAGATACCAAGACTTGATAAAGAGTACACAAAGGAGAAATCTACTGGTTAATCTCCTTTCAGATATAACCTAAAATTAAAATACAATATTAACAAATAGAACCTAGGACTACATTACAAATGATATGTCAATTGGCCTTTGCCAATCTAATAGATTCAAAATGCTATCTTTTTCCAGGAATGATTTTCAATTCTATTATGAGTATCTTTTTTTTTTTAATATATATTTGCTCACAACCAAGGTACATGCTCTTGACCAGAATCGAACCTAAGACCCTTCAGTCCCCAGGCTGACGCTCTAGCCACTGAGGAAACCAGTTAGAGCATGAGTATCTTTTCGTATGCTTACAAGCCATTTTATTTTCTGCTAGCAAAAATATTCTCCCATGTTTTCTTTTAGAACTTTTAGGGCTTTGTGTTTTGCCCCCCCCCCCCCACCACCATTTTTTTCATTTACATGGAATTTATTTTGGTGGTAGCAACAGCTACGCAGCTGTTCCCAAAACCTTAAAGAATCTGTAAATTTCACTATATAAAATATGAAGCCTCTACATAGTGATAAAAACAACCACGGGTTCAATCGATCTGGGCAGCAGCTTCCCAGGCGCCAGGCGCTTCTTGCTATCTCCTTTAGCTTCCGGAGACATGGCTCTGGTGGGGCTGTCCCTGGGGATGTCATCAGGGTCCCATGACATGAAGGTACGGATGTCCTCGACACCAGAGGAGGTGAAGAAGCGCAAGAAGGTGGTGCTCTTCTGCCTGAATGAGGACAAGAACATCCTTCTGGAAGAGGGCAAGAAGATCCTGGTAGGTGATGGCCAGACAGTAGAGGACCCCTACACCACCTTCGTCAAGATGCTGCCGGGCAAAGACTGATGCTAAGCCCTGGATGATGCAACCCATGAGACCAAGGAGATCAAGAAGGAGGACCTGGCATTTATCTTCTGGGCCCCTGAGTCTGCACCCCTTAAGAGCAAAATGATCTATGCCAGCTCCAAGGATGCCATCAAGAAGCTTATGGGGATCAAGTATGAATTACAGGCAAACTGCTCGAGTGGTCGAAGGACCACTGCAATCTGACTAGGAAGCTGAGTACAGTGCTGTCATCTCCCTGGAGGGCAAACCTGTGTGAGACCCCCTCCAGCCCCCTGCCTGGAGCATCTGGCAGCCCCAGACCTGCCTGTGAGGGGGTAGGGGGGGAGTTAGAGACTGCCCCGCTTCTGCCAGACGGGAGGGGCTGGGGAATCCCAGCAGGGGGAGGGCAATCCCTTCACCCAGTTGCCAAACAGTTCCCCACCCCCTGTACCTTCCTTCTCTCTCCACCCCTGATGGTTCTGGCCTTCCCAAACTGTTTTTGATCTTCTGATTCCTCTTGGGTTGAAACAGACCAAGTCCACCCACCCCAGGTACCCCATTTTTGGAGAGGGCCTGTATTTTTTTTTAATGACACCCCTAATTGTAACCTGTTCCTTCCCTCGCCCCAACCCCCCCGCCCTCTCCCCTGCTGTAAACTTCTAACCGCAGTGGTGACTCTGTGCTTGTCTGTGTAGTTCTGTGTATAAATGGAATGTTGTGAAGATAATCCTTCCCCACGCTGCCTGGTTTCACTCCCCTTTTCCACCTGGCCACTCATGGAAACAGGACCAGTAAGGGGTAAGGGACTCTTAATTAAAAAAAAAAAAAAAAAGGAAGGAAAAGAAGAATTAAAAGCCTCACTTACTTAAAAAATAAATAAAAATGAAAACAATGATGATGAGAAAATTTACAAAAAAAAAGAAATCCAGAAAAGCAATTAATATTTGAAAGTAAAACAAGTGTACAAATTAAAAACAAAAATGTACTATTACATGTAACTATCAAATTAGAAAAAAATTTTAAAGCCATAATATCTGCTATTGGTGAAAATATGTGAAATAGGAAATGCTCCATGATTGTTGATAGGATTATAGGTTGACTTATTTCATTTGAGAGAGCAATTGCCATGTTTTTCATAATCTATAATGTTTATATCCTTTAACTTACTACATTTTAGAAATTTGCACTAAATAAATATTTACATACATGATCAGTGATATGATCAAGAATATTTATTGCAGTATTATTAGTAATTATAATATTAAAAATACATGTCTATAGTAGTAAAATGCTTACATAAACTGAGGTCTATTCATATATATTATCCTATCTAATAAAAGAGTAATATGTACATTTGACCTTACCTTCGCTACACCCACAAGCCATGCCCACAGCCACACTCACCAGCCAATCAGGAGCAGATTATGCAAATAAACCCCAACCAAGATGGCTGCCACCACTGAGCAGGAGGGAAGCTTGGGTTTCCCCAGCAACAGAGGAAGCCAAGCTTTCTGCCTGCCCTTGCTGCCTAGGCCTCCACTCAATGCTACAAAGTTTCAATTATAAAAGATACAGAAATGGTGGCAGCCACTGAGCTGAAGAGAACTTGGGTTTCCTTGGCAAAGGAGGAAGCCAACCTTTCCACCTGCTGACAGCCTCCACTCTAGGCTACAAAGTTCCAAATAGAAATGGCTGCCGCCACAGAGCGAGCAGAAGGCTTGGCTCCGTTCCAGGCTACAAAGTTTCATTGTAGACATAGATTAATCCCAGATCCCAGGGCCTCCACTTGGGTTGCTGGAGGGCATGGCCCAGGCCACCCCTCACCCAGGCCACCCCTTGCCCCAAGGAAACCCCCACCCTGATCTGGGACACTCTTCAGGGAAAACCAGCTGGCCCCCACCCATGTACCAGGCATCTATCCTATCTAATAAAAGAGTAATTTGCAGCTTGACCATCACTCCAACATGCAAGAAGGCTGCCCCCATGTGGTCAAAGATCCTGCCCCCATGTGGACACAAGATGGCCATCACAAGATGGCCAGTAGGGGAGGGTCGTTGGGAGGTTCCAGGCCCTGCAAGGGAGGGCATTTGAGGGTGACCAGGCCGGCAGAGGAGGGAAGTTGGGGGCAAACAGGCTGGCAGGAGAGCAGTTAGACATCAATTAGGCTGGTAGGGTAGTGGTTAGCGGGTGATCAGGCTGATAGGCAGAAGCAGTTAGGGGCAATCAGGGAGACAAGCAGGTGAGCTGTTTGGAGCCAGCAGTCTTGGATTGTGAGAAGGATGTCCGACTGCCCGTTTAGGCCTTACCAGGATCGGGCCTAAACAGGCAGTCGAACATCCCTCGAGGGGTCCCAGATTGGAGAGGGTGCAGGCTGGGCTGAGGGACATCCCCTGCCCCCCGTGCATGAAATTTGTGCACCAGTCCTCTAGTTTAATGATAAAACCACACAGCAGTACAGTATGATCTGATTATTGTTCAAAAATTCATATATTGACAATGTTCATACTGCTAACAATGGTATCTCTGAGGATTAGAATTACAGAAAACATGCCATTTCTGACGTTTTTCTATTTAGAATCTTTACAAGCATGTGCTACTTTTGTTATAAAAGGTCGACATAGATTTTTGCTAAAACAGTAAAGCAATCAGGTAGCACAAATTTAGTTGGGCTCCCAAGTGGCCCATGGGAGAATGTTACTCTCTTAGGGGCCATACTTGTCA
The DNA here is from genome assembly GCA_027563665.1 of Antrozous pallidus. Classification (NCBI taxonomy): domain Eukaryota; kingdom Metazoa; phylum Chordata; class Mammalia; order Chiroptera; family Vespertilionidae; genus Antrozous; species Antrozous pallidus. The sequence continues at coordinate 65,031,647 of CM050511.1, forward strand.
TACACTCTAAGTCAGGAATATTTTATCTTGGACCCATAGATCACCCCATAGTGGACCAGTTGAAACTATATTCCAAGTATGTGTGTTTCTGTATTTTTCTAGGGAGATCAACTACATGTTTCCATAAATTCAGATAAGGGTTTATATTTCTCTAAAATGTTAAAATTGTGTTCTTAAAATGCCAATGGTTTAAAAACATCACTTTTACCTCAAAGGTTGAAATGAATTCTGGGCTAATTTAATCTGTAACTAGCAATGTTTTCCCAGGTGGCTTCTTGTGTTCATCTCAATGTGAAATATTTGTATTCTGGCTTGTACCAACTATGTTAGTGTTTTCCCCTCTTTAAGCCCAGAAACATGTTATCCTTTCTTGCTTACAGAGTAAGGACTATGATGGGAACTTTGCCCAGGTGAGAGCAGAAGCCAGATAAGTAATCCACCAAAACATGAGCAGGTAATTGGAGCACAAACTCTGACAAGTGCTTAAGGAAGACTTTGTGAGGCAGTGGTAACACTTCCAAGTAAACCAAGAATTAGCTAGGGGAAAAAATGCAGCGATGGAAACCAGATAGGACTACAATTACCCTCAGGTCCATTGAATAAACAGGTTATTTTCTTTTGGAGGTAGCTGAACTCTCTTTAAAATGTGAGAATTCCCCAAGGATGTAGAGTTACATGACAGCAATGGCTCAGATAAGTCTAAATGTTGGGAGGCAGCCTGGTAGCTCAGGACAATGAAAGAGCACAGAATCGGCATTCTTATGACCCAAGGACAAATCTTGGCAAGCCACTTAACTTCTTTGAGCATCTTTTCCTCATTTATCAAGTGAGGGGAATAAGAATAGCTGGTAATGTTCTTTCAGTATTCAACAAGATTAAGTGAAATATGTACGTGAAGACTATAAACTTTAAAGCTTTATTTATTTATTTATTTTTAAATATATTTTATTGATTTTTTACAGAGCGGGAGAGGGATAGAAAGTCAGAAACATCGATGAGAGAGAGACATCGATCAGCTGCCTCTTGCACGCCCCCTATTGGGGATGTGCCTGCAGCCAAGGTACATGCCCTTGCCAGAATCGAACCCGGGACCCTTCAGTCCGCAGTCCGACGCTCTATCCACTGAGCCAAACCGGTCTCAGCAAAGCATTATTTTTTTAAAAAATCAAGCAACAACAATATCTATAAAGATTTTTGGAATTTGTGTTTTAGACTAAATGAGCAAAAATATTTTCAAACAATTAATTTCATTCTGGAGAGAAACTTACAAAAATATATTATTAGGTCTGGCCAGAGTGGCTCAGTGGCCACAGTTCGATTCCCAGTAAGGGCACAGCCTGGATTTGGGGCTCGATCCCCAGCGTGGGGCCTGCAGGAGGCAGCCATCAATGGTTCTCTCTCTCTCTGTGTCTGTCTCTCTATGTCTCTGTCTCTCTGTCCCTCCCTCTCCCCCCCCTTCTCTCTCCCTCTCCCTTCCTCTCTGAAATCAGTAAAAAAAAACAACCCTGTGACCTCCTGGTTCATAGGTCAATGCTCAACCACTTGAGACTCACAGGCAGAGCTACATTTTCACATCTATATCTATTAGGTACCAGGGCTAGCTAGTTCCAGGAAAAGTTAAGTGAACCAATTTTAATTGTGGTGCTTCTGTAACTTTTACTTTCTTTGTCAATCAGAGATTCTTATCTCTTTTCCAATTTCCCCCTGCTGACTCCAAACTGACCGAGGCTTGTCAGTCACTCTGAATGGGGCTGGCAGCCTGGCAGACTAAAAGCCTTTATCTACTCCTCTTCGATTTGCCAGGCGCCTCATGGCTCTCCCTGAACCAAAATATTTCTCCCGAATGTTCTTCTGCTGGAAATTTTCACTTTTAGTCACGAATGAGTTAAACTCCAAAGGTGTTAACTTTAGAAGGTCAAGGTTTAAATTCACTTCACCTTCCAGCTTTCTCTCTTTGAACATTAGTGTAGATAGGTTTATCAGATGAGGTAGTTGTCACTTTAAACCCTGAGGGCAAGAGATACTGGAAAGGTAAATTTTAATTAATGACGGGGAAGGAGGAGAGAGGGAAAACTAGTTTCGGTATGAGTGGAAGAGAAACGGGAAAAAGTGCCATTTGATGGGGAAAGGTATGCAGCAGGAGGTTGACCCTCAGGGCGATGATACCAAGGGAGAGGAACGGGAAAGTTTGTAGTACTAGAGGGGTGTGGCATTGAAATCAAACTGCCCAATTCACAATTTTTACTAGGGCTGGTTCTGTCTGACTCATTTCTATTACTTGCCCTGGCAAGTTACGTAACCACCTATTTATTCACTTTGGATGAAGGGAGTATGGCACATAAGCATAACCCTTCTGTTGTTTGAAACTTAGCCATGTTTGAACATACACAGAGTAATTTAATATGAATATGCTGTCTTCTAAATTTGACCTACAGGGACTTGCCTTAGGGTTCATGACTGCTAATCTTGACTTTTTAAGTGTTTGCAGACATGGAGGTTAAATCAGAAGTTAAGCTTTCTAGTTAATGTTCTGTTTTAAAGGGGATGATTTCACACTGAGCAGCTGCTGTGCAAAAAAGTTAATCATTAAAGGCTTTAAATGCAGTTGGAGTGTTAAATAAAACAAAGCATTACTTCTTGAAAATGTTCTTAAAAGTTGAGTGCCTTGATTTTTGCATTTTTCTCTGTAATGTCTAATAGAAAATTTGGAAGGAAAATGATCTTATCTATATAAACTATCAGTTTAGGGCCAAATCCAGACTGATGACCTTCATATAAATGGGAAAAATGCTTTTTATAATCATGTGAAGAGAGGAAATATGTCAGAGTTGAAGATGTCAGGATGAGTAGCTCCTTGGTGCATCTAAAAAGTTAGAGAACTGTAAAAAATTATACACATGTAGCTGAAGTATTTTGTTTTTACTGAAAACCTGTCATGCATTTACGAGCCAGTCTTTCCTCAGCCAAGGCCATCTGATGAGGAATCCGCTGTGGAGAGTTCCAGGCTGTCTTCTTCACACAATCCTTCCCAAGTGCAAAATGTACAACGTTCTGTTTCGGTTTTTGTTAAGGGAAACCTAGAACTAGAGAACATGTATAATTTGAGTTCAGAATATTTCTACATTTGTGCAATATATTCCAGCTTTCTTGCCCCATGATAATTTGTGACAATAATTTATCTTTCCACAGTATTCAACTCCACTTTTTAAAAATCGTGGTAAACCAGGCTCTGGCTGAGTAGCTTAGTTGGTAGAGCATAGTCCCCACACACCAAGTTTTCAGATTCGATTCCCATTCAGGCCACATATAAGAGTCAACCAAGGAATGCATAAATTAGTGGAACACAAATCAATACTTCTCCACACCACCCCCTTTGTCTTCTCCTCTCTCTCTCTCAAAAAAAAATTTTTTTTTTAATTGAGGTAAAACTCATATGACATAAAATTTACCACTTCAGGCTCAAGTTAGTGTGATTCGGTTGGTTTCGCATTGTTCCATGAGAGGTCACTGATTTGCTTCCCAGTCAGGGCACATGCTTCCAAGTCGACTTGACCTCCCAATAGGGTCATGCATGAGGCAGTACAGGAGATAGCCAATGGATGTTTCTCTCCCTCTTCCCCTCTCTAAAAACTCAATAAAAACATATATATATATATATATATATATATATATATATATATATTTTTATTACCACTTTAGCCATTTTTAAGTTTCAACTTCATTTTCAATAGGAAAAATATATTTTGCATTTATTTTTAATAAAGTATATAAAAATTAAATTGCCTAATTACATTAACAATAACTCATATTAAGAGTTTGGAAAATTAAACAACTGATTTTTTATGTAAGCTTCATAAAGACAGAATTTTTGTTTTATTCACTTCTGTGTCCTTAGCACCTGTCACATAGTAAGTACTCAGACACTATTAAGGGAATAAATGGCTCTTGGTAATAATTATAACTCAGATGGAGGAAGCATAAATGTGCAATATACTATGACATAGCCCACTGGTAGGTACTAAGAGAGTATAGGCATTTGTCTGTGTGTTTTATAGCAGGAATGGAGAACATCAGTTAATCTAATGGTTTGACTAAGTGGACGTCATTTAGGAGAGCTTCTATTTTATTTTGAAAAAAATGCCCATATAGTGCTAGTATTTAGCAGGCCTTATACACAATACATGTTCTATAAATATTAATCTTTGTTAATGTTTGGTTGATTTTTTTTTCTTAATATATTTTTATTGATTTCAGAGAGGAAGAGAGTGAGTGAGAGAGAGAAATATCAATGATGAGAGAAAATCATCATTCGGCTGCCTCCTGCATGCTCCACACTGGGGATTGAGCTGCAACCTGGGATTGTGCCCTGATCTGGAATCAAACCATGACCTCCTGGCTCATAGGTCGAGCTTGATTTCAGAGAGGCAGGGAGAGGGAGAGAGAGATAGAAACATCAATGATGAGAGAGAATCATTGATTGGCTGCCTCCGGCACACCTCCTACTGGGAATCAAGCCCACAGCCTGGGTATATGCCTGTGGCCAGAATCAAACCTGGGATCCTTCAGTCTGCAGGCTGACGCTCTATCCACTGAGCCAAACTGGCTAGGGATGGTTTTTTTATTCTTGTTACTTTGCTGAGGGAAGGAGAGAGATAGAGCAAATAGGGAAGAGATTAAGAGGGAGAGAGAGAAGAAAAGATGGAAGGCAGAGGAAAGAGCTTTTATATAGTTTTCATAATCATACATAGTCTTAAGAGTGTGAAGGGCAAAAGTGAATTTTCTAACCTTTCAAAACAGTTACTAAATTATGCCAATAATATAAATTCAAAGAAGATTAAACTCTATTTCCTTTGATCAGAAAATATATTCAGTTACTTAGATTGCAATAAGCATTCTCTTGCTTTGTTGTTGTTTGAATGATCCCCTTTATTTTGTCTAGTTCTCTTAATGGGAAAGTCTTCTCAATACCATGAATGATAACTTGAATTAAATGAAGAGTTAAGTTAAGCAAACCTCTATTAGGCAAAAATCACCATCTTTAAAACTTGCCAGCTTGAGGAAGTGGACTGGATTCCAATTACATTAATAACAAATGTAGCTTCATCTGTTCTCACAGAACCTCCAGACTCCTGAAAATTTCTCACCTACTCCCCGGATTTCCAAGATTCCTCAAGAGATAATTCATGTGTGCTCTGTAATGTTGGGCTTTGTTGTTGTATTCAAACGTTTCTTGAAAATCGAGTGGCTAAACATTACTTGCTGTCAGAAGCTTGTCACTTCCACGGCTGCTGTTACCGTCCATGAGAGAAATGATGGCATCTCTCAGTTGCTCCTAACCTCTCTGCCTGCCTGCCTGGTGCCCCTAACTGCTCCCCATAACTGCCCACCAATGAGTCAGAGGTGGGCTGGGCCCAACTGCAGAGGGAGGCCACAACTGTGCTTTTGTCACCCGGTTCTCGAAGCAGCACTGTTTGTGTTCATTATTAGATCACAGCTTCTGCTGAAATTAACTATTTTAAGTGAATGGAGGTGAAGGAAGAAAATTATGACTCCATGCTTTTCTTTTACTGTCATACACACACACACACACACACACACACACACACACACACACACACACATTCACTTAACACTCACACACATACTCACTCACACTCACACACATACTTCTTTCCCGTTCTTCAGCCAAAAGTAAAAACACTTCTATGCATAAACTCATTCAGATAGATGCCTTTTCAGCACGACCAGACTCTAATAATCAGAATATTACAGCAAGATGCACATGGTGTGAATGGGCACATTCTCTTTAAGATAAGAGCGCTATCTTAGAAAGATAGTCATTTATTTACTTCAGGCATCTGACCATGTTTTTCTCAGTAGAGTATGAACTCTTTTAAGGCAGTGCACCAAAAAGGCTTCAAGTACTAGACTATCTGAGAAGCAGCAACTTAAACAGAAAGGATTATTTTCTCATATAAGAAACCACTTGTTAAGGCAACTACTTCTGAATTCCAAGCCAGGGTAATTGCAATTCTCTTTGCCTTCCTCATGTAATCTATAAAAGGACTGCTGCAACACCAGATATCTTATTATCTTTTAAGACAAAAAGAAAGTTGGAAAAGTGTGGTGTCACCCTTGGTTGCTCATATATTTATATACCAGAGGCCTGGTGCAAGAAATTCTTTCCCAAGGGGTAGGAGGGGGAGTGTCCCTCAGCCCAGCCTGTAGCCTCTCCAATTCAGGACTGCTGGCTCCTAACCAGTCACCTACCTGCCTGCCGGATTGCCCCTAACTGCCCTCCCCTGCCAACCTGGTGGTCTCTAACTACTCTCCCCTGCCAGTCTGATAGCCCATGACAACCTCTGCCTCAGCCTTTGTCTGGAAGAATGTCTGGAAGATATCCAGTCTAATTAGCATATTACCTTTTATTAGTATAGATAACTTTTCCCAAAAGATTTTCACCTACAGTACTCTTTCACCAGAATTGTGTCCTCCTAATTACAAGAAAGAAAGTAGTTAGCTTTTCTAGTCTCTCGTGCAGGCAGGCACAAAAAACCGCGTTTGGAAATATATATTGGATTATGTAGGCAATCATCAGTGTCTGAACTTGAATATCACCAGCATGGGGATACTACAGGCAAAGTTAAGGTTTAGGGGACAATGATTGTAAAGCAAACAGGTTATAGTTAAGGTTTAGGGGACAATGATTGTAAAGTAAACAGGTTATATGGATAACTTTTTCTATGGACTCTTTATGTAAATAAACAAAGACTTTATAAACTATGTCAAGTTAAAACAAAAATTTTAATGAATTGTTTTAAAAATAATGCAGTATTTTCATTAAATATATCAATTTTAACATCACCTAAACAATTGCATTAAAAACATGCTCAACTATGGCCACAGTAGTAAGATTAAAATATAAATATAAATCAACTAAAATGCAAAAATCTTATAAAAAGGGATTACATTTTATGTAAAATATCATTGGTTTCTCAGTTATTATAGAAAGTTTCCTATCAAATTACTAATATTTTCAAGGTCCATCAGTTTAGTTCCCAATTTCTTTTTGATTGTCATCAGTGCCAAGCCACTGCCTCTCTCTTTCCCCACAGTGTCATATAATTGTGTTTTTTTTAGATGACACAGATAATTACTTCAGTCTTGCTTTAGTTATAGATTAAGCCAAGTAAAATATAATAGCTCTAAGATACAAGAGGTCTATTTTGAAGGGAAAACAAAGAGCTAAAGTAGCTAGTTTGATATGATCATGAATAAAGGTAAGTTTTGTATAGTTTTGGTAAAACCAAATTTCTGAATTTATATTTGCATGAAATGTGCAAGAACTCTTGTTTAATCCTGTTTCATACTACTATTGTATTCATTCTCTGAAAAGCATGTATTTATATTAGTTATATGGCATCTGGCCCTTAAAGAAATATTTTATACTGTACTTCTAAAAATATAAAGAAAAATGTATTAGCTAATTTACCCTAGACTTTTAAATTTCTTCTTCCAAAAAGTTGCTTTTTACTTTGAAAGAGGTAGAGATTACTTTGGGCTTACCTTTTCCATTCTTTCATAAGTGAATTTAAAATTTGTTATTACTTTCATGTTTACAGATGATAAATATTTCTTGTATTTTTTAAGACAAAGGAAAAAAAGCCTATAGATACATTATGAAGCTCCTGATAATTCCTATTATACTTGTCACCTGACTAATAATATTTTAACACAAAATAAATTTCTCTTTGGGTGTCAGTTTTCATATCGCTTCATTTGCATGCCATCTCAGTGTTTGAAGATATGCATGAACAACTTACTATGTTTCTAGAAACTTATCATTGCCAGCTAATAGCAAGCAAGAACATGCAATTAAACTATTATGTTGTGTTTATTTATATTAATAATGTTTAATTGATATTCAAAGATGCATGAATATAGATTGTATAAAAAAAATTCACATCCTTACACCTATCTTCGTCAAAAAAGCCGCAGGCGTACACATAATAACAAACAACTAAAAGTTTGGCTATGCAAAACTGAAGAAGAATAAATATACAAATTTGTTCAGCCAGAACGCCCGCTGGGAAGATTTGATATCACTGAAATATCATTGGTGGAGTTTTGATGAAGTGCTTACATTTTTTCTTTGTTTTTGTTTTCCAGCTTGTGAATAGACATAATTTCATGCCACAATCTTGTTTTAATTTTCTTAGAGGGCTAATATAATCTGTATTTGACAGTTTTTCACCTTATTTCTGATAGCACATTATTGTTTTTTTGCCTATGGAAAGTTAAAAGGGGCATATACATGCCTTCTTTGCTTATGGTAGTTATTTAGTAGATATTTAACTTCAAGTTATTTTACACATATTGAATTTTCCCCCCCTCCCCATTTGGAGACATGCAGCTGATCTTTCCCTTTCTGTAGACTTAAAAAAAAACAACCCACAAAACAAACAACTGATGGTGTGACCCTGAACAAATCACTTTAACCTCTTTGTGCCTCAGTTTCTTCATTTATAAAAGGGGTGTTATCCCCTAGATGGCTTAGCTCAGTGGATAGAGCATTGGCCTGCAGACTGAAGGGTCCTAGGATCAATTGCAGTCAAGGCACATGCTCAGGGTGTGTGCTCCATCCCCTGTAGGGGGCATGCAGGAGGCAGCCAATCAATGATTTTCTCTCACCATTGATGTTTCTACCTCTCTCCCTCTCCCTTCCTCTCTGAAATCAATAAAAATATATTAAAAGTAAGACCCCCCCAATACTCCTTAATAAAACAAACCAACCAACAAACAAATAAATGTTTCAACAGTACCTATCCCATGGAACAATAGTTCTAGCTTAGTGTCTGAGACAAGGTTGTGTCCACATACCTTCAGAAATTTAAACAGACATGGTGCAATGTCTTCTGAATGTTTGCTGGGTCACCTCCATGTTCTGTGAAGCCTATTGAATCCATAAAAGTCAAAGTAATTTTTTTCTCACTTGAAATAGAAGAGGGCTAGTAAATTTAAGGTTTATCTCCACAAGGATTATATTAATTTGGAATAAAAAAAATTCATTAAAAAAACCATTGACCATATAATAGACTATGGGCATAAAATAAGCTTTTCTCTTGAGAAGAATCTTTTTTTAAAAATATGTTTTTATTGATTTCAGAGAGGAAGGGAGAGATAGAAACATCTATGATGAGAAAAAATCATTGATTGGCTGCCTCCTGCATGCCCCACACTGGGGATTGAGCACACAACCCAGGTAAGTGCCCTGACCGGGAATCAAATGGTGATCTCCAGGTTTACAGGTCAATGCTCAACCACGGAGCCACGCCAGCCAGGCTTTTGGGAAGAATCTTAAAAAGGCCACGGGAACCTAAATGTCCATAGGTAGACAATTGGTTAAAGAAGATTTTACACACACACACACACACACACACACACACACACACACAAATATTACTCTGCCATAAAAAGAGTAGAATTTTACCTTTTACAACAACAATTTTACCATTTGTGGCAACAGAGTATTATGCTAAGTGAAATAAGCCAGAGAAAGACAACCACCACCATATGATTTCATTTACATGAGAAATATGAAAAACAAAATAAACACAGAAACAAACTTATAGATACAGAGAATACTGATGTTTGCCAGGTGAGAAATGGATTGAGGGGCTGAGTGTAAAAGGTGAAGGGAGAGAAAGAAGCACAAATTGGCAGTTACAAAACAGTCACAGGGATATAAAATACAGTAAAGGGAATATAAACAATAATATTGTAATAAATATGTTGGTGTCAGGTGGGCAATTGTCTTATTGTGGGGATCATGTGGGAAGTTATATAAATGTCTAACCACTATGTTGTACATCTGAAATGAATATAATATTGAATGTGAGCTGTAATTGAAAAAAAGGGGGCAGACCTTGGAGAAACACACACTCTCCTTTGATTTCACAGTTCCAGGCCAAGTTGGCCTGACTGCGAAGCCCTGTGGAAAAGGGTGTTCCTGGGTTAACTTGGAGGATAGTTATCTGCTACATTTTTCATTCTCTCCTCTATCAAGCCCCCATTCTGAGCGCCACACAAAGAAATGAGCTATTCAGGTTGCATAAGGTTGGAATATGGGAAATAGGTGGTGGAGAGATAGAAGAATTTAATTATTTACACAATTCCAAGCCTCTTAGCTTACCATTAAGATCTTGTTGAAAAAAAGAGTTTATTGTATGTGATTACTTAGATTTTTAGCATTTGTTCTACTATCTTCGACTGTACTAAAACATTCTTTTTTTTTCAGGTTTTATTTTCTTTATTTAAGAAACACTGCAGTTTAGTATTTAAACCTGCAGTTAATGGTGACCCTTTCATGCAGTCACTGAGGGCAGGTATGAATCTGGGAGGAAAACTGAGAGACGGGGACAGAGAGGCAGCGGGCCTGGCTCCTGATGGGTGGTGCGCGCATCTGTTTCAGCTGGGGCAGGCAAGTCAGAGTTGGCAATTCCTCTTATTGACTCGAACCAACAGTATTTCTTCTGATACACAGCCCTCATAACACAACACATTTTCCTCAAGTTTTATTCATAATACAGTCAGAATCACCGATTGCTGTTTCTTCGTCTTTTTCCCCCCTTGACCATGTAGGTGTTCCCGTCTCTTGTGTTGGTTCTTTCATGCCGGGTGAAGGGCTGTTTGAAAACTATTTCGTGATCTTCATCATCATTCATTTTAGCCACTTGAGATTTTCGTTCATCCAAAAATGTCGGTGCACCAACTGGTGTGGGGCCCCGGCTAGCCACAGTATTCTCAGGAGTTTTTAGGGGTGGCTGGAAGCCTTCTTCTTTTTCTTCTTGGGCAAAGCCTGCCTATTTGTGAATTTCTGAAGGCCGGTGTTCGAGGCTTTGCTTTTCTCCTCTTTACGTAAAATCAATGAAGGAAAAAAAAATCATAATTAATTCCCTTCTTAGCTAGTCTCTCTCTGGGTAATTTTTCTTTCTGTTTAAATCGCTCCTCCATCCGCAGCTTTTCAACAAGTGTCCGGTTCTGATGACACCGTTTCGCTGCTGGGTCGGTAAGACGGGTTCTCAGAAGATGCCGCACTCTGTAAAAAGTTCCTCGTGTCCTTGCTCAGGTGGCATAAAAGGGCACTTCAAGAGTCTTTCACCGAAAAGGTAGCTGTTCATTGTCTCAGCATCGATCCTGGCAGCGCCTTCCGAGTCAGACTCCACGAAGGCACGCCCTCCGCTCTGCCCGGTCCTTTGGCTTCTGCACGGCCCGAAGCTCGTGCCGCTGCCGCACCGGGGGAAACACGCGCGCATCTGGATTTCACAAAGTGCCGGAGGAAGGTAGCCTACATACATTACTCCGGGAGTAAGTTTTTCTTTTTCTTGCTTCTGTTTCTTAGTTGTGAGACGCGGCGTCCTCCTGCGGGTCCGGGGACCGGAGCGGCGGCGCTGGGCCGGAGAAGACCTCCAAAGCCTACAGCGCCCGAGCCGCAGAGCCCCACGCGGCAGCCCTGGGCGTTCCTCTCGAACGAGATTCTTTAAATATGAGACATTAAAACACCACATAAAGCGGCCTATTATTTAAAATGTAAGTAACGGCTATTTAGCGGCGCAGAAAATGATCCAAGATGTAATCACGTTAAAACTACTGATTTATTTTTAGGCGGGGATAACCGTTAAGTTCCTTATGAATTTGTTTTCAAACATACCGTCTGTTAAATGATACATTTTCTTTAGGTGGGCTTACCTAGAGACGTTTTAGAAACATGTAAAGCGTACACCTGATTTAAAAGCTATTTTTCTCTTAGTGTACCTGAGAATGGAAAAACTTCAAAAAAATATTAAATGATTATTATAGTACGGCATACATAGAGAACCTCAGGCAGGATACCTGAGGAGAAAAGGCAGAGGTGGGGAGGATTCATGCAGGTGATTTGTTTCTCTGAGAGTCAAGGGTGAGATAACCTACTGGTCCAATGTGTGGCTGTGGTGACGACATAGACTAGGCATCTCTTCCTCGTCTCTGCCGAGTACCCTGTTACAGATATATTGTTGTTGGCACAAGATATTGGAAGTTGTGTGAATTTCCAAGTTAGATTTGTATTTTCTATATGGATTTTTAAACATTATGTGATATTCGTGACTTTAGAAAGTTATTAAGAATAGTGTCATCTTCACTTCACTTGCTGTCAACGTTTTTAAAAATAGCTTGTTACTCCACTATACATTTTTTTATGTGTAATGAGGGAGTTGGTAGTTTGTCATTGTCTAGTAAAGTATTTTTTTGTTTGTTTGTTTGTTTGCCTATAATAAGGTCTGAAATAGCTTTTCGGTTAGGAATCTGGATCTTCAAGATTTTCTGTCTGAAACACTTTATTAAGTTGCAAGTTGGAACTTGATGTGCAAGATGACAATCAAGATAAAAGTTCTCTTTTTTTTTAATCATTTTAAACTATATTTTATTGATTTCAGAGCGGAAGGGTGAGGGAGAGAGAGATAGAAACATCAACGATGAGAGAGAATCATTGATCAGCTGCCTCCTGCATGCCCCGCACTGGGGAGCAAACCTGCAACCTGGGCATGTGGCTTGACGGGAATTGAATGGCGACCTCCTGGTTTATGGGTGGATGTTCAACCACTGAGCCATGCCGGCCGGGCGGCAATATAGCTCTTTTTTATATTATCGTGCTGGGTACTGGAAATTCAGGCTTTCAGTTTAGGGAAATTTTCTTGTAATATAATTTCATTTGTTTCTCTGCCTGTCCCCCACCCCTCCAATATCTCTACTTTCTCTTTGTAAAGCTACCCATTAGCCATATGCTGAACCTCTATTTTCCTTATGCCTCCTGTTCCCTGTCTTAATTTTATCTTTCCCCCTATATTTTTTGAGAGCTGTTAAAATACCATCTTTGACCCAGATCACTGTAATTTTCAAATTTTACTGGTTGAAATGCAAGATGATACAATCTTCTTGGAAAACGACTTCTTAAAAAGTTAGACCCAGTTTCGTGGAAATGAGACCTGTGCAACTAATAAGGCCTCATGCTCAGAAAAGCCCCATTTAAATGTTCTGCTGCTGCTATCTTGAAATTCTAAATACCTTTATCTTTGAATTTGGGTTTTGTAATTAAAGTTTATGGGAACACTGGAACACGCTCAGTATATCTGCCAGTACTTGTTGTCTCATTAGAATATAGTGTTCAAAATGTCCCATAAACATAACTCTAGTATACCCATGATGCATGAGTGTTTCCTGGGACTTGAAGGTAGTACAGCTACAATGAGCAGGTTGCATCTATACTGAGTAAGCAGGGACAGACAAACCCCAGAGGCTACATTTTCTGCTTGAGCCAGAATTCTTTCTACTGTAGAAAAAAGGCAATGGAAGTCTAAGAATCACGTCTGTTACTTCCCAGTATTTGCCAATCACTTATGCTGAAAATGATGATGCCAATAAGCCCAAAGTAGAGAGTGTTGGTAGAATATGACGAACTAGCCTTGGCTGGAGAGCTAGCTCTGTTTGTTGGAGCATCATCCCAATGTGCCAGAGTTACAGGTATCATCCCAGGTCACGCATATGCAAGAATCAACCAATGAATGCATAAATAAGCAAAACAACAGAGAGATGTTTCTCTCTCTCTTCCTCTTTCTCTCTCTTCCTTTTTCTCTCTCTCTCTAAAAGAAAAATAAAACAAAAAACAAACAAACAAACAAAACCCAGCCCTATCCAATTTGGCTCAGTGAATAGAGTGTTGGCCAGCTGACTGAAGGGTTGTAGGTTGTATTCCAGTCAAGGACATGTACCTCAGTTGCAAGGTTGATCCCTGACCCTGGACAAGGTGAGTACGGGAAGCAATTAATGGATGCCTCACATTCATGTTTCTCTCTGTCTCTCCCTCTCCCTTCCACTCTCTCTAAAAATCAATGGGAAAATATCCTTGGGTGAGGGTTAATCAAAAAATAAAACAAAAGATGAAGTAAACAACTGTGGTGTTTCCACTGTTTCGGTAAAAGCAAAATACATATGTAGATATGAGCTACAAAATATTAATTGTATATTTTAACTGGAGGCCCAATGCACAAAATTCATGCAAGAGCAGGCCTTCCTTCCCCTGACTGCCAGCAACGGCTTCCCTCTGGCACCCAGCACCCAGGCTTCTCTGACAGCCCCAGCTCCATCCAGAAGGTTGTCCTGAAGGAAGTCCAGTCTAATTAGCGTTTATTATTATAGGTTATGTATGTTAATTAAATGCTCTCATATTTGCATTTTAAACTGCCTTTGCACAGTATAAAGATGAATGCTGAAATTTGGGCTAGTAAATTAAATTAAAATTTTTTTCATTTTTTAGAAAAATATTAAATAACAAATAAATAAACAAATAAACAAACAAACAAACCACTATGGCAAGTCAAGAGGGACTGAGGAAGAAAGGAAAAAGCCTTATAGTTTCATATTTTAAAAAATTAAATTTATTGGGGTAACATTAGTTAATAAATATATGATTTTCTGATGTACAAGGGTATAATTCAACATTGTGTGCTCTATTGTATGCTCCTCACCCCAAATCTGGTCTCCTTCCATTACCATATATTTGACCCCTTTATCCATTTTCCCCTCCCTTCACCCTCTTCCATTATGGTAACCACATTCTGATCTCCATATTTGTGAGTTTGTTTTGTTAGTTTGCTACTTTTTGTTTTATATCCCACATATGAGTGAAATCATACAGTTTTTGTTCTTTCCTGTTTATTTTACTAAGCATAATACTCTTAAGATTAATCCACGTATTTTTAATGACACTTTTTCTGTTGTTCTTTTTAAATCCTCACTTGAGAACATTTTTTTTATTGATTTCTAAAGAAAATTGAAGGGAAGGAGGAGAGAAAGAGAGAAAAGAGGAGAGAGAGAGGAGAGAGAAACACCAATGTGAGAGAGACCTGCAGCTGAGGTACATGCCCTTGACTGGGAATCAAATCTAAAACCCGTCAGTCCACAGACCAACATTCTAACTGTTGAACAAACCAGCCTGGGCACTTTTTCCTGTTTTTGGAGCAAGAATCTGACACATTATATAGCTGACCTTGTATACATCAATTATGCATTTAGATTATATGCTTAAAGACATATAAATTAAATTGTACATTTATCATATGACCAAGAGATCAATTGTTGAGCTTTAATGTAGGATTACTAAGAGATACCCAACCAGATATCCAAGATATCCCACAATATGCATGTATTGGGAGTTAAATGAGAAATCATTCAGAATTCTGATTTTTAATTTAATTAATCTGTTTTTAGTATGACACTCTAGACCAGTGGTTCCCAACATGAGGCACACACCCCATGGTGGGGCAATTTGACCTTTAAGGTGGCAATTTGAGAATGAGTTATTAACAGTGAATTTTTTGCATTTTTTATGGTTCTACGGGCCTCATATATAGTATATAAATATATATTGAGGTATATTTATGCATTTCAGTATTCTATTACATGTTTATTTGCTATTTTTCACCTCACTTCATATTATTATTATTATTATTATTATTATTATTTTATTTTATTTTTTAAACAATTTTCTTAATGATTTCTTCCTCAGTACTTCAACTGTCCTTTTGTTCTTTTATTTTTCTCTTTCATGGATGCTATGTTCTTTGGAAACTTATTTAGACCAAGTTAATGGCCTTTTAGGCTTCCTCCACATGAATAGGAGTTCACTTTTTGAATAATAAGACTTATATGTCACAAGGGGTGGGGGGCAATCAGGATTTTAGAGATGCTTACTGGGGCATGGCCAACAAAAGGTTGGAAACCACTGCTCTAGGTATAATCTTTGCTTAGTGACCTCAAGCCCAGAGTTTCTCTAGTTTAAAAACTGCAATAAACCTTCAGTTGTTTACTTCATTAAATTGCTAGGAGCTAGGGGATAGAAGAGCCTAATTTTTTCATTCAGACTTTTAACCAAGCATCTTACTAAAGCTCTCCTGGCAACCCACCTTTTAGAGATACTAGGCCCCTCCAATTCCTGAGAGTTTCCAAGGTTTTGCCAAATTAAAATTAATTAGTTTGCTTCTTCTTTTTATTTTATTTCAAATACAAGAAAGTTAACTTAGAAAGTTGCATAAGTAGAATTGAGCGAACTAGGCTACCATGGACTCAGGGAACGTGTTACATGCCCTTGCAGATTAGGATAAAGAAAGGAGAACAAAATCTGTCCAGGGGAAGGAGCGGGGAAGAGGCATAGGCATGCTTCCAGAGTGCAATGCTCCTTAAAAATATCCTATCTAATAAAAGAGTAATATGCAAATTGACCACACCTCTGCCACATCCACAAGCCACGCCCACAGCCATGCCCACCAGCCAATCAGGAGCAGATTATGCAAATAAACCTCAACCAAGATGGCTGCCACCACTGAGAGCAGGAGGAAGGCTTGGGTTTCCCCAGCAACAGAGGAAGCCAAGCTTTCCACCTGCTGTTGCCTGTCTAGGCCTCCACTAAATGTTACAAAGTTTTAATTATAAAAGATACAGAGATGGTGGCAGCCACTGAGCTGGAGAGAACAGAGGCTTGGGTTTCCCTGGCAATGGAGGAAGCCAAGCTTTCAACCTGCCATTGTCAGCCTAGGTCCCCACTCTAGGCTGCAAAGTTTCAAACAGAAATGGCTGCTGCCACATAGTGAACAGAAGGCTTGGCTCTGCTCCAGGCTACAAAGTTTCAATTATAGACATAGATTAATCCCAGATACCAGGAGATCCAGCTTGGGTCACTGGGGGGCATGGCCAGCCTGCAAACCTCCACAGGCCCCTCACCCAGGCCGCCCCTCATCGTAATGGAACCCCTACCCTGATCTGGAACACTCATCAGGGCAAACCAACTGGCCCCCACCTATATACCAGGCCTCTCTCCTATCTAATAAAAGAGTAATTTTCAGATTGATCATCACTCCAACATACAAGAGGGCTGCCCCCATGTGGTCAAAGATCCTGCCCCCATGTGGACACAAGATAGCCACCACAAGATGACCAGCAGGGGAGGGCCTTTGGGAAGTTGCAGGCCCTGCAAGGGAGGGCAGTTGTGGGAGATCAGGCCAGCAGGGGAGGACAGTTAGGAGGGTCCAGGCCTGCAAGGGAGGACAGTTAGGGGCGATCAAGCTGCAGGGGAGGGCAGTTAGAGGTGACCAGGCTGGCACAGGAGGGAAGTTGGGGGCAAACAGGCTGGCAGGGTAGCAGTTAGACATCAATCAGAATGGCAGGGTAGTGGTTAGGGGGTGATCAGGCTGGCAGATAGAAGCAGTTAGGGGCAATCAGGGAGGCAGGCAGGTGAGCAGTTTGGAGCCAGCAGTCCTGGATTGTGAGGATGTCTGACTGCCTGTTTAGGCCCTACCAGGATTGGGCCTAAACAGGCAGTCAGACATCCTTCGAAGGGTCCCAGATTGGAGAGGGTGCAGGCTGGGCTAAGGGACATCTCCCACCCCCTGTGCATGAATTTCGTGCACCGGGCCTCTAGTATATATATATATAAATCTTTTTCAAATTACAGTTGACATTCAGTATATATTAGTTTCAGATGTAGAGCATAGTGAGTGGTTAGGTATTTTATAACTTATGAAGTTATCTCCCTGATAAATTTTGCACCCACCTGATACCATATAAAGTTATTATAATACTAGTGCCCCGGTGCACGAAATTCATGCACTTGGGAGGGGGAAGGAGAGTGTGTCCCTTAGCCTGGCCTGCATTCTCGCTAATCTGGGACCCCTGTGGGATCGGGCTTAAACTGGCAGTTGGACAACCCTTTCGCAATCTGGGACTACTGGCTCCTAACTGCTCACCTGCACACCTGCTTGATCCCCCCTAACCACTCTGCCTACTGGCCTGCTTGCCCCAAACTACACCCCCCTGTCAACCTGATCACCCCCAACTGCCCTCCCCTCCTAGCCTGATCACCCATAACCACCTCTGTCTCAGCCCAACCACCATGGCTTTGTCCAGAAGGATGTCTGGACTGTCTCATGGTCTAAATAGCATATTACCCTTTTATTAATATAGATTATTGACTATACTAGAGGCCTGGTGCAGAAATTCATGCATAGCTGGGGGGAGGGGAAGGAGTTGTCCCTAAGCCCAGCCTGCACTCTCTACAATCTGGGACCCCTCAGTGGATGTCCTTGCAATCTGGGACCGCAGGCACCTAACCACTCACCTACCTGATTAGCCCCAACCACCTCTGCCTCCTGGCCTGATGCCCCTTACTGCTCCTGTGCTGGCCTGATCACCCCCAACCGCCTCTGCCTGCTGGTCTTATTGCCCCTAACCACCTCTGCCTCAGCCCCTGCCACCATGGCTTTGTGCGGAAGATGGCTGGTCTAATTAGCATGTTACCCTTTTATTAGTATAGATTCCCTATGCTGTACTTTACATCCCTATGACTCTTTTGTGACTAACAATTTGTATTTCTTAATCTCTTCACCCTTTTCATCAAGCCCCTCAACCCTCCTCCCATCAGGCAAACAACAGTTTGTTCTCTATATCTATGAGTTTGTTTCTGTTTTGTTTATTCATTTATTTTGCTTTTCATATGATATTTGTCTTTCCTTGTCTGACTTATTTCACTTAGATTAATATCCTCTAGGTCCATCTTTATTTTTTAAAATGTTAAAATTTCATTATTTTTTATGGCCAAGTGTTATCCTATTATGTATATGCATCACCTCTTTTTGAAAAAAAATATATTTTTACTGATTTTAGAGAGGAAGGGATAGGGAGAGAGATAGAAACATCAATGATGAGATAGAATCATCCTCCTGCACACCCCACATTGTGGATCCAGCCTGAAACCCGGGCATGTGCCCTGACCAGGAATTGAATAGTGACATTCAACCATGGGCTGGGACCACCTCTTTTTTATGCATTCATCTTTTGATTGGAGTAGTTAATCTATTCACATTTAAAGTAATTATTGTTAAGTATATAGTCATTGCCATTTACTGTTTTTCTGATTGTTTTTGTAATTCTCTGTTCCCTTTTTTGTTCTCTTGTTTTCTTCTCATATAAATTGATGACATTTTGCAGTGTTGTGTTTGGATTCCTTTCTCTTTATTTTTTGTTTATCTCTTGTAGATATTTGTTTTATGATTACTATGTGCTTCTTATATACTAAGCTATTTTATGGCAGTTATTTTAAGTTGATGGTTGTGTAAGTTTGAACATACTCAAATCATACCATTTTTACTCACCCTCTACTTTTATGTTTTTGTCATTATTTTTTTACTCCTGTATGTGTATTTGTGTGCATCTCTTAATTTACTGTTATAATTACACGACCTCCCTACTTTTGTCTTTTACCATTGTACTAGTTTTAATGTTGGCTGATCCACTGTTTTTATTATGGCTTTGCCTTTGTCAGGGGAATATTTTTTCTTTGTGCTGTTTTCTTAATCATATATTTGATTTCTTCTTCTTTTTTTCTTAAAGAAGTTCTTTTAAGATTTCCTGTAATACTGGTTTGGTGGTGATGAACTCTTTCAACTTTTTTTTTTATTTTCTGGGAATAGTTTGCTTCTTGACTTTCCCAGGGACAAGCACTTTCAATTCCTCTTGTTTGCTAAGAAGTCAGTACTACTTTCTTTGTAATATACTTTCCAGCTTCCAACTTATGTTTGACAGTTCTCTCTGCTATTTTCTCTTCTTTGAGGTTTTATATTTTTAAAAATCCCTTTCCTGCCATTATTTTGTAATGTTTTGTTGTTGGAAATATATATATTTAAAATTTGTATATCACTGCAAATACTCTTATGTTTATTTTCTACATACTTAAATCACAAAAAAGTATTTTATTCTTGTATATAAGACAATACAATTAAAAAAAAAAATCCTCACTTGAGGATTTGTTTGTTTGTTTGTTTCTTCCTTCCTTCCCTTTTTTTTTTCCTGCAAAAAGCTTTATTGTTTCATTTGGTCCAATGCATGGTAACGGCTTCAAGACGGTTAAAAGAATGGCTAGTAGTTTGGAGAAGAGGCTCAGGTAAGAGCCAGACACCAGGGGACTGCAGAGTGGCTTCTGAAAGGCCTCTGGGCTCCAAAGTCATGCCTGAGGAGGAGCCTTTTAAAGGGATACTTGCCCAGTCCAACCTGGAGGCTGGCCATCCTACAGATGTTCATCAGGTGATTGCCCATCTTCTTGACGAGTTTCACCTTCTCACTCTGCATGGGTAGAACCCAAGGCCTGCAGCTCTAAACAGGCCTGGTTAGGTTCCTCTCCAAGGCCAGGGTGGCTTCCATGGCATCCTGACTTTTGCCCACTCATCTTGGGAAGGTTTCAGCACAACCTCAAAGAGAATGAGGCCACCACGCTTGTTTTCAACTTTAAGAAATGCTCAGTGCCCTCGCGCTTCTTTTCCACCAACTCGTGGAAGAAGTGGTCCACGCCCTCAAGAGCACATCGACAGGGTTGAAATAGAAGCCCAGAGAGAGGTAAGTGTGGGAGGCCACATATGCAGGCTGCTGGCCAGGGGTTAACTACAGCCTCCACCTTGGTGAGATAATTCTGATGAATTTGGGAGCTCATGATAGTTTGGTAATAAGGAATTAAAATAGAAAACAACAACAACAACAACAACAAAATGGTGTATTGGCTGGTTTCAGAAGTGATTCTGAAGGTGGTGACTGGATAAGACACAGGAGAGTGGCTGGAGGCTGGAAGAAGGGGTGTCCCTGGGTCTGTTCTGTCCAAACACTGTTGAAGCAAGAGGCAGATCCGGGACCTGAGGGCACTGCTGGAGGATATTTTTCTATTGATTTTTAGAGAGAATGGAAGGTAAGGGGAGTGACAGAGAGAGAGAAACATTTCCCCCATCACTTGGTTATCTCTTGCACATGCCCTGACCAGGGCCAGGGATCAAGCCTGTAACCAAGGTACGTGCCCTTGACCAGAATCGAACCTAAGACCTTTCAGTCTAAGTGCCAAAGCTCTATTCATTGAGCCAAACTGGATAGACAATGCAACTTTAACAAGTGAATGGTGAATACACTAAAGGCGGGACAGGCTCACAGAAACAAGAGAAAATAACAAGGAACCATGTCCATAGAAGGAAAGAGGTTATGGTGTTCTCTCAGTAGAGATCTGCTCACAGAGCACCATCAGGTAGCTTGTTATAATTGGATTTGGGTTTGTGGTAGGGGTATAGAGTTGAGTCATCAACACCTGAAACTAATTATGTCTAATCCCATCTGGGCATCTTTTTATCTGAGGACCTGAACTGACCGTGGGTGACTAAAGTTCCCCACCTTGGTGACCCTTCTGTTCATTCCCTTGTTTTGTTTACTCCTCATTAGCTTTTCAGACTCTTTCTGATGCCATTTACCCCCAGAAGTTTGTTTTGGAAGTAGACCATTATACCAAGCTGACTTAGGTGTTACTCCCCAATGTTTTCATAATAACCAGATTTCTCAAGTTATATCCTGTCACTGTATTTGCCACATTATATTTTAATCGTATCTTTAACAATTTCAGAGGTTAGCATACATTTTCTGGAAAGTTTACAGTTAGTAAATATTTTAGGCTTTGCAGACCAATTGGCAAAATCGATTATGTAGGTCTGATACTGTAACTGGAAAATCAATGTGTCTGTGCCACCTATCACTACATGAGCCAATTAAGTAGAGACAGGGTTCACGAGCATTTATTCTAACACTGCCAGCAGTATGGGAGAGCAGCGGGTCATCACAAAAATCTGCTCTGTAGCCCCCTCATAAACCAGCTGCTTATATAGGGTAGTACAAGGATTACATGGGGAAGTAGGGATTACAGGCCTAGGGAAGTAGGAAGCTGGAGTGGGTCTCCATTGTTTGGGCAACAAGGTCATTAATCTTTCCATGATGATAGGCAGTTCTTGAATGTGAATGGACCTCATCCCAAGGTTGATTCCCAGGTACTGGGGATGTAAAACTCCCAGCCAGGTCAGAATGTTCTTTTTGTAACCAACACAAGGCAATCATGGTTAACAGAGCATTCTAATATATAAAAACCCTGGGTGCTTCATGACCAGAGGCTCAACCAACTGGAAGTCAGTCCTGCAGTCAGAGCACTGGGTTGTTGTGGCTGCGAAGCAGGTCCAGAGAGAGGCCTGAAGAGAGAAGCAGGGTCTGATCCGTAGCCTGTGTGGCAGCTGTTGATCAGCATTTGCCTCTCTCTTTCTCTCCCAGTCTGGCCAGCAGCCACATCTCCTATTTCTCCAGGCCTCCACTGGAGCTGCCGATCTTTCTGATCAGGCCCTGTTGACAGGCCCAGAAATGCTGACTGGCATAGAAACTGACCAATTAGAGCCAAATCTGAGTGAAATGTGAGGAGCCAATGGCTGCCTAGGAGCTTTTGATGCTGACTGGCATAGAAACCTACAAATCAGAACCTAATTGTCCAGCAGAGGAGGGCAGTTGGGGATGATCAGGCTAGCAAGTAGAGAGGTTAGAGATGATCAGACAGGCAGGCAGAGACAGTTAGGAGTGATCATGCAGGCAGGCAGGTGAGCGGTTAGGAGCCAGTGGTTCCCGATTGAAGAGGGTACAGGCTGGGTTGAGGGACCACCGCCCCCATCCACAAATTTTGTGCACCGGGTCAGTAGTGTTTAATATTTTCCATTACCATAGCTAGTCCCCAATATTCTATTTTTACCTCATCAATGCTTTGCACACATCATGAGAAGGCAAGGTTGCATCCTACTTTGGGCTCATCATGAGAAGGCAGTATTTTCTGAGAAAGACAATAATGCTGGGAAAAATAGAAAGCAGCAGGGAAAGAGGAAGACCAAATATGAGATGGATTGACTTCATAAAAGAAGCCATAGATGCCCTAGCTGGTTTGGCTCAATGGATAGAGTGTTGGCCTGCAGACTGAAGGGTCCTGGGTTCAATTCTAGTCAAGAGCACATGCCTGGGTTGTGGTTCAATCCCCAGTAGAGGGCATGTAGGAGGCAGCCAATCAATGGTTCTCTTTCATTGTTGATGTTTCTCTCTCTGCCTTCCTCTCTGAAGTCAATAAAATATATATTTAAAAAAAATAAAAGCCGTAGGCATGAGGCTACAGGAGCTGAGAAGGATTGTTGAGACTAGGATCTTGCGGACATCATTCAGTCAGAGAAATCACCAAAAGTAGGCGCTAACTCAATGGTATGTAATAACAACTTATATAATAAGAAAGGAAAGAAATTTCAATTTTATTTGTCTTTTTGTTAATCCTCACCAGAGGATATTTTTCCATTGATTTTTAGAGAGAGTGGAAGGGAGTGGGAGAAACAGAGAAAGAGAGAAACATATATGTGAGAGACACACATCGATTAGTTGTCTCCCTGACCGGGGACAGGGATCAGGCCTATAACTGAGGTATGTGTTCTTGACTGGAATCAAACCTGAGACCCTTAAATCTTGGGGCTGATGCTCTATTCACTGAGCCAAACCAGCTAGGACTTGAGTTATTTTTTATTGACAAAATTAAAAATACAATAAAGTTTAGTACAATTTTATTTATAACACAGATGAACTGACCAGAAGAATGGAATTCTTTTGGAGAGGATAGCAATTCTCTTAATAATGGTTCAAAGTTAGTGTGCCTATTCATCAAGTTGACTGCAAATGTTATCTATAAAAACCATTCTTAGCACACAAACCTTACAAAAACAGGCAGGGTAGCTTGCTGACCTTTGATCTATTTGTTTAACTCTTTGTCTTGATTATGTTTTGAGATCTGGGACTTGTCCTGGGTCTTATTTATCTTTGAATTCCCAGGCAATGCTCTATGTGGCACATTATAGGTGCTTAGTAACTTCTGAGACTTTTTTTTCAGGCAATGAAGAGATTTGAGTCTTGGTTATCTCTGACTTTCATCTTAATGGGCCATACTGTGCCTGCATGTATTGCCTTTCCTGCAAGGATTTTCAGATCAGTTATCTCACATCTATCATCTAGCATGCAATAGAAAAAGAATTGATGTTGTTATTCCCATTCTATTGACAGGATAGTGACATAATAGTAGGATCTAATAGAGACTAAAATTAAGGAATTCTGATTCTCAGATATAGAGGCGTTTTCAAAGGATGACATAACATCTTCTCAGGTATGTATGTCTCTTGTCCAATTCAAGCATTATGAATAATAAGAGATTCAGAGGTATATGTAAGCCATGATTGGTTAGCACAGATAAGGAAATTACTATAGCACTTGGGGGAAGAAGGGGAAGCATTTAAAAAATTGACTTAAATAAATAAAATCCATAGAAATAATTTTCTCTACTGAGTTTTCAAGTGTGAGACACTGCTTTTGAATAACATTTATATATATATTGTGCAGTATAGGTAATTTTAAAATGCAGTCTTAAAAGATGCATGCCAAACTGAATCTCACTCATGAGGATATAGGTAATTATTGGTTAACACATAGTATAAGCTACTTTTATATCTGTTGAATTTAGGAAAGAAGCAGGGTGTGTTCAGTGAGGTAAATTCATATTGTTTTTTCGTCATTGTTTTGTTTTGTGGTTAATAATTTCCTAAGAGAGTCCACCCTGGTCTTTGTTTTTTATAGGCCCATTGTCATCACAGCAACATTATTATCAGCAACAGTACTTGAGTACTTTTAGTTCTAGTTTCTGGGGGAAAAAATGACAGTAGACCTGATGCTCAGTCTTAGGGAAAGGAAATAAATTTACGCAGTATAGCAATGGATGGAAGCATTTAGTAAAAGCTAAATGGTAGCCCAGACAATACCTGCCAGAGGAGTACGGAAAGGGGGTGTTCCACAAAAGTGTGAATGTGTGCGAATCTGTTGGTAAGGAATCACTTAAATCAGATCTTCAAGAAAGGTATTAGACAAATGGGAAGACATTAGGGGAAGCGTTTGAGTTAAATCATGAAGGTGGAACGAATGTGAATGATATGTTCCGGAAACAACAAGTAGACCAGTTTTTCATGAGCAGGAGTTCTAGGAAAGGAAATGCTTAGATACATTTGAAGTGTTAGGAAGGAAAGTGAAGAGAAAGGCCAAGTAAAGGAGCTTGAGAGTTTAATGTAGAAGAAATGTAAACAGGAATGTGGGGATGGAATAGGCAACAGGTATTGTGGGCACGCTGAATCTTATTTATTCCTGGGTTGAAGCACTAAATACTGTATTATTTTTTGAAACATAAACTGTGCTACATAAAAATGTTACTTCCAGGTATTTGGTTTTTTATTGTGTTTTATTTCCTTTAAATTGGTTTTTTAAAAAAACTAAACACAGGTTTATTTCTAATGATTCAGAAGGTACTTGGCTATTTTTCAGTGCTGCAACTATGTGCACTCTTTTTGGATTAATTATTGTGCATGAGCTGAAGTGGTGACTTTTAGAGAACATTTGTGAGTTTGAAATCATCTTTATAAACTATCATAGTGTTCAGAAATACTTAATATCTTATACATTTAGATTTGTGTGTCCTGTCTACTGTTTTAAAATCATTACAGCATAATAAAAATGACAGGAATGAAAACTTTAGTTTATTTTTATTAAAATTGATTTGAGAGGTGGTGGGAGAAAGAAGAGAGAAACATCAATTTGTTGTTCCACTTATTTATGCATTCATTGGTTGCTTCTATTAAGTTCCCTGATTGGGGATCAAAGCCACAACCTTCCCATAGCAGGACGACTTTCTAACCAGCTGAGCTACATAGCCAGTACCTACAACTTGTAGTTTATTTGAAAATGGATTTATTCTCCTGAGCTGAGTGTGAAATGAATCTATGTGTAATTTGGAAACATACAGTACTCTGGATTTTTTCAATCAAAAAGTATTACTCTGAGCTATTAAAAAGAGAAGTGTGATTTGACTATGTGCTAATGTACAGTCGAAGGCTGACCCATCTTCTCTTGTGCCCCAGCCACCTCAACTTCTGAGTTAACTGTGGGAGGAGGGGTGCGGTGAGGGGGTGGCATCTGGCTGCCACATATACAGCTAGCTCCATTCTCAACAGGAATGGGACATGTAGTAAGAAGGATCATCACAGAAGCTCATTTGTAAGGTTAGACTTTCTCCTCTGGTCTGGATGAGTCCTCAGGATGCCAGGTCGTTAAGCACACTTTCCAGTGTGGGAGGCCCTCGAATCTCCCCCATTATCTCTGGCTGGAATAAATGCAGACTGTTCCACAAGCCTAGGCAAATACTTCCTTGTGTTATTCTCCAGGGTATTTTGACCTTGTATGCTTGAAGAATTCCTCCCCAAGACTATCTTGCCCTACCGGAAATTCACCCTTTTCAAGAGCTTTGAGGCCTCAATACAACCTAAAGAGCATTTGCTTGTTGCATTTCCTTAAAGTCGTGGTGGAGGAGGGGAAGGAGCTTTTCTCCTGACTCCACACCTGGGTGGGATTACACAGCCTTCTCTCTGCCCCAGAGAATGGTGTTCATTAGGTAGTGTCTTAGCATTTCTCCATCTAGAGGCAAGCAAGCATTTTTCCTTGTAGCATCTCCTTTGAATCATTTGCTGTATCTTTAGAGATGGAAGGAAAAAAGACTGCAAGGGGGAAGCAGGCAAAAGGCTTGGAAACCAGCTGCTTTTAGGGGGGAGGCAACTCCTGTAGTACTTCTAACAGTTACAGTCTCTTTCCTCTTCTCTCCTTGTATATCCCTTTTAAAACACCATCCATCCTACACCTTTTAGCGGTCAGAAGACTGTTCACCTCAAAGCTATGTGAACCAGAAGAAGGTTAAATGTATGAAATAATCAGAAAAATTACTCCAGTCCCAAATGGACCTACTTACCACAATGACATCATAACCTTAAATACAAAGAGATTTGATAATTCAGCACATAGAAGCTGGTCATTTAGTTGCCTGGGTACAAAAAAAACTGCCATTTGGAGCAAGTTCTCTTTGAGATATTCTAATTTTCCCCTCTCTCCTGGAATTTTCACAATGATTTTACCCACTGACCTCAACACCTTTTTATACCTCCCCCATATTATGTAAAGACATGAATTGTATATTGGTACTTGAGAATTTGGAAAGTTCTTGTATGGAAACTATAAATCAACGGACAATTATGAACAAAATCCCTTTATTTAATATTAAAGTTTCACTTCTTTCATATTAACAAGACTTTCCATGACATTTATCTCCTCCTACATATTGCCTTCATCTCTGCGCACTTACTTGTTCCTCCTACCGAATTCATTCAACACCTCACACATGTTTACTAAGTGCTTAGTATATATGACACATGCCAAGAGTTATGTGGTAGTTTTATATGATTGTAAGAAATAAATAAATAAACATAACAATACAAGGTAGTATTTGACTGGCTCCATGACAGTGATACAAAGAAAGAACTTAAAGCATTTAGATGAGATTGAGAGACAGAGAGATCAGTTTCTGCTAAAGGAATTCTGGGTAGGTTTTGTGGAAGAAGCAGCATGTAAACTTTACCTTAGATGGATAGGATCTCAATAGAGGGAATTCTAAACACTGGGAATAGTGTAATTGGGTGGAAATGTGAGAAAATGTGTGTCCTATATTGGAAACTGAGTAGATTGACATCTGATTTTAAAGCATTGTGGCTGAGGCTAGGTTAAGAAATTAAACTTTATTTCAACAGCATTTATTCTTGAAATTTTCAAACCTGTATGAATATAATCAAAGTAGAAGTTAAGATGAATAATGAATCCAGGAAGATAAAAAAGATGGGTTTACCAGATGTTGGAAGACCTATTAGAAGAGACCACTGTAGTAATCTAAAAGGAAGCAGTAAGTGCCTAGACTAGGGAGATAAAAATTAGAAGGGTGGGAAATGAATGGTTTGTCATGAATGCAAAGGAAGAAAACAGTTTCTATTCTAACTAGATTGTTAGCTATCTGAGAGCAAGGATTGGATCTGTGTCTTGTATCCCCAGTGCCTAAAATGTTTTATAGTGAGTAAACACTCTCCTTTATTATTTACTATAGGCCTAAATGCACAAAATTCGTGCAACAGTAGCCTTCCTTCCCCGGGCTGCTGGCACCAGCTTCCTTCTGGCCCACGGGACCCAGGCTTGCCTTGCAGCTTCAGCTTCATCAGGAAGGTTGTTTGGTCTAATTAGCATATTATGCTTCTATTATTATAGATTATCATTCACTTTAATATTGTCTGCTTTCAAGTAAATATATATATATATACACACTATATATATATATATATATATATATATATATATATATATTCATAATATATTTCAAGTAAATGTATATATGCAGCAGAGCTAATCTTCCATAAAAACAGACCAGTTTTATAATACCAGAACAGTTTTTCATTCACTGTAAGTCAACAAGAGAAGCAACAATGAAGACTTGATTCTGGAAAAGAGGGAGGAGGTTTTAGTGAATTGCAGTCAGTGAAAAATGAAAGAGCTTTTGAAACTGAGCTCCTATGTGCTCGGAGCACATGAGAGTCCAGTTTATTAAGGCATGACAGTATGTTTATTAGAAATACTAGCACTGCCACAGATTCACATTGTACCATAAAAGGCATGATACACAGCAACTGACAGTCATCTAGGAAAGTGAACAGGGTTTTCACTACAATGTGAGAATTTGGTGTGCTTCACCCTATTTTTGACATGAACTTTAAAAGAGCAAAAAGGATTCATTCCTTGCACATCTCATTAAATACACGCTATAATGTCCTAGTATTGCACAGGAAAGAATCTGCTAACTGAATGAAAATGATTTCAGAACTTTATTTTGAATTGAAAATAGTTTACCAAGCTTTCTACCCCTAAATCAGTAAGGGTTATTACAGTTTGTTTGCTTTTTCTCTGTTTTGCAATGCTGAGTTTATAGTCTGCTGCATGAGTTTAAAAGAGGGAATGCTAATATATTACTACTTAACTACTTTAGATTAGCTCTTAGAGAGATAAGGGTGATGAATGGTGCTTAGCACCAAATGGTGAAACTGACCCAGTTTTAAGAAACCAGATACAACAGGCAGGTTTATCAACTACTCCCTAAAATAAATATTTAGAAGTGTATGACAAATAAGTATAACTGATTCTATCCAAACCTTAGAATAAGAATTCCATTATAAGTTACAATAAATAGCAAATATGTGTCTTTTGGAAAACTCTCATATGAGAAAAATAGAACATATTTCTATTTTATGAATAAAAGATTTTGTAACATGCCCATGCTATATAGGCACTGGTGGATTTTGGAAAATATTTTAAACATCCAACGGTTAATATTTGCTTAACAGGGCTCAATCTGACCTTGATGCATGGAGTAATTCAGCATGGAGTAATTCATTTGTTTGAAAAGTTTTACTATTTTTCTTAAACCATATAGTAGTATATATGAACATTTTTTAAATCTTTATTGTTCAGTTTATTAATTACATTGTTCCCTCTTTTTTCCCCCCTATAGTTCCCCACCACCCGGTACCCATCCCACTCTCGGCTCTCACCCCGCCACCTACTGTCCTCTCCCATAGTTGCATGATTTTTGTCCAGTCTCTTTCTACACTTCCCACACCCCTTTTCTCCCCAAGAATTGTCGGTCCATTCCCTCTCTATGCCCATGATTCTATTATATTCACCAGTTTATCCTGTCCAGCAGATTTTTAATTCACTTGATTTTTAGATTCATTTGTTGATAGATGTGTATTTGTTGTTCAAATTTTTATTTTTACCTTTTTCTTCTTCCTCTTCTTAAAGAATATCTTTCAGCATTTCATATAATATTGGTTTGGTGGTGATGCCTTTAGCTTTTTCTTAGCTGCGAAGCACTTTATCTGACCTTCAATTCTGAAGGATAGCTTTGCTGGGTAGAGTAATCTTGGTTGTAGATTCTTGCTATTCATCACTTTGAATATTTCTTGTCACTCCCATCTGGCCTGCATAGTTTCTGTTGAGAAATCCACTGACAATCATATGGGTGCTCCCTTATAGGTAACTAACTGTTTTTCTCTTGCTGCTTTTAATATTCTCTCTTTGTCTTTTGCTCTTGGCATTTTAATTATGATGTGCCTTGATGTGTTCCTCTTAGGGTTCCTATATATTGGGGTTTGGTGCGCTTCTTGGACTCCTAAGTCTATTTCTTTCACCAGGTGTGGGAAGTTTTCGGTCACTATTTCTTCAAATAGGTTTTCATTGTCTTGCTCTCTCTCTTTTTCTGGAACCCCTATAATTCTGATGTTGGTATGGTTGAGGTTGTCTCAGAGGCCCCTTACACTATCTTCAATTTTTTGGATTCTTTTGGTATCTTGCTTTTCCAACTGAGTGGATTTTACCTCTTTGTATTTCAAATCTTTAACTTGGTTCTTGGGGTGCTATAGAGTACCTTTAGGTCTTTGTATAATATTTTTTATTTCAGTCAGTGTATGCTTAATTTCTGGTTGGTCCTTTTTCATATCCTTGAGGGTCTCGTTCATATCCTTATAGGTCTCATTCATATCCTCGTAGGTCCTGTTCATTTCCTTGTAGGTCTCGGTCTTTTCTAGGAGCCTCTTGAAAAGCCTTATAACCGTGGTTTTGAATTCCATGTCCAGTCGTTTTTTTTCCTTCATTTCTTTCACATCTGATTTCTTTCCACATCTCTGCTTGGTGGCTGCTTTCCTGAGTTGGTTGATTAGCTTTGTGTGGTAGATGTCCTCTAAGGGACAGTGGCTCAGCCTCCCCAGTTACCTGAGGTGGATATGGGTTGCACAGTCTTGTTGAAGTTAAGCCTAGATTAATCACTGTTAGCACTAGGAGGGTTTGACCTCCAGGCCAATTGTCTATGATGTTCAGCCATGCTTAGGTTGGATGGGCAGAGTCTTCAGGCCAAGCAGGCAGCGTCCACTCCACCCTGTGCGGCTCCAGGGACTCTGTGCTGGGTGGCAATGGCTGCCAGCACCTCTGAGAGAGAGCTACTGCTAAGCTCCACCCACTGCTGGACAATTCAGCCTCTCCCTAAATGAGTCTGCACACCCAACATCTCACCCAGAGTCGTAAAACAATGCAGTCTGGCAGTTTCCCGAATGAGAGAGTAAGTCACAAGTCCTCTCTGCACGGTCACACAGCTCTGCTGTTCCCAAGTTCATGCACACTCTGCACAAGCTCGCCCTCTCCACAAGCTTGCAGACCCTTGCAGCACCCGAGTTTCGGCATGCCTCCCCACTGTCCAGTTTTTACCCTGTATGATTGTGGGTTCCCTGGACTTCGCCCAGAGCTGGGGAATCAGTGCAGTGGGACATCTTTGTCTCCCCCGTTTGAGAAAACCTACTGGATTTTCAGCTGCCCGCCCTATCTGCTGGCACGTGCACAGCTCCGAACCTCTCTCCGCACGTATCTTCAATGCTGTCCACCACCGCTCTTCTGAGTCACAGTGTCCTATCTTCACTTTTATTTGTAGAATTTTCACTCAGCCAGCTTTCCGGTGATTCTGGATGGTGTTTGTTCTTTCATTAAGTTGTAGTTTTGAAATTGCTGTGTATGGCAGCAAGATAGGTGTTTACCTATGCCACCAGCTTGGTTCCAGCATATATGAACTTTATATAATTGGTGAATGTGAATGTTAACCATACTATGATTTAATTCAGTATATCAGAATTTTAAAACAAAATATTTGCTGTTGAAATCCTATGACAAATAATGCCCTAAATTTAAAAATTGCTGGTTTTATATAAGGCAGGTGAGTGGTCATGAAGGGTAAGAATAAAATATTTGAATAGTGTAGTTTCAACATTAAAATGGTGTGGTTTTGCCTTTCCTCCTTTTAGCTTTTCCACAAAGGTAATCATTGCATTGTGTTTTAAACAAATTATTCAAATAAGACCAGAGGAAAGCAGAAAGAGTTCATTATGAAAAAAGAGAGAGCCCATGATCTTAGCCAATTAATGTAGTAGCAGAACATTGTAAGAAAACCAAGCAGCACAAACAAACCAAACTTAGAATAAATCTAATGATAGAGACATCTCCCAATAAGTATTTTCATTGAGACAAGGCATTAAAATATAATTTAAAAAAAACACCTGTGATTATTAATACTTTTTTGGGGAAATGGCATTTTCTCTTTTAATAAGAGATGCTAATCATGTAAGGAGTAGAAAAACAAAGCCATTGGATTTGGGTAAGCCTTAAAATAAACTTTTTGGGATGTTTGAAAAAAGAGAGAGAAATTAATGACAGAAAAGTGTTAGTTTCTCTTCCTTTTGCTTCGGTAGCAGACATTTGCCATTGAACTCTAATAGAGAAATGGAGACTTAGATTTACTATGTCAACATGAGGCATACTGCAATAGCAGACAAACTTGTTGTAACTGGGTGTATGGCAGGTCTTCAGTTCACAGAGAGCACAAGCCTGAACAAGCTAACACGAGTCACTTCATGAGGTTGTAGCATAACAATATTGCCATAAAGATTTCTAGGTGAATGGCTTTGTGGCCTCTAAAATGTCCCCATAAATGATCTGATACTGTATGCTAGATAGTTCCTAAAAGTTTTATATGTAACTGTAAGTCATCCACAATCTAATTTCCTCAGGGTACCAACTTGTACATTTTGTTACAAAATGTCAAAAATCCATTTTATAGCAAAGAGAAAGCAATAAATTAAATTTTCAGAGCAGCAGTGTAAATTTTTCAGTATGAAAAAGTAATTCATTTTAACTATGTTGCTAAATGAGAATTCTTTTCTGTTGAGGATGTTAAAATTTGATACTGATAGGAAGGAGAAAGGAAGAGGCTAATAGCATGGTTGTCTGTGAGTTTTGTAGCTCACACTGAATGAGTACCTGGTTTATTCTATGTCACTGGGAAGATCTCATACTAATCTTTTTTTGTCTTATTTCTTCAACTCTAAGAAGGGGATACTGATATTTATTACAGAGGGGTGTGGTGAGAATTAATTAAGGTCCATAAAGGGATTCAAAGGCCAAAGATGAAAGACACCATGTAAGTACAAAGCCTCATCATTAGCTCTGAAGTTGATGGGCTATAAAGACTCATTTATTAATGAGAATTTATTGATGGAAAAACTCTAAAACATTAAATAAGAATGCATTTTAAAATTTATATGACTTAAATTTATGAATTGGTTTCAACCTAGGCAAATAGAAGAATTTAAGAGAATCCCAGTTTGGAAATATAGCTATTTAGAATAAAAAATATATTTTATTTACTTTTTATTTCACCTTTGTATTTCATTAATAAGCTAATCAGGTGTTTGTTTTCAAAGAATGATTGAATCTTGAAAAGCTTCTTGGAGGTACATGAAAGAACAAAATATTTAATTTGTTGCCAACATTTAGCATCAAGATAATACAAATTAGTTTAGAATAAACATGTTATTAAATTCTACCCAAGTCAGGACATTTAATCAAGGGAATTATGTTTCTCTAAATGCCTGAATTTTACAGAAAGAGTATGTAGAAATAGCAAATTCATTTTTAGCTATGATTCCTATTGCATGCCCCCCCCCCCCATGATATAGTAAGTTTCTTGGATTCCAAATGACTAATATGTAAACAAAAATTATTGTGATGAATCAGTCACCTCTTTGTTTTATAAGAAAAAAATATTTGTCGCCTACTTTTGACTAAAACTAAATAGCATCTTGGTTTCACTAAATTTCAGCAACTATTACTGAATAAATGAACAATTTTACCCTTTAAAATATTACCAAATTCATCAGTAGTTTGTAAATGATTACATCTAGAGTCAATACAATTTTTAAGATGTTATTTCCTAATTAAATAAATGCTCTTAGTTGGATGAAATTTTGGATGACATAAATTAACAATGAAATTGTCATACCTCAGATTTCTACCCTTTTAGGCTTTAAAAAATATACTAGTTTTTAGTGACAGTCTTTCCTTTGGTTGGTTCATGGGAACAATTCATTACTGATGTTTATTTTGCCTTGGGTTGGGCTGTAAAACTACTCTACAATAACATAACTTAGGAGGTTGTTATTTTAGAATTATTATATCCTATTCTGGTTGTGGTCAAGAAAAAGACAGACTGTAAAACAAGAAAGCAATACATCTTTAAATCATTTACTACTGCCATTTTTATTTTTTAAAAAAAGATTTAGTTCACTCTAGTTAGAATTTCATTAATAGTCCACTTCATTTTTTTTTTTTTTTGAAAACTCATTTATCCTTTATCCCAAATTTTGAAGGTAAACATTAACTGTCAAGGTTGACAGCCATGCAATTAACCAGCTTAATTTTGGTTAGAAGATGAATGATTCACTGCCTTTTTGTGTCTGATGAGTAGGCAGAGCACTGTATTTAAAATGGCTCTGCCCCAGAGGGTGGATCTTAGGGGTTTCACTGCCCAGCCCATTCAGAATAAATAAAAGTTGTAGAGGTCACAGATAACTACAGACTGAGCATGAAATTGTGAGGCCATCTTATAGTTTGATTATCTTGCCAGTGTTATAAGAATGTCTCTCATTTTTCACATTGCTAAATTTTAAATTTTGGGAGACTTTTAGAAGATATTTTCCAAGTTATCTTTTGGTTGAATTATTCTTTTTGAATCTCAGACTTAAAAGGGCTCTGTAATAAATAAACACTAAAGTTTTATTTTGCTAACCATCTCATTCTTTTTACAACCACAACCCTCTATTCTGTGAAACAAAAATATTTTCTCCTTTCCCTGGGGTCTGTTTTCTGTATTATCTCTTTTAGTTGACAGAAATAAACTTTTCATCTTCAGGACTGAGTCAGCAATTACTTTGTAGGTTCCTTTGCCCCAAGACGGTCTAAAAATATTTCTCTATTTCCATTAAATGCCACATAAGAATAAAAGCAAGTCTTTTCATTCATTCTGATGCACATGTCTTATATTTTATTATATCAGGCAGCAGGTTAATATGCTTTGTTAGAATATCATCTAAATTTTGTAAGGAAAGATTAAAGTATACCATTTAATACAATTCTGCAAAGACAGCATTCAGAATGTTTTACCTGGAGAAAAGGCGAGATGAATAAAAGCTCTCTATCCTCAAGTAACTTGCGATTTCTTAGGATAGCTAAGGTAGGTAACTCAAATTTCTTCAAGTTTATCAACCTATGGATACAGACCAGGTCACATTAAATATATATAAAGGGCTAATATGCTAAGTGTCTGTCCAACCGGTAGCTGTGATGAGCAATGATGACCAGGGGCAGACACTCAAGCAGGAGCGGCTGTGATGTGCCCTGGCCATTTACAGAAAATTGGCACCACAGACCTGGCGCCTACAAAGTAACAGTTGGCTTCCCCCAAGTGAGAAGGCAGGCCCTGCTACCACTCCGAACAGCCCACCAAATCGCAGCTGATGCTGCCGAGACCCCATGGCACAAAATTTGGCCCACAACCCAGCCCAGTCCAGGAATGGTGGTTGTGTGCACTGAATAGTGATGTCAGTTAGCAAGTCTCAGCTTCCTCTTCCTGGCGACTAGCCTCCTTGCAGTTTCTTCAGCTCAGGAACACAACTTGCTTTATAGCCAGGTGCAAACGTTTCACACTTTGACCAAATGTCTGTGAAGCGTTTTCCCATGCCTCATCTCATTTGATCCTCACAGAAGACCTGGAGTAGTTATATAGGAGACTTGGTGGAATTCTATTTTCATTAGCCAGAAAAAGGAGATTTAGAAAGCTTAGAAACTTGACCCAACTGAAAAGAAGTAAGAAATGATGGACCTTGAAAATGACATCAGGTTTTCTCACTGTGCAGAATATAGTCAAACACTGCCACAGTTAAATATTTTACCCTTTGTTCTCCCTGCATGGTCTACAATAATCTGCTTTGTGTTCATGTTTATTGCTGTGTTGCTGACGATTACCTGAAAGAGAGTTGGGCTGCTTCACTGGAGTGGAAAAAGTTTAGCTAAATCAGAAAGCAGATTTAATTAAGCAAGTTTATTATATATATATATATATATATATATATATATATATATAAAGGCTAAGTAGATTTGTGCATATGTGATACATATAAAGCTCTCACTGGCGCCAATCGCACATGTGTGTTTTGATCTGTCATTGTTGATTGTGATTGATACTTCTATTATAAAGAAAGGGCAAATAGCAATATTAAAATATTTCTTCTAATTAATTTCCTTTCAATGTGCCCGAATTTATGCACTGGGCCACTAGTTAAATATAAAACACATGTTGCCGTGGCATTTTCCCATCTTTCTTTATGAATTACTTCTTGCCTCTCATTTTCCACATACATATTTCTGAGACAGCATAGGAGGTGTTTGATCAATTTGATAAAATGATCAAATAAAATGCAGTATGCTGAAAAATGCTATGCTCAAAACTAACTTGCTTTATAGCCAGGTGAGAACATTGTGAAGTCAACACTCTGAACAGAATCCTATATAATAAAAGGCTCATATGCAAATAGACTGAGTGGCAGAACAACCAAACAACCGAACAACTTAACAATTGGTTGCTATGATGTTCACTGGCCACCAGGGTGTGTGTGTGGAACATAGCAGGCATTGGCTGTGGCAGAATGATGGAACAGGTGAGTGGGGGCGCCAGAGCAAGTCAGGGCACTGGTCGCTGTCTTTGGGGTGAGCCTCTGGTGGTTACTGAAAATTCTTTGTTCCCACATGGCAGTCCCACCCAGCACTTGCACCTGCTGCTGGTGCTGGCCCCCTTCACACCTGCTGCCAGCACTGGAGCCACTGTTTGTCCCCACTGCCAGCACTGGCCCCGCTTGCACCCGCAGCCAATGCTGGAGCCACTGCTTGCACTCACTGGTGTTGCATGGCACCAGTCACTCGGTGCCATCAGCGGGTGCAAGCAGCAGCTGCCAGCCCTGATCACCCCAGAGGGCTTCTCCACCTTCCTCTGCTACTGAGGGGCAATCACGGCAACAGGCGCTGCTCACACCCACTGATGATGCTGGCCCCAATTGCTCTACGCCATCAGCAAGTACGAGCGGGGCTGGTGCCATCAATGCATAGGAGTGGTGGCAGTGGGAGGAGGGCTGCCAGTAGATGGGACCGGGGGCTGCAGTGGAAGGAGCTGGGCAGGGTCTTGAAGGATGGGTGAAGACGCATCCCTGTGGTACCACAGCATTGCCACCCACAGTTCCTTCAAGGTACACTATTTTGTGCACTAGGCCCCTAGTCTTTATATAATCTTAGAAGGCAGATAATCTTTGGGATCTTCAAGTTAAACTCTTATTTTATTAATGACATTCCTAACATTTTAACACATGATGTAATTATATGTAAACAAATGATCACCTTTTTTATTTTTCATAACCCTTAGGGATGCAAGGAAAATGCATAGGTGCCCCTCATCTTTAATTTAGCTATTAGTTTCAATATTTTCCCTTATCAAATCTTTTAAAATTTTAATATAAAGCAAACTTTAAACTTATTTTTTTCTTATATGATAGTTCATTATGTTCACTTAAATAACCCAAATGAACTCATTATGGTAATCATTTATAATATAAATATCTAATCATTATGTTGTAATCCTGAAATATAGTATTAAATGTCAATTATACCTAAATTTTATTTTATTTTTAAATATATTTTATTGATTTTTTACAAGGCGGAAGGGAGAGGGATAGAGAGCTAGAAACATTGATGAGAGAGAAATACCCGTCAGTTGCCTCCTGCACACTCCATACTGGGAATATGCCTGCAACCAAGGAACATGTCCTTGACCGTAATCAAACATGGGACCTTTCAGTCCGAAGACCGATGCTCTATCCATCGAGCCAAACTGGTTAGGGCTATACCTAAATTTCAAAAAAAGAAAAAAATGCAAACAAAAATAGAAAAAAAACAAAACACCATTTTGGGGTAGCTCAGTTGATTAGAGCATCGCCCTCATATAACAAGGTTTTGGGTTCAAAACCTGGTCAGGGCATATACAAAAAAACAACCAATGAATGCATAAATAAATGAAATAACAAATTGATGTCTCTCTCTAAAATAAAAAAGAAAATCAAAATGAATGTTGTCATGAATCAAGTTTTCAAAGAATAAACTATATAGAATATAGAATATGGAAAATATTAAAAATATCAGCATTCAGTTGTTCAAGAACTGATTCCAGGCCAAGGCATTCACTGGATTCTGACTTGACATGAGAAATTAAGTTATTAAGCCAATAAGCATTTGTTCATGCATATTTAAGACATTTGCAGAGGCATCCAGCACTCAAAAATGAAAAGCCTATAATCCTTACTCTTAAATAATTCAGTCTAGTGGAAGAGGTAAACAGAAATGAGTGTGGTGGTATCTGCCAGAGGACAGAAGAGCCTTGAATACAGAATGGGGATTTGCTCCATTCAGACGAGGAAGAAAGGGCATTTCAGGCGAAGAGAATAAAATGTGCAAAGGCATAGAGTTTTGAAAAGATATGTGAGAAGATCATTGTGGTTTGGAGTTTAGGATTGTGGTAGAGAGTGGAAGGAAATGAAATTGAAAGTGTATGATAGAGTTACATCATGAAGCACTATATCCAGACCAAAGAACTTGGCCTTTATAGGATAGCAAGTGGGAAATCAGAGGGAAAAAATATATATATAAGGGGCGGGTGTATAATCATATTTATTTGATAAGAAACTAATTATGACAGGAGTGTAAAAATAGATTGTAGAGGAGAATGATGAGGAAGAGAGACCTGTGTCATTAGTCTTCAATAGAAATCATAAGAGTCTGAGTTAAATTAGTGGCAGTAGAAATGGGGAAGAATGGTCATAATTTAAATATATTTCTGAAAGAAAATGGATAGGTTTTGGGTGCAGATGGTTAAGAAGAGAAAGAAACTCCAGAATAAAATTCTACTGGGGAGATTTGAGAATTTTGACTCTATTAATCATGTTGGGACAGGAGGGAATATTTAAAGAGATAAGGATTGTTTCAGGGTTGTGTGTGTGTGTGTGTGTGTTTTAATGTATTAGATTGAGGTGCCTGTGGAAAAGCCAAGTTGATAAGCATTTGAAAAAGCTGATTTGGAACTTGATATGTTAGAACTGGAGGTATAGACTTAAGAACCATAAACATATAAACAGATTTTACAATGTAGATGAAATCATATATCTAAAAGTGTGGAAGGAAAGACCACCAAAGATAAAACTGTGAAAAAAAGGGTCGCTTATGATAGTGTCCCTCCTTCATTTTCAACCAATGCCTCATTTTAAAAACATAAATATTTCAGCTTACCTCTGATTATGGCAATTCAGATATTTCCCCTTGAAGGCTGATGATAGCCCCCTCATCTTAAATTCTTCTAATTGACAATATGGTCTTACAAGAAGTAGCCATTTAAGAAAACAGAGGGCTTCTTAGAGAAATAGAAGAAAACTAAGGATTAAATAATGCCATAGAAGACAAGGTCATATTAGCTTCATATCCCTACTGCAAACCCTGACCAAATCATCCTAGATAATAAAAGGCTAATATGCAAATTGTCTCCTCGACAGGGAGTTCAACCAGCCCACCAACTGCCTGCAGCCCCTCCCCCTGGCCAGCCTCACCCTGATCGGCACCCTCCAACCCTGATCAGGGCTGGCTGGCCAGATCCTACCTGTGCATGAATTCATGCACCGGGCCTCTAGTATATATAGAATCTGGACACTGTCTTTTCTCTTGGAACTTGGTAGAATGGATGACTTGGGTGCCTATATTGAACAGAGCCATAGAAGTTTTCATCCTCACTCTCAAACTTGCCCAGCATACTTGGAAGTGATATAGTTTTTGTTCCCTCTCCGGGACAGAAAGACTGAACCCCACCTCCAGTTGACTTTCTCTTGAAAGTGCTGAGGTCAGAGTAAAAGGGATAAGGGAGGAATCTAGGGGTGTGTAGGGAGGGAGTGGCTCCATGCCAGTAATTAAAGTATATTTACTTTCCATTTTGAGTGACTGAGAAGCTGCTCAGGCTCAGTTAAAACTAAGTTCCAATGTTGTCACACCTCCCTGTGCCCTCTAACAAAGGAGAGCAAGCAACAACTAAAGCACCACTTAGGTGGCTTGTTTCAACCCTACCTTTTGCCACACAGACTATAAATGTCACAACTATGTAAGACAGTGGGAGACTCCACCCGCCTACCCCACCCCCCATCTATCTCTGCTTATTGTTTGGGCAAGAACTTCACTACTGAGTCCTACGTGTTTTCATGATCCACAATTCAGTCTTTAGGACCCTTTGTCCTTTCCTTTCCAGAAAGCCATGTTGGTGAGAATCTCATTCTTGTTGCCAAAAGCTGTCAAGTTAGCTCGCCACAGTTTTTTTTGGGTGCTGACAAAAAAACACAAGATTCCTAGGTCAGAGAAAAAGGACTTTACTCTCATAGCACGTCAGGCATAATGTCATTCACGTTTCCACAAGTCTCATGCAGGTGATGAGCAGTAACACATACGAGTGTCACAGATACAGCTGAGTACCCTGGAGTTTAGGAAACCCCAATCAATTATAAAGGGGCTGCAAGCGAGCCTGTCCAATCTTTGCACCAGAGGGAAACATTCTCTTAATTATACTGTGTTTCTAACAAACCTGTCCTCTGCTCTCAAGAGATATACTTCTGTCTTCCAAGGTTGTTCTCTATGCAAACATCCTTTAAAAGATAACCCAGAAACGTGAGAGACCCATGGAGAACTGTTTCCCAAGTAAACTCTGTGTAGTCTTCTTTCTCCCTCTGTTAAACCATCTTGTTTCATGTTTATGTCTTCCTCTTCATTCCCTTTTTAGATACAGTTTAATTTACTAAAATGGTTTTCTTAAAAATAGGTATCATCTAATGACAAAATTTAGCAGAAATTAAAAAAAAAATCTATCTTTGAACCTATGAAAATAAAATCCAGGCCCAAACTGTTGTGGCAGCAAAACGCTACAAGAATACTTGGAAAAAGGAAAACTTAGGCTATTTTTTGAAATAATCAATTTTATTTTTTGTTAATCATCACCAGAGGATATTTTTCTCATTGCTTTTCAGAGAGTGGAAAGGAAGGTGGGGGAGAGAGAAATTGAGAAAGGGGGAGAGAGGGGGGGAAAAGAGAGAGAGAGAGGAACATTGTGGGAGACACACTGACTAGTTGTTTCCCTCATGAGCTCCAACCAGGGGGCAGGGAGCAAACCTGAAACCCAGGCAGGGGCTGTGAGTGAGAATCTAAATCTTTGGTGTTTGGGGCCACACTCTAACTACTGACCAGCACTGGCCAGGGCAGGAATGATCTTTTTGATAAAACTTCACTCATTGCTTATGAGATAAGCCTAATTACAATCATTCGTGAGTAAAAGCAATTCCTACAACAATATTTTAACTGGTTTTGCCAAGCTAGAAATTCATAGGCAAAAAGAAAAAAATTAAAAATTGACATGATAAATCCAGCATAAATAATGTGATCATTAAATAGTAAAAAAATTTCTATAAAATAATATGCATAAAGTAGTTTTATTTGATGGTCTAACACACATACAGAGTTTAACTGCCTGTTATTTTTAGTATACATTTTAGAAAACCAAGGTCAAATTGCCATACATCTGGATGACTGTAATGCACTATGGGTATTATTGTGCTGCTCATTCCTACTCACTTAGTTTTTCTTTTTCTCTGTTTTCTGACAAACAAGGGAATTGTGCTTACCTTCCTCCTGGAGGTGGGGTGTGGCCACATGGCTAATTTTGGCCTGTAGATTGTGTGTAGAAGTGATGTATGTCACTTTGATAAGAAAGCATTCAGTAGCAGTCTTATGGAAGCATGGGCTGAGTAGGAGGTACCATAATGCCAAAGCACCTATAAAGTGGACCAGCACACAAAGAAAACAAGCCTCAGAGGATCTCATGTAAGCAAGAATTAAACTTTCTTTAATTCTATTTGAGGTTTTGCTTTCTTTCTTTCTTTTTTTAATTGGATCCACTTTATAATTAGTGGGTGTGGGTATAGGAAGAAGAGAAGTAGGTTTGCTACCCTTGCTGGTGTGGCTCAGTTGGTTGGAGCATTGTCCCATGTACTGAAAGGTCTTGGGTTCAATTCCTGGTCAGGGCACATACCCAGGTTGCGGGTTTGATTCACAGTTGGGGTGCGTGTGGAGAGCATGGAGTTAGCATGACTTGACTGACTCCATCTTTTTTATTTTTATTTTATTTTATTGTTTAAAGTATTACATATATCTCCTCCCCTCCCCCCGTAGACTTTCCCCCAGCCTCCCCTAACCCCTGTCACATGCCCTCATTTCACCCCCACCCCACAGTGTCTTGTGTCGATTGATTGTGCTTATATGCCTGCATACAAGTCCTTTGGTTGATCTCTTTCCCCCCTCCCCAACACTCCCCAGCCTTCCCGCTGTAATATGACAGTCTGTTCATTGTTTTACTGCCTCTGTGTCTATCTTTTTGTTCATCAGATTATAATGTTCTTTATTTTCCATAAATGAGTGAGATCATGTGGTATTTTTCTTTCATTGCCTGGCTTATTTCACTTAACATAATGCTTTCCAGATTTATCCATGCTGTTGCAAATAGTAAGAATTCCTTCTTTTTTATAGCAGCATAGTATTCCATTGTGTAGAGGTACCACAGTTTTTTAATCCACTCATCTGCTGATGGGCAGTTAGGCTGTTTCCAAATCTTAGTTATGATAAGTTGTGCCACTATGAACATAGGGGTGCATATATCCTTTCTGACTGGTGTTTTTCATTTCTTGTGATATATCCCTAGAAGTGGGATTACTGGGTCAAATGGGAGTTCTATTTTTAGTTTTTTGAGGAAACTCCCTACTGTTCTCCACAGTGGCTGCACCAGTCTGCATTCTCACCAACAATGCACAAGGGTTCCTTTTTCTCCTCATCCTCGCCAGCACTTGTCCTTTGTTGTCTGACTCCATCTTCAAGCTGACATAACAAACTCCATCTTGAAACCTACCAAGTGTCAAGTGCAGCTACTGAGACTGCCTGATAAGCTGAAAGGTGTGGGCTCCTGCAGTGGATGTTGACACCTATTTGCAAGTCTGTTAGTCGCATCGACTGTGACATGTTAACACAACTTAATAGACATGCCAGGTCTCTATGAAAGCTGAAAGCAGTACCGGAGCAAGCTGCTATTCACCCTCCTGCGAATGAGCCGTGCTGACTGCTTATACATATGGCTTGATGGCCACTGAGTATTCCGAGGCCTTGCTGTCTCACACTGATTCAGCAGTCTTTCTTACAAGACATGGACCCCCTGGTCCTGGCCGGTTTGGATCAGTGGATAGAGCATCGGCCCTCGAACTGAAGGGTCTCAAGTTCAATTTCCAGTTAAGGGCACCTACCTTGGTTGCAGGCTTGATCCCTGGCCCTGGTTGAAGTGATTGTTGGGGGCAACCAATCAATATAATATGTTTCTTTCTCTCTGTCTCTCCCCCTCCTTCCCATTATCTCTAAAAATCAATGGAAAAATAGACTTGGTGAGGATTACACACAAAAAACCCCCACAGACATGGACCCCTGGACACTGCAGTTTTTGTACTCATCCCTCATCCAGCAGGATGGCTCCAAGTGACCTGCCATCAGCATGCTGAGAATATCCCTGACTGGAGGACATATGGGACTCTTAGACTTTCACTTCATTTATCACCAGTTGTTGTTGTTGTTGTTGTTTTTAAAGTGCGTTTATTAAAGCTGAGGACAGTGAAACAAAACAAGGAAGGGCTTAGCATAGAAGAAGCAAGAGGAGAGCCCAGGATGGGCTGCCCTAGCTCTCTGGGGAGTCAGAGGAAAGGGGGAGAAGTTCAGAGGTTAGCCTGGGAGGAGTTGCCACTGCCAATTGCTCCCCTGGTTGCAAGTCCCATGGGGTCTTTTAGAGTTTAGGAAATGCACCCCTGTGGCGGAAGAAGAGGGGAAAGGGAGGGTATGGTGCATTCTACAGAGGGAGAGCACAGGCGTATCCCCAGTTTTGAATGTGTTCTGATGTTTGATGTATTTGTGATTTAGATTAATTCTGCAAGTAATAAAAGCTATGTTGATACCAAGTCAACATAGATGGCCAAGCAACCACCTAGAGTCCCACCTAGGCACCCCTGATACTATCTGGGGGTCAGAATATTGAATGACTTATAGGAAAGACTATACTTGCAGCTAGAGTGCTCCAGACAGCACGTTCAGGAGGCTACCCATTGATGTTTCTCTCTCACATCAATGTTTCTCTCTCTTTCTCTCCTTTCCTCTCTCTCTAGAATCAATGGGAAAACAAAACAAAACAAAACAAAAGAAAACAAAAAAACACATCTAGCCTCAGGTGAGGATAAAAAAATAAATTAGGAAACATCCCTTGCCCATCATCCTCTGTAACCCCTGTGACTGCTCTCTGGTGATTCTTCTTCCTTGTTCATTATCTTTCATGGCCTCAATTGAGGTAGGCATTGGAGAGCTTACTGCATCATATTCATACTTTTGGCTGGTTCAGAATTAGATGTCCAGTGTGTTTTAAGAGTTTAGTAATTATAGTCTTTTGCAGGCTAGACTTGTGGAAATGCTTTGGTAAAAAAAAAATAAAAAAAAATTCTCAATAATTTAGTAGACTTCCAATCAGTTTGCTACTGGACAGTTTCATATGCCAGTAACCACAACCAAAATACTTGTCTAGGCATAATTTTTTGCATGAAGATTTTGGTCTCTATTGGTATAGTTCAGCTCATTCCCATCACTCAGCTTAATGGTGGCTATGAAATCAATGAAAGCAATAGGCAGGCTGGAAAAGGCAACATCTTAAATCTAGCTGTTGGTATGATAGGGGGCTATGTACTGTTAAGATTGTAGTTTCTAAGACACTGCTTGGAACTGCTTTGGTTGTGGGATAAAAGGCTTGGCTCTAATTCCTTCCATTTTCTTTTTCTTTTTAATATATTTTATTGATTTTTTACAGAGCAGAAGGGAGAGGGATAGAAAGTCAGAAACATCAATGAGAGAGACATCGATCAGCTGCCTCTTGCACGCCCCCTACTGGGGATGTGCCCGCAGCCACGGTACATGCCCTTGCGGAATCGAACTCCAGACCCTTCAGTCCACAGTCCAAC
Source organism: Antrozous pallidus (assembly GCA_027563665.1). Lineage (NCBI taxonomy): Eukaryota > Metazoa > Chordata > Mammalia > Chiroptera > Vespertilionidae > Antrozous > Antrozous pallidus. Next base: position 65,076,640 of record CM050511.1, read on the forward strand.
GCTCTATCCACTGAGCCAAACCGGTCTCGGCTCCTTCCATTTTCAGTTTCCTTTGATTGCAGGTTGCAGGCAGAGTAGACCTCTCTCAGCAGAGCTGAGGTCCTTTCCACCTTTGCTTGAAGTCTGGCTAGCTCTAGCTCAAGCTTGTAAGAATTCGAGGTAGTCAACAAGTACCAGAGATTCTTTCTAATTGTTTCCCTAGTACTACATTCTTAGTTAGCAAGTCATCTGCCTTCCAGGTTGTCATAGGTAACATTTATTATTATTATTTTTTAAGACATAAGAAGAGTTGCTACCTTTCTAGCTCCTAGGAGAATATTCCAACCCCTTTCATTGAGTCCATCTTACATATTCTAGGTTCTGTATGTGCAACAGCCCACAAAACTTTTGTATTAGATTCGACTCTGAGTGGCAGGAAATCTCAAATAAGAGTGGCTAGAAATAGTTTTTTCTCTGTTGTAAATGTCCTGAAGTAGTTAGCACAAGGCTGGGTTGGCACTCCGTGGTGTCAGGGATCCAAGGTCCTTCTATTTTGTTCCGTGGCGAATGAGCCTCTATTCCCAGGTTACCTCATAGCCCAAGCTGGCTACCCTCAGTGAATGAGAAGTGAGTTGGTGGTAGAGAGTTGTCTATGTTATGCTCTTTGTCATACTATGCCTGTCTTAAAAATGAAAATATTTATTAATTGCCCATTTAACTGAAATTCCATTGAGATTATTCTAAGCTCAAGTTTTGTTATTACAAAACAGCTCCACTTTTCTCAAAGATAACCTTGAAATTTTCAAATAAAATAAAACTCTTGTGTATATGTGAGGGACTGGGTTACAAAGGCAAATTAACCATAATAATGAGGTAAAACTGGTGTTTGATAACCCACTACTTTTCTATATAGTGATATTTGTAACCCCCTACATGCTGATATTTTTGTTTGGATAATACCATTATTTTATTACTAGGAGCCCCAAAATGTTTTGTTGAACCTCTCCAAATCTGACCTTAATTGTAGGGCAGGGCCAGCTTCATGGGTGTATGACCAGTGCAGACACACAGCCCCCACACTCAGAGGGCCCCTCACCTGGTTCAATGCTCCGCTGTTGCCATCTTGAAATTGAACAAAGAGCTCTGCATTTTCATTTTGCACTGGGTCCTGTAGTGGTTTGCTTTTATTTTCAAAGGAAGAATGATATAGATACTCTATAATGTTTGCCTAATATCTGAGTAGATTTTTTAAAATGTGAAATTGGTACTTACTCAATTTGGATATATTTAGCCACTAAAGCAGTAATGTCCCCAGTCAGAGTTGAAGTGACACAAATGTTTGAAGTGACAAAAGAGACTCTCTTTTCCTATTAACACCTTCTTTCTCCTTTCTGTATACTAGGGCCTTTATGCTCCTTCCTCGACTTCCCTCAGGCCTTCTGCCTGATGTCCCACCATTTCCCATCATGGAAAATGCAACAAGAATATATAGTTGTTCATAGGAAAATAATACAATAAGTAGTAAATAATAATAAAAGAATAAGCTCCGTGTTTCACATACAACGGTAAGCTTACTTTTGCCCCAACACTATATATATTTTTTCATTTAGAGACATTCCTATAAGGACATGGTTGTTTTCTCTTCCATTGTCATAGAGACCTACACAGCGCTATTGGAGAGCAACCTGAGGTGCTATTGCAGAAATTCTTCTGAGATCTTTTCATCAAGGCCTTAACCACCATGGAAAAGGTGTTTGATTTGGAGAAAGTGCCTCAGGATGCCCCTGGCCCTGACTAAAGTGGCCTCCTTTATTTTGTCTTACCAATGATGCCTCCATAGCAAGGAAGAGGGGAGCAAAGGAAAGACATGAGGGAGAATGTTTCCTATTTCTTCATCCACTCATCTCTGTGGTATACCCTTTTTAACCTGATACACCCATTCTACTGGTTAAAAAAGTTGTCAGGTGAACAAATCCTTGCACTCATTCAAAAACCTTGTAACCTTGACTCTGTGGGCCTTGCCTTGCATTCTTATTCTTAGTCCTATGAAGATACCCACATGGGCCTTGTAACATTTTCTGGCTCCTTTTTATCAACATTTTAACATTTTGTAACACAGAAAAAACAACACTTGAAAACATGATTATGACATCATTTTGTTGCTTCTTTCCTTTCTTCCTCTTTCTTATTCTTCCTTCCTTTTCCCTTGCTTCTTTCCTTTTCAAAATTCTTCCTTAGGAAACAAGTCTAAAGATTTTGTTTCCTTTTGAAATGGTGAAATTATTTCACACACACACACAACTTTCAGTTTTGAAAGACAAAACTGTGGGCTTGTCTCTGTAACCACGAAGTTGCTATGTCAGCAAAAGTCCTTTGTTCACCACAGGAAGCAATCCGGTCACAACAATTTCCTTTCCAGCAGTTCAATGGAACTGTTGTTTCAGAAGCTTATCAGATAGACCCACTACCAGAAATCCCCACTGGCAACAACATAGAAATGGTCCTTTTTTATAATCACCAAACTATAAACTTCTCTCAAAGTGGCTACATTTTGTTTTATTTAAGTTTTCTGTTTATTGAATTAGCTGGCATTGCTCACTAATTTTGATGATAGATTTGAAAGTGGAAAGAGTGTAAGCAGGTGACCCTTTGCTTCTTTGAATTAAAGCTACATTTGTGACTTGAAACAAATTAGGAGAGAAAGACAGACAGAGAGAGAGAGAGAGAGAGAAAGAAAGAAAGAGAGAGAGAGAGAGGATGAGTATTTAGATGTTTTCAGCTTCCTATCCTGCTGTAATTTCAGTTAGAGGGGCTGGAGAGAGAGGAGATGAGTATTTAAATGTTTTCAGCTCCCTATCCTGCTGTAATTTCAGTTAGAGGGGCTGTTAGGCAGTTAACTATGATGCAGTCTCTAATGTCAGCCTTGCCTGCAGCGTCAGCAGTTTTTCTAAAAACACTTTTTTTTTTTTAACCATAAACCATTTAAATGTCTTCTTGTTAATTTAAGGTATCTTTATCCATTCTGTACTACCTCCTGCTCTCTTACTTCATATTAGAAAATTATTTTCTGCTCAAGGATTACACTGGTAAGCACCAGAAAGATGACATATAATCTCTTGGGTTATTTGAGAATAGTAACTTAATCTCTTATGGAAAAAAACCTTCTCAGGAATTCTTCGGGGAAGATAGCCTTATTAGAATTCCTCAATTCCTCCCACATTCCCCATTCTCTTCCCTCCCTATCAGCAACACTGAATTTCAGCAAAGAGACAAGTCACCTTTTCTCCTTCTTTACTTTTCTCCAGTCTTAGTTTAAATGACATTTCTACCATTTAAACTTCTTCACTGCTAGTTATGGGGTTTATTTCGCTAGAGAGACGGTGTCTTCCGGTGTTTTCTGTTCTTCTTTCCCTTCTTCACGTGGTGACTCACTCATCTCTTCAGATCCCATCTTGAAACATTCCTGGGCCTGTTTTCTTTGGACGGAGCCCGCCTCCCACACAGTCTAATCCCCTTCACACTCCTCCTCCTGTACTTGCCAAGTGTGTTTAATAGTATCTTTTCTACATTCAAATTTTACTTCTTCTCTTTTTAGTGTTTAAGAAATTCAAAGATTTTTCTTGGAAAAGATTACCCAGTCCATTTCCATTTCTATTTTCTTCTGTTAGGTAAGAAATGAAGATGAACAGAAAAAAAAAGGGCAGTCGATTTTTATTCGATAGAATTCAAGTGCTTAGGGCTTGCATCTTCCTTAGAACCCTGTGAGTTGGTTGTCTCCAGAGACATGACAAAGAGTCTCAGTCAGGCATCACTCTGGTGAATAGGAAGTTTGTCCCCAGCACGCCAAAGTGGACTTTTAGACATTATATATGGGAAGAGGAAGAAAATTCCCAGAGGAAGATGCAAGACATGCATATACTAGTAAGAACAGAAGAAGAGAAAAGTAGCTGAGAAATTAGTCTGGTGACATCATGGTTAGTTTAGAACAGATGTGTAAGTTGCAAGTTTGGTCTTTGTTCTTACAGCTCCAATCCCTGCTGCGTACTCCATCTAAGTCCCCACCCAAGGCAGACCACCGCTCCCTGAGGATGCGGGGTGACTATACAGCACCTCCCTTTGGGCTTCCTTGGCTTTGCAATTTCCTGGACTGAAGCAGCGGCAGTAAATCTGCCCTTGCTAGCTCCCTCCAGAAGCCCATCCCTGTGGTCTGTGGCTCTGGTGACATGCTGCATGACGAGACCGACGAGGCAGGCAGTGTGCTAAGGGTAGGAGGAGATATGGCACCCTCCGGAATGGTGGCATTAGGGTCCTTAGGCTGATCCAGGGCTGGTGTCAGGGCCAGATACTAGCTGCACTCTCATTCTGGGAGTGGGCTGTAAAGTGTCCTTCCTGACAAAGGTACTTTGAAAACAAGATGGAACACATCCAAATGGTGTTGTTAGGATTCAGTCTCAGAAGTGAAACAAGCAGTGTCTATGGAGTTCCCCTGGAAGTATTCTGAAAGTTCAGACTTCGGTGGGCATGGCTGGGCCATTTTGTCCTTTCACATACATATCTGGAAACTGTTGGGAGTTGAGGTCTGAGCTGGGGTCTGGTGACAGGTCAGTGGCCTCTGTGATCTGATAGGCAGGTTAGCCCTTCATTTCACAGGCGAAGAAACCTCAGGTTCAGGGAGGTAGACTGTCTTATTGAAGGTCCACACCTTGCCAGAGCCAGAACTAAAACTCAGGTCTCTAGCTTCTCCACCTCATGTTCTTTCCATTGCACCGCACTGCCCAACAGTTCTTGTGTTTGCAGGCTGCTGGCTGGCCCAGGCTGCCAAGAGATAAGGGCCTGTGACATGCCTAACTTTTTTAATGTCATTGGGCTGCCTAATGTTATTTCTCTGGACATTATGGGTAACATTTTTCTCTCTATATTTTAAAGAACAACATAATACATACTCATTGTGGAGAATAGAAAATCTAGAAATGCAGGGAGAAAAAAACACTATTTTTGTAATCTTGTTACTCAGAGATGATCACTGTTAACATTTCATTCCTAATCTTTTTCCGCATATAGATATGTGTGTGTGTGTGTGCACGCACGCGCGCGCCCACGTGCGCGCGCTTGCATGCACCAATGTGCTTTTATGCATTTACAAAATTGGGATTATATATTTTATATCATTTGAAGTTATTTAGTTGCAAAGAAGACAATTTAAAGTTAAGGAAGGACAGGAATTTCCTGGCAGGCTACAAAATCAGAGAAAGACCCAGGCTTTGGAAAAATAGGACCCAGGAAACTCAGCTGCTTTTATCAGAAGAAAGACCACGTACTGGATAGGCCAAAATAGCACTGAATATAGATGCCCCAGTTTTGAAATTTACAATTCTGTCTGGGCTGAGAAAAAGAATAGGTTTAAATTTCTCTGTAACTGAAGTCAGTTTGTTGCCAGGCAGGGAAACATTATTACATTCATAGTTCAGACTCCCTCTCAGGCATTCTCCTTTCCACCCCACCTTCCTCAGTCCCTGCAACAGCCCCAGGGACACAGCAAGTTCATGCCACCATCCTGCCAGCAGGGGATGGGTGTCTGGTCCTTGTGTTACTCTCCAATCCTTTTTGGCAGTGGCCTTGCCTTGTGTGGATTTTGCCTGTGGGTCCCTTGGCCCTACTCTTCTGCTGCTAACGTATGTTCTGGGCATGGGTGGTGCAGGACAGAGGACTGCTGCCAGATGTTTTGTCATCTTCCCCTGCTGCTGCTGAGAGCCAACTGCCCAGGCTTTAGTATGGGGCCTCCTTATTCTCTGCTGCGGTCACCCCCACCCCCACCCATCCCAAGTACTGGCTCCCTTCCATTTCCTGCTCTGGGAACCATGGGGATTGTGGGGGTGGTGGCTCTCTCAGGCCACCTCTGTCTCTGGCCCCGACCTGCTGCCATTCATCCCCTTCCGCAGCCACTTCATGTTCTCAGTGGGTTTTCTGAAAGTGGCTTCTCCCTGATTTTATGGAGGATGTGGAACAAAAGTACCTTCTTTTTCTCACATCCTGAAACTTACTTGGAACACAAGGATCCATCTTGAATTTCAACCCAGGAAGGGAGACAGTCCCCTCAGGGACTCTTCTCACATCTGGCTTTCTTCTCTTTCCCCCCTCTTTCTCCAGTCTCTTCCCTGCAGCTCCGGAGGGAATTCTTCTGCTTCCTTCCTACCAGGCAGAAAACTGACTTTATGTTACACACAACATTATATGTATTCTGTGACTAACTTGTATCATTTCTATGTGTCGGTCTTCTGAATTCCGCCTCATGTCCTTTTTATTAATTCAAAAGAAAATCATCTCTCAATGGCTTAGTTTTTATGTATCAAACATTCAAGCATGCCAATAGATTTCTTCTCTCCAAGGCAATGGTCCCAATTGGTCCAGTAGGTGGAGAGCTACAGGGCAAAAGAAATAATTTAGTAAATGAAAAAGAAAACACACCCAGTTAAAAATTTTCAACTACAGGTTTATCTTTCTACATTCAATTTGATACCCTGTTTTCCACTGTCAAGAGAATTTTCTGGTACAGAGCTGTATAATATTTAATCATCTAACCATTTGTTTAGTTATTCCACAACTCAATTAACCATCCTCCTAAATGAATATTTAGATCATTTTGAGATTTTATTAATATCTTTAATACTGCAACAAATGTTCCTGGACATATATTTATGTATGTCTCTTTACTTATTTTATTAGACAAGATTTTTAGTAGGATAATGTATCAAAAAGTTAAAAAGGATCTTGATATATTTTGCAAAATGGTATTCCATAGAAATGGTATCTCATTTCTATGTCTACCAATGTATATAAGGGTATATGACTTCTTGCACACGTTCTGATTTTAAATAATAACTTAATCTTGGCTCCTCCCAGCCCTCACTCACTCATGAGGACAGAAAAGGTCCATATTAAAAAATAACAACTTCAATATTATTTTTTATTTTTATATTTTGCCCTTGCTAGTGGAAATTCTTCTTAAGCTCTGTGATCAAGTTTTTCTAAAAGTGCCAGGGGCTTCACTCCTGTGCTCACATAGCAGCTTCCTTTTGACTGGCTTTGTCTTGGCCGGTAGCTGAGGTTTGAGGCATCAGAGTGTTGTTTTGTGCAAAGTGCAGGATGATACTACGCCTGTAATATGTCACTCTTACAGGCCCTAAACTATGCTGAGCATTCCAGTGCTTCAAAATGACAAAATTACTCTGATTTCTTCCTCTCTCACTTTCTCTATAAGAATGCATCAAGGAAACTGGAACTAGAAGACAGTACATACGTACATACACACATACATACATACATACCAGATTGTACTAGTGACAACTGCTGTCTTACAGGACTAAAGTCATTATTTCTAATTTCTTTCTTCCAATGTGTTCTTTTCAGAGAGGCTCTTCAATGCGCATTCAAATAGGTTTTTTAGCAAACTCACCCCATGACCTGGACCCTGGTGGGAGCTTATTTTCACTTAGACTCAAGCTGATGTGTTTATTATAGCATTTTTTAAAAAAAGGACTGAAGCCAGTTTTGGCTCAGTGGATAGAGCATCCACCTACGGACTGAAGGGTTCGGGTTCGATTCCAGTCAAGGGCATGTACCTTGGCTGCGGGCACATCCCCAGTAGCCCGTGTGCAAGAGGCAGCTGATCGATGTTTCTGGCTTTGTGTCCCTCTCCCTTCGTGTCTGTGAAAAATCAATAAAATATATTAAAAAAATAAAAATAAAATAAAAAATAAAAAATGCTTTTGATTTGATAAGAGAAATAGTATCTTGTGGGTATTTATATGTATTTACTATTAATTAAGCCAGATATTTTTCTATATGCTTCTAATTTGTGTTCCTTTTTATAAGTTGTCTGGTCAAGTCCTCCTCATTATCCCATGGATTTTTTATAAGAGATTTAAAAATGTTCAATATATAAACCTTTGAATTATCATATTTAATAGGAACAATTCCTCCATTTTTTTCATTATTACTTTTACATATACACATTTTTAACATTTATATGAACTACCATATTCATGTCAATTTGGTGTATGGGCTCAGTGCAGTGCCAACCAAAATCTAAAAAGATTGTGTGTAAAATCTTACAACTTCATTCTAAAATTTATATGGAAGAGGAATGAGCTAAATTACCCAAAACATACTTAAAGAAAAAAAGCAAAACAGGGAGACTTACTTTACTAAATATTCAGATTTATTCTAAGATTACAGTATTAAAGACAGTATGGAGTTGGTGTTGGGATAGAATACTCAGGTGGGATAAAGAGTTACTTTTCTTTAGAATGAATAGTAAATAGTGCTTGATAATTGGTTATCCATATGCAAATAAAGGAACAGTCTCTAATTATTCCATAGATAAACAAAGATTCTGTGTGATTAAAGGCCCATCTGTGAAAGGTAAAAACTTAAAGTTTTAGAAGGCAGTATAGGACACTATGAATATGGGTATGAAAAGATTTCTAAAACAAAGACCACAAAACACAAATCATAAAGAAAAAAATTGATAGATTCAACTATAATAAATTAATAATGGCTTTTTATTAAAAGATAGTGATCAGATAAGCCATAAATGAGAAGATACTTTCTATACATATAATCTAGAAAGAATTGGTTTACAGAATAGGTAAAGAATCTCAAAAGCAATATGGTAAAGACAATGACAACCTGATAGGTAATTAAACCACAGATAGGAACCATATTTCTTAGGAGAGCTTTGGGACTTGAATCCCTATAAGCTGGTTTTTCTATCCTTTTAGCATGTCACCCATTATTCTTTGGGCACTTCCTTACTAAAGCCACAATAAGATGTTCCAAGCTGATTTGCACTTTTTATTTCTCATCCATAGATTTGCGATTTCTCCAAGAATTCCTGATTCCTTTTAGGGGAGAATTGCATTTTGAAACCAAGATCTATGTACAAAGTGCAAATATTACTATTATGTTGTTGTTGGTCCCATACTCTCTCTGTGGACAGAGATAGGAAATATTCGCACACACATACATGCATGTATATACACATACACAATACATCTGTTTATTTCCATATCTATAATAATAAAAGTGTAATATGCAAATCTACCGAATGACTGAACAGCAGAACGACCATCCAGACTACCTTCTGGACAACCACGCCTTGACATGCACTGGCGCCAGGCCAGCTAAGGCGGGTGCGATGCGATTGGTTGGGAGGCCCCACCATTGCCCCACAATTGCCTCACAGAGGAGGCCCAAGCTCCTCTCTGTGGGGCAATGAATGGGGGGCTCCATGATCTAGTGCCCCACAGAGAAAGGCACAGGCCAGCCAAACAATGGCACCCCATGCCTGTCAACTGCAAAGGGAGGTGAACTGTGGAGAGTGAGGAGGGGCAGCGCTGCACAGATGGCAAGCAGGGGCAGGGCCAGCTGCCAGCAGCTGGGGGAAGGAAAGCCCCGATAGGCCCTGATCACCAGCCAGGCCTAGGGACCCTACCCAAGGGGTCCAGGATTATGAGAGAGCTCAGGCTGGGCTGAGGGACACCCTCCCCTGCATGAATTTCATGCACCAGGCCTCTAGTATATCTATGATAGTGAAAACCATTATGCCCAAACAGAAACCTCCAATTCCAATTCATCACCACAAAGTTCAGTCTATTTTCTTCCCTGGTTCTCATTGTCCTTCATACATCTACTTCTTTAATCAATTCCCTTTTATGTACCAGTCTCTTTTTGCCACAGAATTCCTCCCTCCCCCTTACAACTATGACTGCTTTACCCCACTGGGCCTGCAGGGCTGGTGCAGTTAGATGCCACCATGTGAACTCCCTCTTCATCCTACACAGTCTGCAGCACTTATGCCAGGCTACCCTCATGCATGGGCACTCTCCTCACCCTGCTCAGTCTCCAACATCTGTGCCAGGACTTCTTTCTAGGCAGATGCTCATCTTACTTCACTCTGGACCACCATGGATTTCCTGTCCGGGTGCAATGCATATCCTGCTTGTCCCTGCCTAATGATTTTATGACTGAGTTGTTCTGGAAAGAAGGAAGAGGAAGAAGAAAAGAAGAGCTACTTCCAGATATTTTTAATTTTATTTTTTAAAATTTTTTTAGTTATTGATTGGCTTGAGAAAGATGAGAGAGAGAGAGAGAGACTTGTTATTCCACTTACTTATGTCTTCATTAGTTGATTCTTGTGTGTGCCCTGGCCAGGGATCGAACCAGCAACCTTGGTGTATTGGGATGCTGCTCCAACCAACTGAACTACCTGTTCAGCCTGGGACCATCTAGATCTTTGTAGTTTAACTAGAGCTCCGGTGCATGGATCCATGTACTGGTGGGGTCCATCAGCCAGGCCTGTGGGGATCGGGCCGAAACTGGATCTCTGACATCCCCTGAGGGGTCCCAGATTGGGAGACAGCACAGGCCAGGCTGAGGGACTCCACTGGTGCATGATCAGAGTTGGGGAGGGGCTGTGGAAGGGCTGCAGTGTCCAGCCCATCTTGCCTGGTCCTGATAAGCCAGACCCCAGTAGTAAGCTAACAAAGCGGTCGGAGTGTATGCCTTCTGGTGGTTAGTGCATACCATAGCAACTGGTCAAACGGTCAAACATGGTCAGATACTTAGCATATTATGCTTTTATTATAACGGGTTTAAAAAATAATATCCCTTTAACCCATGGAAATATAGTAAGATTAAAAAAATAATTTTACTTATATCAAACTCTTATTTACTATAGAACTATATTCCATATAAATATCTTTTCAATTAGTTGGATATACAATGTTGAAATAAGTGACAATTTTTATTTTTGAAGAGAGTGGTAGGAAGAGCACTATGAGCATGGCTGATAAACAGCCCTAGGAGCAAGAAAGCTAATTTGTCTGAGATGTCATCTACAAATGAAGAAAAATAAAGTTGAATTTTAACAAGGCTGAATTTTTCTTCCAAGAAGCCAGAACGTAAAGTCCAACTGAGGAAAGTTTTAAAGTTAAAATTAAATCGAGAAAGCTATTCACTAAAATGTGAAACCCCTGGAGGAATAAATGTAATCATGCCTGGGGCTCTGGGACTGCAGCACATTTGTTGCTCACAAGGGATTGTTCTCTAATACACATCTGTTTCCATCTAGAAAAATAAACAAAAAAGCCCTTTCTTACCCTTGGCTGCACTTCTTTGAATTATGTCAAGTAAAATTACACATTGGGAACCAAAAACTGTCCAAAGAAAGCATGGATTTATATGAGCATATTTACTATTGTAGCTGTTATTTAAGAAGACTGCTTGCTGAGTGTTGGAGAGTTTTCGGTGTGGATTATGCTCCTCTATGTATCACTAAATAATTTAGTAGATCCTGTTTTTGCCTCAGTCTTGCCTTGAGCCAAACTATCTCCTCTAGTTTTTCTACATCAATTTCCCATTGACTAGAACCTCTCAGGGTGACACGGGGAAGTTAAATGTCCCCATTGCATTTCTTCTTTATTGCATTACTATACACTCACTGTGAACTTCTGGGATGTATCTCATAATTCTCTTGGCCCTACTTTAGTCCCCAAGAATAAATGGCTATAGATTTGATAAAACATTTCTGGGATTATGTTTATAACATTTGATCAAATGTTTTGAAATATCTTACACTGAAAACAGACAAACACTTCAACATTTCAGTCCTAGCAATCTGATAGATCTTCTTTTAGCTCAGCTTCCTTTGCACTTTTCCCTCAGAATTGTTTTACTATCAATGTAGATTAAAAAGCCCATGGCTATCTCAGCATAAAGAGTACATACATTTAAGGGTATTCTGGATTAATGAATTATATTGTTGATAGAAAAGAATATAGTTGATGTAGGTTATGTCTTCAGGTGATTCTTGATTGTCCATTTTGAATAAATCATTAACTATGTTTAGGCAGTAATTAGCATGAATGATTTTCTAGGAAATTTTGCGAACCTCTGGAATTTGCTGGCTTAGGCAATAGAATCTCTGGTGCTCACTTCTCAGGAACAAAATTTAAGGGGCCATTTCTTTGTAGTCACCAACAAAATTCAAAATAGAAACAAGGATCCAAAAACCAGGTAGGACAATGTTGAGAAAAAATACTAAGTGATATATACAGATGGGCATGATTCTGTCATATTAGTTTTATAAGTTGCAGGCTAGAAAAAAGGTCTTTCCCATGAGCCGGGTCAGACACTTTTTCATTTGCTTCTAAAGATGACTGGAGAAAGTATTCATAATTTTTTTTATAATTAGCTTTTTATTTTGAAACAGTTTTAGACTCACAGAGAATTGTGAAGATAATGCAGTGTTCCCACATAATCTTCATCAGTTTCCCTTAATGATACTATCTTATGATACCATTGTACATTTGTCACAGCCAAAGTGGCAACACTAGTACATCACTATTCATTAAGCTTCATATTTTATATGAATTCACTAGTTTTTCCAGTAATATCCTTTTTCAGTTTGGATTCTAATCTGAGATACCACATTATGTTTACTCATCATGCCTCTTTAAATCTCCTCTAATCTGTGCAGGTTTCTCAAATTTTCCTTTTTTTTACCCCCCAATGATCTGGACAGTTTTGTGTTTTTTGTAGAATATCCCTTAATTTGAGTTCATCTGATGGTTTTTCTTTTTCCTTTGTTTTATACTTACTTGAGGACATACTTAAAGAGAGGAAGGAACAGAGAGGAGAGAGAGAGAGAGAGAGAGAGAGAGAGAGAGAGAGAGATAGAGAGAGAGAGAGAGAGAAACATTAAACGGTTGCCTTCCATACCTGCCCTGACCAGCAATGGAACTAACAAGTTTTTGGGGCACAGACAATGCTCAAACAATTGAGTCACTCTGGCCAGGCCATCTGTTTTTTCCATGATGAGCTCCAGCTTACAGGTTTTGGGGAAGATTATCACAAACATAAAGTACTCTTGTCATCACAACATATCCGGAGTACATGCAATCATCATAACTAATACCGGCAATGTTAACTCTTATCAGTTATTGTTTGCCAGGTTTCACCAATGGAAAGTTTTTCTATTTGCAAAACCTACTGTTTGGAATCAAGTTACTAAATTTAGCTCACACTCAAGAGTGAGTGAGCTTGTGGAAATTTAACTTTTACCACGTGAAAGGGAGTGTATCTTACATATATTTAGAAGTCATCTGTGTGAAAAATTCATCTCTTCTCTCCCATATATTTATTCACTCCTTCATTTATATTAGTATGGACTCGTGTATTTTACACTTTAGGTTATAATTGAGTGCTGTGTTAATTTGTTGCAAAATTGTTCCAGCTTTTGGCCATTAGGAACTCTTTCAGGCTGGTTTCCTTGTACCTTTGACATGCGCCCACTTTTTGTGTTTTGAGCTATTTTGGCACTACAAGATGCTCTGGGCTCATCTTGTATTTGTCCTACCCTAGCCCTAAAATCAGCATTTCTTTGAGAAGTCCTGTTTTATTTACCAGAGAATGATATTTGGATAGAACTTTTGTAATGCATTACAGCCTAGGTAAACTTGGACAGGTAGAGCTCAGATAATTTTCACAACAGTAATCAATGGCATAATCCAAAGTCTAGGAATTTTACCAGAAATTACCCAACTGAGGAATTTTTATGAAAATTATACCAAAGGCATATAAGTGAACTATAAGATTGAAGAGCAATACTCATATAGTCTTGGAAATTTTCTTGAGACTGAGCAGAATTTATCAAACTGACAGCACATTAAGTCTCTATGATTCATACCTGAGAGGCACTGCAGTGGAGTTCAGTGGAGTCTGAGAATAGCTTGCATGGACTTTGTTAGAACTTCAGTAAGTAGCAACAAAATCTGAAAGTCATAAATAGATTCATACTTAAAGAAATCATATGGCTAATGTAAACACATCCCCCCCCCCCCCCTGGATTGATAATGATTCCTAAAAATGTCTAAGTGACAGTCTAATTAAAGTTTTTTTTAAAAATATATTTTATTGATTTTTTTAGAGAGCAGAAGGGAGAGGGATAGAAAGTCAGAAACATCGATGAGAGAGACATCGATCAGCTGCCTCTTGCACGCTCCCTACTGGGGATGTGCCCGCAGCCAAGGTACATGCCCTTGCCGGAATCGAACCCAGGATCCTTCAGTCCACAGTCCAACGCTCTATCCACTGAGCCAAACCGGTCTCAGCTAAAGTTTGTTTTTATTTTTTTGGTTAATCCTCACCTGGAGGATATTTTTCCCATTGATTTTTAGAGAGAGTGGAGAAACATCTATGTGAGAGAGACATATCCATTTGTTGCTTCCCACGTATGCTCTGAACAGGGCCAGGGATCAAACCTGAAACTCAGGAATGTGCTGTTGACCAGGAATCAAACCCACGATCGTTTGGTGCATGGGCTGACACTCTACTTAACAGCACTGTCCAGGGCTAGTAAAAAAAAATTTTAAGAACTGGTATGTGTAGTCAAAAGTACTACAAAAAGTATAAAGACATATGTATGTAAGACAGTGTCTCTGCCTTTCAGGGAGGTGAATATTTCAAGGAAACATGTGGTAGGAAAGTTTTAATGAAGAGCCTTGGGTACTGTAAGGTAAATAAATTCAGTGGCTATGACAACAGGATCCCCGAGGAGGCTGTAGAGGGCTATATCATTAGAGGCACCAAAGACTCATGATTCTAAGCAGGGCGTGGTGGTGCATGTGCGAGACAGGGAGAAACACTGAGACAATGGAGGAGATTGGTTCCTCTCCCTCATGGGAGAAAGATGCTAACTGTGCTGGGAGCAAACAAGGTTGAGTCCATGGGGCATGAAGTCCATAGAGGGTGAGAAAATTAAACATAGGAACATGCACAGGAAGCAATGCTTGGTGAAATATATTTGTTCAATAACCCTTGGCTTAAAAACTCTTTACACATCATTTTCAAGTATATTCTTCAGAATCAGGCCCCAAAGTGGCACAGAAGAAACTTGAGCCAAGGACTTGAGAGAACAAAGGTATATCCAGAGCAAATACTCAGTCTGATGAAATCTTAGTGGGGGAAAATCTAGCCAGCTATTGGGAATCCTGAAAGGATAAGTGCTGATTCAGCTCTCTATTTCGATTTTCCACCGAACTCTTGGTGATGTACTTTTTTTTTTTTTCATGTGTGAATAGTTCATTTAATTTTTTTTAAAATTTATTTTATCATGGTAAAAATAGACCTAACATAAAACTTACCATTTTAATTATTCAATTTTTTGTTAATTCTCACCCGAGGATATTTTCCCATTTATTTTTAGAGAGGGTGGAAAGAGAGGAAGAGACAGAGAGAGAAACATTGATGTGAATGAGACACATCGACTGGTACCTCCTGTATGGGGATCAAGCCTGGGACTGAGGTACATGCCCTTGGCCAGAATCGAACCTGGGACCCTTCAGTCTGTGGGTTGATACTCTATCTACTGAACCAAGCTGGCTACAGCCCATTTTAATTATTTTTTAAGTGTACAGTTGAGTGGCATTAAAGACATTCACATTATTGTGTAAACATCACCACATTCATCTCCAGGACTTATTCTTCATACTGTAACTCTGTTCCCCTTAAGCATTACTCTCCATTCCCCTCTCCACCCCAGCCCCTGGTGACCACTGTTTTAACTTGTGTCTCTATGCATCTGACTGTTTTAGGTACTGTATCTGAGTAGAATCATACAACATCAGGCCTTTAGTGTAGGGCTGTTTCACCTAGCATAATGTCTGTCAACCTTCATCCATGTTGTGGTGCTACATGTTTATTCCTAAAATAGTAACACTGAAATTATGCTGATCTTTTGTTTCTTTTCTTCTCAGGCAGTTTCATAGGCTGTGGTGAATTGGAAGACCCAGGAAGCACATATTAGAGGAGAAGGGTGTGTGTCATCAATAGGAGGGGCAGGATACTGAGGTAGCTAAAACAGAACCCTGAGGTACTGGTAGCAGAGTTGGAGATTGAGGACTAGGCATAATACTGGGATGTGGGCGACAAACACTACATCACAAGGCTGAGGCCAGTGGTGTAAGGCTAGGATGCTGGACTGGCGCAGACACCAGACAGAAAGGACCCAGAATCATGTAAGCCCCAGAGTCGCGGTGCATATGCAGGTTAAGGTAGCTTCAGAATGGTGGTGGGAGAGACTCCAGCTAGTGACTCAGGTGCCAAAGAGGAAGAGGCCACTCTGGCTGGTTGACCTAGGAAAGTTTTCATAGAAAACTAAAAATAAATGGGAAAATATTCTCAGGTGAGAATTAACAAAAAAATTGAATAATTAAAATGGTGAGTTTTATGTTAGGTCTATTTTTACCATGATAAAATAAATTTAAAAAAATTAAATGAACTATTCACACATGAAAAAAAAAAAGTACATCACCAAGAGTTTGGTGGAAAATCGAAACAGGCAGAGAGAACTGGGGATTAACAAGCTCTGGGCAGGGACCAAAGAAAGAGGAAGTGGCATTAAGAGAGAGAAGTGGGAACTGTAAGATGCGCTTGTAGCTTAACAGACCAATTTGACAGAATCTACAGGTTTGAATGGAATGCAGAGGAGATAGGAGTAGGCTGATGCCTGTCAATTTATAAGAGCACAGTTATTGCCAGATAAATGATCCAAATTATTTTGTAAGCAATAGGCTGCCTCAGAAAAAGAGCCAGCTTTATCCTTTCCTTTGCCTTGACTCCTAAACCTGAATCTTGGCCTTCATTAGAATGTTTGGTATGCTTTCCCTCATAGTAGGTTGGGAAATGTCTGTACCTCCAAGAAAACATAAACTGCCTGATTTGAGTTCATATTCCTCAGTGTTAAGCACAATGTCTCAGACTTCTTAGTTCATCAGTAAGCATTCGTTGAGTGGTACTGTATTAGATTAGGGTTTTTTGATGGGAGAGTGGGGTGAAATGGTCAAGGCTATAATTTAGGAAGATTAATCGATGGGAATGAGTAGGGGAAAGGGAAGCAGGTTGATTAGTGGGGGAGTTATTCCACTATTGAAATGGTGAGGTCACCAAAGGCACTTCTCTCCTAGGCCTGGACAAGAAGGGAAGAACTTGAAGAGAAACCTGACACCAGATTACCCAGTCTTTACATGCCAGTGGTTGACAGGAAGAAAAAACAAATCTGAAGAATGAATCACACTTCTGCATATTTTCTCTTGTGGAATCCTGAACAAATTACTTAACATAAGGCCAACAAACATAATTTAATTTTCTTAGAATCATAAAAGCTGGTGCTTCTATAAAAATGATATCTATATTAGTCAGAAAGCAAAAGTAATTGAGTTGTTCTCATTTTTCTATTTGTACTTGTCTGGCTAGCTGGTGGCCTTGTGAGTTCTATATAAATGCATTTCCTACTGTAGGTAAACAGTAGAAAATGGCATATTTGAAAAGGTTTTTGTTGGCTCACGGTAGCCCACTAAAGTATTTCCTAGCTATATAGAAAAAGATTACTTGCTGAGAGTTAAACCTATAAAATTTACCCACAAGCAGTAGGTTAGCCACCAGTATAAGTGAGCCCTGAGAGTCTGAGTCCAAAGAGTTTGGACAAACTTGAAGGGATACAAATTTCTCTGCAATACTCTGGCACAAGAAAAATCACAGCACGTCCTTTTCCAAATCAAATGAATTCTGGCTCCAAGCCTTCACTCAGGAGGTGGTTGGCCCTGGATCTGGCCCTGGCCCTGGTGGGGAAATGCCACATGTCAATCATTGAGGGCTCCTCCCCTTTCCTAGGGGTTTTCCTTTAATCACTGCCCAGAGTTTGTTAATTAAGCCCCTGGGTTCCATTTTGAAGAGGAGTGGCTCCTCCCACTGTTCTAAACTGGTCTGGGAGAACTTTTCCTGTGCCTCCTTGGCGAGGTGTCCAGCCTCCCACAACCATGGGCACTTAGTGCCAGGGGAGATCACAGTGTGCCATCTGTGATAACCCCAAATTCTGTCCCAAGTCCTTATCGGAGAAGGTCCCCTTCCTTCCCCTGGGGGCAACTTTGGCTATATCTGCTCCACACCACCTCAGCTGGGGGATTAAGCTGAAACTCCTCCCATCTGCCTCTAACACAAAAGCTATTTACTTCCCTCCTGGTGAGAGAGGCAATCACCCTGTAAAAAGCAGGGCTTCTTTCCTGCTGTGGGGTGGGGAAAGAGATTCTTTATCCTTCTAAGTGAGTCTATGGCAATAATAACAGTATGAACAACAATAGCAATATAACCCATGACAACCACCACCATCATGTCAAAAGAATCTTGAGGTATATCAGGGATTTTATTATTATTACTAGAGGCCTAGTGCATAAAATTTGTGTATGGGGCAGCTGAGGAGTGTGGTACCTCAGCCTGGCCTGCATCCTCTTGCAATCTGGGACCCCTTGGGGCATGTGCAACTGCCAGTTTAGTCCCTATCTCAACAGTTGGACATCCCTCTCACAATCTGGAATGCTGGGTCCTAACCACTGCCTGATTGCCCTAACCACTCTACCTGCTTGCCTGATCAGCCCTAACTGCCTCTGCCTGCCTGCTTCATCGCCCCTAATTGCTCACCTGCCTGCCTCATCACCCCTAACCACTTTGCTTTCCTGCCTGCCTTATCGCCCTTAACCATTTGCCTGCCTTCCTGATCTCCCCTAACTGCCTCTGCCTTTGCCTCTGCCACTGCAGCTTCATCCGAAAGGGCATCCGGAATGATGTACAGAAGGTCGTTCAGCTGTCCAATCTAATTAGCATATTACACTTTTATTATTATAGATTATTAACTCACTTCATTGTACACCACATGCTCTGATCAAGGAGATTTGAATATACACTCAGAGTGAGAGGTGCTAAACATGATTGTAATGCAGCAGGCTCAAATGGAAACAATTACTTTTTTGACCTGCTTAGGCAAAGGCTGGTTTGTTGAGAGCCAGAACAAAGAACAGCAAGGGCTGTGGATGGTCCCTAACGGTCAGCAGTCACAATCCACATCCACTATCGGCCACCAGCACCTGGTAGGAACTCAGAACTTCCCCGCCCCGGCAACTGCCACAATAGCCCGCCAGACAGATTGAGCTACATCCCTCTTCGCCCCTTACCCCACACCCTCACCTCCTCCCCTTCTGAGAGCATATATAAAGAACAACCAGAAATAAAATTTTGAGGCTTGATCAGAACACTTTGTCTTGCCTCCCTTCTTCGTGTCCCTGTCTGTTTTCCATTCCCTTAGGTGCGTCCCCTCGTTGTCCCTGTTGAATGACCCCGCAGGCCGGGGCACTGGTTAACCTTAGAGTTTGATGAACCAAATGGAATCTGAAGAGAAGGTAGACAGTGAAAAAGAAAATTTTCAGTCCATCTTTAGCACTCTTTAATTTAAATAGTTTGGTCATTTTGACAGGTATATTTTCATGGTGGAAAAGATACACCATGTGATTATTAGCTTGGCAGTCATGGAGATCATTCAACATGCCACCTGTGTCCCAGTATCTTCCCTCCTGGTCAGTTCTAAGTCCTGTGGGTTGAGACCTCATCATGGTGGTGAGGCATCCCTGAGAAGTCTTACCTAAGTAGCATTTTCATCTTAACTAATTTGTATATTCAAGTTCAAGAAAGATCTGTTTATATTAAGACGACTATGAGAATAAAGACATCTACTTTTGGTAAATTCTTATGGCGGTGCATTTTGTTAAGATAGTTGTTTTGTTCATAAAATGGAAATATTCAGCTAATCCACTTACTCAAGCAGGAAATATCGATATTTAATCTATCTATCTATCTATCTATCTATCTATCTATCTATCTATCTATACCTATATCTATCTTTAGCTATATCTATCTACATCTATCTCTACCTCTACCTCTACCTTTACCTCTATCTCTATCTCTATTTAGCTCTAGCTCTAGCTCTATCTACATATGTAACTGTTATCCTATATAATAAAAGGCTAATATGCAAATCAACTGAACAGTGGAATGACCAGTTGCTATGAGGTTCTCTGACTACCAGAGGGCAGAAGCTCAACACAGGAGCTGCCCCCTGGTGGTCAGTGTGCTACCACAGAGGGAGTGCTACTTAGCCAGAAGTCAGGCTCACAGCTGGCAAGTGCAGTGTGGTGGCCGGAGCCTCTCCTGCCTCCATGGCAGTGTTAAGGATGCCTCCTGAGGGCTCCCAGAGTGTGAGAGGGCTCAGGTGGTGCTGAGGGACTCTCCCCCTTGAGTGCACAAATTTTGTGTACTGAGCCTCTAGTTATTATATACTATGCCAGGGATTATTCTAAGTGTAGGGAGTACAGAAATGAATTTGTTCATGGGGCTTTTATATATTAACTCCAAAAGTCCCTCCCCCCCTCTTGTTCTCATCTAGAGGTTCCTAAATGTTAGCCTGCTTATATTTTGATCAATTGTCAATTATCTGGTCCCAGTCCTGGATATTCTCATCAAGTCGCTCTGGAATGGAGTTAGAAATTTAGTAATTTAAAAAATTGAAGCTTCCTAGATAGCTTGATGTGCAGCTAGGTTTGAGAACCATTATTTTTAAAAACATTCTAATAATTTAAAACTGAAACTGCAGTGGTGTCTGAATCATATATCCTTGGTGGGAACCAAGCATAAAGACAAGCTTTACAGGATGTCAAGTGGGAATTTTCTTTTTGCCACATAACTATTGTTAAGAACTAACCAAAGACAGAAGGCATGATGTGCTCTATATTCTAAATTTAGAACAGTTAGGGTGAACCACCCTTTTGCAGGGCTCACTGAAAGGCCCATAATTAGAGAACTGGGCCAACCACCCATCATTATTCCCATCTCCCAGGAGAGGTTGGGGGAGAGGAAGGCAGCCTTTTGGAAAGTGGATCTGCAGAGTTTATACCTTCTCTCAAGTCAAGTACTTTAGGGTCCCAGGAGAGGTTGGGGGAGAGGAAGGCAGCCTTTTGGGAAGTGGATCCGCAGAGTTTATACCTTCTCTCAAGTCAAGTACTTTAGGGAGAGGAGGTCAAAGAAATCGCTTGGCAAGAAAAGTAGACAAGCATTTTGTTCCCAGGATGCAGGCTGCCCTGAGCAGCAGGTTTGCTGCTGTGCCTTGTGTGCTGCTGGAACGTTGGAAAGAGAATGGAGTGAGTGGAGTCTAAGTGGAGTGAGAACTCTGCCCAAAGAGGAGGGGGAGGGAGTCCTCACATGCCTGAAGACCTGAGAGTTGGCTCTGAGAGTCTATGAGTTAGGGAGCCATCGTTGTTCCAGAATGAATGCAATGTGGGGGACAAAGAGGTACCCACATGTGGGTGAAGCATCTGCCAAAGGAGGGAACCAGTCGCTCGACAGAAGGAATCTTGGAGCCCCTTCGATTCCTCATGAGTCCGTAGGCCAGACTAGAGGTTATTATAGTCAACCAAGGAACCTCCTGACGCTTACAGCTCAGCCCTAAAATGGACTTGACTGTTCTATATTCTGCTTGTATTTCTTTTTGTTAGTGATCATTCTTTAGCTTGCAAACTCTTTTTTAAAAAATATATACTTTTATTGATTTCAGAGAGGGAGAGATAGAAACATCAATGATGAGAGAGTCATTGATCAGCTGCCTCCTGCATGCCCCCTCCTGGGGATCAAACCCACAACCCAGGCTTGTGCCTTTGTCCAGAATCAAACCTGGGACCCTTGAGTCTGTAGGCTGACACTCTATCCACTGAGCCAAATCAACTAAGGCTAAATTCTTAAGGATAGAAACTATAACTTATTTATTTTGCTTACTTCATAACCCAAATCATAGTGTACATAGCAGGTGATTAGTAAAATATATGTTGAGTGGTGAGCTGAGGAGTTTAGCCTTAACTCAGGAATGGATAGGGAACTCAAAGAACAGCCACAAAAACCAAAAGCTGAAAGATACATTCAGTAATGGAAAGGGGGGAAGATTAAAGAAAAAAACTACATGCCCATAAATGTGTTTAGAAAGATGAGTGTGGGCTCAGCTGGTGTTGCTCAGTGGTTGAGCATTGACCTATGAGCCAGGAGGTCATAGTTCAATTCCTGGTCAGGGCACATTTCTGGGTTGTGGTTTGATCCCAGTGCAAGAGGCAACCCATCAATGATTTTCTTTCACCATTGAAAGAGAGAATCTCTCTTTCCCTCTCCCTTCCTCTCTGAAATCAATAAAATATATTTTTAAAAATGTGCATGGTGTAGGGCTGCCAGATTTAACAAATAAAAACACAGGATGATGCTCTTTAGTTTACTTGGCACCCCTAATGTGGTGTTGATAAAGTCCACATAGACAGAGTGGGAAGAGAGTGGAGGTCGCCAGGAGACTACTGCAGTTGAGGGGGAGAAGGGTTTCTAACATGGATATGCAAGGACTGGGTTCAGGGCACATGGTAAAAATAGAATGGGCAAGACTTGCTGACTGAATGTGGAAGGAGAGGGAGAAGTGCAATCCAAAGTTATTTCTAGAAGGTTTTAAGATTCAGATTACTGCTTTAAAGACTGCCAAAAAATTATTTCTCGAAAGTAGGGAAGAGGTCAGGTTCATGCGGGAGAAGGAAGGGGTTGAGAAAAAATGCATTTAACTTTAACCTTTCCAACTTACAAGTGGAAATGACCAGTAGATATCTACAGCTATAGGTTTAGAGCCTGGGAGAGGGTTGGTAAGTACAGACATTGGGAAGCAGGGGGTAAAGATTTTACTGGAGTATACCTGGTCTTTGGCACAGGGTGAAGTCACATGTCTCCTAATGCCAAATTGGCTTGAGAAACAGAAGATCTAAATGTATATAAACATCCCCTTAAACAATGGTGTATATATTTTCAAAATGGTAATATAAGTCTGAGTATAGTAAGGCAATATTTGAGCAAGACATTTTTCTTGCAGAACTTTACAGAGTCACTGTTAGTTTTGCCCTCTGATTAGGAAAATATCTGTTAAGAAGCTGCTGCCTCTGCTTGCATCATCCTTGGCTTTCTCATGTTGCCAGATAAATTCTTGGGTAAATATATTGAAGACTTACAATAGAGTGATGTTTTTTTTTAAATAAATATTTATTGTTCAGATTATTACAGATGTTCCTCTTTTTCCCCCCATAGCTCCCCTCCACCCATTTCCCACCCCACCTTCTGCCCTTATGTCCCTCCCACTGTCCTTGCCCATAGGTGTAAGATTTTTGTCCACACTCCCCCACACCCTCCCACACCCTCTTCCCCCTGAGAATTGTCAGTCTACTCCCTTTCTATGTCCCTGATTCTATTATATTCACCAGTTTATTCTGTTCATCAGATTTTTTACTCAGTTGATTTTTAGATTCACTTATTGATAGATATAATGCTGGTTTGATGGTGGTGAACTCCTTTAGCTTTTTCTTGTCTGTGAAGCTCTGACCTTCAATTCTAAATGATAGCTTTGCTGGGTAGAGTAATCTTGGTTGTAGGTTCTTGCTATTCATCACTTTGAATATTTCTTGCCACTCCCTTCTGGCCTGCATCATTTCTGTTGAGAAATCAGCTGACAGTTGTATGGGTACTTACTCCCTTGTAGGTAACTAACTGTTTTTCTCTTGCTGCTTTTAAGATTCTCTCTTTGTCTTTGCCCTTGGCATTTTAATTATGATGTGTCTTTATGTGGTCCTCTTTGGATTCCTCTTGTTTAGATTTCTATGCAGTTTTCAATATCTTGCTCTCTCTCTTCTTCTAGCACCCCCATAATTCAGATGTTGCTACGCTTGAAGTTGTCATAGAGGGTCCTTACACTATCTTCATATTTTTGGATTCTTTCTTTTTGCTCTTCTGGTTGGATGTTTTTTGCTTCCTTGTATTTCAAATCTTTGATTTGGTTCTTGGGATCCTCTAGTTTGCTGTTGAATTTCTGTATATTATTCTTTATTTCAGTCAGTGTATACGTAATTTCTGATTGGTCCTTTTCCACTTTTTTTGTCATTCTCACTAAGATCTTTGAAGGTCTCACTAAGTTCCTTGGAGGTTTCTAGAAGATTCTTGAGTAACCTTATAACCATGGTTTTGAACTCTATATTCAGTAGTTTGCTTTCCTCCATTTCTTTTATTTGTGACATGTTTCTTTGTCTCCACATTTTTCCTTTTTTTTTACTCTTTTTTTCTTTATTGATTAAGATATTACATATATGTCCCCATTAACTCCACCTCCCATTCATGCCCTCACCCCCCTATTGTATGTGTTCATTAATTAGGCTATATGCATGCATATAAGTCCTTTGTTTGATCTCTCCCCCTTACCCATCTACCTTCTCTCAGGTTTGACGTTCTGATTGATGTTTCTCTGTCTCTGGATCTATTTTTGTTCATTAGTTTCTGTTGTGCTTTATATCCCACAAATGAGTGAGATCATGTGATATTTATCTTTCTCTGCCTGGCTTATTTCATTTAGCATAATGCTCTCCAACTTCATCAATATTGTTGCAAATGGTAAGTACTCATTATTCTTTACTGCAGTGTAGCATTCCATTGTATAGATGTACCACAGTTTTTAAATCTACTCTGATGGGCACTTAGGCTGTTTCCAAATCTTAGCTATGGTGAATTGTGCTGCTAGGAACATAGGGGTGCATGTATACTTTCTGATTCATGTTTCTAGTTTCTTGGTATATATTCTTAGAAGTGAGATCACTGGGTCAAATGGGAGTTCCATTTTTAGTTTCTTTGAGGAAATTCCATACTGTTCTCCATGGTGGCTGCACCAGTCTGCATCCTCACCAGCAGTGCACAAGAGTTCCTTTTTCTCTGCATCCTCACCAGCACTTGTCATTTGTTGACTTATTGATAATAGCCTTTCTGACAGGTGTGAGATGGTACCGCATTGTTGTTTTGATTTGCATCTCTCAGATGATTAGTGACTTTGAGCAGGTTTTCATATGTCTCTTGGCCTTCCTTCTGTCTTTTTTCAAAAAGTGTCCATTTAGATCAGTTCCCATTTTTTGATTGGGTTGTTTATCTTCTTTGGGGTTAAGCTGCATGAGTTCCCTGTAAATGTTGGAGAGTAAACCCTTATTGGTGATGATAATGGCAAATATGTTCTCCCATGCAGTGGGCTTTCTTGTTGTTTTATTAATGATCTCCTTTGCTGTGCAAAAGCTTTTTATTTTGATAAAGTCCCATTTGTTTATTTTCTCTTTAGTTTTCATTGCCCTAGGAGCAGTATCAGTGAAGAAATTGCTTCGGTATATGTCAGAGATTTTTCTGCCTGTGGATTCCTCCAGTATTTTTATGGTTTCCCATCATATGTTTAAGTCCTTAATCCATTTTGAGTTTATTTTTGTTTATGGTGTAAGTTGGTGTTTGTCTCCGTGTTTTGGCTGCTTCCCTGTGTTGATAGAGTGGCCTTGTGTGCTAGGTGTCCTGTAGGGCCCATTGGCTCAGCCTCCCCAATCACCTGAGATAGACACCCTTGGTACATGCCTTTGTGGGTTCAGTGCACAGTCTTGTTGTAGTTAAGCCTTGATTACTGTTGGTATCACTGGGAGGAATTGACCTCCAGGCCAATAGGCAGTGGGATCCAGCTGTGTCTACAATGGAAGAACTGCTGTGCTGGAGACACCTTTATGGGAAAGGACTTGCTTCAGTGTGGCTTTGGTGCTTATTGCATCTGCCCCTTGAGTGTGTCACTTATGGATGTGAAGAGTTGTAATCTGGTATGATCTCAAACCAACCACTGAGTATACTAGCTCTTGGATCTCCAAGGAGGTACAAAGTTAGCCACTGCCTGAGGCTGCCCAGCCAGAGCTAAGCAAGATCTGCAGATTCTCCTCTTTGTTTGGTGTTTGGAAGTGCCCAGATGAGGCCCAGCTGTGAATCAAGGCAGGATGCTGCCACTGAGCTTTGGGCCTACTTTTGGAAACTTTGGAGCTCTTTGACCCAATGGTAGTTTGTTAGGATAGGCTGTGAGAGGACAGGCCATTCATATACAAAAGCCACTGAGCACAGCTTGAGTGGGGTTGTAAATTGGGTGGGGCAGGGTCTCAGGGAATCACCAGGGCAGAGCAAACAGCAATGGCTGTCAGTCAGCCCTGCAGAGGGGAGGTTCCTGCATCTCTGCCTCTCCACATCCCGTGCTCCCATGCAGGAACAATAATCGCTGCAAGCACCTCTGAGAGAAAGCTGCCCTAGCATTTCAGCCCCATGCCAGACAGTCCAATTTCTCCCCACATGAGTCTAAATCCCCAGAGTCTTGCCTGGAACTGGAGTTCAGAGCATTCTAGAGCTTGTATCTCCCTCCTGATTGAAAAAAAACAACAGTGCACCCAGTTTCCAGCCCATTTCATGCGCACTTCTGTATCTCTACTCCTCCACACCTCCTACCAGTCTCAATGCGTGTTTTTCTTTCCTTCTAGTTGCAGAACTTACACTTGGCCAGCCTTCCCATGGTTCGAATGATATCTGTTTTGTCCTTCAGCTCTAGTTTTGATATGATTGTGAAAGGCAGCAAATACAGGTGTCTACCTATGCCGCCCTCTTGGTTCTTCCTAGAGTGATGTTCTTAGAGTAGAGGTGTGTGTGTGTGTGTGTGTGTGTGTGTGTGTGTGTGTGTGTGACCAATCCACAACCTTTCTATAACTCTGCAGTGGTGGCCAATAAATATATGTATTTTAAAAAAGAGTGGATGAATGAGTCTTGAATAAATAGCTAGAGATATAATTGTATTGAAAGTATAAGTGTGTGCCCTGGATAATGTAGTTCAATTGGTTAGGCTTCATCCTGCGCACCAAAAGGTTGCTGGTTCGATTCCAGTCAGGGCACATGTCCTGGTTGTGGCTCCTGGCCGGGGGCCTGCAGAAGGCTGTTTATTATTGTTCTGTTCTCACACTGATGTTTCTCTGTCTCCCTCTACCAGTCCCCCTCTCTCAAATTCACAAAAATATTGTATTAAAAAAATAATAGAGTTGATACTATGGTAACTTAGAAACTTCAGTTGTTTGCCATGAGTTTTTAGAGGTCTCAGGGAAGAATTTATGCCTAAGGAACTTTTGTGAGATGTGCATATAAACTGGAAAGAGCCCAAGTCACACACACACACACACACACACAGGCCCGCCACTTTCTCTTTCCTCAATGCACAAGTCCTTGGCTGCACGTGAGACAACGTCTGTGTGTAGCAGGGTTGGAATTTTCCTTCCCATGAGTTCAGTGTCCATGTCTGCACCTGTTTGCAGTGAGCTTTCCCATTGTGAGGAGGGTGTAACAAAGTGGGAAGAATGGGATAGAAATATGTGAAGTTGTGCATAAAACATGGAAGTCCCCAGAGGCAGAAATAATAGACTCTCAGGTGTAGCTTCCCCTATAGATTACTCCTCCCATTAGCAGTTAAACCTTTTGATTATCTGAGAACTCAATAAAAATGCAAGAGGTATATGTAGAAGCAAGGATGGGGGTGGGGGTGGGGGAGGCAGAATTAAAGAAACAAACCACAATCGCTCCCAAAGACCGACGAAACAGGGGAAAAAAGGTTTAAGTGTTTGGCGTTCCATCTGCTGGTCACAAAATGAGATAGAATTGAAAATTGATGTTAATCATAAGCTAAAATGTATCCACCAGAACTGTGCTAAATGTATTATCTCATTCAAAACAGTTTGTCCTGCCAAATAAGATACAAACCCCTGAACTTAGAAATAAAATCTCTCATTTCATCCCCATTGATTCATCCATTTTCACAAGCATGTGCTAGATCCCCCCCCCCCATCCCACCCCAGGTAAACAATACTGGGCTGGCCTGTGCAGGAAGTGCAAACATCCGCCTTGGCACCTGCTTTCTAGGGGCAGCTCTTTAATTCACATGTCACCAAAAAATGGTGGTTCTTTTAATTTTAGTGTAAACTACACAAGTGCATGAATATTGCTTCTCTCCCCCAATTAAAACATAACAGAAATGGCTCACTTTCCCTTTGCCTGGAAGCCCAGTCACCATTGTTGTAGGTTTGTGGACCCTTCTGAATACTATTTAAGCTGTGATATACATGTATGTGTACAGATAGAAATTGTTTGGCACTTCCATATATGTGTTTTACACAAATAGTAAGATGCTGTAACACTACATGCAATTGCTTTTTACCCTTATTACATTATCTATCTACTTTAGATAATGTATCACATCTTGGAGATTTACCCAGGATATTACATTATCTATCTACTTAATTTTTTTTTACAATAGGGACATAGTATTCCATAATATTCAGCCTGTCCCCCCGTTTCAGAATTATTTGCAGAATTATAAGAAAAATGCTGTGTTAAATGTTCTTGTTTTGTATACGTGGGTGTTTTTCTAGGAGTGATCCTGAGAAGTGGGGTTGCTGGGCCATAGGGTGTGTCGTGTTCAGTCTAGCAGACACTGACTATTGCCCTCTGACATGGCAATTGAAAGGGCTTTTTTCCTCCACATTCCTTAGTCCGCTGACACTTGATGTAATCAAACTAAAAAAAAAAATGTTTTCTGGTCAATCTTAGCTAAGAACTGGTTTTTATTGTTGTTTTAATTTTTATTTCCCTAGCTATTCATTTTTTTTCTGTTTATTAACCATTTCACCTTTTTAATTAGAAGTAGACTCTTATACTTTCTGTTCATATCCTTAATCCCTCCTTTGAAACTCCAGAGGCATCTGGTAAATCATGATCTGCAACTGGTGGAGAGTCGTTTTATATCCTTGGGGGCGAGGGGCGTGCATTTGGATCCCACACTTCTTCCTGGAATAAGTAGCCTATATTGATGATCCCCACAGAGTAAGACCCTTTCAAGGAATTCCTCATTTTCCTTTGATTATATGCTAACTTTGAGGTGTCTGTGGTAAATTTTGGCGAAGATGTTTTCCAGAAAGGAAATATTAGTCTAGAATATAGAAGTAAGATAAAAGTTGAATGAAATGTGAGAGCTACTTGTTCTCAAACTAAGTAAGAATTCAAAGGGGAAGAATATTAATTGCAGCTGCTGAGAAAATTCTATGTAGTAGCAAAGTTAATATGAAAAATTGGTGGGGGTGGGGAGAGGATACATTTAAAAGTTACTGAGATCTTAAATGTAATCACCACAAGAAAGAAATGATAATTATGTGTCATGATAAAAGTGTTAGCCTATGTTATGATGGTAAACATATTGCAATATATAAATTTATCAAATCAACATGTTAGACATCTTAAATTTACACAATGTTATATGTCAACGAAATCTCAAATTATTTTATATTGAAAAGCAAAGATAACTAAAGATGACCAAATAAAAAGCTATTAAGGAAATTCCTCAAAAAGGAAATTTTTAGTTTAGTTATTCACCTTAATGGGCCACATTGTATTGGAAAATAAAACTCAGAGCATTCTGAGGGTGGCTTATGAATGATATGAAGATAAACAAACAAGAAGGCTTATGAGGTTTGAGAGACAGTCTGGAGGAAGAGTGTGAGGAAGTCCAGGAACTGAGAAAAACAGAGAGAAGAAAATGGGAGGGTATCGAATGGATGCTGGAGTAGCAGAGGGGCAGGAGCTAGGATCCCAAAAGAGATGAAAAGCTCCTGATTGTGGCTATGGCTTTGGACTTTTAAGTACACAGATACTTTTAATCAAATCTCTTTAATTTGAGGCTACCATGGATAATGTGATATGTTATCATTTTGATAAAAGCTTGTCAGGAGAAAGTATGACAATACATCCAATATACAGACTGATTATAAAATATACAAAAATTCTCAAAATAATAATTTGGGAAAACTATCTTAGAATAGCAGAAACATGGAATTTAATTTTAAATCCTTTGCTATGCTGTGTTCCAATATAACACATCCTCTTACCTCATGTTCTCATTGAAACTTCAGTCAAGATTTATGATCATAACTATAATGTGATTAGGTCTTATGAGATTAGTGTTTGGGGAAATTAGTGTTTTGGGGTGTATTCCATGTTGAGTCAGTACAGAGTCAAGCTAAGGAAACACAGGAGTTGACACTTGATAATTCAATAGAGGCAAGAAATCTGAGGAAGTGACTCAGAGTAACATAAGCTCTTTATAATTCACGAAGGCATAAGGGACAAGGTAGGAGATGCTGGTTTTGCATCATGTGCAGGATAAGGATCCTTCCCATTTTAATTCACCTACTATGTTAAAAACATGTGGCACTGGAAGGGCGTTGGTGCCTATTTTGGGGACATCTACCTTGTATACCTACGGATCACATGTTTAGAGGGGAAAAAGAAGAAGTGGAGGTGAGAAAAGTATTCATCAAGGAGGCAGAAGAAAATTTCAGATTTTTCCCAACACTTGGATGACTTTATATCTGGACTAGTTAAGATGGGATTGAATCTGTTGACCTTTAAATGTCTTTTTAGTTCTATAAGACAATGACCTACTTGTCTTTTTTTTCTTCTTCTTCCCTCCGTGGGGCGGGGGACAAGGGGTTGATTCCAAAATTAGTCTTTACTTTCATCTCAGGAGAATATTAACTTTGTGCTTTTTGGGGATGAAATGGGTGTGTCTCCTTTACCTTCCATGTAAAACCTAGATCACAAGTCCCAAATGGACCAAATTGTTTGAAAGCTGAAAGACAAATTTGACGTGTGTGTGTGTGTGTGTGTGTGTGTGTGTGTGTGTGTGTGTGTGGTGTTTTCTTAAGACTATTAGTTCTCTTTGAAACTGTACACCCCAGGTGAACTAAGAGTTAATAGTATAGATTTGCCCCCAACTAACTATAGAAGAATGAGTCCTTCTATGAGCAGGTTTCTCCCTATTTCCTAATTCCCTTTCTGCTGCACAGCAAGGGGGCATTAGGATGTAGAGCTGTTGGAACTTAAAAAAGAACCCCATGTCACACAATAAAATGAGATTTTAGTTTTAATATGGCAGAACAGAATATGCAGTACAAATGATTCAGAAATATAGAATCTTAATATGTATTTAATATGATATAAATATAGTTGTTTACTTAGTTGAAAATTGTTGAAGTCTTGTGCATAAAATAGCATGCACCTCAATCAAGAAACATCAGTTGAACTAAACCTTTAAGATTATCAGTTGATTGTTTAAATTAGCTGTGAAATTTAGAATAAAATAAATGTTCAATTTCGAAGAATAAAAACTTTGCCTTTTTCAAGTTATGTAGAATTTCAAATCATTGTAGACTGAATCTTTAATTTCATATTTAAGTATAGAGAACAGATGTTTACTAAAGATCTCATGTTTTTATCATTATCCCTACCTTCTAATTAGCTTATATTTTAGATGTTAAGAGGTTTCAAGTACTTTTTACAGGAAAAAAAAGGATATTGCTCTAATAATAAGAATCTTTAGGTGTTTGATTTGTAGATATGGTTTACAGATTTGAGTTGTTCTGGAATTTATATTTGACCTAATATGTATTCATAACTATTTTAGTTGTAGCAACACGGGCTTTCATTTTGCATACTTAATAAGGGTAACTGATGAGTCAGACTAATGATATAACTTTTTGCTTCTCTAGCATCTTTCATCTGCAGCTTACTAAATACTTTATAAACACTAATTAAACATCACAACACACCTTGGAGGAAAGTGTTATTATCCTTTTATGGGGAGGCAGAGATAGAGGGCTTAGTCGAGGCAAAGATTAAATATATAGAACTGAGTTTTCCTATAGGTTAATGTGCCAATAACGCTTCTTCCTGGGTGCACAGAGAAGCATAGGTGTAATTACTACAAAATAACCAAAGTTTATGGGGGAATGGGAGTTTCGGGAGGTCCAGAGCCCTTTGTGAAGTATTTTAGAGATGAAGTATTAAATGGAAGGTCCTGCTTAGAACAGTGTGTATCACCCAGTATGCAAACTTATCTTTTTCCTGATGAAGTGGAAAATCAGGTCTGGATTACTGCAATGTGCTTGAACTTAGCTCAAAGAGAATCATATGATCTGGGTGTTGTAGCACAGCCCTGATTTCAAACAAGTTACCTGCTTCTCCCATGAGTGTGTTTATTGTGTGACCTAATTTTTACTTTGAGAACTGAATCACCATAACTATTGTGGCTCGCTTATTTATTTATTTATTATTTTTAAAAAAATATATTTTATTGATTTTTTACAGAGAAGAAGGGAGAGAGATAGAGAGTTAGAAACATCAATGAGAGAGAAATGTCGATCAGCTGCCTCCTGCACACCTCCTACTGGGGATGTGCCTGCAACCCAGGTACATGCCTTGGACCTGAATCAAACCTGGGACCCTTCAGTCCACAGGCTGATGCTCTATCCACTGAGCCAAACCCACGTGGGCCTGAGGCCCACTTTCTAGACACTCACCAGATACTGACTGGGAGAAGCATAGGTAGTGGCTAACTTGCTTGAAAGGAATATTTCACTTAAAATTCTAACTGCAAAAGGATGAGGACATTCAGCAGTGATTTGAATTATGCATTGGTAGTACAGTATTCTCTCCTCACCACATTATCAATTAGATCCTCAGAACTTATTAATCTTATAACTGAAAGTTTATATCTTTTTGTACCCTTTTACCAGTTTCTCCCCATTTTTCTGCCCCTCCTCTAGCCCTTGGCAATCAATATTCTACTCTTTGTTTCTATTTCTATGAGGTGACTTTTTTTAAGATTCCATGTATAAATGCTACCATGCTGTCTAGCTTATTTCACTTTGTCTTTGTCTGGCTTATTTTACTTAGAAAAAAGTAAAGATCCATCCACGCTATTGCAAATGGCAGGATTTCATAAAAAAAAGGGGAGAGGGCTGAATAGTATTCCATTGTGTGCGTATATATGTTTTTTTTCTTTATTCATTAATGGACACTTAGGTTGTTTTCATATTTTGGTTATCACATTAATGCTGCAGTGAGTAGGAGAGTACAGATATCACTTCAAGATAGTGATATTTTTTCCTCTGGATATATACCCAGAAGTGGGATTGATGGGTTATCTGCTAGTTCTATAACAGGCCATTAAACAGACATGAACAGGGCAAGGATCATAGGCCAGGTACAGAAGGTCACCAGGGCAGCAATACTAGGCAAACAAGGACCTTGCCTCCAGGATGACCTTTGGCCAAGTGATTTAGACTCCCTGACCTTTCCTTTCTGCAGACAACATCTAGGCCTCAGTTGTATTTCCGTTCCAAGCCCAGACATCAGAAAAAAAATTTCTATCTTGAAGTGGTATCTGTATTCCTATGTTCACTGCAGCATTTTCATGATAACCTCATTGCTGCCCCTAGAACCAGCTAAACTGACTAATGACCCCCTCCTCTGGCACTGACCAATCAGCAGAGGCCACAACCCTGAAAGGACACACTTGGAAAGCTGTTTTGATTACTATGGTTCTGTAGTATAGTTTGATAATAGGTAGTGTTATAGGTCCGACTTTGTTATTGTTTCTCAAGATTGCTGTCACAATTCGGGATTATGCTAGTTTTTGAGGGGTTATGCTAGTTCTGAAATATGCCATTGGAATTTTCATAGGAACTGCATTGACTCTATAGGTTGTTTTGAGAAGTATGGACATTTTAATAGTATTAATTTTTCAATCCATGAACATGGTATATGCTTCCATTTATTTGTACCTTCTTCACTTTCTTTCTTCACTGTTATATTTTTTGAGTGCAGGTTTTTTACTCCTTTGTAAAATATATTTCTTGGTACTTTTTTTTTTTTCTGAGGCAATTGTAAATGGGATTGTTTTCTTAGTTTCCTTTTCTGATAGTTCATTATTGGTGTATAAAAATGCCACAAATTTCTGGATAGTTATTTTGTATTTGCCACTTTATTGAATTTCTTTATCTATATATGGTATCATGCCATCTGCAAATAATGACAGTTTTACATCTTCTTTTCCAATTTGGGAACCTTTTATTTTTTTATTTTCTTGTCTGATTGCTGTGGCTAGGACTTCCAGTATTATACTGAGTAAGAATAGTGAAAATAGATATCCCTGTCTTGTTCATGATCTTAAGGGAAGCATTTTTAATTTTATCCCATTGAGTATGATGTTAGCTGTGGGTTTGTTATATATGGCATTTATTATGTTAAGGTATGTTTCCTCTCTTCCCTCTTTGCTGGGAGTTTTTATCATAAATGAGTGCTAGATTTTAAATGCTTTTTCTGCATTTATTGATATGATCATATAATTTTTATCTTTAATTTTGTTAATGTGGTGCATCATCTTAATTGAATTGTGGATATTATACTAACTTTGCATCCCAGAAATAAATTCCACTTGATCGTGGTATATGATCTTTTTATTATTATTATTATTATTATTATTATTTATTTTTTGACAGACAACCGTTTAGTTTTTATTTCATAATCATAAACTTAACTCTGCAATCCAGCTAGACTGGAAAGGGGTAAGGGAATTGTGGAACCCTATAAACTGGCAAGAGCACAAAGATTATGGAACATTCCAAGGAAACTGGGGTGATAGGGTGCTCTCCTGAGCTACAGAAGGAATGGTCTGGTGGTAGAAGTAAAACACAAGTCAGATAGATTTATTAGAGTTGTCCACAGTCAGCAGTGTGATCTTCTTGCTGGTCTTGCCATGCCTGGACCCATCGCGCCCCACGCTGTCCTGATATCCATGCCTCTTTCCCCTGGGGGAAGACCACATGCCTGCCATCCCCCGCTCAGGCGTGGCCGCGGATGAAACGCTGGGAGCCGTTTGGTCAGGCCCGGCGCTGGCCCGGAAGGGATGCCGGGCCGGTGTGTCTCGGGGCGGAGCTCTCGTCCTCACATCTCTCCCCAGAGGTGGACGTGCCGCCTGTGCCCTATGGCGTGTGAAGTCACCGCCTGGCACATAAATCCCGGAGCAATTCTGTGAAAGCGGGAACCTTTACGCCCAAATCCTCTTTCCCTGGTGCTCAGAGCACGGACGTTTCCCGCTGTCTTTGGAGCTTTGTCTGCAAACAGCTGGAAGGACACCGGCCCGAGGGCTCGCCGTGGACAGCGATGTCGAAGGACACGGTGGGGCTCCCCAGGGCTGGCCACGGCGGCTTCGGAGGGGCGGCGTCTGCAAAGCCAGTGCGTGATCTTTTAAATGTATTGCTGAATTTGGTTTGCTAATACTTCATAGAGTATTTTAGCAGCTGTGTTCATCAGGGATATGGGCCAATAACTTCTTTCTTTGTGGTGTCTATCTGGTTTTAGAATTAGGATAATGTTGTCTCTATAAAATGAGCTTAGGAGTTTTCCCTCCTATTAATTTTTTGGGAGTCATTTGAGAGGATGGTGTTAGTTCTTTTGTGAATGTTCGTCAAAATTCACCTGTGAAGCAATTGATATTTTGTTTATTTCAGCTCTGATCTTTGTCCAAGACTTTTCTTTGTTGGGAGTTGTTTGCTTGTTTGTTTTTGGTTACTGCTTCAATTTTATTGCTTGTAATGGGTCTATTCAAATTTTCTGATTCATTCTGATTCAGTTTTGGTTTATATGTTTTTAGAAATTTATCCATATTATTCAAAATTTGCCAATTTGTTGGCATATGGTTGTTCATAATATTTTTTTATAATTCTTTGTATTTCTTTGTGGTGTCAGTTGCTACCTCTTTTTCACTTCTGATGTATTTATTTTTTCTTGATGAGTTGGATTAAAAGTTTATCACTCCTGTTTATCTTTTTAAATAACCAGGTCTGGCTTTTATTTTTTGTGTGTGTACGTGTGTGTGTGTATGTTTGTTTGTTTTTACTCACTTTGGGCTTTGTTTATTGTTCTTTTTCCAGTTCTTTTAAGTGTAAAGTTGTTTATTTTTGATTTTCCTTGTTTCTTGAGATAGGCTTATAATGCTATGAATTTCCCTCTTGGGACTGCTTTGGCTGTTTCCCATAGATTTTTTTGGGTTGTTGCATTTTCATTTTAATTTGTTTCAAGGTATCTTTTGATTTCTTCCTTGATCTCATTGTTAACTTATTTATTTATTTATTTATTTATTTATTTTTTAATCTTTATTGTTCAGTTTATTAATTACATTGTTCCCCCTTTTTTTCCCCCTATAGCTCCCCTCCACCTGGTACCCATCCCACCCTCCACCCTCACCCCCCTCCACTGTCCTCTCCCATAGTTGCATGATTTTTGTCTAGTCTCTTGCTGCACTTCCCACACCCCTTTTCTCCCCAAGAATTGTCAGTCCATTCCCTCTCTATGTCCGTGATTCTGTTACATTCACCAGTTTATCCTGTTCATCAGCTTATTAATTTACTTGATTTTTAGGTTCATTTGTTGATAGATGTGTATTTGTTGTTCCTAATTTACACTTTTATCTTTTTCTTCTTCCTCTTCTTAAAGAATATCTTTCAGCATTTCATATAATATTGGTTTGGTGGTGATGAACTCCTTTAGCTTTTTCTTATCAGCGAAGCACTTTATCTGACCTTCATTTCTGAATGATAGCTTTGCTGGATAGAGTAATCTTGGTTGTAGATTCTTGCTATTCATCACTTTGAATATTTCTTGCCACTCCCGTCTGGCCTGCATCGTTTCTGTTGAGAAATCCGCTGACAGTCCTATGGGTGCTCCCTTGTAGGTAATTAAGTGTTTTTCTCTTGCTGCTTTTAATATTCTCTCTTTGTCCTTTGTTCTTGGCATTTTAATTATGATGTGCCTTGGTGTGGTCCTCTTAGGGTTCCTATATATTGGGGTTTGGTGTGCTTCTTGGACTCCTAAGTCAATTTCTTTCACTAGGTGTGGGAAGTTTTCGGTCACTATTTCTTCAAATAGGTTTTCATTGTCTTGCTCTCTCTCTTTTTCTGGCACCCCTGTAATTCGGATGTTGGTATGCTTGAGGTTGTCCCAGAGGCCCCCTTACACTATCTTCAATTTTTTGGATTCTTTTGGTTACTTGCTTTTTCAGCTAAGTGGATTTTATCTCTTTGTATTTCAAATCTTAGACTTGGTTCTTGGGGTGCTCTAGTACTTTTAGGTCTTTGTATAATATTTTTTATTTCAGTCAGTGTATGCTTAATTTCTGGTTGGTCCTTTTTCATATCCTTGAGAGTCTCGTTCATATTCTTGTAGTTCTCATTCATTTCCTTGTAGGATTCTTTCATTTCCACATTGGTCTTGCTCATTTCCTGTTAACTCATTTATTGATTAATATATTATTTAGCCTCCATAGGTTTGTGTGCTTTTCAGTTTTTTTTTCTTTCCTTTTTTTACTTGCAATTGATTTCTATTTCATACCATTGTGGTCAGAAAAGATGCTTGATATGATTTCAGGCTTTTAAATTTATTGAGACTTATTTAGTGTTAAGATCACTAATTTTTTGTTTTGTTTTGTTAATATTCACCTGGGCATAGTTTTTCCATTGATTTTTAGAGAGAATGGAAAGGAGGGAGGAAGGGAAGGAGAGAGAGAGAGAGAGAGAGAGAGAGAGAGAGAGAGAGAGAGAGAGAGAGAGAAACATTGATGTGAGAGAGATTTTGGTATATTGATTGGTTGCCTCCCGCTCACCAGGGCCAGGTATCAAACCTACAACCCAGATATGTGCCTTTGATGGGGATTCGAACCTGCCACCCTCTGGTGCACAGGCTGATACTCTAACCATTTAGACACACCAACCAGTTCAAGGTCACTCATTTTTATTTCATGACAGCAGTCAAAGCACACCCTCTTCAGGCAATCAGATCTCAGGGAGAAAGGGAGGGAAACATAGTACAGTTTCTTCTGCCTAACACACCAATCAGACATATCAGTTTCTACCCCAGAGGTAGAAGAGAGGGATGGCCCATGTTGTGTTTATGGAAAACCCATTCTCATATGGGAAAAGAGGTTTTCCCCATCAGACCTATCTCTGATGTTTGCACAGAGGAGGGCCAGAGTGGGGCCAGAGGAATGGTGTGCAGAGCTGGTCACTTCTCGGTATCATAGTCAATGATGACTGGTAGATTAAAAATTGTCATCATAGGAGTTATACCATGGGACTTGTCAAGTTGCAAGTAGGGCCTTCTTTCCTCTCCACAGAAAGAGCTTATTCCACTTGGCCCTGGAATGGCTGATACCCACCCCCTTGCCCCTATCATCTGGTGGAGCTGTTCATGATCAGTGATAAAAGACACATTTGTCATCGCCATGAAGAAAACTGAGCCTCTGTCCCTGCTATACGCCTCTCAGGATGCCCTGCGCTGGGCCTGCTCCCACAGCCTGAGCAGTTGTAGTGCAGTCTGTGCTGTGTCCTCTGAGGACCAGTCTTCCATTCAGTGTTAAAACTGGCTATTCAGTGCAGGCCTCTGCTGTCCCTTGCCAAGCCTGCTAACACAGGTATCACTCTGCTGCTTTAACAGTCCTACATGTAAGACAAGGGAAACAGATCTATTCCCAAGGGAACCTGAAATTCGTGGCAATGGTATTATTGTCAGTAGAGTCGCAAAGTACCTGAGCTTTAGAACTGAGCTCTGGATGTGAGTCCTGTTTGTGAATATTTCCACTGTGGAACTTTGCAAAAATAATTTCTCTGCTTGGAATGTTGGCTTCTCTTAGAGTAGGAACAATATTTTCCAATTATAAAGTTTTGAGGATAAATGAAATAGCATGTGAAGATGAATTATAAATCATAAAAAGTGATGTTAAGGTTAAGTGTAAGCATTGTAAGAAGAGTGCATATTTTGTGGCAGAAGGAGAGATTGATCAGCTCTGACATTTAAACTAGTAATTTGCAGCCGAGACCGGTTTGGCTCAGTGGATAGAGCGTTGGACTGCGGACTGAAGGGTCCTGGGTTCGATTCCGGTCAAGGGCATGTACCTTGGCTGCGGGCACATCCCCAGTAGGGGGCGTGCAAGAGGCAGCTGATCGATGTTTCTCTCTCATTGATGTTTCTGACTTTCTATCCCTCTCCCTTCTGCTCTGTAAAAAAAATCAATAAAATATATTTAAAAAAAATAAACTAGTAATTTGTAGGATGGGAAGCAGAGCTGGATTACCCACAAGGCCTAGGAAGCTTGTGTACAGCTAGCTCTCTAGCAAAGGAGTGTTGACTTATTTTTTTGGAAGAAAAGAATTTGGTATGTCTTCCTTGCCCACCCACAATAAATTAAACATCATTAGAAAAATAGAATTTTGTTAAAGTTCTTTATGCCAATTTTACAGTAAATGTTTTAAAATTATAATTTGGAGGGGAGTTCAAATATTGCATTATTTTTTTTAAAAATGTGTTTTTATTGATTT
Source organism: Antrozous pallidus (assembly GCA_027563665.1). Taxonomy (NCBI): domain Eukaryota; kingdom Metazoa; phylum Chordata; class Mammalia; order Chiroptera; family Vespertilionidae; genus Antrozous; species Antrozous pallidus. Next base: position 65,115,696 of record CM050511.1, read on the forward strand.
TAGAGAGAGAGGAAGGGAGAGGGAGAGGGGCAATTGATCAATGAAGACTGTGACTGGGGCATGTGCCTGCCCGGCTGGGAATAAACCCCGTGACCTTTTGGTTCATGGTTCGACACTCAATAACTGAGCCAAACCGGCTGGGCAGAGCATTGCATTCTTATAGAGTGTTTAGAATGTCTGAAAAAGACAACAACAACAACAACAAAAACATTAATTCAGCCACCATGAAGTAATTTTTATTTAGCTTCTTTTACCTTTCAGTGTGCTAAGAGGGCTGGGGTGAAGAAAGCCTGCAGAGGCACATTTTGCGCCATAAACTTCACAAAGAACACACATTAACATATGTTATAGGCAGATCTCGGATATAAAATTATCTTGGTAGAATGCTCTCTTGTAAAACACAAAATATATACTTTTTAAAATTCAATTTTGATATGTTAAAACTTAACATTTAAATTTCAGATTTGAGGCCTACTTTTTAAGTTTGGGTTTTTCAGATGTATCTTGGCCTCCCTCTAGTGGTGACTTATGCAAACTCACTCAAAACCAAAGCTATAAAGCTCATTTCTTGGAATCAAAAATATGTTTTAAAAAGGGTTGGAAAGCATGGAATTAATCTCAGATTTTGGCATTTCTTAGGTTCTCATGTTAATATGCATTTTTGTTTCTATAGTTTGTGTTTTTTGTTGTTATTACTTGAGCATTTCTTGTGTTTATTTTGGTGTATATATGTGTGTGTATTTCTTTTCTAGCTCTATGTGCAATTATAAATTTTTGATTCTTTATGCAATATATTCTGTTAAAAATTCTAGAAAAAATAATTTATTGATAAGTTTTTGGCCAAAACTGAGATTACTTTATGGATTATAAATGTTCTTTTGTAGAAATTCATACATTGCAAAAAAAAAAATTGAATCTGATCAAACCTCTACATCTAACTACAACTTTATAGGAAATCCAGATGACAGAAGAACAGGTTAGAATATACTAAGGAGATGTAATCAGTCAAACTCAGTCTGAGAAATTCTACAGGACTCATCAACAAATAAATTAAAAGAGAAAATAAAAAGAGAGATAAAGTGAAATCTGAAAATTAAAAGACAGTTAACAGATGACAATTATTTACTGTATCTGGCTCTTATTTGGATATAAAAATAAGCATGGTGAAAAAACCTATTTGTAAGATTTATGATACAATTAAATAGTTGATGCTATATGTTTGATTTTATCATTTTAAAATATGTTTTTATTGATTTTAGAGAGAGAAAGAGAGAGGGAGAGAACATCGATGTGAGAGAGATCAGTTGCCTCCCATACAAACTCCAACCAGGTACTGAACCCGAAACCAAGGGCATGTGCCCTTGACTAGAATTTGAAACGGTGACCTCTCATGGGATGAAGGTCAACCAACTGAGCCACACCAGTCAGGCCTATGTTTAATATTATTAAGTAATTATTTTTAGGTGTAATAATGGTATTCTAATCATATTTAAAGACTAATTATTATCTTTTAGAAATTTACACTAAAATATTTATAAATGAAACCACAATCTCTGAGGTTTGTTTCAGAGGAGGAGATGAATGGAAGTATGTGGGTAGGACAGAAATAGTCATGGGTTTATGGTTGTTGGCACTGGATGGACACTTGGAAATTCATTATACTATCTTACCTACTTTTGAGTATATGTAAAATTCATATTAAAATACTGAAGACATCAAAAATTTGGTTACAGTGCCTTTATAATAAAACACCATTATTTTATGGGTTACTAAAACAATTCTTTTTACTTTCCTCAGCTCAATCCAAGTTCATTTTAGACTTTATTTTGTATTGGAGACACACCCTAAAGTTGTAAGAGCAACTCTGAGAAGTATAAGCTAAAGCCTTTTGATGCGTTGAATCACTAAGAAATTGGATTCATTTTCTCTGGACCTTAATTTTTATCTAAATCAAAGGGGATCTTAGACTAAAGGTCAAGCTTCTTAGGGAAGAGACCATGGAATAAGCTTAAAAAACCCAGTTCCTTGAGGTAGAATCAAGATCAATTTAAGGGTAAGTAAGCAAACATTCACAAACAGTTATCAATGCCTGAAATGCATCAGGCATTTTAAAGTAAGAGTAGTCAGAGGTTGGAGAAGTGGCAGAGACTAAGGCCTTGACTGACCCTGATGTTCACAGTCCACTTACCTCCAGGGCTTAAGACTTCTCATTAGACAACCGCTCCCTAACTGCGTTCCCTTCTGCACCCTCCTGACCCTCACCGCCACACATGTGGAGAGTGGCCTCTCCTTATTCCAAGGAAGCTGGGTGTTGCTTTCCTACCTCATGTCTCCCTGGGTTCTTGCTTTGAACACACTGTCCATGCAGAACCGGGATGCTGCCACGCTGCCAGACTTCCATCGCTGCTCTCGATGTAATATTCCTTCTCTCTACACACATACACACAAGATTGGTCCTCCCTGCTTCCCGGGGCCAACCTGAAATAAGCCACAACTCTTTACAGGTTCTAACTGATTTCCCCTTGCCAACCCAAGATAACCCTGGGCCACTTTCACCTATTTCATCATTCACTCAACAAATAGTTATTAAGTGCCTAATTTATACTAAGCTCAGAGGTAGGCGGTGATGATAGAAAGGTAAGCAAACAAACAAACAAACAAACAAAACAAAAAAAAACCCACATGAAATAAAACACAAGACCATGGTACTTGCCTTCATTGAGTTTGTAGACTAAGTAGTGATTCAAGATAGGACTGTAATTTGTAACACATTTTTGCTGAAGCTAAAGCTGAGGGAAGGAGAACAAGCAGGAAGTAAGTCCCAGCTTCTGCACCAGCCCAGGCCTCCCTCCCGCAGTCTCTCTTGGCCCAATGCCATCTGTCTAGGGATGGGTACTGGACTCAGAATCCAGGAGAGCCCTAGCTGGTTTGGTTCATTGGATAGAAAATTGGCCTGCGCATGAAGGATCCCGGGTTTGATTCGGGTTAAGGGTGATGCCTGGGTTGTGGGCTCAATCCCCAGTAGTGGATATGCAGGAGGCAGCCCATTAATGATTCTCTCTCATCATTCATATCTCTCTCTCTCTCTCTCTCTCTCTCTCTCTCTCTCTCTCTCTCTCTCTCTCTCTCTCTCTCTTCCTCATTGAACTCAAAAGAAAAAAAGAATCCAGGACAGGTTGTTGTGTATGCTGATTCCTTATAATTGTTCTCTATTTTTTCAAGCACATACAAGTATTTTTATTTTTTCTTCACAGCATGTGAGCAGTGGTCTATTTTTTTTTTTTTTTAACCTTACACGTAAGAGTGTGCTGAGGGCCTGTGACTAGGTGTGAATGTCCTCTCCAGCTTCTCAGTTGGGTTCCTAACCACTTCCTTTCCAGCAAGGATTCTTAACAATTTGATGTAGTCCTGATGAGCAGGTTATTTTTATCTTACTTTTAAAAGACAGGGTTTTGTTAATGGCTAGCGCCTCTGCTTTTGTCTTTTGATGCTCAACAGTGTGAGAACATTTTTACCTTATTTTTTTGTTACTCTCACCTGAGGATATTTTTTCTATTGATTTTTAGAGTGGAGGGGGAGAGGCACCGAGAGAGAAACAGCGATGTGAGAGAGACACATGGATTGGTTGCCTCCCGCATGGGAATCCAGCCTGCAACCAAGGTACAAACCCTTGACTGGAATCAAACTCAGGGCCCTGAAGTCCACAGGCTGATGATGCTCTAGCCACTGAGCCAACTGGAGAGGGCATCTCGACTTTTTCTTAACAATAGTAGAGAAGTTCGATTTAGACATCCAGATATGAAATTGCCTCACACAGTCTTGCATGTGAGTTTATTCCTCAAGGCGAGAGAGTGAAAAGGTGGAGAGGGAGGCTGTAGGTATTATTGTTGCAGAAGTTCTTACTCATGGAATCATGAGACCAGTAATTCAATTAGTGCTTCCTGAATGAGTGAGTACATTTTTTTAAAAAGGGGCAGATAATGCAATTACTTTTTGCATAAATGTAGTTAGTAAAGAGCAGTGCTGGAATAGCCAGGAGCGAAGTTTTGTGGGTTAAATGAATGTTTTGTGACTTGCTAATATATTGGGAGAATACATGAGTGGCCAGATTATTATGATCTCTGAACACATCATAATCTTGCCTCTCAGTGTATAAACCATATTCAGCTTGTCATTGGGAAGTTTTGTTAAGAGCTGGAGGAAATGACTGTTGATATAAGAATAGGAAAGGAGCCTGTTTGAAAGGCTCAGGTGTTTAGAGAGGGAGTTGGAAAGTACTCATGGTGGAGATTTTGGTGGAGAAAGGTTAATCAAACCATTTGGAAACATTCAAATTTGACCAGAGGGAGAGAAGATAGGGAATTAGACCAGTACACAGGTATAGTTGAACAGACTTTGTCACTAGTGGATATAAGGCTAGTTATCTTTTATTCTCTGGGAGGGGGGGAAAGGGTAAACCCATCAATTCTTAAGTTAATGCTTAGAAGAAGAAACCTTTCCTTTCTGGCATTCAGAATGTTGCACAAAAGAATAAAGGAAAAAGTGAGAAGGCTTATTTTTGTAACTTTTCAGGGGACTCTGTGTTATTTTATATATTATACTCTTCATTAATTAGTTACATGAATTAGAATTACTTCATATCCATAAATGAATGAATTCTTATTAGTTTATCAGCATAGCCAAGGATTTCAAAGGTCCTACTAGTAAAACATATTGGTAAGAAGCAAGTGAGTTTTGAGGGTGAAGAAAAAATCAACTGTTGGATGGATAGTGGCTGCCAGTGGAGTGAAGATGGGAACCAGGGGGCAGGGTCAGAGCAGTACCTACTTGCAGGTGTTCGATTCTATATTACCCATTGCTGCATGAACAACTACCCCAAGATTTAGTGGCTTCACAACAGTCATTGTTTAGCTGGTGGTTAAGGTAGGGGGTTAGCGTGGTGGTTTTCCTGCTGGTCTCAGCATGGCTTACTCATGAATTCGTGTTTACCTGCTGGTTCTAGATAAATTGGTGGGTCAGGGGCTCACTGCCCCCAGGTGGCCTTCCTCACATGTCTGGTAGTTGGCTGGCTGTTGGCTATGGCCTTCCTCCTGCAGCCTCAGATCCCCTAGCATCCTGTGTGGTGCTGGTTTCGGGTTTCAAGCACAAGTACTTTAAAGCCTCTGCTATATATCTTTTTTGCTAATGTCTCACTTGGCAGGTCCTATGGCCAAACTCAGTTCAAAGTGTGGAGCAATAGAATCTCTCTCTTAATGGAAAGATCTCAAATACCAAAGGGAAGGGAAGGATTTACCACTTGAAGGATTCTAGGCTGCAGTGAAGACAGCAGGTTGGGGAGGAAGGAAGACAAGGGTGTGAAGACGAGGAAGGGTAAGCCCTGAAGATACTCTGTCCACTTCACAGCTTTTCCTGGGACTGCCCCTAACTTGGATTAAGTGCCACTGTGTAGTAAAAAAAAATCTGGCAGACTCAGCAACTAAAGTCAATACCAGAAGTTATTGGAAAAGGGAGACTAATAGAGGAAAGGATTGTGGCTGATTAGAGGATCCACACTGCAAAAATATTTTAAAACTAGGGGCCCATTGCACAAAATTCGTGCACTGGGGGTGGGTGGTCCCTTAACCCAACCTGCCCCCTCTCACATACTGGGAGCTCTCAGGGGATGTCCAATTGATGGCTCACTCCCAGCCTGCCCAAGGCCTAAAGTCTTGCCAGGGCACCCAGCCATTGCCCTGCTGAGCTCAGCCCTGGCTGCCTGCGACCACCCGGCCCCAGGGGCTGGGCGCTCGCCACCACTTCCGCTCACAGTGACCGGGGGCCAGGTGCTCCCTGACGCCACCACTGCTTCCCCTCACAGCGCCCGGGGGCTGGGCACTCACCACCACCGCCGTTTCATCTCCACCCCCAGGGCCCTGGCGCTCGTGCCACTTGGCCCCACCCCTGCTCCTGATTGGCTGGTAGCATAGCCAATCAGGAGCGAAGGTACGGTCAAATTTGCATGTTTCTCTTTTATTATATAGGATGCTGCCCAAGACTCAGACTTAGATATTATTTCAACTCAGTCTACTAATCTAGATCTGGTATTACCCTCCCATCATCTGGATAGGGATACTGGGTTAGGGGATATTACCCAGTTCATAACATCGTGTGCAAGGAGCCTGAGAAAACCAGGAATCATAGTTGAAACTAGACATTGATAAAAAGGCACATTTTCTTTACTGTTGTGGAAACTGCGGTAAGAGTAGACATTGTTTTCATCAGCTGGGCTCAATAATAAAAGGGCAATGTGCATGGCCGGTATTACTGAATGTGCAAGCTGGAGCCTTAATGAGGCAATTAATGATCTGAGCGGAGCATCATTTCGGCAATGGGAGGAGGCGGGGAGGGGGGTGAGGGAGCTGCTCTGCCTTCCATGAGCTCATCCATCAAGGGACTGAATTAAGACAGCAACCGGAGCCAAGGGAGAGACTCGGCTCATTCTCTCCTCATCTGGGCCTCATCCTCTCCAGGCAGCCTCCGGTCCTGAGCCTCCAGGTCCCAGCTGCCTCTCAGTAAAATGAGGCGTCATTCTGTGTCTTAGACCTCTCTGCAATCGACCTCCAATCAATTTTACGTCACCCCAAACTCCTCTACCGCTACTGTCTGTTGTGTTTGTTCATTTAATTTTTTATTGACTTAAAATTTATGTTCACAGCAAAATTGAGGGGACGGTACAGAGATATCCCATACACCCCTGGCCTTCACACATGCACAGCCTCCCCCATCACCAATATCCCCCACCAGAGTGGTACATTTGTTACATTTCCTTTAAAAAGCTTTATTTTGGAATACTTTAAAGCTTATAGAAAGGTTGAAAAATAATAGAGCGCTCCTATACAACCTTTATTCAGATTTAACAATTTCAACACTTTGCCACATTTGCTTTCTCATATTCTCTGTCTCTTCTCCTATACAAACAGACATGTATAAAAACACACCTACATATTTTTATGAACTATTTGAGAGTAGGTTACAATATTTCCTCTGACTGCTTAGTAACGTATTGTGTATTTCCTAAGAAAATGGATATTTCTTTACATTACCACAGCACCATTGTCAAATTCATGAAATTTAACATTGAAACAAGACTTTTATCCAGTCTGCAGTCCATGATCCAATTTGTCAGTTGTCTCTTATGGCATTTCCCCCTCAATACAGAATCCAGTTCAGGATTCTGTGCTGCAGTCACTTGGGGTTTGTCTGGTGGTCCCTGGCAATTGGATTCAGGTCGTGGGTTCCTAGCTTATATGACATCAGTGATTTGTTCTCCTCAGAGAACCCAGCTGGTAGCACACAATATCTATCTGCCTCCTATTAGTGATGTTATTTCGATCACCTTACCAAGGTGCTGCTGGTTTCTCCACTGTATAGTTACTGCTCTTCTCTTGCGAGTGGGCAGGCTTTCTGGGACCATGCACACATCCTGCTCTTCCTTAACCTTTATCTCCTGGATTTTACATTCACTGACAATTCCTGTTTCAATTAATCTTTATGATGATAGTTGCAGTATTTTCTTTGCCTCATTCCATATTTTTTTCCTCCTTTTTCCACAGTGGAGACCTGCCTCCAACAACATCCTCACATTATTAATTTTCTCAATCTTACAATAGCCTCAAAATAGCTTTAAAATAGCCTAATCAATACCACAATGAAAAAGACACCCACCAGAAAGAGTTCAAGATTTCCTTGCTGTTCTTTTATTCCATAGGTTGTGTTAAAGTGCTGTGCTCTGAAGTTACTTATATTGGTGTGTTTTTTTCCCCCTTCTGTGTGATATTTATTTATCATTCCTTGCCCCTCACTAGGGCTATTCACTTAAAATACAGTTGTGTTCCTTTGTTTCTGTCTATTAAGTTTCATTCTCTCCTCCAATCCATTCTCTCAAATCTAAGATCCATAGCCTGCTGAATTAGTTTGTAAGGTGGCCATAACAGAATACCATAGACTGGGGGCCTTGAACAACAGGAATTTATTTTTCTCACAGTTCTGGAGGCTGGAGTTCAAGGTCAAGGTGCTGGTGGGTTTGGTTTATAGTGAGGCCTGTCTTCCTGCCGACAGATGTCTGCCTTCTCACTTGCATGACCTTCCCTCTGTGCTCACATACCCCTGCTGTCCCTTCCTCTTCTTAGAAGAACAAAAGCACTTATTTATTTCAGACTCTCGACATCCCTCTCTTAGATTTCAACAAAAGCCTCTTAAGTATTCTACTGCCTGCCTCTTGTCTTATCTTTAAAAATATTTAATTTATTCTTTATAGAGCCACAGTGACTGTCTCTGGTACACTATATTCTTTCTTTTTTAAAAAAAGTATATTTTATTGATTTTTTACAGAGAGGAAGGGAAAGGGATAGAGAGTCAGAAACATCGATGAGAGAGAAACATTGGTCAGCTGCCTCTCGCACATGCCCTACTGGGGATGTGCCCGCAGCCAAGGCACATGCCCTTGACCAGAATCACACCTGGGACCCTTCAGTCTGCAGGCCAACGCTCTATCCACTGAGCCAAACCGGTTTCGGCTGGTACACTATATTCTGCATTATAACAAAGAGCACAGGCTTTGGGTCAGAAGCAGTCCTGCCATTTACTTATGTCTTTCTGCAAGTGACTTAATTTCTCTAAGTTTAGCATTTTTTAGAATCTGCAAAATGAAGATAATAAAACTCAACCTGTCTGCTTTTTATAAAGATTAAGTGTATGAGTGATGTGATCTAGCACAGAGCCCGGTCTGGTATCATACGGCTCATGGTTAGCATTAAATTCTGGGCTGAGTGTTGTGCTAACTGTTCTACGTGTGCCGACTCATTTACTGTCACTTAGCTTTGGCTGGATGTTATTCTTCCAATTTTGGGGTGATGAAATGAGGCACAACTTGCTCCGAGTTACACAGTGAGTAATGTGGCAGGGGATTTAGGCCTCGTCAGTTGACCTCCGAAACACCTGCTCTTTGCAGCACAACCACAGTTGTCCTGAGAGGAAGGGTAGGAAATGAGAATGTTATGAAACTTGGGCAAGTTTCTTAAAGTTATTGAGCATCAGTTAACTGTAAAATTAGGATATCAATACCTGCTTGTAACATGGCAAAGAGAGTTAAATAAGAATCCTATATAATAAAGAGGTAATATGCAAATTGACCATCATTCCAACACATAAAATGGTCGCCCCCATGTGCACAAAAGATGTCCACCATAAGATGGCCTGTAGGGAAAGGCAGCTGGAGGGGACCAGGCTGGCAGGAGAGGACAGTTGTGGGGGATAAGGCCTGCTGAGAAGGGCAATTGGGGGTGACCAGGCCAGCAGGGGAGGGCAGTTGGGGTGACCAGGCCTGCAGGGGAAGACAGTTAGGGGTGACCAGGCTGGCCCGGGAGGGCAGTTAGGGACGACTAGGCCTGCAGGGGAGGACACTTAGGGGCGACCAGGCCTGCAGGAGAGGATAGTTGGTGGTGAACTGCCTGTAGGGAAGGGCAGTTGGGAGTGACCAGGCTTGTAGGCAAGGGCAGTTATAGGCAATCAGGCTGGTAGGGGAGCAGTTAGGCATCAATCAGGCTGGCAGGGAAGTTGTTAGTTGCTGATCAGGCTGGCAGGCAGAAGTGGTTAGGGGCAATCAGGCAGGCAGGTGAGTGGTTGGGAGCCATTATTGTGAAAGGGATGTCCAACTGCCTGTTTAGGCCCGATCTGCCACCCATCCCCCCAACCCCCATGCATGAATTTCAGTGAAGTATATAAAATAAATGGTATTCAAAAGCATTCAATAAAGGATATCTAATTATTTCTTTAAATATATTTTTATTGATTTCTGAGAGGAAAAGAGAGAGGGAGAGAGAGAGAAATATCAATGAGAGAGATTCATTGATTAGCTGCCTCCTGCATGATAATTGAGCCTGCAACCCGGGCACGCACTGTGACTGGGAATCAAATCATCACCTCCTGGTTCATAGGTCGACACAACCACTGAGCAATCCCAGCTGGGCTAATTATTTTTTTTTCTACTTTCAAAATACAGTTACTTAGCTATTCTGTTTAAAAATCCTGTTATTTTCCCTCTGCCAATAGGATAAAGCCCACTCTCATTAGTGTATCAAGCCTTGTGTTAATAACTCCTCCCCTCATCTCCCATCCAGAGCTTTAATAATAATCACATGTAGTTCTCCAAACTGGCCTTGCTTTCTCGTATCTCTCTGCCTCCACAAAGCCGCTTTATTGACCTGGAAAACAGCCCCTCCTTCTCTTGCTCTCACCCAACATTTTGTCTTCTGGCTAACTCTCATTCTCCAGTACTTAGATCTCCCCATTCCCCATTTCCCCCCTTTTACAGAACCATATTTGATTAACATCCCCAACTCCCCCATCATAGCTGGATGTCCTTTCTCAGATGGCTTTGACAGTGGGCATGCATCCATGCAATCTAATTTCCCCGTCGTTGTTTTCCCTCTGGACTGTGAGCTGTCAGATGGGCAAGGCTTGTGTCTTTCCCTGTGGCCTTCTAGACTGAGCACAAGAGATCCACTCGATGGAAGCCTGAGATATAATGACAAAATGCAATAATCAGAGGTTTTGAGCCTGGTTCTTGGCAGACAATAATAGATATTTTTCAACATTTTAATAATTTTTGTATAATATACTACTTATTATGTAATATATCCCATTTTAACAGTACTTGTTTAATTATTTATAATATTGGGGTGATGTTTGAGGCTCAGCTCTCTTTCCATTACACTTTATTCCCTTGCACACATTTCAGAATCTCAGCCACCTGTTTGGTGAAGTTTGTGCCATATTCTCACTGTCAGTGGAAGTATTCATAAAGTGACTCCACAGAGTGCTTATTTTCCTATTGTCCAGACAACAGCGGAAGTCTCCAGTTATTTAAAGCACACTCACCAAATGTAATGTCTTCTGGAAAATTGTTAATTGACCTAAAATATTGGCCTGTCCATTAAGTCAAACTAAAGAGAATGGTACAAGGATTAGGATTTCTGATGAAGAAATAGACATGACAAGCTGCACAACGGGTTGGAGGTCCTTTTTGAAGGTACAGTTTGTTAATCACTGTCTTGTCTTGACAAAGATTCAGTGCTGGGAGCCCCCCTGCTGTGGAGAGGGTGTAGGAGAAAGGGAGTAACGACAGAGACACAATTTAAATGTTTTGACAGCTTTGTCAAAGAAAGTGAATTGCTGCAGGCACTTGCACATTTTAACCCCTGCTCTAACAGTTAGGCTTCTTTCTCGCACCATTTAAATCTCAGAATCAGCTCCTGGGAAAGCTGCATGTCTCACGCCTGCCACAAAAATATGTGAAAAATGTCAGGTGAGCAAGAACTGGGAATATATTCAAATCTGTCTTCAGTGGCAGTAATTTTTCTTACTTTCATTTTTCATTAGGCTGTTATCCCAGGCATAATCAAGAGTGCTGGTGCTCCAGCCTTATTCTCTTGGGCCCCGGGTGTAAAATTTTAACAACATATTCAGGCAGGATGAGCGACTGTAATAGCCAGGAATTAAAAAGTCTGCTACAATTTAGTCCCAAGGTTGACTGAGCTAGTCATTTGTAATTCATAGATGCTTCAGGTAATTTCTTTTGTCACAGCAATGCTTATAAGGAAGAGGCAAGTCAATCGACAGTGTGTGTCTCATTGTTGAAATGAGGCATAGTGTTTCAGAATGGCAGGAGCTCTCTCTCTGTCTCCTCCACTCCCTTTTTCTCCTCTCCTCCTCTCCTGCTCATGGCATGGCACTAGAAATGGGGGTAAGAAGAGTAAAGAAAGAGAGGAGTGTGGTATTTGGGACATTGACTAATATAGCACTTCATTCTACAAGTAGGGTTGATGTTGCTGAACTGACTATTGTTGGAAATGAAATCCATTAGCACTAAGCTTTGGGTAGCATACGATTTCAACTCATAGTTTACAAATCACTCACCTATTACTGTGTTGGCAGAGGGGAGAATTTTTGTGCTATAAAAACAATGTCTATCTGACCCATAACCCTACAAACTAGGTAGGAGTGTACAGTTTAGCAAACAAAACATCTATTTTTATAATTTATTAATCTAATAAGCATTTCTGTGAATAAACAAAGCCAGCATTAAATTACTTAAGGCGAATGCTCTCCTTGCAATATTGTTCTTAATTGTACTGTGAAATAAATTCTAAAATTTGGGGAAAGTTTTATTTCTAATAAACTGCAGGATTCCTCACTTCTCTTTTATTACTTTTTTTTTTTTAATCTTTCCTGTGGCTTTTCCTTTAGAGTTACTAAAACTGCCTGATTTACTTCCACTGGACTTTAAAGCAGTGAAAGGAAATCACTCAAAGCAGCAAGGATGTGGAGGCTCAAGCAGTTTGGAGTGAACAGAAAGTACTAATTGCTTTGCTTGTCAGATTGGTGGTTTGGAACAGATGGCTTCACGGGGGTTAATTTGAATTTCTTGCCTTCTTAAAATTGTAAGACAATCACGTTCTTAGACACCTGTTTCTAGCAGTACAAACTTGCCTTTAAATCCCTCTTTCCATTATAATGGAATTAAGTGGTTGCTCACTCAGCCTTGTGAACAATAAGCCGCCTTAAGCACTTACCTCGCCCCTGGGTAGGGACTTTCTGAACAGCTCATTGTGTCACAGCGGGGGTCAACCACTCAAATAAGGGTTGAGAACAACACCAAATATTTTAAAGGAGACTAATCAGGGGGTAGGCAAGAGAATTCCTGGCTGCAAGCTGTAGAAACAGAATTTTAGAGGCGAAAATAATAGTGGTAAAGGGTTTTATTCCTCCACTTTCACAACTTTCATACTGCAATTCTTTGGCTTCAGCTGTCTGACAAGTGGAACACTGGCAGGGATTACGGCGACTGAATTTTCATGCCTATAGCTACCAACTTTATCACCTTTATTTCCAAACACTTGTTTTCTTCATCTTGTGACAAGATCAAGGTGTATATTTGCAGATAGAGATCCTGAAGAACTGTCCTAATGTATTCACTCACTTATTTATTTGTTCATGTTTACAACTGGTCAGGCTTCTCTGGAATGCTCACTTTCTGTCAGGTACTGTGTTAGTCAATGATTTGCCTTCAGCTCACTTTCTACCCTTGTGCACTCAACTGAGGTGCAGTGGGGTGAAGTGGTCAAGGGTGATGATGAAGGAAGAAAAGAAATATTTTCAGGAGCCATTATGATATTCAGTGCAAGAAAAATATTCTTTGTGTACTCTGGCAGAGACAATAGGTAATGGAAATTGCTGAATAACATTTGGACATGTCTCATATCTATGCTTTTGAAGGACAACTGCTGAGTCTCTGTTAATAGCTCCAATTTAAATACTTCATTTGGGTTTCATTTGATTATATAAGAGGTAAATTAATTTTGTTTTGTTTTAAAGCTGTATGTTAATCCCAATATTATGTATTCAGCCTTGGGATATCTCAATTATTCTATACACAAGCAGATTTAACGCTGTTCAATCTGTCAGAGATTGCTCTGACAACTTTTTATATTAGCCAGAAAAATAGCAACTGGGGTTAACTTTAACAAGAGCCATACACTGCAGTGGCTCTAATGTCTTGGCCCCTCAGGTAAGCAAACCAAAATCTAAGCCTGTAAATGCCTCAAGGTTAGGAAATCAAAATGCTAAGGACACCCCATCACAAATGGCTAACAAGGCTTAAGTGGTAGCCATCAAATAATTTTGTTTCTTTGCTTCTGTACTTTCTCTATATGTCTTTCCCCTGGCTCCTGTCTGAAGAGCATTCCTACCCTCTTCCTATTTGGTGCTGCCTCATCTGAATCTTTTTTTTTCAAATAAACTCTTAAAACTTTTAATATGCCTTACTTGATCTCCTAACAGTTATTTTACAGCTTCCTTATTCATTTCTAACAAATAATAACCAACTGTCTACAATATGCCAAAAGCATTCAAAGATGAAGGAGATTGAATTCCTGATGGAAATATATGCAAGACACATTGTAAAGTAAAAAAAAATAATAATAAAATTAAATAAAAAAAGAAAGAAGAAAAAGAAAATTGCTAAATAATATGTAGCACATGATCCTGTTTATGTGTAACAAAGCACACATATATGCATAGAAACCTGTTCCTATGTAGGAACAAGTTGTAAACCAAAGGACAGTGGATCATTTCAGATCACCTCACTTCTTTGGACTATCCCATTTTCAAACAGAGGACAGGCCCCTACAGTTACAGGTGCTATAACTGACTTGCTACAAAAGGCAGGGCTGGATGGGCATCAGAACCAACCCATTTAGACTCTCTCTAATGAGTACCTGTAGTTGGGACGCAGAAATACAAATGACTTGATATGTTTGCTGGAGGCTTAGCTATGTTTAGGGTCATGGGTGTGAAGGAGCAGAAAAAGACTAGGCTTGCAGTGGAAAAAGAAAATATTTCCTGATCTTTTTTCAGTTTTAAGACTCAGCTCTGTAAATCTGACTGTACTTATTGCCTATGAGTCGCTTGTCAAACTGGTGATATATATATATATATATATATATATATATATATATATATACTCATTCTAGTTTGAGTGGAATCTTGGCAATTAAGAAAACCTTCACAGTAATTTCCCCATTTCCTCTTTTTGAAAAATTCAATCCTGCTGATTTAAGATAACATCTAAGGTTGATATATGCTAGCCATTAAAATCTGGTTGGTTTTGACTCCCACCAAATAAAAATACAACATTTTTAGTTTCAATATATATTTAATCCTTACCCAAAGACATGCTTAGAGAGAGGAAGGGAGAGCAACATCAATGTGAGAGAGAAACATTGATCAGTTTGCCTTCTTCTGGCATCCCAACTGGGGATTGAACCTGCAACCCAGGTATGTGCCCTGACCAGGAATTGAACCAGCAACTTTTCAGTACACCTGACAATGATCTAACCAACTGAGCCACCTTAGATGAGCGGTTTCAACATATTTTATGATCACTACTTCTCAGCAAAAATTTTAGAAAGACTTCACAGCTTTCACAGGTCCTAAGACAGAACTTCTAAAGGAACAGCATTTTTGTTGCCAAATATAAGTAAATCAGAAATGACATTATTTCCCATGAAAAATGCCAGGGGATTTTATCCCTATATAGGTTTCTGTATAATATTTGTCATGTTAATGAATTTTGCTTTGTGTTTCCAGTCTGCACCATTATCTTCTCTCTGCAGACTGTAATGTTTTTCCTCATTGTTTTAGTAAAATGCCAAACCACTGCCCTCAGATGTTCACAAATCTGTAACTGAATAAATCTGTTAAGCCATAAGTACTTGACGCTCTCTCAACAGGATCCATCAATACTGTTTAGAATTGTTTTTACCAGTTTAAAAACATTATAGAAAAATAAATTTGTAAAAGACATATTAGTCTATTGAAATAAGGTATTTAAATGAACTAAACTGAACTATCCTAATAAAAAAGTAATATGCAAATTAACCATCACTCCATCACAAAAGATGGCAGGGCCCATAGCCACAAGATGGTGACATCCAATCCCCTCAGCCTCACCCGAGTCCCCCAGTCCTGGTGGGGCTGCCACTGAGAGTGGGCAGCATGAGTGGCCTGGAGGAATGCTTGCTTCCTTTTTCCGTGGCAACGGAGGACCTCTGGGCAGCAGGCACAGAGCAGCCCGGGCAGGACACTTGCCTCGTCACCATGGCGATGGCCCAGCCACAGAGGGCCTCTGGGGACATGGGGGCCAGCCTGCAGCCTCTGTGGCTGAGGGCAGGCCAGGAGAGGAGACAGCGGGCCCACCTCCCAGGAAGCAGTATGGCTCCTGGCAGCACACTGCAGTTCCCACCGGCTCCTGCAGAAGCGGCGGGCAGCCTACTGCACGTGATATCACGCGATGGGCTATTAGTTGTCAATAAAAGTTTATGCACTTCTCAAAATTCTATTACTCTAAAAAGAAAACCTCTTTAATCAGTTTAAAGATTAAGAACAGCTGAAATTAGAATTTGATACATGATATATTTCAGCCTTCTGTATGATAACTCATTTTGATAGATACAATAAGTTTATTATAACAATTGTCTTATTTCTGATGAATGTTGCTATGTAATTTTCTCAATACTACCCAAAACCCCTAAAGTCTCTCCCACCCCCCAACCATTATGGAGAGGAGTCTGGTAGAATTTAATCAAAGTATCTGTGTAACCCTATGCTCTAGCAATCCCAATCCTGGGAATATATCCCAGAGAAATTCACACACAGCCCAAAATGAACATTTATGAGGAATGCCATTATTTTTTTAAAATTACAGTTGATATTCAATATATTAATTTCAGGTATATAGTATAGTGGTTAGACATTTATATATCTTAGAAAGTGATCCCCTATAACAGTGGTTCTCAACCTTTCTAATGCTGTGACCCTTTAATACAGTTCCTCAGGTTGTGGTGACCCCCAACCACAAAATTATTTTCGTTGCTACTTCATAACTGTAATGTTGCTACTGTTAATGAATCATAATGTAAATATCTGTATTTTCTGATGGCCGTAGGCTCTACAGCAGCGGTTCTAAACCTGTGGGTTGTGACCTACAGGTAGAGAACCACTAGCAGGTCACCCAAGACCATTGGAAAACACAGATATTTACATTAAGATTCATTAACAGTAGCAAAATTACAGTTATGAAGTAGCAACGAAAATAATTTTATGGTTGGGGGTCACCACAGCCTGAAGAACTGTATTAAAGGGTCACAGCATTAGAAAGGTTGAGAACCACTGCCCTATAAGTTTAGTACCCACCTGGTGCCATACCTAGTTATTATAATACTAGAGGCTTGGTGCACGAGATTTGTGGATGGGGGGAGGGAGATGTCCCTCAGCCCAGGCTGCACACTCTGCCATCTGGGACCCCTCAAGGGATGTCCGACTGTCTGTTTGGGCCCGATCCCAGTAGGATCAGGCCTAAATGGGCAGTCCGACATCCTTCTCACAATCCAGGATTGCTGGCTCCAAACTGCTCACCTGCCAGCCAGCCTGACCGCCTCTAACTGCTATCCTTCCAGCCTAATTGATATCTAACTGCTCCCCTGCTAGCCTTTTTGCCCCCAACTTCCCTCCTATGCTGGCCTGGTCACCCCTAACTGCCCTCCCCTGAAGGCTTGATTGCCCTCCCTTGTGAGCCTGATCCCTCCCAACTGCCCTCCCCTGCTGGCCTCATGGCCCACAACTGCCCTCCCTTGCAGGTCTGGATCCTCCCACTGCCCTCCCCTGCTGGCCATCTTCTGGTGGCCATCTTGTGTCCACATGGGGGTGAGATCTTTGACTACATGGGGGCAGCCCTCTTGTGTGTTGGGGTTTCATCATAGTATTCCAGCTGTAGGAATGAGAAAATTAGATCTAGGAAGAAAAAGTGGGGAGAGAATTACATTCAATTTCTTCATCCTTTGTCACCCATTCTCTTCTCTAAATTCATTGTTACAGCATCAGACACTTGCCAGTCTCCAAAATCCTTAAGAGTTTCACAAACTTCTGTTTGGGGCTCCTGCTCAGAGGCTGGTGTTGATGGATGACTGTAGGGACACATTGTGAGACAGAGAGCACCCAGATACCACACAATACAACAGGAACTGCAAAAACAACCCATGGAATGAGCAGAGTACCAGCTGCTCTACGCTAGTTCCCAGTGATTAAGCTGAGGTTCACGGACAGCGACAAGATGACTTCCTCCCCTCCCAAAAGGGAAAAAAAAAAAGGCAAAGCAGTTTGCAGCTTTGTTTCAGTAATCCCAGAGCAATACCTCGTTGTTCACCAAAGAACCTTTCTCCAGTGGAGACTGAAACAAAGATGCAAACTGCTTTGCCTTTTTTTTTCTTTAATTCTGAGCCAATGTGCCTTTTCTAGAAGTGAGGTGCAGGAGCCCATGGACAGATTTCTCACATGCCCATCCTCTCTGGGACGAGCAGTGTCACGCATTCCCCTCAGGCAGTAAACTGGTCTTGGAAATCCACTTTTCAGGGCACCTGGGCACATGAAGACCCCAGCACACACCCCTGGAAAGAAGACAATGACCCCCAAGTCTCTGTGAAACCTCTCCCATACCACCAGCCTGAATCGAAGCCGTTTCTTTCCCGGGTTGTCAGACAGGGATTTCCTGCCTGCCTCCTGCTGGGGATGGGGTGGGGCTGCGATGGGAACCCCACCCCCCTGCCGGCCTTGCACATGCCTCTCTGCCCGGCCCCCCATTGCCTCCTGTGTGCTGTGGCCATGCCCCCACCTCACATGCCCGTGAGGCGGAGGGGTGGGGCCGTGGCACACGCGAGGTGAGGGGGCAAGGCTGAGCAGTGGGAAATGAGGGGCGGGGCCACAGCACGTCTGAGGCAGGGGGCGGGGCTGCAGCCCCACCCCTTGCCTTGTGCTGCTCGGCCCTGCCCCTCGCTCCTGATTGGCTGGTAGTGTAGCGAAGGTACAGTCAAATTTGCATATTACTCTTTTATTAGATAGGACTATGGGCCCAGTGCACAAATTCTTGCCTTAAAATGAACTGTGGGCTGCAGGGGTGCAGTTGGCACAGGGTTGGGTCTTGGCCCATCCTCCATGTCTCGGCTCGGCACCTCTCACAGCAGCCCTGGGTACTCTGTCTACAGGCAGCCATGCTCCCACTGCTGCTATTCTGGCATGGAGCAATTGGGGCCAGTGCCACAGCAGGTCCGAGCAGGGCCAGTGCCCTCAATGGATGTGAGCAGTGGCTGCTACTCTGATAGCTCCTCAGGAGCTGGGGGAGGTGGAGAAGCCCTCAGGAGCAACTGGGGCTGGCAGCCACTGCTTGCACCCACTGATGGCACTGAGCAATTAGCACTGGTGCCAGGCGCTTGCTGTGGGTACGAACCTGGCTGTTGCTGACAGTGGGTGCAAGAGGCAGCTCCCAGCACTGATTGTCCCTCGGGAGCAGGGGGAGGTGGAGAAGCCCCAAGAGGCAATTGAGGCTGGTGCGGGGCACCAACAGCAAGTGCGAGTGGTGGCTCCAGTGTCAGCAGCAGGTGTGAGCAGGGCCAGAGCCAGAAGCAGATGCAAGTGCTAGGTGGGACCATGGCCCATGGGAGCAAAGAATTTTCAGTAACTCCAGAGGATTGCCCCAGTGACAGTGACCGGCACCCCACCTTGGTCTGGCACCCCTGCTAATCTGCTCTGCCATCCCATTGTGGCCAATGCCCACCATGTTCCATACACACCCCCTGGTGATCAGTACATGACATAGCAACCGGTTGTTCAGTTGTTCTGCCATTTGGTCTATTTGCATATTAGGGTTTTATATATATATAAATTATTGACTATATTCCCTCTACTGTCCTTTATATCCCCATGACTATGTTGTAACAGCCTATATGTATTTCTTAATCTCTTCACCTTTTTCATCTAGACCCCTAATTCTATTCCCACTTGGCAACCAATTCCTAAAATCATAAAAAAATTAACGACTAATTTTATTCAAAGGCAAAATTCTGGAATTCTAAATTTCACACATTTTATTTATACTTTCAGTTTATACAATTATCCTCTTGATTAATTGAAAAGCTACCCAGAAATCACCTGGGCTCATCTTTGTTAAAAAAAAAAGTGAAAATGTAACAGATGCATTATAGTAATTATTTAACAATTTCTGCTGCAGGCATTTCCCTCTTTCAGGCATTTTGATTAAGACAGCTGAGTACTGGCATGCTAACAAATACATATACTCCATTTGATCTTCACAAAATCTGCATTATGCTATATATCTGTGATGGCGAACCTATAACACGCGTGTCAGCACTGACACGCGTAGTCATTTTTGATGATACGTGGCTGCATGCAGTCACATACAGAGAAGTATGGGGCCGCATGCCAAGAAGGACATTTCATCCTCGGCTACTGCACGGCCAAGTGCAGTAGCCGAGGATGAAACATTTGCTGAAGTGTAGTGTAGACACTCTGTGACGGAGGTCTGTAGGCCAAAACAACAGAACTCCGGCACAGAGCATCTAGTTCTGGGACTTCTCATTAGGCCATTAGGGGATCTTTGACCTCACTTCTGGCTGCCACAGCAGGGAGCAGCGGAGTGCGGGCGGATGCATCTCTGGGGGCCCTGTGATTGCCATTACCAGCAACTACATAACTACAGCAACCATAATCCAAGTCCTGGGGTGTCTTGGATTTTAATTGACCATCATTACTGAGATAAGTGAGGGGGAGGCCGGGAGAGGCAAGGGCCTGTGCTATGGGTGCCATTTCCCACCATTAGAAATAGCGGCAGCCATCTTAATTTGTATAAGGAATGTCATTTTGCAGCATAGTGCAGATTCCATTTCACCACTATTACTGTTGTGCATCCTTATTAACCCCTATTTCTGCTTATTAACCCTGCCCTTTCCTAACAGACAGTTACATATGCCATCTTGTGGTCAGTTAGGCTAGTTAACCCCTAATTGCCTGCAGGGATAACAGGTTATCTATAATTCTATCTTCTGTCACTGCCCCCCTGATGGAGAACCCAAAAAATAAAAAAACCAAGGTTAAGTAAAGGAAGTGGCAGTACAGTATCCGACCCTTTCAAGAGACATGGACTGAGATATATGACAGAAAAAATGGCAGATCATTTTGTGTTCTATTTATTGAAACAGTATACACAGAACGTGGAATATAAATAGACATTTTGAAATTAATCATTCCCAGCTCTTGAAAAAAAGTGAGGATGAAAAGAAGGAATACATTTCCAGGCAACTACACCTTTATAAGAGCCAATCTCATTCCATCCTTAAATTTATAAAAGGCTCTACAAATTTAACATCTGCAAGTTTGAGTGTTGATCACTCCAGAGCTCAGCATGGAAAACACTCAGTGAGGGAGAATTTATTAAAGAAACTTTCCTAAGATGTGCACCAGTTCTATTTCATGATATGCAGAATTAAGATGCAATTATTAAGAGAATATCTTGAGTTACCACTCAGTAGAAACATCATAAAAGACCGAATAATGAGACTGAACACAAACGTACAACATCAATTAAAGAGAGACATAAGTAATTGTAAATATTTTTGATCTCTCTTGATGAAACTACTGATGTCACATCACATGCTCAGTTGGCCATTATTGATCAATTTTCTGATGGTCTCACAATGAGAGAAGAGTTGATCAAGTTAGTATCAGTACCAATAAGTACATTAGGAAGTGAAATATGTAAGGTTGTTATATAAACATTCTGTGACCTAAGCATTGATATCTCTAAAGTTGTGTCAGTGATGATAGATAGGACACCAAACATGGAGGGGAAAAAAGTCGGATTTGTCAAATTGTTTATGGAAGCTATTGGACATTTGATTGTGCCTTTTCATTGTATTATCCATCAGGAGGTTTTATGTGCCAAGGCAGGATTCACCGACTTAAACGACTTAATGTCAGTTGTTACAAAAACAGTTAATTTAATAGCCGCTTGCCCTCTTCACAAGCGAGAATTTTCTGCACTTTTACTGGAGGTTGATTCCACCTACAGTGGACTGCTGTGTACAATAATGTAAGATGGCTGAGCCGAGGCAAAGTTCTTGAGCGCTTTGTGGAGTGCTTTGAAGAAATTAAGGTATTTCTTGAGGATAAGGATCTGGGAAACTTTTCTCAGCTCAATGATGATAAGTGGGTCAACACCCTGATATTTTTTACAGATCTCTCAGTTCATATTAATGAACTGAACTTAAAGTTACAAGGTTTTGGCAAAAGTCTTGACGTTATGTTTGGATACCTAAAAGCTTTTGAAAGTAAACTTAAAATTTTTAAGCGAGGTGTAGAAACTAAAACTTATAAGTATTTTCCTTGAGTAACAAAGTATTTTGAGAAGGCCAGTACAGCTGTACAAAATGAAATGTAACTCTTGCATATAAAGTACCAGCATGTTTTAGACTCTTTACTTGACCAGTTCAGTGATAGATTTAATCAATTTAGAAGCCTAGAACAGACCATAAAAACAATTAAGTATCCTGATGTAGTAGTCTACAGTAGTTTGGAATTAAATGGTTTCCAATGGATGCAAATTGATGATTTGGAGATGCAACTTGCAGAATTTCAAGATAGCATCTGGACTCAGGTGTTTGTCGACTTGAAGTCAAAGCTTGAGAATCTGGAAAGGTGCCGATTGGAGAATCAAGAGGAGTGCCAGTACAAACAGGAAATTTGGAGTGCCTGGAACCGATTACCAGACACTTTTAGCACCCTGAAAAATATAGCAATGGCTTTACTCACAATTTTTCCCTCTATGTACTTTTGTGAGACCTTATTCTCAGCGTTAAATAATATCAAAACCAACAAAAGAAACAGATTGACAGATGAAGTTAGTAGCACTTGCTTGGGCTTGAAGTGTACAAAATACCAACCTTCAATTGAAGATTTAGCCAATGAAATTCAGCAACAAAAAAGTCACGAATAGGCGGGTTAGTTAAAGAATTCTCCCTCCCCCTCACTTATCTTCGTTCTCGGCACCCCATACAAGTTAAGTAATATCAAGACCAACAAAAGAAACTGTCTGACAGATGAACAAAGAAGTCACTAAGCAGGTAAGTTAAATAATTAGTTTTTGGTTTATTTAATACAGTTATATATTACAATTATACATTTTTGTTATTTAAACTATAAATATTGCAAAATTATGTTGTGTTTTTTTTTTTTTCTCAAAGTGACACACCACCCGAGTTATGCTCTTTTTTTTTTTTTGGGTGAACTTTGATACACCAAGCTCAAAAGGTTGCCCATCACTGCCATAAATGATAAAGAAATAATGTGGTAAAATATTTTATATTTTGAGAAAACAATCTTTTTAAAAATAATCAGCTTTATTTTAAACTGTAAATGTATTTCGACTTTTCAAATAAACTTGGGAGTAACAATATGTTTAATTTGAAGAAGACACAAGAGGCCAATTATTTTGAGAAGAGATGACTTTGGGCTTCCACTAGATTCAATTTTCATGGATTTATCTCCTATTTTGTAAGAATAGATCAGCTGAATACTTATGAAATAAAAATCTTTCTCAATGATAATTTCTCCATAGCATCATGTTTTAATTGCAGTTGTATTGTAAGTATTAAATATTTTATCAATTACTAATAAAATGTTAGTAAATCGCTTAGTTAGAACAGAACTTATGACTGGTTTTACTTTGGTAACTGTAATAGCCACTAATCTTAACTTCTAGATTTTGAGTGGGATGAGTTTTGTTTTGATTTATTTTGACATTCTTGTATTCTTTTTTCCATTTTAACTGTCTTAGTTAGAAGTCTTTTCTTATTCTATTTTTCATTTTAACTAACTTAGTTTAGAAGTCTTTTCTTATAGGAGGGCTTTCTAAATGCAAAGTAATTCCTTCTTGCATTTTTTTTCCCCCTTGCTACCAGGTAGGTATGAGTCCTTTTCATTGCAAAGGTGGGATAAAGACAGACTTAGCTATAGGAACAGAGGAAGGGGGCAGAAAAATAAGGGAGATTAAATGGTAGCAGATGAAAACATTTTACTTAAGGCAAGGAGGTATAAATAAAAACATTAACTTCATAGGAAATCAATGGATAGAATGATTGCCTGACTGACTGAATGAATGAGTGAATAGATAAATATTGAAATAAAAAGCATAGGATAAAACAAATACCTTTGTAAAACAAACATAATCTCATGAATAGAAAGGAGTGAAATCCTCGTGGAAGGTATTACTGTCAAAATATCTATTCAGACTTTTCATACTTTAGATAAAAGCATAATCTGGGGCCATGAAAATATTCTGGTATTTTCTTTGTAAACATAATTCTTTGGGGCATGAAACTCCAAATGATATCAACTTTATATTTCAATTATAAACCAAATTTAAATTATTTTAGATTAAAAAATGGGATGCATCTTCATTTAGAAGCCAGATGTCTTATTAAATATAATTTCCTCTGTTGGCTGTTTTATATTTAGGGCAGATTTAAAACATGAGTAGCTTCTGTGCAATATAATTATACCCCATGTGGGGTTTTCATGGTCGTGGGAGCTGGAATATGGAAGTAATTGACAAATCTGCAAAAACAGTTTGTTTTTCCCTGTGTCTAAAGGAGTCGCTTAAATCTTAAATCAACTATCATTTTCTTTTGATATTCCAGAGCCTTGTATTGTCTAGATTATGTTGAATTGATTGATATATCCATTCAGAGTTTCCTGTTACGGCTTTCAGAAAAAGCTTCTCATTGCTCTATCCAACATTTAGCCATGAAATGCTTCCTTGGTGCAGAATTTACAGATTTCACAATTTTCTTGGTCTCATAAAAGCATTAAAATGAATGCAGTACCTTTAAAGGCAGAAGTAAAAGCTACATGTGGTGTTTGGGAGTTTAAGTTCTCTTTGTTTCTTTATATATGTACATTCTGGTGAAAGAATGACTTCTTTTGCTTATTGATTGCTTTCATTTTGCTCTTTCTCCTCTTAAAAAGAAAAACTTAATGCATATATATCCCAATGGGATGTGTTTACTGTCCTCTTTCTGCTATTTATGTTTAATGAAATTGGAAATCATGGGCAACTATCAAAT
Source organism: Antrozous pallidus (assembly GCA_027563665.1). NCBI lineage: Eukaryota > Metazoa > Chordata > Mammalia > Chiroptera > Vespertilionidae > Antrozous > Antrozous pallidus. The sequence continues at coordinate 65,140,262 of CM050511.1, forward strand.
CTTGGCAGTAAGTGATTGCCTGGTTCTTAAAGTGCATTATCCAGTGGATAGAACCATAGAATTTAAAAGCCCTGTGCTTATCTAGTCTAGCAACCTGTCCAGTATTCTCCAGTATTCTCATTCTAGGGGTTCATACAGACCATATCTGGACACTGGCACTTGCTAAGAACTTATGAATCTTAAGATAGCCCATTCCACCTTGGAACAACTCTGTTGTCCTACTCTTTTTTTTTTAAACATTCATTTATTGATTTCAGAGAGGAAGGGAGAGGGATAGAAACATCAATGATGATAATCATTGATTGGCTGCCTCCTGCATGCCCCCTACTGGGGATCGAGCTCACCACCTGGGCATGTGCCTTTGACCAGAATCGAATCAGGACCCTTCAGTCCATGTGCTGATGCTCTATCCATTGAGCCAAATCAGCTATGGCAATAATTCTTTATTAGGTTATGCTGAAGTTTTCCTGAAACTTCCATTTATTGATCACATTCTACCTGATGGCAACATATAGAAACTTCCTATCCCAGTGGTTAGCAAACTCATTAGTCAACAGAGCCAAATATCAATAGTACAACGATTGAAATTTCTTTTGAGAGCTAAATTTTTTAAACTGAAACTTCTTTTAACGCCACTTCTTCAAAATAGACTCTCCCAGGCTGTGGTATATTGTGGAAGAGCCACACTCAAGGGGCCAAAGAGCTGCACGTGGCTCGCGAGCCACAGTTTGCTGATCACTGTCCTATCCCATTTCTTATATAGCAACCCTTCATGTATTTGAAGGCAGCTGTTTTGCCCATTTGAGTCTTGTCCTTCCCATCTATAATAATAAAAACATAATATGCTAATTAGACTGGACAGCCTAATGACCTTCCGACATCATTCTGGACCTCCTTCTAGATAAAGCCATGATAGCGGGGGCCGAGACAGAGGTGGTTAGGGGTGATCAGGCAGGCAGGTGAGCAGTTAGGATTGATGAGACAGGCAGGCAGAGTGGTTAGGGGTGATGAGGCAGGCAGGCAGAATGGTTAGTGTTGATCAGCCAGGCAGGCGGGCGAGTGGTTAGGAGCCAGTAGTCCTAGATTATGAGGGGGATTTCTAACTGCCAGTTTAGGCCCAGTCCCTATAGATCAAGCCTAAACTGGCAGTTGGACATCCCCTGAGGGGTCCCAGATTGTGAGAGTGTGCAGGCTGGGCTGAGGGACACGCCCCCCTCCCCCATGCATGAATTTTGTGCACCAGGCCTTTAGTATTTAATAATCTCAGTTCCTTCAGTTGTATATCATAGGAGTCCTCTGTCCAGCCTCGTCACTCAGGAGTTCTAATCTTATCTCTGCTAGAAAGTTGGTATGACCTGAGTTCCATTGATGTTTTTATCAATATACTAGAGGCCCGGTGCATGAAAATTCATGTACTGGAAGGGGCGGTCCCTCAGCCCAGCCTTTCCCCTCTCATAGTCCAGGAGCCCTCAGGGGTGAGAGGTGACCGGGCAAGCAGGGGACGGCAATGCCTGCATCATACCTCTGCTGCTGCCATTGCTGGCAGTGCAAGCCTTGGCTGGCCCTGGTTAAATGAGCCTTGGGCTGGCGCTGGATGGCTGGGGGGCTGAGGGAACTGGGGGACTCTGGAGGCAGGCACACAGAGCATCTGGGCCCACCTGCTACCCCGGCGGGGCTGAGGGAACTGGGTGCTGCCATTTTGTGGTTGTGGGTGCTGCCATCTTTAAGAGCATGGCAGTCAATTAGCATATTCCCTCCTTATTGGCTGTGGACACCACCATCTTTGAGGGCAGGGCAGTCGATTAGCATATTACCTCTTTATTGGCTGTGGGCACTGCCATCTTTGATGGTGGGACAGCTAATTGGCATATTCCCCCCTTATTGGCTGTGGGTGTCACCATATTTTGTGATGGCGTGGGGTCAATTAGCATATTCCCTCTTTATTAGATAGAATTTTGAAAAACTATTTTGTTTTAACTTTTAACCATTTTTAAAATTTAATAATAAACTCTTTTTTTTTAAAATCCTCACCTGAGGATATTTTTCATTGATTTTTTTAGGGAGATTGAAAGAGAGAGGGAAAGACAGAGAGAAACATTGATGTGAGAGAAACACATTGCTTGGTTGCCTCCTGCATGAGCCCCAACCAGGGCCTGGGCCATGGAGGAGCCTGTAACTAAGACACATGCCCTTGACCAGAATCAAACCTGGGACCCTTTGGTCCACAGGCCAATGCTCTATCCACTGAGAAAGCAGGGGAGGGTGGGGATAAGGAGGAGAGTTCAACCAAAGGACTTGTATGCATGCATATGAGCCTAACCAATGGACACAGAGAACAGGGGAGTGAGGGCATGAGTGGGAGTTTGGGGGGAGTAACAGGGGGATAAGAACACATATGTAATACCTTAATCAATAAAGAAATTTAAAAAAGAATAGCTGGGGCAATAAAGAAACTCTTCAAACTCTATTTTATATATTGAAAATGCAAAAAAAGTATATATACCTGAATTGTCAAACAACAACAAAACTCCAGACTTAGTGAAGAGACTTTATTTGTGAAGATTATTGCAACATGGGGAAAGGGACTATTGCTATAAAGAGAATGTTTTGACCATGAGATCTGCAAATATCTCAAGAGTTAGGCAAAAAAGGATATTCTTTTCTAGACAGAATGGGAAAGTGGGATGAAATGGTAGCAAGATGGGATAATAGAGCCAAGAATGGTCTACCCTGAGGTCAGTGTATTCTCAGGAAGTCCTGTAAAGGAGCAGTTGTCTGCTGCCAAAGTTCAGGGACTTGGGGTAGAAGAGATGTAAACCACAGTTTAACAAGCATTTTGTTCCCATCACTAAGGACAAGCAATTCAGCTAATCATTCATGAGACTAAGAGTGGAGATTTGGAGGCAAAGAAAAAGAACAGGAATTCTGTAGCTGACCATGCCTAAGGTACTCAAGGGGGACATCCAAGAGTCTTATCTAATTTATATGGGGAGCAGTGGTTCTTTTAAGTAAGCTATTTTCCTGAACATGGGGTGGGGGAATTTCTTTAAACATGGTTGTTTTCCAAAAACTCAGGGATCAAATAAACCTCTATATTGTCATTGTTACTGTTCATCACTGATTTATGAATGTCAATATTTTTTGCCATATTTGCTTAGAGACATAGGGTGGAGGGAAAAAGGGAGGGGAAATAGGGCACATCTGTAATAATGTCAACAATAAAAAATAAACTAAAAAATAAATATATATTATAGTTACAGTGAATCTATTTAATTTCTTTAACTTTCTCTCCAAAGCTATTCACTGTCATTAAGTATCTCTTTCTGACATGTTTTTAGACTTTGCTGCTAGGTATGACCCACCAAAAACACATGTGCACACACACACACACACACACACACACACACACACACACACAGTATTGCTTGATGTGTTTTAAATTTATTAAGTGGTATCCTTCAGTATCCCCACTAATAAAAGAGAAAGATGTAAATTGATCATACCTCCCACCTGCCAATCAGGAGTGAGCATGCAAATCAACCCAACAAAGATGGTGGGTTAATTTGCATAACCAGGGAGGGGGCACAAAGCAGCCTAGGTTCCAGGGATGCATGCCAAGCCCACAGCCTCCTGGGACCCTCACTGGTCTCAAGAGGCAAGGGTGGCTTCACAGCTTGACAGCAGACAGCAGGGCCTGCTTGGCCATAGCCGTGGTGACCTGTGAACAGGAAGCGCAGCCTGCAGGCAGCACCCAGCAGGGACTACTTGCCCATCGCTGTGGTGTAAAGCAGGCAGGCCCCAGAGAGCAGAGAACTGTGGGGAGAAGACCTAAGCTGTCAGTAGGACATTCCCTGAAATCTCCCAGATTGGAGCAGGTACAGGTCGGGCTGAAGGATCCCGCCCTATACACGAATTTCATGCACTGGGCCTCTAGTCTATATATGTAAAAGCCAAGCAACTGGAACACTAGAACGACCAGTTGCTATGATACACACATGGCTGGCCAACTGGCCTGATCAGGGGATAGCCCCTTCTCCCTGCCGGCCCCTGCCAATTTAGGGGTGGGGCCAGCCAACTGCCCACAACTCCTCCCCCCTGCCAGCCCCATCCTCAATTGGCCCCCAACCTTCCATGTCCCCTACCCACTGCAGGCCTGATCAGCCCCCATGGGGTTGCCGCTCAGACCCCACCCAGACACGAATTCATGCACTGGGTCTATGTATATATCTTTACCAGGAGTGGGCACTTTTTGTCCACCCCTGTATATACGTCATAGAATATGTCTGTATATATCCATGTCTCACTCTATGGAAGTTAGACACTTAGATTTAAACATTTTTTGTGTACATTTAAACTTTTTTACATGCAAAAGAATTTCCTTAGGGTATAAATCTAGAAATGGAGTTTCTAGAACTTTACAAGATACTATCAAAATTTCCCCAAAGTATCTCTACCAGTTTAATAGATCCTGTCAGATTTTTTCTTTAAGTTGTACCAATTCTATTTACCTCCTTCCTCCAGTAATCTATGACAGTTTCTTTTGCTCCACATTCTTATACTTTATATTGTCAGACTAAATTTTTTGCCATATTGTTAGGCATACATGGGTATATCTTTAAAAAAATATATATTTATTGATTTTTTACAGAGAGGAAGGGAGAGGGATAGAGAGTTAGAAACATCGATAAGAGAGAAACATCGATCAGCTGCTTCCTGCACACCTTCCCCCAGGGATTTGCCTGCAACCAAGGTACATGCCCTTGACCAGAATCGAACCTGGGTTCTTTCAGTCCTCAGGCCGACGCTCTATCCAGTGAGCCAAACTGGTTTTGGCATACCTGGGTATATCTTCGTGTTTTAATTTTTAGTTCCTGATTAGTAATGAGGTTAGGTTTATTTTAGTATATTTATTGACCATTATTTTTTTATTTGTGTGATAGAGTTATTTATGTTCTTTGCCAATTTTTCTCTTGTTTTTTTTCTTATTGAATTATAGATATTCTTCATGTCTTCCATATAATAATTTCTTTGTTGATTATTTACATTGAAAATATCTATAGCTAGATCTGTTTGTTTATTCTCTCTCTCTCTCTCTCTCTCTCTCTCACACACACACACACACACACACACACACACACACACGCACACAGAGTTTTAAAATTTGAATGTTGCTAATTGTTTCAGCCAGCTTAAGGTAAATCATGCCCTAGTAACAGAAATCTTAGGGTTTACTGTAACAAAGTTTATTTTCCCCTCGTATTCACATGTTGACAGACTTTGCCACATATCTTTTCTACTCCAGAGACCATAGGTAAAAATGCAGCTGTTATTTTGGTCATGTTGGTCTTGTGTCAAAGAGAAAAGAGAGACTTGCAGACCCACAAGAATGCTCTTAAAGCTTCTGTTTGCAAGTGGCAAACATATCACATTATACCCACGTTTCAATGGCCAAAGCAAGTGACAGGGGTGAGGGTGTATAATCTCCCACAGGTGAACCTGATGGGAGAGGCAGCAAATATTTACACAGTGGTGCAACTCTCCCAATCCCCTTCTTTACACACACACACACACACACACACACACACACACACACACACACATATGATTGATTTTTTACAGAGAGGAAGGGAGAGAGATAGAAATTTAGATGAGAGAGAACTGGGGATGTGCCCGCAACCAAGGTACATGCCCTTGACCGGAACTGAACCTGGGACCTTTCAGTCCACAAGCTAACACTCTATCCACTGACTCAAACCGGTTTTGGCTCTCCCAATCCCCTTCTTTGTGGTCTGTGCTTTTTATGCCATGTTTTAAGAAATAATTCCCTAACCAAATGTCATAGAAATATTCTCCTATATGTTCTTTGAAAGACTGGATTTTTACACTTGTGCTTTTTATCTATCTGTATTATTTTTGGACATGGTGTGATATATAGCTCCAAGTTTATTTTATCTTTTTTTTAATGGATAATCAAATATGCCTACCAGCATTCATTGGCCACTCCAGCCCTTTTCCGTTGATATTTGTAATGTGATATGCGCCATATCTTCAGTACTCATGTACATGTGGTTTCTTTCTGGCATTTTAAATAGATTCTATTTGTCTTCTTGTGTATGCCTATGCCAATTGCTATAGATAATTTTTTTTAAATTCAGAAATATATCCAAGCATTGTTCAGTCTTGGGGTTTTAATTATTCAAGGGAGACTTTTTTCCCACCTGGGTGCAGTCAGAGTTTTTCCTAGTCGATTTCCTATCTTGGAGAAAGCCTGTTCCAAGACTTGGTTTTCTGTGTCCTCTCTCCTGGCTCCACCCTCCAGATTCCAGGCACTGGCTTCTTCTGTTTCATCTTAGGATTTGCATTTCTGCTATATTTCTGGCACCTGAGACCTACCTTTTTCATTTATTATTACTAAGCTGTGGACACTAATTTGGGACTTGCAGTTTATTCTACATTTTGTTATGTTGGTAATGTGAGGAGAGTCTGTACAGCTTCATCTGTTCTGTTGTTGAAACTTACAGGAGACTCTGAAAATCTATAATATTTAAATGAGGGAAGATGTAATGGTAGATGTAGTGGCAATTTGATTGACAAAAGAGATATTTTATGGATCACAAACTTCCTAGAGTGTCTCAAATGATGTAGTGAAGAAACCCACTTTTAAAATTAATTTAAAAGCTATTTGTTACCCAAGCTACTTTAATAGGCAAGCTTAGCTATAAGAAATTCTCTAATTTAGTTTCTTGCTATGGTGTGTTGAGTTTAATGTCTGCCAGTTTTCTCTGATTATTCTCAATAACTAGTAGAAACTGAAAGAATCTTTCAAGTTTAACTGTGTGTGTGTGTGTGTGTGTGTGTGTGTGTGTGTGTGTGTGTGTGTGTGTATGTGTTTGCAGAAAGGAAGGGAGAGGAAAGTTTTTCTTTTGTTCCTGCCCTCTCCCTACAGCTACTTTCCTGTCTGCAAGAATTTCTCTCTTGCAACCTTAGAGTGAATGTGACCGTTATGTGTAACCTAAGGGTCTAATGCCTGGATAGGTCCTAACCACGTAATAGAAAGATTTCATTATCCGTCCTTTTGAAACAGAGACCACTTTACTTTAGTACTAGTATATTTAGGTGGCATCTTAGCCATTCCTGCTTCTAGCCTGCTTGCATGTTGAGTTCCTAGTCATGGCTGGGATCTGCCTTAGTCCTCTGCATCTTTTGCTCTAGCACTTGACTTAGTAAAATAAAGCGTAAGTGTGGCTGCGGACTCTAGAGCCATATGTCTGGATTCAGGTCCTGGCAGGACACTTGTCAGTTGTAGGATCTTGGGCACCTCACTTAATCTTTCTGTATTTCTCTCCTCATCTGTAAAAGGGATGTAAAACCAATAGATACCTCTTGGGGTTATTGTGAGGGACATATAGTAACTGGCTGTCCAGTATCCTGGGATTTCTTTTCCATTTTTGTGTACACATGTTCTAGATGATCTGTCACTCCCAAGCCAACACCTCGTATCCTCATTGTGAACTGCCCTTGGCTGCCAGAACCTGCTTTACCTACATTTAAGACCCTAAAGTACTTGGGAATTTATCTCCCCCTCTACCTGTCACCCCCCATCCTTCAGCCTTTAACCAATGATTGACACTTGTGGAGAATAAATACTCCATCTTTCTTCCCTCAGCCATCAGACTGGGTGACGCATAACTCTGAGATATGCTTTACACCAGAGCCCCTGTGGAATCGAGTTACCCTCCCTCCAATATGGATCTCACTTTTGCTTGGCCTCCTTTACTTTCTGGTCCCACTTTTCCTGAAAACCTTTTTACTAAATCACTTTTATACAAGTCCTTGCCTAGGTGTCTGGTTCAGGAGAAGCCAACTTAAAGCAGTTTATTTGACTTACTATTTATATAAAAGTGCTTTGCACATAGTATGTCATATAAATGTTGGCTTTATTATTCATGTTATTACTATGCTGGTCTAAGGCAAGATGATTTGGGGAAGTCCCTTTTCCTTTCTGCCTCATCCCAAGCATCTATTTTTTTTATTGTATTTAATAATTCACAACAGGACTGCTAATATAAGGCTGTTGTGTATCAGCTTTTTAGAAGTTTGGGAAGAAAAATGTAGGACATGAAAGCTTAAAACTGAATGATGAAAACAATTTATTTCTAGAGGACTCTAAAAATAAACAGAGTCTGGCTTTGCCTCCTTTGTTTGTGGTCTATTCTCTTTGATCCTGGTGAGGGCAAGCTCCTTTAAGTCTTTGTGGTATAAATCCCATCCTCTTCAGAAAACTTCTGTCTACTCACAGGATCTTTCTAAAACATGGCTGAATATAATCCTTTCCTTTGATTGACTGAAGGGGAATAGTACCTCAGTATTTACATCCAAATAGCATGTTGGACACTAATTACATAGCCTTTTACAATATGTGGGAGAAGAAAAGGAAAATAACTTTTAATGGAAACAATAGTTTTGAATTTCAGGACTGCAAACATTAAAAGGGTTTGGTTGGTAAACATATTATTTTGCAAGCCAACATTTTAATGTTCTTTATGAAAGAGATGGAACCATTTGCTTTAAGACTTGAGCCATTTCATGCCAACTTTGAACCCAGATGTGCTATATTGTAAGTGTTCAAATAGCTGTATTATATGAAATTTCAGAAAACTGGTTTTGCCATGGAAATATTATTATACCTATAACTATGGGTAGGCTCTTGTGGTTTTGTCTCTGCCCATAAAATCAATCAATAAACAAAGCATTGAAATTCATACCCCATTGGTAATGGAAGAAGAAGAGACAGAGATAAATGTGGCATTTCAGTTATTCTAAAATAAGACTATTTCTCCCATTTTCAGTTATAAATTAATATAATGCTTTCATTTTTTAAATAGACTCTTACAAAAGATTTCAATTTAGACAAATTTTTGAATGATGATGAAAAATATATAGCTTAGGTTTTGAAGTATGTGATATGAAAGAGCTATGTCAAAGTTGTGAGCTTAAGAATATTTGGGGATATTCTGCGAATTTCAAGAGGGAATGAAACTATTATGCTGATATTTCACAAAGACTAATCTCTACCATTGCTGGAAGTCAATCATTGTTTTAATGATAGCTGTGGACAGGAAATTTGGAGGGCTGGTCAACCTTAATTGCTCTGAAAGGTCAGAGCTAATTACTGGATATTGGTGGTTAAAGCAGCCCCCACCTGTTAGTCCTAAGGAGATTCACTTATTGGCTTTTATTGGTGTTTCCTGTGTAGGGGATATGGGTGTATCTTATGATCTGAATCTTAATAAAAGGGATGGTAAAGCCAGAGCAAATAGTAGTTCTCCCACTAGAGTTGGACTACCGCCTGGCCTCCACTTCCAAATTAATGTTTTTCTAAGTCTCTTTCATTTGCATGTAGGCTTCTCCAGAAAACCTAATTCTAAATGGAGGACCCTGAATCACGAGGGACGTGAAAAGGGGTTCCCACATACCATGAATTTACTAAACTGCAAGAGACATTTCTAGTTTTTAGTTGTAATGATTGAAGATCAGATTTATCATTGTGTATTAGTTTCTATTGCTATTGTAACAAATTACTACAAATTAATTAATTAATTAGTTTATTTAAAAATCTTTATTGTTGAGAGTATTACAGATGCCCCCTGTTGACTCCCTCCACCAGGTTCCTGCCCAACCCAGGCCTTCACCACCCTATTGTCTGTGTCCATAGGTAATGCATATCTATAATAATAAAAGCATAATATGCTAATTAGGCCAGACATCCTTCTGGATGACCTTCTGAATGAAGCCAGAGGTGTGAGGAAGCCTGGGTCCCGGGTGCCAGAGGGAAGCCAGTGCCAGCAGCCAGGGGAAGGAAGGCCTACTCTTGCACGAATTTTGTGCATTGGGCCTCTAGTATACATATAAGATCTTCTGATTGGGTGTTTTCTGCTTCCTCACATTCCAAATCATTGGTTTGAGTCTCAGAATCCTCTGCTCTACTGTTGAGTCCCTATAATTATTCTTTATTTCAGTTAGTGTATGATTAATTTCTGACCAATCCTTTTTTTTTTTTAATTCTCGCTAAGATCCTTGACAGTGTCACTAAGTTCCTTGAAGCTCTCAGTAAGTCCCCTGAAACTCTCATTAAGATCCTTGAGCAACCTTACAACCATTATTTTGAACTATGTATCCAGTAGTTTTCTCACTTCCATTTCTTTCATTTGTGACATGTTTCTTTACCTGTGCTCTTCGGCTGCTTCCTTGTGTTTGTTTCTATGTGTTAGAAAGAGCTGCTATGTCTTCTGGAATTGGTAGAGTGGCCTTGTGTGATAGGTGTCCTATAGGGCCTAGTGGCTCAATCTTCCCAGTCACCTGAACTGGGCACTTTAGGTGCACCCCTGTGAAGGCCGTGTGCACAGTCTTGTTGCAGTTGAGCTTTGATCGCTATTGGTGTCACTGGGAGAAATTTATTTCCAGGCCAATTCACTGTGAGGACCAGCTGCAACTACAGTGTAAGAGCTGCTGTGCAGGAGACACTCCTATGGAGCAGGACTTGTTTCAGCAGGGCTTTGGTGCTTACTTAGTCTTTCCCTTGAGTGTGTTACTCGTGGATGTGTAGCATTGTATTTTGGTATAGTCTGAAGCTTTCCATGGGGTACACTGGCTCTGGGGCCTCCCAGGAGGTGCAAAGTCAGCCATTGCCTAGGGCCACCTGACAAGAGAGAGGTCTGTAGATGGCTGTATTGGGCTTGTAAGTGCCCAGTCAAGGCCCAGTTGTGAAGCAAGGCAGGCTGGTGCTAGTGCTGGGTCTTGGGCCTTTTATTGATAAGTTTGAGGTGCACTGATGACAGCTGCTGCCTGTTTGAGAAGTGTTAGCAGTCTGAAGCCTAAGCCAGGACAGCTGTTGAAAAGCTGTTTCAAACAGTTTTGGTGGGACTGCAAATTGAATGGGATATGGTCTCAGGGAATTACCAGAGTGGAGAGAACAGTGTACCTGTGAGGATGCTGCAAGATAAGATTAACATTTGAATTGGTGGACTCAGTAAAGTAATTGCCCTTCTCAATATGTGTGGACATTATCCAATTAATTGAGAGCCTGAATAGAACAAAAGGTAGAGGAAGGGAGGGTCCACACTGCATCACAGATTGAGTTAGGACCTATAATCTTATCTTTTTCTGCCCTGGATTAGGATTTACACCATCAGCTCCTCTAGTTCCCAGGCCTTCGGACTCAGACTAGACTTAATTATACCGTTGTCTCTCCTGGTCTTCAGCTAGCAGAAGATAGACCTTGAGACTTCTTAGCTTCCATAATTGTGTAAATCAATAGAATTTTAATTCTATGGGTTCTGTTTCTCTGGAGAACCCTTATTAACACAGCAAGCATTCCTCATTTCTCCCTTCCTGCCCTTGTGTCATTGCTGTCATTCATTTCACCATTACAAAAGCAATAATCATCAAATATACTGTTGCTATTATTATTTTTAATAAACTTATCTGATAGATCAGTGGTTGGCAAACCATGGTTCATGACCTACATGTGGCTCTTTGGCCCCTTGTGTGTACCTCAATCAGATCGAGGACGTTAGGAGTACCCTAATTAATGTACCTACCTATATGGTTTAAGTTTAAAAAATTTGGCTCTCAAAAGAAATTTCTTTTGTATTACTATACTGTTGATATTTGGCTCTGTTGACTAATAAGTTTGCCTACCACTGTGCTAGATCAATTAAAAATAAGAAAACTAAAAGGTTTTATTTACTTTTATTTAGTCATTTGGTCGGCAATCTCATTAGTCAAACAGAGCCAAATATCAACAGTACAATGACTGAAATTTCTTTTAAAAGCCAATTTTTTTAGACTTCTTTTTTTTTCTTTTTTTTATCTTTATTGTTCAGTTTATTAATTACATTGTTCCCTTTTTTTTCCCCCTATAGTTCCCCTCCACCTGGTACCCATCCCACCCTCCGCCCTCACCCCCCTCCACTGTCCTCTCCCATAGTTGCATGATTTTTGTCCAGTCTCTTGCTGCACTTCACACACACCCTTTCTCCCCAAGAGTTGTCAGTCCATTCCCTCTCTATGTCCGTGATTCTGTTACATTCACCAGTTTATCCCGTTCATCAGCTTATTAATTCACTTGATTTTTAGATTCATTTGTTGATAGATGTGTATTTGTTGTTCCTAGTTTACACTTTTATCTTTTTCTTCTTCCTCTTCTTAAAGAATATCTTTCAGCATTTCATATAATACTGGTTTGGTGGTGATGAACTCCTTTAGCTTTTTCTTATCTGCAAAGCACTTTATCTGGCCTTCAATTCTGAATGATAGCTTTGCTGGATAGAGTAATCTTGGTTGTAGATTCTTGCTGTTCATCACTTTGAATATTTCTTGCCACTCCCGTCTGGCCTGCATTGTTTCTGTTGAGAAATCCGCTGACAATCGTATGGGTGCTCCCTTATAGGTAACCAACTGTTTCTCTCTTGCTGCTTTTATTATTCTGTCTTTGTCTTTTGCTCTTGGCATTTTAATTATGATGTGCCTTGGTGTGTCCGCCGCCGCTCCTCCGAGTCACAGTGTCTTATTTTCACTGTGATTTGTGGAATTTTCACTCGGCCAGCTTTTTGGTGATTCTGGAAGGTATTTGTTCTTTCGTTAAGTTGTAGTATTAAAATTGTTGAGTATGACGGCAAGATAGATATTTTACCTATGCCGCCATCTTGATTCTCTCCAATTTTTTTAGACTTCTAACACCACTTCTTCAAAATAGACTCGCCCAGGCCACAGTATTTTGTGGAAGAGACACACTCAAGGGGCCAAAGAGTCACATGTGGCTTGTGAGCCACAGTTTGCCTACCACTGACTTTGTCTTTTTCTATTCCTCTTTTGTTATGTAGATCTGAGTTTCTGATCTTTGTCATTTCCTTCTCTCTGAAGAACTTCTCATAACATTTCTTTAGAGGCAACAAATTCTCTCAAATTTTGTCTGAATAAGTCTTTATTCTTTACTTTTGAAGGGTAATTTCACAGGATGCAGAATTCTAGGTTGATATTTTATTTTTCCTTCCAATGCTTGAAATATTTCACTTCACTCTCTTCTTGCTTGCATGGTTTCTGAAGAAAAGTGAAATTAAATACAATTTTTTGTTCCTCTGTAGGTAAGGTGCTTTTTCCCTCTGGCATATATATATATATATATATATATATATATATATATATATATATACACACACACACACACACACACACACACACACATACCAGAAGTAATATAGTGCTTTTCCCTAATTGGACTAGACATTCTTTTGGACATCGTTTCAGGCATCCTTTCAGGTGAAGCTGAAAGGACAAAGGACTATCCTCCATCTTGAGGGGCTGGTCAGCCTATCTCCCCTTCCCCCCTGTTGGGAGTGGCCACAGGGGTGCCAGGAATGTCCTGACTCCCCCAACCACTGCCTGAGCACACCAATGCAGCCCAAGGACATAGCTTAGGTCCAAATAAGGCATAACCAAAGTACTGGTCACTCCCTGATCCTTGTACTATGAGACACCCGCTGAAAAACCCTGACCTAATAAGGCTGTCTCTGTAAGCCATGTCACTTCTCTGGGACCACCCAGATGACCAACCCTTTATAACCTATTGTTCTTGCTGGGCTCGCTCTCTCGCCTCGCTGCTGTGCCAGATGAAGGTTGAGGGCCAAATCTGGATTTGAATAAAGGTTCTATGCTATTGCAGCTGATTTGAGCTCCCTGGTGGTCTTTGGGGATCATGAAATCTGGGCATAACAAAGCCTGAACCATAAAGAAGCCTGGGTCCCGGGTACCATTGGGTGGCCAAAGGGAAGCCAGCCCGGGTCCCGGGTGCTGGTGGTCAGCCCAAGGGAAGCAAGCCTAAGTTCTGGATGCCAGAGGAAAGCCAATGACAGCAGCTGGGGGAAGGAAGGCCTACTCTTGCATGAATTTTGTGCATTGGGTGTCTAGTATATATATATATATATTTGAAATATAATTGATTTAACGATATCTTTTTTCTTTGATTTTCCGAATTTTGACAATGACATGCTTAAGTGTGCAGGTTTTTTGTCCATTTATCTTATACTTTTTTAAAAAATATATTTTATTGATTTTTTTTACAGAGCAGAAGGGAGAGGGATAGACAGTCAGAAACATCAATGAGAGAGAGACATCGATCAGCTGCCTCTTGCACGCCCCCTACTGGGGATGTGACCGCAGCCAAGGTACATGCCCTTGCTGGAATCGAACCCCGGACCCTTCAGTCCGCAGTCCGACGCTCTATCCACTGAGCCAAACCAGTCTCAGTTACCTTATACTTCTATTATGTTCTCTGAGCTTTCTGGATCTGTGTAATTTGGTGTCAGACATCAATTTGTGAAAGTTCTTAGTTATCATTACTTCAGATTTTGCCTTTGTTACTTTCTTGGTTTGTTCTTCTTCTGATAATCCCATTTTGTAGTTGTCCCGTAGTTTTTGAATATTTTGTTCCCCTTTTTAGAATTTTTGTTTAAACTTTGCTTTTTAGGTTCTATTGATTTAACCTTAAGCTCAGAAATTCTTTTCTCAGTTGTGTCTAGTCTACTAATGAGCCCCTTTAAAGTCAGTCTTCATTCATTAGGTTTTTCTTTTATCTTTAACATTTCTATTTGATAGTTTCTTAGAATTTCTATCTCTGCTTACATTGCCCATCTGTTTTTCATGTTGTCTTCTTTTTTTCTCTATTATACCTGTTAGCATAATAATCATAGCTGTTTTAAATTCTGTAAATAGGCCTTCAGTGGTTTGGCGGTAAGATGTGGAGGCAGGGGCAGTGTTCTATAGTCCTATGAATAGGTCTCAGTCATTTAGTAAGCCTGCACCCCTAGTCTGCAGACTTCAGAAATGCTTTTTAGCTGCCCCCCCGCCACCTTTTTTTTTTTTTTTTTTTTTTTTTTAGGTGGGACATGATGGCTAGAGGAGATTGGAGTTAAGGATTGAGTGTCTAGAGTTTTCTTCCCCCAAGAAGATTAGGCTCTGATAAAGTCATAGTAGTTTAGGGCTGTGGTCTGCAAACTGTGGCTCGCAAGCTACATGAAGCTCTTTGGCCCCTTGAGTGTGGCTCTTCCACAAAATACCACACTGCACTGTTGATATTTGGCTCTGTTGACTAATGAGTTTGCTGACTACTGGTTCAGGATGAAGTAGTTTTTCCTGTGGGCATGTCTCATTAACAACAGAATTGCTATTGATTTCAGAAAGGATTATTTCCCCTCCCCCTGCCAGAGGCACAAAGGATTTTCCTTGAATCTTTACTTCAAGAACTTGGTAGAGTTCCCTGCTAATTCTGTGTGATCTTAGTAAACTATTTAACTTCCAAGTACTTTCTTTCCCCTTGACATAGGGTCAGTAATAATACTTATCTCATAGTTGTTCTAAGGGTTAAATTAACATATATATTTCTAATATATTTAAAATTTTTATAAGAAAAATAACATCACTCTCTTCTTGCTTGCATGGTTTCTGAAAAAAAAAAAAGTTAAATTAAATATCATTTTTTGCTCCTCTGTTGGTAAGGTGTTTTTCCCTCTAGCTTTTTTTATATATACTAGAGGCTTGGTGTAGAAAATTCCTGCATGGGTAGGGTCCCTAGGCCTGGCCGATGATTAGGGCCAATTTGTGGGGTGACCGGTAGGGCTATCAGGACAGGGGGAGGGGTGGCCGCTGGCACCCACCTTGGCTGGTCTGGCACCGCCTGCTCACCAGGCACCACTGCTCTCTCCCCACCGCTGCCACCATTTGGGGCCTGAGGGCTGGGGGCAGCTCCTGCATTGAGCATCTGCCCCCTGGAGGTCAGTGCGTGTCATAATGACTGGTCGTGCCACTGGTTGTTCCACCATTTGCTCAATTTGCATATTAGGCTTTTATTATATAAGATATATATTTATATATATTTATATATATATGTGTGTGTATATATATGTATATATGTATATATATTTATACATACATACATACTAGAGGCCCAGTGCACAAAATTCATGCACTGGGGGCATGCAGTCCCTCAGCGCAGCCTGCACCCTCTCCAATCTGGGACCCCTCAAGGGATATCTGACTGCCGGTTCAGGCCCAATCCCTATTTTCTTTCAGAAATATATATGGGATCGGGCCTGAACCGGCAGTAGGACATACCTTTCACAATCCAGAACTACTGGCTCCTAACTGCTCACCTGCTTACCTGCCTGTGCCCCTTACTGCTTCTGCCTGCCAGCCTAGTCACACCCTAAGCACTCCTCTGCTGGCCTGATAGCCCCTAACTGTCCCCCCCCCCCCCACCAGCCTGATTGCCCCCAACTGCCCTCTTCTGCTAGCCATCTTGTGGTGGTCATTTTGTGATGACATGGGGATGGCCATCTTGTGACCACATGGGGGCAGCCCTCTTGTATATAAAGGCATGATGGTCAATTTGCATATTACCTCTTTATTATATAGGATATATATGTGCATATATATGTTAAAATTTGAGATTAAGAAAGATTGAAATATTTTAAAAATATGGATGAACTTAAAAGTGACATTATGTAGGTTATTATTGTGACAAGTTATATCATATTCAAATCAAGGTAGACCAAATATATCTTCTGGCACTGCTTACTATAGCTGTGATTTTTTTTTTTTTAATGCCATGAATGCTTTTGCTTTTGGTGCTAAATTGATCAAGGGTAAAATGGGAAAGCAAAGCACTAGTTTCATTTGTTTAGAGGAGATAGAGATTGATTTGGCTTCCACCAGCATTTCCTAAGGAATGTGACCGTTTCTACAGAGCTTGTTTGATTTTTATCTCCATATTTTAATAACTCACAAGGAGACCTCCTTTTGTGTTCCTAGATTTTCAAATAAAAATCTTTTCAGGCATCTAGTGGAATTTACTACTGTTTCTTTTCATTACAAAATACCAGGAAACAGCAGGAGAGCCTTCAGTGGGGACAATAGAAGAAACCAGAATGCTCCTTAAATATGCCGCTTGTATGTCTTCTGCTTTAGCTTTGTCCTACGGTGTGGGTGGTGTCTGATCTGATTGACGCCTTAGTCCTTGTTTTCTAAACCACAAGAGTCTTTTTCTAATATATAAGATTGCTGTGACCTTGCATAAGGTTGCTTTGAAAAAGTACAATGCTTTTAAAGGATTTGGGAAATATATCTGTTTAGGAAAACGCTTGTTCTGTGCTCTGGTTGTCAGTAACGCTGAGACTATATACAAAAAAAAAAAAAAGATAAAGAAGATAAAGTCCTCTGTGCATCATTTTTCTAGGCGTAAGTGAAAAGCAATCTATAAAAGCTGCAGTTGGAAGCCTGAAGTTTCTGTTGTGAAATAGCTTGTCTTTGGGGTACAAGCTTTGTGGCTAAAAGATTCACATGGTTTTTGTAACCATGTTATGCAAAAGTAAGTATCTTATTCTAAACTGAGGGGAGCTGTTGAAGCACGAGTTCCTCTATGAACTCGATGCTTGTAGCAAAATAAGAATAAGGATATTTTAGCAATTGCAATGCAGGCTTGGGATGAATCAGTTCATTGCCCTCAAGGTAAGAGGTGCTCTATGACTAAGTGGAAAAGCCTAGGGAGTCCCAGGTTCACTTTGTAGAATAAACAGATAGGCATACACATTCAAGTCATATCGTTGCAAATATACCTACACAAATGTACCCCATCTCCTTCTCCTGGCATTGCTGAAGAATGAGGTTTTCTTTATAAAAATGAAGGTTATTCAACTAAATAGAATAGTTAAATATTTAATATGAATCTGCCTTCTTTAATAAGTGTACCAAATACATTTCAACTTTTTTTGATGAATCATCCATCACTATTAATAATTAAATATGTTTTTATTTCTCTGTAATGCTTTGCTTTGATTTCTTCCCCTTCACCATTACTAAAGCAATATTTTTACAGAAAATCAGAAATACAAAGAGGAAAACACCAATTATTACACTTCTCCAGAGAAAATCATTGCTAACTCTTTGTGTATTTTCAAACACACTCATATGCATATACATTCTTAAACAAATCAGAACATTCAATAATGTCTTTTGTGATTTGCCCTTTTCTCATAGAAATCTAGCATGAAAAAATATTTTGATATCATAGATCTATACCTGAAAAATTATTTTAAATGACTATATGATACTCAATTTGTACAGACATACTGTATTTTTCTCCAACAATTCCATATTATTGGTTAGGTTATATATTTGTATATTGATTTCAGAGAGGAAGGGAGAAGGAGAGAGAGAAACATCAATGATGAGAGAGAATCATCAATTGGCTGCCTCCTACATATCCACTGCTGTGGATTGAGCCTGTAACCTGGGCTTGTGCCCTTGACTGGAGTGTAACTCAGGACTCTTCAGTCTGCAGGCTGACACTCTATCCACTGAGCCAAACCAGGTAATGCAGTCCAACATTCTTATATCACAAACAACACTGTATTGAATGTACATGTGTGTACATATGTATAAATATATATCTCTATGTACATCCTTAATTCCTATAATAAATTATTAAATATGGAAATTACAAAGGAAAGAACAATGAAATTTTTGAGGATTTTGATATGTTCTGTTGACCAGGCCTCATATTCAGTTCATATATCTGGGCATGTCTACACAGCTAGTCTAGAGCTGATGTCCACTTTGACTGTTCTGTGTCTGTGCTGAACTGGTAGTTAAATGTCTTGAAATACTTATTTTTTTCAAACAATTCATAGGAAAGTTACATGAATGTGTATTCCCACTTAGATTTACATTTTGAAGAGAGATCAGATCTCAAAGTTTTCTTTTTATTCTTATATGAAAACAAATACCTGAAATGTTTGAACATAGAAATTTGGGGGCTAAAAGTAGATTCATTCATGGATTAAAATATACAATACGTAAAAGATTTAATCAGGCACTTGACTAAATATATACAAATAGAAACTAAAGACATGAGAAGGAGCTCCACATTAGGAAAATATAAATTAATCCAAAATGAGATAGGCCTAGGCATCTAATAGAATGAATAAAACAAAAATTAAAAAATAAAAACATACATTTACCATATGACCTAGCAATTTTGCTTCAAGGTATTTATCCAAGAGGATGAAAAACTTCTGTCTTCACGAAAAACATATATGCAAATATTTACAGTGGCTTTATCTATAATTGCCCCAAACTGGAAACTGTACAAATATTCTCAACTGAAGAATGGATAAAAAGTATGGTACATCTACACAGTAGAAT
Source organism: Antrozous pallidus (assembly GCA_027563665.1). NCBI lineage: Eukaryota > Metazoa > Chordata > Mammalia > Chiroptera > Vespertilionidae > Antrozous > Antrozous pallidus. The sequence goes on from CM050511.1 coordinate 65,159,519, forward strand.
ATTTCTCAAAAATTAAAAAAGGAATGATTACTAATACATGTAGGAATATGAATTAATATCATGCATAAAGACTCTACAGGCTACTTAATAGATGCTCCACTTATATTCTAGAAAGGGGAAAATTAAAGGGAGAGAAAACAGATCAGTGGTTGCCAGAGGCTAGAGATGGGGTGAGTAGATGACTTTAAATTTGTACCATCAATGAATTTTTAGTATGAGAAACTGGGAAATAGTGGTTGTGCGATATAACTTGTATGCATTTGCCAAAACTCATAGAGCTGTCCATTAAAAAAAGTTAATTTTACTGTATATAGTTTTCAAAGTAAAAAAAAGTGAAAAATTAAAATATTTCTATTTTAATATGAAAAAGAAAATACCATGCTGAAGCATCTATTATGGCTACAAAATGTGCATTGCATACTTCCAACCCAGGTAGTGTGACTGACCAAGGAGTCCAGATGCCGTGCTTCAAGTGTTTGCTGTATTTGCCAGTGTCTGAGCACGGCAGGTAGAATAAGGCAGGTCCATTCCTGGGGGTCATGATTTCTGATGGCCTTGTTAAACCTTCCATAGACTACACTGAAGTGTAGCACTCTTCCATCCAACCTTCCTTTAGTCCTTCTCTCATGGCAGACTTCATGGTGGTTATAGTTCTCCCAGACTCAACTAGTTTTTTACTCAATTTCTCTCATACAGGCATTTCCCCAAGTAAAATTCTCACAAGTTTAATCTTGTCTTGGCAGCTGCTGCTTTTAGAACTTGAAGTAATACAATCTTCAGTTTTGTACTGTACAATATGATCACCACAGAGATAAAATACATACCCACATTTAACAAATCTTGATGTATAATGTACTTTAATATACATCTTTTATACAAATTTTTATTAAAGTACAATATATATAAAGAAAAATATACATAAGTATATAGTTGTATGAATTTTCACAAAGTGAAAATATCACCCAGACACCCAGATCAAGAATAAAAACATTACTAGTCATTCAGAAGCTCCCCATTCCCCAATTTATGCCCTCTCTCAGTGACTTATTGCCTCTCAAAGCTACTCAGTGACTTGAATTTCTAACACCATGGATCTGTTGGCCTATATATAAATTTAATTAAGTGGCATCACTCACCATATATTTTGTTTAGCTTCTTTCAATTACCGTTAAGCTTGTGAAAATCAATCATGATGGTATATTTAGCAACAATTTATTCATTTCATTGTTGTGGAATATTCCACTAAATGAGTATACTACAATTTCTTTATATATTTTAAAATTACTTTTTTCCAATTAAATTTGACATTAAATATCATTTTATATTAATTTCAGGTGTACAGTATGTGGTTAGACAGTTATATAATTTAGTAATGCCCCTGATAATTCTAGTACCCACCTGATATCATGCCTACTTATTGTAATATTATTGATTACTAGTGGCCCGGTGCATGAAATTCATGCACGAGGCAGGGGCCCTCAGCCCAACCTGCCCCCTCTCAAATACTGGGAGCCCTTAGGTGATATGCAACTGATGGCTCACTCCCAGCCTGCCCAAGGCCTAAAGCCTCTGGTGAGGCTTTAGGCCTTGGGCACTCAGCCATCTCCCTGCTCAGCTCAGCTCCAGCTGCCTGTGACCACCCGGCCCCAGGGGCTGGGTGCTCACCTCCACTCCCGCGCCCCGGCTGCTTGCCCTACCCCCTGGCCACCTCCCATGCTCGCCGTGCCCCACCCGCCCTGGCCACCTCTAAGCTCGGGCAGCAGTGCTCCTGTGCTCACCCGACCCTGCCCTGCGCCCCAGCCATCTCCAAGCTCGGGCGGCCAGGGCACTGTGGCGCTTGCAGATGCTACTGCTTCGTCTCCACCCCCGGGGCCCAGCCCTTGCGCCACTCGGCCACACCCATCAACCCCACCCCCTCCTCCTGATTGGCTGGTAGCATAGCCAATCAGGAGCCAAGATACGGTCACATTTGCATGTTACTCTTTTATTAGGATATTCCCTATGCTATACTTTAATGCCCATGACTATTTTGTAATTATCAATCTGTACTTTTAAGAAATATATCTTTATGATTTCAGAGAGGAAGGGAGAGGGAGAGAGAGATAGAAACAGAAATGATGAGAGAATCATTGGTTGACTGTCTCCTGCACACCTGCTATTGGGGATTGAGCTTGCAACCCAGGTATGTGTCCTTGACTGGAATAGAACCTGTGACCCTTAAGTCTGCAGACCAGTGCACCAGCTACTGAGCCAAAACAGCTAGGGCCAATTTGTACTTCTGTTGTGGAGCAAATGTGACCACTGGAGTCCAGACCAAATTAAAATTTAGGGAGCCTTTATTAGCTGGCTAGCAACTGCTCTGCCTTTCTCCATACAGGGAGTCCAGAGAGCAGCCCCAACCCTTTGTGCAGGACCACTTTTAAGCACATTTACCACATCTTGCTTTTGCAGAGCAAGCAATTTAAGACAAAACAGTTTTTCTTAAATAATGTCAGGGTCATGTTATTGATGACCATGTTATTTACATGTTCATCATGTTCTTCAGAAAGCTGACAGTGTTCTGTCTTGCAAGGCTATTTTGTGAGGTGCAGCTGGGATTCAAGGCTAAGTCAACTAGGAGGAAGCATGCTTAAAAATTTTTACTCTCTAACATTTATTAATCCTTTTATCTTTTTAACTCAGCCATGGAACCCCCATACCCCCAAACTGATGACTTTCAGTTTGTTCTCTGTGTCTATGTGTCTATTTCTGTTTTGTTTGTTTTGTTCTTTAGATTCCACATATAAGTGAAATAATATAGTATCTGTCTTTCTCTGTCTGACTTATTTTACTTAGCATAATACCCTATCCATGTTGTTGCAAAAGTATACCACAATTTATTTATCCATTCTACTATTGATTGACACCAGTGTTTTTAATATTTGTGATCTATAAATAATGTTGTAATGAATGTATTTGAATATGTCTTCTGGTGCATATGTGTATGCATTCTTACTAGGTTTATCACTAGGAGTAGAATTGTAAGATCATAGGTTATGTATATATTCAGAGTGAGAAGATACTATCAAAATTTTTCAAAGTGGTTGCACTCCCACTAGCTGTGTATAAACATCCCATTTCTTCTACAGCCTCATTATCACCAATGCTTGATATAAAATTGACAAGGACACAACAGTAAAGAAAAATTACAGGCCAATTTCTCTCACAGACAAAGATGCAACAAATCTTTAAGTCATTAGCCAATCGAATCTAGGAATCTAAAAATGTAATATATTGTAATCCAATTTGGTTTATTCCAGGAATGCAAGGTGAGTTTAGCATTTGAAATATCAATTGATGTAATTCTTCAGAATAACGGAATAAAAGAGACAAATGATATATTTATCTAAATAGAAGGAAAAAGGCATTAGATAATATTTAACACCATGCTAAAAAAATTCTCAGCAAACCGAAGAGAAGGGAACATTATTAATTTGATAAAGAATATATATGAAAAAACTGTGGCAAACATAATTTGTAATGGTGGAATATGATATATAGATAAAAACAAGATGTTCTCTATTACTACCTCTATTTAATTTTTTTAAAATGTGAGGTCTTAGCAAAAACAAGGAGACAAGAAAAAATGATGTAAATAGTGGGAAGGGAGAAGCAAAGCAGTCATTTGTATAGATAATGATTGGATATGTATGAAACACAAAAGATTACAGGTAAATTTTAGAATTAATAAGTGAATTTACCTAGGTTGTTGGATACAAAGTCAGTATATAAAAATAAATTTTATTTCTACATACCAGCAACAAACTGTTGGAAAATGAACTTTTAATAAAGAAACATTTTAAAATGTCACCAGAAAAGGCTACATTGGTGCTTATACAAAATGACCACAGACTGGAATGCTTTTGGTATCCTCTTATTAAAGTTTTAGTAGTTTTCCTATCTCTTAACTCAGTTGGTTATTAGCTGCCATTTCTGTTGCTATCACTATGCTTTCTTCTAACTGCAACTTCTTTTAGTAATTTTCTGCCTCAGATGTGCAATGATTGGGAAGTCAATAAGTACATAAATTCAATCTTAATAACGTTGAAAGGATTTTAGCAGCTAGATTTTCATTTTGGCCATTTAGGTATTACTCAGAGCCCTTTAAATATCCAGGGTCCAGTTTTGCTCAAAATGATGGGGATTACCAGAAGTACAAACTCCAGGGTAGAGGGGTATTATTTTGTATCCATCTCTAGATGATAGAAGAGACTGATGAACTCTCTCAGTCCCTGACTCAAATAGGACATTTCTTAAAGTTTTCTGTGAGATTATTTCATCTTGAAAGTAAAGAAAAAGAACAATTGGGTTATTCTTCTATACAGGAATCTTGTGATTATCTCCCTTAGAACAAAAACTTGTATAAATATTTTCACTGTTTGAGGTTAGACATTGACCTCAATATGATTTAAAATGCCAATGACTCTTAAATAATGTTGCACTGGCTTAAGAAGGCTTTGCTTTTTCATATTAGTTGAATTTGGCTCAACTTAGTAAGATTATAACCAAATAAATACTATTAACCAAAAAAAGCTAATAATTATCAGAACCCAATGAGCACTGAGCCTCTAGGTAAAGTAACAGGTGGAACAGAGGGAGCTAGTGAAGATGTTGCCTTGTCTGAAACTACTGAGACTACATTTTTAAATACTTGAGCTCTCGTCAAAGCTTATTTTGACAGGAGTAACAATGCAGATAGTTTCTATTCTATTGTAATTTGTTGGATTTTATTCCAAGAATGCTAGTGGTAGCTCCCTAAATCGATTTCACTGCTCAGTAATGTGTCATGAATTTCAGTTTGGAAAACACTAATTTAGGTGACACTAAGGGTCAATCTTACTCCTTCAATGCTCTGTTAAATTGGAGCCTTGGCACTGGGCCCAGCCCAGCCCAGTCATGGTCTAGTAGTTATTAATACCTAAAATCTACCAGCCATTCATCCTGATCAAAGAAGGCCTGTATTGTGAGAATATTTTGACTCTGGACTACAGATGGTAAAATGAGATATATAATTAGTGCTATATCTTTCTTGGTTCACAAAGCTCCATTTATTAGTTTGTTTTCTACTTTTAAAGTGATTAATATAAAAAGTGGTCAATTTTATTAAAACATAGATGTAGGCTAGTGGAGATTCTAATAAAACAATCTAAGAACAAAAATAAGACCCCAAACCTGATCCAGAATTTATGCATTTGTGAAGCGGGGCTGAAAATCCTTAACTTACTCCATTATTATGGGAATAAATAAGATAATGAATATATGTAGACTTCTATCTAATAAAAGAATAGGCAAATTGAACATACCTTTACTACACCCAATAAGCCATGCCCACAAGCCAATCAGGAGCACTATGCAAATTAACACTCAAACAAGATAGCTGCTGCCCAAGGCTGGAAAAAAAGCCTGGTGAGGCTTTTTCTGACCTGGGGCAGGCCAATGCTGAGGCAGAGCCAGCCAGCAATTGGCCCCATGGCAGGGCAATCGCTGGGTGCCCAAGGCCGGAAAAGTTTCGCCAAGAGGCTTTTTCCGGCCTTGGGCAGGTCGGGGCTAGGCGGAGCCAGCCAGCGATCTCGGCTCCATGGCAGGGTGATCGCTGGCTGGTGCAAGGCTGGGACTGGGGCAACACCAGGGCTAGGGCAAGGCCAGGGCTGGGGTGGAGCCAGCGATTGGCCCCAATCACAGGGCCATGGCTGGATGACCAAGGCCTAAATTCTTGGCCAAGGCTTTAGGCCTTGGGCAGGCTGAAGGTGAGCGGTCAGTAGGACGTCCCCTGAGGGCTCCCAGTATGTGTGAGGAGGCAGATTGGGCTGAGGGATCACCTACCCCAGTGCACGAATTTCGTGTACTGGGCCCCTAGTCCTATGAAATAAAAGGCTAATTTGCAAATTGTCCCCTTGACCAGGAGTTTGACTGGGAGTTAGACCAAGGGGCGAGCTGGCTGGCCAACCATCCTCAGATTGGCCCTGATCGAGGTGAGCTGGCTGGACCCCGCCAGTGCACCCAGACTTTAGTAGCTACATATATAGCATGGAATAGATGGTTATTTACAAAGATAGCCAAATCAATTCTTCCCATCCCTATATTTATGCTGCTTTGTAACATGATTTGTCATTCCTTCCATTAATAGATGAAGTCTGTTCTCCCTCATTCATCCATCTAACCCACCTCCACTTGAGTCTGGGCTGGCTTTCAAACTTACTTTGACTAATAAAATGTCACTAAAGTGATGCTGCAGTGCTTCTATGCTTAGGCATCAGGAGGCCTTTAGTTTTGTTCTTATCCTCTTGAAATTCCTTGACTTCCATGTGAAAAAAGATTTCCTGAGAGACCAGGTGGAGACAGAGGCCTAACTGACAGCGCACACCAAGCATTAGACATGGGAGGGATTCATATTAAATCCCAATGCCCAGTGAGATGGCATTTGAAAGTGGGGCCTTTGGGAGGTGATTAAGTCATGAGGGTAGAGCCCTCAGGATGTGATTTGTGCCCTTATAAAAGAGGTCCCAGCCAAAACTGGTTTGGCTCAGTGGATAGAGCATCAGCCTTCAGACGGAAGGATCCCAGGCTCGATTCTGGTCAAGGGCATGTGCCTTGGTTGTGGGCACATCCCCAGTGGCAGGGGGTGTGCAGGAGGCAGCTGAGTTTCTCTCATTGATGTTTCTGACTTTTTTTTTTTTTTTTCTGTTACAGTAGGTACTTTTATTAGTGGTTGGAATGCAGTTACACGCAGGGATATGTGGACAGAACAGGGAGGGAGGAGGGAGGACTGGCAACAGGCGCAGCACATGGAGACCCCTGGCGGGAACCCCTCCCTCTCCGGGATCCTGGGACTGGACTGATGAACAGAGACATGAAGTCGGGGGCCTTAGGGTATGACAGAGAGAAATCCAGGAGACCAGGATTTCAACCAATCACCATGACCTAATCACCTGAGTTCAACCAATTTGGCAAAAGGCTCCTCAAGATGAGGAGACTGGGCAGGGAGATCTGGTGTGCACTCAGCATTTGCCCTGCACCCCTGCCCCTGAAATTGTCCCTTGGGTGGATTCAGTTTCTTTTCTTTCTTACAAAGAGAGCTGTGTCAATCACTGGCAGAGGGAGGGAAGAAACTCAGCCCAGCTTCGCCAGGCAGCCAGCCAGCAGGTTTCCCTCAGGCAGCTATTAGGGTTCTCCGCCCTCCTACTCAAAGCTGCCTCCCAGAATAGTCTCACTCCCTCACCAGGGTGCCCTGCTGGCCTCATGCCAGGAGCCACCCCTTGGGCACGAGTACCACACCCCACTGCAGCCATACCAGATAACAGAAGGCACTCCTCAGTGGCCCCATTTCATCTGTTGAGACAGGAAAAAACAAACAGACCCTTTAATGCACAGCCAGGTTAAAAAAAAAAATAGTAAACACATGTGGCAGCCTGTGTGCAGCTCTGGAGAAGGGGCTCAGTCCTGGCTTGAGCAGACACGTGTGAACGAGGGCCTTCAGGAGCTGGCCGTGGCTCCCGTGGACACAAACACCATGCCACCAGAAGAGGGAACAGGAAGCTGGATGCAGCCCACAGAGGTTGGGCCCCCTCGCAGGCCAGACACATCGAGAGCCCTGATGGGACTCGTCCCATCCCAGCCAGTGAGGGCTGGAGCGATTCGTTGCGCAGTCTTTTTGGGGGGGGCGGTTGTCATAAAAAAACCCGACTGCCCCTTGGCATACGGAGGAGTTGCCACAAATCTTCCGGATCCCCAGAAACCCGTGGTCATTGGATGATGGCAGGGTGGCAGTGACAGGACTTCCGGTCAGCCCAAGGGGCTGAGGGTTCTGACCCAGCTGCTGAGCACCCAGCAGGAGACCTTGCAGGGAGGTGGGGGGAAGGTGGGGCCTTTAAGATTCTGCCAGCTTCTTGTTGGTCTTGTTCAAAAGCTTCTTGAGATCGGAAGACATGAAGTAAGGCCTCTCGGCTGAGCCATCATTCCTCTCGAGGTCCTCCACTGCAGAGAGAGACCCCAGAGCAGGAGGCATGAGGGGAGCTCACAGAGAGGAGCCTCTGGGGGCAGGGGCCACAGCTGCCTCAGAGGGTTAGGAAGCAAGACACACGGGGACTGGAGAGGGCGGCTACAGTGGGCTCAGGAATGGGACACACAAGTTCTGCACACCCAGGCAAGGAAGCCCCACATGCACCCCCGGTCTACAGGGAGGAAACAAGGAGGCTGGCCTCCTTCTCTACTCCTCCTACTTATGGACTTCTGCTCGCTTCTCCTCCTCCGCACTCCCCTTCAAAAGGATGTCTCTCAGCTCAGGCGACATGAAGTAGGGTCGCTTGTGAGAGCCGTCATTCCTTTCCAGGTCCTCACAGAAGCAGAGGAACAATGTGTCCACACACATGCCGTAGAGGCTGAAGAAGCCATGGGCAATCATGTAGGAGCCGATGATCACAGTCAGTAAAGGGACCCAGAAATAATTGAAGGGTGGTGCTGTGTCTTGCATGACCCTAATCCGGTGGGTGAAGAAGAAGAAAGCCAGGATCCCCACACTGCCCACAATCAGAAGTTTGCCCAACAGGAAGAGGAAGTGAGCGACTTTGTCCAGCACAACCACTCTGATGATGTTCCTTATCATCAGGAAGAAGGCGTTCTTGGCTGAGGTGCAGAAGTCGGTACCATAGACGGCGATCATGATGTAGGCGTTCCAATTGAGGAATCTGACGAACTTCTCCAGACACCAGAAGCAGCATTTGAGACAGGTCACTAGGAACCTGGTAAACTTGTTGTCAGTAGCTTTCAGGCGCTGATCCAAGTACTCCAGCATCACTCGGATGATCTGCACCATGGCCAGAATGAGGGCACCAAAGGCCAGGGAGCCCGTGTGGTACCTGAGTGCCCGGCTGAAGGAGGAGAAGAGCGGGAAGGCAGGCAGGTCATCGGGTTTGTGCAGGGCCCAGTAGTAGGAGGCAAAGGCCCCAGCTAGCGTGACCTGGCCCAGAGCCAGCACGAAGTTGGCCAGCCAGAAGAACATGAAGGCATTAAAGATCTGTAGGACCACCAGGGCCTGGTGGTAAGCTGACTCACCGCCATAGAAGGCGAACTGGCAGTGGGCGCCAGGGCATAGGCGGGACTCGTTGGAGGAGGGGAAGGTCTCAGGGTTGCAGGTTTTCCCATTAACTGGGCAGGTGGTCACGTCGCAGAAGATTTTATAAACAGCTTCGTTGGAAGTGGACAGGAAGACGGCAGTGCCGGCCCAGTAGGTGATGCAAAGACACAGCAGGAAGAAGGTGACCAGTGGGTACAGCGGGGAGCACATCACATACCTCACAGCCCTGCTGGCTTCTTTGATGAGAGCAATGGCGATGAGAATTCTCTTCCGTAGAAAGATGAGCAGCAAGATGATAATGGCCTCCAGTACGCTCAGAATTATCAAGAAAGCCATCCAGGTCTGCCTCAAGTGCAGGTACACGTGGAGATCCGTCTGAAAGCCGAGATCCAGGAGGGAGACGTCGGAGCCGGCTTCGCCGCGCCGTGGGGCGTACTCCCTGTAGCAGTGAAAGATGCCGTAGCCCAGGACCAGAATCACCAGGACGATCATCACCCAGACCATAGTGTCAGCCAGGAAGCGGAGCAGCACGACGAACAGGAAGCTCATCACCATGGCGACGACCAGGCTTAGGACAATCCAGTACCAGGAGACGGTGTAATCTTCAAATATCTGCATGGCCAGCTGCCGAGCCTCCAGGACCCAGTTGGCCTTCTTGGCGCCCTCCACCAGCTCAGCGATGTTTCTCCGAACGCCGTGCCCGTCCTCATAGGTCGTCTCGTTGCCCACCGTGAGGACTCCGTCACGGGCGTGGATGGCGGGGAAGCATCGTTGGGCCAACGGCGTGCTGGGGATGAGGACAGCGGGGCAGTCGCCATCCCGGAGCACCTCCACCGCGCCCTTGTGGCCCTGCAAGCCGGGCACGCAGAACCGCTTGTAGTACCCGAAGACCGGGGACCGGCGGGCACTCAGGTAGGTGAGGTAGCGGTCGGGGCACTTCTCCACACAGATCTGGGGCGTGGGGCACTGGAATTCCAGCAGGACGAGGGGGCTGGCGCACTTGACGATGTTGAAATAGAACAGGTAGGGTTTGTTCGCATTTTTGGTGCCCTTTTGCCCGCAGAACTCGCCTCGGCTGTCCGTGGGGTACATCACTTTGCGAGGGTCTCCATGGCTCCAGGCCATGATCCCTACGGCCACGTAGCCCGCCACGGCCAGGAGGAGGAACACACAGCAAACGATGTCTGTGCAGCCCCGATTGTAAATGGGTCCTTTGAAGGTGGGATCGTACTTGTGCGGAGTTCCGTAGGCGCCGTCCTTCCTCTCGTCCTCCATGGCCACGGCGGGCAGGGAGCGGAGTTCGAGCCGGCGACCCCAGCCCGAGCGGGCGGGAGGCTCTGCGGGCTGCAGCGCCCCGCCCCCTGTTCCTGACTTTCTATCCCTCTCCCTTCTTCTCTGTAAAAAAAAATATCTATATCTATATATCTATATATCTGTATGTCTATATGTCTATATGTCTATATATCTATATATCTATCTCCATCTCCATCTCCATCTTTATATATCCATATATATCTATATCTCTATCTCTATCTATCTCTATATCTCTATCTCTATCTCTATCTCTATATCTATATCATCTATCTATATCATCTATATCTGTATCTATCTATATCTATATCTATTTCTATATCTATACCTCTCTCTCTCTCTCTCTCTCTCTCTCTCTCTCTCTATATATATATATATATATATATATATATATATATATATATATATATATCTTTAAAAGAGGTCCCAGAGAGAGATCACTTGCTATTTGTACCATTTGGGGACACAGTGAGAAAACAATCCATCTGTGAATCAGGAAGCAAACTCTGACCAGACACCATATTTGCTGGCATCTTGATCTTGGACTTTCAGCCTTCAGAACTTTGAGAAGTATACATTTGCTGTTCAACTCATCCAACCTATGGAATTTGGTTATAGCAGCTCAAATGGCTGAGATACAAGTCAAGTCTGTGTATTTAATTGTGAGACCAGCAGAAGAACAAAGTAGCTGAACCCAGCACAAACTATTGATTTACAGAGTAATAAGCAACACAAAATGGTTGTTATTCTAAGCTTTTGATTATTACACAGGAATAAATGAGTGATTAATATGACATATTATGTGTTCAATAAGTGGGTGTAAACCCTTGCCTCTTCAGGGAAGGTAAATTTAATTTTAAAAAAGTATATTGATTTTTTTTCAGAGAGAAAGGGAGAAGGATAGAAAGTTAGAAACATTGATGAGAGAAAAACATCCATTGGCAGCCTTCTGCACATGCCCACTGGGGACTGAGCCCCCAGTCTGGGGCCCTGCCCAGGAATCAGAATGGTAACCTTTAAGTTCATGGGTTGACTTCTACAGGGTTTTTACACGTCTTTCATGTGAGAGTGGAATGCGAATTTCAGTGACCAGAATGTAAAATTTTGAGCAGAAACCCTGTTTATTTGATCAGGTGACATGTACCTAACCTCCCCCAAGTAGAATTCACTTGGGCCCCCAATGTTGCCCAAATTATAAGTGAAAAGTATCTGAAAGTAATATTATTTTAATTCTCTTATTATGAACATATGTACGTTTTTAACATTTGTATTCCCTTTCTATAAACTGTTATTTATCATTTGCTCATTTAAAAAATTGAGATCTTAAAGTCTTATTGATTTGTAGAAACTGTATATATTGTGGGATTAGCTCTTTGCCTAATATAATAGAAATTACCCTTTTATTTTTAAAAAAATATTTTTAAATATATTTTATTGATTTTTTTTACAGAGAGGAAGGAAGAGGGATAGAAAGTTTGAAACATCGATGAGAGAGAAACATTGATCAGCTGCCTTCTACACAACCTCCACTGGGGCTATGCCCACAACCAACTTACATGCCCTTGACCGGAATCGAACCTTGTACCCTTCAGTCCACAGTCTGATGCTCTATCCACTGAGTCAAACCGGTTTTGGCAGAAATTACCTTTTTTAGATTGTCAATTGACTTTCAAAATTAATAGCCTTTTTTTTTTCATCTTTCTTTTCCGTTCTCCTTGCCTTCCTCCCTCTTTCCTTCTCTTCTTTCTTTTCTTCCTAAAGCCTTTTCTAGTCTAAGCTATTTAAAAAATATTTTAGCCTTTTAACATGAATGGCCTGGCTTTTATTCCTGTCTGTCAGGTTTTTAGCAAATATATGACAGCTGACATGATTTTAAAAAGAAGACATGTGAACCCTGCCTGGGTAGCTCACTTGGTTGGAGCGTGGTCCCCATTCACCCCCATATGCCAAGGTTGCAGGTTCAATCTCTAGTCAGGGCACATATAGGAAGCAATCAATGAATGCCTAGATAGGTGAAATAACAAATTAATGTTTTTTTTTCCTCTCTCTCTCTCTCCCTCTCTGTCTCTAAAATCAGTATATAAAAAGCACATGTGACTATTTCACACTACTGCTTCCAACACTTCAAATGGTTTTTTGTTGTTGTTGGTATTGCTGTTAGGATAAGGTGCTACATTTGTGTTTGAGACTTCTCTATGTAGGCCCTTGCACACTCCGGTAACCTCATTTTCAGCCACTTCCTTTCTTTTCCTCTCCTGTGCACGGCCCCTTTCCCCTCAGAGCCTTCCCACAAACTGTCACCCGTGCCTCTTAATGCATCTGCAACTTTGCCTGGATAATTTATTTTCTTCATGGCTTAGTTTAAATGGCACTTTTATAAGAACAGTTTTTCTGCCCATCAGATTAGGTTTTCTGTTATATGCCTTTATTGCATCCTGTAATAACCCTGATAGACCCTGAGACCACCATGCTATGTACATGATTAACCATATGTTTTGTGTTTTCAGGGATTCTCCCTCTTTTTTCCTCTTTCTGTTGTATTTCTAGCACTTCACAAAGGGACTGGTACATAGTAGATGCTCAATAAATAATTGTTTTAAAAGCATCTGCTGAATGAAAGAATAATTGAAGTTTGAGAATGAGACAGTGCAAAAAGATGAAGTCTTAGGAACATGCTGATGAATTCATACTTTATGCTATCAAAAATGAGGAGTCAATGAAACATTTCATAATAGAGATCAGTTTTACATTTGTTCTTTTTTCTCTTTTTACTGAATGTTGATTTTCAATCAATAATTATTTCTTCAGTATTTTTTATATGACCAAGAATATATATGGATGCAGATTATGCAAGTAATTGTTATAAGAGACTTACCATTTCTTCTCAATACTTTCTCCATCAAAAATGTATTTTAGTAATCTGAACCATATCACAGTATTTTATGAAATCGGTCAATATTATAGTATTAGGCGATCAGATTTTAATGGTGATGATATGCTTGGTGCTACTTCTGTGAAGAAAACAAAACACTTATGTGAGTACCAAGTCTTGAAGAAAAAGTTCTATTTGTTGGGTTACATTTTTTTTTTTTAGAATCTAGAAATTATTAGATAACTAGAGGCCCAGTGCATAGATTTGTGCACCGGTGATGTTCCTCAGCCTGGCCTGTGCCCTCTCACAATCGGGGATCCCTTGTGGGAGTGTTAGACTGCCAGTTTTGGCCCGATCCCTGCAGTCCAACATCCCTTGAGGGATGTAGTAGTGTGCAAAGCAACAGGTGGTCAGGGAGGAGCCTGAGCCTGGGAAGGGCACAATGTTGCTCCCACTCATCCCGGCTATGCCACGCCTACTGCTGCTGCCACTTGGTAGTGCTGCTGCAGAGGTGGGAGAGGCTCACGCTGTGAGCCTGGTGTCTGGTGCCTGTAAGGTTTGAGGCACAGGAGATGGAAACAGGAGACCAAGACATTTTAAAAGGGGGTTTTTATTATGGCGGAGGTAGAGAAACTAGGATTAGAGGAGGGGGAGGAGCAGAGGAAGGGACCCAGATGGACTGGCTCCCAGACTGGAAGAGAAGTCTGGGAAAGCAGTAACATGTGGGGCAGTGAAGACACCTTTTAAGGGGAGGAACAGAAAGGGGTTGGGCCCAGGGTGGAATGGGAAGGGGTGGGACCCAGGGCACTTGGCACGCCCTGATTGGTGGTTCAATATCTCTGAGATGTCTCTGTGGCAGATGCTGGTTATGTCGTAACTCCACCCACAAGTTGGGGGGAAGGAGGTATACAGCTCGCAGGTGCATTGGCTCTGGATTTCCCCACCTGCATTGACCTAACTGCACCCATCTGTCACTGAGTGGCGCTCCCACTGTGGGAGTGCACTGACCATCAGGGGGCAGCTACTGCATTGAGCATCTGCACCCTGGTGGTCAGTGTGCATCATAGCAACTGGTCGACCAGTTGACAGGTCACTTAGTTTTATATAGAGAGATGATCTAATAATAAACATAATAGCAATAATAATAGACTAATAATAAGAGATATCTCTTTGCTTCTTTGCAGATGGCTCAATAATTTCTGTTTTAGTAGTATTAGGGCATACCTTTATATGTAATGTTCTTTGTGTTCAAATTGCTTATCCAAATTTAACTAATTAATCCTAACACTAAACCCTGCAAGGCAGATAAGAATTATCTTTATTTTGCAGATTAAGTCAAATGTATCATATTCCAAATGATTAATGCTTTGAAATCTCTAATACCAAATGATCTATGTTCCTCTGGAAGTATGTGAAAATCCAAATTTACATAGCAATTATGTGTTCAATTGTCCTGAGGAGCAAGTGGTAAGCCCAGATAATGTTGCCAAAAAGAGGACTGGTAGTATACAAAATGGAAGAAAGCAGTTTTTTAAATCCTTATTGAATGATAATATTATTATTCATATATAGTGATTCCCTCCTCTGAAGTCTTCTAAAGCTGAAAACAAAAGCAAAATTCAAAATCACAAAAACCTTGGTAAATGCTATTTAATTTATGCAATAAATTCAATGGACGGTAGAATTTGCATCTTGAAAATGAAAAAGGAGCCACAGTCTATTTGGAGATAACAATGATGCACAGTCATTTTCTTATCATTTAATACAGAAATACTAGCATTGGGCTGCATTCTGAAGAACATGTGTGAGGATAATTTGTGTAAGAAATTATGCCACATTATTAAGAAATAATTCCTTAGTTTTATATTGTAGAAGAACTCTGATAAACATACCATTTCTATTTTTGAAAAAGCATAACACTTTTTCTTTTTTGTTCATGGCAGAGAAACAAGTCATAACTGTTAGCGAAAAAATAAGGGAAGGTTCTATAATCTATCTGTCACCTCAATACTGGGCCACACTGTGTTCAGAAGAAAGTCCATCTCCATGCAAAAATAGGAAAGGAGGTTGCTTGGTGGATGGTATTTTAGTTCAGTGAGAACAGTTCCTTCAACACTGCCTGACATTGTGCAAAGGTGCCAGAAATATCACTATTTAGAGATTTTGGGACTTCTATTTCTGATAATATGGTGTAACAGATGTCTGGAGTAACCCTTCTTGCAAAGGACATCTACAATTTCTAGAAAAATTTTAAAATTAATGCTTATATAACCTATAGGAAAATAGGGGAGATTACTGGAGAAATAACAAGAAGGCATGAATCAGGAGGGCAAGACACAGAATTATTTTAATGACTTGTGAAAAGGGTATGGGAAAACAGTCTTGAGGTTTGTACGAGGTGGACGATTGATCCATAAAGCTAGATTCTCCACTTCCTCAGTGGGTAAATCAGAAGGATTCTTGCTTCCTGGGGCATTGTGCAGGCATTCTTGCCTGCCTCTGCCTTGGTTCTGTGTGAAGTAGGAAGAAATGTGTTTCTTGAGAAGTCTCCATGAAGCCTGCCCTCAATTGATATTTTTGCCCAAATCCTTGCTATTAGGGATTGAAAAACCTTCAGCTAAAAGCTAAAGTTCCCTCAGGCTTTGGGTATTCCTTAGGCCCAAGCAAAATCAAAGGCGAAGCTCTCTGGAGGAAATAATTATAAACTCAATGAAGTCCCACAGATAAAATTCCTATGCATATGAACATACAATAAAAATCGTAAAACACGTGCAGAGACAAGGAACAAGGAACCATAAAAATATAAAACTATAGAATCAGACCAGCAAAAACTGTAGGTATTGGAATTTATCAGGTTCCAAATGTGGTATGAAAATTTAATATTTTTAAAGGAGATGCAGGAGCCCCAGCTGGTTTGGCTCAGTGGATAGAATGTCCCCCTGAAGACTGAAGAGTCCTAGGTTCAATTCTGGTCAAGGGTACATGCTAAGGTTATGGGCTCCATCATCGGTAGGGGGCCTGCAGAGGCAGCTAATCAATGATTCTCTCTCATCATTGATGTTTCTATCTCTCTCTCCCTCTCCCTTCCTATCTCAAATCAATAAAAATATATTTAGAAAGTAAAGAAGATGTAGGATGCTATCAAATTACCGTAAAGGACAATAGTTTATCAAAAAGAACCAATTAGATTTAAAATAAGAACAAGAAGGACTTCTGAAAATAAAAAATATAATCACTTGTGAGAAACCCAAATAACTGCTTACACATCAGATTTGACATGATAAGAAAAGAAATATGAACTGTAACATGTCCATGAAAATAGTGGTGCTAGCTGCAGGAGGGCATCTTTCTCTCTAGCTAGCTGGAATTACAAGATCTTCCCTTAGTAGGAGCAAGAGGAGGGGGGCAAGGGTAAGAAGGGCAGAAAGTTCTTAATTCGCCTTGCTCAGCCCTGGTTTTCTGGCTATCTATTCCATGCAGCTCACTCTGCTGAGCCCTCTTACTCTTCCAGGTGGTCTTCTTGCCAAATTTTAAAGGCTGCAGGCCACTTTCTCTTCATGTGGCCCACCTCTGGAATACATTTTACACCTTGGGAACTTATCTACATATCCTTTGGCCTAACAAACTTGGGATCTTGAAGGCAAGCCAAGGTGGTCACTGCTCCCTTTTTCCTGCCATTGGAGTAACTGTTATTTCTTGCTTTTTGGCTTTTTCAGGTGAAAGTCAGCCTCCAGTTCAGTGTATACCCAACTACAGAGATCACATATTATCCTCTCTGACTAGTACTCTTCAAGCCCCTTTCAAGGATTCGAAACAAGGGACAGGCACCTCCGTATCCTCTCAGCTCTCTTTGGTGATGGTGGGGAGTAGACTTACTGTACTTTAAAAGAGTTCTTCAGACAAATTCTTCTTACAAATCCTTTTTTATTCTATTTCAATGAATCTACATTAGTTATGTGTTGCTGAATAACAAGTTATGTCCAAAATTAGCAGTTTAAAACAGCAAACATTTATTATTGCACACAGTTTCTGAGGAATCCATAGGTTGTTTTGGTTTAGAGTCTCTCATGAGGTGGCACTCCAGGTGTCAGCCAGGTTACAGTCACCTGATGTTTGGCCAGGGCTGGAAGGTCTTCTTCCAAGATGGCTTACTCCTGGGGTTGTTGGTGAGAAGCTTGTGTTCCTCACTGGCTGTTAACAAAATACCTCCGTTTCTAATGATGTGAGCTATCCATAGCATTGTTCATGACATAGTAGCTAACTTCACACAAAGCCCAAAGTGAGAGATGTGAGGGAAACCAAGACAAAACAGTGGTGTCTTTTATAACCTCATCTTGGATGACATACTCTGATTTCTGTTACATTCTATTGGTTATATGCCAAACCCCTGCACAATGTTTGAGGCGATACACAAGGCTGTGAATGCTGGGAGGTGGGAGTCATTGAGAGACATCTTGGATACTGGCTACCACACAACCTATTGTGCCAAGAACCAATTCCAGTATGTAATAATTACAAGAGTTCCGTCAAAAGGTTGATGGGACTTGGTGGGCTCAAGGGTGAGCCACATATGTAGTTTACCTGTTGGAAATGGCTAAACGGCACTTCCCCCCTACCTGAATAGGACAATTGTTAACTGCCAGACAGCTCAGGGCATTTTATTGGCTCCTGCTGGCAAAACACCTGAACAGCTGTAGGCCATTCCCCAAACTGATAATGCTTCTGTAGTCTACCCTTTGATACCTTACCATTTGAAGTATACCTCCACCTTGCCTTGGGACAAATTGTGTTATAATAAAAACACAGGGTCCTAGACAAGGAAAAAGTCTTTAGCTTCCTTTAGCTAAAGCTTCTCTGACCCCCAATGCCTTCCAAAATTATCTTTCATCTTTGGACTCCTTCTTAGTCATCTACTCGCAGCCCTTTTCTCCAGGATGCTAAACCCTTTGTAAGGCTGGGACAAGAATCCCGGTGCTATGTAAATGAATCATTTATTTTATGTACCACTAAGAAAAAATGTTGACAATTATGATATACACTAAGGGCCTGGTGCACAAAATTCGTGCACTGGGGGTGGGTGGTTCCTCAACCCAACCTGCCCCCTCTCACATACTGGGAGCCCTCTGGGGATGTCCAGCTGATGGCTCACCCCCAGCCATCGCCCTGCTCAGCTCAGCCCTGGCTGCCTACGACCACCCGGCCCCAGGGGCAGGGTGCTAGCTGCCACTGCTGTTTCATCTCCACCCCCAGGCCCAGTGCTCATGCCACTTGGCCCTACCCCCTCTCCTGATTGGCTGGTAGCATAGCCAATCAAAGGTACAGTAAAATTTGCATGTTTCTATTTTATTATATAGGATTAGGTGTGAGATATATCTAACTTGAGAAATGGTAAAATGTGAAAGAAGTGAGTCTTAGAATTGATGATATGCAAAATACCTTCTTGTATGTTAAGATATTTTAAAAATAATAAAATTGATTATTTTCATTGAAAACTACATCTTGGTCTAGAATATTGTTTTGAAATTTTCAGTGATATTTTGGGCACTTCAATTGATACCACCCATTGATCCCACCATGCCCCCACACCCTTATCTTTTTTCTTGAACTATTCTCATGTACTAATTTTTGCTTCATGCTTCTAGTTTGAATGCTAGTTATTTCTCTGCTTATTTCTTTTGTATAAACCCCTTTATATTAAGTACTAACATAGTGCCAACATTGAGAAGAATATCATGCAGATTATAGTAGAATACAGATACTGTTAAGCAGCTTTATAATCTCATTTTATAGAGAAGATAAGTTACAGCAAGCATAATGAAAATATCTACTCAATTGGATCACAGAGAGAAGTGCTTGATTTTAAATAATTTGACAAAATTGTTCAAAATATTTAAATTAAATCTTTGAAAGTCTAATGAACTACACACTTTTTAATACAACTTATTTAGAAATGTTTACTTAAGTGAATTCAGGTTGATAATTTCTGTTTTGGTATTATATAATTTGGTAATTTAAAACTACAATATTTGAACATATTTACCTTGGGTATTTGGAACTATTTTTCAAATGTTAGTATGATTTTTGTAAGGAAGGATGTGTAGAAAGCATGAATTCTGAATTCCAGCAAAGCTAGGCTGAATGTAGTTTCCACCAATTACTCATGTTGCCATCGACCACAATATTAGCTTTTTGAGCTCCAGCTACCTTTTCTGTAAATGAATAATAATATCACCCTTTCTTTTAAGAAGTAGGGAAGTTTACATAAAAACAACTTACAAATGTAAGTAAAGCCCTACCCTATTGCCTGGCACATAGTGGCTTCCAACAAATTGTGGTTATTATTATTACTTACCCAGAGGCAGTGCAGAATTTGATGTGTTGTTCTGGCTTCATGTCTTTCTAGTCTATGAGAGTATTTAAAGAGAAAGTGTGAATTTGGGTATTTGGGCAAATTCACAATCTGCCAGTAGTCTTATTCTGAAAAGTACTTAAAAATCCAGTCCATAGTGCAGACCATTTATTTTGAATATGTATTTTAAACATCATAATAAAAATTACATTTAAAGATAAAAAAATATAAATGCATTACACTTGAAGAAAAGAGAAGTTCAGTACAGATGACATACCCTATAGTAATATAGCATACCATAAATAGAAATAATGAAAACATAGAAAATAGACATAATTAATTTATTATTCCCTTAGATTCAACAGTGGGAGGCCAAAATAAGGTAAAGAAATAGAGATACTTTTTGAAACAAACATTTTCCATGTAGGAACAAGAATGGCTTGTTTAGACTACAGATTATTATTGTAGATCACATAGGGAGAACAAAGGGTGAAATATTTAACTGTAGCAGTGTTTGACTATATTTTGCACAGTGAGAAAACCTGAAGTCATTTTCAAGTTCCACCATTTCTTACTTCTTTTCAGTCAGGTCAAGTTTCTAAACTTTCTACATCTCCGTTTTCTATCTAATGAAAAGAAAATAGGATTCCACCTAGTCTCCTGTCTACCTACTCCAGGGCTTCTGTGAGGATCAAATGAAATGAGACATGGGAAAATGCTTCACAGACATTTGGTTAAAGTGTGAAATGTTTGCACCTGGCTATAAAGCAAGTTGTGTTCCTGGGCTGAAGAAACTCCAAGGAGGCTAGTTGCTAGGGAGAGGAAGCTGGGCATTGTTATGTGATGTAATTACCTGACTCCCACAGCCACCGTTTTGGGGCAGGGCTGGGCTGGGCTGGGCTGTGAACTGCATTTTGCACGATGGAGTCTCAGCACCATCGGCTGTGATTTGGTGGAGTGCCACTTGGGGTGGTGGCAAGGCCTGTGTCTCACTTGGAGAAGCCGAGTGTTGCTTTGTGGGTGCCAAGTTTGCAGAGCTGTTTCTTTGTAAATGGCCAGTGTGTGTCATGGTGGTTCCTGCGTTGAACATCTGCCCCCTGGTGGTCAGTGCATGTCATAGAGACCAGTCGGACAGTCAGAGGGACACTTAGCATATTAACCTTTTATATATATAGATATATTATTATTTTAATGATATATATTTAAATTTTTTAAAAATGAGCTAAACTAACAGTGATGTGCATCACATGTATTATGCAGCTTCCAGTAGAGACATATTTTAAGATTAGAGATAATGTTGGAACTAATAGTCATTTTGCTTTCAGACAACCACTATATTATTTACTGTTAAACTAATAAGAAATGTTTTGGAAAATAAAAGTATTAGGTAACCACCCTTCCATCAGTCCTTATTCTTATTGACCTTGCCATTGTTTTCAGTGCTTTTGTTGATTTTTCTTTTCTTTTCTTGGCTTTCATTATCTTGGCTTGTCAGTCCTTGCTGGTTATACTTCTTTCTCCTGACCCTGAATGTGGGCTTAGTCCTTGACTCTCTGCTTCGTCATAAAAGTCTTTCTTTAGGAGGCTCATTGAAATGCTCCTCAAATCTTCTTCCTTGGTCATGACATTCCCTACCTCCCCATGACTTATTCCCTCATCTTTATGTGCCAGAAAAACTTTTTTGTTTTTACGATCAGTTAAGCTTGAATCATTGAAGTCAACTTTAGCTTTTTCTTCTTTATCTCCATCAAATTAGTCACAGTTCTTCATTTTGATTCATCCACTCAGAATTGCAAGTCTCCAAAGCTCTAGAGTCTGGTTTCTCAACTATGAGGGAAAAATGGGATGATGGAGCTGGCCAAGAATAATTCAATAGGTTGCTTCCTATGGTGAAGTCCAAATTGAGACCAGGCAGCCAATCCCTAAGACACCTTCACAAAGGCGTTACAATGTGAGAATGTAAGTCAATATAAAATGATGGAGGTAAGGGACATAAGACTTGAAGAAATGGGTTTGAACTGGATAGTAGGAATTAAAGTCTGGTGGAATTCCGTGAGCTGTCAGAATATCATCATAGGCCTTTTTATAAGGTATCTCCAGCCTTCTCTTAGAGCAGTGGTCAGCAAATTGAGGCTCTTGAGCCACGGTTTGCCACTCTGTTAAATAATGAGTTTGCCAACCACTGGGATAGGGGCTTAATCACAAGGGACAACAACAGCCTGTAATTATTGGAATCAAAAATCTAGGTCAGTGGTCAGCAAACTCATTAGTCAACAGAGCGGCAAACTGCAGCTAGCGAGCCACGATTTGCCGACCACTGTCTTAGAGGCTCTTCCTTTATATGAATTTTGCTAAGGTCTCCTAATTGGATTATGTCTTTACATTTTCAATACATGCTGTATACTCTTTTTAGGTAACTTTCCTTAAAGCAATATCTTTATTCATGTCTCCTCCCTGCTCAAAATTAGCTTGACTCTTTTATAAAATAAAGTATTTTACCTGGCAATTAAACCTCCCACAGTTTTACCCATTACTTACTTATGGGACCCTAATTTCAAGAAAACCAGGCTACTTAGTACTCACACTACACAACCGATGAAGCCCCACATCATTCTCTCACTGTCCTTGTATTATTCCCCTCAACAAAAAATAACATCCACAATTTTATTTGTGAATGTAAGGCCTCCAGATTCTCTTCTTTGTCCTTGCCCTTGTCCTCATCCTCATCTTTGTCTTCCTTGTCCACTCCTCCTCCTCCACTTTCTTCTCCTCTTTAATGGAAACAAAAACAATTTGTATTACCGAATAAGCATTACACAGGATGTGATGTGCATCACATGCAATACACTAACACATTCCAAAGCAGAAAAATATGTATGTTCCCTCCAATATGGCCAAGCATATACAGCCCATTACATACATGCTTTCAAGATAAATAATATCTAGAGTTCAAGAGGACTCAATAACACCATTTGTCACACATAGTTCATCCTCCTTTCACCTGATAATTGGAATGACTATCTTATTAGCGTATTGAGTTCATCCAGAGGAAAAACAAACTTCTCATATCTTTATGTCAGGAGAGAGTTTCACAATTGGAGCAAGGAGCCCACTGAGATTAGGCTTCTACCCTCCCAAAGGAACTGGGAGTTGAGGTGCTATATCCCTTGATGGTTTACATTTCAAAAAGATGGCTCCCAGGTTGCTTGAAAAAGACACTCCTGGATCATAAAGCTATAAAAAAAGGCTATATTTAAAAAAGACGAGAAAGTACATAGAAGTTTTCTCAGGTAAATATTCTGAGAAAACAGAGAGGCATATTTTTTCTTAGTGAGTGACACTGACACATTTCAGCGGGGCCTGGAGACACTTCCCATACACCCTGGGAACACAGTGTGACAGGTGTGGGATGCTGTCATGTAGGTTGTGACAGATTTTCTAGGCCAAATTACAAACTATCTGCACCTTCTGCAACCCATCAGCTAATTGCTGTAGCCATTAGTGAGGACATTCACTGCAACTGCCAACACTGGTCGGGTTTTATTATATTCCAAGTATATTATCTGGTTTAATTTTGTATTTAATCCTTATTTATTATTGCTTACCAATATTTTATTATTAAAGGTGAAGTAACCTATCCAAACTCATCTTACTAGTAAAAATCAAGGTTGGCTTTATTCCAAAGCCTTCACTCTTTCCTTTTACACCTTATTTTTTTATTATCTAAATCTCATGGTTGATTTGTTATTCATTGCATATACGTATAGGTTCTATGTACCTATCTGGATTTTTAGCTTCTGCCTAAAATTCTTTATAACCTCAGAGTCTAAAGATAGCGTCATATGTGAAACAGGTGCTCAGTCACGATCTGTGCTGTTTATGCCTGTGCTGCAATATTTCAAGATTTGGAAAGGCAATCAGAAATTAGCTAGTTATTTGAAGTATTTTGTTCCACCTGAATTTTTTAATAGAAATGTTTATATGACAATAATGAGAAAAATTCTTAGAATGTCAGTATCCCAGAATGCCTTTTCTCTTCATAGATGCTTCTGTAGATAAACCACACTATACCCTAAGCTATTTTGACTTCATTGTGATGCTAATGTGTATGTAAGTACTATCAGGGGAATATAACTGAAATATTCATTTTAGTCCCATATATTTCTGAAATGAGGGCCTAGAAAAGGAGAGAACTGATGTTGTCAGTGAAAAAGAATAAAACTAATGAGAAAATAAACTTTAGTTTTCAACCTTTATAGTCTTTTAACAAATAACAACAAAGGCTCAGGAAAGAAATTAAAACTCATGAAAAAATCTTTCATGAATTTCTTAATGTGTTTTGCTTCCTAATATATATTCTGTTTGCTAGGATTTTTTCTAATTTTTATTATCTTAATAAGCTGTTCTCATTTCAATAATAATCCCAGTTGGATTTTATATATACTCTTATGTATCATATTCCCTTTTTATTTTTATTAAATTTATTGGGGTGGCATTTATTATTAAAATTATATGCATTTCAAGTGTTAATTGATTTAGTCTTTAGGAAAGATTGTTGAACACAAAAGGAAGAATTTTATACTAAAACTAGAGACCCAGTGCATGAAATTAATGCATGGGAGAGGGGGTCCACTCAGCTCAGCCTGCACCCTCCCCAATCTGGGACCCCTTAGGGGATGTCTGACTGCCAGTTTAGGCCCTATCCTGGGGATCAGGCTTAAACCGGCAGTCACATATCCCTCTCACAATCTGGGACCGCTGGCTCATAACTGTTCACTTGCCTGCCTGCCTGATTACCCCTAACTGCTCCCCTGTCATCCTGGTCACCCCACACAGCCTGTATTCAGTCATCCATCCAGTTGTTTTGGTCGTGATGGCCCCTGGCTTTTTATATATTAGGGTATTTTGAGTAGTTTGTAGTTGCCCATTTTTGCTTATAATTTATTAAGCCTACTTGATGAGTTTGAAGTTACTGCTTTGATACATTTAATAATAAATGATTTTTCCAAAAGAACTTAATAATCTGTTACTTTACTTATAATCCCCCTCTGATGGGTAAAAATAGAACACTTTCTATAGCATTGGATACAAACATATGGATTTCAAAAATGTAAGGTTTGAAGAGAAAACACATTTAGATGGTAATTTAGAAATGGCAAATACCACATGTTGCGGAAATGAATCCAGATTAAAAAAGAAAAAAACACAACCTTATTTTTTTCTTAGATATACACTCTCAATTTGCTGTTAAACCATTATTCAACAAGTGTTTATCGACTACTGTGTGCCTTTAATATTCACACTATTAATCATAATCTCCAACAACATTTATTGAATATGTACTGTGTGTAGATTACTGTACTAAAGGGAGCTAGTAGTTTGAAATGATTAATAGTTTGTTTATTTGCAGTACAGCCAGGCTCCACTGTGTGTTGCTTGGGGCTTGATGTTTCACGGAGGTAAGCTGTATTATGGTTAGAGAAAAAAGTTGGTTCATGGTCATCTGAAGCAAGGGAATAGCTTTGGAATGACAAACATTTTTTACATTACAATAAGTTTGGAAATGATACTTCATGTATTTTTTCTGTAAAAATTTTCATTCTACTTCTAGAGTGCCTACTATGTATTATATATAAATATGCAAAGTACTATATGGATAAAAAGATTAATAAAACATAATAGCCATATACAAAATGCATTTATTGCTTACCCTCCATCAGGATGGTTCTAACCCTATGGCATGAATGATTTTATCATTTCATTAGAGATTTAGGCAGAGCACATGTTACTGTTAAACTCCTAAGAGAAAACAGAACAAAAGCTCCTTGACAATGGTCTTGGCAATAATATTTTAGCTATGATAGCAAAAGCACAAATAAACAAGTGGTACTACATCAAACTAAAAAGCTTCTGCACAGCTAAAGAAACAATCAACAACATGAAAAGGCAACTTACAGAATGGGATAAAAAATTTCAAACTATGTATCTGATAAGTGGTTAATATCTAAAATATATAACGAACTCATACAGCTCAACAGCAAAAACAGACAGACAATCTGATTTAAAAATGGACAGAAAAAGTGAATAGGTTTCCCAAACAGACATATAAATGGCCAATAGCACATGCAAAGGTGTTCAGGATCACTAATTATTAGGGAAATGTAAGTCAAAAACCATGAGCTATCAGTCATACATTTTAGAATGGCTATCATAAAAAAGACAAGAGATAACAAAAGTGTTGATGAAGGTGTGGAGAAAAGGAAGCCCGTGTGTAGCATTGGAGGGAGTGTAAATTGGTGCAGCCACTATGGAAAACTGTATGAGGATTCCTCAAAAAATTAAAAACAGAACCACCATGTGATCGAGCAGTCCCACTTCTGGGTTTAGATTCAAAGGAATTGAAATCAGGATCTGGTGGAGATATCTGCACTTTCATGTTCATTACATTATTATTATTATTATTATTATTATTATTATTATTATTACTACTAGAGGCCCAGTGCATGAAATTTGTGCACGGGGCAGTGGGGGGTGGGGAGGATGTCCCTCAGCCCAGTCTGCACTCTCTCCAATCTGGGACCCCTCGAGGGATGTCCGACTTGCCAGTTTAGGCCCGATTCTAGGATCGGGCCTAAACGGGCAGTCAGACATCCTTCTCACAATCCAGGACTGCTGGCTCCAAACTGCTCACCTGCCTGCCTCCCTGATTGCCCCTAATAGCTTCTGCCTGCCAGCCTGATCACCCCCTTAACCACTACCCTGCCAGCCTAATTGATGTCTAACTGCTCCCCTGCCAGCCTGTTTGCCCCCAACTTCCCTCCTCTGCCGACCTGGTCACCCCTAACTGCCCTCCCCTGCAGGCTTGATCACCCCAACTGCCCTCCCTTGCAGGCCTGGTCCCTCCCAACTGCCCTCCTCTGCTGGCCTGCTGGCCTGCTGGCCCACAACTGCCCTCCCTTGCAGGCCTGGAGCCTCCAAACTGTCCTCCCCTGCTGGCCATCTTGTGCCTATATGGGGGAAGGATCTTTGACTACATGGGGGCAGCCCTCTTGTGTGTTGGAGTGATGGTCAATCTGTGTATTACTCTTTTATTAGATAGGCTAGAGACCTGGTTCATGGGTGGAGGGCAGTTGGTTTGCTCTGAAGGGTGTCCCAGATCAGGGTGGGGGTTCCCTTGGGGTGTGGGGCGGCCTGGGGGAGGGGCCTTTGGTGGTTTGCAGGCTGGCCATGCTCCCCAATGACCCAAGTGAAGGCCCTGGGATCTGGGATTAATTTATCTTCTATAACTTTGTAGCCTGGAGAGGAGCCAAGCCTTCTGCTCGCTCCGTGGTGACAGCCATTTCTGTTTGAAACTTTGTATCCTAGAGGGGAGGCCTAGGAGCTAGGGATGCAGAAGTTTGGCTTCCTTCATCGCCCCAGCAACCCTAGCCTCTGCTCTCTCCAGCACCCTGGCAGCCACCATTTCTGTTGGGATTATGTATCTTCTATAACTGAAACTTTGTAGCATTGAGTGAAGGCCTAGGCTGGCAAGGGCAGGCACAATGCTTGGCTTCCCCCATTGCGGGGAAACCCAAGCCTCCCTCCTGCTCTTAGTGGCCACAGCCATCTTGGTTGGAGTGTATTTGCATAATTTGCTCCTGATTGGCTGATGGGTGTGGCTGTGGGCATGGCTTGATAGGAGGTATGGTCAATTTGCATATTATTCTTTTATTAGATAGGATACTAGTGGCTGGTGAACAAAATTTGTGCACTGAGGGGATGTCATTCAGCCTGGCCTGCACCCTCTCCAATCTGGGACCCCTCAGGGGATGTCTGACTGCCAGTTTAAGCCCGATCCCATAGGATTTTGACTTTAACTGCAATATTGAGTGCTTTATTTTTGGCATGGTAATAAAACAGAAGTAACAGCCCTTGTTTATATATGAGCTTATAGAACGTATCCTTTGGCCTTAATATAGTTTGCATATAATATGTATTTAATGTTATAATAACATAGTGAATTTTTATTAACTCATTACTGTGAATGAGTATATTTTGAACTGTTTTACAGAAGTGGTGGAAGATTTACATGTCCTTTAATTTTTGAGAGCAAAGTTCCCTCACAGATTATGATGTACACAGGTGTATGAAGATATTGATCCTTTTAGCCATTGGAGCAGCTGGGTTGTGCCTGAGGGTGGCCCCAGCCTTTGGCTGTTACCTAGCTAGGGGTAACCTCATCTATTATCTCAGAACACCTTGTAAATACCATTTTCTATGTGAGCCAAGATTTGGTAAAGGTTGGGAATTCTCTCATAGTATATGCAAACTCTCTTTACTTTTTAAAATAAATGACATCCCTCAAGATAGAAAATGTACTAGAATGTTAAACTTATACAGAGTTTCCTCACCTTTTGTAGGTAATTGTGTCTCCTGAGTTTTCAGGTTCACAAATAAAGTTTGCTTTATCTTTCTCTGCTTCTTAAACCTATTAAGTCACTGTTTTCCAAACTCTAAAGGTCATACGGCACTATTAATCATTGGAAATTCTCTTCAATACCACTTAAAGTAGAAAGCATTTTTTGAATTAAAAAATTAGTCAAAACATAGGGTAGTTATTTTATTTTAAACTATATACATTTTCCAAATTTGATATATACTTTGAGGATAAATCATTTCATTTAAAAAATCACTAAAAATGTTTTAGTTTTGCCCAGCCAGTATGGCTCAGTGGTTGAGTGTCACCTTATGGACCAGGAGGTGATGCTTTGATTCCCCATCAGGGCATGTGCCCAGGTTGTGGACTCATTCCGGGTGGGAGGGGGATGCAGAAGGCAGCTGATCAATGTTTCTCTTGAGAAACATTGATCAGCTGCCTTCGGCATCCCCCCGCTCCTGGGGTTCGAGCCTGCAAGAAAGATATATGCCCTTACCAGAACTGAATCTGAGACCCTTTAGTGCATGGGCCAATGCTCTATCCACTGAGCCAAACCAGTTAGGGCAGTGGTCAGCAAACCCATTAGTCAACAGAGCCAAATATCAACAGTACAATGATTGAAATTTCTTTTGAGAGCCAAATTTTTTAAACTTAAACTTCTTCTAATGCCACTTCTTCAAAATAGACTCACCTAGGCTGTGGTGTTTGTGGAAGAGCCACACTCAAGGGCCAAAGAGCCACATGTGGCTTGCGAGCTGCAGTTTGCCAACCACTGAGTTAGGGCAATAAGAACATATTTTTAAAAATGTTTTTTTTTAATATTGCTAAACCAAGTATGAATAAATGGCATGTTATTATTTGCTTAAAGAAAAATAATTTTAAATTCTTGTTTATTAGTCATCTGATGTTTTCATTTTTCACTAACATGTTGTAAATATTATGCTTTTAATGTTGCAATAACAGAGTTGATCTTAAACAGCAGAGTGGATCTTTAATACCACTAAAGGGGTCCTTCACCTTATGTGATTTAATGAAACATAAAGGTAAGAAAGACACTTAAGGTCACATAGAGAGATACAGTAATGTGTCTATTGTCCCTGGTGTCAAAGAGAGCTTAAAATTAAAAAGAAATTTTTTATTTCATTTTTTAAAATCTTTATTTTTCAATTTATTAATTACATTGTTCCCCCTTTTTTTATCCCCTTATAGCTCCCCTCCACCCTGTACCCATCCCACTCTCCACCCTCACCCCCCTCCATTGTCCTCTCCCATTGTTGCAAGATTTTTGTCCAGTCTCTTGCTGTACTTCCCACACTCCTTTTCTCCCCAAGAATTGTCAGTCCATTCCCTCTCTATGTCCATGATTCTGTTATATTCACCAGTTTATCCTGTTCATCAGATTATTAATTCACTTGATTTTTGTATTCATTTATTGATAGATGTGTATTTGTTGTTCATAATTTATATTTTTACCTTTTTCTTCTTCCTCTTCTTAAAAAATATCTTTCAGCATTTCATATAATATTGGTTTGGTGGTGATGAACTCCTTTAGCTTTTTCTTATCTGTGAAGCACTTTATCTGATCTTCAATTCTGAATGATAGCTTTGCTGGATAGAGTAATCTTGGTTGTAGATTTTTGCTATTCATTACTTTATATATTTCTTGCCACTCCAGTCTGGCCTGCATTGTTTCTGTTGAGAAATCCTCTATCAATCATATGGGTGCTCCATTGTAGGTAACTAACTGTTTTTCTCTTGCTGCTTTTAATATTCTCTCTTTGTCTTTTGCTCTTGGCATTTTAATTATGATGTGCCTTGGTGTGTTCCTCTTAGGGTTCCTATATATTGGAGTTTGGTGTGCTTCTTGGACTCCTAAGTCTATTTCTTTCACCAGGTGTGGGAAGTTTTCGGTCACTATTTCTTCAAATAGATTTTCATTGTCTTGCTCTCTCTCTTTTTCTGGCACTCCTATAATTCGGATGTTGGTGTGCTTGAGGTTGTCCCAGAGACCCCTTACACTAACTTCAATTTTTTCGATTCTTTTGGTTTCTTGCTTTTTCAGCTGAGTGGATTTTACCTCTTTGTATTTCAAATCTTTAACTTGGTTCTTGGGGTGCTCTAGAGTACTTTTAGGTCTTTGTATAATGTTTTTTATTTCAGTCAGTGTATGCTTAATTTCTGATTGGTCCTTTTTCATATCCTTGAGAGTCTCCTTCATATCCTTGAGGGTCTCCTTCATTTCCTTGTAGGACTCATTCATTTCCATGTTGGTCTTGCTCATTTCCTTGCAGGTCTCATTCATATCCTTGTAGGTCTTGCTTATTTCCTTATAGGTCTCGACCTTTTCTAGGAGCCTCTTGAAAAGCCTTATAACCGTGGTTTTGAATTCTATGTCTAGTCGTCTTTTTTCCTCCATTTCTTTCACACCTGATTTCTTTCCATGTCTCTGCATGGTGGCTGCTTTATGTGGTAGGTGTCCTCTAAGGGACAATGGCTCAACCTCCCCAGTTACCTGAGGTGGGTACTCTTACTGCAATCCTTTATGGGTTGTACAGTATTTTTGAATTTAAGCCCAGCTTGTTGTTGTTAGCCCTAGGAGGGTTTGACCTCCAGGCCAATTGGCTGTGAAGGGAGACTGTGTTCAGGTTGGATGGGCGGAGTCTCTAAGCTGAGCTGGCAGCATCAGCGTCAGCTATGTCCTATGCGGCACTCGTGCATGGGTCTCTGTTGGGTGGTAATTGTTGCAGGCACCTCCAAGAGAAAGCCGCTAGTCTCTACCCCTTGCCAGACAACTCTGCCTCTCCCCAAATGAGTCTGCACACCCAAAGTCTCGCCCAGGGTTGTAAAACAAAGCAGTCCAGTGGTCTCCAGGACCAGGGGGCAAGTCACCAGGGAGCAAGTCGCGCATCTGTGCTGTCGCACACTTTATGCACGCAAACTGCTTTTCCAAGCAACCTGGTTTCTCCTCAGACTAGGAGACCTCTGCCGTGCCTGGCCTCCAGGGTATGTACCCCGGACCTTGGACCTTGCCTGGCACTGGGGAATCGGTGCAGTGGGGTGTCTCCGCCCTCTCCATTGGCAAAATCCAGCTGGGATTGCTGCTGCCAGCCCTAGAGCCCATACGTGGCAGCTCCTAACCTCTGTTTCCATGTGTATCTTCAAGGCTGGGCTCTGCCGCTCTTCTGAGTCTCAGTGTCCCACCTTTACTTTTATTTGTGGAGTTTTCACTCAGCCAGCTGTCCAGTGATTCTGGGTGATGTTTGTTCTGTTGTTTTGTTGTAGTTTTTGAATTGTTGTGTGGGGCAGAACAATAGGTGTTTACCTATGCTGCCATCTTGGTTGCTCCCTTCTTTTATTTCATTTTTAATCATTCTGTTCAAAGCCTTTGGGTTTGACAAGTTTCACAAATTGAATGATAGTATCTCACAGAGTTTAAATAAAGGATGCTCTTGTTAGCATCACAACATAGATTGATTCTTTTTAAAGAAGTTAAAATATTTCTTGACTCCTTCAGAAAAAATTATAACTTAATAGAACAAAAGTTATTGTGGTAGTATTTTAAAAATATTCAGCTTGTCAGTGGTTTCCTGGTAATGGTTCTGCTAGAAATATTTTTTCTTCATATCTTATTATAAACATTTTTGAGTTAAGGCAATCATGAATATTTTCTAAATTTATGAAAAGCTTTAGGCCTGTCAAAGTCTATATTATAATAATCAGATTTCTTGATCCTCTCATATATCATTTTTTCTTTTTACTTGTAAAGGTCAGTAAAGTATTTCTTTAAAAACCAAACCAAATCATTAATTTGATATAAAAAAGGAACCTTTAAGAAATGAACTTAAATGACCAAAATTCTGAGTTGAATTTATAAATGTCCAGATTTATTGGGTAAACATTTCAAATTATCTTATTAAATGATCTTAACTTTCCAATCAAAGCTATGCTTGAAGAAAACAAAATTCCTTTAATATTTTTCTTTTGGTAAAAGGCCAAAATTTTCCTCTTATATCAACATATTTGAGTTCAATTTCTACTTAAAGAATTTAGGTCCATATGGGAATCCTCATTAAACTTGGACAATGTGCTCTGCCTTGAAGCCAGATACTGTAAGAACTCACAAAGACATAAATCTAACTCCCATAGCTTGAACAATAGACTACAGGACTTTAGGTTATATATTCTTTGTATAGGAATCTTATATATATCATTACTTATCATAGGATAAAACTTCCTAGAAGTTCTCCTTTTACCTCTTTTCATCTACCCAAATGTTTCAGACTCATTACTGCTAGAAACTTCTGTTCTGTACTGTCTCCTCTCCAACACATTGTCACCATCTGGTTCTTTCTCACCCCTCTTCTGTTTTGAAGTAAACTTCCTTCTGCTTGAAGCTTCTTTGGGGAATTCATTAATTCATAAATTCATCAATTCATTCATTGATTCATTCAGCTTCATTGAGCACTTACTATGTGTTAGACCTCATCCTTAGTACTGATGATAGAGTGAACTATGATCCTCATTATCCCCATTTTATCTGTTATAATTTTTTTTCAAATAACAAAAGATCCAACTCAAATTGCCTTATCAACTGGACAGAAAAGATTTTAATGGTTTATATAACTGAACAGATGTGCCTTGCTTCAAAACTCAAACGATATCCTTAGAATCCCCTTTTCTACTCTGCTTCTCCTGGGCTGCCTCAGTTTTCATGCTATGCCGGCCCCACTTGCAGAGCTTCCGCTCACAGCATTCTAATACCCAACCAGCCTAACACCCAATGGAGAAATTTCTTTTCCTATATCACCAATAAATTAAACCTTCATTTGAAGATCACTGGAGACAGGATTCACTGCCTAGAGAGGGAGCCTGCCCACTGCTTCTCTTCATTTTCCACTCTGCATTTTGCGTCATGTGGAGTTACGAAAACAGTTGTGAATGCTTAGTTTTATTATTCTTCAATCATAATATACTTAAAAAATCTTGTGTGTATACATATGCATGGCATGACTAAAGGTTGAATTACTCTGGCTAATATGTCTAGAGGGTAAAAATCTACAATAGTGGTGGATTTTGTTTTTTAATTCAAATATAATTGTATGTACTAAAACTATGCTTAAGGAAGAGGCTATTAAATGTACAAACAGGCTTGAATATAAACTGTGTGTCTTTAGTTTCATCTTCCTCAATTTCATACTGATTTGTGTGTAGGCGTTCATGTCTGAAAATGAGCTAAATTTGGAGAAAACAAAAGGGTCTTTCCTGAACAATATTCTAACATATTCAAAAAAAAGGTTGGCACTGATAATGTTAATAGGTAAAATAATAAACCTCTTAGAGAGCAGTTGGTGAGACACAATTTCTCCAAGAGCCAAACACTGAAAGATACCAAGGATAATATAAGCATATGGACTGAAGATTGATTACTTGGAGTTCAGAACCTGAGTATTTTGGAAGGCACTAAATGCTGGACTGCTGGCCTTGGGAGGAGCTATAAGGAGCCTTAACACATAGCTAACACCTGCTAGCATGTACATCAAACAATGCTAAGTTGCTAGTACTTTTGGATAACAAAGCTAACATGTTAGAATCACTAGTCCCAGATGGAATAAAGATTTCCCTAGGGTTATATTGAAGTCAAAGGTTGAATTAGAGGAATAAGCTCAGGGCTAACTCTGCAGGAAACATTGTTTTAATCCTAGCCATCATTCTGGAGAAAATTTATGTAAGGGCACAGATGAGGTTTTATGAAGCTACTCAAGAAGGGTAGCTCACAGTAGCTGATTGTTGGAGACTATAAAACAGTAAGAGATATACTCCTGCTTTCCTTTTAATCGGCTGCAAAGGATATGTGAAACGTGTGTGTGTGTGTGTGTGTGTGTGTGTGTGTGTGTGTGTGTGTGTTTATAAGTCAGTCAAACTATTCATCCTTTGTACTTTACTTGTCTGCATAAGAACCGGTTACATAAAGCAGGTATACAAAAGGGTATGTTTTCGTCTTTCTTAACAATGGGCAGTTACCACTGTTTATAAAGATGCTTCTAGCTTTAAGAACCTGCTGGGGTGGGGAACGTCTGGCCCTTGGGTGATATAAGGCCCTGCCAAAGCATTAGGGGTGAGTTCATTAAATGTTTAACTAAATACAGCAGGCTAATTTTTAAGTTGGCAATTATTTATGGCCTGAGAATGATGAATAAATATCCAAATGTCCCTAATCAGATAAAGGTTCCTTACTCCTGATCTAGATGATGAAAGCTAATATTTGGAAACCTGGTCAGGGAAAATTTTAATATCTGAAAATCAATAGCAAAGACATTATTAATTTACAAATATAACAATCTTGGTCACATGAGGTTGCAAAGAAATGTTATAAATGTATCATTTTATAGTTCATGTTTATTTTATTTATTTATTTATTTAATATATTTTATTGATTTTTTACAGAGAGGAAGGGAGAGGGATAGAAAGTCAGAAACATCGATGAAAGAGAAACATTGATCAGCTGCCTCTTGCACACCCCCTACTGGAAATCTGCCCGCAGCCCACGTACATGCCCTTGACCGGAATCGAACCCAGGACCTTTCAGTCCACAGGCCAATGCTCTATCCACTGAGCCAAACTGGTCTCGGCTATAGTTCATGTTTAAAAGTTGCATTTTCTCTTCAACATAATAATCACTTTCTATCCTTTGGAAAGTGTTTTTAAAAAATTCAGGTACGAATCAGGAATATACTAATTAAGAGGAAAATAGCAGACATCTTGATTTAGCCTTAAACTTATGGTGGTAGCATTTAGTCACAGTGAACTACACAAAACTGTGCCCTGGGTCAAGACTTTGCCTTTTCCCTTTACTCTTCTCAAACAATTTTGTACTTTTTCTCCCATCAGGATGTAACATTTAAGTTTTGTTCTAGGCATCATGAAACAATGGATTGGTGACTCAATGGAATATGTCACAGTCCCTCAGGAGATGTTTTAGTATTTTTGTTATTGTCTTTATTGGGTGTTACAATGATTGGGGGTTCAACTGGCCTTTAAATGTGTGGGATGGAACAGACTTTGAACTTTAGAGGGAAGGCGGGGGAAGGTGGGTGAATGAGGAGATCAACCAAATAACTTATATGCTTATATGCATAACCTATGGACACAGATAATAGGGTAGTAAAGGTCTTGGGTGGGGGATGGAGGGGAAGAGAGGGGGACAAGGGCAGGCTAGGAGAGGTCAATGGTGGGAAATGGGGACATATGTAATACTTTCAACAATAAAGATAAAAAATAACTAAAAAAATTAAAAGTAAATTAAAAATTTTAGAACTATAAAGAAGTGGCTGGGATGAAGGACTAGATGTTGTGCAGAGTGCGGGGCCAGTTCCACACAAAGAAAAAGTGTCCTGTGTTCAGTGCGACTTTCAAATCTCACAGGTGGCCACCTTTACATTTTATCAAGGTTTTTATATCTACTAAATTTTCTAGGAATGCAATTACTGTATAAGTAGAGGAGAGAATTTATTTTTTATATTTTCAGAGTTACTAGGGGTTTGTAAAGAATTAAAAGTGTGCTACTGAAGGCAATATTACTTGTGGAATTTAAATTGCTAAAATGGATCATTCTGCAATTATAGCTGAATCCATGTTTTAAAGGACTTCTCTCTTACATATCCAATTCTGAGTATATTTATTTATCCCTTATTTTAAAATGACACACATAGAGAAGAAAGGTTGACAATATTCAGTTGAATATCGCCTTTTCTTAAATTCAAATTTATTCATTACAGTTGAAAGGAAGCACCTGGCTTTTTTCCCCCCCTAATGATGCCATGCCTGAGAATTTAAAGACTGAAATGCATATTATTTTGTTATATGCATGGATTTTTATTTCTACCTTATTTCATAGAGGCATATGTTAATTCTTTGAAATTGTATTTGTAAGTAGGTTGCATCATCTATAAATTTCACTCAATGGTAATAAAGGAGGGTGATAAAAGATTTGTCATTAAATCTACCTACCAAAGTGAGATGCCAAACAAAATGCAGATTTTTCAAAGAAGCTTTGCAGTATTTCTTGACATGTTAGTCACTGCAAGAATTTAAAAGGAATTATAGGTTTGTTCTGTTCTCTCATTTGGGAGATGTTTCTTTGTCTCCTCATTCTTGGCTGCCTCCCTGTGTTTGTTTCTACGTATTAGGTAAAGTGGCTACATCTCCCAGGCTTGGTAGAGGGGCCCTATGTAGGTTCCAGTGGCCTACGCTCCTTGTTCACCCAAGCTGAGTTTGGCACTCCAGGTGAGCCCTCCCTATGCTCCTCTGTGGGCTGTGTACACCTTGCTGTTGTAGTTTAGCCTTGATTACTGTAGGCACATCAATGGGGGAGGGGAGGATTTACTCCCAGGCTGATCAGCTGCAGGCACTGACTTGACCACCTTGGAGGATCAGCTTTGCAGAGGCCAACCCCATGGAGCAGGGCTGACTTCAGCAGGGGGGTGCCTGCTGAGTCTGCCCCATGACTGGGTTGCTTGTGGAGGTGGCTGGGTGCTACTTCAACGTGGTCTGAAGCTCTCCACTGGGTGTGCTGGCTCAGGGGGCCTCTGAGTAAAGTGCAGGCCAAGATCAACTGCAGGTTTGTTCTGCCTGGGGCCACAGGACAAGAGCTACAAAGTGATATGCAGATGGCTGCTACTTGGGCTGAGATAATTAGAATGTGGAGAGGGGAGAGAATTTTTTTTAAAGGAAGTCTTAGGGTCCCTGATCCCTTTCTCCAGGTGATTTGGGTAGAATGCAACCTCCACTTTGTTCCCAGCAGAGGCACTTCCGTGAAAGCAATTTGAAAGCTTGGAGTGTGTCCCCCACAGTTGGAGGCATGTATGTCTTCTCTAAAGCTAGAGCAGTTGGAGGAGACTGTCAGCAGGATGGAGGTGCCTGTGGTTTGGTTAATTTGCACTCTGTGGTTGTGAGGTTAATGAATATATGCCTAGATGTGGATACAAGGGAGAGAGAGCCAACACAGCACCATCTCCTGTCCTGCCTTAGCCTCGAGGATCACTGAGGGGACAACAGGATTCTAGTAGGTGAAGGTCTGTGTGAAGTGGACCATAAATGGTATCTAAGGGCTAAGGAGTGGGAGGGAAGTTGTGAGCCAAAAGCAATGGATTGTTCCTGTCAAAGAGGATACACAGAGCCCAGAACTGTGCCCAAGAGAGGAAGAATCAGCCTTAAAGAACTGGCAGGCCCAGAGTGTGAACTGTCCAATCAGCAGGTAATGTCCTAATTCCTTTATTTTGTCTCCTTTCTCTAATGTGGAGTTTGAGAGTGATGGAGGAAGTCCATGGGGACAGAGAAGAGAAGCCAACCCACACTCCTTTTGTGAGCCCAGTGGCAGTCAATCATAAATATCTGCTGAGGGAGGAGGAAGAGAACTCTCACCTTGGAGTCAAGGTTGATATGCTGCTGAATACCATGGGTTGGACCTTCTAATTCTGAATAGAAACTTAATGTAATTAAAAGTGACTACATGGCCCTAACTGGTTTGGCTCAGTGGATGGAGCATGGCCTGTGGACTGAAAGGTCCCAGATTTGATTCTGGTCAAGAGCATGTGCCTTGGTTGAAGGCACATTCCCAATAGGAGGTGTGCAGGGGACAGCTGATTGATGTTTCTCTCTCATCGATGTTTCTAACTCTCTCTCTCTCTCCCTTCCTCTCTATAAAAAATCCATAAAATATATTTTTTAAAAAATTAGAAAAATAAAAGTGACTATATGGACTGTAAAGGAGGAGAACATTTTTCCTCTACTCTCCTAGGTTATTTTGGCTAGTCTAATAATTAGATTGACCTAAGGCAGATTAACAGGGGAAAATTAATTACATATGTATAAGGCCCCACAAGAACAGGCTATTGTGGCTTATACGCCATTCTGAGCTAAGGATAAGGAGTAAGGGTCTGGGCTTTCATGGGGAGCAGGGTAATTCACAGGATGGTAAAAGAACAAATGTATGGTAATTAGATGTTTTTTCTTGAATCTGCTGGGTCTTGATTGCCTTCAGTTCTAAATAGTCCCTATGCCAAAGTGCCATATTTTGAGGAGACTCACTCTGAACCTTTTCAGGACCATCTATTACATAAGAGTGAGTCAATAAGTAACGACGCACCGCCAAACCAACACTATATGAAATGCTGAAAGGTATTATTTGAGAAGAGGAAGAAGAAACAGGTAAAAATGTACATTTCGAACAACGGGTACACATCTATCAAATGAATCTAAAAATCAAGTGAATTGGCAACCAGAGGATCAGGATAAAATGAGGAATAGAACTGAATCATGGACATGGAGAGGGAATGGACTGATAATGCTTGGTGAGGGGAAGGGTGCGGGAAGTACAGCAAGAGACTGGACAGGGGTCATGCAACTATGGGAGAGGACAGAGGGTGGGGGGAGGTGAGGGCATAAAGGCTATACTCACATGGTATCTTTATCTCCTTTCATTTTAGAATATATCATTATACTTGTTATTTTACTTATATTACACCTTGGTGAAATTATATCAGCAGGTGGGAAAAGGAAAAAATTCTCCCTTGCCTGGTTCTTTTGGCTGGTTGAATAATCAACTCAACATGAAAGAGATTGACAAGAGAAAATCAAATTTAATTTTGTGGGCATGGGAACCCCATACACATGAGAGGTGGAGAGACAGAAAGAGAACAAGGGTGTAAAAGACATTTTGAGCTAGGGATGGGGTAAAGAGCCTTGGGGCTTCAGAAGGTCATTTCAGGGAGAGCCCATGTTCAGTAATTAGGTTCAAAAAAGGTTATGTCTGATAATCTCTCATGTGCAAGGCCCCTATTTAAAATTCCTCTAGATAGTTAAGGGGGGTGGGGTAGGAGTTTCTCTTGAGCTTGCAGGCTGGGTTGCTGTTAGCTCAAAATAATCTGCATACCACAAAGGCAAATCTTGGGGTGACTCGTTTTGAACCCCTACACTGCTTTCAGCCTCTGTAACTGTAGAAGAAAAGGTCTGCCTTTTTATTTTTATTTTCAGGAAGTAGAGAGCTTTTTAAAAATCACCTTACTCCATCAATATATGAGCAAGACTTTAATGATGAAAATGTATATTCTATTGTAAAGGAATAACACATTCCTGTGTGTCCTCTCTACTCTCAATACTCCACTTTTGATACCAGATGTAATGGTTTTCTGTTACATCAAGCAATTTTGCAACACCAGCTAGTGTCCTGTACTTTAATTCAACTTCGAAACTATCTCCCTGAAGATAGTATCAGATCCCACAGGTAAAGGGCTCAGTCCCACAAGATTGCTCTCCCCACTCCCAAAACACAGACACTATTCTTTTTAAATTAATTAATTAATTAATTAATTAATTAATTAATATTTTGATTTAGAAATGTAAGGCCTTTAATAAATTATCTTTTACTTTTTTATTGTTTAAGGTATTACAAATAGTAGTACATATGTCTCCTTTTTACCCCATTGCCCGCCTAGACCTCCCTACCCTCGCTGCCCCCTGCACATGCCCTTACCCCTTAGTGTCTGTGTCCATTGGTTATGCTTATATGCACGCATACAAGCCCTTTGGTTAATCTATTACCCACCCCACCACCAAAACCCTCCCCTGCCTTCCCAATAAAGTTTGACAGTCTGTTTGATGATTCTTTGTATCTATTTTCGTTCATCAGTTTACTGTTATGATGTTCATCATATTCCACAAATGAGTGAGATCATGTGATATTTATCTTTCTCTGATTGGCTTATTTCACTTAGCATAATGCTCTCCAAGCCCATCCATGCTGTTGCCAATGGTAAGAATTCCTTCTTTTTTACAGCAGCATAGTATTCCATTATAAAGATGTACAACCATTTTCTAATCCACTTATCTGCTGATGGGCACTTAGGCTGTTTCCAAATCTGAGCTTTGGTAAATTGTGCTGCTATGAACATAGGGTTGCATATATCCTTTCTGATTCGTGTTTCTAGTTTCTTGGGATATAGTCCTAGAAGTGGGATTACTGGGTGAAATGGAAGTTCCATTTTTTTTTTCAGCACAGTGCTTCTTTTTTTAAATCTTTATTGTTCAGATTATTAATTACATTGTTTCCCCTTTTTATCCCCCTATAGCTCCCCTCCACCCGGTACCCATCCCACCCTCTGCCCTCACCTACCCCCCACTGTCCTCTCCCATAGTTGCATAGTTTTTGTCCAATCTCTTGCTGCACCTCCCACACCCCTTTTCTCCCCAAGAATTGTCAGTCCAATCCCTCTCTATGTCCATGATTCTATTATATTCACCAGTTTATCCTGTTCATCAGATTTTTAATTCACTTGATTTTTAGATTCATTTGTTGATAGATGTGTATTTGTTGTTCAAATTTTTATTTTTACCTTTTTCTTCTTCCTCTTCTTAAAGAATATCTTTCAGCATTTCATATAATATTGGTTTGGTGGTGATGAACTACTTTAGCTTTTTCTTATCTGCGAAGCACTTTATCTGACCTTCAATTCTGAATGATAGCTTTGCTGGATAGAGTAATCTTGGTTGTAGATTCTTGCTATTCATCACTTTGAATATTTCTTGTCACTCCCGTCTGGCCTGCATCGTTTCTGTTGAGAAATCCGCTGATGATTGTATGGGTGCTCCCTTATAGGTAACTAACTGTTATTCTCTTGCTGCTTTTAATATTCTCTCTTTATATTTTGCTCTTGTCATTTTAATTATGATGTGCCTTGGTGCATTCCTCTTAGGGTTCCTATATATTGGGGTTCTGTGCACTTCTTGGGCTTTTATGTCAATTTCTTTCACCAGGTGGGGGAAGTTTTCAGTTGCTATTTGTTCAAGTAGGTTTTCATTATCTTACTCTCTCTCTTTTCTTGGCACCCCCATAATTCGGATGTTGGTATGCTTGAGGTTGTTCCAGAGGCCCCTTACACTATCTTCAGTTATTTGGATTCTTTTTGCTTCTTGCTTTTCCGGCTGAGTGGATTTTGCTTCTTTGTATTTCAAATCTTTGACTTCGTTCTTGCGGTCTTCTGGACTGCTTTTAGGTCTTTGTATAATATTTTTTATTTCAGTCAGTGTATGCTTAATTTCTAGTTGGACCTTTTCCATATCCTCCTAGGTGTTGTTCATTTCCTCATAGGTCTTGTTCATTTCCTTGTAGTTCTCATTAAGTTCATCGGCCTTTTCTAGGAGCCTCTGGAAAAACTTTATTTCTGTGGTTTTGAACTCTATGTCTAGTCGTGTTTTTTCCTCCATTTCTTTCACACCTGATTTCTTTCCATTTCTCTGCATTGTGGCTGCTTTCCTGAGTTGGTCCATTAACTTTGTGTGGTAGATGTCCTCTAAGGGACAGTGGCTCAGCCTCCCCAGTTACCTGAGGTGGATACTCTTACTGCTATCCTTTATGGGTTGTACAGTATTGTTGGAGTTAAGCCCAGTTTATTGTTGTTAGCACTAGAAGGGTTTGACCTCCAGGCCAATTGACTGTGAGGGTAGGCTGTGTTCAGGTCGGATGGGCAGAGTCTCTGGGTTGAGCAGGCAGCATCAGCTCCGCCCTATGCGGCGCGTGGGTCTCTGTGCCGGGTGGCAATGGCCACACGCACCTCCGAGCGAAAGCTGCCGCTGGTCTCCACCCGTTGCCAGACAACTCTGCCTCTCCCAAAATGAGTCTGCACACCCAACGTCTCTCCCAGGGTTGTAAAACAAAGCAGTCCGGTGGTCTCCCGAACGAGGGAGCAAGTCACCAGTCCTCTCTGCGCGGTCGCACAGCTCTGTCCCCAAGTTTACGCCGTTCCTAAGTTTGCACTCTCCTCTAACTTGCAGACCTCTGCCGCGCTGGGCTTTAGCGTGCCTTCCCAGGACCTCGGACTTTGCCTGGAACTGGGGAGTCAGTGCAGTGGGGTGCCTCCACCCTCCCCGTTGGGGAAAACCAGCCGGGTCTGCCGCCGTCTGCCCTTTACTGCTCGCGCACGCAAGGTTCCGAACCTCTCTCCAGGCGTATCTTCAAGGCTGCGCTCCGCCGCTCCTCTGAGTCACAGTGTCCTATCTTTACTTTTATCTGTGGAATTTTCACTCAGCCATCTTTCTGGTGATTCTGAATGATGTTTATTTTGTTGTTAAGTTGTAGTTTTGGAATTGTTGTGTGGGGCAGCAAAATAGGTGTTTACTTATGCCGCCATCTTGGTTCCTCCTCCTGGAAGTTCCATTTTTAATATTTTGAGGAAACTCCACACTGTTCTATACAGTAGCTGCACCAGTCTGCATTCCCACCAGCAGTGCACAAGGGTACCTTTTTCTCCGTATCCTCTCCTGCACTTGACGTTTGTTGATTTGGTGATGATAGCCATTCTGACTGGTGTGCAATGGTACCTCATTGTTGTTTTGATTTCCATCTCTAGGGTGATTAGTGATTTTGAGCATGTTTTAATATATCTCTCAGCCTTCTGTATGTCCTCTTTTGAAAAACACAGACATTTGAGACATAGATCCCAAGTGTGGGTTGTTACTGGTGGAGCTGACCCACTGGCTATTAAGTCAGAGGCTCCTATGACCCCTTTTGGGGTTGGATTAATTTGCTAGAGAGCACTTCAAAGAGCTCAGGAAAACAGTTTGCTTTCTAGATTACTTACTAGATTACTACTTATAATTAAGGAACAGTCAGTCAGATGGCAGAGATGCACCGGGCAAGGTAGGGGGGAAGAGGCACAGAACTTGAATGCCCTCCCCGGGCACATGTAAGCCTCCCTGCACCTCCATGTGTTTACCAACCTGGAAGCTCTCTGAACTCTGTCCTTTTGTTTTCTTATGGAGGCTTTGTTACCTAGACATGATTGATTAAATCATTAGCCATTGGAGATTTATCTCAATCTTTAGCACCTCTCTCCTCCCCTGCAGTTGCTGCAAGGTGGGGTGGGACTGAAAATTTCAACCCCTAATCAAGATTGGTTGACCAGGCAACCAGCCACCATTCTAGAATTACCTGGAGGCTTTCCAAAAACCAACTTATTAACATAAACTCAGGTGTGGTTGAAAAGGGTTTGTTATCAGTAACAAAGGACAGCTTTATAGATTTAATCACTTAGGAAATTCTAAGGGTTTTAGGAGCTTTGTGCTGCAAATGGGAGGAGAACCAAATATATATTTATTATTATAACTCACATAATATCACATATCACATCACAGCATAAGGATTTGGGCTCAGGAATAGAAGACACCAGGTGGCCAGGAAGCCAAGTTAAGACCAGGTAGTCAGAAGGAATTCAGCGTATACTGACTGAAATAATGCCACCATCCTTCAACTCCCTTGTCAAAAACCCAGGGGCAGTAGCTTGTTTTATTTCCCTTCCAACTGCCTGCTTAAACTATGAACCAGCTGATCAAGGTTTGACCACTATACAACCTTCCTAGGGAGGCGGCCTCCACCTTTCCCCGACAGTGCACACAAGCACATAGTTAGTTACCAGATGACGATATTGAAAATGAAGCCACCTGACCTTAAAATGTAAAATTCTGCAAGCTGGCCTTTTTAGAAAAAGCCCCCTCCCCAGCTTATAAAAGCAGCCAAGCTGAGCTAGCCCCCAAGCTGGTTCAGAGGACTTTCCTGTCCTCTGCGCTGCCTCCCCTGTGCTCCAGCATAAGCTTAGTAAAATCTGCCTGGAAACTTCTCTGGGGTTTCCTCTTCGTTTCTATCTTGGGAAATCCAAGGACCCAAATGGCTGGTAACATATCCTGGGGTGTTAATGGATGTTTCACAGCATAGGAAGGGAATATACTTAAGAGGTTATTCTTGTGTTAATATGTTGCAGGGACTAAAGATTTGGGTATGCAATGAATTTGAGCTCCTATGATCTATTAATGAGAGCACAGCGAAGTACAGTAAGACTTAGTATTAATATACTCTTCAGTGTAGTATTTTAAAGAATTTGCTTATAATTTTAAATTATTATCACCCACTAACTTAAGAACACATTTTCTTTTCAACCTAAATAAAGTTACAAACTGAGGCAAGCTCAAATGACCAAAACTTGAATTTATTCAAGAACAGCAGAGAAATTCCAGTTTGGGAAATATGCTGTAGCCAGCTAGATACAAGTTTGTTGAGTGTTTGTGTTGGGCTAAGTTTATAAGCAAAGAGGGGGAAGTTCAGCCAGAGTCCAAGCAGTAAATTCATTGGCTTGAGAACTGAGAGAAGTTCTTGGCAGATGCTCATTGGTCCGAATGTAAGTTTGGGTCTTCTGTACATCAGGCAATTCATGGACCAAGAAGGAGTAACATCCCACAAGAATGTAAGAGACTAGAAAAAGAAGGAAAGAAAGACAGGAAGGAAAACAGGAAGGAAGGAAATGAACCACAAATCTACAAACAAAACATTTTCTTTAAGGTGCAACATTAACAGTGATAAAGACCTGGACAATCCTTGATGGCTTTTGCAGCTTTGGCTGAGGGAGGACTTGGGGAGATTTCAGAATGCAGTAACAGTTCCTACACACCCAATAGAAAACAAATTGTTTTCTAGCCGTGGTAACAAGTAACCACCCAGACTGGTTTTCAACCTGGTTAATCAATCAATGACAACTCAGCTCAGTGAATATACTTTTTCAGGTCAACCAAGTGTGACAGCCTCTTACTTTGAAAAGTTAGCCAGAATCACTCCAATGAACATGCTTTTGAAAATCAAGCTATTGCCAACAGGGTGACCCAAGTAGCCATGCCTTCACAGCTAATGTCAGCCCAC
Organism: Antrozous pallidus; assembly: GCA_027563665.1. Lineage (NCBI taxonomy): Eukaryota > Metazoa > Chordata > Mammalia > Chiroptera > Vespertilionidae > Antrozous > Antrozous pallidus. The sequence continues at coordinate 65,204,317 of CM050511.1, forward strand.
TTTTGCTTCTGTAAGTCTGCCATTCTCTGAACTCCATGCTTCCTAATATTCCTGTGCAGCAACATAGTCTATTCTGCTTGTGGAAATTGTGCATAGGCAGTAGATTTAGCTTTATGGTATCATTTTATATCTTGAATATGGTATCATCCTTTGTTTCTCACTATTGTATCACCTGAATCTCATTTGTTGAGTTCTATATTTCAATTTTTGCACTGAGAATATTACCTGTTGTATCATTTTATTCATCCATCCAATTGTTCATATATTAATTTAACAAAAATTTATTCTTTGCCAACTTTGGACCAGGCAGTGTTCTTGGGGCTAGAAATAAAATGGTGAGCTGTTGTGCTGAATACATTTCATTAATCTATGTTTCCTTTTGAAATCAGAAATGTCGTGGATATAATTTGTAGTATTCATTACCATTTATCTCTGGGTGTGTTTATGTTTATGCTTTTATTAAGGTTACATAATGAAAAAGTAATTTGGGTCTTATCTTCATTACATGGATTCAATTGCCATCCTTGAATGACTTATTTTACAATAACTTTGGAATTGCAAAGCAAGCTAGCCAAGTGTTTGTGACATCAAGTGGGGGGTCAGGGATTTCTAGGGCAGTAAATCACAGATATTATGTTTATTGTTCATTTAATTCAAGTTTCTGTAAAGACCAGTAAGTAAAAGTCACCTCATATATCATTATAATTTACTAATAATCGAATTGACTCTGAGGCATGCTGCTTGCTCACTTTTATATTTGCACTATTTGGGTATTAATTAACATTTCTCAGTTACTACTTTTAGAGACATATGGAAAAGTTAAGAGTCTTATACATTTTTATGTCCTTAGTCATAGCTATATTATATAATATTGATCATTAACTGATAAGAATAAGTAAGTTACAACATCATATGGTAACTATGGCATGTTTTATATAAGCCATGTATGCATTACACACACACACACATACACCTTTTTCTCCTAAAGTAATTGAGTTAAGTTATAGGTTACATTATATATATGGTTCTCTAAATAATGTAACTTTTCTAACATAATCACAATACAGCTATCAACTTTATGAATTTACCTGGATAATCTACCATTTGTTTAGTAGTTTTGTTATTTAAAATTTTGTAACTTTTCTTGCACATTTAAAACATTTTTTAAATTTATTGATTAAGGTATTACATATGTGTCCTCATCACCTATTACCCCTTCCATTATCCCCTACCCCTGTCACCACTTATGCCCTCACCCCCCTGGTGTTCATGTCCATTGATTAAGCTTATATGCATGCATACAAGTCATTTGGTTGATCTCTTCCCATTACCCCCACCCTCCCCTACCATCTCTCTGAGGTTTGACAGTCAATGCTTCTCTGTCTCTGGATCTGTTTTTGTTCATCAGTTTATGTTGTTCATTGTATTCCATAAATGAGTGAGATTATGTGATACTTAGCTTTCTTTGACTGGCTTATTTTACTTAGCATAATGTCTCCAGTTCCATCCATGCTCTAATTTGAAGCAGCCACATTTTTCTCCTTTTTCTTCTTCTTAAAGAATACCTTTCAGCATTTCATATAATACTGGTTTGGTGTTGATGAACTCCTTTACCTTCTTCTTATCTGTGAAGCTCTTTATCTGACCTTAAATTCTGAATGATAGTTTCACTGGGTAGAGTAATCTTGGTTGTAGGTTCTTGCTATTCATCACTTTGAAAATTTCTTGCCACTACTGTTTGGCCTGCATAGTTTCTGTTGAGAAATCAGCTGACAATCGTATGGGTACTCCCTTGTAGGTAACTAACTGTTTTTCTCTTGCTGATTTTAATATTCTCTCTTTGTCTTTTGCTCTTAGCATTTTAATTATGATGTGTCTTAGTGTGGTCCTCTTTGGATTCCTTTTGTTTGGGGTTCTGTGTGCTTCCTGGACTTGTAAGTCTATTTTTTTTTCACCAGGTGGGGGAAGTTTTCAGTCATTATTACTTCAAATAGGTTTTCAGTAACTTGCTCTCTCTCTTCTTCTGGCACCCTCATAATTCTGATGTTGGTACGCTTAAAGTTGTCCCAGAGGCTTCTTACACTATCCTCAAATTTTTGGATTCTTTTTTCTTTTTGCTTTTCCAGTTGAGTGTTTTTGGCCTCTTGGTATTTCAAGTCTTTGACTTGATTCTTGTGTTCCTCTAGCCTGCTGTTGGGTTTCTCTAAAATATTTGTTTTATTTCAGTCAGTGTATGTTGGTCCTTTTTTATATCCTCAAGGGTCTCACTCATATCCTCGAAGGTCTTGCTCATATCCTCAAGGGTCTCGCTAAACTTATTGGCCTTTTCTAGGAATCTCTTGAAAAACCTTATAACCATGGTTTTGAACTCTATATTCAGTCATTTGTCTTCCTCCATTTCTTTCATTTGTGATCTGTTTCTTTCTCTCTGCATTTTCACTGCTTCCTTGAGTTGGTAGGGTGGCTTTGTGTACTAGGTATCTTGGCCTCCTCTGTTACCTGAGGTGTACTCTCTTGGAGCACTCCTTTGTGGACTGTGTGTACAGCCTTGTTGCAGGTAAGTCTTGATTGTTATTGGTATTACTGGGAGGAATTCACCTCCAGGCCAATTGGCTGTGAGGATCAGCTCTGTCTACACTGGGAGACAGCCTTATACGCCAAGACCTGCAAACTTTTCAAAATCTCTGTGCTCAGTTTGGATGGGGAAGAGTTTCTGGGTGAGGCGGGGTTTCAGGGTGAAGCCGACATCATTGGCTTCCAGTCATCCCCACTGCACGAGGTCACCAGGTCCTATCCTCCATGGGCAATCATTGCAAGCACCTCTGCAAGAAAGGTGTCCTCGGGTTTTGCCTGCCGCTAGATCATCCAGTCCCCAATGAATCCGGGATCTCAGATTTTTGCCTGGCACCTGAGTTCCATGCAGTCGGAACTCCTTTCTCCCTTCTGCCAGATGCCAGCCACACAGTCAACAGATCATCCTCACTGTGAGCACCTGTGCATGCCCCCCCCCCCCAAGCTCCGCCTCTGGCTGTTCCCCCAAGATTCCGCCTCATAGTGCTGCCTGGAGCGCCTTTCTCCTGCCAGACACTGCCAGCCCAGTTCATCATCTCTGCATGCACTTGTGCACACACCTCTGGAGCTCTTCTTTGGCTCTTCCCCTGGGATTCCACCCACAGTCCAGATTCTCCCTGTAAGGACCTGCGTGCAAACCAAACTGGGTTCAGCACAGCCTGGAGTTTTTGTCTCCTTTCCACTAGAGCACCCCTGCCAGGCGTTCAGACACCCCTCCTCTCCGGCTCTGTGTGTGTATGAGTCTCCTACCTTATCTAGGCTTTGCAGAGGCTCTGATTATCCGTATGCACTCCCGTGTTCCTCTAGTTTCAGAACTAACAGTCTGCCAGCCTTCCTGTGGTTCTGGACAAGGTCTGTTTTGTCCTTTACTTGTATTCTTGAAATTGTTGTGTGGGGCAAAAGCCTAGGTATTTACCTATGCCACCATCTTGGTTTCTCCTAAAATATTTTTAAAGAGACAACTTTCTCACTTTGTTAAGTAACTATTTTAAACCGTTATTTACACTCAAGTAATGATCATCTTTTATATAAATAAGAACCAGCTAGATCTAGTTAAAAACATAAACACTTGATATTAATAGGAAGTCTAAAAAATAATTTACAAGAATACTAATTGAAGAATGAAGTCAGTTCAATTTACTCCTTTCAAGTCCACATGAACTATGTAATCACCTTTTTTTCTTTCTCCTTTTCATCTATTGTACGAGGAGAATGAAAATAACTTGCAAACAAGATGACCAAGGCCTCCCTTCCCTTAACTGTGCAAAGACTGAACAGAACATTTGTGGCCAAGGCAGTGCCATCTATTCAGAGATAAATGCTCAGGGACCCACTCCAATTCAAATTTAAACCTGGAGGAAAAGTATCAGAGAATTCTTTTTATAAATCAAGATTCTGGGTGAATTAATAAAATTAAATATTGTGTGATTTGATAAAGCCTTGCACCTAAATAGTTGTTCATTGCAAAAGGAAACTCAAATTTATTGTTTTGAGTTTAATACATGGCAGTTTTAATAATGAATATAATTTGGTAATAAAACCTAAGAGCAGAAAATCATTGACAAAATTAAATTGAATCTGGGAGCAAATTATCTTTTCCCTTCCTCCCTCCCTCCCTCCCTCCCTCCCTCCCTCCCTCCCTCCCTCCCTCCCTCCCTTTCTTCCTTCCTTCCTTCCTTCCTTTCTTCCTTCTTCCTTCCATCCTTCCTTCCTTTATCTCTCTTTCGCTCTTTAAAAAAAAATACTTCATCAAGTCTCCAAGGATATGCTTTTATTGATTTTAGAGAGAGAGGAAGGAAGTAGGAGAGAGAAATATCGATGTGAGAGAGAAATATCGATCTGCTGCCTTCCGTATGCATCCTGACTGGGATTAAACCCACAACCAGGGTATGTGCCCTGTCCCTGGGCTGGGGGGCTTGATGTGGGGCTGGGAACTGTTGCTTCTCAGGAGGTACCTCTGTATCTGAGATATCCATTTTTATTAGCCACATGTCAGTCTGAGACCAGCCCATTCTGTGTCTCCTTCCAGTCTCAATGAGGCTTCTTTTTTATATCCTTAGTTGTAGGACTTCTGATCAGCTAGGTTTCAGGCAGCTTTGAGTGATAGTTGTTCTGTAATTTAGTTGTGATTATGATGTGGTGGTGAGAGGATGTGAATACCTCATTTTCCTATGCCGCCATATTGACTAGAAGCCCTATCATCTCTTCCTTCAGCTAATAACATCCTAAGTTGTTTTCTTGCCTCTACTTTTTTCCATATAGACTCTGATCTCCACATACTTCCTTCTCCCAGAGTGCTCCTTTAGTATGAATCAGGCCCTGTCTCATTCCAGCTTTCAACCTCAGTGATTTCCCATTACACAGTATGTAATTTGAAATCCCTATCATGCCTTTTGGTTACCCTTTGGCTTCATTTCCTATGGTTCTCCTTTTTTTTTTCTTGGCCTTTTTGCTATGTTTTGAATATACCAAACTCTGTACTGTCTTAGGTTCTTGTTCTTCTTACTCTTCCTGCCCTGAACACACAAACTTCTCTGTTTAAATGCCTGTCTATTCTATCCCTGAAATTGTAATGTAAACTTCTGTATACAGAACTTGTTCTTGCTATTTTCCCAGCTCCTGGTATGTAACACATAGGAGGCATTCAATGAAAATTGTTACATGGATGAATGATCTCATGACAACATCAAAGCTAACATTCTACATTTTGGAAATGGCCCAGATAAACAAAGTAGTGGCGAAGGGTAAGAAGATCTTTCGTATTGTTCTAGTGTTTATAATATTTAAGTGTACCAGAGAAAGTAGTGAGTGTTAACTAGTCCATAAAGCTTTGGGATATAATTATTAAAGAAAAGGTATGTCTTCTAGGTTGGTGAAAAAGAGAGCAAAGAGATGAAAAGATTAAAAATTAATCAAAGAAGATAAACCAAATTTTTTAATTATTTAGAATTATTACATCCTTTAGTCACACGCATTTGTTTTTCTGCTTTACAACAGTACGTGAGGTATATTATATCATGTCTATCCATAATTGTCTAAGCTTTAAAAAATTTATTTGTATTCTTGGTATTTCATCCAACTCTTTGTAATGGTATGTACTTGTTTTTGAAAGTAAATTTTCTGCATCTTCTACCTATATCTTATCTGTGTTCAAAGGATTGATGTTGTTATAGGCACCTCTCACCAACACCAGAGAGGTGTTACTGGACAGGGCAGCTCCCTGAGTCAGTGGAGAGGGCTGTCTTCAACCTTGATCCTTGTCTTCTCATATAAATGAGAGACCTTGACTACTTTGTGAAAAGCCAGTTTATTAAAGCAATTAAAGCATACATCTTTATTGAAAAAGCAAAACAAGCAAGCCGATACACGTGGCTTACGAAGCCAGACAGGCTCTCAGCCAATCTGAAGAGCAAGTTGGGTAGGGGTCTGAGATGTTATATACCCCCCTGTCTATAGATCTCAAAATTCCTCTGCCGTATATTTTGGTCAGATTAATTCTCAAGGTTACTCCCTACCCCCACCCAATCCCACAGTTTTTTTCCCCCCTTTGTTATGGCCTTCCCAGAATTCATGAGAAGCACTTGGCAACTTTATCTTGCCAAGCGTTAAGATTGCTGGCTTCTCTGCATGGGGAGTAAAACTGCTCTTTTTTCCTTTTCCCTTTCCCCCTCCCTTTTTGCATCTCTCATTAGGGAGATTTTTAAACCACTTTCTCTGTGTCCTTGGCTGGGGAAGATAATGGTTTGTTAGTTACAAGCTGGTTGCAATTTGTCCACACTGTTTGACTTTGTTTTAACTTTTCAGTCTCAGTTTCCCTGTTCCACTCCCTGGAATACTGTAACAAAGTCATATCTAAGTGTTTTAATTTAATTATTTTAGTTTAATATTTTATCTTGACACAAAAATATAGTAATAGTTTATTTTATTTTATTGGTTCACACTTAGGTGATACTCTTCATGACATTAATAAATATTTTTCTTCTGACATAAATATGCTCCATATAAAAATAAAAGCCAGGAAGGAAATTGAGTTCATAAATCATTTATCTGCCCATCATATGCTGAGTGGAAAAGAAAGACTCAATGGGTTAATGAGAGAATGGAGGTTAGGTGAAAGCTTGTTCAGAGAGATCCTGACAGCCATTTTGCCCAGGTCACACATCACAGGGCACCATTAAAAGGCTAATGGATTTACCACTTGCTGGCTTCTTGACCTAGAGGAAATACTCAACACTTCTTAGAGGAGCAATTTATTGTAAGAAGCTTAGATTCTTCTAGTCTTGTAGCTAGAAGAGTAAGCCTTCATGGAAAGGAACTTAATGTTTGTCTGAGACTACCTTTATTTTATTTAATGCGAGTATCTTCTAAGCATTTTAAAATTACCTTAATTTAATTCTTATAACAGTTTTATGGGGTGTGTGGTATCATTTCCCATATTTAATTAATGAGAAAACTAAAGCACACAAAGGTTAAGCAGCTTGCTCAAGCTCACACAGCAAGTAAGAACTTCTTTAAGGTGGTGTTGAGTTGTGCTGAATATCTCCCATTTACCCCTCTAGGTCTACTCTCCAGCTTTCTTCACCCTTCCCTCCGATCCAGGAGGCTGACCTGAGTGGACTACAACAGGTAGTCGAACCTCAGTGGTCCTCAGCTAGGGAGCAGATTTGATCCCCAGGAGACATCTGACGGTATCTGGAGACATTTTTGATTGCCACAGCATCTAATGGGATGCTGCTCAACACCTTACAGAAACACCCCTCTCCCACCTTCATACAGAGTTACTGACCCAAAATGATATCAATAGTTCCCAGGAGAGAAACCCTGTGGAGGGAGGAAAGCAATGCCAGGGGTTTCACTTCCCTGGCTCCTGCAGCTCTCTTCAGCTGGCGGCCTCGCTGGCCTGAAGGTGTCTGCTCCTCACAACATGGACACTTCTACCTGACTCTCCTTCCCATTGGGTCCAGCAGTACTAAGTTTTCTACCCCATGGGTACTCTACACCTGCATCTTTAGAAGTAATGCTTTTGTAGACAAATTCACCTCAAATCATCCTTTCCAGATGTGTTATCTGATTCCTGTTGGGACCCTGGGTGATAGAAGGGTGTAACCAGCAGAAGGGAGCTGGAGCCATGGGAGAGAGGTGCTCCTGCCAGAAACACTGCTCAAGGCAGAGAGGAAGGGGCGCGCACGCACACACACATACACACACACACACACACACACACACACACACACACACACACACACACTTGACTGACTTCTCCCTTTCTCCCATCCTCCAGTCTCCTGTAGTGTCTACCATTGGCTGATCCCAATCTAAAGACAGCTCGCAAGAGCTAGGTAGTCATACTTTCAACAATAAAGATAAAAAAGGAGTGTTTGAGAAATGCAAGGTACACAAGTCAGTGAAAGACAAGGAATGGATTCAAGGGCAAATTCAGCTGGACCTGTGCAGAGAGGGCAACCTAGAACAAGAACATTTTGAGGGTGTCTGTCATGGCTCACAAGGAGCCTGACAGTGGCTTGGACGTGGGTAAGGGACTAGCAGGGTTGAATAGAGACATAGAGAAGGGTATCAAGTTTCTCCAACTGTCTTTGGACACACAGTTCAGGGAACACAAACTTAAATGCTACAGGACTCAGGCAGGTGGTGGATGGGGGCTCTGTGTGTGTGTGTGTGTGTGTGTCTGTATGTGTGTGTGTGTGTGTGTGTGTGTGTGTCTGTATGTGTGTGTGTGTGTGTGTGTGTCTGTATGTGTGTGTGTGTGTGTGTGTGTGTCTGTATGTGTGTGTGTGTGTGTGTGTGTGTGTGTGTGTGTAAGGCCATTTGGGAAGAGTAAACCATCTAAAGCAGTCACTAGGTAGTCCTGCCGGCATGGCTCAGTGGTTGAGTATTGACCTATGAACTGTGAGTTTGATTCCCTGTCAAGGCACACGCCTGGGTTGCGGATCCCCATTGTGGGGTGTGCAGGAGGAAGCCAATCAATGATTCTCTTTCATCATTGTTCTTTCTATCTACATCTCCCTCTCCTTTCCTTTCTGAAACCAATAAAAAATATATTTAAAACAGTTACTAGGTAAGAATATGGTCCTAATATGCCAGATTCTCAGAGATTTCAAGAGAAGTCAGGAATCCAGATTTTTCAATGAAATCGTTCAATTTTTAAACTGTGGAAACTAAGTAAAAACTATATACTATGAACTAAACCTGATTTGATTCCAGCTGTAGAGTAGAGTGTGATGTGTTTACCACCTCTAAACTACATAAACTAATTGTGCTAGTATATGAGCCATAGATGAGAAGTGTCTGTTTTTGGTCTCTCTCTCTGCCTCTTTCATTCTTTTACAAATCAGGACCTATGAATCTCATTAAAATAGCTACATATTGCTCATTAATCACTTTTACTCTAAATAATGATAGAAATTTGAAAAATGCATAATTAATTAAGCATGGCTTTATAATTTTGTACGTTGGACTCTGTGTGAGATTTTGTTGAGAAAAAGGAAAAAGGATTTTATTTACAGAATTTAAAAAGAAGTCTACTAGATAAATGCACTAAAGGTTTGTGATTGGAAAACTGATAACCAGAAGGCCTGAAGCTCAGGACTAAAATGGTTAGAAAAGCCAATTTGTTGGTGTCAGTCCTTATCTATGATTGGCCTGATTTCTTTGTTAAGACTCAGGGCAAAGACACAATTTAGGGCTAAATTACTCCAAACAAAGTCAACAAATAATTGCAACATGGTGTCTCCAGAGATGTGTGGATTCCAGGAAAATCATACCTACATAAAGAAGTGGCAATTATAAAATTGGAGACTCTAAGCCAACATATAATGGAGACTGATTAAACCATACTTTAATAGAAAAAAAAGAAAAGAAACAGCAGCAAAAACCAAAGAGCTCTCACCTTCAACAAATTAAATAGTTTTCAAGTTGCCTTTTAGGTATTATTCACATGCAAAGTGATTTTTACAATATAGTAATGCTGGTAGTAGAGTTGCGATACATGTAGTTAGACATTTAGGTTTCATCCTTTTCAGATCTTAAAGTAGTGACATATTTAGTAGGCTCAGTCTTCAGAAGAATTCTTTGGGCTCTAGGATAAACTCTCAATTTCTTAAAATGGAAATAAACGATCTAGTCCCTGCTTTTCCATTGCTGCTGTAGTGCCAGTGTTCTTGTGCGTCACCCATACTTAACTACCTTTCCCTGTCTGAACCCAGCAGATTCTTTCATGCTACCCTGAACATATTGCCTCTTCCTTATGGAAAGTTCTTCAAGCCTACATTCACCTGCTACTTCTTCCTTGAAATCTTTCCTGCCTGTCAGATATAACTGTTTCTCTTCTGTAGTTTTACAGTTTGTACATTACATGTAGCAATTCATGGAACATACTTAAATTCTGCCCCAAGCTTCTTGAGGGTAGGTTCAGGAGAGATTTATGTGTACTGTCTCTCCTGTGCCTATCCTAAGGCCTGTATTAGTCTCAGGTATAAGGGAAGTGCCAAATACATATTTAGTGATTGAGTGATATCTTTTTAAAGAATTTTCAAAGAATTCAGAGAGAATGTGTAAGATTTTTGCCCTCATTTCTTCACTACATATTTATCTACTGTGCCTACTACTTGTCAGACATTGTTCTGGGTGCTGAGGATACACCAGTAAACAGAACATTGTCCCTACACTCATGCATTTTAGATGGGAAGATAGAAAAAGAACACATAGACATTTAATATTTCAGGATGGGGTAATTGCTATAAAGAAAAACACAGACACAGACACAAGGGATAGGGTTGACGTGGGACACTATATTAGAGAGGCTTGTCAAAAAGTTGTCTCTAGAACACCTTTCCATGAGTTGTGAATGAATAGAGAGACAAATAGTACACAGACAGGAGGAAGAGTGTGTATAATCAGGTAGACACATTGGTCAAGAAGCCAGTGTTGACTGAAGCGAAAAAGGAGTGAAGGAGAGAAGGGTAGAAAATGAAGTCGGGAGGGAGCCATGAGCCAGAACATGGGAGTCTGGTATGTCATGATAAGAAATTTGCATCTTATTCTCAATGTGCTGGAAGCTATTGTGTGTTTTGCATAAGGAAGAGATATGCTGCAATTGATCACTATGGGTGCTCAGGGAGAATGAACTATAGAGAAGCAAGAGAAAAAAACTGGGAGACAGAATTAGTTTTGCTAAAACTACTGTAAGAAATATTACAGACTGAGTGGCTTACACAATAGAAATGTGTTGTCTTACAGTTCTGGAGGCTAAAAGTGCATAATCAAGCTGTTGGCAGGACTGGTTTCTTATGAGGAAAGAATTGGTTCCAGCCCTCTCTCCTTGGCTTGCAAATAACTGTGTTTTTGCTGGGTGACTTCACATCATCTTCCTTCTATGTGTTTGTGTCTGTGCTCAAAATTTCCCTTTTTGTAAGGATATCTTGTCTTTAATGAATTATGGGCAATTCTATATTGAATTTGGGAATCACTCTGTATTGCATTGACCTCATCTTAATCAATTATGTTTGCAAACCATCTGGACTGTATTTTTAAATAAGGTTGCATTCTGAGGTATTGTTTGAGGGTTAGGATTTTAACATATCTTTTTAAGAGGATACCATTCAATCTATGACAGAAACTTTAAAACATTTGCTTTTTATTTTGTTCATTCTTGATTACTTCATTGATTCACTGATCCATTCATTCAATAAAATGGCATTGAGACTTTATCAGGAACTCTCCTTGGTATGGTGGATATAATCAGAAATAAACAGGAAACATTCCCAGCCTCATGAAACTTACACTTCAAGATACATGAAGATTTTAGATCATGTAGTCTTTTAGGCTCTGGTCTTTTCTCACGAAGGCCTATAGTTCAATTGGAAACTCCTCATAGCAGAGAATCTGTAGAAGGCTCTGTTGATGGTTGTAGCTGAGCACTGTTCTTACTGTCAGTGATCCTAGGTAGGTCTTGGGGGAATCACTTTTTTTTTTGGTCTATAATTCTCCTGGGCAATTGAGTATTAGAGCTCAGGCCACCTGTCTGCAGAGTTGTCCTGTAAGAGTTGCCTAAAATCAAGGAGAATCTGCATGGTCCTCACCATCAGAGTGCCAGTGCTAATCTGATGAGAAGGCAGTCCTTAAGAAGTGGACAGCCCTCGTTGGTTTGGCTCAGTGGATAGAGCATCATCCTGCAGACTGAAGGATCCTGGGTTCAATTTTGGTCAAGGGCACATGCCCAGGTTGTGGGCTTGCTCTCCGGTAGGGGCAGCCGATCAATGATTCTCTCTCATCATTGATGTTTCTATTTTTATCTCCCATCTTCCTTCCTCTCTGAGAGCAATAAAAATGTATTTAAAAAAAGAAGTGGAAAGACTTCATCAAAGACCTCCTCAGTTTTTGAAGACTGTCTCTTCCGTTTTGTTTTGATACTGTAATTATCGTGCAATCCAGACCCCAATACTTGATAGTTGAAGAAAGTGAAATCTGGAGCACTATTGCCTGCCCAACATCTCATGGGTCATAGTGGAATTAGAATCTTTGTTTTTATTGGACTGTGCTACTTTTCAACATATACAGGATTTAAGAACCATGTTTTCAGCATGCATGCCCCTGTTGAGATCTCCCCTCTTCGAATTAGAGACTTTATTGTTTGTATCCGACATTTACAGACTTATTGAAAGATTTTTCCCCCCCTTAACTGGGCCAGTGTTGACTCAGCAATAACAGCATGAGCTTCTTTTCAATGGATACCATGCCTTGGGTTTCTTTTCTAAATCTCCAGCACAGTGTTTTGTACTTATATGCTACTCAGTGAGTTGCTGGTTGAATTGATGTGAATTAAATGACTATAACAATGTCACATAGCTCTAATAGCTGTACTATTTTTTGCTTAGTTCTCTTGATTAGGTTCTCCATTTCTTGTGAAAGAGTATATCTCTGAATATCTGCTGATCAAGAAGCTGAATTTTCTCTGGCAAATTTCCAGTGAGAATCATTGCTGTTCTGAATAGTTTTCTCAAGTATAGACTGACTTGTAGGCTCAAATTCCTTCAAGCTTATTATTAGTTCCACAGTGCTCCTTTAACACCGCCAAACAGCATGTAATCAACTGCATCTGCTCTTTTTTTTAATATCTTTTATTGATTTTTTACAGAGAGGAAGGGAGGAGAATAGAAAGTCAGAAACATCAATGAGAGAGAAACATTGATCAGCTGCCTCTTGCATACCCCCTACTGGGGATGTGCCCACAACCAAGGTACATGCCCTTAACCGGAATCGAACCCAGGACCATTCAGTCCGCATGCTGACGCTCTATCCACTGAGCCAAACCAGTTTCGGCTGCATTTGCTCTTGAGTATAGATTTAAAGACACTATCATTCATGAGAAGATGAACACTTCTGGGGAACTGGACAGTGTTCATAGCTTACAACGTTACATCAGGATATTTAAATTTAAGTGTGAGGTACAACTCTCTAATTGATTATAAATTCAATTACATGTTCAGTATTTATTGAGTGACTCATGTGCCCAGGGTTGTGCCAAGCACTGTCATATACGTTATTTAACTTTGGTTTCACAAAAATTCTATGAGATGAATGTTATTATACCCATTATGTCAATGCAGACAGTGAGACTTGGAAAGGCTGTGGGATCTGCTGAAGTCACACAGACATGAAACAGCATGGCTGTGATTTAAACAAAATCTGTTGATTAGTTCAGTACTCTTTCCACAACTTATACATATTCCAAATCAACTTCAAAAGTATTTATATATTATTTAAAAATATTCTGTATGGACACAAGACATATATTGAATTTATACTGTCATCATGGCTGTATCTTCATGATGTTAGAAAACTTTCAAAATTGGATTCCTAGTTCTCTGTCTTCCTCTCCAATATTACATTCCAATAATGACTGAATGGCATGTTTAGGATACTCTAAGAATTTTTTTGTTAGTAATGTAAAAACCTAGTAGGCATAAGTTGTACGTATAAGTTTATGCTGATGATTATTTGGTTTAAAAATATAGACCAAAACCTCTATTATATTATCAACTCTGATTACTAGTCTTTTGATCATTTGGATGCTATCACCAGGTATTACTATTACTTACCTTATTGTTCAATCGTACAGACTGAGAATTCACTAACAAATTAGGCGACTGCATAAATCTTAATCAGTATTTGAAAGTAGGCTCTCTAATATTAGAAAATTTTGTTTAATGATAACACAGTAGCTTTATTTATAAAAAGAATATTATTAACCTCATATTTTAAATTTAATTACAAAAGTTTGGCTTGTGTTTTGATTCTTGGCCTATCTTTTGTTTGAGTACTGTGATGGCTAGTCAGAGTCATAGGTGAGAATAGCTTTTAGAAATATTGTTTATTGTGTAGACCTTGAGGGCATTATGTTAAGTGAAATAAACCAGACAGTGAAAGACAAATAAATGCCACATGGTATTATTTATACATGGGACCTAAAAAAATATTGAATTCAAAGAAATAGAAAAGTTATTGTGAGGAGCTGGGAGCTGGGGGAAATAGGGGAAGGTTGGTAGAAGAGTACACAGTTTCGATCATGAGATGAATAAGGTCTGAGGAGCTAATGCATGTATAACCTGCAGAGTGTAGTTGATAATATTCTATCGTATAGTTGAAATTTGTGAAGATAGTAGATCTTAAATGTTCTCATTAAAACAAAACACCCCCAAAACAAACAAATAAAATTCCAAACCAAATTATGATATATGAGGTGATGGATGTGATGATTAACTTGAAGGGGAATCCTTTCACAATGTACTATATGTATAAGAAATCATCACGTTGTACATTTTAAATATCTTACAATTTTATTTATAAATTATACCTAATGAAAGCTGAGAGAAAAAAAAGAATAGCCCATTTAGTGAAGTTTTGAGTGCTACAGAGTGGTAAGAAGTTGAATTTCTAGGCCAAACTCAAATATAATCCATGGTATCTCCACGCTTTGTCATGCTTCTGGGTGTGTAGCAAAGCAAGGATAAGGAAAATTGGAATTGCTACAGATGTGCATGGATTGAAGTATAGATAAACCTGAATATGTCTGGCAACAATGACTTTCCTTTATCTCACAAACCAGCTTCTGCTGGGATCTAAGAAAAGGAAATTTTCTATTAGCATTGCTATTCAAAAGACAAATACTCTAATGAGATTTTTTTAAGCTGTTGCTACTGAAGAAGCTTAAGCTTCTTTGAAAATAGAATTTTCCCTCCATTATTATTGTTAACTAAAACTAAATCCAGAATTAAAAAAAAAATCTGCCAGGATACTGAAAAGCTGTGTATAGTTGGCCTTGAATAACATATATGCAAATTTAAAAAATAAATATTGTAAATAAATTTTCTCATGATTTTCTTAATAAATTTTTCTCTAGCTTAATTTAGTGTAAGAATGCAATATATAATACATATAACATATAAGGTATGTGTTTACCAACTGGTTATGTTATCAATAGGGCTTCCAGTCAATAGTAGGCCATTTGTAGTTAAGATTTTTGACTGCACAAGGGATTGGTTGCAGTCAAAGGGTGAACTGTACTATTTTTGTTGCAGCATATATTCTGCATTTATAATCAAAGTATGTTTAATCACAAAGGAAAATAATTTGGCTAGTTATAGGTGTTACCAATGGGAAAAATTTAATGCTTTTATAAGTTTAATAAAAGTTGATTCAAAAGTATATATTTTGCTATTAAATTCTAAGAGTAATACTCTTTTCACCAGGAAAAACTTTCACCAGACCAATTTTATCTGCTTTCTTTTGATGTGAACATAGATTTTTCCTGAATGTAAAATTGACTCCTAAGCAAGAGGTAAGTTAAAAGTGAGTGTAGCCTAGCCAGTGTGACTCAATGGTTGAGCATTGACCTATGAACCAGGAGGTCAGCGTTCAATTCTTGGTCAGGCCACATGCCCAGGTTGTGGGCTAGATCCCCAGTGTGGGGTCTGCAGGAGGCAGCTAATCAATGATTCTCTCTTATCATTGATATTTCTATCTCTCTCCCCATCTCCTTTCCTCTCTAAAATTAAAATAATTTATTTTAAATAAATACAAGTGAGTGTAACATGACATTATGCATTTGTCAAAACCAGTAAAACTGTACAATGCAAAGAGAACCTAAAATAAAGTAAGGATTTTTGTTAATGATAATGTATTAATATTGGTTTGTCAATTGTAACAAATGAACTACAATGATGCAAGATGTTAATAGTGAGGGAAACAGTGTGGGTGTGTGGAGGGGAGAGGGGTATGTGGAACTCTGCTTTTCTGCTCTGTTTTCCTGTAAATCTAAAATTGCTCTAAAAAATAATGCCAATTAATTAAAAAGAAGCTTGCAGAGTTAGGCCCCTTTTTTTTCTATGACATCAAAAGATCACAAAGTTTACTTTTATTAGGAACCACTAGTATTTTTAAATTTTATTTCTTATGGGGTATAACTGACATATAATATTACATTAGTTTCAGGTGTACAACACAATTATTTGACACCTGTATCTATTGTGAAATGATCACCACAGAAATTTAGCCAACATTCATCAGCATACATAGTTACAGAACTTTTTCCTCTTGTAACGAGAACTTTTAAGATCTACTCTCAGCGTTTCTCAAATTATAACACAATATTATTAACTATAGTCATCATGCTGTACATTATATACACATGACTTATTTATAGCAGAAGTTTGTACCTTTTGTCTCCCTTCACCCATTTCACCCATTTCCATGCCTCTAGCAACCACCAATCTATTCTTTGTATCTATGAGCTCAGTTTTTATTTTAATTATCCTACCTAATAAAAGAATAATATACAAATTGACTTTATCTCCAATCAAGCCACACCCAAAGCCACATCCACCAGCCAATCAGGAGCAAATTATGCAAATAAACCCCAACCAAGATGGCTGCCACCACTGAGAGCAAGAGGTAGTCTTGGGTTTCCCCGGCAATGGAGGAAGCCAAGCTTTCTGCCTGGTGTTGCTGGCCTAGGCCTCCACTCAATGCTACAAAGTTTTAATTATAAAAGATACATAATCCAAACAGAAATGGCGGTTGAGAGAGCAGAGGCTAGGGTTGCCTGGGTGATGGAGGAAGCTTAGCTTCTGCAGCCCTGGCCAGCCGAGGCCTCCACTCTAGGCTACAAAGTTTCAATTATGGAAGGTAAATGTCCCAACAGAAATGGCTGCCGCCATGGAGGGTGCAGAAGGTCTGGCTCCACTCCAGGTTACAAAGTTTCAATTGTAGAACATAAATTAATCCCAGATACCAGGGCCTCTGCTTGGATTTCTGGGGGGCGTGGCTGGCCTGCAGACCACCATAGGCCCCTCACCAGGCTTCCTTATGCCCCAAGGGAACCTCCATCCTAATCTGGGACACTCTTCAGGGCAAACCAGCTGGCCCCCACCCATGTACCAGGCCTCTATCCTATCTAATAAAAGAGTAATTTGCAGATTGACCATCACTCCAACACACAAGAGGACTGCCCCCATGTGGTCAAAGATTCTGTCCCCACATAGATACAAGATGGCCACCACAAGATGGCCAGCAGGGGAAGGCTGTTGGGAAGTTCCAGGCTTGCAAGAAAGGGCAGTTGTAGGCAATCAGGCCAGCAGGGGAGGGCAGCTGGGAGAGACCAAGCCTGCAAGGGAGGGCAGTTGGGGACAATCAAGCCTGCAAGAAAGGGCAGTTAGGGGTGACCAGGCTGGCAGAGGAGGAAAGTTGGGGGCAAACAGGCTGGCAGGGGAGCAGTTAGACATCAATTAGGCTGGCAGGGTAGGGATTAGTGAGTGATCAGGCTGACAGGCAGAAACAGTTAGGGCCAATCATGGAGGCAGGCAGGCAGGTGAGCAGTTGGGAGCCAGCAGTCCTGGATTGTGAGAAGGATGTCCGACTGCCTGTTTAGTCCCGATCCCGATAGAATCAGGCCTAAATGGGCAGTCGGACATCCCTCGAGAGATCCTAGATTGGAGAGGGTGCAGGCTGGGCTGAGGGACATCCCCCGCCTCTTGTGCACAAATTTTGTGCACTGGGCCTCTAGGTCCATATATAAGTGAGATCATACAGTATTTGTCTTGCCCAATCTAATTATTTCACATAGCATAATGCACTCCAGGTCTATCCATGTTGTTGCAAATGGCAATATTTCTTTTTTAAATTAATGATTAATATCCCATTGTATAAAGGCAGTACATATATTTCTCTCATATTCATTCACTCACCAAATCTGTTAGTTTATCTTTCATAATTTTGGGTGTGTTTATCAAACCATTAGCATCCTCTTGTCACTATACTAAGTCATGGCATAATAAATAACCTAATTGTTGAAAGTGTAGCTAGGTGACACCCTTCTTTAGCCACATCCCTGTTACAAGGAACACTCTGATTCTTTCTTTTTTAACTCTTTTTTTTCCCAGATGGGATCTTAATTCTCATGAGGCTTCAAATCCATTCTAGATGCTGGGATAGGGTGAACAACCTTGGCAGTTTGCCTAGGACAGAGGTGTTGTCTAGGATGAGGGACTTGCTCCAAAAATTGGAAGCTGATGGCAAATGGGGACGAGGTAGTCAGACTGCTCTGGGACCAATTTTAACAATAGACCTTAGTTCCTTCTACTCCTACTTCCCCCCCATGAATGTGCTGGAGGCTTGGATTCAGAAATTGAATTCTTATTTGACATTCTAATTTCACTGACTTGATTCATTTAGGTCCTTCTAGTCCTGAGTCCCTTACCACTCATTTACTGTTGGAAACTCAATTCTTCAGTACCTTCATTTCCTGGAGAGTCTTGAGTCCTGAGACTGAGTGATAGTCCCTAGAGGGGAACATAGGAATCTGCTTCTCTCTAAGTGTCTCTGAAAAATCTGTTTTTAAATTTATTTACACATTTCTATTGATTTAAGAGGAAGGGAGAGGGAGAGAGAGATAGAACATCAGTGATAAGAGAGAATTACTGATTGGCTGCCTCCTGTGCATCTGCCCCCTCTTTTGTCTCTTCATGGGGGATTGAGCCTGCAACCCAGCATGTGCCCTGACCAGAAGTTCAACTCTGACCTCCTGGTTCAAAGGTTGGTGCTCAACCACTGAGCAACACCAGCTAGGCAACAATCTGTTTTTAATATCTGAATTCTCATTTCTTGTTTTTAAGATAAACCACCATTATTTGTCTTCCTCATTACACAGGGCTTGCTAGATCTCAGATCTTAGTGACTCTGAATCTTGCCCTTCCTATTGCTGGATCTGCATAATCAGTATTCAAAGTATGGGACCACATTTGTAGGTTAGGGAACTCTTAACTTATTGCTCACACAGCAATTTTTTTTCTTGGGAATTGACTGAAAACAATTTTTTAAAGCAACAGCTATTTAATTTAAATAAAGTAAAATGCACTGATCTGCTGTATTCATTTGTAATTTGGCACATGTAATGTGAGTTTAAATAGTGAACTTTTATCTTATATTAGCATTTGATGTACTCATGTTGAAAATAAGGGAATTGATTTTATTCTGGTTGTCTGTTATACTTCATTTTAACTGTAAGTGGCCTCCCACATTTGCAAGGCCCTATGGTTGACATCTATGTGGTTGACATCTATGGCCATCAAATGAATTAAAAATTATTCCATATCAAGATGAATCTGATTATAGTTAAGCAATTACTTGTGGGGTTTCCTTCCGGCCCTATGGATCTGTGACTTCATACGCTGTGCACTTAAAATGTGTTGGGCATTTCATGAATCTGAAGACAGATGCTGCAGTTTGTTCATAAATGTGTTCAGTCTATTGTACTTTAAAATCGTGTTTAAATGTTAATTGGAATTGTGTTAAAATTTAGGGGGTATTATTAAAGAAGTTAAAATGCAAAATAAAAAGTGTTAGACTTTGAAGAGTTTTAACCAATTCTCACACCTATGCAACAACTCACACTTCTAGCAAGATGTAGAATATTATCACTCCAAAAATTTTCCTCCTGTCTTCGATGCAGTCCTCAACTGTGTGGCTCCCCCAGACAATCATAGTACTTATTTCCATCATTCTTATTTCCATCACCATGGAATAGATTTGTCTATTCTAGAACTTCATATAAATGGACTTATACAGTAAATAGTCTCTTGTCTCATTTTTTGACTTAGTATTATGTTTTTGATATTCATTGTTTTGTTGCATGCTTAGTAGTTCATTTTAAACATGTACTATCCCAAAAGTTTCATTTATAATGGAAAGGAGGTCTTGCTTGGAGAACAAGATATATTTCTGAATATCTTTAGCCCTACCACAGACTACAAACATGCCATTAAATAAGTGAACCTGTACACAAGTGATACTGAATACAATTCTGTGCTTTTGAAAATAAGAACTTACATTTATTTATATATTTAACAATATTCAAAAACTTATAATGATACTACTGATAGAATTCAGGTCAGACTTCTAGATTAAATACAGTTCCACTTGAAAGCAGTTTGAAAAGAATTTGAAATAGTTAAAATTCAAATATTAATATTATTAACACAAATTATCTGCTTTAATATTGGATATCTCTAAATTTAACACTCCATAATAACATATAAGATGAAAAGTTTTTATTGCAGGTAAAAAAATTATGTAATCATAGATAATTATAATCTATATATATAAAAGCCTAAGCAACTGGACCACTGGCCGGTAGCTATGATGCACACTGACCACCAGGGGGCACACACTCAATGCAGAAGCTGCCCCCTGGTGGTCAGTGCACTCCCATAATGGAAGCACCACTCAGCTGCCAGATGCTGGGCTCGCGGCTGGCAATGTGCAGCTGCAGCAGCGTGAGCCTCTCTCATGGACACACCTCCTATGCACCGAAGCAGTGGTGGAGCCAGGATGAGTGGGAGCAGCACAGCACCCAGCCTGGGCTCGGGCTCCTCACCTGCGGCCTGCTGCTTCACACACTACTTTGTGCTGTGTGGGATCAACAAGGACAATGGGCTGGAGTCCAATGAGCTGGTGGGTAAGGCCGGGCTGCAGGGGCACGGTGATCCACTGATCCCTGCAGGCCAGGCTGACGGACACCATTGGTGCATGAATCCATACTCCAGGCCTCTAGTTAACTATAACTGTTTACTGATCACCTACCATGTGTAAGAAGATATGCTAGGTTGCTGGAAAATGGAACTTGCAGGGAAGACAAATAGAAATAAAGTGGATTAAGTCACAATCAAGTTTAAGGGAAGATATTATATATTCATAAAATAAAAATAATACAAACTACATTATAGTAAATAACAAATGAAAGGAAAGAGACACTTTTGTGGGAGTTCACATGGAAGGTGCAACTATACATCAGCATGGTGCGAATGCAGTGATATCATAGGTATCTGTTCTTTTGTGTTCTCACTTATTTAAAAATGTATATTTTGGAAGTAGAGGCTCTAAAACATATCATGTTGTATTGAAACTCACAATTCAAATCATTTTATTAAAGGCTTTAAATAAAGAGTTTTGGTTTTACCCAGTAAGAAATGGGATTTATTTTGATGTTGATTTTTAAGAAATGAACTTACATTAAATGGGATCTAATTTTAGGAAATTAAATTTTCCATATTATATGTAATGGACTTAAAAGATCATTTTAATCTTCTAAGTATTATTGAAATGAGCAGGTTGAGAATTAAAGCCCTAAGTTATAAAATCTACGAAAAATGTTGGGCTCTATCACTTTTTGTAACTTGTGCCATTAAGAATTAGCACCTAATGAAAGAAAAGGATTGGTTTTAAGCTATTTATACTTGTCATTTAAAATTTCTGAATAGTATTCTATTATATGAATATACCATAATTTGAGTTATTTCCAGTTTTTGTCATTTATAAATAAAGCTAGCACAAGCATTTCTGAAAAAACTTTTTGTGTATGTGGACATATGTTTCTATTCTCTTGGGTGACTATGAATAGAACTGTTGAGTCATTCTGTGGGTGTATGTTTACCATTAAAAAACACACATTGCCAAACCATTCCCTAAAGTAGTTTTACCAGCCTTTACTCCCACCATTAATGTAGGAGAGTTCTGGTTTCTCCATATCCTATCCAAAAGTTAGTATTGTTAGTCTTTTTAATTTTAACCATTTTTTGTGGGTGAGAAATGACATTTATTAGAGTTTTAATTTGCATTTATCTGATGACCAATGATGTTGAATACTTTTTTATATACCCATTAGAGGCTCAGTGCACAAAATTCATGCATGGAGGGGAGGTCCCTTAGCCTGACCTGCACCCTCTCCAATCTCAGAACCCTTGGGGGATGTCCAACTGCCAAGGATCAGGCCTAAACTGGCAGTTGAACATCCCTCTCAAAATCCAGGACCTTTGGCTCCAAACTGCTCACCTGCCTGCCTGCCCTAACCACTCTGCCTGCTGGCCTGATCTCCCTAACTGCCCTCCCCTGCCAGACTGGTTGCCCCTATTAACTATTTTTTTTTTTAATCTTATCCCCTTCACACACAATTGTATTTGACTTCCTTATTGGCTTCTTCCTCTCACTCAATTTTTCTCTCTCATTTATGTAACACTTTTTCCTACTGACTCATCATTTATATACTTTTCTTTCCTCCTTATTTCCCACTTCTGTTCCGTCATCCTTCTTCCCATCTTTCTCCTACCCTCCCTCCTTCCCCACATTCCTTCTTTCCTTTATCTTTATCTCTGCTCTCTCTTCCTTTTTCCTTCCTTCCCACCTTAATTTTTTTCTTCACTTCCTCCTTCAGACCTGCTTTGCTCCCTCCCCCATTTCTTTCTTCTTCCCATTTTCCTTCTAAGCTCTACTGGCTCCCCTTTAAAACTTTTTTTCCCTCCTTCTTTCTCTCTCATCCTACCTTTCCCATACATTCTTCTCTACTTACTTCCACTGTTTTAATATCTATCTACCTGCCTAATTATTCACTATTATTTATCTTTTTTCTTTTCTGACTCCTACTTTTAAAATCTGTCCCCAGTATACAACTATACTTGATTTTCATTATAACTCCTACAGTTCACTCATACATCTTCTTTCCTTCTTTAACTCTGCTCCCTACTGACTCCTTTACAAAGTTCTTCCCTCCCTCCCCTCTTAAAGCTTCCATTTGGGGGACTGTTAACCCCCAGCCCAGGGCTTAGCCCCGGCCAGATGTTTGCTGCCTCCCCCTTCCCCAGCCTTCTCACCACTGTCTTGCTCCCATTCCCTGCCCGGGACGCCTGACCCAGCGAGGGTGGCCAAGGCCTGGGTGCTGCTGCTACCATGAAGCAGGAGCACCTCTGCCCAGAAGGCCTAGGACCGTCCACCACTCTGTCCCAAACCTATGAGCACCTCCCCTCCAACCGCCTATGCGGGGGGGACGGGGGGGGGGCGATCGCCCTTCAGATGCACCTGCTCTCCCCTACCCCCGTGGCCCCTACCATCTCCTGCGTGCAGCCCCGAGTTTCCTTCCCTTTTCATTCCTGAGTCTTTTTCTTGTTCCCTTTCTGTATTTCTGTTTCTTCTCTTGGCCTGTCTGCATGCAGGCCTGCTTTCCATTCCCTCTCCCTTCTATCACCTCCTATGGTATCCTATCCTAACCCAGGCCTTGCAGCTGCCTCAGCAGAGGGCGGGGATGCAGCCTGCTGATCCGGTGGTGATGTGATGCTGTAATGGATAACTTGCATATTTCTCTATTATTAGTATAGATTGATCATCTGTAAATCTTCCTTTGCCAAGTGCCTACTCAAGACTTTTGCCCATTAAACAAAATTGTTTGTTTATAACACTGACTGAGTTGTAGGATATTTTGATATCATCCAGAAGTTGTGTATATGAAGATATTTTCAGACAGGTTTATCAAGAGCATTTTCTTGTAGTCCATGTCTTGTTTATTCATTTCCCTAATAATGACTTTGGGTAAGTAGAAACTTTTAGCTTTGATTTAGCCCTTCTCCTCACCCCAATTATGATGAGCACTTTGTGTTCTAAGAAATCTTTGCCTACTCCAAGATCAGAAAGCCATACTTTCTTCTAAAAGATACATTTTATTCTAGTAGTTTTATATAGATTTTAGCTTTTATATTTCAGAGTATAATTTATCTTGAATTTTTTAAATGTTTTTAACATGAGGTGAGAGTTGAAGTTCACAGTGTCCTCTTTGATATCTAGTTATTGAGAGCTTATCTTTGATACCCAAACTCAGAATACAATAACTGAGAAGTCTGAATGCCAATTACGTTGTACTATGAAGCTGTTTAGCTAATGACTAGATATTTTTTGTTTGAGACATAGTCATCTTGTAGGTAATCTAATTGCCAAGACTAAAAATTAACAAACAACTGGTTTTTGTTGAATATTAGAGTAAGGGAGATCCAAAAATTAGTCCAATGGACTAGAGACAGAAAACTCATGCAAGACTTTCTTTTTTCCAGATTCCCTCCTGAATAAAACATCAGCAGCAGCAGCAGCAGCGACCACAACAGCTGGTCTCTTGCAGTTTCCCGATGTGTGTCCATGTCTAAGTTCCTTGCCTCATCTCTATCTGTCAGTGTTATATCTTTTCTGTTAACACGTGGAAGAAGTTCCATGTTCATGTAAGTATACTAGTTCCAAAACATACTGTGGAATCATATAAAACTCACCACTCCATGGTTGTAATAGGTAGAAACCCACCTCAAAGTTTTTTAGGCAAAAAGGAGTTTGGTTAGATTCAGTTACTTGAGAAGCCCAAGCACCGAAGCTGGTGAGGCTAAATAGATATTGAAAAAATTTTCTTGTGTGCTGTAAAAATACGTTTTTAACATGTTAAAATTTGGTAAATTTTTTTTTTAGCAGTGTAAGTAGTCAACTGCTCTCATTCTCAAAAAACCTATTATGTGTAGATGTGAAAAACTAGAGACTTAAAAATATGCTCTAAGTCAAAGGCAGGGCAAATTACTTCAATAAAATGGATATATTTGCCTCAAATAGCAATAATGCAATTTGGATCAGTTTTCCAGAGAATTATCTGCCATTAAAATAAAAAAGAGAGAGAGCCCTGGTTTTTAACTCAAACCATCTGTATTTTGCTTCCACATTCAAATCGCAGTCTAAGAATCAGTTTGATGAGTTTGATTTAGTGAGTATTTATTTAGTTTTTTTTTTTTTAAATTAAAAACAAGGGAAACAGAAAAGGAACAGCGCTGTGCAAATGACCTCTGGGTCCAGGCAGGACTTAAATGCTCGCATCCCCTCAGAGGCTATTACCATCCTTGTCTGCTTTGACGGTTACAGATACTGTGTCTCTCTTTGTGCTGTTTGCAAAAAAGCTGAGCTAGTCGAAAAGAAGAGATGGACTGTGTTTCCAATGGTGTGCTGGACTGCGGGCATTTGTTCCGTGGCGGGCTGTGGCCAGGGCTGCATGGAGCGATTGTTTCTGGGGACTGTGCAGACTGGCCGCCTGATGTCCTAGCTGCTGACAGTGGTTGCCAACAAACCCTGTTCCTTTCCATTTTGCCTGGTTCTCATTTCTCCGGAAAACACAGTAGCTGTAGCCGCACATAGACTTTTTCCTCGTTCCCTTTCCCCATCTCCCCCGCCCTAGACCTCTCTGGGCTTTGACGTCACGTGTGCTCCTTTCAGTTGCCATAGCAACCCCATTCCCCAAGCCCTCTGTCGGTCTCCTCTGGTAGGTTCCACAATGGAACAGGCAGCATCACGCTGCACAATGGTTTCCAGGCAGTGAAAGAGGGTGATTCAGCAAGCCACTCTCCTTCTTTTGAAAAACCTTCCCTTGTCTTTTTATTTATTTATTTTTCATGGGGGCTGGGGGGTGCTTGTTATATGATTACCTTTTGCTTTTCTTTTTTCATTTTTGCAGATTTCCTTTTTTCTCCTCACCCCTCCATTCCCAGGGGTTGGAGTGACTTTAAGATTGGGTTTTCTTGGACATCACCCGTCCACCTTTAATTTTAAACATTTTCCCCATCTCCAAAGAACCTGTTCCTTATCACAGTTTGGAATGAGGATAATGAAAAACAAATAGGGAGGATTTGGGGGGCCAACTGCTGGACGAGGACTGGAGTTCTGAAGCACGGAATGGTAGGTAGCTCTTTGCTCCTTCTGGGCTCTAACCTGTGTTTCGGAGGGTGTGGTGATATCTATTACTTGCTCTTGGGAAGGTGGGAGACCCAGGATGGGAGAGGAGGAAGATGCGATGGAAAGCAGGTTGATGAAGTGAACTACCTCTGAGGCAGGAGCCAGCCTCTCCTGTGCGAGCATCTCTCCCCAGACTTGGGCGTGTTGGAACCTTTCTGTTTGGGGTGAGGGTGGGCAGAGGGTGGTGGGAGCCTTCTTCTTGTGACCAGGGGTTTTTAGATCAGTGCAGAGCTACAGAAGGGAAGAGAAAAGGGCGGGGGGGAGGAGAGAGAGAGAGAGAGAGAGAGAGAGAGAGAGAGAGAGAGAGAGAGAGAGAGAAATGTGCTTATTGGAAGTGCTGACCTCAGTCCCATATCCAAGAAATGCTACGAGTTCCCTAAAACATTAAAAATCATATCTTTCAGTATGCATTTACATTTACTTCCTGAGAGGTGCAACTTAAATATTTTGGGACATATTTACATATTTTAGTTGAAAATGGTATTTATATATTTTAGTTGCAATACCAATGGCATTACTCTTGCAGAAACACTCTAGGATAAATTTGGGCTGGGGAGAGGAACACAGAACAGGGGTCAGGTTAGAATAAGAGAAAACATTGGCACTGCAGTCGTATAGGTAACAAATCCCTTTAAGAAAGTGATCTCCTAGTCATAGCAGGCAGCATTTTTTTTTTAATGGCATGGTTCCCAGGTATTCTGTGCTGGGATACTGTGTCCCCTGGAAATGTCAGAGCTCTGGGGTGGCGGGGGGAGGGATCTATCATCAGAAATGAGCACGGCAATATATTTATCAGAACTTATGCATTTGTGCCTGCAGCAAGATAAATATGACTTATTGGAAAATCTTCAAGTAAATAAAGGTTAGAGATATTGCAAGAAAATTATATATATATATATACATATACATATATGTGTATATATATATATATGCCTATGTATATATGTATATTTATCCCCCCTCCTTACATTTAAACTGAGTCTCTGCTTGAACCCTCTTCAAGGCATAACTTCCCAGGATACTGCAATTTAGCCACAGAAGAAGAATGGCTTATCCCAAGGCAGTGAGCTCTGAAGCAATCACAAGGTTGTTTACACGCCTGCCTTGCTGCAGAACCGGACAGTGTACAGCAGCCCTGCTGGTCTGTTGACGGTAACTTTCATGAACGGACTGGAAAGAGGCAGGCTAAGTGATGGGGAGAGGCCACAGCTCAAATGGAAGGAAAATGGGTATCCGTGCACCAGGCATTCCAGCCCAAAGGTCCGGATTCTCCCTCTATCCCTAGACTGCTCATTGTCAGAGCCTGGGAGACCTCAAAGAATGCTGATCAATGCATTAGAAATGGTTGCAGGCATGACCATCTGACTCAGAGAGGCGTCTGTAAAATTTGTGCATTAGGTGAGCATGTATGTCATAAGCATAGATAGAGATGCTCATGAATGAGCTCTCAAGCTTCTGACTCCACTCTGGAACCCTGGGATTTTAGGGGTCGGGCAGTTTGAAGCTCTGTTGCTGCCTCTGGTATGTATTCGCTTCCCTACCTTGATCTCACTCTTGTAATTGACAGGAAGTACTGGGTTTGCTTATTTTACCACCTATTGCAAATTGAATTTCTCGCTCCCACAACGGAACGAGAAAATCAGATGACAAAGGTGATATGACCTTAGATATTAAAGACTCTTCATGCTTCCTCATCTGCACATTACTTCCTCCCGTTGTTGCAAAGTGTCTTTAATTTGATGGGCTCCTGTTGTTACAAAATCCTCGCAGTTTTGGTAGAAGGGTTCTTGATGATGAGGCAGTAAGAAATTGTACGTGGAGTGGAAGCGTCAGCTGCCTCCAGCTTCCTGCCTGCTTGCCCCAGAACAGCATCTGGCGTTGGGAGGAGTGTGTTCGCCGTGCTGGAAGGGTATGTTTATATGAACAGATCCCAGAGGGGCCGAGTGTGTTTTTGCTGTCATTGTCTGATATGTCGGCAGTTGTTAGTATTTAATAGTTTATAGTGCGTGGCCAATATTTTTCAAGGTTAGAATGAACTGTGAATTGACAGCGGGTGCTTTAAAATACATGTATATTTTTAGATGCCAGGAAAATTTGTAGGGTTTTTCTTGTTAGTACATCCTACAGGAAAATCATGAGCAAAAGGAAGCTGCCTCACCTAAGTAATGTGAAAAAGCCTCCCATGTTTAAGGGAAGGCCTCCTATAATTAAAGGTTATTTTTCTTTTAAGTTTTATTGTGGCTTTATGTAAATGAGCCTGTTTGTTTGGATGTAATCTTATTGAAAAAGCATTTTAAGACTGATGATGAAAGGCAAAAACTTATTGGGGGTTTTCTGGTTTATTAAACACAGGGGCAGATGCTCACTTTCCCTGCTCTAGTTCTGGCTTCAGGTCACATTTGTAGCTAAAAGACTTTGCATGGAACTGGTGTGTTCACATCAAGCGATTGCTTAGTTCCTTATGAGAATAATGGACTCGAAGCAAGAGAAGCTTTCTTCTGTTTAAATAATAGAAAAAAAATTGACATTAAATTTTTTTTCCATTGTCCCTGCTATTTCCTCTTCAGTCTCTTTTATGCTTTGGTGGGACATTGCAACGCTTCTGCAAAAACAGGCGCACAGTGTCCAGTAATGGCCGGAAAGTGGTCCATCGTGGCATGTGCCGCAGTCTCAGTGCTTCCTCCCTGCCACCCAGGGATTCTTACTTCTGAGGACCCAGGGCTTGTGGAGAAAGTTGGGCCTAGAGACTCCTGAGGGAGATGCTTCTTGGTAAAGAACATCTGTTCTCTCTTCTATTAGATACATGTAATAGAAGAGAAAACATTTGTTTCTCTCATTATATTTATTACATGACATAAATCTGAGACAAGACACTGTTGCTGATTCAGATAAAAGATCAGGCTGCATCTTGATTGAAAGAGAAAATATAACTTAGAATTGGAGCTTGACTTTCCAGAAATTTACCTGTCTGTTCATGTCCCCATTACAAAGCAGTAAGGTTTCAAATAAAGATTTTTCAGCTTGACTACATGGTGTCCTTACGAGAAAAATCAGGGCACAGAGGGGAAGTGAGAAATCTGCATGCTGTGTGTTTTAGGTACTAATTCTCCCCCTCCTCCCACCTTCATTTAATGGAGGGGAGCTTTATTTCTTATTGTGAAACCTCAGGTGATATTGAACATCTTTAAAATTAGAAAGAGATATCTCTGGCTTGAAAAATGGACCTCAAATTTATATTTATTTTTGGTAAAGGTTTCTTGTTGTTGATTTGATATTTTGGATTCCTAACAATCCACTGTGACCTTTCTTCCTCTTCTTATCCCTGGTGACTATGAGATGCAAAACCCAGAGGCTCCCAGGAATGGAAATTAGAATTTTGAATGGAAAATAAATGACTGAAGGTTCCTCAGAAGCAGTTCCTAACCCCCAGTTGTTCTAAAACCTGATACGGTGTGCAGGTGTGAAGTTCCCCTGCAGGGCAATCAGGCATTTGCAGAGTAACCTGCATAGTAATGAACCGGATTTTTGCTACAATGTGTGTGTGTGTGTGTGTGTGTGTGTGTGTGTGTGTGTGTGTTGTGTGTATGTGTGTGTGTGTGTGGTGTGTGGGTGTGTGTGTGTGTGTGTGTGTGTGGGTGTGTGTGTGTGTTGGTAAGCAGGGAGAAAACAACCCAGCTGTGACAGAAAAGTACTAAAAACTGCCTGCTGGTTTTCAGATGTTAACCAGCCTGGTTGCTCCCTGTGCTCCCTGACAATGAGTTTCTTAAAGTAATGAATGATACCTTCTCATATGTTGAAAGTAGCATTTGAAAGCATTCATAGTGAAGGAAAGCTCATAGTATGTTTATTTGGTCATGTTCATTCAGTGGCTATCCTACCTCTGTCATAGCACTTATCACACAACACAGTGATTACCTGTCCCTGTGTTTTCTGTATGGCCACTAAGCTATAATCTCTGCCAGGGACTGACTGCATCTGTTTGGCACAGAGGAGGGGCACAATATTTCTTGAACAAATGTCTCTGAGGTACAGAGTTCTCTGTTAAGGACTATGGGTGGCAGAGTTTGGGAAACATAGTTTCTGACATTTGGGAGCTTATAGTCATTTATGGAGATGAGGTTAAATAACAAAGGGGCATATAATTATATATTAATGATTTAACAATAATATGATAGGAATTCAGAGGAGAAGGAAATTCACCTCCTCTGAACTGGTGGTGGGTGACCCTGAGCCCATATAGGGATGGCCTGGGGGCAGAAGGTGGTGGGGGAGGAATTCCTAAGAGCAGTTGAAAGCCTCTGGCCAAGAAAGGGATTCTTTAAAAAAAAAATTTTTTTTATTGATTTTTTACAGAGAGGAAGGGCGAGGGATAGAAAGTCAGAAATATCAATGAGAGAGAAACATCGATCAGCTGCCTCTTGCACACCCCCTACTGGGGATGTGCCCACAACCAAGGTACATGCCCTTGACTGGAATTGAACCTGGGACCTTTCAGTCCGCAGGCCAATGCTCTATCCACTGAGCTAAATCGGTCTCGCAAGAAAGGGATTCTTATTTGGGACAGAGAGGAGGTGGTGACTATACGTCCCAACCTAGAAAGCAAAACTTATGTTTGATGACGGAGTAGAACATTGGGAACTGGAACAGTCCTGGAGAACCTAGTCTGATATAATGTCAAAAAACAACAGTAACAGATTGAAGTTACAGATTTACTTTTGTAAATAGGCCAGATCACGAAAAATTACTTACAGGTCTCTTTCCAACTTCAGACCAACTTTAGTTTTATTTTATTTCATATACTTGAGTGGTTTTCAAACTTCTCTCAGCCAGTCCTTTAATTGGTAACTATGCAATCTATAGTTCCAATGAAGTCTTGCGTGAAAAACAGAATACACAAACATGTAACAGTGGAGCTGTCTCAGTTGAAGCTTAGTAGGATGCCTTGTATCAGAAAACCAAATCCATATCACAAAACCGAGTATCAGTCCTGGCTGGTGTGGCTACGTTGCTTGGGCAGCATCCTGTGCACCAAAAGGTTGACAGTTCAATTGGGATCGGGCCATGTGCCTGGGCTGCAGGCTCGCTGCTCGTAGGAGGCATGTAAGAGGCAGCCGATAGATGTTACATTCTCATATCGATGTTTCTCTTTCTTTCTCCCTCTCCCTCTCTAAAAAATAAATCAATAAAAATATCTTGAAAACACAAATACAAATATTATATCATCCAAAGTAGCAATACTGATTGGGCTTTTGTTCAGATTATAAAATATCCAGCTACTCTGGATATTTTGGTTGGTAAAATCAAAGTTCTTGTGCTTTTGATAATTTTACAGAGTGAACTACCTCAAGATGTTTTATTTGCCCCCCCCCCCATGTGTCACCCATCACCAATTGTCCTTTCACAGTCAGTTAGTTTTCTCAGTGCAGGTGAAATTCCCATTTAAATGTTAAAGTCAAACTCGTGTGTGTTTTTGCTTTGATTTTAGGCTAGTATGAGAAACACCACGAGCAGGATCAGCTCAGGTCTTCGTTATGGCAACTCATGCAAGAAGCTGTTGAATTAGATCTGCTTCCTATCGATGAGAAACCAAGCAAGCAGTGGTGAGTTACACATTTGAAAACATCCCTTAGCAGGAAATGTTTAAATATCTACATAGCCAGTTTAGATATTGCGTATGAGTTCGTGTATGGATCTGAAGAAGTGCTGCTCTGAATAATGTCACTCAAGTGAACTTTGATTGCACAGAATGGTGAACTGGTAGTGAGGTGCTATTAATACCACGGAGAGCAGCATGATGTCCTGGGGTGCATGGGTTCATTGTATAACACCATGAGGCTGCCACCCTCGATGATATCGGCTTATGTAACATGCGTGCAATGAACAATTCCATGTGGCTGAGTAACAGTTGGGTAACTGTAGTTATCAGTAGTTTTATTATTGTAGCATAATTCTGTATTTACCAACTTATCCTTTCTAGTAGAAGATTTAGTTCTGATCTAAATTATAATGACCCATTTATTTCACATATATATTCCTATTTCCTATATATAGTCACATATATGCACATTCCTGTATAAATAGATAGTAGTATGTAGGTATATACAGTAACATAACATTTAGATCTTTAGAAATAAGGGAAGAGAAACCACATAGCAGTTTTATAAAGCTCAATTTGTGACATTTTAGCCTAAAAATTAATTTGCTTGATAAAACAATATTAAAAAAAGACCCAATTGCCTTGCTAATTGGAATAATTTTTAAAAATATTATAAAAATAGCACACACAGGCAAAATATATATTTTAATCAAATAGTTGATGTTTCATAGCTACCAAAATCAATAATCAATAGACTCTAGCAGTGATGAACTAGTTATCTGTCAAGTTACATCTCTGGGAAATACAATATGACAGCACTGCTTGTAAGATTTTAAAAGAACCTGTTTTGAGCTAGTGATCAATAGCTTTCTTTCATTTGCTTAGCGGCTTATATAACTCTGGGTAGATAGGCTACCCTGTGAGTTAATGTATGACCTATGACTGCAGAAGACTGATGAAATTAACCCTATGCTTATTTCACATCATGATTTTTATTACAATCTGCTTACAGTTATTTTGAGGAAGCAGATATAACAGTCATCACTATTCTGTGCTTAATCAACATGTATTAAATTGCCAATAATCAACCATTTTCAAACTAAAAGAAGGCTAATTTTATATGGCTGAACTTGAGTTATGTACCATTCTAAGTAATGCATAAAACATATTGCCCCATCTTAAACGTTTATTTATTGAACACCCATTTATTGAGAATCTGTGATGTATCAGATTTATTGAGAATCAGCTCTTGGGATAAATGAAAGAGACAGTACCTGCCTTAAAGGAGCTTTCAGTGTAAATGTGTAGTTTTTATACAGTACTGTGACACGGGCAGACATGGGGGCCAAAGGAAGTGCAGCAGAAGAGAGTATGCAAGAAAGGCCCACTGGATGGAATGATATTTTGGCTGACTTCTAAGGACAGCAAGGGGTTAACCAGAGGAAGGGGAGCACTGGGAACATTTTTCAATGGCCCACAGGCTTGAGAGAGCATACAATTTTGTGGGGGGAGTGAGGTACTAGGTGTCACTTTATTGGGGCATAAATGGAAGTAGTGGAGATGAAGAGGGATACAGGAGAAATCCTATCTAATAAAAGAGTAATATAGAAATTGACCATACCTCCAATCAAGTCACACCCACAGCCATGCCTACCAGCCAATCAGGAGCAAATTATGCAAATAAACCCCAACCAAGAAGGCTGCTGCCACTGAGAACACGAGGAAGGCTTGGGTTTCCCTGGCAACGGAGGAATAATCAACCATTTTCAAACTAAAAGAAGGGTAATTTTATATGGCTGAACTTGAGTTATGTATCATTCTAAGTAATGCATAAAACATATTGCTTTCTGCCTGCCATTCCCTGCCTAGGTCTCCACTCAAAGCTGCAAAGTTTCAATTATAGAAGATACATAATCCAAATAGGAATGGTAACAGCAACAGAGCTTGAGAGAGAAGAGGCTAGGGTTGCCCAGGCAATGGAGGAAGCCAGGCCTCTGCAGCCCTAGTGCCTAGGCCTCCACTCTACGCTGCAAAGTTTCAACAGAAATGGCTGTTACCACAGAGCGAGCAGAAGGCTTGGCTCTGCTCAAGGCTACAAAGTTTCAATTGTAGACATAAATTAATCCCAGATCCCAGGGCCTCCGCTTGGGTCACTAGGGGGCGTGGCTGGCTTGCAAATCACCACAGGCCCCTCACCCAAGCAGCCCCATGCCCCAAGGGAACACCCACCCTGATCTGGGACAGCCTTCAGGGCAAACCAGCTGGGCCCCACCCATGCACCAGGCCTCTATCCTATCTAATAAAAAAGTAATATGCAGATTGACCATCACTCCAACACACAAGAGGGCTTCCCCCATGTGGTCAAAGATCCTGCCCCCATGTGGACACAAGATGGCCACACAAGATGGCCAGAAGGTGAGGGCAGTTGGGAGAGACCAGGCCTGCAAGGGGGGCAGTTGGTGGTGATCAAGCCTGCAGGGGAGAGCAGTTAGAGGTGACCAGTTTGGCAAGAAGAGAAGTTGGGGGGCAAACGGGCTTGCAGAGGAGCAGTTAGACATCAATTATGCTGGCAGGGTAGTGGTTTGGGGGTGATCAGGCTGGCAGGCAGAAGCGGTTAGGGGCAATCAGAGAGGCAGGCAGGGGAGCAGTTTGGATTGTGAGAAAGATTGGGCCTAAACCGGCAGTCAGACATCTCTCAAGGGGTCCCAGATTGGAGAGGGTGCAGGCTGGGCTGAGGGACACCCCACCCCACCCCCTTGTGCATGAATTTCATGCACTGTGCCTCTGGTATATAATAAAGGATCTCTTAGAGCAAAGCTAAGGAGTTTGGATTTTATTCCAAAACTAGAGGCCCTATACACAAAATTTGTGCACTTGGTGGGGAGCCATCCTCAGCCCGGGCTGTGCCCTCTCACAATTTGAAACGCCTCGGTCATAACCATCAGGCTGCTTGCTCCTTACTGCCCACCTGCTTGACCCTTACCACTTGGCTCACTGCTCCTTAGTGCTGCCACCCACCATCACGGCCGTGCTTGCCACCGTGAGCCCGGCTTCTGACTGAGCTACACTAGCACTGTGGGAACACACCTACCACAGGGGCAGCTCCTGCTTTGGGCATATGCCCCCTGGTGGTTAGTGCACATCATAGCGACTGGTCGTTCTGCCATAATAGTTGCTGGGCTTTTATATTTATAGATGAAGAACTTTTAAGGAAGAAATTAACATGACCACATTGATTTTTTAATTGTGAAATATTTCATGCACATAGAAGAATGTGTGAAAAATACAGTTTGAGGAATAATTATAAAGCAAATGTCATATAACCATTATTCATATTAAGGAATAGAGTCCTGGTAAGTTTCTGTGTGCTCCTTTAAGATCACGTGCTTTTCCTTCCACTACAGGTAACCCTTAACCACCACCCTGTCTTTCCTTTGGAGATTTTCCAACTTGTAATCATATAATGTATATTATTAATCATCTGATTTTGCTAAACATTGTACAATTCTTCCATGTTGATGCATGTAGTTTATTCATGAAAATTGTTGTGTAATATTTTGTCTCATGCATATAGCAAATTTAATTTTCCATTCTACTATTGATGGATATTTGGATTGTTTCAATATTACTTATACTAATATATATATATATATATATATAATCTGATTTACATATATTTATTTAATAAATATATTTATAATAAATAAACCTAATAAGTATATATAATATTATATATATATATATATAATTCCTCATATATTCTAGTACTCATATATAAGAGCTTCTATAGAATACATAGCAAGGGAATGAACTAAATTTTGGGGTATGTGCGCATTCAGTTCTTCTAAATAATGCTAAAATATTTCCCCCAATCAGTGAGATCAGCAATGTATGAGAGGCTGTTTGTCCTCATCAACATTTGATTTATAAGTTCTGAAATTTTGCTAGTCAGGTGGATACATAATTGCACTTATGGAAGTTTTAATTTATACTTTGCTGATTACCAAAGAAAATGATCTTTTCATTTTTTTATTGGTCATTTGCTTTTCCTCTTGCAGAACTTTTAAATTAATAAGTAAAAATGTAATCAATCCACTTTATCTCCTAAACATTTTTCAAGTCAGTTCCCTTTGAGTAAATCTGTTGTTACTGCCATAAGTTAGGTCCTCATCATCATTGTTAGCAGGTTTATTTAAATAGCCTAGCAAATTACCTTCTTGCCCATGACCTACCAATGAAGTCACCAGATCTGATTTGCAGTTGTTACCAGGTAACTGTCTTGCTCACTTTGATATGCTCCATTGCCTATGAAATAAATTCCCTTCGTCTTAAAATATACCATATTCCCATTTATCCCAGTTGAGGAATTCTTCTCTCCCATTGCCTTGGACACCAATGTGCTTTATTATAGACACTCAGTGTTTATTACCTCCGTGATTTACTTCACACTGTCTGTTCCGCCTGTATTCACACCACCCATCCTTTACTAACAGTCATAGTCATCCTTTAAAGACCCTGGTCATCTAAGAATGGCCTGGGGACTGACAACATGGGCATCATCTGAGAGGTTTATAGATCCCAGCCAGATCTACTGACTCAGAATCTTTCAGACAAGATCCTTAGATAATTTAAAGTTTGAGAGGTACTGCTTCGACTCACTTTAGACTTCATCAAGTGTTATCTTCCCTTAGAAACCTTTCCTGACTCCTACCATTAGTTATTCATTTCTTTCTGGTGTTCTCAAATGGCTATGCACCATAGACACTGTGTTACCACACATTTTACTGTTTATGGGTCTGTCTCTCCACCGTAGCCTGGGAGTAATTTGAGTCAGATATAATTATCTTAGACTTTTCCATGCCTAGAACAGTGCATAAATGTTTATTGAATAATTGAAGAAAGAAAGGAGAGAACAAGAGATAGATCTATAGAATGATAGAACAGAGGCAGGAAAAGAAAATGATGAGAATAAAATACAGCTACAGGGACTTTTCAGAGAAATAACTAGACTATAAAAAAAAGGCACCAAAGATTACACCTCTGGATACAATTTGGAAAACAGCTGACAGAGGGTCTGCAATCTTATTTAAATAGATTGGGTGATAAATATGAATACTATTTGCCAAATCCCTCAGAATCCAAATATTACCCTAACTTTTCATATAATAGTTTAGTTTTGTTATTTTTGTTGTTAATTAAATTTTGCCAAAATTTATTTTACCTTCCTAAACAAAGTATCCTACTGTCCTTTTAACTTGTCAGAGACTGGATATTGTGTGAAAGAGGATAGAGGATGCAGGTTTGTTTGGAAGTTATACAGGAGACAGAAATAAGAGACCCGTGAGTAGAGAGTAGGTACTATACATAAAAGGACTTTCTGATTATTAGAATTGTTTGTAATTCTGTGCTTTTTGAAAAGTAGTGAACTTTCTTTCAGTGAATGTATTTAACCATTTTCACGGTTGACCAAATAATACTACTATACGTGGGAGATTGGACTAAATGACCTCTGAGGTATAAGGTCCTTATGAATTAGGAGATGATAGTTATTTAGAGAGATTCAGGAAGAATGAGGGTTATAATAAAGATTTAAAATAGTGGGTAACATTTATTGGGTGATTATTTCATACCATGCACTGTTTAAAGCACTCTTTTTGTGCACTGTTTAATTTAATTTTCACAGAATTCCTACTGAGCACTTCTGTTTTACATGTGATGAAACGAAAGCAAACTTGCATGAGGTCATGCAATAGCAGTGGTAGAGCCCAGGGAGTTGCTGTTTTATCCCTAGGCTATTTCCTCATCTGAGAGGTGAAAGTTGGACCTGACTAGATCCTTAAAATATTGTTATGGTTTGAATTTCAGGTAAGGGTAAAAACAGGGCTTCTAAGAAATGATAAGAAAATAATCAAAGTAGAAAGAGATAGAAATGAGCATATCAGGCTTGTGGAACCACATACCTCACAGATGGGATGAATAAGAGACTATTCAGAAACTTATCATGTAAGGCTGCTCTGTCTTGCTTTTTCGTGGTTGCAAGTTACCAAGATGGGAAACTAAATTCTAAGGATTAGTAAAATGAACATAAGTAGCTCTCATACTATATAAAAATTTAAAGACCTTTCACCGACTGGCAGAACTTCAGGCTATATTTCCCAGGAAATGGAGTTGGGACTGTCACTGAGATATTCCAAGTAATTTGATGTCAGATAAGGGAAGTAATAATGTTTTCCTTAGAAGCTGGTGTTTTACTAGTGCATATGTAAAAAGTGAGTCAGCATATCTCAGATTCTTCATAAAGAAATCTGTATTCCAATAACCAATCTCAGAGGAACTATTATTAAAATAGAAGTATGAGATATTTATTATTATTACTTTTTGTTAATCTTCACCTGAGGAGATATTTTGCATTGATTTCTAGAGGGAGTGGAAGGGGGAGGAGGAGAAACAAAGAGAGAGAAAATGGGTAAGAGAGGGACGCATTGATTGGTTGCCTCCCACATATACCCTGATCCAGGTTGAGTATTGAGCCTCCAGCCGAGGCGTGTGCCCTTGACCAGGAATCAAACCTGTGACGCTTCAGTCTGTAAGCCAGCCTATAACTTCTGAGTCAGACTGGCTAGGACAGAAGTATGAGATCTTAATGAAAATTTGGTTAGCCTAAGAACCCTTTTCAGATTAGGGTTTAGTGGAAAACGTAGTCTGCAGTTTAGCAACAATCATTACATGTTATCTATTATTTATAGTGTAGATACCAGAAATTATATGCCAGGTGTTTCAAAGTTTTTTTTTCTTCTCTATCAAATGTGGTTTTTATTCAACTGACAAGCACTTTTCTACAGCTGCACTTGTGGAACATCACATGGCAAAAATGGGAGTATTTTCCTCTAGACTTCTTTTCATTTTTTAAAGCCTTATTAAAAATGAGATTGGTCCTAAAAATATAGAAAGAAATAAATTTAAATTCACAAAAAACTGTACATTATGAAAAAGTCACTAAAACATCACATTTGGTTATATAAAAAGCCAAGTCCTTTTTTATATAAAAGGAATGTGGAAACTTGGTGTTGATGGTGTGGTTTCTCCTTGTTACCAGACTGATAGGGGAAACAGACTGAGGGGAAACAAAGGAGAAGGGAGTGAGTGTTTATTTTAACCAGCTTTTCTTACCAAATACTCTTATTTATCAAGAGAAAATCCACCTAGCTCAAGGGCAGTGAAGAAGAGGAAAGATTAGTGAGAAATGGCCCCTTTGATCATGCCCTACCCCACTCCCACCTCAGCCCTTCACTTCAAACTGAGGCTAGGACTCCACCCCTCCTTAAGAGTGCCTGGTCCCTAGTCCAGTGGTCAGCAAACTCATTGTTAACAGAGCCAAATATCAACAGTACAATGATTGAAATTTATTTTGAGAGCCAAATTTTTTAAACTTAAGCTTCTTCTAACACCACTTCTTCAAAATAGACTAGCCCAGGCCGTGGTATTTTGTGGAAGAGCCACACTCAAGGGCCAAAAGCTGCATGTGGCTTGAGAGCCTCAGTTTGCCGACCACTGCCCTAGGAAAAGAGATGGAGCTGGGAGAGGAACACAAAGTAGGAACAACTGAGATTCAAAGTTTTCTTTTGACTTGTACTTTTGGAAGGTCTAGATGGCTTGTTAGTGCTTTGTATCCTGAAAGCTCATTTTTAAACTTCTTTCAACTTGAGAGTGGATAACCTTGACAGTATTGTCTTTAGAAAGTAATTTATAAATCTTAAGAATCAACACAATTGCAATTTAGTCTATGGAGATTTAAATAACTTGCAGTGTCCCCTATCACTCCCCCCCCAAAAAAGATTGAATAAAATATTAGCTAAAAAGTATGTGAAGTAGTGGGAGATAATGTATTAAATTAAGCTCTTTTTAAAATAATCTTTTAGGAGTTTTAGCCAAATATACTGTTATGTATCTGTTGACTATTGTCTTTCGAACCAGGGTTCAGGTCAGCAGTGTGGAATATCACAGGTAATCAAACCTAATGTGTTGAACTTCTTTTCTAGCATAGATATCTGACTCTATGTTATAATTTAAGGAGCCAAAATACCCTCTGGTTCAAAACCCTCTGCTTCTGAACCTGATATAATGTGTGAAATCCCCACTTATTCATCTGGTTGAAGACTGTACCTGTTAAAATTGAAGTGTTATGAGGTAAACTTGTTGGCTAGTTACTCTAATAAACTAACTTGAATTAAGGTGTAAATTGGTGATAATGGATTTTGAATCATAGATGATATCTATCCTTGGATAAATGACTTAATGAATTAACAAAGGAGGCTAAAAGACTAGAATACATAGGAAAAATTTTTATATGGGGAGGGAATAAAGATAGGTCTTGAAGAAAATGCTGTGTTAGGGGTTTATCAGATTATTTAAAAATTTTCATTGAATAGTCTCTGGAAAAGGAAGAGAAACCTTGATGTGAGACTATTATCCATATGGGATATCATTTATGCATATGCGACCAAATTGACTGTATCTGTTTCCCAAATGTGTAAATTTCTTTTTCTGAAAATTGTCTTCTGCTAGTGAAAGAAGACTGTTCACAAATGTTTGTTCATTGATTTATTTATGAGAATAATCTTTTAAATTTGCCTTTGAAAATCATGGTTTCTAAGCTGTGCTGGGATTTACCAACATACCAGGTGAAACAATTGGCATCTTGATCACTTTAGATGTTATCAATGCAACACATTTGCATGAAGGTTAACGTATTTTCAATAGGCAGGTTACTGTGATAAAATCTCTGAAAAGTACAGGACACAATTCTCCCTCCTTCCCTCCTTCTTACCTCCCCTTTCCTTCCCCCTCCTCCCTCCCTTCCTTTCCTGAAATATTTACTGGCTGCCCAATCTGAATGAGGTGCTGCAACAACAAAGATAAATTCTAGTTAGTGGGCTCTTCAGCAAATCATTATCAGATTAGAGGCCTTTGGGAAAGGGGAAAGGGGAAAGAAAAGGGAAAGGAAAGAGGAAGGGAAAGGGGGAAAACTTTTAAATGAGTGAAAAGACAGCGAGTTCAGGGTACACTGCAGTTTTTAACAACCCAACTATCACTCAGGCATTCTCACTTGGGTTTCCACAGAAAGACATGAGTCCCGTTGTTCTAAGGCAGCTAGCAATTCTCAGACTTTGTGGTTTCACAATCCCTTTACATTCTTGAAAATTATTGAGGAACCCAAAGAGCTTTTGTTTATGTGGGTTCTTTCCATTGGTATTTACTGTTTTAGAAATTAAGATATAAATTTAAAATATTTGTGTAATTCACTTAAGAATTAACAGAAAATACATTGTATGTTAACCCAAAATAACTTATCTTTTAATGAACACTGCTTTTTGCAAAAGAATTTAGCTACAAAGTGGCATTGTTTTACATTTTTGCAAATCTGTTTAATGACTGATTTAATAGAAGATAGCTGAATTCTCTTATCTACTTATGCTTTCAATCTGGTGTTATATCACACCTCATGCAGCCTCTGGTAGACACTATACTACATTTGAGAGAAAGGGAGAATGAAAACAGCAAAATATGCATCAATATTATTTGGAATTAGTTTTGACATCAGTGACCCTCCCTGAAAGGATCTTCAGGGGGTCTGTGTGCTATACTTGAGAACCACTTCTAAAAAGTGCCTGTTGTGTGTAATGAATTCACATCTCTTTTATGTATCTAGAATGGTACTGCTTGTGCACCATCCTTGGAAAGATGGGCAAATTGTGTGTTTTGTCACTAAAGGTGAAAGGCCGTGAGACTGTCACCTCCACGAAGGCAGAGATCTACTTCTCATTAGATATCTCAGGGCCTGACACGTCGTTGATTCTGTAACTCTCAGTGATAGACATTCTAATGTGACAGATATACTTTCAAAAGTCACAGTAGTTCTAGATAGCATAAGATGAGAAATAAAGGCCAATGTGCATTGTAGAGTCAAAAGGAGCAGCCATTTGCAACGGAAGTATTAGAAGGGATTCATGGGAGAGATGGCATTGGCATGGAATTATGAAGATAATTTTG
Source organism: Antrozous pallidus (assembly GCA_027563665.1). Classification (NCBI taxonomy): domain Eukaryota; kingdom Metazoa; phylum Chordata; class Mammalia; order Chiroptera; family Vespertilionidae; genus Antrozous; species Antrozous pallidus. Next base: position 65,245,682 of record CM050511.1, read on the forward strand.
ACAGTGTTGGAGTTATAAAGGTTACTTCTAGAAAGGGAACAGAATGAGCAAGGAGTAGAGTGAGTTTGGGGCTCAGAAGTTTAGGCTTGTGGGACCTAGGGCAAAGGAGAAGGCAGTCAGAGATATGGCTAGTAATACAGATTGGGTCTGGACTGAGGGAGGTCGTGGATATATATGAAGGATTTCATGTCTGTTTCTAGAGACTATGAGGAGCCACAGCTATTTCCTGAGCAGGTTTAAGGAAATAATTCTGGCCTAGCTATTATGGTTCAGTGGTTGAGTATCGACTTATGAACTAAGAGGTTCCCAGTTCAATTCCTGGTCAGGGCACATGCCCAGGTTGCTAGCTTGATCCTAGTAGGCAACATGCAGGAGGCAGTTGATTGATGTTTCTCTTTCATTGATGTTTCTATCTCTGAAAAATCAATAAAAATATATTTTTTTAAAGTAGAAAAAAAAAGAAAAGAAAGTTATTCTGGCAGCAATGTTGAGAGTGGGTTTGAAGAATGAGAATGGAGGCAGGGTGAGCAGTTAGAGGGAAGAAGGGGATGAGAATCCAGCTTGAGAAAGTGACAGCATGTCTCAGTGGAGAGGGACCCAGTAGATAGAGAAGGCCTCCAGGTTTCAGGTAATTTGGAGTAAGAAATGAGAGACAGGGCTTGAGTCAATAAGGAAGGGAAATACTGGGTTCTTTATGATTTCACTGCAGGCTCAACCATGGTATTACTAAATAGTTACTTACACACGGGATGTTGGGCTTTTGGTTTCTTTATGTGCAACATGTAGAAATAGATTGCTTGCCTATTTGTGTCACAGGAGTACGTGTGAGGATTAATAAGCTCTTTGACAGAAAGGCGGTCTATTAATCTCAGCCATCAATAAAATGATAATGTTTGCCAGGTGCTTTTGCTTCTATGTTGAAGGCTGCTATGCAAATATGAAATACCGCCTGGGACTATTGTCACTGTTAATAATAGTAAGGCCATTGCCACAAAATGCCTACACAGCAAACTTTTTCTCTGCTCGTTCCAAATAGGAAGATGAAGCCAAGCATGGAGATCCATTCCATTTAGTTTATTATGAATCTTGTTATTTGTAAACTAATTTCCTGGTTAGCAGAGAAGTCATTTTAAGTGTATTTGAATTTCACTGTATCTCATTATTTTCATTACTCTGTTCTGGTAAGGTTTTCACTGCTCTCAGGGACTTAATTATCCTGACTTTTCTCTATGCAAATGGAGGTTGGGCCACGTTTGATGTGTCCAGTACTTGCATCTGTGTTCTTGTTAATTATAGCTACTTCCATTAATTTAATACAGAGCTGGTCAGGCATGTAAACTCCAGAATTAGACTACCTGGGTTTAAAGCCAAATTCTATAACTTCATATGAGATCCTGGTTAAGTCTTATCATCTTTTAAGCTTCAGTTTCCTCATCTATAAAATGGTGCTAATAATGGCGCTATGGTGGGGAGGGGAGTGAATGTAAAGCACCTAGCATTAAATGCCAAATAACTGCCAAGTTTTGGTTTTGGCCACATTTATTACCATTAACATTTACACGTCTTCTTTCCTAATAGGATCTTGTTACATATTCTGTTAATTTATTATTTGTCTACTAATAGTTAACTTGGGATTATCAACCCTTTCTTTTAAAACCTAAAATGACATTCTGAAGAATCCCCAAATCCTAGATTTTATTCATTGAATCTTTATATATATATACTAGAGGCCCAATGCAGGAAAATTTGTGCAAGAGTAGGCCTTCCTTCCCCTGGCTGCCAGCACCAGCTTCCCTCCGGCACCCGGGACCCAGGCTTCCCTCCTCCAGCCCCGACTGCAGGCACCTGGGACCCTGGCTGGCTTCCTTCTGGCCCCTGCTTGGTCAGGAAGGATGTCTGGAAGACATCTGGTCAAATTAGCATATTAACTTTTAATTTTTATAGATATTCCTATTGGGCTTTCTTTTTTCTAGAACAACAAGTATTTAATTCTGCTGTAAATGTAAAGTATTCAGTCACTTGTTCTGACTGGTATTATTTTCCATGGTATGTGCTATCCTCCCACACACAGCCTTTCTATAAAGAAATTTTGCTTGCCTTTTCCTTATTGCTCCTTGTATTTAACTTAATCTGTTCTCAAGATCTTTACTAGTCTGTTTCTGACCTTGTTATCAACCACGTCTTTCTAGACTTCACATGCAACTTTCCATATGAGCTCAGATCCATTGAGATCTCTTCAAAACATACACCAAGCCCTTGGCATATAGTGTTGAGGCTCTGTGGGTGGTTGGGGCTACAACCAAACCTGCGCTCTGCTCATCAAACCAAGACTCATTTATCTAATTTGCACTGGTACTTCAAGAATTATTGGATTCCTGTCATCCTGCTCACTACCTAATCAGTTGTTATTCATTACTATTGATAACTGATGCTTTTAAATTCCTGCGAGTTTTGGCTAGATACATCATTGGCAGATTCTCCTCTTGTCGTAGTTGCATGGACTGAATATTCATCTATCAGCTCTTGCTACACTGTCTCTAACTTCTAGGGGACAGGAACCTAATGAAGGCAATAGTGCTTACAAAGAAAAGTTAATCTATATTTGTTAATGGTGAGTCTATTTGATTGTAGAGGACAGAATGAAAATGACTATTGCAAATAGCTGCTATTGGAGGTGAGAAAATGATTGAGCAGTAAGGCAAATCAGAATATATTAGCATTTAATCGGTGACTTCTTTTATGATTCCAGTGTTGAGTATCTGTCTTAATCATTCTGGCTTAGAAATTGTTCAGATGAACAATACCAGGAAGAAGTTTCCTTTTTGAAAATTGTGATACTTAATCTGAGGTTAGGTCACTGAGATTTAAATGTAGCACCTCACTTTTACCTACTTTCACTGTAGGGTATGCTTGCTTTACCAATTTGCTAGTTGTGTGATTTTGGCCGTATTACCTAATACCTGGTTTCTTGGTTTTCTCATTTGTAAAATGGGACCAATAAAAGCATTGATTTCATCAGACTGACAGGTTCCAGAGGGGAGGAGGGTGTAGGGACTGGGTGAAAAAGGTGGAGAATTAAGAAGTACAAGTTGGTAGTTACAAAATTGCCACAGGAATGTAAATTGCAGCATAAGAATATAATCAATAACATTGAGATCACTGTGTATGGTGCCAGATGGGTACTAGAAATATCGAGGGAAACATTTTGTAAAGGATATGATTGTATAACCACTATCCTACACACCTGAAATCAATGCAAATTAATATTGAAAGTAAACTGTAATTGAAAAAAAAAACAGTGGTCTCACAAGATAGTTGTGAGAATTTGAATTAATTTTAATAAGAGATATAAAATATCAGAGATGTAAAGTTTTAGAACAATGCTTGGCACATAACAAAACTTCAATACCTATCAGCAAGTGTTATCATCCAGCTGAAACAGTGTGAGGGTTAGGAGTTAATTATGGAATCTGGGCTTACTGCTTAGGCAATTTTGGATTCCATAATCTCTCTGAGCCTTTGTTTCTTTTTAACTAGGGCAGTGATAATATTTAACTCATAGTGTTCATGTGAGGAATAAATGGAAATTTCTTAGCATAATTATCATTGAAGAGTAGCTATTATTATTACACTTGATCTTAGCCAAAAGGCCGAGAAGCGATTAGTTATTATTTTTGTAATTCTTATGATATGCATTATATAATAACTAGAGGCCTGGTGCATGAAACTCATGTACGAGGGGTGGGGTGGAGTGGTAGGGGGAGAGTGTCCCACAGCCCAACCTGTATCCTCTCCAATATGGGACCCCTCAAGATATGTCTGACTGCTCATTTAGGCCTGATCCTACCAGGCCTACCAGGATCAGGCCTAAACAGGCAGTCAGACATCCCTCTCACAATCCAGGACTGCTGGCTCCCAACTGCTCACCTGCTTGCCTTCCTGATTGCCCCTAACTGCTTCTGCCTGCCAGCCTGATAACTCCCTAACCACTCCCCTGCCAGCCTATTTGCCCCTAACTGCTCTCCCTTGCAGCCCTGGGTCCCCACCAACTGCCCTTTCTGCAGGCCTGATCACCCCCAACTTCCCTTCTCTGCCAGCCTGGTCACCCCTGACTGCTCTCCTCTGCAGGCTTGATCGTCCTCAACTGCTCTCCCTTGCAGGCCTGGTCCCTCCCAACTGCCCTCCCTTGCTGACAATCTTGTGGTGGCCATCTTGTGTCCACATGCGGGCAGCTCTCTTGTGTGTTGGAGTGATGGTCAATCTGCATATTATTCTTTTTTTAGATAGAATAGAGGCCTGGTGCATTGGTAGGGGCCAGCTGGTTTGCCCTGAAGGGTGTCCTGGATCAGGGTGGGGGTTCCCTTGGGGCATGGAGCAGCCTGGGCGAGGAATGTGTGGTGCTTTGCAGGATGGCCACACACCCCAGTGACTCAAGCGGAGGCCCTGGTATCTGGGATTTATTTTTCTTCTACAATTGAAACTTTGTACCTGGAGTGGAGCCAAGGCTTTTTCTCGCTCTGTGGTGGTAGCTATTTCTATTAGAATTTATTTACCTTCTATAATTGAAACTTTGTAGCCTTAAGTGGAGGCCTGGGCCAGCCAGGGCAGGTGTAAAGCTTGGCTTCCTTTATCTCTGGGTGCAACTCAAGCCTCATGCTCTTTCCAGCTCTGTAGCTGCCATCATTATCTTCTACTAGTGGTCTGGTGCACGAAATTCATGCACATTAAAAGGGTATTAATTAGAGGAAATATTTTAATAGTGCTATTTGCTCTTTCTCTATAATAAAAGTGTGACAGATAAAAGGTAATGAGTATAATATATATGAAAATAATAAATAATTTCATTAATAAATAATAAAACATGATATAATAATAATAACAAACTCATGATATAAAAACACATTGATGCAAATAATGACTGATAAAGTGATTAAACTTATTCTAATATCTTCCTGTATACCACATTAACAGTGAAAACAGTTTCAGAGTGCTTGACTAATTTCCCTTGGGATAAAGTATTTACAACTTTAACTTTAACATCACATGCTCTTCGAACTCAAAAGAAAGCAATGTAATAACTGACCATGTGTGAAAATGGGTTCAGGTAGGAATATTCCTACTCTGTCTAAAGTTTGTCCTTGTGATTTATTAATAGTCATTGCAAATGCTGGCTTCACAGGAAACTGTCGTTGAATTAATTTAAATGGGAGGCCAGTGTCAGATGGGGACAAATCAATTCTTGGAATCAGAACAATCTCTCCCTCTGCAGATCCTCTTAATTCTTCAGCTTCGATAATGTTAGGTAGTAATATTTTGAGAATAAATCTGGTACCAGTACAAAGACCCCATTTACTATTAAGATTTCTCAATAGCATGATGATTGCACCCACTTTCAATTTTAATTTATGACGTGGCATTCCTGAAGGAGTAATACTATTAAGAAATTCAATGGGAAAATTTTCCTTTTCAGCATCATCTGTTGAGTCAATGTAATCATTGTGTCAAGGGCTGACTTTGAATAGATCGCAGCGAGGGACTTGCTCTGCTACATAGGAAACGCCAACCCAGAATCAGAATGGTTTAGCGCCAGGTTCCCCACGACCATGCATTGCATGAAGGGCATGGGGGCGGCCGCCTTTCCACCACACCCTGTTTCCCAGGATGAAGGGCTCTCTGCACTGGACCCCGGTCCCAACATATGCACCGAAGCCGCTGCGGCAAAGTGGTTGGGCACGGCAGCAGTGGCCCCGGTCTGGTGGGGGACAGTGAGGGACTAGCTATCTGAGGCCAACCAAGGCTTCCACAGTGCGCTGCCAGTCCTTCCGCCTGGGCAGGATTCTGAGCACTCATTACTCAAGGTGCCCCTGGTGCTCATTTGCATGTCCCACACGACAGGTAAACCCCACACCTCAGTCACAGCCTAACTATCAGAGCAACCTACACACGAGCCTCGTGAAGGGATATCAAATTCCCCTAACCGTCCCAAGGTCACCGCAAAAGGTCGCGACTCAGTCAACAGTAAGTGTAAGGAGAGAGGGATCTTACCGGCCCTTAAGTACCATGTGGGCAGAGCTTATAGCGGGGTGCTTGCTTACTCAGCACTGTGGCCACACCCCTGTCTGCTGGCCATGCCCCTGTCTGCTGGCCATGCCCCCTGTCTGCTGGCCACGCCCCCTGTCTGCTGGCCATGCCTGCTGGCCATGCCCCCTGCTCCTGATTGGCTGGTAGCATAGTGGAGGTATGGTCAGTTTGCATGTTACTCTTTTAATAGATAGAATAATTGAAACTTTGTAGCACTGAGTGGAGGCCTAGGCCAGCAAGGGCAGGTGGAAACCTTGGCTTCCTCCATTTCTGGGGAAACGCAAGCCTCACTCCTGCACTATGTGGCTGGCAGCCATCTTGGTTGGATTTAATTGCATATTCATTCCTGATTGGCTGGTGGACATGGTTGGTGGGTGTGGCTTGTGGATGTAGTGGAGATATGGTCAATTTGCATATTACTCTTTTATTGGATAGGATTATAATAGTTCATACTTATAGATAATATATTTTGAGCCAGGTAAAGTCCCTGAGTATGTGATATATATATATAAAATTTATTCTTCACAATACCCCACAATGAGGTACTACTATTATTATGCCCATTTTACAGATGAGCAAATTGAAGCACAGAGAGGTTAAGTGACATGTTCAAGGTCCCATACTTAGTGAGTAGCAGAGGAGAATCTGTATACTTCAGAATTATATTCTCCTGCCTCTTCTGAAGGTAAAACGTTGAATGTAATGTTTGGAGAATGAAACTAGACTATTAGGCTAATGATTGAAGGTCTCACTCTGTCCTATTCTCTTTCAAACCTTAAATCTATTAATTTCATTATAAAATCCCAGTTAAAATACAGATTTGTAAAGAAGAAAAGAAGAGGGGGCAGTGTGGTGGAGGGGGTACCTGAGGTCTCTGTGGTTGTGTATGCAGGTGAAGCCTCAGTGATTCTTGTCCAAGATAAGATCTGTCTTGGGGATGAGGTGAGAGCATGTTTACAGGAAACTTCTCATCTGAATTAGCTTCAACTTCTCCCCTTTCCTACTGGTCACCTTAGTCACTGCAGGATTCTGTCTGAGGCCCCAAGGAATTGCACACATTTGCTATTGACTTATTTTAAATTTTAAATTTTATTTTATTGTGCTTTATACTCTGTATGACCCTAGTGATAATTGAGATGACTTTGCACTGCAGCCTGGCTGATACACTCTGTGTAACAGATTAGGGCCTTCTGCAGAGTGTGGTGCCCAAGGGTGTCTGCCTTCAAGTCATACAGGTCAGATCCTAGCTTCCAATCTAACCTGGGGCAATTAATTAACATTTTTAAGACTTAGTTTCTTTATATATAAATTGGGCATATAGTATGTATCCCATGGTTTCTGAAAGAACCGAGTGTAAAACATATTAATAAACTGTCTGGCTGGAGAAGAACATTAAATATTGTTATTTTAACACTAAAAAACTTTGAAAAAATTGGTTTGCTTTGGATCATTACCAAACAGTTTCATTACTGAAATAATAAAAAGAACTTAGTTGTTATCATAGAAATTCCCTGAGGTACTTTTCAGTAAAATAAAATAACGTAATTTCATTTTCATCCTCATTAGCATGTGTACTCCTGGGTGACCTCTACTAGAATTGGGAAGAGCAAGCTGTGAAAGGTTATAGGTGGGTACTGTAAGAAAAAAAATAAGTCTATAAAATAGTACTCTACTGTTTGTTTATAAAAGTGAAATAATGTGTGTGAATGAACTTTGCAGATTCTCAATTCCTCTGCTAATATAAGATTAAAAAATAATGTCCATAGACATTCTGAGAAGAAAAGTTTGGAATTAGTTAAGGGAGGCAAAGAGAGGAGGAAGTCTTGCATTGCATGATAAGGAAAGTATGGATTAGATTAAAGGCAATTAATATTTGAGCAATTGGACTGTTAGAAAAAGGTAAATAGATATGGGAAAAACATATATGATAAAGATAAAATGATCAGTTTGATAGTAAATGGAGTATTTGGGCAAATCAATGGTAGCTTGAATGATGGTAGAGGATTCTTTTTTCTTTTTTTTATTGACACTATTACAGATGTCTACCATTATCTCCCACTTTGCCCTCCTCTACCCAGCCTGGCTTCCCTCCTTCTGGCCTTGATCAAACTTTTGTTTGTGCTCTGAGATCTGTCAATCTATTCTATGTATTCGTGCCTTTAGATCTATTTTGTTCATTAGTTTATTTTGGTCATTAGATTACACATATGAGTGAGATAATGTGGTATTTGTCTTTCTCTGACTGGCTTGTTTCAGTTAGCATAATAATCTCCAGGTCCATCTATGCTGTTGTGGAAGGTAACAGTTCCTTCTTTTTTATAGCCATGAGGCATTCCACTGTGTAAATGTACCACAGCTTTTTAAATCCATTCCTCTACTAAGGGACACTTGGGCTGTTTCCAGATCTTGGCTATTGTAAATAATGCTGCTTTGAACTTAAGAGTGCATATATTCTTTTTCACTAGTGTTTAGATATTCTTAGGATATTTTCCTAGAAGTAGGATCACTGGGTCAAAAGGCAGTTCCATTTTTAATTTTTTGAGGAAACTCCCTACTGCTTTCTAAAGTGGCTGTACCAGTCTACATTCCTACCAGCAGTGCACTAGGGTTCCCTTTCCTCAACATCATTGCCAGCATTTGAGGTTTGTTGATTTATTGATGGTAGCCATTCTGGCAGATGTGATGTAGTATGTCATTATAGCTTTAATTTGCATCTCTGTGATGGTTAACAACATTGAGACTTTTTAAATTCATCTATTGGCCATGTGCATGTCCTCTTTGGAGAAGTGTCTGTTCAGGTCCTTTGTACATTTTTAAATTGAATTGCTTGTCTTAGTGGTGTTGAGTTGCATGAGTTCCTTATATATTTTGGAAATTGACCCTTTATCAGATGTATAATTGGTGAATATGTTCTCCCATATGGTGGGTTCCCTTTTCATATATATGTAAAGAGAGGCATCCAATCAATGATTCTCTCTCATCATTGATGTTTCTATCTCTCTCCCCCCATCCCCCTCTCTCTTCCTCTCTGAAATCAGAGGGGAAGATAGATAGAAACATCAATGATGAGAGAGAATCATTGGTTGGCTGCCTCCTGCACACCCCCTACTGTGGATCTACCCCACAGCCCAGGCATGTGCCCTTGGCTAGAATCAAACCTGGAACCCTTCAGTCTGCAGGCCAATGCTCTCTCTACTGAGCCAAACCAGCTAGGGCTCCCTTTTCATTTTGATGAAAGCTTTTTAGTGTGATGTAACTTCACTTGTTATTTTTTTCTTTGTTTCCTTTGCACTAGTAAATATATCAGCAAAAATATTGCTACAAGGGATGTTTGAGATTTTACTGCCTATGTTTTTTCCTTTAGGATTTGTATGGTTTTGTGACTTACATTTAAACCTTTTATCCATCTTGAGTTTATTCTTGTGTATGGTGTAATTTTGTGGTCTAGTTTTATTTTTTTGCATGTACCTGTCCAATTTTCCCAACACCATATGTTGAAGAGACTGTCTTAACTCCATTATATGCTCTTGCCTCCTTTGTCAAATATTAATTGAGCATAATGGCTTGGGTTGATTTCTGGGTTCTTTGTTCTGTTCTGTTGATCTAAGTGCCTGTTGTTATGACAGTACCAGGCTATTTTCATTACAATGTCCTTGTAGTATACAGTTTGATATCAGGTATTGTAATTCCTCCAACTTTGTTCTTTCTCAAGATTGCTGAAAGATTGTTCTTTCTCCTTTTTGGCTACATATAACATTTTAGAATATTTTTATATATCTTTGAAATATGTCCTTGGTATTTTAATAGAATTGCATTGAATCTACATTACTTTGGGGAATATGGGCATTTTAATAAGTTAATTCTTCTAATCTACAAACACAGTATATGTTTCCACTTGTCTGTATCCCTCAATTTCTTTCTTCAATGTCTTATAGTTTCTGAGTACTGGTCCTTTATTTCCTTGTATAGCCAATATAATGTAAGAAGTATATAGGGACCAATTATATTATGAAGAGCTTTGTACACCAAATTCATTATAACAGACAAGTTTTAAACAAAGGGTTGGAAACATGATGAAATTTGAGTGTTAGCTGTATGGAAAATAACTGGAAAAGGGCAGGGCTGGTGGGGAAGAGACAAAGAGGCTGCTGCAGTGGTCCAGGAGAGTCAGAATGGTGGTCTGGATTAAGCACTGCCAAGTTAGGAGAGAAGTGGGTGTGCTCAAGGAATATTTAGGAGGTAGGTAGAATCTGCAGCACTTGTTTGCATTTGGAAGATGAAGGGAATGACAGAGTCAAATATAATTTCTGGTTTCTGGTTTGGATGACTGTGTGGGTGGTGTTTTCAATTTTAGAGACAAGGAGCACCGGAGGAGGAACAAGCTTGGAAGGAATATGGATTCAGCGGTGGACATGTGGCATTTGAGACATCCAGGAGGCAGTAGCATACATCTGTTTAAAGTTTAAGAAATTGGGGTGGGCTGAAAATTATGTTTCGGTCTTATCAACAAGTAAGGACATTGTAGCTTGTGGGGAGAGAGAATCTAGGGCAAAATCTTGATGAACACTAAAAAAAAAAAATAAGAAGGAATGATCAGAGAAATAGGAGGGAAATAATAATCTATATATATATATAAGCCTAATATGCAAATTGTCCATGCGGGAATTTGACCAGGAGACTGATCGCTTGCTATGACCTGCGCTGACCACCAAGGGGTAGCATGGTATGAAGGAAGGCCCCGGTCTGCAGCTAGAAGGTCCTGATTTGGCCCTGATTGTTGGCCAGGCCTAGGGATCCAAATTTCGCACACTGGGCCTCTAGTAAAAGTGAATCTAAATTGTACAAATCTAAATTGTACATGACATTTACTATGTAGTGTTTTATATGCTTTTACACACATTAGATCAATTTAATCCTCTCAACAGAGTTTCCCTATGTATATTACTTCAATAAAGCATTTGCCCCTTTGATACAAATGATTTTTATTGTGCTAACAACCAAATCAATGGTGCAAAACTGAGATGTTATTTACTGTAGCAAGGTCTCTGTAAGTCAAAATCTGTGCTTTACATAGAAAGACACTTTATTTATAAAAATACCATGCTAAGTACAGTGGGAATGAAGCCTGGAGCAGCAGTGCTCTCTGCCAGGGCCACGTGGAAGTGGCTTCTGCTACGTGCTTGCTTAATGGCACACATGGAAAGTGGAATAAGGCAAACAATTGAGGAGGCAGTTTTTTTTTTTTTTTGGTAAACTTTTTGAGGTGGAGGGAATTTCCTTCTTTGGGACAATGCTGATTGGGGATGGCTAAAATCTGATTTTGTTGATGAAAAATATGAGAATCCCAGAGAGGCGAGTGGCTTGCAGATGGTCACACAGCCTGTACACGGCAGAGCCGATTTAAATCTAGGCATTCTGGCTTCAGAGTTTGTGGGCACTTTCTCTACACTCTTCTGAAAGTATGTGCTATCCTGGAATTCTGGGAGGAGAGTTGCCTCGAGGCCAAGGAAGATCAGGACTGAAAGTTGTCTGTTAGGTTAGTGACATTTGCCATTAACGAGTACTTGCTTGCTGTTGTGGTGGTCTGAGAAGACAGATCTCAATTGGTTGAGGACCTATGGGGAGGCGAGGAAAGAAAGACAAGGAATATCGATTATACTGACAAGCACTTCAGCTGGGAAGGTGAGGAGAGGAGAGTTGGTGCATTCTAAACGACAGACTTGGACTGGGAAAATAAGTCATGGAATTGACTTGATATAGAGATAGAGCAGAGAGGAATTCTTTATGAGAGGAATACATTTGAGAAACATTGATTATTTTGGAAGAAGGCAGGTATGGTCCAAGATAATCATAAAACAGTCCTTGAGGTTAAGTTATAGAATTTGTTCTTTTCCTAAACTCTCTAAGGGCACCCAGTGATTATTTGACTACTATCACTCACCAGCCAACAGCATTAAATTTGGATACAAAACCTCTGGCCAGAAACATACTGATTTGCAACTACTGTTTTGAGGACTTTAGAACCAATATATTTTAAGTTTAACCAGACATAAATGGAGTGCTCTGACCCAGGACAAGCAACAATCATCTTCTAGTACATTTCACTCTGCCCACTTTCTTTTCTTTATTACTCTAAAATTACAGATGGTAAGGGTTGCCTTGGGAAAGTTTCCCTAAAAATTACTTTTCTTGTGACTTTAAATCAGGGTTAATTTTGACCTTAGGCTTTTGTTTAGGTCAGGTGGACCACCATCCCTGCCAGACCCTCCGGATTATTTCGGAGCTCTGCTGAAAGATTTTGTGGAAAGTTACAGGGTGAACTGGCCTGTTTATTTTTGGGAAGGAGGCGCATAGTCACACTGGTACTATGTTGTGTCAAATTACAAACAATACCTTCAGACAAAGCTGAAGTGAAATGTGTTTTCTGAAATTCTGCTTAATTGATGGGTGACATTTTTTCTTTTTTCCATTATAAGGAGCTTAGGTTACTGAGGATGTTTTTTAAAAAACGGAATCTTAAAGTTTTGTTGGTTCCACAAGTTTGTTCCTTTCCTATCCTAAAGCCACAGTATGAGTTTGATGAGCTTGTGACATTTAAAAATATAATTAAAGAACAGTCTTTCTGATGAAAGAAAATGATTTACAAAATGATGTATTTAAACATAAAATTGTATTTAACATAATGTTTTATTTAAAATAAGGTTTATTAACTTTATTTAAATGTAAAGTGCATTTATATGTAGTTTTATTTTAATACTTTAATTTGTTGTATCTCTAGTTGTGTTTTTCTGAAATATTAATAGTATATTTGCATATTGTTTGAAGAGAAATACACATGTTCCATACTTACAGCATTTGCTATTTGGGCTAAATGTAAGGTTATTAGGCACTTAAAAGATCCATTTAGGCATGAATAAAAGAAAAGAGAAGAGGAAATAAGATTAGTGAGAGAAAATGCAGTTAGCAATGAAGTGAATTTTGTTACAAACCCAGCAAAAGCATAAATAAAACCAGGTAAAGAATCACTTCAGTACAGTTTGGGGTTTATCTTCTAAGCAGCCCTTGTAGATAATTATACTTACTGAATAACTGGTTATGTTGTGTGTTTCTTCACATTAACTATAAAACATATTTCCTGAGGTTCGTTTCATAATTGATTTGTTGCTTTTAATAAAAGGTGCTTGAGCCTTCCTCTTGAACAAGAATTCAGTGACTATTTGCTTGAGGAAATTCTCAGTACCCAATTCTTTGTTGAATGAAAAACAAGGCAATGAAGCCAATTGGGAGCATTTTTCTTCGCAGTTCTGTGAAGACTGTGAGACAGAAGGAACATCTGTGCTCCCGGTAAGCCTCTTGGCATCCTTTTCTGAGAGTGATAGACATGGATGAGGTTTCCCCCTGCCTGGGCTTGTTCTGATCAGACTGTATCCTGAGTCTACAGGCTGATGTAAAGGTGCAGAGGGGGATTCTGTCATCATGTTCAAACTTGGCTATACATTATGTTTGAGAAATTTACTGTATTCAAAGGAAATCACCAAGTCGGCACTGTGTTCTGTCTTGCCCGTGCTTCAATAAGTGAGGGAATAGATGTTCCTCTGTGCTTTGGCTGCTGTCTTCTTGGTAGGGAATGATCTATCCCTTTAGAAAAGGTAGTTTTTCTTCTGGCTCATGCTTTGGCGAGAGCTTGAGAAAAGCTATTGAATATCTTTGATTTTGAGACGGTTCGTGTGGTTCAAATCAACTTTGAAAGAGATAGTCATTGTTCTATCTTCACACCTCTCCAGCTTCCCCATAAAAATTAGTAGATAGCTCATGTGTTTAAAACATATATAGGGTCCTGCGCTCTATCTCTAAGTTTATGAATTTGTTATAGGTCATTTACAACATTGATAAGTTGCTTTCTCTTTGGTAATTTTTTATACAAACCATTATTCACTTAGCTACTATTTACTAAGTATCTATATTCTAGGCATTGTGCTATAATTCTTTGAGGAAGATGAATAAGATACCGTTTTTATACCCCAAAGAAATTCCAACAAATATATTTAATATATTTTAATTAGCTTAAGATTTGAAAATGAATTCAAAATACTAACCTATCATTATGACTATGTCAAATTAACATAGAAATGAAAGCAAACTCCTTAGCAATGATCCTATACTTTCTTTCAGTCTGTTCCAGAGCTTCTGTCAGGTGTGGAAGGACAGAAAGGGAAAAGATGTGACAAAGATGAAACTGATCTTGAAAGCCTGCTGCCTGCTTTGCTTGTGGGTAATTTGTAAATCCTATTAGTTCAAGGCATTCATAAAGCTAGCAGGAACCTGAGCTGCTTCTCCTGAACTTCTTTTTGAATACAAAGAAACTGAAAATAAAAACCATATTATTATTATTGTATTAATTTCACTAGAAAGACTGATTATTCTGAACCCCACAACATAAAACACCTTTATGTGAATTCTCAGAGGTGTAGATGTTCATTTTAAGGGCTAAGGACACATATATACACACACTCATAGCCACGTACACACATGATCCCATGTGTTCCCTCTGGTGGCCCACGATAACTGAACATTCCTGAATTAGGGATGTACAATTCTATTAAATTAAAAGTCTAGAAAATATATGCTTCTGTTGATCCTCATTCAAGTAAGATTTAATTGTTACTTAATTTATTGCTTATGAGATTTATAACTTTGGGTATAACTGCATTTGGAAACAGCGAAACACAGTCTTACAGGTTTTCTGCAAAGAGTACTTTGTTATTTATTTTTCATTTTGGAAAGGTAGACATGAGGTGACCTATAAAGAACGAGAATGGGGTTATTCAGCAAAATTAGGGGATAAAAAGGCAAATCTGTGACTCAAAATATCTGCATAGGGGGATGACAGATGGCATAGAGAACAAGGTGATAAGAACAAGCAGAGAGGGGAGGAAGCCACACTGTTGTAAGCCCCAAATTGGAATCTTTCATTGCTGCTGGCCTGGACCAGATCAGGACCTTGCCCTTACCCCTGTCCTTGGAGCTAGCAAAAGGCCTCTTCCTCTGTATAATCAGTGGTGATTTCCTACTTAAGTAAAACTCTTATAGACAATGCAATTCAGTGTCTATATCAAATGTGTTTTCACAATCTCTGTAATAGTAATAATAGTTTGAAAAAGCATTGAATTAAGAGATTAATGAATTAAAAACTTACATGCATTCATCCAGCTGATTAAAATGTGTTTAAACATGTTTATATTTTAAAGTTTTCTCTTTCATTTGCTTAGAGAGAGAAAGAAAGAGGGAGAGATAGGAACATCCATGATAATGAGAGAGAATGATCAATTGGCTGCCTCTTGCAGACGCTCTAATGGGAATTAAGCCTACAACTCAGGCATGTGCCCTGGCCAGGAATTGAATCGAACTATGATCTCCTGGTTTATGGGTAGATGCGCAACCACTGAGCCACACTGGCCAGGCTATATTTTCAGAGCACGTTCCATTATAAATAGAGTTTATAATAGCTTATAAACTTTAAATAGATATTGAAATTTTAGAAAAAATAGAATTTAAATATTATTCTATTTAATTATACATTATTAGGATAATTAGGATATTGAGATTTAATTATACATTATTAGGATAAGTAGGATATTGAGATTATGTTCTTTCAAAGAACTAGATGCAGTGCAAGACTGAAACTTGTGAATGTTTAACCATTTATAAAAATAAGTAGTGCAGCAAGCAGTAAAGTACTGTAATTAAGATAAAAGGGTCAGATATTATAAGATAGAATTTCATGAGGTCTCATTGGGTAAAGCAGCATGTTGGCTCTGACTAAAGAAAAAAATCATTATTTTTTTAAACCTCAGGTGAGATAATTTTTTTAAATCTCCAGGTAAGATAAGCTGTGCTAAAAAATAAAATAAAAATCAAGGTATTTTGTATTTGGTAAACTTCACAGAATTCAAGGTTTCTAAGACTTGTAAAATTTAATGAAGAACTTGACTTTAAACCAGACAGATTATATACTACATGAAATATAAGCACGGAGAGTCCTTGTTCATCACATGTATTCTTGCTAAATACAGAATTATAAAAAGGTTTTTAAAGTAGATTTAAGAATTCTGAAAATAATATAACAAGGAGCAGGTGGCTAAATATTTAATAATGTAGATTTAAAATCAAGAAACTATGTACATTTCCTGTGCTACTTGGCATATTTATCAGTTGTTAGCTTAGACTTTAGATTCCATTAATTACAGGCTATTGTTCCATGTGATTAAGCCCCTATCCCCGTGGTTGGCAAACTCATTAGTCAACAGAGCGGCAAACCGCAGTTTGCCGACCACTGGCTTAAACAGTTTACTCAATTTTTCAATAGCGATTTTATCTCCCTATTGGATATGGTAAACTTCTAGTTTCTGTTATTTATTATGTTTTAATTTGTTTCCCATCAGTAAAAAGCTCTATGCTCGTGCTTGGTAGATTTTCAACTATTTTATCTTAAATTCTAGTCTAAACTAATCACAAACGACTGCAGGGGCATACTATTCTAAAGGGAATTTGGGCAATTATCCAGTGGTCTGTAAGTCACCCTCCTTTGTCAACATTCAGGGGGATTGTAAGAAGAAGGGTGAAGCTTTGGCGAGCCATCTTGCCATTATATCTCTGATTCTATCTACTGCTCAGGCTAGACCCTAACGATCGCATGCTAACCCACTGCAGTTACCTCTCTCCTGGTCTCTGCCTCAGCTCTCCCCTGACTTGAATCCACCAGACACAGTGAGGTCAGAATGAATTTTCTTTTTTTCTTTTTTTATCTTTATTGTTCAGTTTATTAATTACATTGTTTCCCCTTTTTATCCCCCTATAGCTCCCCTCCACCCTCTACCTATCCCACCCTCCACCCTCCCCTCCCCCTCCCCACTGTCCTCTCCCATTGTTGCAAGATTTTTGTCCAGTCTCTTGCTGCACTTCCCATAACCTTTTTCTCCCCAAGAATTGTCAGTCCATTCCCTCTCTATGTCCATGTCTCTGTTATATTCACCAGTTTATCCTGTTCATCAGCCTATCAATTCACTTGATTTTTATGTTCATTTGTTGATAGATGTGTATTTGTTGTTCATAATCTATATTTTTATCTTTTTCTTCTTCCTCTTCTTAAAGAATATCCTTCAGCATTTCATATAATGTTGGTTTGGTGGTGATGAACTCCTTTAGCTTTTTCTTATCTGCGAAGCACTTCATCTGACCTTCAATTCTGAATGATATCTTTGCTGGATAGAGTAATCTTGGTTTTAGATTCTTGCTGTTCATCACTTTGAATATTTCTTGCCACTCCCGTCTGGCCTGCATCGTTTCTGTTGAGAAATCCGCTGACAGTCGTATGGGTGCTCCCTTATAGGTAACCAACTGTTTCTCTCTTGCTGCTTTTAATATCCTCTCTTTGTCTTTTGCTCTTGGCATTTTAATTATGATGTGCCTCAGTGTGGTCCTCTTAGGGTTCCTATATATTGGGGTTCGGTGCACTTCTTGGACTCCTAAGTCAATTTCTTTCACCAGGTGTGGGAAGTTTTCAGTCACTATTTCTTCAAATAGGTTTTCATTGTCTTGGCCTCTCGCTTTTTCTGGCACCCCTATAATTCGGATATTGGTATGCTTGAGGTTGTCCCAGAGGCCCCTTACACTATCTTCAATTTTTTGGATTCTTTTGGCTTCTTGCTTTCTCAGCTGAGTGGATTTTACCTCTTTGTATTTCAAATCTTTAACTTGGTTCTTGGGGTGCTCCAGAGCACTTTTAGGTCTTTGTATAATATTTTTTATTTCAGTCAGTGTATGCTTAATTTCTGATTGGTCCTTTTTCATATCCTTGAGAGTCTCCTTTATATCCTTGAGGGTCTCCTTCATTTCCTTGTAGGACTCATTCATTTCCACGTTGGTCTTGATCATTTCCTTTGTGGTCTTGCTTATTTCCTTATAGGCCTCAACCTTTTGTTGGAGCCTCTTGAAAAACCCTATAACTGTGGTTTTGAATTCCATGTCCAGTCGTTTTTTTTCCTCCATTTCTTTCACATCTGATTTCTTTCCATGTCGCTGCATGGTGGCTGCTTCCCTGAGTTGGTCAATTAGCTTTGTGTGGTAGACTTCCTACTAGGGACAGTGGCTCAGCTTCCCCGGTTCCCTGAGGTGGATATGGGTTGCACAGTCTTTCTTAAGTTAAGCTCAGATAAATCTTTGTTAGCACTTGGAGGGGTTGACCTCCAGTCCAATTGTCTGTGAAGTTCAGCTATGCTCAGGTTGGATGGGCGGAGTCTCTGGGCCAAGCAGACAGCGTTAGCTCTGCCCTATGCGGCCCCAGGGACTCTGTGCCAGGGGCAATGGCCACCAGCACCTCTAGAGAGAGCCGCTGCCGAGCTCCACCGGCTGCCGGGGAATTCAGACTCTCCCAAAATGAGTCTGCATGCGCAATGTCTCATCCAGGGTCGTAAAACAAAGCAGACTGACGGTTTTCCAAATGAGATAGCGAGTCGCGGTGTGCTCTCTGCGCCATCACGCAGCCGAGCTGCTAGCGCAAGCTGCCTTCTCCACAAGCCGGCAGACCCGGCAGCACCTGAGCTTCATTGTGCCCTCCCACTGTCCAGTTTTCACCCCGTATAATAGTGGGTTCTCTGGACTTCGCCCAGAGCTGGAGAATCAGCCCAGTGGGACGCCTTTGTCTCCCTGTTCGAGAAAACTGGCCGGTTTCCAGCCGCCCGCCCTCTCCGCGGTGGGCACTCCAAACCTCTCTCTGTGCGAATCTTTCAACGCTGTTCGCCACAGCTCCTCCGAGTCACAGTGTCTTATCTTCACTTTTATTTGTGGAATTTTCACTCGGCGAGCTTTCTGGTGATTCTGGAAGGTGTTTGTTCTTTCGTGAAGTTGTAGTATTAAAATTGCTGAGTATGACGGCAAGATAGGTGTTTTACCTATGCCGCCATCTTGGTTCTCCCTCCAGAATGAATTTTCTAAAACAGCTTGGACAGTCTCCTTCCTGCTTACATGCATCCAGTGGATTCTCCCATAAAGTCCAAATTTATTACCACAGTGGCAAGTCTTGTAGTCTTGTCAGCCAGTTTTCTGCCTCTACAAATTAAGTCTGGTTATTCCTTGAATAACCTGCGTCCTTCCATGCATTGCCATCTGCCTGAATATTTTGTGCTTGGTAATTCCAGTCTTTGATTGGGCCAGTCACATTCTTTTCAGCAGTGTCACTGAGTCAATGAAGACTAAGAGTTCAGAATGTTTCACCCCAAGATGTGACTCTCTGGTATGCACATTATTTTGAGATAAAGGCAACTGAGACCATGTAGAATCAAGAGAAAACTCTCTTAACTGCCAGGAGAATTTGAATTTTGGGCCTTATTAATAATCAGAGATTATCAGAAAAAATTCATTTTTTGACTAATCTGTAAATTAGGGCAAATTACTAATTACTGAACATCTATCCTTTTTATCATCCTGCAATGATTCTCAGAAGCCCCCAGGTACCTTGCATTTTCTTTAGCTCAGAATGTCATATATATCTCATTTTCCCTTTCTGTCTATGAGCCTCTTGTGTACATGGGGGGTGGGTCTCTGACTCTCTCATGTATGTGGAGTTCCCATGCTAATGCATGTAATTAAATTTGGTTATTTTCTGTCATTAATCTGTAGCCCATAGATTTAATTATTAGACCAGTCAAAAAATCCTTGAGGGCAGAGGAAAGTTTTTTTCCCCTGACAAGATCTTTCTGGACATTTTCACACTCTCAGCAAAATAATAATAATAATAATAATAATAATAATAATACTCCATTTTTCTGGCTCTTCCTAGCTCCTTAGACTGGGAATCCTCAAGAATAAGGTTATTTTCTTCTTACCAGTCCTCTGGCATGCTGTATGAATATCATAGGTGCTCAATATTGGTTGACAAGTGAAAAATTCTGCATAGTGTTTTTGCTTTATAAATTCTTTATGTGCAGTAACTCTGGTGTTGCTTTCTAAAGTTTCAATTACCCACGGTGAACTGTGGCCCACAGATATTAACTAAAAATTTCCAGAAGCAAATAATTGCATAAATTTTAAATTGTGGAGCTTTCTGAGCAGCATAATGGAATTTTGCACCATCCTGTTCTACTCAGCCAGGTTTTTGAATCATCCCTTTGTCCAGCATCGCCAAGCTGTACACTAGTATGCTCCCTACCCCATTAGTTACTTAGTAGCTGTCTTGGTTGTAAGATTAACTGTGGCAGTATTGCTGTGTTTATGCTTAAGTAATCTTTATTGCCAGTAGTGATGCTAGCTGTTTGGAGATGCCAAAGAGAAGCCATCAAGTGTTTTCTAAGTTAAATGTGAGTACAGTAAATAGGTATTTTGAGATGAGAAAGAGACCACATTCATATAACTTTTATTAAGGTATATTATTATAATTGTTCTATTTTATTATGAGCTATTGATAATTTTATAATGTGCCTAATTTATATATTAAAATCTATAACAGTACATGTGTATAGGAAAAAACAATATATACGGAGTGTGATACTGTTGGTTATTTCAGGCATTCCTTGGAGGTCTTGGAAAACATCTCCTGTGGATGGGGTGGGGGCCTACTGTATTCTTTTCTTTGCATATAATTTACTCATTTCATACTGATTAAATATGTATTAGTAATTGAGTCATTTTTATCATTGCTTAAACTAAGAAAACAAGAAGGTGAAACATTCTACGCCCATTTTTTTCTACTCTTAAAAACTTCCTTACACTGAAACTATAACAAAAATAACAATGTTCTAATAGGAATTTTATTTAAAAATTCAGAGATAATCATGTCTTTCATCAATCCCTTTGAGTTCCTATATCTGAGCACATGCAATTTTCATCATAAACACCCATAAACACTTAGAGCCATGTTTTGATAAAATTTGAGATATTTCTAATACCACACTCATTGCTAAGATTGTGTAGTAAGTTATTTTTTGATGATGTTAATTCAATAAATGAAATATGTGAAGCAGCATAATATTTTGGTTAAGCAAACTGATTTTAGAACCAAAGTGTCTGGGTTTAAATATTGGGCTTAATTACTATTTGAATAATTTTGAAGTTACTGTGTTTTGATTTGTTTTTCTTTTAAATGGAGATAATAATGGTAGCTTTCCTCATGATACTATTTTAGGAATTAAATGAATTACTTCATGTAAAAGTGTCTGGCCACCCAGTAAAGTCAATAGTGATTATTATTATTGTTCTTTTATTACTTTACTCTCTTCCTCTGTACTCTCTTAAACCTCACTTATTATTCTGTAGGGTGCTTTATTGTTTCTAGGAATATTTTCCAGTTAAAATTGCAACTTAAGATGGAAGCTCAAAGGTAGAAGTTGAATTAAAATTACAGTGAAGGGAGAGTTGGAAATCAGAACCTAAACTGAACTCCGTATTTTCCTTTGTGTGAAAGTCCTTGTCCAAAACAGTATGCATTTTAGAAGTCAGTATGCACAGAGTGCAATGGCTAAACATTTGAAAGCTTGTGCTGACTAGGAACAAAAAATAATCTTTAAATGGACAGGTTTTGCTATGGAAAACAGATTTTGGAGAGAGAGAGAGAATGAGCATATAAAATTGTATGTTTTAGAGGGCACTCAGATTTATAAGTGGGTGGAAGGAGTTCATAGATGAGAGTGTCTTAAAAGGGGCTGAATAAGAAATGAGAGGGAACAAATCCTATGTAATAAAGAGGTAATATGCAAATTAACCCTCACACCCTTACATCACAAGATGGTCACCCCTATGTTGTCACTAGATGGCAACACTCATGTCATCACAAAATGGCTGTTCCCATGTTGTCACAAGATGGCTGGCAGGGGAGAGCAGTTGGGGACTACCAGACCTGCAGGGGAGGGCAGTTGGAGGTGATTGGGCTGGCAGGGGAAGGCAGTTGGGGGCAATCGGGTCAGCAGGGGAGTGGTAAGGGGGCTATCAGTCTGGCAGGCACAGTGGTTAGGGGCAATCAGGCAGCCAGGCAGGTGAATGGTTAGGAGCCAGCAGTCCCGGATTATGAGAGGAATGTCCAACTGCCAGTTTAGTCCCTGTGGGATCAAGCTTAAACCAGCAGTCAGACATCTCCCAAGTGGTCCCAGATTGGAGAAGGTGCAGGCTGGGCTGAGGGATACCCTCCCAATGCACAAATTTCATGCACTGAGCCTCTAGTTTATTCACAATGCTCTTTATGATATAACTTTTTGCAACAGATTTTATAGATAGCGTGAGTTTCTTATGTTTAGAGATAGAATATTTTGTTCTATCTGTAATAATTTATTTGACTATTATATGAGAGAATTGAACAGAAGATGATTCCTCAGAGAAAGGAGAGATGAGTTTGAGTGAATTACACTATTAATATTCTTCCATCTCTAATCATTCTTCAGCCTAAATGTTACTTTCTCTCCTAGACACCTCCTTCTAGTAACTACCAGAAGTTCAGTCTATATATTAAATATTATGAAGGTGACATAGTTTAAGGGATATGAAGACAGAATATTACTTCAATTTAAATCTTGTTGCTGCCCTTTATAAGTTTTATGATTTGGGCATTTTTAACCTTATGAAACCTGTTTCTATGTAAAATGGGGATAATGACAGTGCATAAGAAATGGTGGTGTTGTGTAGATGGAGATCATAAATGTATGGGCTTAGTGTCTGGCACACAAGAAGTAATCAATACATATTAGTTATTATCTTCATATCTTGCCAGTCAGCTATTAAACTAGCCCCTATAATGTATAATGTGGCTCTTCTCTTAGACCCTGTATTGTTTCTATAAAACCTTTTTAACTCTTCACCTTATCTTCTCTCTGGGTTTTCAGTTTTTGCTTAAACTGAAAGTTTCAGTTTTTGCTTAGACTGTTGTAGGAGAAATTATTATTGCAAAATCTGATAGACCTGGTTTAAACTTGAATTCCAACACTCTATTGTCTATTTATATATATAAAAGGCTAAGTGACTGACCATCTGTCCATCCAACTGTCCCACCGACTGACTGGCCAGTACATATGATGTGCAATGGCAATTTAAAAATAAACATTGACTCGCGCATGCACGATACATATAAAGCTCTCGCTGGCACCAATCTAGACAGAGTAGGAATATTCCTACCAGAACCCGTTTTGGAACATGGTCAGTTATGTGTTGCTTTCTCTTGAGTTTGGAGAGTGTGTGATGTTAAAGTTGTAAATACTTCATCACTAGGGAAATTAGTCAAGCATTTTGAAAGTGTTTTTACTCTTAATGTGGTATGCAGGGAGATATTAGAATAAGTTTAACCAATTTATCAGCCATTGTTTTTATCAGTGTTGTTTTTATATCATGTCTTTGTTGTTATATCATGTTATTGTTTATTAATCAATTTATATATTATTTTCATATACATTTTACTAATTTTCTTTCATCTCTGACACTTCTATTATAGAGAAAGGGTGAATAGCATTGTTAAAATATTTATTCGAATTAATTTCCTTTTCAATGTGCATGAATATGTGCACCAGACCACTAGTTATATGATATTGGACAAGTTAGTTTACAAGACACTAAATATGATTTGGTGAGGCATAAATGTGGTTTATACATAAATCACTTAGCTCAGTGCCTGGAACAGAGTTTACAAACACTATTTCCAATTTATTTCAGAATTGTGTGTTGCCTGGCCTGCCCTGAATTTATAATGGAAATAAATGTGAGACACCTTGAGAGATTTAGAGATTACTCAGATCTTCTTCCTGAGGGCCATAAAGAAGAGAGCAGACAGAAAGTTTACCTTTTATCCCCAGCATTTCATTTCCAGCGTGCGTGCTGGCTTTCTGCTCTATCTCCTGTGATAATAAATGCTATCTCCAAAGTGAGCTTTCTTCCCTGAAATCTGAAAAGTAATATTTTTCTCTCTCCTGGCCTGAATATCTCCAATTTGGAATGACCTTGGTGAGCATTTAAGCCACAAATATTGACTTGAAATTCCTGAGGGAAAAAAGAAGGGGCTTCTCTGGGCCCAAGGGTGGCTCAGTAATAAGGTCCTTTGGTAGTTCAGGGGATAATACTTATCTGATAGAAACTCTCCCTCCAAAACAAGTAACCAACCTCTGCTATCGCAGCTGACATCTCACAACATGGTCATTAGTTATGTTCACGGCCAGTGTGGATTGAACTTGAATTCTGCTAAGGGAGTGTGTCCCAGTTACTGACTCTTCTTTTTTAAGCTTTGGAAGGAAGTTAGACTTAAATAGAAGCCTCTCAAATTTCTGTATAGGCATCATTCAGGTGGATTTACCACCTCCTTGCCAATTAATTTATGCTGGAATTCAGAGCTCCATGTCTCCTTTTTGTGTGTGTGTGCTGCCTTATTCTCCGAGTTCCATAAATAGAATCTCTGTGGAACATGTGCCAGCTGACTAAATTATACTCTAAAATATTTCACATATAAGAAATACAGTCTCCTGAGAAGTGAGAAAAGAAATTTCAAGGACAAATGCAAATTTTTTCTGATCTATATACAAAATTATGACTCAAAACATGCTAGAAAGCTTTTTAAACATGTGCATCAATTTGAGGCTATATTTTAGTTATTATAGATCAAGATAGGTAATTTTATGAAATGATGAACACTTGATTTCTAGTGGCATTTAAAATTTATCCAGTAATTCTTTACAGAGCTCCATTTAAAAATGTGATATATTACAAATGAGAGCAGTACATACCCATTTTAGAGTTACAAAATAGGTTTACTATTTGTTTAGGATATTTAGTAAATCAATCTTTATAGACTCTTTATTACCCCAAACTCTAAGTCACTGAAATCATTCTTTCTGGCAATAAATGTAGATATTCTCCTTGGTTTTGTATTAAACTATTTGGGAACTTGGAATCAGAAATGAGATGACTCCTGAAAATATGAATCTAGTTAAATTACTGCAAGCTTTTGTTAAGGTTTGGAAATAGAATGGACTGCAATTGGAACTACTCTCCAATGAGGAAGGTGTATAGGAACTTTACCTATTTGGTCTCCCAATTTCTGACCTATGAATTGGGAGATACGTTTTTTGAATTAAAGACTTGTTGACTAGAATGTCATAAGACATCTGTCTGACACTTGCATTTTACAGATTGAAAAGCACACCTTGGACAGGTTAACTGATTTATCCAAGGTCATACAGCCTCTTGGAAACAGACTCCATGCTTCCAGAAACCATTACATTTGTAGAATTTTATTTTACTTTTATTTAAATTTATTATTATTCTCATTACTTTCAAAAGGGCTTGGGTGGATATAGTTTGAAGGTTATTCCAGAGGGCACGAGAGGGAGAGAGTGAGTGGGGTAGGGGAAGAGGTCTCTGCCATATGCAGTTGGAGCTCATTTTGGTCAAGACTTCTGAGAGGCAAACATTAGGTACCACAGGGTTGTCAATTTAAGGACCTGAGGCAAAATCACTTGGGAGCAGTGGCTGCAGTCCTGTTTGGTTAGAGTTGTCCTGGGGGCTTTGACTCCTGCAGCACATGTAAGCTGAGCTTGCTCAGGGGCCCAGCAGGCTTTCTTGAAGTTGGAGAAGACCTGGGCCACAGTCTTTTGAAATGTTGAACTGAAGAGTGATTGCATTTCTTTTGCTACTTAACTTCTGAGACATCCTCTAACTCATTTGTCAAAAAATTTAGACATTTTCTCTTTACACTCAGAGTTGGAAGGAACTCTTAGAGATAATCTAGGCAATTCCACCTTAATTTTAAAAAATATATGTTTATTGATTTCAGAGAGGAAGGGAGAGAGGTGGGGGGGGGAAGAGAGAGAGAGAGAGGGAGAGAGAGAGAGAGAGAGAGAGAGAGAGAGAGAGAGAGAGAGAGAAGAGAAAAACACTAATGATGAGAAAATCATTGATTGGCTGCCTCCTGCACAGTGCCCCACCCCGCCCCCTGGGCCCCCACCTTCCCTGGGGATCAAGCCTGCAATCTGGGCATGTGCCCTTGACCAGAATCAAACCTGGGACCCTTCAGTCCTCAGGCTGATGCTCTTTCCACTGAGTCAAACCAGCTAGAGCTGACCCACTTTAATTTTCAAGTGAAGAAGTGATTTAAGTTCCCTGCTCAGCTCCCACAACTAAGAATGGCAGAGCTGTGACTAACCCTCAGGGGTCTTTTCATGCTGCCAGCATAATGTAAATTATTAAATTATGTGAAGACCAGTAAATTGCAAGCCCCTGTTGGCTGGGGTTAGAGCTGCTTGATTTATATAACTCCTACAATGGGCACAGTAATAAATAACTTAATAATTCCAGTTGGAGATCAGATGAAGTCCTTCAAGTGTTACAAGGAAATAAGAGAGAAGGTCATCCTCTCATTTATTCTTCTTCTCATTTTTATTTTTTATTTTTCACTTCTTTATTTAATCCTCTTTCACTCAACCTCCACCAACACCTTCAATCACTTGTATAATCCTAAGTATAGAAACCATATCTGTCCTTTTTTATTAGTCTATATGAGACCCAAATAGGTCTGTCTTCATTTTCTACATTTAGCTGAAGTCACTTGGAATGTCTCAAAGTGACTTTATCAATATTTCAGCAATATTAGGAGAAATGAAGATTAAATAAGTAAGCACAATTCCAAAATATAATAATAATCATTTGCAAAATATTGATTTTTAAATTAATGCTTCTTCTTACTTATACTGCCTGATTATTTAGCTTTGCAAATGGATCTTCTTATAGACTACTGAAGCACTAAAATCTATATATAATTTGAGATGCATAGGGCAAGACAGCATATAAGCCAAATTCTATAATTCTGAATTTGTCTTCGGTTTTTCAGTTGTATTTTGGTGGGCTTCTCCATGTACCATTCATTACAATAGTCTTTGTTTTTTTTTCCATTTTATTTTATTTATTGTTCAGTTTATTAATTACATTGTTTCCCCCTTTTTATCCCCCTATATCTCCCCTCCACCCTGTACCTATCCCACCCTCCACCCTCACCTCCCCCTCCCCAATGTCCTCTCCCATTGTTGCAAGATTTTTGTCCAATCTCTTGCTGTACTTCCCACAACCCTTTTCTCCCCAAGAATTGTCAGTCCATTCCCTCTCTATGACCATGTTTCTGTTATAGTCACCAGTTTATCTTGTTCATCAGCCTATCAATTCACTTGAGTTTTATGTTCATTTGTTGATAGATGTGTATTTATTGTTCATAATTTATATTTTTACCTTTTTCTTCTTCCTCTTCTTAAAGAATATCTTTCAGCATTTCATACAATACTGGTTTGGTGGTGATGAACTCCTTTAGCTTTTTCTTATCTGTGAAGCACTTTATCTGATCCTCAATTCTGAATGATAGCTTTGCTGGATAGAGTAATCTTGGTTGTAGATTCTTGCTGTTCATCACTTTGAATATTTCTTGCCACTCGCATCTGGCCTACATCGTTTCTGTTGAGAAATCCACTGACAATCGTATGGGTGCTCCCCTGTAGGTAACCAACTGTTTTTCTCTTGTTGCTTTTAATATTCTCTCTTTATCTTTTGCTCTTGGCATTTTAATTATGATATGTCTTGGTGTGGTCCTCTTTAGGTTCCTATATTTTGGGGTTCTGTGTACTTTTTGGGCTTTTAAGTCAGTTTCTTTCACCAGGTGGGGGAAGTTTTCAGTCACTATTTCTTCAAGTAGGTTTTCATTAACTTGCTCTCTCTCTTTTTCTGGCACCCCAATAATTCGGATGTTGGCATGCTTGAGGTTGTCTCAGAGGCCCCTTACGCTATCTTCAATTATCTGAATTCTTTTTGTTTCTTGCTTTTCCAGCTGAGTGGATTTTGCTTCTTTGTATTTCAAATTTTTGACTTGGTTCTTTTGGCCCTCTGGACTGCCTTTAGAAATTTGTGTATTATTTTTTATTTCAGTCTGTGTAAGCTTGATTTCTAGTTGGTCCTTTTTTTTATCCGTGAGGGTCTGGTTCGTATCTTCAGAGGCCTTGTTCATTTCCTTGAGGGTCTCATTCATTTGCTTGAGGTTCTCATTCATTTCCTTGTAATTCTCATTCATTTGCTGGTTGGTCTTGTTTATTTCCTGGTAATTCTCATTAAGTTGATCGGCCTTTTGTAGGAGCCTCTTGAAAAGCCTTATAACCGTGGTTTTGAACTCTATGTCTTGTAGTCTTTTCTCCTCCATTTCTTTCACACCTGATTTATTTCCATGTCTCTGCATGGTGGCTGCTTTATGTGGTGGATATCTTCAAAGGGACAGTGGCTCAGCCTCCCCAGTTACCTGAGGTGGGTGCTCTTACTGCAATACTTTACGGGTTGTATTCAGTATTTTTGAATTTAAACCCAGCTTTTTGTTGTTAGCCCTAGGAGGGTTTGACCTCCAGGCCAATTGGCTGTGAAGGGAGACTGTGTTCAGGTTGGATGGGCGGAGTCTCTGAGCTGCGCAGGTAGCGTCAGCTGCATCCTATGCGTTGCTCGCACGCGCGGGTCTCTGTTGGATGGGGATGGCTGCAGACACCTCCAAGAGAAAGCCGCTAGTCTCTTCCCCTTGCCAGACCACTCCGCCTTTCCCCAAATGTGCCTGCACACCAAAAGTCTAGCCCAGGATTGTAAAAATACATGGTTTCCAGAACCAGGAGACAAGTTTCCAGGGGGCAAGTCGCGGGTTTGCGAGACCCTTTCGCGGAAACTCGCAGTTCAGGAGCCTCTGCCACGCCCCGCTTCCAGGGTGCGTCCCCCGGACCTCGGCCGGACCTCGCCCAGCGCTGGGGGATCCGGGCAGTGGGACGGATCTCGCCTGGTGCTGAGAAATCCGGGCAGTGGGACGGGCGTTGCTGCTCCAGCCCCAGCCCATGTGCGCGCGATCAGGACGGCTCCTAACCTGTTTCCGTCTGAAAGACTGCGCTCCCGCTGCTTCTGAGTCTCAGTGTCCCACCTCCACTCCAGTTAGTGGAGTTTTCATTCAGCCAGCTTTCTGGCGATTCTGGGTGCTGTCTGTTCTGCTGTTATGTTGTAGTTCCTAAATCGTTGCACGGGGCAGAACAATAGGTGTTCACCTATGCCGCCATCTTTGCTTCTCCCTCATTACAATAGTCTTTGAAAAAATGTAAGAAATATGGAAGTTTATTTGATTTATTTTGGAATCTTATTTATTCTGTAGTGATTACTGATATTTATAATCTTTAAAAAGCAACCTTGAATAGATTAGCGGCTGTATTTATTGGGTTGAGTAGTGTCCCCCAATATTCTTATGTATGTGGAATCCATTACTGTAACTTTATTTGGAAATAGGGCTTTGACAGATATAATCAAGTTAAGATAAGGTCATACTGGGTTTGGTTGGGTCCTAAATCTCTTATGACTGATATCCTTAAAAGAAATAGAAAATTTGGATACAGATACAAAGACTAACAAGGAAAAGGTCATGGAAAGATGGCAGAGATTGGAGTGATGCATCTATAAACCAAGGATGCCAAAAATTGCTGGCAACCATCAGAAGCTGGAAGAGGAGGAAGGGAAGGGTCCTTCTTTGTTTTTGTTTTTAAATTTATTCTTAATGACTTCAAAGAGGAAAGAAGAAGGGAAGAGAGATAGAAACATCAATGATGAGAGAGAATAATTGATTGTCTACCTCCTGCTCGCCCCGACCAGGGATGGAGCCAACAACCCTGTCATGTGCCCTGAGTGGGAATGGAACTGTGACCTGGTTTGTAGATCAACAATCAACCACTGAGCCAAGCCAGCTGGTGGGAAGGATCTTTCTTAGAGCAAACATGTCAAACTCAAAGGCTAACACAGGCCAAATAAAGAAGGTTTAAGTTTATGTGGGCCACAAAAAAACCAAACACTTCAATTTTCATAGAAATGCAGGTTTATTTTGATAGAGACATGCTGAATACAAAGGGCTGAAATAAATGAGTAATCATTAACGTAAAATAACATAATATTTTAATAAAAAATATTTTTTCTTGAACATTAACTTACCAGACACTGAATAACTGCACAAATGAATAAGCAATAACACAAATAAACCTATTTTTCTTATTCTCTGAAAGCAAAATATTTCCTGTTGTGCCCACCGAATAAGTCAGTACAAGACTAATGATGCGGCAATCGGATGCTAAAATATTTCCTGCTAGTATTAGTGGAGAGAAATGGTGACCCTGCGCAATAAGGCCGTAAGGGAAATGAATGAAATACGATTATAGTAATCAGTCATTAGCAAACGTAGTTCATTATTAACAATTATGCATAATAGAATACTATAAAAATTAAGTTATGACATTTTTATTAAAACGTTTCTTACATATCATATTGGCTGGGCCACAAAAATATTCGTTGCAGGCTGCAAGTTTGACATGCTTGCTTTAAAGCCTTCAGAGATAGGGAGGTTTTGCTGATACCTTGATTTCTGACTTGTAGCCTCTAGACCTCTGACAGACTAAATTTCTGTTGTTTTAAGCCAAGCTTGTAGGACTTAATGGCAGCCCTAGGAAACGAATACAGATGCTAAGATAGCATGGCAAATAATTTCCAGGATTATAGTATTCTTATTCATCCTGGAAGAGCTATGAGGCCAATCAGTCAACACTATTTCTAGAGTATTAAGCAGTTATCTGTTAGAATGCTAGGAGGGAAAAGACAGAGCTTTAACTCCCAAGAAATTAATAAATGGTTTAGGGAGATAAATACTGTAAATGGAAAACATAATTAATATATAATATGATAGTGCTTAGAAGTGCTGCAAGATTTCAAAGAAGGAGGACTTCATGAGGGCTTCAAAGAAAAGCTCCTCAGAAACACAGCATCTGAAATGGGCCAGGGTGGGTCGGTCTCAGAAAGGAGAGCACAGTAGTAGGCATGTTCTCTAAATGGGGAAGAGCATAAACAGAAGCATAGATGTGTGATGGAACCTTATAGGCTTGGATGCTAATCTCATGGAGTGGAGTGGAGATAACTGGGACTCTGGCAGAATCTCTGATGGAAGAGTGAGGCAGCTCACATTCATAGTGGTGCTCCAGGGATGACCGAACATGGTTTTGGAATACAGCTTTATCAGAGAATGCAGAATAGTGGGTAAGTGGGGAGGGGCACTCCTCTTGGAGGGAGGAAACTGCGTGAATTTTCCAGTCACTCACTGTGTAACTTTGGGCTCCTTTATAGTCCTCACATTGGACTAGATCAGAGCATGGGAACTGGTTTACTTTGGGCTCAATTAATCTTAAGTAAAGCTTGTACACTGTTTTAAAAAAAATCTAAATATTAATTAGAAGCCTCTTAAAACCCATAGTTTGACCCATCATATAAAATGATAAAATCTGAAACCTTAGGCAGGCATTTCTACCGTAACTACAACTGGTTGTAGTTATTGCCACTTAAATGGCTCTGGTGCTGGCCAGGTTGCCCAGATCCCATTTGACTTCCTCAAGTATCTAGGAGATCTGTTTAGCCCCTGTAGGCACTTGAATTTGCAACCCCTGAACAGAATTATCTCTGCTTGCTGCTATGCTTTCTGAGTCAACCACTATTTTTTTAAACTGTGACGAAAATCACATCATCTCATAAGTTTTTGTGCATCTTTATAAAAGTACATCTTTTTCTAGCTTACTTTGACAAATACAGAATAATTGCAAATTCATTAGTACTTTAATATTGTACTGTTTCATCTTGTACTTTTTAAATCTGTGTGTGATAGAAAGAGAGCAAGAGTAGGGGGGAGGGAGATATGTCAGAAAGACACAGATTATATCTTATTGAAGTTACTGTAAAATTTCACGGGCAAAGAATTCTATCGCAGATATATTGATAGTGATTTACTGTGAAATTTCACTGGAAAAGATAATTCTTATGTAGATAACATTAGTCATATGACTAATTTTATTTATCTGTCAATATTGTCTTTTTCTCTCTTTATTAAAGAGTTAGTTTTAATTTGTTTGGTCAATTTAAATGTAGAATAGAAAAACAACATAAATGCCAGGTTTCACCTCACTGCAAAAATTTTTTCAGATGTGAATGTCTTTTTTTCCCTTTTTATTAAATTTATTATGGTCACATTGATTAATAAGATTATATAAGTTTTAAGTGTACATTTCTATGATACATGATCCCCATATTTCATTGAGTGCCCACCACCCAAATTTAAATAATCTTCTGTCACCCTGTTTCTGACCCCCTTTACCATTACTAGTCCCCCACTGTCCTTCTCTCTGGTAACTACCATACTATTGTCTATGTCTCTGAGTTTTTGTTGTTTTTATTGTTTGTTCATTTGTTGCTTTCAGTTTTATTTCCTACATATGAGTGAAATCTTATGGTTCTTAACTTTTTCTCTCTGACTTATTTTGTTTAGCATGATATTCTTAAGGTCTATCTATGTTGCTGCAAATGGCAATATTTCATCTTTTCTTATGTCTGAGTAGTATTCCATTGCATATATGTACCACAGTTTCTGTATCTAGTCATCTATCAGAAACACTTTGGTTGTTTCCATGTCTTAACCACCGTGAATAATGCTGCAATGAACGTACTGGTGCATGCACCTTTGCAAAAATATGTTTTTCAAATTTTGGGGGTGATACCTACAAGAGGTGTTGATATGTCGTATAGTAACTCTATTCTTAATTTTTTGAGGAGTCTCCATACTGTTTTCTATAGTGGCTGTATCAGTTTACATTCCCACCAGCATTGAATGAGAGTTCCTTTTCTCCACAATCTTTCAACACTTGTTATTACCTTTCTTAATAGCCATTCTAACAGGTGTGAGGTGGTATCTCATTGTAGTTTTGGTATTCATTTCTAGTGAAATTGGGCATCTTTTTGTTACTGGAGAAATCAGGGGGTCCACTTTCTCTGACAGTGGAAGTGGGACTGGAGTAGCTCTTGTGATATCTTGAGAAATTTAATTTTCTAAAACACGCACAGGAGAGTGAATGGTCTTTATTGGTGTGGAATTACATTCTTTGTGTTATAAAGTCCCCTGGCCCTTAACCCTGTCCTGAAAAAGGTGTAGCTGGGGGTCCAGCAGAGCCAAAAGTACAACCAGTGTCTAGAGTGTCTGTTCCAAGGTGAAATTGGGTCCAGGAGAACATCGGGCTAGAGTCAGTTCATCAGTCTCTTGTGTAGGTCTCACATGATTGTGGGCTGCATGGCAAATGCAGGGGAATGTGGCCCCTGCAATAGGAGTCAGGCACAACGCAGCAAGAGAGAGAGCGAGAGCCAAGAGGGTGGGTTCTCTTTGTTCAGGAGTTTAACAGTGGCCAGTGTTTGCAGTGATCACACCTACTCTGGCCACTGACTTGTTCCCAGGTATGACTGACAGGTAAGCATCTTCCCACATCACCCAGACCTTACTGGGCATGCATCTATTGTCCAGTCCCTTCCCTCAGTGATCTGCAGGGAATAGACTTGGAGAGTGTTAACTGCAGCTTCTTAGCAAATATAAATGGCATGCCTATATTATCTAGTCTTCCATTTACTCTTTCCCTGTTATTTAATAACCAGGTTTTTATAACGGTGTCATTTGCACATATCTATTGACCATTGGTATGTCTTCTTGGGAGAAGTGTCTATTCAGGTCCTCTGCCCATTTTATTAAATTGAATGTTTTACTTGGTGTTGAGTTCTATAAGTTCTTTACATATTGTCAGAGGTGTTGTTTGCAAATATCGTCTCCCATTAGGTTGGTTGCCTTTTTGTTTGTTGATCGTTTCTTTTGCTGTGCAGAAGCTTTTTACTGTAATATACGACTAGTCCCACTCATTTATTTTTGCCTTTATTTCCATTGCCTTTGGGGTCAAATTTATAAAATGTTTTTACAATCAAGGTTCATAAGTTTAGTACCTATATTTTCTTCTATGTAATTTTTGTTTGTTTGTTTCAGATCTTATATTTAGGTCTTTGTTCCATTCTGTGGTAATCTTTGTACATAGAGACAAACTGTAGTCTAGTTTTATTCTTTTGCATGTGGCTTTTCCATTTTTTCAGCACCATTTACTAAAGAAGCTTTCTTTTCTCCATTGTATGTTTTTGGGTCCTTTGTTGAAGATTATTTTCCCATATACATGTGGGTTGATTTCTGGGCTCTCAAGTCTGTTCCACTGGTCTGTGTGTCTTTTTTTCTTCCAATACCATGCTGTTTTGATTATAGTTCTTTGTAGTCAAGGAATTTGATACCCCTGGGTTACTTTTTTTTTTTTTTTACTCAGGATTGCTTTGGCTATTATGGATCTTTTGTGGTTACATACAAATTTGATAATTTTTTGCTCTGTTTCTTTAAAAAATGTCATTGGAATTTTAATGGAGATTATGTTAAATTCTATATTGCTTTAGGTAATGTGGACATTTTAATTATGTTGATTTGACTTACTAAGGGAAAAGGAGAAAATATTCAAACAAAAACAGAAATGAAATAGAAGTTACTACAAACATCACAGAAATTCAAAAAATCATACTAAAATCCTATGAAGGATTATGTGCCACCAAATGCAATACCTAGAAGAAATGGATAAGTTCTTAGAAATACCTAGCCTTCCTAGCCTGAATCATAAAGTACTGGGAAATCTAAATAGAACAATCAGCAGTGAGAAAACTGAAACAACCATCATCATCCTCCCAAAAAATAAAAGTGCAGGGTCAGATGGCTTCACCAGTGAATTCTACCAAACATTTGAAGGATATTTGATTCCTATCTTTCTCAAACTCTTCCAAAAAATTGAAGAAGAGGCAATACTTCCTAACACATTTTATGAGGCCAGTATAATCCTGATACTAAAACCTGGCAAAGACAACACTAAAAAAGGAAAATACAGACCAATACCTCTGATGAATACAGATGCAAAAACCCTAAAATACTAGCAAATAAAATACAACAATATATTAAAAAAATCATACATCAAGATCAGGTGGGATTTATTCCAGGGACACAAGGATGGTTTAACATATGCAAACCAATCAATGTAATACATCATTAACAAAATAAAGGATAAACATAATATGATCTCAGTAGATGCATAAAAAACATTTGATAAAATACAACCTCCACTTATGATTAAAACACTTAATAAAAGCCATATAGAAGGAAAGTACCTCAACATAATAAAGGCCACATATATGACAAGCCCTCCGCAAATACTCAATGGTGAAAAACTGAAAGCTTTTCCTCTAAGATCAGGAACAAGACGAGATGTCCACGCTCACCACTCTTAATCAGCAGAGAACTGGAAGTCCTAGTTAGAGCAATCAGACAAGAGAAAGAAAGAAAAGGCGTACAAATTAGGAATGAAGAAATAAAAGTGTCACTTTTTGTAGATGATATGATTCTTTATATAGAAAACTATAAAGTCTCCACTAAAAACTAGTAGAAACAATAAACAAATACAGTGAAGTGGTAGGGTACAAAATCAATGTGCAAAAATATACTGTACACCTATATCTTAACAATGACATTTCAGAAAGAGAGATGAAAAAGAAAACAATTTATTTTGCAATTGCAACAAAAGGAATAAAGTATCTAGCAATAAACTTAGCAAAGGATGTGAAGGATTTAAATTGAAAATTTATAAAGCATTATTAAAAGGAATTGAAAAATTCACAATGAAATGTGAATGTTATTTTAATGGATCTGGACAGTCATTGATATATGTATGTGCTGCTAAAGATAAGATATGCCACCATTCTTCCTTTTGTTATCTCTCTATCCCTTTTTCTTTGTTGTATGGTGTGCCGTTGGTTTTGTGTGCTTTGTGTTGCCTCTGGAGAAGTGAAAGCCTCAGTGTAAAGGCAGTTTTGTTTTATTTGATTTATTTACTAGAGGCCCAATTCATGAAATTTGTGCAAGTGTAGGCAAGCTTTCTTCCCCCAGCTGCTGGCACTGGCTTCCCTCTGACACCTGCAATCCGGGCTTCTCTCTGGCTGCCGGCAGGCACCCAGGAGCCGCACTTGCCTTGCAGTCCCAGTTTTGTCTGGAAATTCATCCGGAAGGATGTCTGATCTAATTAGCTTATTACGCTTTTATTATTATAGATTTACTAGAGGCCTGGTGCACAAATTCATGCACCAGTGGGGTCCCTCAGCCTTACCTGCAAGATCGGGCCAAAATTAGCTCTCCAACATCCCGTGAGGGATCCCAGATTGTGAGAGGGTGCAGGCCAGGCCAAGGGACTCCACTGGTACACGTTTGGAGCTGGGAAGGGATGCAGGAGGGCTCCAGGATGTGTCTGGCTTGTCTTGCCCAGCCCCGATTGGCCAGACCCCAGCAGCAAGCTAACCTACCAGTCAGAATGTCTGCCCCCTGGTGGTCAGTGCACATCATGGTGAGTGGTTGAATGGCCTTAGCATACCATTAACATATTGTGCTTTGATTGGTTGAATGGATGACCAGATGACTGGGCACTTAGCATATTAGGCTTTTATTATATAGTATTTATTTATTTATTTATTTATTATTTATTTATAATATTTTTATTTATTTTAGAGAGGAAGGGAGTGGGAGAGATAGAAACAGCAATGGTGAGAGAAAGTCGTTGATTGGCTGCCTTATGTATGCCCCCTACTGGAGATTGAGCCAGCCACCAGCGCATGTGCCTGTTGGGGAATTGAATTGTGACGTCCTGGTTCATGCATCAACCCTCAACCACTGAGCCACACTGTCTGGGCTAAAGGCCACTTTAGAAGTAGAGTATCAGTATTTGTTTACAGAGCATCTCCCAAGTTTTACTGAGATTCAGAGGCATTTCTTAGGAAGATACTACTCTACTACTGGTGTCCATTAAAGGAAAATTTATAGACAAATCTCATTTAAGAAGAGGTCTAGAGACTTACCTGAATAGGACAGAGGAGCCCTTGGGGTAAAACTTTTTATTGCTTTGGGGCAGAAACTAACATTCTTTTGGTATATATCAAAAGTTACTAAATTTTTTCAATAAATCTAGGTGAAGAAATTTTAATGCAATTCTGCATTTGAGGCTGAGGGACTTAAATTTGTACACTTAATTCTTTTTGTTTGATATAGCTGTCTTAGCATCAGAAAATGTACAACTTCACCAAAGTTATATAATTTCTCTTATTTACTTTAGAAAACAACTCTGTCCATATACATAGGTAAAATTAACAGGCAAATCTCTTCTGATACAATGTTCTTGGAAGGTATTTTACAATACAGTATATAGTAAGCACTCTAGAAATATTTATTATATTGAGTTTAGTATTCTACCCTCTAGAACACATTTTATGTGTATAATAAAAACTATATAAAGATATTTATCCAGTGTAATTTATTATATAAAAAATTACAAGCAGCCATCCAGGAAGTAAAGAGCCTCACATGTCTACCATCATATACTCAAGGTAGAAACTCTGAGCTATGGGGGTCTATCTCTATAAAGAGGGAAGTTAGGAGCTGGCATCATTCCTGGGGAGATGTAGTTACAATCTGTTAAAAGTCCCATTAGCTCTTCACAAAATGAAAAATTGTTATTCTTAGTGACAATGTTAAGGATGCAGGTCCTCAAACTCCAAGCAGGAATTATCCTGAAGTATCTCAAAATGTAATATCAGTGCTATTTAAAAGTCTAGGTGGTAATGGGAAAATTGAGAATCACAGAAAAGTTAGAGCTTCACCTTGGAATACCTCTAAAACTAATCTATATATGTAAAAGTCTAAACAACCATTTGAAGTTTGACCATTGGACTGGTAGCTATGATATGCACTGAACACCAGGGGGCAAATGCTCAATGCACAGGCATGGAAACATGGAACAGACTGATGAATCTTAGAGGGAATGGGGAAAGGAGAAGGGAGAGAAGAGATTAATCAAAGATCTTATATGCATAATAGAGGCCTGGTGCATAGACCTGGTGCATGGGTCTCTTGGCCTGGCCTGTGGGGATCAGGCCAAATCTAGCAGTCTGCCATCCCTCAAGGGATCCTGAATTGTGAGAAGATGCAGGCCAGGCTGAGGGACCCCTCTGGTACACGAATTCATGCAATGGGCCTCTGGTGACTAATAAGAGCCTTTAAAATTTTTTATCTGTTTAATACTCTTCTATCTTACAAGTTTTTAAAATAATGAACCATTTCTGTTGATCTGAACACATTTATACTATTCAAGCAATATAAATGTGTAATACTTGTTAACATGTCAGCAGACAGTTTGTTTTTGTGCATTCATGAGTGTGTGTGTGTGTGTGTGTGTGTGTGTGTGTGTGTGTTAAATTGTGTAATCATATAGTGCTTGGAAATTTGCTTGCCTCATACATTGTTGTTCTGAGACTGTTTTTGACCTTGGACTCTCACAGGAAACCTATATAACAGCCCATCTTAAAAGTAATGGTCCGACCTCGGCCACAGTAGGGGATACGAAGTAAATAATTAAAGCTACCTTCATGAAAAGCATTCCACAGCAGGTAAGGAATAAAGAATCTTCATTGAGAAGAAAAACAATAAATCACACAGGGAAAAACAGCAACAGCAATTGAGAACAACCCATCATGAATAGTGCCTCAAGGAAGTGAAGGAGATTTTCAAAACAGGACTCAAGCTTAGGAAGGTGAAAACATTTCAGTGGATTTCTAGGCTGACAGCAATTTTAGAGTCAACTTCTCCCTTGACATTATATACTGATATTTTTACAAATATTGGTATTATATTTATGTTGCTTGCAAGGAAGTTACTAATGGAGGAGCCAATGTGCTATGCATATTGATCTGAAAACTTCACACCCATCGATTTACTGAGTCATATATTACTTGGTATATAAATGGATGAGCCATATGTAAGAGATATATTCTCTGTGCTTTTGGATAAAAACCAAGATGGGTGGTATTATGAATTTGCAGAAGGTGTAAATAACACACTACAGCAGTTCAAAACGGAGTAGTGCAGCACCTAACCCTTAGGCCTGTAAGGGCCTGGCACGTATTTTTGCATAGAGGAGGCTACAGTTACTAAGCACTTAGTATGTGCCAGGCCCTGCTTGAATTTCTTCACATCTGAATTTCGTGGTTCTTCTTAGCAGTTCAGTGAAGAAAGTTATATCATTATCCATATTTTATGACCTGTTTACTGAGAAAGAGGGGGTATCTTTGACCAAGGTTCCACCCTTTGAAGGTAATGGGATTTGAACCAAGACCACCTGTATCTGGAGCCAGTTTTTTTCAATATATTTTGTTGATCTTACAGAAAGGAAGAGAGAGGGATAGAGAGTTAGAAACATCAGTGAGAGAGAAATATTGATCAGCTGCCTCCTGCAGATCCCCTGCTGTGGATGTGCCCACGACCAAGATACATGCCCTTGATCAGAATCAAACCTGGGGCCCTTGAGTCCTAAGGCCGCCTTTAGCCACTGAGCTAAACTGGTTAGGGCTGGGGCCAGTTTTAATCACTACAAGTGATTTCCAGGTTATAGCATGAAAGAAAAGTCACCTGGGATGATTTTACATTTACATCAGTATTGCTAAGAACAATCTCCTTTATGAAATTGTCCTGCAGACTATTGAATGTAGGTGGCAGGTGGCTGAAGGCAATGTGGCCCTTGATTCTTTCTTCCTGAGCACAAGGCCCCTTCACTTACTGCACTGATGCAATGTCTGAACATACAGGTGTCCACAGAGCAAGTGACAGAGTCCATCTGTGCTTTGTGTACCTGCTGGCCTGCCTGGGCAATGGTGGAGACGTGGACATTGAATAACATCAGTGGGGCATGTGAGTCTGCATTTGAAACTCAATTATTTTTCATTTTAGTTATAGAATATGAAGTAGAGTTTTTAAATAAGGAACCAAAATAACCAATACCTAAAATAGAGGCCAGATTCCAGTGCCAATAAAGAATACTGTCCTATAAGACGATATTTATTTATTTATATTTTTAAATTTCTTTATTGATTAAGATATTTCATATGTATCTTCATCAACCATTACCCCTTCCAATTCCCCTCCCCACCCTCTGCACCACTTATGCCCTCACCCCCCTGGTGTCCGTGTCCATTGATTAGGCTTGTATGCATGCGTACAAGTCCTTTGATTGATCTCTTTCCCTTACCCTCACTCTCCCCTACCTTCCCTCTGAGGTTTGGCAGTCAATGATTCTCTGTCTCTGGATATGTTTTTGTTCATCAGTTTATGTTGTTCATTATATTCCATAAATGAGTGAGATCATGTGATACTTAGCTTTCTTTGACTAGCTTATTTCACTTAGCATAATGCTCTCTAGTTCCATCCATGCTCTAGTTTGAAGCAGCCACCTTCTCCCCCTCCCCCTCCTCCCCCTCCCCCTCCTCCTCCTCCTCCTCTCCCTCCCCCTCCCTCCTCCTCCCCCTTCTCCCTCCCCCTACCCTCTTGCTCCTCCTCCTCCCACTCCCTCCTCCCCCTCTTCCTCCTCCTCCCCTTCCTCCTCCTCCTCCCCTTCCCCCTCCTCCTCTCCTCCTCCCCCTCCCCCTCCCCTTCCCCCTCCTCTTCTTCTTCTTCTCCTTCTCCTCCTCCTCCTCCTCCTCTTCTTCTTCTTCTTCTTCTTCTTCTTCAAAAATACCTTTCAGCATTTCATTTAATACTGGTTTGCTGTTGATGAACTCCTTTCGATTCTTCTTATCTGTGAATATCTTTATCTGACTTCAAATTCGGAATGATAGCTTCTCTGGGTAGAGTAATCTTGGTTGTAAGTTCTTGCTATTCCTCACTTTGAAAATTTCTTGCCACTCCCATCTAGCCTGCACAGTTTCTGTTGAGAAATCAACTGACAATCGTATGGGTGCTCCTTGTAGGTAATTAAGTGTTTTTCTCTTGCTGCTTTTAATATTCTCTCTTTGTCTTTTGCTATTGGCATTTTAATTATGATGTGTCTTGGTATGATCCTCTTTGGATTCTTTTTGTTTGGGGTTCTGTGTGCTTCCTGGACTTGTAAGTCTATTTTTTTTCACCAGGTGGGGGAAGTTTTCAGTCATTATTTCTTCAAATAGGTTTTCAGTAACTTGCTCTCTTTCTTCTGGCACCTTCATAATTCTGATGTTGGTATGCTTGAAGTTGTCCCAGAGGCTTCTTGCACTATCCTCAAATTTTTGGATTCTTTTTTCTTTTTGCTTTTCTGGTTGATTGTTTTTGGCCTCTTGGTATTTCAAATCTTTGACTTGATTTTTGTGTTCCTCTAGTCTGCTGTTGGGTTTCTATAAAATATTTTTTTTTATTTCAGTCAGTGTATGTTTAATTTCTAATTGGTCCTTTTTCATATTATTCAGGGTCTCACTCATATCCTCAAGGGTCTCGCTAAACTTATTGGCCTTTTCTAAGAATCTCTTGAAAAACCTTATAACCATGGTTTTGAACTCTATATCCAGTTGTTTGTTTTCCTCCATTTCTTTCATTTGTGATTTGTTTCTTTCTCTCCGCACTTTCACAGCTTCCCTGAGTTGGTAGAGTTGCTTTGTGTGCTTAGTATCTCGGCCTCTCCTGTTACCTGAGGTGGAAACTCTTGGTGAACCCTTTTGTAGACTGTGTGTACAGCCTTGTTGCAGATAAGTCTTGTTTGTTGTTGGTATCACTGGGAGGAATTGATCTCCAGGTCAACTGGCTGTGAGGATCAGCTGTGTCTATGCTGGGAGACAGCCTTATGTGAAAAGACTTGCAAATTTTCCAAAGCCTCTGTGCTCAGCTTGGATGGGGCAGAGTTTCTGGGTGGGGTGGAGTTTCAGGGTGGAGCCCACAGCCTTGGCTTCCAGTCAGCTGTGCCCCACGAGGTCACTGGGTATTAGCATCCACAGGCAATCACTGCAAGCACCTCTGTGAGAAAGGTGCCCTTGAGTTTCACTTGCTGCCAAACCATCCAGTCTCTCCCCCAATGAATCTGAAATCCTAGATTTTCTCCTGGCACTGGGGTTTAGTGCAATCTGAACTGGTTTCAGCACTGCCCGGGGCTCCTTTCTCCCTTCCACCAGACCACTCCAGTGGCACAGTCAACAGTCCACCCTCTCTGTGTGCACTCGCGGCCTTTGGAGTGTTGTCTTTGGCTGTTCCCCTGAGATTCCTCCTCACAGTCCAGATTTCCCCTGTAAGGGCCTGGGTCCCCCAGGTTTTGACCAGAACTGGGTTCAGTGCAGCCTGGAGCTTTTGTTTTCTTTCCGCTAGAGCATCCCTGCCAGGTGTTCAGACACCCTGTCCTCTCTGGCCTGTCCTCTCTGCACACGTGAGTCTCCATACCTTAGACTTTGCAGCAGCTTTGATTATCTGTGTGCATTTCTGTTTCCTTCTAGTTTTAGAATTTCCAGTCAACCAGCTTTCCTGTGGTTCTGGATGATGTCCGTTTTGTCTTTTAGTTGTATTCTTGAAATTGTTGTGCGGGGCAGCAGCCTAATTATTTACCTATTCCACCATATTGGTTTCTCTAAGGCTTCATATTTAAAGGTTTCTCTCCCCCCCCACTTTAATGTGAGGGTTGTAGGAATATTTTTCAATTTTATAAATGGAAGAAATGTCAGTGTCCAAAGTTTTCAGCTATTGAATGTGTTGCTGCTGCTGCTGCTGCTGCTGCTGGTGGTGGTGGTGATAGCAATACTTAAGTAGCAGCTGACTAGGTGCCAAGCACTCTTATTTTTCTCTTCTCAATGGAAAAATGTTTATACAGCTAAATCCACAGTGCCTAGCACACAGTAGGGACACCACCAATAGCAGACTCTTTTCTCTCTCTTCCCTTTGTATCCCCATTCTTGCACCCCTTCTCTTATTTCTCCACTGGTCCATTCTTTGTGAATAAACTATGTGGACCATCCTGAAAGTTTTAGTTGCTATTAATCCTGTAATTTATAAAGTGCAAACATATATTTCTGTTTGTTCCTTCGCACTTATGGTCCCTAGAGTGCAGGTGTGCCTTATAGATCTGAAGACATAGGAAGGCTTTATTTTTCTTCTTCTTTTAAATTCTATGTTTCTTTCTTTTTCTTCTGGACAGACACTCTTCTAAGGACTTTATATATGTTAACTTACTTATCACCCTATTGAATACTTTTAGTGTTAGTAATTTCACAGATTAAACTGTAAACTATGAAGAGATAGCTTTAATAACTCCTTTCAATTGCATGTCAATTATATTAGCAAAATTAGCAGAAAAAAGAGGTGGTTTTTGATTATTTATTTATCTATTATTATTGTTTTGTTAATCCTCATCCAAGGATATTTTTTCCATTGATTTTCAGAGAGAGTCAAAGGTGGGGTGGGGGAGGAGAGAAAAAAAGAGAAATATGAGAGAGATACATGCATTGGTTGCCTCCTGCAGGCACTCTGATGGGGCTGGGAATGTAACCTGCAACCTAGGTATGTGCCCTTGACTGGGAATAGAACCGGAGACCCTTTGGTGCACGGTCTGATGCTATAATCACTGACAACACTGGCCAGGACTGTTTTATTTTTATTTCTTAAAATGATTCCCCTTCCCCCTAATCCCAGATAGTTTAAAAAATCTCCTTTCTCCTTGGTCAGTAGTACAGGGATGTTATTCCTCCAGTCTATTCTAACTAAGC
Source organism: Antrozous pallidus (assembly GCA_027563665.1). Classification (NCBI taxonomy): domain Eukaryota; kingdom Metazoa; phylum Chordata; class Mammalia; order Chiroptera; family Vespertilionidae; genus Antrozous; species Antrozous pallidus. The sequence goes on from CM050511.1 coordinate 65,289,275, forward strand.
TAAAAGTCTGGTGATTATTATTTTTAGAGAGGTGCGCCAAGTAGGCTACTTAACTAAATCATGCGATGAGACATATTCTCACTTGCAAAAAGGGGGATGACCTACAGAAATTTATGCAAGAATAGAGGCACAGAGGTAGTATATCACCATGTTCTCTTACAAGTTTATTTTCTTAATCATTTTTTCCCCTCTTTAATCTTAAAGTCAAGATAGCAATTCAGCAAAGAAAGAAGACTGTCTTCATTTTAAGCTCTATGTAGAAATATAAGATAACTAGGGGCCTGGTGCATGAAATTTGTGCACTGGGAGTAGGTGGTCCCTCAGCCCAACCTGCCCCCTCTCACATACTGGGAGCCCTCATGGGATGTCCTACTGACAGCTCACCCCCTGCCTGCCCAAGAATGAAATCCTCTAGCCAAGGCTTTCATCCTTGGGCAGTGGACCTTGGCCAGGAGACCCCAGCCAGCAATCACCCTGTGATCCAGCTAATCGCTGGCTGGCTCTGCCCCAGCCCCAGCCAAGAGGCTTTTTTCAGCCTTGGGAACCCAGCAATCGCCCTGCCATGGGCAGCAGCCATCTTGGCTGGGTGTTAATTTGCATATCACTCCTGATTGGTTGTTGGGCATGGCTTATTGGATGTAGCAAAGGTATGGTTAATTTGCATCTTACTCTTTTATTAGATAGGATAATGTCAGATGTTTCACCTTTTTGGAAGAAAATACCAGATAAAATAAATCTATTTTGCATTAGGCAAGAAACTAATTCATATCTTTCCCCCCTGCTGAAAGTTTAAGGTATTATGATGTCCAAAGATCACAAATAAGTGAGCCTTGGAACCTATTCTTTATTTTAAAAAATGAGCCTATTCTTTATTTTCAAATGTCTACTTGACATCCAATTTGAAATTTATCATGTTTAGCAACCATGTTCTTCCCCCCAGACTAGTTCACTTCTTTTTTTTTGTACTTTCCCATTAATATTAATCATATAATTTTTTCCCTAATGGATCAGAGTCAGAATCAGAATCATTTTTGAGAGCACTGTCTCACTTGATTATTTTACTCACCTTTTTGTACATTTATAGATTCTACCTGGAAAATGACTCTTGCCTTTAAAATTCTGTGGCTAGAGCTGCATTTAAGGACTCATTCATTCATTGTTTCTTGTCTTGACTGAGATAATGGCTACTTACTGGTGTCCTCTTTCTCTCCTCTAATCCATCTGCTGCAAGACTCTCAGACCACTACTTATAAATCTTTAATTAATTATTCCCTCAGGGCTCATAATTAACTACAACCTTCTCAGCCAGGAATTCAAGGACTTTGCAAGATGGCATCATTATACTGTTCCTGTTTTACTCGCCCTATTTTTCCCCAAGTCTATGCTTTAACCAAACTAGACTCTTCACCATTTCCTAAACATGAATCACACGTTTCTGTTTCCTATCTTTGTATTCTTTTAGAGTGATTTCTTTCCCCTGGGATAGCCTTGCTTTCCTTTTCTACCTTTCAAAATCCTATTTGTGTAGGTGTATGGTTCACCTCCAACTCTTTCTCCTTATCTCAACCACAAGGACTCCCTTTCTCTCTATGAATCTCCATAACCCTCTGTACTTCTCTTAAAGTTTCTTGCATTATAATCAATGTTACGTTCTCTAATACTCTTCAAGCTCCCTAGTCCCCATACTCATGCACACCTGTAAGAGCTCCTTGTAAAAAATGTTAGTCCAGTTCAGTGGGATTGGGTTTCTATCAGGAAAGCTGAAAAATTTGTTCATAGCAAATTAAAAACACAGCCTGAAAGTTTATGCAACAACCCACGGATTCCCTCTGTGACAAGGTAGGCCATGAGAAAACATGTTAATATTCTAATTAAGGACTCTCAATGGGTGACTTTGGAAATTTAGAGGACTGATAACACTGTACGTCAGCTGAAGAGTATTTTCCCCAGCAAATGACGCTGGCTGTGCTTCGTTTTTCAGTTCCGGCCATCCTCGTGATGCCTGGTTCACAATTTGAGTGACCGCCCAGACTTAGAAAGTCACTCATCTCATGCTTGAATTACAGACTTGAAGCTGACTTTAGCCACCTAAAAATATCTAGAATTCAAAGAAGCCCACCCCATCCAAACGCTACCTATACATATGGTATCAATTTTGATTTTATTTCAATTTTGATTTTATTTTTCTGCTTCATCATCATATTTCAGGATTACCTTTTTAAAAAATTCTTACTCATTTTAATTCTAGTATAAGACTACCATTTAGTTACTGAAAATAGGTTTATTAACTTTAAAAAAATTTTCAAGTACAGTCGACATATAATTTATATCAGTTTCAAGTATACAACATAGTGATTAGACATTATATCCCTTACAAAGTGTCATCCTGATAAGTCTAGTATACATCTGATAACATATATGGTTATATATTATTAACTATATTCCCTATGCTGTATTTTATATTCCCATGATTGTTTTTATAACTGTCAATTTGTACTTCTTAATCCTTTCCCCTTTTCCCGCCAACCCACAACCCCCCAATTTTTGTTTTCTTATATATTAGAAACATAAGCTTTCTTAGGGGATTGTTTCCAGTGATAATTGCTTTAGTTTTCTTAGAGTCTACATGACTTTATTTTTCTAGATTGGCACAGATAAAAATATGGATAGAAATAGGTATTTTAAAAGTTTTAGAAAACAAACAGGAGAGAATTAAATATTGGATTAAGAAATATTCCATAACAAGTCATATGTAGAAAATGCAGACTTAGATAAATGAATTAAAAGAAAACAGAAAACATTTTTTTAGTTTGATACTTTAAGCTTTAAGATCTTTTGTTGGCTTCTCCATTTTTTTTAACAAGTCTAACTTCTTGCATAGCATATGAAAGCTTTCACAATTTGACCTCAATCCCCTTTCCAGTATAATCTTCTTTCCATGAATGAAATGACATCTCTCTCCTCCCATAGCCTCATCTTTAGTCATATCCAAGTATTCACTTTCTTTTTTTAAAAAAAATATTTTCCCCAAATCTGGAATACCTCTTTCCTACACCAGGAAAAATTGTTCAAGACTTGGAAATGGACTAAAGGGATTACTGCGTATTATCTAGATGATCCATCAGGCATTGTTGATTCCATAGGAGTGTGCAGAATGATTAACTTTCTACAGATTTTTAGCTGGCTAGCACCATCATGTAAATCCAAGTGATTATGCACATGCATGCTAGAAGAAAAATGAATTTGCAACCAAAGTGCTTTTTTGTTGTTGTTGTAGAAATACAAATGATTCCTGTTCATAGCAATGAAAATTGATTTTGTTCAATAGAGGATATACATCTCTATAAGTCAAATACACCATTTGATACATGCTCATTTTATATATGAATAAGAGTCATGTTTTAACTTTTGGAACATTATATTTTAGCACCTTCCCTTCTCAACCACTATGTATAAAACTCTCAGTTGTTCAGATATAGTGAAAATTCTTCCTTTTCAATTGGACCTTTTCTATTTCCCTAAGCAAAATGACTTCTTACATCATAATGTTTCCACTGCTCTTTTAATCTGCTTCTACACTGTTACTCAATTGTGTTACATCTACCTATATTTTCCCACTAGAATAGCTCTTCTAGAAGCAGAAAACATGTTTTATTTATTACTGTATTATTTCCTTTTTTTGTCAAGCAGATAGCACATGACATATAGATATTTGGTAAATGTTTATTGATGAATGAAAGTAGAAGTCACAGAAAAGGGTGATGGGCGTGTCTTAGTAATTGTTGATAGGGGGAAGTGACTGCTCATAGCAAAAAAAATGAAGTAACTTTTTTACTTGTAAACTTTATGGGAAATTATGAATTTGCATGAAATTAGGAAAAGTTGAAGGAAGAAAATAAAGCTAGCATGACCTACAAGAGATATGGATTAAGAGAGATGAAATTCAGAGGCTTGCACTCTGGCTTTTTTCCTGAATTGCTCTAGTCAAGACATTTTTCTTCTGTCATATTTTGTGCATCTGTAATTCAGGGATAATAATTATGGTAATTATCAAGACCGAGGATTTTCTGTAAGGGGATATTTGAGTTAAAAATGGGCAGGAGGCAGCCTCATTTAGTTCATTGGGCTATGACTGAGATGAAAGAAATGTAAAATAAATATGGCTTAAAAAAACCTTGAAATACACAACTGGTTTGAAATAAAAGGAAAAAGTGATTTGGCTCCTTACCCTGAGTTTGAAAGAGTATTTTTTCTTGGTGATTAATGTTACCCTCATATTCTCAACATTTTAATTTTATTTATATATTTTTAGGAACTAGTTTTTGGCAAAATATGCAGCTATAAACATGAAGAGATAGAATTCTTTTTGTCAAATATTTTGCACAATTAACTTTAATTGTGTTTGGATACTTTAAGACTCAGATATTTGTTTGTACAAATGTTTAGGTTATCTTTTCTGAAACAGAATGATTTTGAGTGTTTACTCCATAATTAGGTCACTGATAAATAGTGGACTTAATGATCAGCAGTAAATTCTGAATTTATGCCCTGGCAGGTGAGAAAAGCCAAACTGTTTACTAACACAGCTCACTGCTGTTTCCATGGCAACAGAGGCCCATTACTGTCAGCCCAGCGAGCTTTGCAGTTGACTTCAGCAGTGAACTCTGTGTGATGCTGCCAAATGTCTGGCTTCTGTGCTTCCTGTTCCAAGCAATTGTTTCTTATGTTGAATACTAATGACTAGTCTACAAAGGCTGTAGTTCAATTCCAATGAAGATGTGCCTGGGGATCATATGTGGAAGAGTCATGAGCATTTTGCCGTAGTGAATTAAAACTGTATGTGATCGGGGATTGTTCATTCCCTAACTAGCTATGCCAGTCGTTTATTAATAATGTTACCTTGCTTGCATTAGGCAGCTGGGCCTCAATGAGAAATGACAGCATGTCTGTCATCATTGAATCAAACGCTTTTTTCAGGAAGACTTGCTGACTTTAGCTGGCTAGCACCATCATGTAAATCCAAGTGATTATGCACATGCATGCTAGAAAAAAAATGAATTTGCAACCAAAGTGCTTTTTTTTTCTGTTAAAAAATATTCACATATTGACTGCTCTGAAATGGAGAAAAAGCAGCTGCCTGAAATGCCAGTGAAATGGCTGACAAATTTGAAATGGGAGTGGGGATGGGAAGGAGAAAGGCGTTTGAATAAAGAAAAAAGCTAAGCAGTTTTTCCTTTTTAAAAATGAAGACTGCCATGGATTTGAAGTCCTAATTGTGTGGTGGTTATCAGTGTAGGGAACTGAATCTTCTTTGCCTGGGTCACACCCTGCAATAGGAATCTGAAGACCAACCTCACTCATCATAATTATATTTCTTCCTAGAACATATGTTCCTTGAAGGAAGACTGCTGTCATCATTGCATTCCTGAGAGTCAGCTCAGCACCTGCCAACACTGAGAGCCCAAAGGATATGTATTAAATATAATGAATGAAATAGAAGTCAACGAGTTCCTTGCAAGAAGTTTCTATTATTTAAACTCATCAAATTTTCTGAGTGAAGCTATTAGACTCTTCCCGCATTAAAGAGCGTAAGAGACCCCACACCATGTCCTTCACCATGAAGTTTCTAATGTGGAGTTTCCAGTGGCAGTTACTATGGCTATGACCACTCCAAGAGTCTGTCCCTGCAGACACCACTCAACGGTGGCTCTTCTCATCAGCATCCACCCATCCCCCTAAGTAGTGGATGAATTAATCATAACTCTTGTTGGCATCATTTGCATATCTAACTCTTAGATTGGCACCCCCTCTATCTCATCACAGTCCAATTCTCAGTGGTTGTTCCTGTTATGGTTCTTAAAGCTTTTTCATGGAATTTGTTCACAACCCTTTAGAATCATACTCCATGCCCTCTGCTTCTCCTTCCTCCCCCTTTCTTAAGCCTAGCTTGTTTTCTTATGGTTTTCTTTACCTCAGGGTATTACCACACACAGAGAGAGAGAGAGAGAGAGAGACTCTCATTCTTTGCTACTATTGTCTGAACTCAAGTACTTAGTTATCTTGTTAGTATCTGCCAATCTCAGGGGGCAAAAAGGCAAATATGCCAACTGAATTCCAGAATAATCAATCCTGAATATCCCACTGATTTTAAGAGAGACATATATAAGGAAAGCTCTATAAATACACTATAGGAAATTTTGAAGCTACTCTATAAATAAATATTTTTAATGTTCTAAAGCCTTTTTCCTTGTAGAGGAATTTTAAATTGGGGTATTTGTATATTATGTCAAATTCTGAAAAGCAAATGTGGTTCAAAAGCTTAATATTATTTGTAGAATGGGCATGTTTTTGTCTTTGAAACCCCTAGTTTATCCCTAATTTTGACCCCTAATTAACCCCTAATTAACTCCTAATTTTGAATGATATAATAGACATTAAAAAAAGAACTGAATATTTTTATGCATGAATATGTGGCTGAAATTTTGGGTTCTAACATGAAAAAGTTAGATAATTGTATAGCATTGGGCAGACTTTTTCAAAACTTTAAGACTAATATTGAATTTCTCTTATTTAATGATTTCAGGGACACTTGAAGAGATGGAAGCATTTTATCTCTGAAATTATTTACTAACATTAATTAATTAATCCTCATAACCTTTTAAAGTAAGAAATGTATTATTATCTCTCCTGAAAGATTTGAACATTGTTTACCATGCAGAGCAAATTCACGAACAGTGATTAAGGGTAGTGTTTCTGATCTCAAAAGCTATAATTACTAGTAAATCTCCTTTCTAGATGCTTTCTTTGTAACTAGCATAACATAGTAATTTTTAGTCTGCTTTTCAGAGAAAGAAAATTTGGATAATAAGTTTACAAAGTACTGAGATAAACTAATATTATGCTGCCAAAATCAAGTCTATAATCTTTTTCTTTTAGTTTTATTTAAATATTTTTAAAAGTTCCCTTTCATGAATATTTACATAATTAAAATAGCAAAATAAGGTATATTTTTACTACTTATATTCTGAAAACCTAATTTTCTCATTTAGTCTCATCCCTATTTTTATTAAATTGATCCAAATTATAGACACATAACAAGAAAGTCATAACCCCATTCAAGCAATTGGTGGGCCTTTCAGGTTTCTTTACTTGTAAATAGAAATATAGAAGTTACAGTAGCACCAATTATTCATATTGGCTTCATAGAGAGGAAAAAGCAGAAAGATCTTATTTTGCTTTTCCTATTCTCATTTCCCTAAATTCATTTCTCACCTTTTTAACTTATTTTTCCCATTAAGAAAAACAGAACTAAGCCAAAACAATACTGCCCATCATTTGCTTTAAGTAGGTGGTTTTTTTTTTTTTTTGGTATTTTAAAATAGATTTTTATTGATTTCAGAGAGGAAGGGAAAGAGAGAGATAGAAACATCAAAAATGAGAGAGAATCATCCCATTGGCTGCCTCCTGCATGCCCACACTGGGGCTCGAGCCTGCAGTCCAGGCATGTGCCCTGACTGAGAATCGGACCCGAACTGTAACTTCGTGGTTCACGGCGCTCAACCACTGAGCCATGCTGGCCTGGCTGCTTTAAATGTTTTAACGTTGAATACAAGGGAGAAGGGAAAACAAGAACAAAAGAGGAAGGTGTTGGTAAAAGTTATGTTTAGACGAGTCACTGAGGGGGTTCAGGAACAAATACCCAATTGGCTGTCTGAATTAAGTCTGATCATGCACTCATGGCCAGAAAACAAGGCTTTTCAATAACCATGACTAGGTTACAATAGGCAACCAATATTTATTAAGCATCTACTATGTGCCTAGCACTGAGACACAGTGAGGCACAGTCTCTGCCCTCATGGAACTTACAGGGCAAGAGAGAGGAGCAGTTCTTAGTTCAAGCATTGGTGGGATTTGGTATCTGCAGAGTGAAGGCATGGTGAGAGAAGGGCTTTAGGCATTTACTACAGCTCAGACTCTAATCTTTCTAATGGTTAGAGGAGGGTCTCGGTGGTGGTTAATCTGACAGTGGCTTGGCTCATTTAAAAATTATAGAGGATTCAGACCTATGTACCCTTATTGAGTTTTATTCTTATATATTTAAAAAGTTTGCATAGGGCCTTTTATATGCCATGATTTTGGGAGGAATTCACTAATTAATATTGACACAGTCTGTGCTCTAGAAATGTCCACAAACTCTTGGGGAATGAAAATAAGAAAATAGGAAATGAAAATTAAGTGTGATGAATATTGTTACAGGTAATCTGGAGTGGTGTGGACGGGGTTATCAAGCTGTAGAGAGGAGCTGACTTCCAAGCCAAGTTTTAGAAAAAAACAGATAGAAAAAGATGATGGAAATAAGCATTTGGGCAGATGGAATAGCAAAGACAAAGGCTTTGGTACAAAGGAAAACCCAGAGAACCACTGTGACCCAGTGATTTACGGGTAGGAGCTGTCAGCCAGGAATCTGGAGAGATAAGCAGGGGTCAGATCATGAATGACCTTCTATGTCATCTCAGGGAACTTAGAATTGATCTAGATAAAAAGAGGAGCCCTTGAAAAATTTATCAGAGGGAAAGGTCAGTATTAGATTTGTGTTTTACATCTATCACTCTGGCTGCAATGCAGGAAAAAGAACAGAGTTAAGGTCAGAGCTAGGAAAGATGAAAACCTTGAATGATGTATATGGAATCCATTACAGGGACAAATTTTTCATATGTAATATTTTTTATTATAAAAGTATTTAAATTTATATAAACATACAGTTCTCTATAACATCTTTAGGCTTATTGTTTTTATAGAACTATATAACCAACTGATTTACAAGTTAAGTACCAACCAATTTAAAGAAATAACAAAATTCAAAGAACAACATGAGATTGATATGATAGATGCATTTTTTGTTGTTAATCCTTACCCGAGGACATTTTTTTCATTGATTTTTAGAGAGAGTGGAAGGGAGGAGGGGAGAGAGAGAGAGAACCTTTGATGTGAGAGAGACACATAAGATTTTGTTGAAGACTCAGTTATTTCATTTAAATAGTGTTCTAAAACTATAGGTATAGTTGCACTTGTTAATATGGAGAGAAGGAAATTTAGGATAGATGGTACCTTGGTAGTGGTGTTCTTGACAAAACATCTTATGCCAACTTAGTTTTATGCCCTTGTACCTTTCTCATAAAAGGAGAGGTGTAGAATGACAGCCTGGGCAGAGAAATAATAGTGAGTTATGCCAAAATATTTATGATATCACACATCACTACAGCCTACTCTGAAGTGATTTTATTGTCCTTCTCACCTACAAAATCATCTTCTTTACTGAAGCTGTCCCCACCTTTTATGTTGCCAGCAGAGTTCAAAACACATCTATTATTTCTACACCCCAAACACGGTTGATCCCAGGAATCTCCCCATTCACTTACTTGAATGCTTTTTCCTCCCATGTTTTGTTGACAGAATGAAATGAAGATTATGCTTCAACATTTTATGATTTTTTTTGCTAGAGATGTGAAGGGAAGAGTTCTATTCTCTTAATAGTCATTGAGGTCAATATTACTTTCTTGGACATAATTTTGTTGCACACATTTCTGCATGTTCTTCTTAACTTTTAATTAGAAATAGAATACTGGACACCATTTAAAAATAATTCTTTAATAATTAGACAAATAGTAAAAACCTTGCAAGGTTCCTGATTATTTTTATCAGGATTAATTTCTTATGAATCCATTTCAGAATCAGCACCTGAGAAGTAAGTCTCTGCCCAGGGCTCTATTAGTGGAATCACACTATGGCTCAGCAAGATGAGAGAACAGGTACAGTGGAATGGTCGCTTTTCCTGAGGGGCGCATCATGGCCTGAAGATTTCTTTCACTATAAGTGTAAAAATTTGTAAAATCATCACAGAAAGGTTATCTGGCTTTCCATATATTCATTTACATTTCAGAACCAAATATTTAATTCATAGGAATTTGCAACTTTAATCCTTGGGAAATCAATTTGTTTTTCACTCTGCTTTAACCAGGGGTCTTTTATTCCCTGGAGTTCTTTTAGTTTGCCAATATAAAGTAATCTAGGAGAGTGCTGGTATTCAGAAATGAATTACCTAAAAAACTAAAAATTTATATGTAATGCTATAATTTACATTTTTAAAATCTTAGCATCTAGCGTTCCAGTGTCATGTCTCAGTTTGAAATGCCAAAACTAAATGCGTTTCTTAAAAAAAAAAAAAGTGTAGCGCTCAGTAGACTATCTTTGCTCAATAAATCCTTGTACATTTTATGTAACCATTGGGCAAGCAAAGGGGTGTGTTTGGATGTTTTCACTAAGAACCATTCATCAGAATATCATATTGCAGCTCCAGTGTAGCTAATGTGAGGCATAATGTGGTTACTTAGAATTGGCTGATTCAGGACATAGAACGCATTTCAACAAGTGCTTTTTCGAAATACTGATTCATACAGGTAGGTTATAAACCCTGCTAGACTGAACGTTGTAAGGGAAGAGATTGTGTTTCTTTTGCTTGTTATATACCAGTGCTTCATGTGGTGCTGAGATGTCAATAAATCCTCAGTGAACAAACAACTTAAATCCCAGATCTTTCCTGATGTTGTTGTTCCCAGTTGGGCATAGAATTCTGACCTAGTTCTCCACTGTCTGGGCCCCCACTGCACTTTCATTGGCCTCCAGTGGTCTTTCTTATGTTTGCACTTATCATACTAGACTGTACTTTTCCTATTCACCACCAGACTGTATGTTCTTGAGAGTGGCCTCCCTCCCTGATATATCCATGCATCATCAAAGTCTACACAATAGTTTATATAATGTCTGGTAGACTTTTAGCAAGCTAATCTTTCAACATTTTCAAGAAACATGCAAAATCTATTCCTTTTACGCATTTAGTTTTCATTAGAGGAAGATGAGTTTATGTCCAAAGGTAACTTTGATTAAAAAAGAGAAAAGGCAAACTATGATGTAGTGATTGATGGGTTTGTTATTTATTCATTTGGTTAGCATTTATTGAGTGCTGGGTGTGAATTGGGTGCCAGGCACTGTTTGTTCTTGGTTCTGAGGAGACAACAATGAATAAAACATACCCAAATCCCAGTCTTTATGGATTTATTCCAATGATGGAAACAGACAGTAATGAAAATATCTAGTCTATTACTTAGTGATAAAATGCTAGGGAGAATAAATAAAGCTGAGAAAGGAATACAGGTAACTGGGAGATGTGTTGACATTTTTGATAAGGTGAGTGGCCATTGCCAGCGTCAACAAGATAAGTTTTGAGTAAAGTCCTAAAGAAAGAGATTGCCACCTATGTAAACATCTGGAATAGCATTCCAGAAAGAAGGAACAGCATGTTAAATCCAGTGGTCAGTTCTCAGTTCTCATGTGACTTACCCTCCTCTGCAGCTCCTCATGCAGATCACCTGCTCCCACAGCACCACCCTCTCAGGTTTCCTCTGTTCTGATTGATAGCTTGCTTCTTTGCTGGTTTTCTTCCATCATTTTGAACATAGTTCTTTTCTTCTCTCTTCATTATCTGTACCAGCAGATCCAATCCTGTGGCTAAATACACATAATAAATACATCTAAATTTATATTTCCAACCCTGCCTTCTCTGACCACTTTATTCAGACTTGTATATCTAATTGCTTACATGACATCTCATCTACATGCATCCCAAATTAAATATATGTTTGAAAATTAAATTTCTATGCTTAGTCCCACTTTCAATACCTTCTGTAACTTTACTATTTCAGTAAATGGCATAATTATTCATATAGTTGCTCCAGTTAAACCCTGGGAGCCTTCTGTAGCCTTCCCCCCTTTCACATCTCAGAGAACATTTATTGAATTTATATATTCATTTATTGAAAAATGAATTGAGGTTTCTCTTCTTAGCTTTCATAGAACCCTATTTACAACCCTCTCATAGCATTTAAAAAACTGTGTTTTAATTGGAAGTAATTTTTCTCATTTATTAGACTGCGAGCTTCTGGAAGGAAAAGACCATTAACATTTATCTCTGATTTGCCAATGTTGGAAAGTGTCTGGGCACACAGGGGCGCTTCATAAAAGTGTATTGAATGAATTAATGATTACTTAGTCTCATTGCTCCCTAAAGAAGTAATTCATGGTACTCTAGTATCTCTCCAAAGCATTAGGCTAGTGGCATTGTTATGATCAACTACTAGTATCCTTAATTGGATAAAATGCAGGTCATTTCTGGTTTAGAAAATAGTGTAATGATAGTCTGAAATCAAAACATTTTAGATTATAATTTTTAATTGTGCAAAGCATGTAATTTCCCACATGACATAAAAATGCAGAATTTAAGAAACCATTAAGACAACAAATGCAGAATTTAGAACCTTAGGTTTTGTCAAGTTTGACATTGATGTTCATCTAGTCTGATGCCTTTAAAAATATATAATGAAGTTGAGAGCCAGAGCTCAGAAGATGGATAAAACTAGAGCTAGAATTTGAATACCTGGCTTGCAGTCCAGTCTTTTGTTCACTGTGTCATTCTTCCATAGCTTACTCAATTTCCTTGATTTTGGTGATCACATCTCCAGTGGTAACCACCAAAGACCTTATATATATCCAACCTCTTCGTTCTATTGTATTTTCTCATATTAGATTTTTTCCCATATATTTAGAAGCAAGTGACAGCGATCCAGTTCAGTGAGTCATACTTTTATCACAAGGATATGAACAGTGAAGACACTTTAAATCCCATTTTAGACAGAGTCCAAGTTATAGCTTGATATTTATTTATTTATTTAAAAATATATTTATTATTGAAAGTATTACATATATCCCTTTATTCCCCCCAATTATGGTGCTTCTATTTAATTTTTGACCCCCTCCAGCCCGTCTCAACCTTTGGCCCCAGGCCTTCACCCCCTATTGTCTGTGTCCATGGGTTACGCATATATGCATACAAGGTCTTTGGTTGATTACTTCCCACCCACCCACTCTCTCCCACCTTCCCTCCAAGCTTGACTTTTAGATATCATCAACATTACTGGAAATCATTCTTAACTTGAATTATATCTTGTGGTGATTAGTTTCATTAAAAAATGGGCTAGGTAAATGCAATAGTGTGTAATACATAGTTTAATGGAAGCAATTTTAATGTAAGCATTTAAACAACAAAAATTTCACTATGTCTAGAACATTTAGGGATAATAAACTTAACTTGACTCAAGCTTTTTAGAGCACCTGCTGTTGAGAGATGTAGAATAGATCTTTACTCCTGACTTTTCTCAAAGGATGACAGCTGCTTCCTATTTAGTGACAAATATTCTTAAGATTACTATACAAAAAAGGACAAGAATATATTTAAATTTCATGGAGAGTTTATAAGACCCATTTTTTTGGTTAAAAAAAAAGCCCAAATCAAAAGGGTTGTGGATAATAATTTTTACAGAAATAGTTAATAATAAATATTTAGAAAAGTGAAAACTAAGAACTAGAATCACCTCACAATTGCAGTGTTTCTATTTAACTTTTGACAAGCAGAGACAACACTTTAAAGTTTTTGTTAATGGATTATTATGGGGAAATACTGGATCTATTGGTCTATGATTCTGGAAAATGGATTTTGCTATTTAACAGTTTCCTTTATGACTGTTCATTCTCCAGCTGGATAAATGCACCTCCTCTGTCCTCCTGTAACACCTGGAGCAATCTTACTACTTTCTTCATTGCATTCAAAATGCTGTGTTATTACACGTTGGTCCTTTCTGAGTGCATTTTGAGGCCCCTAAAGGCAGATCTGATTCTCTTATCTGTTAACACTGCATTCTTCCAAACAGACTCTAATTTGCTCTCTCTCCATCATTTTCCAAATCCTTTTGGTTTAGCCTTTAAATCTCTCTCCCATTAGTCTTTGCTGACACTGAGAAGTATAATCAGCAAACCCACATTGTTACTCTGGGTGGGGTGCTCTTAGGTGGGGAGCCAAAATGGGGAGCAGGTTCTAGAGATGATGACCTTTCTCTCCACCATGTCCCTGATGTGCCTGAGGAGTTTCACATGCCCCTCATTCAGCACAGCTTTGAAATTAAGAGTAAGAACTCTGGAGCGTGACTGCCTGGATTTGGATCTCTGCTACCCTATTTACCAGCCTTACTAGTTATTAGCTGTATGACTTTGGACAACTTTCTTCACTTCTCTCTGCCTCAGTTTCCTTATCTATAGTAACCTCATATGGTTGCTGTGAGAATGAAATTAAGTGAGTCAATATATATATATAAAGTGCTTAGAACAATGCCTGGCACAGAATAAGCACTACAAGTATTAGTTGTAATTATTACTATTTATGACTATTCAGTAATACTGACTCCAGGTAGTAATTGGAGACAATACAGAATCTCTATGGGAATAAAGTCATAAGACAATCTCCTGTAGCCCTTGTTGAGAGCCACTGCTTTAAGCTAGAAAGTCTAATAATTAGCACTGGGCAAGTCAGCAAGATCCAAAGTGTGGGAAACAATCCAGTTATACTCTACTGCTATGTAGATCAAGGGATAGTTGGCAGTTATTTGATTTGTTGGCACATATAGTTCTTTAAAAGTAGATGTAACTATTTGGATGTTTGGTTTCTCTGAAGTTCATGAATAAAATGACACTGAGTTTACATACTTTCTCTCTTCAAATAAGTAAATATCCTTGAGTTTTAAGTAACTAGAAAGAAAACTCAGAAGTGTTTTTAGGAGATGCAAATTTTCTTTAAGAATATCTTTTAAAAGCAAGATTACATGGTTCTGGTTCAAAATAGCATGTAATTGGCTTTCTCTAATGCATTCATTGCTACTTTTTAATTTAAATGTCTACAAAAACAGAGGAAAAGAAAAAGTCACAATAGGAACAAAACAAGGAGTGACAATTTACTTTGGCTAAATTCCAAGAGACTTTCCATAGCACGGCTATTGAAACCAGAATGAAAAAAAGGAATGGGCAACCTCCAGGGCAAGAAAGAAAAATCTTGCTCTTGCAAAAGTAGGTATGAGGACCCTTTGTTTCTTTATCACTTTGTACCCTGGTAGAAATAAAGGTCTACCAACTCAGGGACTGCTTTATAATCCTCCTATTGTATACATACTACTTTTTTAAGGCAGTCAAATGTTGTTATCCACCTGTAACTAGTATATTGTTTCCTATACCACACAGGGGTTGGCTTCTGTTGGCTTTTTTCCTGAATCAATAGGAAAAAAGAGCAACAATAATATGGAAGGTGATGACGATTATTATTTTCATTAATATTAAGTGATCTACTGCAGGTCAAGAACTCTTTATTTTAGGTTGTAGTTGTTTAAGCCTTACAATAACCTAGCATGAAGGTAGTATTATTCTTACAAATAGAGGCACAGAGTGCTGTGGAAGATAAACTTGAAAGGTGTTGCCACAATGCAGAGGGAAGGGACAATGAAATGATGATAGCGTAGCTGACAGATATGGAAACCAGGGAACATAACGCCAACCAACCAAGGAATGGAAATTATTCAGAAGAGTAAATGAGCACAATTTAGGGAAAGCTGTAACCTTCCTGGATTAATAAATGGACTGATCATACACAGTTCTCTGGTGAGGAAGGAGAGCAAAATTGCTGAAGGTAGGGTTTCTGAATTTAAGTTCTTCCTCTACCATGAGCTGGGTGACCTTGGGCAAGTTACTTAACCCTTTTAAGCCTCAGTTTCTTCATTTGTAAAATGGAGATGATAATGATAGTATGTTTCTCATACGTTTTCTATGAGAATTAATGAGTATTACCTGTAAAGTAATTCATAAAATTGAACATAAAGTAAGTGCCCAATAAATTATAGCTATTATTATTATTACTAGAGTCTTGGTGCACAGATTCATGCACTGGTGCGGGAGGGTGGCCTGCAGGGATCGGCCTGTTGTGGGAGCACTGCTCATCTGGGTCAGCTGAGTGGATGTGGACTTGCCCTCTGAGCAGTTGCTCCCTGGTTTGGCATTTTCCAGGGAGCTGGAGTATTCGCTTCTCCAGGGGACATGGTCTGGGCTGGGCCCAGGGACAATAGCACTGAGAGGTGGCAGAGTAGGCCTCAGTCCCATGGCAGCCATGAATATGCAGCCTGTGGATGGGCATCCGGAGGAGGCAGCAGGGAATGAGGAGGAGCCTGGGGTGAGGAGGCGACCATCACAGCCCAGGTTCCGGGTTATTGGCCCGGGGTTTGTAGCAGGAGCAGCTGTTCATTCCAATCAGTAGAGTGGCCCCCCCCACTGGGGTAGCACTCTGACCACCAGGGGGGAGCTCCTGCATTGACTGTCTGCCCCCTGGTGGTCAGTGAGTGGTTGACGCATCATTCTGGTGGTTCTGCTGTTCAATCACTGGATTTTTATTATATAGGATTATTATTATTATTGATTGAATGAAAAGAAACAGCATATCATGACTAAATTCATAGTCAAATTAATTAGGGGAGTTCTAATCAATTAAATTTGCTTACTTCATATCTCCTTAGAGCCTTTAATGTGCTTACCTGGATTATAAAACTTTCAGAGGAGGGTTCTCATATTTCCTTTTTTTTTCTGGTGAACTATAAATACTGTCTCATGGAAAATTGGTGTTCTACAGACCACAGTCTAGAAACTGTTCTTTGTTTCATACATATTATATACAAGAATAGTAAAACAGATGTGAAAGTCTTTTATTGGTGACCTGTGCTACAAACTAACCATCAAAGAGCTTCTGAGCTTCACAAAACATCATGAATACACTTCTTACTCCATTCTTCAAAATCATATAGATAGGCACTCATACCTTAATGATCACTGACTCATGTCAACATCATCACCTTTAACACTGAAAATTTTCTTGGCGCCTTTTACAGAATGTTGTAAAAAAATGAGTAAAATTGGCAAAGCTCCAGCCTTCTGGGTGATTTATTTGACCACGTTATAATTCCTTCAGAGTATTTGTGGTACACTGTCTATTATCATGTCACTAGAGGCCTGCAGGATGGGGCTGAAACCGGCTCTCTGATACCCCCTGAGGGGTCCCAGATTGTGAGAGGGTACAGGTCAGGCCAAGGGACCCCACCAGTGCACAATCAGGGCCGGGGAGGGACACGGAAGGTTGGCCAGCCAGAGAGGGACCACACTAGGGCTCGAGGGTGTGTCCAGTTCATTTCCCTCAGTCCTGACCAGCCCGACTTCAGTAGTATGCTAACCTACCATCCCCTGGTGGTCAGTGCACATCTTAGTGAGCAGTTGAGCAGCTTTAGCATATCATTAGCATATTACTCTTTGATTGGTTGAATGGATAACCAGACAGTTGGACACTTAGCATATTAGGCTTTTTATTATATAGGATAAATACATTATTATTTTTTAAAAACATATTTTATTGATTTTTAAAAATATATATTATTGATTTTTTACAGAGAGGAAGGGAAAGGGATAGAAAGTGAGAAATATTGATGATGGAGAAACATTGATCAGCTGCCTCTTGCACACCCCCTACTGAGGATGTGCCCGCAACCAAGGTATATGCTCTTGACCGAAATTGAACCGGGGACCTTTCAGTCTGCAGGCTGACGCTCTATCAACAGAACCAAAGCAGTTTCAGCAGGACATTATTCTTTTGAATTTCAGAATTACATTTCTCTAGTGTGCCCTACTTTGGTATCAGAGTGATACTGAATTAACATAAAAACACATTATTCAGAGATTTTGCTTTATTCCCTCCCCAGCACTGTTGGTAACTTATATTGATCAGTTTTATTTTATTTAATGTTTCTGTGGGTGACAGCATATTTTACCAAACTTTAAAGAACTAACTGGACATGGCTTTATTTAGAAAGAAGTAGTTTTTATAGGAATTATTCCCATTGTGTACCCCCTTACTATTAAGCTGTGTGGAACAGAATTAAAAATAAATTCGCCTGCCATCCCAGTGAATTATCTCTATGTAGCAAAGAATGAAAAAGTTTTATTATTAGATAAGAGTTAAAACAGACTGAGTTGCATATATCTGTTAAGGAGATTGCAAAAGGGGAAAGAAATCTCATCCTTTTATATAGCTAGGCAGATACAATCTATGACGTGCATATTAATTGTCTTTATGAAAAGAAAAAAATAAAAGTTCTTGTATCTTTATGAAAAGCAGGAAGTAACATCCTAAAGCCATGCACATTGTTTCATGCACAAAGGTATAATTCCCACAGGGACAGGGAGACAGAGCGCCATTCATCGTCCCAGAAGTTCACACTTCAAAGAAATGGCTCTGAGGCCACCAAGAGATATATTACTGGGGCACAGAACTGGCATGAGGCTTATTAAACTTCTACACTTAATCTTAGCCAACAGGCTGAGAAGCAATTGCTTATTAAACTTCTAAAAAGATTTATATACATCTCAGAGGAAGCATTTAAAATTTCAAGTTTTCTAAGGAAAATTCTAAGGCAGGGGGAAGAATACTCTTCTCTTTCTGTACTAGGGAAAATTCAAAATAAAGTGGTTTTACTTTATTTTTTTAATTTAAATTCTTTATTGTTTAAAGTATTACATAAGTCTCTTTCTCCCCTCACTGACCTCTTCCTGGCCACCCTCAATCCCAGCACATGCCTCACCCACCCTGTCTGTGTCCATTGGTTATGCTCACATGCAGGCGTACAAGTCCTTTGGTTGATCTCTCACCATCTCACCTCCCACTTTTCCTCATAGGTTGGACAGTCTGTTCAATGCTTCTATGACTCTAATTCTATTTTTGTTCATCATTTATGCTGTTCGTTATATTCCACAAATGAGTGAGATCATGTGATATTTGTCTTCTTTTGACTGGCTTATTTTGCTTAGTATAATGCTCTCCAGTTCCATCCATGCTGTTGCAAATGGTAAGAATTCCTTCTTAAAAGTGGGTGTTTTTTTTAGGTCTATATTTACCCAGGCAATTTCCCATCTTGTTACTATTTTATAGTTGCACTATAATTTTTAATGAACTCCATTGCTCCTACTTTTTCTCAGCAGCTTGCAGTTGTGTAAATATCCAGAAAGTCCAAGCAATTATAATAGAATTAGTTTTAAAATTAATGCAATATTCACCTTGAGGCAATATCTTTAAGTATAATATACTAACAGTATGATTTTTTATTATAATCCTTGATTCGTGATTGACAGTGTACAATGTTCTCATTATACATTAAATTCACAAAGTGTTGTGGAGACTTTTCCTTGCCCTTTCAAATGAACTGTTTCAGTATTATTTTGTAGTCTCTTATGAAATCTTCCCCACTCTGAACTTAAGGAGTAGTTTATGTCTGTAATCTGATCATCTAAATTTTTTATTGAGCATTTCTTGTAAGACCCAATACATTTCTTCTAAGTTCTCATTAATCATATAAGTAACATGGTAATGTAGGCACCTGTTGAAAGGTACATACTGAAGTACACAAATTATGGGCCATTTTTTTTGAATCATCCCAACCGTTATATTGTTTTAACAGTCAATTAAATTCCCATGGATAATAGGTGACAACTTCTATTTGCTGTTTATACTGGGGTTGGAAAGGACTTGCGTGATTGGCAGTTGGGAGATGGCCGAAAGACTTCCTCAAGGATCCTGCATTCCAGTGGGATTTGCTTTCCCTTTAACTTATTGTCTCAAATCTCAACTTAGCAAAATTTGTTCCTTTTTTAAAGTGTGATCTGGAGACCATGTTTGCAGAAGCCAGACTTAGAAATACCTCTTCTACCAGACTTTAGAAACTGGGTCATTAGATTATAGTCTCAGGGCACACAGCACATTTCTGGTTCGCTGCAAATAATAGAACCTGTGATGGTTCACAGACCAGCAAGATCCCTGGAGATTCAAGGTGGAAAGCTGGCCAGGAAACAAAAAAAAAAAAGATAGGCAGCGGAGAGCACAGTGTGATTTTTACCTGGTGAGAATTTGGCTAGAACACTAGGGCTAGGAACTTTCTGTCTCCTTAATTCTGCCTAATGCTACTCCTTCACATGTTATCCTTTTAGGAATCAAAATTCCAGTCAGAATAATCTGATTAGATGAGGCACCCTTCAGTAATGTCAGCTTCATTACAGCAAGAATAAAGGGAGTCATCCCATCCCAATTTCTTTTCTATAATGGGAGGTGTTACTCTGCCTCTGAATTATTTTGATATTTCTGTCAAATGGTGCTCTTTTTATGCATGCACTATTCTATGTGTTTTGCATATATTAATTAATTTGTTCTTGCAAAACTCTGTGTGACGCATAGTATTCTTACCATCTGTACAACAAAGAAACCTGGCACTAGAAGTTAATTTATTTGCTCCAAACCACAGTAGATGATAGAGATAGAATCTGAAGCTAGGCACTCAGAATGTATGTCTTCTTTGTATTGCTTAGTCTTGCAAAAAATGAGATGCTTAGTAAAAAAATAGAAAAGAAATATAAAAAAAGAGGTGACAAATATACAAACAGAAAATCAACAATCAAATGTTTGATAGAAAAATATATATTATTTTGTTAATTCATATATTTTATATACTTACTAGAGGCCTGGTGCACTAAATTCATGCTTGGGAGGAGCGGTCCTTCAGCCCAGCCTGTACACTCTCACAATCCAGGACCCTTCGGGGAATGTCTTACTGCTGGTTCAGGCCAAAACCTGCAATCAGACATCCCCCTCACAATCAAGAATAGCTGGCTCCTAACCTGCCTGTCTGAGCACCTCTAACCACTCTGCCTGCCTGCCTGATTGCCTTCAATTGCTTGCCTGCCTGCCTGATCACTCCCTAACCACTTGCCTACCTACCTGGTTGCCCCTAACCATTCACCTGCCTGCCTGATCACCACTAACTGCTCACCTGATTGCCTGATCGCCTTGAGCCACCTCTGCCGTGGCAATTTTGTTTAGAAGGATGGCCACAATAACATCTGGAAGATTGTTTGGCTGCCTGGTCTAATAGCATATTACGCTTTTATTATTATAGATAATTTTGATGTAATATTAGATTTATAGAAGATTTACAAAGATAGTTCAGATAGTTTCATATATAGTCTTTACTGAGACTTCCCTAAGGTTAACATTTTACATAATCACTAGAGGCCTGGTGCAAGAATTCATGCACCAGGGGGTCACTCTGCCTGGCCTGCAAGATTGGGCCAAAACCGGCTATCTGACATCCCTCAAGGGGGTCTGGATTGCGAGAGGGTGCAGGCCAGGCTGAGGGACTGCACTGGTGCATGATTGGGGCCGGGAGGGATGCAGGAGGTTGGCCAGCCAAGGAGGGGCTATGAGAGGGCTCCAGGGCATGTTCAGCCCATCTTGCTCAGTCCCAATTGGCTGGACTCCAGCAGCAAGCTATTCTACTGGTCAGAGCATCTGCCCGCAGGTGGTCAGTGCACATCATAGAGAGTAGTTGAGCAGACTTAGCATATCATTAGCATATTATGCTTTGATTGGTTGAACGGCTGACCCAACGACCAAACACTTAGCATATTAGGCTTTTATTATATAGGATGGTACAAAAGCAGCACAAAGGAATTAACATTGATACATCATTATTATTAACCACTGACTTGAATCCTATTTCCCCATTTCTTCCGCTAATGTCCTTTCTCTGTTCCAAGATCCAGTCTAGGATCCCACATTGCATTTATTTATTTTGTCTCTTTAATTACCTTAAATTTGTGCAAGTTCCTCTATTCTTCTCTGTCCTCTGTGACTGAAACTTTGGATGAGTAAGAGCCAAATTTTGTAGAGCATCTTTCAAATTGAGCTTGTCTAATGTTTTCTTATGGTTGGATTGAGGTTATGAATTTGACAAAGAATGCCCTTTCTAGTGCATTCCTTAGGGGAGTATATAATGTCAATAAGTCATACTAGTATTAGTTGTGATGTTAAGTTGATCACTTGATTAAGGTGACCTTGTGTTATTTTTAAATTATAGCTTTCCTTTATAAAAGTTAGCTAAGTTAACGTTTTTAATACTTAGTAATTTTTTTATTAGCAGGTTTTATTTATTGCAAAATGTCTAACTTATGTGGATTCCTGGACCATACTAGTATATAGTTTGCTCTTGACTTTCAGTGACTAAATTTCTGTGATTTAGAACATAATCTGTTACTTAAACCACACAAAACCAAGTGCTCCATCTGATGTGTGAGCCAAGTGAATGATGAGCAGGCCACTGCATCCCTATTCTGGAGCAGACAACATAGCCAAAGGCAATCCTTATTCCTAGTACCGCACTAGGGAGTTAGTGAATTATAGCCAATTCTGTCAATTTAATGAGTATCTAGGCCATTTCTTTTGCTGTTCTTGAAGGCTACATTTGTTAGCAAGGCCTTCAGGCCAATTTGGCTATTAACCTCGGCTTTATAATACTATGTACAGCTCATTTAGAACAAATCCTCCATATGTAAAGTTGTACATCTGTCTTTTGATAGGAGTGAGACCTAGGGCAAAATGGTGATGCAGATGAATTATTGGTAAAGAAAATACTTCCTAATCATCCCTATGGAAGACTATGTTCTTTTCTAATGTGTATATTTTGCTTGTCACTCAAGTACATATTGAAAAAAACCATCATGATTTTACTCCTTTGTGTTTCTCACACACACACACACACACACACACACACACACACACACGTATACACACACTCACACGGGTGTGTGTGTGTGTGTGTGTGTGTGTGTGTGTGTGTGTATACTAGAGGCCTGGTGCACGAATTCGTGCACCAGGGGTGTATGTCCCTCAGCCCAGCCTGCACCCTCTCTAATCTAGGACCCCTCAATGGATGTCTGACTGCCCGTTTAGGCCTGTTCTCGGTAGGATCAGTCCTAAATGGGCAGTCAGACCTGGGCAGGCAAGGGGGGCTGGGAAGCTTGGCTTCCTCCATTGCTGGGGAAACCCAAGCCTCCTGCTTGCTGCAGCTCATTAGCCACAGCCATCTTGGTTGGGTTAATATGCATACTTGCTCCTGATTGTCTGGTGGGTGTGACTTGTGGGTATAGTGGAGTTACAGTCAATTTGTATATTACTCTTTTATTAGAAAGGATATTTATATTAAGTTGTATAAAATATAATTTATTGTTATTATTATTTAAACCCTTTGCCCCTTTAGACTAGAGAGCCAGTATATAAACTTGCCTTAATTTTGTGTAACCTTACAAGTAGTGTTACATATTATTTGTGTGTGTTTGCTTGTTTCTTCTTCAAAATAGATTCTAATATTTGCTCCAGGCATCCAACAGACCATGCAAATTTCTCATGTTTGGTAACCATTTAATAAAATAAAATTTATTTTTATTTCTTTTAATTTCTTTATTGATTAAGGTGTTACATATGTGTTCTTATAACCTCCCATCTCTCCACTCATGCCCTTAACCCCTATTATCTGTGTCCATTGGTTAGGCTTATATGTATGCATGCAAGTCCTTTGGTTGATCTCCCCTTATCCCCACCCTCCCCTATCTCCCTCTGAGGTTTGGTGGTCTGATCGATGCTTCTCGTCATAGCAAAAATAAGAAGAGCATAATATTCCATTTTCATGGTAAGCCAGTGGTTAGTGTGCTTCAGCTTGCAATACTTTAGTAGTTAGTAATTTGGAATATTGTGATGGTGGTTAATATTCCATTCTTGTGTGCAAAAAGAACTTAGCATTTTTAAAAGTTACCTTCTGCTTCCTCATCTAATAACATAATCATTCTTTTTTATCTCAATGCTTAGGCCCTTTAAAAAGTATCTTAGCAATCTTAGTATTAAATTTAAGTTTGTTATATGACTGCTTTGAAATAATTTTATTAGTTATTGCTAGGAGGTAATATAGAATCCTGAAACACTGAATTAATATACAAATCTTCATTAATCATTAATAAATAAGAAATCATAAAAATTAAAAAATAACTCAGTTTACTTCCCAAGATATATCTGTAAAACTATTATTTTCTTCTTTTGTTTGTTTTGAGGTAGGTGGTGGGGAAGTGAGAAAAGTCACTTAGCAGCAGGGAGCAGGATACAAAATTAAATAATCTATAGTTATTTTTTGGTTTCTGATAAATTAATGATCCCTCACTCAGAGACAATGTGCAGTAGTGGTGTGTTAGAAATGTCATGTACCAACTTGCAAGAACCAGTTGGTAACTAACTTCTAAAGAGTTTTGTCACCTGGTTATTAAACATAGTTATCATTAAAAATTAAATGGTATAAACTCAGAACTAAGTACATGCTATTAAAAACATTTCTCAGTGCTTTAAATTACTCTTTCCTATTGTTATTATTTTAAACATGCTCTTGAGGTTATTTAGTCTGTTGTATATGAGTCATTGAAATACTCTATAATGGTGTACACTGTGCATCTCTTCCCAACTCAGCATACAGGAACTGCACTTGTAGCTTGATAAAATTATAATTAACATATTTTTGTGAAAAAATAAATTAAATATGATGGTAGACCATGTGACTTGAAATAGCTATTCTATTACTTTCTGTCATACATAATAGCCACCTCAGGGAATTTGAGTTTGCTGTTATATTCCATCTGTCTGGAATCTTTTCCCTTCCAATATATACGTGGCTATCTGCTCCTCCCATTTTTATGTCATTCCTTCAGAGAAATCATTTTGATTATCATATCTAAAATTGCCCACCCTGTCCTGCCTACTCCCTGACCTGGCACATTTGCCTTCCATTGCATTGCCTTCCTTTGTTTTCATTGTAGCAGTACTCTCTGAAAGTATGTAGTTATTTGCTTACGTTTAGTCTTTCTTCCAGTTTTAAAACAGATTCCCAAGGAAAGGAGTCTTCTATGATCTTTTTATTTCTGGTTTTTAAATGCCTAAAACAGTGAGGCAAAAATTGATTTAATATTTGAATAGACTATATCCATGAAAGGCACCTAAATTGAAATAGGGTTGAGAGATACTTAAAGTAATATTTGCATATGAGATCAAATAAGTTTAGTCAGAGTACTATCACTCAAAAATGAGTCTCTAAGATGGTGAGGTAAGCTGTTCTAATCAAAACACTGTTGTTGTTGTTATTTGGTGTCATTTATGTAAATCAAAAGAGTGAATTTTTATTGTTTCTTGGGGGATGGAATTGGGGAGTAGATTATGTCCAAAATCTAGTTATAGATGGGATTTGTACATTACATTAATGATGCTGTACTCATCTGTGGAAATAAAGCTTCTACAACACTAATTACATGAATGAGGGAGGGTTTTATTTTAAGGAACAGCAGCGTATTCAGATTTTTTGTGGCACTTCTCCAGCTACAGAAGCTAACTGTCAAGAACTACTTTCTTTCCAGGAAGACTTTATAGGGTGGAAGCTGAGGCTGCAATTCTATTCCAAGCTAAACTTTGTACAATCTGAGCAAATAAAATGCAAAGGAGAGTTTTTACTGACTTTGATGAAGGTGGCTATTTACAGTACTTAAGAGCCTAGTGAAGTCTATTGCTAACTTAAATTTTTTTTGGTTGATTTTAGAAAGAGGAGGGGAGAGTGATAAAGAGATAGAAATGTCAGGGATTGAGCCTGAAACCTGGGTATGTGCCCGGATCAGGAATCAAACCATGACCTCCTGGTCATGTGCCGACACCAGCTACTGAGCAATACCAGCTGGGCTTATTGCTACCTTTTAAAAATGTGATTTTTGGGATGGGAATATTATCTGTAATTCTTGAAGTACTGGAATGTATGTTTCATAAGTTAAAAAATCAAGGGTAATAAGGATATTGCTTAGGAGGGATAATATAAGGATTGGCCGGTAATTGGGGAAAGCACTTTTATTTGTTATTTCATTCACTTATTCCACACATAGTTTTTTAACTCTAATTATGTGTTAGGAATTGTTTTAGGTGCTAGGAGTACAATGACAGAAATGCTTTCGGTCCTTAAACAATCCAGCAGGAGAATAAAAACAAGTAAACAAGGTTATTGCAACAGTGTGATAAGTGGTAGGAGGAGGAAGTTGGAGGCCTTTGAAGAGCACATACAAGAGACAACTAGCCCAGAATTATGAAGTCTGAAAAGTTGACCACATGGTCATGGTTTAGCACTGTGAATTAAAAGTCTGACTGGTATGCAACAAATGAATTAGAGATGGTGGTATGATAGCAAATGTTTAAAACTGGTTCTCCAGGGGAACAAAAAATCCTGATTAGTGGTATTTGCTCATTTCTGCTGTATATGTATTTCCACCCTGCTGATTTAAGGCTACTGAATGGTGCCACTCAATGTGAAGATGAGAAGGGATGGACACAGTTTATTCGAGTAACGGATACGGTAGTCTCTGCATTAAGATGACGCTAGCCCTTCAGAGAGGACAGAGTTGAGGCTTAGAGACCACTTAGAGGCCACTTTGTTAACCAAAGAGGAGATGATGTGGTCCAAACTATGATGGTGAGATTTGAGCAATTTAAAGAGATATTTAAGGGGTAAAGAAGTAGTCTAGAATTCAGACCGTAGACTTGGAGTCAGGTTTTCTCCAAATCTTGGTGCTGCCACTTAACTAGCACTGTGAAGCTGGGCTATCTTTTAGCTTCTCTGGATTTCACTGTCTCACTTATAAACTGGTGCTAATGGTACCAAGCCACTAGGTTTAAGAGGAATAAAGGAGTCAATAGGTTATGAAGTGCTTCAACAAGGAAAGGTTATCTTCAATCGACAAGTGTTATCTTCAGCAACATAGAAGAGATTGATGGTTAGTGTGATGGTGAGTGGGCAAAGGAGGAGAAACAAGAATCAAAAATTAACCTGTGGTTTTCTGTCCAAACAGGTAGATAGAGATGTAATTTTTATAATCTTCCCAGTGGAATAGAAAGGATGGAAACAATTGGGTGTGCAATTAAGAGCTGAGGAAGTACAGATGGAGAGCATAGTAGTAGTTTCCAAACTTAGGTATACTTATCATCATCTGGGGGCTTTGCAAATATAGATCCTACACCATGCTGGGCTTACTGAATTGGTTTCCCCCAGGATATCTGTATTTTTAGAATGTTTCCTAGGTGATTCTGATGAAGTCAGTTCATAAAACAGCATGTCTGTCTACTTTAGAGGAATCTTCTAAAAATTTAAGTTTATGAAGAGGGTTATAAGAAGACAACAGCTGGAGGGAATTAAAAGATGGAAATGGACGAGGCCTAAATGTATAAATTCTGACGGAAGGCAGCAGACATGGAGTATTTGGAGTTACAAGTGAAAGACTAAATGATAGAGGAAGGCTCCTGGAAAATAAGATTAAATTCAAGGTGAAAGGAGGCTGAATGGGTCCTCCACTAACTGAAGGGAAAAAGGGGGAATGGGTGTGCATCCAGATACATTTATTGTGGTGTATGGTTAGGATTAGAATCATAATTTGTGGAAATAACTTGAAGAGTTCCTACCTATTGTTTTGACAGAGAATGGCAAATTGTCTTCTGGTATTAATTTTCCTTTATTCTTTTTTATTTTTATTGAATTTATTAGGCTGACACTGATTAACAAAATTATACAGGGTTCAAATGCATAATTCCACAATGTATCATCTGTACACTGTGTTGTGTGTTCATCACCCCAAGTCAAGTCCCTGTCCATCACTATTTATCCTTACTTTACCCTTCTCCATCTCCCCTCTACCCCACCACAGTGTTGTAAGGATCCATGAGTTTTTTACTTTTTCTTTTACTTTTTTGCTCAGTCCTCCCACCTTGCTCAGTTCTTTATTAGCAAAGAACTCCATGGATTTAGGTAGGTATATGGCCTCCTTTGCAGCTAGGTGTGTGTATGTGACTGTGTTTGGGCCAGTAGGATGTGAATGGAATGTCTACATTTTCTGGGAAATTAAAGTGTCTTGCCCCAGATTGCCCTTTCTCCTTCCACTTGGTTAGCAAATGATTAAATTGGCAGCCGGTCTTGGACACTGAGATAAAAACCACATGTTTTCATCATGTGAGGGCATGTCAGTTTGGGGTCCTAACTGTCCTCCTGACAGAATCTAGGCTGCTTGCCTATCTACCTGTACATGCTATGTCAGAAGCAAATAAACATCTATCTTCTTTAAATACTGGACTTTAGGACCTCTTTATTGTAGCAGCTTAGATTGTACCTTGATTAGTAGAAACCAATTCCATATTCTCTGTGAAGGAGGAGCTGAAATTATTTTCTGAGAATTAGGAGTTGGTGGGAAAAGGCATACAATTTGAGAAGTATGAAATTAGTTTAAAATTATTAGTAGGTGGGAGATGGGATAATAGAGAGAGGTACTAGGAAAATATAAAAACTTCTAGTAATCTTAAGAAACTAGAAGACCATTGCTCACAGAAAAAGAAAGCATAAATATGAATTAGCTAAGTAAACTCAACACAATAAGGAAAAAATTCCAACAAACAGTTTTAATGTTCTATCAGAAATGTTCACATATCTCAGACTTATAGTTAAAAAGCATTTCATTGACATTGAAGATCAGAAGTATATATTTAATGGTATAATATTTATTGAATAAACAACCTATACACAGATAGCTTCTAGGCTTGCCTGACATCAAAGAAATCAAACATGCATAGAGTACTAGCTATATTTCATAGCCCAATCAAATTTAAATAAAGGGCTGAGAACATTGAAATTACATAAAATGGAAAATGCTTTAACTTTATTATGGGAAACTTTCTGAAGGAGATGGCTTTTTAATTAAAACTCAAAATGTGTATGTCTTTATATCTTGGTAACTAGAGTACATATTATTGGTTCTATGCTTCTACTCTCTTACATCTTTTCTAGACATAGTAAAATCACACTTGACTTTAGCATCTTTTGGCCTGATCAGATGTAGCTCTATAGTGGTCTTCATAAGATGCTAAGACTTCCTCTGGTATTTATTGCCCTTGTGTCTTCCACATTTAACAATATGTGTATGGATCATGTAGAATTAAGTATTTGGACTCACTCATTAGAAATAGACTATATAATTTCCTGTCACAGACTTTAGTTTTATCTTATCTGAAAAATTATGTAGATTATTTTAAGTTGTGACCACCTTTATATTCTAGCAAGGGAACACCTAGTGGCCCTATGTTTTATGAAAAATCAGCTTGAATTTCATTCCCTTAGTAGATATAAAAACAAGAGTTTTTAATTTTTGCTTATTTATCTGGCAGTATAATTGGAAGTGATTCTTTAAGGATTTATCAGGATCAGAACTGGATGTTATCTTATGAAACAGCTGATGCATTTTCAAAATTATGATCATGGATTTAATTTTCTTTGTTCTAATCAAGGTATTTCATTTCATTAAATTGGAGAACTGTATAATACCACTGAAAGCGGTTTTGAAGACAAGTAAGTGTGCTTGTACATGTAAAGCCCTAGCGAGGGTTGGTGTTCACTGGGATAATGTTTTAATTTGGAAGGACAGAGCCCTAAGCCAAATTCTTAATTATCCTCAACTTAATTGAGAAAATTGCTTAGCCTTAGTGTTTCTTGTCAAGTTTGATTGACAGATACCTACTAGCTGGAGATACACTGTAATGCTGAGTAACAAAATATCTTGAGACTTTCTGAAGAGAGTTGCTGTGTACGTAACAGGAACAGAAATATTGAGGTGACACGTTTCCTGTTTCCCTGCCTAACCAATCAATTAACTATGTTAATTGGCATAATCTTTAGAGGCTGAACAATACAATCATGGATGGATACTTGCATGAAAATATTGCTTTGAGAGAAAAGAGATTAGCCTGGGATAAAAAGGAAGGAGAAAAGGAAAGTCTTACAAAAAATAAGAAAGAAGGTTTAGAGAAGGGAGTTGAAAGTGAGTGTGATGTGAAGTAAGGTGTGAGGCAAACTGGAAATCAATAGGAATGAGGGAAAAAATGGTCTCAAAGAAGTGGGTTATTAATTGGATCTCCTTTAATATTTTTCAAGAGGTAAAACTAGTAACTAGGATTGCTTAATAACTTTTTTTTTTCCTCACCCAAAGAGTGAGGATATTTTTTCCATTGATTCCTAGAAAGAATCCAAGGGATTAGGGAAGGAAAGAGAGAGAAACATGGATGTGTGAGAGAGATATAGATTAATTGCCTCCCACAAGCACCCTGACCTATGCAACTCAGTCATATGCTCCTGACCAGCTTTTGAACTCTGGGCCCTCAAGTGTGCAGTCTGAAGCTCTAACCACTAAACACACCAGCCAGGGAAGATCTAGGATTGCTTTTAATTACATTTGGTGGCTGCATTTTGTTTCTTTGAATACAACAATTTGCACTTGGTGTTTGAGTTTTATGTAATAATCACAACAATTATACATGAACTCCCTATTTTGAAATACTTTATATTAGTGCTGTATCAAAATCAAATATGATAAAGACAGCATATATATCTGATTTCTTAGAGAATCAGACTTGGTGACTCCTGTCAATAAGACACATTTTTCAATTCTCTGGACATCAGTGACACCAACTACAAAATTGTATTGATTTCTCCTAAAATATTTATTGACCTCATGATCATGAACCTGTAACAATTCAAATAAAACATGTTTATTATTGCCCTTGGTAGATTTTATTGACAGGATTTTAGAATAAGATAAAATGTGAATTACTATTTTGAGATTTATTTTTAGATTTTGCTAAAAGCTACAGCTTACATCTTGGGTTTGTTAGCTGCTCAAAATAATTGTCTTTCTTTTGTCAGGCCTTGGGCAATGTAAAAACCTGTACTCACATAGCTTTTAGTTTCTTTTTATTATTACATTGAAGCTTGAGACTTCTTTAAAGTGAGAATGCTGGTGTGTACCTGAATTAAATAAGAATTGCAGGTTTAAAAACATTTTAGTAAAATAATGAGATTCCATAATTAGATATATTAAAGTGTTAGTTTTTAGTTGATTATTTTATTTTGTAGAATTTAAAAAATCCATGCAAAACATATATATGTTTTCTTTAAAAAGTATGTATTTTTAAAGGAAACTGCCAAGTAACATTGTGGTATCTTCATTAAAATGAAGGCTGGTGACTAATCCATAGATCCAGCATACAGAAGGGCAACTGCACACTTTGCAGATGGTAACTAGAGTGCACTCTGGGTAGAAGGCAAGTCATTGGCATTGTTAGTGCATTTCATAAAAGCAGCAGATGATGTAATTTGCTCAATGTGCATGTTGACCTGAGGACGTGTGAGATCTCATAAAGCTTCCTAAGCTTGGGCCTTCCAGCAGATATCCTCAGAAAAGATGGAATTTGGTCAAAGACAAATGGTACAAGCAGACCATTTTTAGCCCACTTCTGTTCAGACTATTCTTGTATAGATATGAGCTACATTTATAACAACAACAACAAAAAGAAGGCTGGCAAATATCAAAGAAAAGATATCTGTTTTTATTCTGTGACAGTGTGATATTGCAGAGAAATTATTCTCCTATCATTGTTTGGCACAATCATCATATATGCTTAATCCTTAACCGTTATTTGTATTATTTCATTTTATTTTATTTTTTCAGTTTCCTTGGATTTTAGTGTCTCTATTGCTGGTTTCTAAGAGCTTGTTTATGAGTAACGATGTTAACAGTTTCTTATGCACTGCAAATAAATATCATGTTTTTTGTTACGATTTTGCCATGGTGTTTTACTTTTTGGTTATACTGAAGTTGTATATTAAATATAATTCTGTTTAAAAAATGTATAAATACAATTTTAAGTGTGATTTTGTTTCTTAACCCAAATATTTAACTTAGAATTTAATAGTTGATATAATGTGTGAAAAAATAAACCTTATGCTCTATTTCATACCAAAAATTAATTTGAGAGGATTATAGATTTAAAAATATAAACTAAAATTTTAAAACTTCTGGAAAAAAATAATGTATTTTATACATTGGGGTGGGCAAAATTTATCAGACAGGAGCCATAAGGTCTTAATCATAAGAGAAAAAATATGGTACATCAGTCTTAATCAAAATTTAAAAATTCTGCTTGTCTAAAGACAGTGCTAAGAAAATGAAAAAGTAAGCCACATGCTGGAAAGATTATTTGCAACATAAAATCTGACAAATGATTTGTTCCCACAATATATTATAAAACAATTCTTATGAATCAATAATAAAATGACAAAGAAGTTATCTAAAGACATTAGGCAAAAGATTTGAACAGACTCTTTACAAAAAAGAATATAGAAATGGCCAGTAAACACTTGAAAAGGTATCAACATTTTTAGTCATTAAGGAAATGCAGGTAGAAATCGCAATGAATATCATATTATAACCACTAGACTGCCTTCAATTAAAAAACTAAGCACCATATGTTGGTGGTATGTGGAACAATTGGAGTTCTGACCTATTGTCAATGGGAGGACAAAAAGATACAACCAATTTGGAAGGTAGTTGGGCAGTTTCTTAAAAAGTTAACATATTCCTACCTCTGACCCAGTAATTTCTCTCCTTGATATATATTAACCCAAGAAAAATTTATTTCTGCAAGAAGCATCTTTTAACAAAATACTTGTATTTGAATATTCTTAGCAGCTTTATTCATAATTCCCCAAAATGGAAACAACCCCACATTTCATCAATGGTGAAATAAATTGTGATCTATTCATTCAGAGGAATACTCCCCCTTAATAAAAAAGAGTCAACTATTGATGCACACCATGACGTACATGAATCTTAAAGACATTGTTCTGAAAAGTCACCCAGACACAAGAGATTATAACACAATGTGATTCTATTTTATGAAGTGCAAGGACAGACAAAACTAATTTATGGTGATAGAATTCAAAACATTGATTTCTTAGGGGGTATAGGTATAGTCTAAAAGTGATAGAAGGGAAATTTCTGGGATGATAGAGATGTTCTATATTTTCACTGAGGTCGTGGTTGCAGGGTGTATATATCACAAATAATAAAATTATGTACTCGTTTTGTGAATCTGTCAATCTTACCTCATTTAAGATTTTAATTACCAATTTTTTATAGTGTATATTCAAAATGATATAAGAAAGTAGATCAAAGATTTGACTATGAGTAACATTTTAATCTTAAAGCAAAGGTAAACAAAGGCATTTGATTCATTTTCTACTGTTTTATCAGTATGAGTCAAGGAATGTAAGTCTTTGGGACTTCTTAGGACCTAGCTCTCCTTCCTTAATTTCATGTGTTTTACAACTATCTGGATTCTAGACAATTTTTATTAATGTTTCTATTTCTTCTACACAGAAAACTTCTAGTCATACTAGACTATGACAGTAATCTGCCTTCCTAAAGTTTTGATTGTGATTGCAAAAGTTACAGTGGTATTCCCCCATTTTGTTCTATAGTACTCAATCATTTTTGTTCAGACCTTACCTTCCAGTTTTAGGCAAAGAGTACATAATAATAATCTCCCCAAGAAATGTACTAAAATATTGAGTATTCAAAGTCAAATTAATCTCTTCATTACATGTTTCAGAATGTTAAGCAACTTTTGAACAGCAAAACATCAAATTTCTAGTTGGAATTAGAATATATTAGAATGTTGTGCTTAAATGGATAATATAATAAATTGAATCATGTAATATTTAAAAAATACTTTGAAGGCATTTTATCATCATATCTGCATTTTTATTTAAAATTATAAACTTTCTTTTATAAATTAATATAATATCTTTAAAGCACTTTTCATAATTTTTAAGTTATAATATTCAATTATTCAGAAAATCTCAGAATAACATATCTTAAAAATAAATTACTTTAAAAAATTTTAAATTTAGGCCAACTCACTGTAGAAATATTTTTTAATCAGAATTTTCTTTCTTTTTTTTTTTTTTAGGTACTAGTTCTTGATGATTTTAAAAAACTGCTTGAAGTATTACATATGTCTCCTTTTCCCCCATTGACCCCCCCCATCACTCCCACTCCCACTCCTGAGGGCAAGCCCCTACCACCTCAGTGTTTGTTTCCATTGATTATGCTAATATTCATGCATACAAGTCCTTTGGTTGATCTCCATCCCTTGTCATTTGTCTCTGGATCTATATATTTTTTTAAAATATATTTTATATTTTATTGGTTTTTTACAGAGAGGAAGGAAGAGGGATAGGCAGTTAGAAACATCGATGAGATGGAAGCATTGATCAGCTGCCTCCTGCACACCCCCTCCTGGGGATGTGCCCGCAGCCAAGATATATGCCCTTGACTGGAATCAAACCTGGGACTCTACAGCCCGAAGGCCGATGCTTTATCCACTGAGCCCAACCAGTT
The DNA here is from genome assembly GCA_027563665.1 of Antrozous pallidus. Classification (NCBI taxonomy): domain Eukaryota; kingdom Metazoa; phylum Chordata; class Mammalia; order Chiroptera; family Vespertilionidae; genus Antrozous; species Antrozous pallidus. Next base: position 65,323,463 of record CM050511.1, read on the forward strand.
AAAGCTCTGGTTTTTGTTTATCAGTTTATGTTGATCATTACATCCCACATATGAGTGAGATCATGTGATATTTATTTTTCTCCTACTGGCTTATTTCACTTAGCATAATTCTCTCCAGTGCCATCCATGCTATTGCAAATGGTAAAAGTTCCTTTTTTTTTTTTTTATAGCGGCGTAGTATTCCATTGTGTAGATGTACCACAGGTTTTTAATCCACTTATCTGCTGATGGGCACTTAGACTGTTTCCAAATCTTAGCTATGGTGAATTGTGCTGCTATGAACATAGGGGTGCATAAATCCTTTCTGACTGGTATTTCTGGTTTCTTGAGATATAGTCCTAGAAGTGAGATTACTAGGTCAAATGGGAGTTCCATTTTTAACTTTTTTGAGGAAACTATACTGTTTTCCTAGCATTTTCTTATTAAATATTTTCATTACTATTATATAAGAACCTTGGTATTATATGACCTTAAGAACTGATGACAAATACTGAACTTCATATAATAGCACTTTGTGTTAGGATGAGGTTTAATTGTTTTCTTATGGTCTGTATTTTATTACCCAGCAGCCAATCAGGATTTACTATGCAAATTAACCCAACAAAGATGGCAGTTTAATTTGCATACACAGGAGCTGAGTGGCCGGGGGCATTCTGCTCAGTCCCAGCCATCCCGGGTCTCTAGGCAGCATGGTAAGGCAGAAAGGCAACTCCAGGCAGGAGCAAAGGCAGAAAGGTGACTCTAGTCTGGAGCGAAGGCAGTGCTGGCAGCCAGGGGAAGGAAGGTCCATTCTTGCACGAATCTTTGTGCAACAGGCCTCTAGTGAAATAATAAATGAAGTGAGCTGTTTAGAAGCAAGAGAGCAGGTACAGAGATTCAGGTCCTTGGGGACTGAGACTTCTTTACTCCCTCAATGTGTGTATACACTCAATGTTCTCATAGGCACTCAAGCACTTTCTGAATTGAATTATTGAGATCCAGGAAATCAGAGGAGAAATTGAAGGAGTGCAGTGAGGTAGCCATGGTGATAAAAAGGGAAGATTTTAGAAAATTCAATTTGAATTAACTGGAAGAAGGAATTTGAAGCAGTGAGGCTAGCAAAGAGAAATTTGAATTTGTCAAAATGACAGGAAGCAAAAATATTAAGGAGTTCAGGCATACGTCATAATGACAGGGCAATGTACTCACCACGCAACCTAATAGCTCACTCTAATAGACTAGTAGCTTCTAATGATTTATGTAGTTTATGTTTAGAAGCACAGAGGGGAGCACAGATAATTTCACATTGCAGTGCAATAATTCATTTATCTTTTTAACTCATAGGATAGGTATTTTATTACTTTTACCTTTTTGTATAGCCTCCATATTTTGAACAGAGAAAAGTGTATTTTATCCATTTAATAAATGTTGGTAGATATTATGAAACCAGTAATCAAATTATTATTGTATACCATGCACTATTTTAGACACAGGGAATATAATGGAGAACAACATAGACATAGTCATGTCCCTCAAGGAATTTATATTCTACTGGAGATGAAAAAGATGAGGAGACAATTAAATGTCATTCATTCATTCACTCCACATACTGATAAGTTGTATAAAGCATTAACAATGGGGCAATATATAGAAAATGGGAGGTGTAGCTAGCAGTGACAGGGAAGGGCTTTGGAGGATATGGTAACTTAGGTAAGACCTGAATGGTGAGGGGCATGAAGCCACATGAAAATAGTGGAAGAGTATTTGAAGAAGAAAACATCAAAAGCAAATACAGAGAGGTGGAGATGAGCTTAGCATGTTCAAGAAAGAGGAAGAAGGATAATATAAACAGTGGAGGATGGGCAGTCCTGAGACCTGAGAGGCTGTAAAGGCTGTTAGTGCAGAGCCTGTGGGGGGTGATGAGTATTTCAGATTTTCTTCATTTGCAATGGAAAGCAGGGAGGTAGGAGAGTGACATGCTCTGATTTATACTTTAAATGATCACTTTGGCTGCTGTACACATGTCAAGATTGGGGGGAGAAAGCAGCTAGAAAGCAATAGTTTAGGAGGAGAAATGAAGTTTTAGACTACAAATGTAGCATAAAGATGGGGAGAAAATACAGCATGTAAATCCATACCCATAACACCAAACATAGATTTGATTAGGGTTGAGATGCCAAATTTTATAATTTGGGGGAACACACACTGCTTTTTACATTGTTGTATTTTTCAATATTTTATGTTGTCTATGCTTCATTGTATTGATGCAGATTTAGTAGTCAACTCAAAACTCAAGAGGATTATGTTAGTTTCAGAGTTGCAAACAGAATGATCTCAAAATCCTGGCTCATTTACAAGTCAGCAAGATATAATTAACACACACCAGTCAACCATGGATCAAATGCACAAGCCTCTTCTGTTGCTTTTATTTTTTTTTTACATGATTTGAGTGGTTATTTATATGATATATGCTGATTGCTACTCTAATTGACTTGGATGGTAGAGAAAGTAGGAAATGTCTATTAGGCTTAGAGGATGCTGCTTAACTTCCGTTTCCAGATGTCTGACATCAGCTTTTGAGTACACATGGGACCAAATTAGATCACTCAAATGTTTGTCATGATTGTTAGTCACTATTCTAACCATTTGTATGAATGAAACCTTGAAACCTCACAGCAATCTGTGAAGTAGGGTCTCCATTTTACAGAGAAGAAAACTGAAGCCCTCCATTTTACAGAGAAGAAAACTGAAGCCCTGATCATGAAATAACTTGCCAAGGTCATACAGCTATTAAGTGGTAAGCGGTCATTTGAACCCAGGTATTGACTCCAGAGCCCAAGCTCTTATTACTGTTATATTATCTCACACAACCTGGGAGCTTTCAGCTCTGTATTTGCTGAAATTAGACATCTTTCATTTCTGAGGTATTTCTTCTCTTTCCCCTGGTATTTCATACACCTAGAAAATATTTCATGGGAACTCCAACAAATCCTCACCTGTTCTCTTGAACTAATCTTCTAACCGTCATACAGTGTTTCTGCCAATTGTTCCTCTTTTGATTCCATCTTCCCCTTACCCATGCCTTAAGTTATGAAGCGGCCCTATTGTCAGATGTGAAGATGCTGAGGTTTGTGTTAAAGGTGTGGAGTTTGGCTGCTCAGAAAGCCATCAGTCCTCAAGGTCAGAGCACGCCCGCAATTCGTGAAGAAGGGATGATGACCCTTGTCCCATCTCTGGGTGGCACACTATCACCTGGACACTGAAACAGCACTGCTTATGGACAGCGTTTTGAAACAAAATCTTGAAAATAGTTTCTGCAGTTTTTGCCTCTAATGCGCTCTCAGTTTGTGCTCCAAATATGCTGAGGTTGAGAACTCAGCATTCTCCTAACCTTTTCCTTTCTTCCGCGCCCCTGTGCCAGAAACAAATGAAATGAACACCAGTGCATTTCTTTCTCTGTGACCAAGGCCAGTGCATTTCAAGTTGGATCAGGGGATCCTCGAGGGGGTCACCCATGAGTTCCTTAGCCTGGTGGCTCATCTTTGGCTTTAATTAGGTACTTGGACTCCACATATTTTATAACAGTATTTTTTTAAAGGCTGATTTTTTTTAAAGCATCTCTTTTTAAATATCAGGGACAATAAAAACCAAGAGAAGGGTACATATTTTAGCAGAAAGAAACATACTAGCTAATTCTATTCAATCTTAAAGAGTGCAAAGCCACCCTCAGGCACAAATGTGAATGAGATGATGTTTGTCTCCAGTGTTCCCAGCCTCCTCCTTTTTAACCATTGAGCCCCTTCCTTGTGGAAACTATCAGAATCAGGAAAAAAAAAACAAATATAACTAAATTTTAGTTTAATAATTTTTTTCATTTTAAATTTATTTCTAATTATGAGTTGGTATATATAATTTTTCTTATTACTGAAGGAATTTCAGGCATCATTGAGGAGGATTAGAAAGAAGGGCAGAGAATTTAAAAATGTTCTTTCTGGCAGCCTTAAATATCACAATCTACCAGCTATTCCGACTTCAAGGCTGCTTCACCTAGTGGGGCTTTTTATAAGGATTTTCCTAATGTATTCCAAGAAACTAAGCAGAATGTTTTTTCTGTTCTGGTGTGGTGTGAAACCCATTTGCTTTGGAAAGTTTTTCACTCTGTGAATGTTTGCACTTTGAAAGACCATATTCTTAATTTGGACTGGAAACTGTGCCAAATATCTTGGCAACTTTACAAAAAATGACTTTAATGTTAAAGGAAAATCATACATTATGAAGGCTGTCATAATATGTTGCACTTATTAAGGGAAAAATGGAATCAATACGGCACTTTCTTGTTAACTTCAGAGTTCAAAATTAAAACACATTGTACACAAGAAATAAGTCTTTCTGAGCATATAACGTTCCTGCTGTTTATAGCTGCAGGGATAGAAACAATAAAATATTTGTTGTTATCTATAAGCAACAATCATAATAAGTAATTGTGCCTGGCCAGCATTGCTCAGCAGTTGAGCACCAACCTGTGAATCAGGAGGTCCTGATTCAATTCTGTCAGGGCACATGCCCAAGTTGTGGGCTCAGTCCCCAGTGGGGGGCATACAGGAGGCAGCTGATCAGTGATTCTTTCACATGTTTCTATGACTCTCTCCTCCCTTCCTCTCTGAATTCAATAAATATATATATTTTAAAAATAATAATTGTGATGATTTGATATTGTGAATTTATACAAAAGAAATAAGCAGTGGAAGATTTGTGCAGCTAAACAAAAATTGTACAATCTCTTAATATAGCTGAATGGACCTTTTGAATTTGAGGAGTGTTTAATAAAGGGGCTCATTTAAATATGGGCAGCAGTTAGAGAAATATCAAGGGATATGTCATCTCCTGGTGAAAATAACAATAGGACATTTACCCCCATATACATGTGGGGTGAAGGGACAGTGGTTCCTGAAATCTGGAGATGATAGACAATGGAGTGGACCATATAACAATAGTGGTGACCTTGACAGCCAACCTCATGCACCCTGCATGGAGGGAGTTGGAGGAACAAATAGCCCAACCTCTTGCACCTCCCTTCTTTCAATCTCTATGGTGGCTCAGCAGGAAGCTGGGGGTTAAGCAGTCTGTTACTACTCAGCCTCCTGGACATAGGGCAGACTGTGGAAAGCTGGAGAGGAGATCGGGAAGTGCAAGTGGAAGTTACTCAGCTCAAGATACAAGGTGGAGGATCAATAACTTGATTCAAAATGAAGAAGAGGGCAGAGCTGGGGGTGAGAGGAGAGCTAGGTTAGCATCAAATTAAACTTAGAGACCTGAGGTTTCAGCTTCCTTCATTTATTGTATTGGTGAGAATAATTTATTCATTCACCCATTAAATTTTGTACTTATTCATTCAAACATTCTTCAGTGTCCACTGTCAAACAGATGGTTATTGTCCTATGTGTAGTACACAGTATGAGCCCAGTCAGGTGGTATATTAAAAAAGGGCAAGTGGAAACATCTTTCTGGTGCATTTATTAATTTTAATTTACTTTCTGTTATCTACTATTTCTTTACTCCAAACTCTGAAGGCAGGGTCAAGGGGTCTTTTTACACTCTATTAATCAGACTGACAAGATTAACACCAGTCACATGTGGCCTTGAATTCACTTAGAAAGACCTGGGGCAGGAGTCCCCGTTGGCCAGCAGGGCAGCATCAGGTGTACTACCTCCTGAGGGCTCCTATGTCTCTGCAGAAGGCATGCTCAGTGACAAGAGTTTAAAACCATGATACCCTTCTCAGGTATTTATTGTTCACTTACAGTTTCCTCATTCCAGATTCAATTAACCAAACAGATGATTTTTTACCATGAGCAATGCCACCTAGTAACTCAGTTGATGTTACCTCTTTTATCAGGTTGCCAAGGGAACAGATCTAGAAAGTGAATTGAGTGTCAACTTCTAAGGAAGCAAGGGAAAAGATTTTGTTAACCCTTTGTCCACACATATTATGCCTATAATTAGTATTTGTTGCATCAAATGGAACCAGTCAGGCATGAAAACAGCATGGGACAGTAAGAGTTCTGAGCTGAGCTAGGTGTGACACAATGAAAGACAAATACAACTCCTGTTACAAAAAAAGAAAGTTCACATTTCATTTTGCACCCACAAAAGATTTTAGTGACCCAACAGAATCTTCCAAAAAGATGGTTCCTAATGATGTGATGAATTGTCATTGAAACTATTATTATATAGGGTGGGGAAAAATTAAGTTTATAATGGTATGTGTATTATTTCTTGTACTAGAGGCCTGGTGCACAAAATTTGTGCACGGGGGTGGGGGAGTGGTCCCTCAGCCCAGCCTGCACCTTCTCCAATCTTAGACCCCTCAAGGGATGTCCGACTGCCACCAGGATCAGGCCTAAATGGGCAGTTGGACATCCATCTCAAAATCCAGGACTGCTGGCTCCCAACTGCTCACCTGCCTGCCTTCCTGATTGCCCCCAACCGCTTCTGCCTGCCAGCCTGATCACCCCCTAACCACTCCCCTGCCAGCCTGATTGATGTTTAACTGCTCCTCTGACAGCCTATTTGCCCACAACTTCCCTCCTCTGCTGGCCTGGCTACCCCTAACTGCCCTCTTCTGCAGGCTTGATTGCCACCAACTGCCCTCCCTTGCAGGCCTGGCCCCTCCCTACTACCCTCTCCTGCAGGTCTGGTCACCCCTAACTGCCCTTCCTTGCAGACCTGGTCCCCCACAACTGCTCTTCCCTGCAGGCCCAGTCACCCCCAACTTCCTTCCTGTGCCAGCCTGGTCAACCCTAACTTCCCTCCCTTGCAGGCTTGATCACCCCCAACTGCCCTCCCTTGCAGGCCTGGTCCCTCCCAACTGCTCTTCCTGCTGGCCTGATCACTCACAACTGCCATTCCTTATAGGCCTGGTCCATCCCATCTGCCCTTCCCTGCTGGCCATGTTGTGGTGGCCTCTTGTGTCCACATGGGGGCAGCCATCTTGTGTGTTGGAATGATGGTCAATCTGCATATTTCTCTTTTATTAGATAGGATAGAGGCCTGGTGCATGGGTGGGGGCCAGCCGGTTTGCCCTGAAGGGTGTCCTAGATCAGGGTGGGGGTTCCCTTGAGGTATGGGACAGCCAGGGTGAGGGGCCTGTGGTGGTTTGCAGGCCAGCCACCCACCCCCTGCCCCATGACCCAAGCAGAGGCCCTGGTATCTGGGATTTATTTATCTTCTACAATTGAAACTTTGTAGTCTGGAGTGGAGGCCTAGGCTGGCTAGGGCTTTGGAAGCTTGGCTTCCTCCATCACCAGGGGCAACCCTAGCCTCTGCTCTCTTCAGCTCCGTGGCTACCACCATTTCTGTTGGGATTTATATATATTCTATAATTGAAACTTTGTAGTATTGAGTGGAGGCCTAGGCTGGCAAGGGAAGGCAGAAAGCTTGGCTTCCTCCATTGCCAGTGAAACCCAAGCCTCCCTCCTGCTCTCAGTGGCTCAGCCATCTTGGGTGGGGTTTATTTGCATATTTTCTCTTGATTGGCTTGTGGGTGTGGCTTGTAGACATGGTTTGTGGGCATAGCGGAGGTATGGTTAATTTGCATATTGCTCTTTTATTAGATAGGATTATTACTTATTAGTTATTAATTATTGTATTATTTTTCATACAAACAACAGTAATATTATTACTCTTGCCCTGCCTTATATAAAAAACAAAAAGCTGGATCTAGTTCTGTTTTCAGGTAGCCCATAGAATGAACTGATATCTTAATATTTAGGTTTCAAGGCTCAAAACAAGAAAAAGATGGTGTATTTTTTCTCTCATGAAAAATCTAGTAGTGTATCCATTCATATATGTGTTATTGAGACATATCTCATTGCTTATTTTGTGTCCTCCTATAGCATACTATCATGTTGTGCTATAATTTTTTATAAAAGAATATAAATACAATGAATGCTATAGTGGATTTAAACTTTGGGCAAAATTTTTCCTTATGGGACTAAATGTCTTCATTAAATGACATTAAAATTTAACTTCCTGAGAGCTGTATTTTTAAAAAAATAAAGCCAATCACTTATTTTTCCTTTTGAGGATGACAAAGATAACCCATTAGTTGGTAAATAATATGACAGCTTCTGAGTTGTACTATATATTTTTTTACAGTGAACCACTATGGAAAATATTTGCCAGGTTGCCCCTGACTTTTAGTGGACTTTTAATGTTATCTTCAAGGTCCCTGCAGAGCAATTCTCAAGACTAAACAATGAAATTGAATTCAGAGCATCCACTCCAAGGAAATTGCTTCCTTGAGATTCATTTAGGAAGTGATGCTGTACAAATTTCAACTAAACAAAGACACCACTACTTGGAGTTTATTAATTTACTGGACTCGTAATTCTATAACTTACATTTAATGGTGCCCTAAAATCCACAAAGTTATATTTTCTTGTTACTTTAATTACATTCCAATTTCTGGATATGAAACTTCAATTTTATAAACCACAATGTCTCAAAATACAACATAGTCTCTAAAATAAAAAATCTGGTTTTGAAACGTGACTGCTAGCTACAGACTGTAATCTTGAACAAGTTTCTTCTATATTCCTCAGTTAGTTCGTCTGGAAACTCAGATACATGATGGTTCCTATTTTATAGGGTTATGGTGAATGGCAGACAGTAAGTAATTGATATGTGTTTGCTAGTTTCAACTTGTTTGGAGTCAAATACGTAGTAACACTTGAACTCAGGTTGTCACTTTTCAGCTTGTGTTCTTTCCACCACTCCATACTGTGACTGTAATCTTCATTTAAAGTGGTGCCTCTTTTGCCTGTGTCGCACTTGCGCTGGCACTTGGAGGTAATGCTGCTTATAATTGTATAGTTCACCTCTAAAATGTGATCATCTTGGTTAAATGTATTAGATCATGACTGCTTGTTGAAGGTTTTCATTTGTAGATGCAAATGGTTTGGATAGTAATGGTTTTTAATTTTATCTTTATATATTTATAATAGAAATTTTAGTATGCCAAGTCATTAATTACTTAATAGTTATTCAAAATTATAGAAAAAAATATCACTGGGGGTTGAGAGCTAAGGCTTCCTTGATCTATGTGTAAATGTCTCACTTTGACACTGTTACAACTGTAAATTTCTTGATGTGGTTTGACTGCTTCCTGGTTACATAAAATGAAGATTCATTTTCACACCCATAGTATCATTTACCTTCACCAGGAGGTTTTAGGTAAAATATTGTACTTCTGTATGGTACTTTATGGAAGACATAATTTTCATGCCATTCACCTTCATTTATGGAAGACATATAAATATAGATCTAGGTTATGACCATGTGAGTGATAGCTCTGGTAGGTTGGAGGACGAAATCATTGGAAGAGAGATTGGATACATTCAGTTTGAGTTATGTGTGGGAACATGAGGTATACTAGTAGATGTTTAAGAAAAAATTAGATTTATGAGTCTGAAATTAAGAAGAAAGATTTGGACTGGAGCTATAGGTATTTTAGTAGCTTATGAGAAGGGTGTAGTTCAAACTGCAGTGGCTGAGATCTGTCAGGGAAATATAAAGAAAAAGTCTGTAGAGGGAAACTTGGAAAAGGCTAAAAGTTATGGGATATATGAAGAGGAGGCTGCAAAAGAAATGAGGGAAAAAAGCAGAGTCCAGAGAAAAGCCAAAGCAGACTGTTGTTCTGGAAACCAAGAGCCTGATTCTTTTGGCAAATATATATATACTTTAAACTAGAGGATTTATACATTAAAAAAAAAAAACAACCTCAAAACATACGTTTTTATTGATGTTTGGCGTGAGAGAAGAGAAACATCTATGGGAAAGAAACATTGATCGGCCGCCTCCTACACGCCCTGAAGATTGAGCCTACAACTTGGGCATGACTGGGAATGGAACTTGCTACCTCTCAGTGCACAGGATGATGCTCACCCAACTAAGCCATATCAGCCAGGGCTGGACAAATAATGTCTGAGCTATTACTTGGTGTGATATGTTGATATGTAACAATGAACACAGTGGGTAAACTTATTTGCTACTGGGGAAATGTAGATAAAGGTATAATAAATAAGTTCTATCATTTTGTTAAAAGATGAAAAGTGCAATAAAAATAATAAAGCAATGTGAGAAACATAGAATGAAGGGGTTGTGTTGCAATTTTAAATTGTGTAGTTTGGGTAGTCAGTGGTCAACAAACTGCGGCTCGTGAGCCACATGCAGCTCTTTGGCCTCTTGAGTGTGGCTCTTCCACAAAATACTACGGCCTGGGCGAGTCTATTTTGAAGAAGTGGTGTTAGAAGAAGTTTAAGTTTAAAAAATTTGGCTCTCAAAAAAAATTTCAATCGTTGTACTGTTGATATTTGGCTCTGTTGACTAATGAGTTTGCCGACCACTGGGGTAGGTAGACAAGAAGGTAGTGATCTCTGAGGAAAGACATGAAGGAGGTAAAGGGAAAAAGGTATATAACTAATTTCAGAAAGGATGCAGTGTTCCATGTGTTTCAGAAGGGTAAGGTAAGGAAGGTACTGATTGAAAAGTTTCCATTTTATTTTTGAAATTTGGAGTCAATCTGGACAAAAGCATGGGGAGAGGCAGAAGGAAAATTGCAATGGGTACATGACTGAATGTAAGGTGAGAAAAGACAGACAAAAAACATGGACTCTCTAACAGTATAATTATGAAGGGAAGGGAAACTCAACGTCGCATCCAGAGACATACATTAATAAAGATTTTTTTTCGTTTTATTATTAAATAGGGGAAACTTGAGAAAAATTATGGACTGGGAGGTGGGGGTGGGGCGAAAGCTAGCATAAAAGGGATTATAGGCCCAATTTGGCAGAAAGATGTGATTTTATAGGAGGAAATATCTGAGTACATGGGAACTGGGGGAGAGAGAATGGGATATAAATGGTAAAAGAGCTCTCCCACTGGCCCAAAAGTAAATGAAGAAATATGGAGTTGCTTATAAATAATTTAGTGTTGGGAGGAGGCAAACAAAGATTTTGTTTTCTCTGTGAAACAAGGAATTAGGCTATTTGTTAAAATGATAAAGTAGGTAATGAAGGAAGAAGGCCTGGGAAGATTTTATATAGCTACTATGGGACAAAGAATAGGGAAATGACTAGGACTGCAGAGCAATTTTGAAGGCTGGGATGAACCTGATTTCTATGAATTTTTCATGCCATTCACCTTCATGATTGTGCATTCTGTCTTTTCTCTAATACGCCTTATCAGTCTAGACATAGAAGAGGAATGAATAGACAGCCGAATTGATCCAGGCCTGAAGTTTCGCCTGGTGTGTGTGATAAATTGACTGAAAGAATGGGAGTTAATGGGTTTGGAGAGATTGTATTTGAAATGATACCTAGATTAGTCATAAAATAGAAAGGGAATAAATAGGGGTGGGCTGATGAATAGGGACCAGATGAAGACATGAAAGGCAAAAGAAAAGATGGAGTATGTGGGAGGTAACTGAAGATATATGAGGATGTGGTTCGATTTGACCTTGGAGTTCAATATTTCAAAAATGTGGCAGTTCTGAGCAATATAAAGCCCAGGATGTGGATGCCTGATGTGAACTGGAGGTGAGCAGCAAGTGGAACTGAGAAGGACAAAAAACTGTGAGACAAGACTATTGGACTAGTCAACTACATGGCAATTGAATTTACCCAGCATGATGGCAGGGATTGAAAGGGAAACTGTGAACAAGGTATACAATTATTGCTGAATTCTGTGAAAGACTGTCCTGAAGAAGAAAAGAGGAAGGCGAGAAATGAATCACAGGCATCCCCAAGAGAGACTTCACAATGTTTAGACATTCTGTGAGACTGAAGAAGATTGTGTAATACTCTCTCAGTGGGTATGGTGTATAGGTTCAGTATATGCCCTTTTAAGAATGAATTAAGCTTCAATTTATCATACTTACCAATTTATCATAACCTAACCCAATCTAAAATGATTCCTTAATTAATTGGGCTCTTGTTTCTTTCACTTATATATTTTGGGTAAGAGCAAATCACAAGAAAATAAATTATTATTAAGGATTAATAAAAATGTCATTTTATTGGTTATATATGGTTGAGAATATATTCATGCTAGTATTGCATATTTCCTACATTTATTTCTTTAAAACTGTACAATGAGTAATGACAAAAAATAAAATTTTCCCTAATTTTAATGGGACTTGCAGTTTTAAGAATAAGCAAAACAGAAACATAATGTTTTAATTTGGGCCAGTTTTAAAACAGGAGCATTAAAGGAATGGGAAATTTTATAATTCTATAGTTTCAATTTTTCATTGTTTTAAAATTTTTGAAGTTTTCAAAAACTTCAAGTTTTTGACTATGAACAATTAAAACAAATAGGTTGGTTTTAGTTAAAGGTGTATTTCCACTCTTCTCTGGCCAGGATATGCAAGGTACTGATACATTTATGCACTGTGATGAAGGCACTGGTTTAGTCTCTCTTTAAATATGGAGAATTTAATTGATTGTAGAGATGAAAGCTATTGATAATGATGTATACAAAATGTGATAAAAACTACTTGTGGAAATAATGAGAAAAATTGGCTCTAGTGTGCTTGCTGTACATGAGGTTCCTATAACTGCCCAATTCAATTATATTGTTTCTGTCTGATGCTTTGCCATTCTTTTTTTCTGTTTGACTTTTTCTTTACATTATCTGGCACCTTTTTTTCCCATTGAATAATTACATATTATGTACTAAGTACATAATAGGTACTTTTTGGTGCTATGAATTCATAGGGGAAATATATTTTTCATCTCTAACCTACATTTTATTGGGAGAAAATGAAGACAAAGAGATATCTAAGATAAGACAAATACAATTTCTGAATCAAAGTTAGTGCTGGGTTACTCAAGAGGTAGATTTTAGTGTATGTTTAGGGACTTAGCAAAATGAAGACAACCACCTCATTCATTCTCCCAGAAAAAGAAAATTTAGTTTTGATAACCTTTTCTAGAAATTTTACAATCAGAAAAAAAAAGTATCACGATTTTTAAAATATCCAGTACAGATGTAAAATTTGTCATTCAAGACAAGATTGAAATTTGAATGAGATATACAGGGGAAGTCTCCAAAGTTCCCTCTATGACACTGCATAAAAGTAGATGGAATGTCAATGTATTGTCAGGACAGATGTATGTGTTGAGAAATGAAGGAAGCCCTCCCACTTGAGAATGTCTCTCTCTGCCTCAGGACCTTCTTAAAAAGCTTTGAGGAAGAGATCAGCAAGAGAGGTCACTGACAGATAACCTCCATCAGCTTCCATTCAGGGTCTTCATTTATTGACACCATGAAACATATTTTAAAATATCTATACAATAAAAAAGCAGGTGCATTTTTGGGGGGGCGGGGGCACAGTGAGTTGCTATCAGTAGACTGGAGAGCAGCAATAATTCTAGGCAAAACTGAACCAGAGGGCTTCTCCATTTTCTTACTCTTCACCCACCTCACCCTCTATGCTACTCAGGCTTCCATTTTAGCCTTTTCTTAAAAAAACAAACAAATAAACAAACCTACAGAATATCATTGTTTTTCTTCAGAAAATAGGATTCCAAGACTATGTCATTCTAGTTAAGCAGATTGGTCATCTCAGTGATATTACTCATATGTTATATCTTTGCAAAGGATAAGCATTTGGAATTAGTTTGTCTTTTTCTGTTGAAAAATAAGCATGATCATAACAAGTGTTTTGGCACTTTTTGAGAATGTTTAAAATAACACATTGTGTTAATTTTAAGCTTTTTGAAAATGGCATTTGGTTTAACATTGAGAGTATAAAGTGCCCTCTTGCTAAATTATTTGAAAAATCTGGATCTGTTTTTAGACTGCTAATGTGGGAGCATCTATCTGTTATGATGGAATGCAACTCTCTGTGTATCCTTCACTTCTAGGGGTCATTCCCAACAACACTTTAACTGCATGATTGAGCTTACTTCTTCCCACCTATGATTTCAACAGTTATAGCATTGGTCACAGAGGAAAAATAACAGATTTCTCCTAAAGTCAATCTAAGGAGCTGTGATCATTGATTAGATAAGTTGTTTTAAAATTTTTTTTCCATTGATTAATTAAATATTATGTACTAAGTACATAATAGGTACTTTTTGGTGCTATGAATTCATAGGGGAAATATATTTTTCATCTCTAACCTACATTCCATTGGGAGAAAATGAAGACAAAGAGATACCTAAGATAAGTCAAATACAATTTCTGAATCAAAGTTAGTGCTGGGTTACTCAAGAGGTAGATTTTGTTGTGGCTCATGACCATTGGTGAAATCAATCAGCATGGTGCTTTGAGAGCACATTTCTTTGACACAAGTACATTGTTAAGGCCCCAGGAAGCATTGTCTGTAGCTTGTTCACAGCAATAGCTAAGTTTCCAGAAATTGTGTGATTTACATTTTTCTTTTCTTTTACTCTATCTAAAATAATAAAAGCCTAAGCAACCATTGCAACTGAATGGATGACTGAACAGGCTGCGTGGGGCAACTAGGCCAGCAGGGGGGTTAGTGAGGGACGACCAAACGACTGAGCAGCAGGCTGTGTGGGGTAACCAGGCCTGCGGAGGAGGGGAAAGGCTTTAGGGGAACCAGGTTGGTGGGAGAGGCAGTTAGAGGCAACCAGGCTGGCAGAGGTGCAGTAAGAGGCAATCAGGCTGGTGGGGGGAGGGCAGTTAGGGTTGACCAGGCCAACAGGGGTGCAGTTAGGGGCGATCAGGCAGGCAGGCAGGTGAGCAGTTTGTAACAGGGATGTCCACTGCTGATTTAGGCCCAATCCGAGGGTCGTGGATTGGTGGGGGTGCAGGCTGGGATGAGGGAACCCCTTCCCATGTATGATTTTCATGCACTAGGCCTCTAGTTTTATAATAAAGAAAAATTTAAAGACCGTCAGGAATGGTAGGATACTTCTCTATGAAATTTAGACATAATTTAATTTCAGTCCATATTAATAGCAGAAACACAGTTTAATGGGAATAAGAGCTATTTTTAAATATTTTATTGATTTTTCTTACAGAGAGGAAGGGAGACAGATAGAGAGTTAGAAACATTGATGAGAGAGAAACATTGATTAGCTGCCTCCTGCACAACCCCTACTGGGGATGTGCCCGCAACCAAGGTACATGCCCTTGACCAGAATCGAACCCAGGTCCTTTTAGTCCGCAGGCCAATGCTCTATCCACTGAGCCAAACTTGGTTTCAGCAAGAACTATTTTATGATATACTTTACTTGAGGCTGTAGACTATCCTCTTGTCAATATTTAAAATAGAACAGAATTTGTCTGAGACATCAACAGACCTCTGATGGGGATACTCAAAATGATCACAACTATAGTACAAAAATCACTTTGAAATCAGCCACTTGCCTCTGTGATTACTTGATAGAGATGCTTACTTACAAACTCTTTGCAGCCTAGATAAACAGATTTATCTAATCAATGATCACAGCTCCTTAGATGTGTTAAACTTCCTGCAAAAGAGTGTAAGGAGTAGCACTCCTGTGAGGTGGCTTAGGGCCCAGTGGTCGGCAAACTCATTAGTCAACAGAGCCAAATATCAACGTACAATGATTGAAATTTCTTTTGAGAGCCAAATTTTTTAAACTTAAACTTCTTCTAACGCCACTTCTTCCAAATAGACTCACCCAGGCCATGGTATTTTGTGGAAGAGCCACACTCAAGGGGCCAAAGAGCCACATGTGGCTCACGAGCTGCAGTTTGCCAACCACGGACTACAGTTTACTATAGAAAGAACTTCAAAGTTCACTCAGTCAGTCTTCTTGCTTTTGGACAAAGACAAATTATGGGAATGGTCATAGATATTATTTCTACTTTTCCTACTTTTGTGCACTTGTATTAATCCTCACTTCATGTGATCGCCCTTCTTTTCGAGATCAGGCTTTTTATAGTACATTCACTTAACATCTCCCTCACTTGTTGCTTTTTCTTTCTTTTTAGTTTGAAATAGCAAGGCTTGCTTATTTCAGATGATAGAGGCTTTGTTCTAAAAAAATGTTCCTGTTCAACCAGCAGCTCATATTTTATTATTTTCTTGATTATTTTCCATGGGGTTTGAGGGTTTTATTAAAAAACAACAACACCAAGTTAATTTTTATTAGGGAATCTCATTAAAGTTCTTCAGATGACTGTATGTTTGAGCTTACTTCTTCCCATCTATGATTTCAACAGTTACTATACCTTGAAGTTTTATAAAGAGGGGTACAGAAGTCTTGAAACAGGATACGTGAGTTTGAACCCCCAAACTATATGACTTCAAAATGTCACTTAATCTCTCTATGCCTCCCTTTCCTAGACTGTAAAACTAATGTGTTGCATATGATGGTCCCTTCTAGTTTTAACAGTGTTTATCCTATCTAATAAAAGAGAAATATGCAAATTTGACCATACTTTCACTACATCCACAAGTCACGCCCACAGCCAATCAGGAGAGATTATGCAAATAAACCCCAAACAAGATGGCTGCCACCACTGAGAGCCGGAGGAAGGCTTTATTTCCCCGGCAACAGAGGAAGCCAAGCTTTCCGACTGCCATTGCTGGCCTAGGCCTCCACTCAATGCTACAAAGTTTCAATTATAAAAGATACAGAAATGGTGGCAGCCACTGAGCTGGAGAGAACAGAAGCTTGGGTTTCCCTGGCAATGGAGGAAGCCAAGCTTTCCACCTGTTGTTGCCGGCCTAGGCCTCCACTCTAGGCTACAAAATTTCAAAAAGAAATGGCTGCCACCAGACAGCAAACAGAAGGCTTGGCTCTGCTCCAGGCTACAAAGTTTCAATTAATAAATTAATTGACATAAATTAATCCCAGATACGAGGCCCTACACTTGGGTCACTGGGGGGCATGGCCAGCCTGCAAACCAGTACAGGCCCCTCACCCAGGCTGCCTCTTACCCTGATCTGGGACACTCTTCAGGACAAACCAGCTGTCCCCCACCCATGCACCAGGCCTCTATCCTATCTAATAAAAGAGTAATTTTCAAATTGACCATCACTCCAACACACAAGAGGGCTGCCCTCATGTAGTCAAAGATCCTGCCCCCATGTGGACACAAGATGGCCACCACAAGATGGCCAGCAGGGGAGGGCTGTTATGAGGTTTAAGGCCTGCAAGGGAGGACAGTTTTAGGTGATCAGCCCAGCAGGGGAGGGCAGTTGGGAAGGATCAGGCCTGCAAGGGAGGGCAATTGGGAGTGATCAAGCCTCCAGGGGAGGGCAGTTAGGCGTGACCAGACAAGCAGAGGAGGAAAGTTGGGGGCAAACAGGTTGACAGGGGAGCAGTTAGATATCAATTAGGCTGGCAGGGTAGTGGCTAGCAGGTGATCAGGCTGGTAGGCAGAAGCAGTCAGGGGCAATCAGGGAGGCAGGCAGGTGAGCAATTTGGAGCCAGCAGTCCTGGATTCTGAGAAGGATGTCCGACTGCCCATTTAGGCCCAATCCCTAGTCAGACATCCCTTGAAGGGGTCCCAGATTGTAGAGGTTGCAGGCTGGGCTAAGGGACATCCCCCCCCCCCCAATGCACGAATTTAGTGCACCAGGCCTCTAGTCTATATATATATAAAAAGCCAGTGACTGGAATGCCATAATTGCCAGAACAACAGGCCCCTATGATGTCCACTGCAGGCAGCGAACTGTCCTGATTTGGGGGCATGGCTGGTGGCCAACCTCCCTCATACCTGCCCCCCCCAGGCCCTGCCTCCATGGGCCCCTACCATCCCTATAGGCCTGTAGCCCCTTCCTGGATAGCCCTGCTCCTGATTGCCCCTCCACCCCAATAGGGGATAGAGCCAGCTGGCCAATCTCCTGAAGCCCTTCCCCCTAGCTGTCCCCACCCCAGATGGGCCTCCACTACCCTGATCAGGGTCAGGGCTGGCCAGCCAATCACCTGTGGACCCTCCCTCTGGCCAGCTCTGCCTTCGATGGGCCCCCCTCACCCTGATCTGCCCCTCCACTCTGATCAGGGACAGGGCCAGCTGGCCAACCACCAATGGCCCCTATCCCAGGCCACTGGTACTGATTGGCCCCCCTTCCCATTTGGGGGTAGAGCCAGCCATCCCACTACCCACTACCCCATGGCTGGTTCCACCCCCAATCAGCCCCTCCATCCCAATGAGGGGTGGGGCCCACTTTGGGCTCCACCCCTCAGCCAGTCTGGCTCTTATCAGGCCCTCATTGGGGCAGGCTGGTGGCCAACCTCCCTCGTTTACTTCCCATCATTTCCTCCTCCTGACAGGTCTGGCCCCAATTCCCGATTGGGGTGGTCTGATCAGACACCACTCATGCATTAATTCTTGTACTGGGCCTCTAGTATATTATAATACTATTGCATATTATGGTAGTTGTTGATTAATATATCTTTCCTATTCCTAGATATTAATTCTCTGAGGGTAGGAGCTCTGACTCATTTATCTCACTAAATTAGGGCCTCACAATACCTGAGACAGAGTAATAAACTTTTGTCAAATGAATGAATGCCCTGAAAAAGGAATGACTCAGCAGTTAGATTCACTGGGAGTTAATGTAAATGTATTTCAACAGATCTCAGGATCAGAGCAGAGGGAAAACCTGGATTAGATTTAACAACAACTGCTTATGTTTTACAATTTGTAAATACGAAGCATAATTATATGGTATTTGTCAGGATGATTTGGGGTATAAGAAAAAGACACCCTGATTCAAGTTGGTTTAAAGAACAAGGGAATTGGTTATCTTATGTAGAAGAAAGTACAGAGACACAGCAAAATAGAATAGAGTAAAATAGGGCTCCAGCTTCATGTCTTCGTGATTCTTTTGGCTGGCCTTTTTTTTTTTCCTCATGTGGGCTTTGCCCTCAGAATGGCTTCCTTCATGATTGGCAGGTGGTGCCTTCAGCACTGGTGCACCTTGGTTCTGGAGTAGACTTCTCTTTCTACCATAGAGTTTTACATTCTTCTCTCAGTCTGATTGGTCTATCTTGGGTTGTGCATTATCCATGGCCTTCATGTTTGCCAAGAAATGCCATTTAATGATTTGCAATATGGTTGGATGATAGTGATTACTAATTAGGAGACCTTGAAGTTGTAGAGAATTAACTTGCCCAGCCAAACAGGGGCTGAGTGTGGGAAGTGTATAATGGTTAACAGCACCAATAATCCCCCCTGCCTGCATTCAGTTCCCATCTCTTCTCTTTCCCTGTTCTGTGAATTTAGGCCAAGTAACTAACTCAGTTTATTTATACTGAGTGTGGTAACAATACTTACTTCATAAGCACTGTGAGATTTAAGGTGAACTACTGAGAATATAAGTTAAGCACTATTGAAGTGTTAACTTTCACTTTTAAATTATTTAACCAAAACTGATGTTGTGTTAAAAATATAAAAGCAGGGAATAGGTTCAATGTTGGTAAACAATAATATTTATTACATAAGTTTTTTTTCTTTAGCAATTTTACTTTTAGGATTACCCAGTTATTTTTGAATGTCTATCACTATGTAATGATGAGTTTCAAATTTACACATGCTGTTGAATTTGTCTTCCATCCTTTTCAGCGACCTTATAACCATTGTTCTGAATTCTTTCTCTGACATATTGCTTGCCTCCATTTCATTTACTTCATTTTCTGGTGACTTCTGCTTTTCTTTTGTATGTAGACTGTTTCTTTGTCTCCCTATGATAGCTCCTCTCTGGATTTCTGGTTATGTAGTGCTCTCTCTCCAGTGTTGACTTTCCCTAGGCAATATCTGACCTGTGTTTAATTTACCAATTCCAGGTGGATATTAATTGATTCAGCTGTTCCTTCTCTCTGCTCTGTGAGAAGGCCCAGGTCTTGTCCTCATATTTGTGCCACTGTGTCCCCTTATGGACAGACTTTCTAAGTGCCCACAATCAGAGAAGCTGGAGTCTTAGTGTTACTGAGTTTGTAGCTGAGGCAGTTCATCCCTGGAAGTTGTGGTTGTAGGGTCCTGGGAGGTATCTGAGGTCCCTGGTTGTAGGTAAGGTTGGACTTCAAATCTCTGCCACTCTCTCCTTCAAGATGGTGTGGTGTCCGAGAGAGATTTTAGCAGCAGTAGATGCTGCCTGGCCAGGGGAGCCTGGTCCATCCATCCCCAACAATTCCTTGGAATATAGTTGTTCCTCATTCACAAATATAGATACTCCTCATACATCCACACAATCTCCTTTTGTTCTTTCACTCACACACTATCTTGCAGCTTGCCGTTCCATTGACAGCCATCTTGGATCTCCTGAGTTTCAAATTTAAATGGAAGAGTAATAATGTGGAAAAGCAAGTGCTTAACTGCCTATTAATCATGTCTAGAAAGTAAGAAAGAATATCTGCCTTTTTATTCCAAGAGTGTGTATTCTGACAATCTTGTGGTCATTTAACCAATTTTAGACAAACTACCTCACAATAATTTAGACCAATGTGTTTTTAGCATATTCTTAAACACCATCTACTTTACCCTTTCATGTTGAAAATAAGAAAATTTAGACCACAATGAATTAAGTGTACTTGCCCAAGATTCCAGTTTGTAGCAGGACTGGTTTTAGAGTTAAAGGTTTTAAACTTCACTTATGGGTTGGTTTTTCTCATCTATATAATGTTCCTCTTGACTAGACCCACAAACCTAAACAATGAAACAGAGATATGTTCCTTTTACTAAAAATTAGTATCTGTACTAGAGTTTTCTCAAATTTGTAGTATAAAACTATGTACATAGTTGGCCTCAACAAATCAATGTCTTCAAAACAACTTGACCATAAGCTGCATAAGGGGTCCTTACAGTTAATATCATGCCACACACTAGTACACAGGATTAAAAGAGACGGGCTACTGGGTATGGTTTTTTTTTTAAGTCATATTTCCAAGGAAGTTGTTTGCAAATACTAGCTTGAATTTTTAGATGTATGTAATGACTTAGAATGCCAAGTATATTTTCTAAAGAAAGCTATATTAATGTTCATAAAGAGAAGGAAAATGCACATCCAGAACACATTAAAATTCCTAAATATTAGATACTGAAAATATTGTCAGCGTTCAAGGATGGGGGAGTAAACTACAGTTTTCTAAATTTTACAATATAATTTGAAAAAGAAAATCAGGCTCAAAGAGGTCACATGATGCAATTCAAGGACAATTAATAAGAAAGTCAAGGGCAATTAATAAGAAGCTCAGTACTTTGATTCTCTCTCCTAAAGCTGCCTTTTAAATCGGTTGCTGACACTTTATTGCCTTACCAACATGTCTTCTAGGAATCACAAACCACACATACACACATTGTGTGTTGCTTTATAGTCCCTCTCTGATGTTCACTGGAAGCCATTTTAGAGTTCCTACAGGACACCTTTTTGTTCCAGTTGTTCCTCAGATGGTAGTTCACTTTTTCGTGCTGAAGGATGCTATTAAGAAAATTCGTGAGTTGAGACACTAGAAATGGTCCTTTGTTTGATGCATAATTAAACAGAGATATAAGATCCAGTAAGTGTTAATGAGCAGTGATATATTTCAAAATCTATTTTAGAGATTGCAGGCATCTCAAATGCAAGAAATTTGACCTTTTATATACTCCTCATTTCACAGGTTTTGCACTATTTGTTTTCATGTTGTTATTCTTTGCTTTCATGTTATTATTCATTAAAGAAGATTTTGTGTGACTAGCTTGTCACGTTGCCATCACTCCAGTAAAAACAGACCATACAGTATTATCTTCACACCTTTCTTCATGCTTTCCTTTGATCCTAAAGTTTTATTACAGACAAAATAAGCATATGAAAGTAAATAAACATTAAGAAAAAGGAGAGAAAAAGAACATATTTTACATTTCTCATCTTGATAACCAAGGATATTGAAAATCCCTTTTGTGTATTTTGATTTTCTTGTTAACCTGGATCTTGGGTGAGGATTCTAAAACTTACCAATTCATACTTTCTGGCAAAATGTTCAAATGAAACTAAAATTTTGATATTGCTTCAGTGTGCCTTTTTGAGTTATCGAAGGTCTAAATTTTAAAAGCACTTTTCTTAGGGTTGTTAAATTGTCATTCTTATCTGAGCAGATATAAAAAGTCATTAATAAAACAAAAAAGTATTTAAAAGTGCAGAGTTTTTAACTGACAATAAAATAAAGATAATAAAAGTGTTGACTAAATGTTATATAATATTTGGGGGTTAAAATGATTGATGTAGTAATATTCTGCTGAAATTTAAATTGCATAAAAATAAAGATGACTAAATCAAGGGTGATTTAAAAGACTAATTTATAAAATAGTGCAACAATAAGGAAATTAATTAGATGAACTTGTACAATTTTATTAGCTCAGGGATATCATTAATTTTGATACAGAATATTTAAGTAAATATTGGGCTGGTTAATGATATGAATCAATAATCTCAATAACCTTTCACTTACATGAAAACAGAATAATCACAAAAATACATTTTTGAGATACAATTAGTAGATATAGTCTATTTTATTTTATTATTTTTATCCTCAACTTGAAGATAAGTTTATTGATTTAGAGAAAGAGAGAAACAAACATTGATATGAGAGAGACATTGATTAGTTGTCTTCCATATGTGTGCCAACAGGGGATGGACCTGCAACCTAGGTATGTGCTCTGACCAGGAATTGAACCCACAACTTTTTGGTGCACAGGATGATGCTCCTACCAACTAAGCTATCCATCCAAGATGTTATAGTCTATTTAAAAAATTAGCAGCAAACTAGGTCATCAGGATATATATAGGTACCTTACATTCTTTTTGACCATTTCCTTACAAAAGAATATGCCAAATCTCTATATGTTATGTGCTATTTTTTTAAACTGGTACAATTTAAAATCATATGGTAACTCATACACTGACATTCACATTAATCTTCCATCTAAAATGAAATCAATAATCTTAAAAAAAACCCAGTATGTATTTAATGGGAAATATACACTGAGTGGCCAAATTATTATGATCTCTGAATGCATAATAATCTGGTCACTCAGTGTATATCCTATGTAATAAAAGACTAATATGCAAATTGTCCCCTCTACCAGGAGTTCAACCAGCAGGCCGGCGGGCCACAACCGCTCATGTCCCCTCCCACGGGCCAGGCTGGCCTGACCCCACCATGCACAAATTCATGCACCAGGCCTAAATACTGAGTGGCCATATTATTATGCTTTCAGAGATCATAATAATCTAGCCACTCAGTATATATTTTTAATTAATCGAACTATATGATTAATTAAAATTAGTTTTTTTCAAGAGCATTACATTTTTGGTTTTGACAATTTAAAGTTAATCTATAAATACGTCATTTTCATTTTAATCTGAAAATTATATTATGCATGTGATTTTTAAATAAAATTGAAAATAGTTGCATTTATTATTTTAATGAAGTACAAAATAAGAGTTTCTATATATTCTTATATATTTAATCATGTCTACAATGCAAAGCCAGGTGTTTTCCTGCATTTTAGTGAACCATTAAAAATGCTAATAATTTCCTTCATAGAATAGAATAAATACATCAGTTTATTCTACTATAAAGTTGATATTTTTTAATATTCAGAAACAGGTGTTAAAGAAAAGAGAGCCAAGATTCTTACAGAATTTTGTAATTTATTTCTGTGTGGTCAAAGCTTGATATACATTGATTAATGTAGTAGGGTTTCCTTTTTCAGTGTGGGCAAAATACAGGTTCATCTTGATGGCTTTGCATACATATTACTGCCATATGGTCTTTTCATAATAGTTACTTCATAATTTATTTATAACCAAATTTAAGCACATTGAAAATATTTTAATAGTGCATAAATGGGCAGTAGATATGAAGAAATTAAACTTCCATGGGTTCTGTGCTGTGACCTTGCTCTCCCCATTAGGATTTAAGTAAGAACTTTATGATTAAATTTACCAAAAGATCAATGGGATATATTAACGGGTATTCTTTACTTGCCTTGTAAACTCATAGTGAAGATTAAAAATTTCAATGTATGGAGTATTTGCTTAAATTTTTTATTCTTCCTTTCTCTGAAAGAGAGCAAATTTAGAGGTGTTGTAGAACTACAGTTGAATGTTGCTATGTTTTGAACTATGTATAGTCTTGTTCCTTAATAAAATAATTATAGTGGAAATACGGACTTGAACTGTATTCTGTAGTTATTGTTGCTCATGAACTCAAATGAAGAAAAAATCTAGACTGACTGAAATCATACTTACCTGGGAGCCCATCTTCATTCATTTAACAAATATTTCGTGAATGCCTATCACATTCTTTGTACTGTTTAAGGTGCTAGTGATACAAACATGAGTAAGAGGTATTCCTTTTCTCAAGGACTTCACGTACAGTGGGTGACATTTATAATTGCAGGGTAAAGGCAGGGATAGTATCTTGGGAGCACCCTGGAGTGGCAGTTTTCCCAATGGATCTGGTAGGAGTAGTCTGACAAGTATGCTAAGATGCACTTATATATCAATTATATATTGAAATATAAAAATAAATGTAAAAGTAGAAGAATTTTAGGTAGAAGAAATTGCTGGAGGAGAGGGAAAAAAGAAAGAACATACTGTGGGACACTATAAGCAACTCAGTATTGTTTAAACAAAATGTGAGTTGATACACTATGCAACTCTATTAAAATACATAAAATGAGTTAGGGCAGGAAGATGGTCTGAACGGGAAAGAGGTAAGGCTAGAGAGGCAGGCAGGGGTCAGAGCATGTGGGACAAAGACACGTGCTCTTACATGAGGTGGGCAGATCACCAATATCATTTTATTGCTTATTATTTATTTATTTTTTCCTGTGTCACAATATCATTCTTTGAGAATCTATGAAGATTTTTAGTTTGGCCATACATAATTCCCATGGCTGGCCCCAGACTCTACTTCATACTTAATTTTGCTGACAGATGAGAAATATTCTTAAACCTGAGAATAATACTATCTATGTTCCCTTCGCCAAGTAGGTTTTGTATTCTGCAAAGTAGGTATTTACATTTCTCATCAACCAGGAGAACAACTATGTGGGGAGCAGTATGAAAGGGCCCCTCCTCACTTCTGGTTCATTGGGGGTTTTATGTTATCACAACTGACAAGACAAATTGTGACATTTACTATGTGTGATTATTGGACATAAAATGTTTTTTTCAAAAAGGAAAAGTAATCCATCAAACCCATGGAAAACATGCTAGCAAGTTAAGCCAGGTAAATTGGATTTACAATGCCTTGGGAGTATACATTTCTCAAATGCAGGACCGATAAACATTTGAAATGATATCGGTAAATGTTCAGGGACAGCCGTATCAAACTTTTAAAGATTTCATTTTCACTGTGGAAATAGTCTTCAGTCATTCTTGTAATATAGAGCACAGAATTCCTCAGTATATCATCTTAACATGGAATAGAAAATGAAATTCCAATCACATATGTCATTTCTTATTTTCTGGAATGGTCTTTGAAATTCTTGAGGATAAGTTAAAGTGATGGCTTCCTCTTGGATTCTTACACTGTTGGGCAGCTCATTCAGAAACAGACTGAAATAAAACACAGTTCACAGAGTTGAATTAATATTTTAGAGGGAAATACATTCTGTGTTTAATGCTCTTTATTATACTAGCTTGTATCCTAAAAAGGAATTTCAAAATAATCTTAAAATTCTGGCATAATATACTGTAATCATGGCCACTAAACTGATATTTTAACCTGTCACTAATAGTATGCTGTTTTTCCTCTATTTTTATATTTAATTATATTTATCTCTATTATACTTGGCATTATCTGGTGATTATAAAGTGCACTATGATTTTGAAGTATAACTGTCCACTGAAAGGCTGATAAGTTTGGGTTTAAACTGAGATAAAGCATAGGCTATTTAGACATCCCAGGTGATACAGATCAGGAGCTTGCCTCTGACTTAGATCCCTTTTTTATACAATCATGCCTACCAGGCTCCCCTTAATGGGAATCAGTGTGTGAGCTCACAATGAAAGCAAAAAATCCTATGTAATGAAAAATAGTTTTAACATTTAAAAAATTAAATTCCATATTTAACTCATGTGATACAAAGACCGCTTACATTACCCTGTATGCTGCCATAATCAACAGTTTTTTATTGATCTTCTTTTAGAGAAATCTACAGGTAGGAATCTTTGTCTCATGTCTTCCTGTTTTGAAATGCATATGTCTGTCTGTCTTATCTACATCTATGTATCCATCAAACATTTACAGAGAATATATAGGAGAAAGACATACCCATGAAGCTTGTAGCAGTGGGCACCAAGAATACAGTGCCTTTTGGAAAAATTTCCTAATTCTCTTAAATATGGCTAGGTAAATGATAGATGTTAATATTTTATTAATTTGTGTTCAGTATAAGAATTTTAAAATAGGAATAAGTGATATATTAATTCTTCTATTACTTAACTGATAAGGTATAAGGCCTGTGTCAGGTATATACCTTACTGCCATGTTTGGAGATTCACTAGGTGCATTCACAGGTCTTAGAACAAGGTCTACTCACAATGAGGATTTATTGAAGTGCAAGGATGCAAAGCACAAGGAACAGACACATGGGATGAAGTCTGCAGGAAACCATACCCAAGCTTACGGGAGTCCTATCTCAGTAGTCTCAGATGACATGCCTAATTCCTTCAGCAACCAATTGTGACAACATAGCTCTCAGGAAAGCTCACGAGAGATTCAGTGACTAAGATTTTTATTGGAGGCTAGTCATGTTGTCCACTCTGTCTGGCATGTACTAAAGTTGGAGAGTCTCAGAAGGAAAGCAGGAGCTCAGTATTACCTACCTTATTTATACACAATGTAGGCATTTTTATCCATTGTGGCAATGGTAGGGACACTTTTCAAATCCAGGTTTCCATCAGCCCCTGCCAAATTTCCAAGAAGTTTTTAGGGATAGCAGTCTCAGGATGGCTAGGAACTCTTTCTGCACAGGAACAAAGTATATTAAACTATTCAGATTCTTGTGTGGGTAATAAAACTTACCCTGCTCCACCCCCTTGAGTATTAATGTACTTTAGCAGTTGAATTTACACACTATTTGGGAGCAGTTAACTTCAGGTTGTATTTTTTTTTAGGTCAACTAAACATCTGCTGTCTATAAATTTTAGATTACTCCAAAATAAATGAGCTTTTATTTCATTGCAACAGAGAATATTTAAGATGTTTCTGTAAATCTCATCCATTTTGGACAATTTTTTAAAACTTGCATTTCAGAAGATGAAGTTTTCTGACCTTATTTTCCAACCTAGGAGAAAACACAAATTGAGGTATATGCAGGTCCATGTAGTGCTTATGTCTTCCTGCATTTGGGGGTAAGGAAAGGGAAGAAATACATATGTTTATCATTTACTGATGCTAGGTTATTGATACTTGATCTTCCTCAATTCATTCTTGCTACTTGCAGAGGGTGATTTTATTTTTTATTTATTTTTAATATATTTTATTGATTTTTTTTTACAGAGAGGAAGGGAGAGGGATAGAAAGCCAGAAACATCGATGAGAGAGAAACATTGATCAGCCGCCTCCTGCACACTCCCCATTGGTGATGTGGCCGCAACCAAGGTACATGCCCTTGACCGGAATTGAACCTCAATGCTGTATCCACTTAGCCAAACTGGTTTTGGCCTAGGGTGATAATTTTAAAAAACAAATCTGATAATGTCACATTTCCCCTGAAACACTTTGATAGTAACAATTGCTCTGATTTTCAGCCTCTCACACCTCTCCATGCTCCTATCACTGTTTGCATATTTTAGTCCACCTGCCTGGAATTATCTTTGTTCCCTCATCCTTCTATTTTTTTTGGTTGTTTATTTTTTAGTCTAGTTCAGCTTCCAGCCCATATATCACTTCCTTAATATTCCTCACTTCTAGGATGGGTCCCATTCTAAGAGATAGGATCATAGAGCATAATGCACTCTTCTTCCCTAGAGTTTGTCACAGTTGAAAATGGACATTTCCTGACATAGTTTTGATTGATCTCTGTCTTCCCTATTTCCAAATATTAGACTGAAGTTTCTTCTGTGTCCTTAGTGTGTAGCAGAATTCCAGGCCTATAGTAAATAATGTTTGTTACCTGAACACTGTAGGAAAGTTTTATTTCTTCATGGCCTCAGATCATCAGAATTGAGGTAAGGATCTAACTTCTGCGTTTGGAGTTTGGGGTATTACAGAATGGCAAGTAAGCCATACTTTTTTTAAAAAGTATCCTATATAATAAAAGGGTAATATGTAAATTGACCCTAATGGTGGAATGACTGGGAAAAACTGGTTGCTGTAATGGCTTCGGACCACCAGGGAGAAGATGCTCAAAGCAGGAACTGCCCCATGGTGGTCAGTGCGTTTCCACAGGGGGAAATCCGCTGCCTCCTCAGTGCTAAGTATGTCCGACTGACAGGTAAGCTGTCAGTCGGTCATCCCCGAGGGTTCCTGGGCTGCCATAGGGATGGATGTCTGACTGCCAGCTTAGTCCCAATCCCCTGGGGAGTGGGCCTAAACTGGCAGTTGCACATGCTCCAATGACTCCCAGGCTGAGGGATCTCCCCCTCCCACCCGAGTGCACGAATTTTTGTGCACTGGGTCTCTAGTTTAAAATAAAAACTGTGGCATGTTTATATCATTAATATAGAGGGGTGTTGTACTCACCTTGCAGAGGAAGGGTTAATTTCCACTCAAAATTTGGTTTGGATATTGAGACTAATAATGCTACACATGCATGAAGAGAGTTTGAAATGCTTATTTCTCATAATGAAGAGAACATATTAATCATATCTATAATAGTAAGATATATGCCAGCAACTGACTGGATAAAGTCAATAATTTGCCATATATTTATAACCTTAATTGGCAAGACCATAATGTTATGGTTATAATAATCCACCATGAGGTGCCATTCATTTTTCTAGTTTTATGAAAAGGCCAGATTTGGCTATTAACAAAGGAACAGTGGCCATTATCATAGATTTTATATAAATTCTGGAAGGGGAAGATCCATGAAGTCCTTTTATTTATTTATTTTTTTAAGAAAATTGCAACTGCCAGACTTAATTTAATTTCAGTTTATTGGTCTTTGTTTCAGACTGTCCATATCTGCTTTAGGATATTTTAGGGCAATAGTGACCGTGACTATGGGAAATTTAGACAAGGCAATATTTCTGTTGGTTTGGGTGAGGCATATCTATATGTCTCTAGTTTTTATTTTATAACTTTCCTAAAAGTGTAGAAATTACTTTGTTTAAATTGAGGGGGATTCTGTAGTTTAAATGTAATTTGAGTCCCAGTATGGACGTAGATTATGATAGTTTGGCAAATGATGCATTCCAAAGATATTACACTTAAGAACCTATACAGTTGAGGTACAAAAGGCAATCACTTCTCTTTTCTCTTTTTGTTATATAAATTTTTAAAGTACAAGTTAGATTTCCAATTGAATCAAAGTTGGGGCTCTTTTTCAGTTTTTGTTTGTTTGTTTGTTTGTTTTTACCTCCCATGCCAGTTTTTCTTTGTCATTGTTGTTTTTGTTGCTGTTATATATACCTCAGTGGGAAGGAGGTGCTTGCTTATAGGATCATAAATTTGCTGTTCATATTTATGCTTCTCCTTTCAGAGGGCCTCAAACCAATATCTTAAAGATAAGAGTTCTCCTCTATGTCAATGGTTGCTTTATAGGGTTTAAGGAATCCAGGTTAATGTGGGGTTTGAATTAATTCTTTGGCTGTCTCATGGGTTGGGGGTTCGGGGGAATGAAAGGGGTATATATATTTTCCTCTATAATCCTAAGGGTAAAGCTCTTTGTTGATGATGGAGGTATAGGCAGCAGCTGCAAAGGCATTTTATAATGTCCTAGTAAGCCATCTACTTTTAGGTGTGACTCAGCATGCCACGTAGTAACTGCTTTCCTCCACCCAACAGACCACTCAGTGGGCCTATAGGTTGCACAGGTATCAGTCTTTCTCCTGACCACTCTATAGAAAAGGTCAATCCCTGGTTGATGGTGGAATCAAGACTACACAGACAGGTCCAGGATAAGATATATGATCCAGGGCCCCTTTAAGGAGGGCCCCAATCCATATTCCTGTCCCTACATGCCAAATGATGAAACATCTGACATAGGTCATGTAAATCTGTAACAAAAGCTTAAGAGGACTAAGCAAATATAGCACAAAGTAGCACAGCTGAGAGCACAGTCTAGCCAGCAGGCAGCGTAACTCAAAGGGCATGCTCTTCAACAGACAGCAGAGCCAGTTAGCAAGAGAAGAAAGATTCCCAGCAGTCTGGCAATTCTCGAAACAGGCTTGCCACACCCATTGTTATGGTCACCCTGCAGAGGAGAGATGGATTCCCCCACCCAAAAGTTGCTTCAGATGTCAGGACTGGTGACACCATACATACAATGAAAGGGTATGAAAAGGCTTATTACTTACATATAATGAGGCTTCCTGGAGAGAGCAAACAAATCCCTAAGCAGGTCCCAAAATGAGTTGAGAGGGCTGTGAAAGGAGACTGGGTTGGGATTTTATTGTGGTTAAGGGGGAGCTTGGATGTTCCTGGGTGCCTGGGTCAGTGATAGAATGTTTTGAATTTCCTGATGTCTCTGGAAGAGAGAGCATCTGAGTTTTCTTATCAGCTTGCTCAGTTCTGGGGCAGAAGGGACCAGGGGAAAGTTCTAAATCTGCCTTTGCAATCAAATGTGAAAAATGGATTCTCAGACTCTGTATTATAAGAGGATGGAAAAAAAGCTGCATGTATTTTTCTGTGGGGACTATTTTGGTGTTTGGGGTATGTCTGTTATAGAAAATGTTGGGCGTCTCATTTTTATGGAAATAATCTTTTTACTTGTGTTAAAAACCATGCTTAAGATAACCTTTCTTGCTTTCTTTTTTAATCATTAAATTTTATATTATCTGATATAAAGATTAATATAACACTGATTTGCTAAGCCTATTACTAGTATTGCAGCCTTTAATTATTATTCCATGAGTATAGTTCAAAATCATAAATTCTATCTGAACTTCACTGTGTTCTCATACAGAATTCATTTAGGAAGTCAGTCAACCAGAATGAGCATGAGAAAATGAGCTTCTCATTTTGGACAGTCATTACAGTTTATGACTGATTTATGACCACATGTGTAGGTGATTCTTACAAAGTTCCAGTGTAAAGCTCAACTAGTGGGTTCGTTTATGAGAGTTTTCACAAGTATTCTCTTCTTCAATAGGTGCATGAGCGTGAGGTCAGCTCTGGCCTTGTAGTTTGAAGTTGTGGTTTGGCATCATTTTCCCAGAAGTTGTCTTTTGGCCTAGATCTTCTACTATACTACATTTAACTATACTTATTTTTTTAATTTGTCTGGCACAAAGAGGAAGTAGATTCAAGGGAGGTGGGAATTCTTTTTTTTTGGTTTGGTTTATTGATATATCCTCAATGCCTAGAACAATGCAATAATAATTACTGAATAAATATTTGTAATTGAGTTCATTGACAAGAATCACTTTTTATCTCTTTTATAATGCAAAAATACTAATTATAACTTTCACATTTATAAATGTAAGTTTCAGAATCTTGGTGTTCATCAAACAAAACATACCATTGATTGTTTAAATTTATTAAGATAAGTGATTAGAAAAGCAATCCACTAGAAACTTTAGAAGGGATCATAGATAAAGCAATTTGCTCAGCTTATAGAAGTATACATATTAATTATGTTTATTTGGCACATTTGATTTTAGGTATATAGAAGTCTCATAAGAGCCCAACAACAGGATCTATATTATAGTCAGTCTTCAGGAAAACTAGATATGTAAGATTCTTATTTTAGAACTAGTGGCCAAGTGCACGAAATTTGTGCATATTAAAAGAGGATTAATTAGAGGAAATGTTTTAATATTGCTATTTGCCATTTCTTTATACTAGAAGTGTCAAAGATGAAAGAAAATTAGTAAAATTTGAACTCTCCCTCCTATCAGAGCCTGGAGTGCACTGCAGGGTCCAGAATCAAGTCCCTGCATACCTGTGGCACCTCAAAATTGTGCGACATCCAGACCCAGCTGGCCCCACCCTTGTCAAGCCCCACTGGGTATGGGGGCACAGCCTCAGGTCCCCCGTCAAGTTCCACTGGGCAGGGGCTGCACCCTGATATCCCCGGTCAAACCCCACTGGGCGGGGAGCACAGCCTGAGGTCCCCTAGCCTAGGGCCAGGATGGGAGTGTGTGGTCTCAGGTACCCTGGCCTGGTGCCAGGGCAGGGGTGTGTGGTCTGAGGTCCCCTGTCAAGCCCTGCTGGGTGGGGGGGCAGGGACTGAGAGGAGGGGGCCAAATGGGAAAAATTGGGGGACATATGTAATACTATCAACAATAATATATATGGAAAAGAGCAAAATTGAAGAGATTAAATTTGGCTTAAAACAAAGAGACAAGGAATAGGTTAGTTATGCTCTGGCAAATCAGACTAATGTTCTTTGTTTTCTGTTGGGTCTGTGATGGAATTCATTTCTAGGGCAATTTTACTGTTTGCACTTTGCAGCTGAACATTTCAATATCATATATATATACATATATATATATGTATATATATATCCTATATAATAAAAGAGAAACATGCAAATGTGACTGTACCTTTGCTATGCTACCAGCCAATCAGGAGTGGGAGGCGGGGCTGAGCGGCACAGCTATGCCCCCAGCCTCCCATGTGCCACGGGGGAGGAAACTGCTGTAGCAACAACCCTGAGTGACCTCAATAACTTTCAGTTTCAAGAGGGAAAGAGGGAGATGTAAAAGTACAGGCAGTGCGCTTTGGCAGAGGCACAGGAAGAGGCGCCTAAGGGGTCCCGGGTCTGTGGGGGAGCATCTCTGGGCACCGCAGGGAAGGTGAGAGAACGGGAGCCAGGGAGCTGGGGAGGTACTGCGTGCATAGCAGTGCCCTCCAAAGGGCAGCCTTCACAGGGAGAGATAGACACTCGGCTGAATGTCCAGAAGGCGAGAGACCCCCCCTGCCCTCCTCCGAGTCCTGCCAATCTCCGTGGTCAAGGTTGGGTGCACCTGGGTTTTAGAAATGTATGTAGGTGTGAGGCGCACAGAGAAAGCGGCAGTTGGAATCCATGCCCCCAGTGCAGCACCCACGACAGGGTTAGCTGCTGGCCTCAGGAACATGCCGAGACCCTGGTGTCTGCTGCCGTGTGTGGCCCAAGGGCACCTACATGCCCCCTAGCCTGGTTCCCACGACAGAGCTGACTGCTGGCCTCTGGAGACAGGGAAGTTTCTGCCTCATCCCCAGCAGCTTGCAAGCAGCACTTCGGGTCCATGCCCCTAGCCTGACACCCACCATAGGGCTGGCTGCTGGACTCTGGAGCATGCGGAGACTCTGGTGGCCGCTGCCGTGTGTGGCTCAGGGGTCCCTGCATGTCCCCCAGCCCGGCACCCATGACAGGACTGACTGCTGGCCTTCAGAGACAAGGATGTTCCTGCCCCACCTCCAGCCACTTGTGCGTGCTCTGGCGTAACATCAATCAGCTGCCTCGTGTACACGCCCCACTGGGGATGTGCCTCCAACCAAGGTATATGCCCTTAACAGGAATCAATCCTGGGACCCTTTAGTCTGCAGGCCCTCTATTTATCCACTGAGCCAAACCATTCCAGCGTAAACACCTTTTCTGACCACTCATTGGCTAAGCTCCTGTATGCCGCCACTTGCAGTGTTCTTGGTAACTTGGGTTATAAGAATCCAAGAAGGTGATCTAGGTTTTTCCACCACATTCCTGGAGGAAAAAACAAAGGTCTGCTGCTGGAGGGGCTAAGAAGTGTCATATCCTGCCCTAGCTGCTTTGGCTCAGTGGTAGAACCTCGGCCTGCTGACTGCAGGTTCGATTCTGATCAAGAGCATGTACCTAGGTTACAGGCTTCTCCTTGGTTGGGGACCAGGTCAGGGCTCATGCAGGAGACAACCAATCAAAGTGTCCCTGTGATGTTTCTCTCTCTCTCCCTCTCTCTTCCACACTCTATAAAAATCAATGGAAACATATCCTTAGGTGAGGATAAAAAAGAAAGAAAGAAAGAAATGTCATATCCTATGAAAGACATCTTGAAAATACCTAAAGAAAGTTGTCATTTTTTTCACAGTGAAGGGACTAGAGTCTATGTTGATGAAAACACCTTGTTGGCTGCAGTGGCTGGCAGTGGCTGCAGCAGCAGGGTAATGGGGCTGGCGCTGTCCCTTGATCAGCCCAGTCACCTCCCACAGAGGGTGGCCAGACTGATGGGGAGCATGCCTCAGTAGGACATCTCCTGAGGGCTCCCAGTCTGTGAGAGAGGGCAGGCTGGGCTGAGGAAACCCCGCACCGTGCACAAATTTAGTCTCTGGTACTTCTATTATAGAGAAAGAGCAAATAGCAATATTAAATTATTTCCTCTAATTAATACCTTTTTAATGTGCATGAATTTTGTGCACTGGGCCACTATTATATATATAAAAGCCTAAGCGACCAGCTGACTGGCCAATAGCTCTGATGCTCACTGACCACCAAGGGGCAGATCCTCAACACAGGAGCAAAAACCACAGGCATGGAAACGTGGGCCAGACTGATGAATCTCAGAGAAAAGGGGGGAAGATATTAGCCAAAGATTTTATATGCATACTAGAGGCCCAGTTTCCAGATTTGTGCACTGGTAGGGTCCCTCAGACTGATTTGTGGAGATTGGGCTGAAACCATGTCTCCAACAACCCCCACAAACATTGGATTGCAAGAGGGTGCAGGCCAGGAATGTGCACTGGGCTTCTAGTATTTGTAGATTATTCTAACAGCTCTTGGTAAACATGATTATTCACTTTATATTGAATTTAATTTTTTAAAGGCAGGAAAAGAGCATTTTTCTATTTTTATTCATCTGGATTATATAATGCTAAATTTTTAGTTTAGATATCCATATATGAAAAAAATAAACTAGAAATCTTAAATTCAGGTTGTTATGAAAATGACAGAATTAGTTGAGAATGTCTAACTAATTTTCCTAATGAGATCAACATACACTTGAATAATAAAGGAGTAATGAAGTCCAGTAGTAATCTCCAGTTTCTCCTTTAACTTTTGATTGTGGAAAGTCTCTGCATTGCTTCTAATTGGACCTTCTCTGGGTACCATCTGATTTTTTTTTTTTGTACAATCTCTACTCTGCAGAGTTCTCTCTCTTTTTTTGTGGTTGTTAGATTAAACATAAAGGAATTTAGTAAAAGGGTATTGGGTAGTTTGTAAGTCTTCTCGTTGGCTTGAGGATCGATCAGTCAAGAACCAAAGGTGATGAGGCCTCGGTAAGAGCCTGTGCTGGCGCTTCTAGACACCTGCTACCACTGCCCACTCCTGTTACCAAATGCTGCCAAGCAATGATCTCCAACTGACAGAGCAACAGCTACAGCAAGTTCTTATCTGTAACACTTAACTAACCTGAAAGGATACAGTGAGGGCAAGCCTTGAAGTATCTCCCACTCAGTCATTCACAAGGACTCACTCGGGATATTGAATTTGGAGTGCTATATGAATCATTAAAAACCTTGGCAAGTTATTTTGGCTCAATTCCTCTATTAATCTTTTCCACCCTTTCTTTTCAACTTGGCTCATGAAGATAGCTTCAAGTTAAGTTAATATCTGCAAATTCTTTAAACTTACCAGGAATAAATGCAAATCCTTTGTGAGAAACTATAATAGTGTCTTATTATTTACATGTAGCAAACTAAGGGCAATGGATGGTCATCAAGGTTCTACATGACCAATTTTCATTAAATATTTAGTGCAGACTCTTGTTAAAATAGTTTGCATTTTAAACAATATATTTGTTATTAATTATGTATTATTTTCTTAGAAAAATTCTATTGTCTCTCTAACAGACTTTATATGTAAAAACAAAACAAAACATAAGAATTGAGCATGACAATAATTAAGCACTTACTTTGTGCCAGACCCTGAACTACCCTTTGAATGAATTCCTAAGTCTGATCCTTAGCTTTTTCACCCTCCAGCTGCAGGGAATGAGAATCTGTTTATGCGTTAGGACAGAGGTCCTCTGGCTTAGTCATTGCCTAATGATTACTCTCCTTTAACCTTTCAATGTTTTGCTTTAATACACTTATATTCCTTAGCCTTAGCCTTCGATTCCATAGTAGTTTTTAAAAATTAAATAAAAATTTTGTTTTAGAATAGTTTTAAATTTACAGAAAAGCTGTGGAGCTAATACAAAAAGTAACTGTGCTATACTGCTGACTCAGTTTACCCTATTGTTAGCATCCTACATACCATGATACCTTTGTTATGTTTAGATAGCACGTCTCCATAGCCCTTTATGGTTTGTGACTAGTTTCTTAGACTTTTCTTGTCTTCAGTGCTTAATATTTTTGAGGCATACTGGCCAATCAATGTTTTTGCAGAATGTCTTCAATTAGGGTTTATCTGGTGCTTCTCTCATGGTTAGATAGGGATCATAGGTATTTGGGTAAAGACCACAAAGTTGAAGTGCCATCCTCATCATATCATACAAAGGGTACATGCAATCAACATGATCTATCACTGAGAACTTAACCTTGATCAGCTTTTTGAGGCAGTGTGGGCCAGGTTTCTCCATTGTAATGCTACTTTTTCCATCCTTTTTCTTTTTTATTCTTTAGATTAAGCCACCAGAGGACCTCACTCTGGGGAGTAGGCAGAATAAAATAGTGGGGTAGAAGTTGTTTCACCTCCTAGAGGGGAGAATATCAACATAAATTATTTGGAAGCTTTCTGTTAGAACTTGTCTTTTCTACCCCATTTTTTATTTATTAATAATTTATATCACTGTGCACTCATGAATATTTATTTTCCATTTGGGGTTATAATCCAATACTCCATTACTTTTTTTGTTGCTTAAATTATTCCACATTTGGCCATTGGGAACTCTTTCAGGCCTGGTCCTTGTATCCTTTTGGCATGCCCTGATTTATAGTACTTTCAATTATGATAGCCCTTCATTCTCTCAAGGGTCTGAGATATTGCATATGCTAGTACATTCCATCTTAGGTCACTACCTATCAAAGCTATAACAACTGTTTCACTACTGCATGCTAGGCCTTATGAGTAGTGATGGGATTGTCCTTGCCAGACAGATTATCCAGATCCAAATCTATCTTAAAGTCTGCTTCCCAGAACTATTTCTGGTATCAACTTTTCTAGGTTGGATTCCTTGGGAAACATATTCTTAGCCAGAGAGTTATTTGTTCGGGGAATGCTTTTAGGAAAACACCTGCCAGGAGGTGGGGAACACAGCCTGGGCACAAGATGGAACCAAACTGCAATGCTGTTACAACAGGGGTTGTAGGTGATGCCAAGAGCAGCTGTGAAGCTGGAATGACTTTACAGGGATGTCTTCAGTTATAACAAAGTGTATGTTTGTGTTGGGGGTTGGTGTGTTGGGGGTTAGGGTGGAGACTTTGTAACCTGCATTCATTGGGAAAGGGGTGTAACTTTGGGTAGGGAAGCTCCCTTTAGTAGTGGATCATTCTTTTAAAAAAACATATTTTATTGATTTCAGAGAGGAAAAGAGAGAGAGGGATAGAAACATCAATGAAGAGAGTCATTGATCAGCTGCCCCCTGCATGCCCCACACTGGGGATCGAGCTCACAATCCAGACATATACCCTGACGGGGAATTGAACCATGCCCTCCTGGTTCATAGGTCCACACTCAACCACACTGGCAGGACAGCAGTGGACCATTCCTAAGAAGAGGCCCACCTGTGTGCTGTCAGTAGTCAAAATTCCCAGCAGCTGGAGAAATGAAACTCTGTCCTAAAGGGAGAATCTGGGCTTTGTAATACAATGCTCACCATCAATAAGAAATGTGCCTGTTTTATGATCTATAAATATACTTGGTTACTGCAATTTCTCTACTGCCTTGTTTGCTGCATAAGATAAATTAGCAGAGTAGCCATTCCCTGTGGCTTTTTCCTCCTACATTTGGAACTATTCCTGTCAAGCCACTGACCTATAAAAGCTGGTGGTGATGTGCTGGATGGAGTTTTCTGAAAGCAATTTCTCAGGACTTACACTTCTATACTTGTCCTATTTAGGTTGATCCCAACCTGATACTACATCTTGATTTTGCCTCTCTATCTTTAAACGGGACTTTCTACTTATCTAGATTTTTCCTTGGAGTTTGAAAGGTGACTTTCTCAGCCTATTGTTCCTTTCTAGTTCCATTCTACTCCCTGGACTTCTGTTCCAATGGGGCTAGGTGGAGTGGCTTTCAGGGAAAGGGAGAACTTACCTAACCATTTTCTTTGGGGAGGAAATGATACCAAAAAAAAAAAAAGGTGAAGGGATTACACGGAGGTGGGTAAGCGGGAGGGGGCAGGGATGGGGACAATGGGGATGAAAAGAGACCTTGCTTAGGGCAATGGGCACACCATGCAGTGTGCAGATGATGTATTATTGAATTATACACTTGAAACCTGAATGGTTTTGCAAAACAGTGTCATCCCAATAAATTCAATTAATAAAAATACTGATCCTTAGGGATACTCAGATGGTTCCTTTAAAAGTCCCTTATGTTGTGAGACAATTAAGACAACTGAATCTCCTGAAAATATTAAAGGATATAGAGAATCTACAGATTGGGACAGAAAGAGACAATAAATAGGAAGAGAGACATTTGCCCTGATCCAAATGCTAAATACTAGCTAGAAATACTGTAACAAATATGCTAGGCTGGATATGTCTTTAGAATAAATTGAAAATATTTTTTTGTGTTATTTTTGTTTGTTTGTTAAGGAACACTTGTGAAAGTTTGAACTTGCTTTTCTAAAAAGTGGGATTCAATACATATATTTCCTCTAAGTGCCAACCAGTTCATTATATGATAGACATGTGTAGAGGAAGAAAAGAAAATATTCCTCTCCTACTTTTCATATGTTAATGCTAAAAAGAACTGAAGGGAGATTCATGACATCACTGTCCCTTCTTGCCTGCCTCCACCCAGTCTACTCATTAAAATGTTATTCCATCTCTCATTCTTAGATATTTTTGTATTTTTCATCTCTTTATTATTCTGATAAATTCCTGTGAATTCCTTCCAATTCTTTAGCACAACTGTTTGTATTTAACCTGTTTAACATGTTAGATATTTAATTTAAAAGCTTCTTTTTTTCACAACGTCTGTTTAGTTCATGTTCAAATCTATCTATTTTTCTTCTTATCATAGCAATAGCTTATATTTATGGCATTTATTTTGTATTCTGACTAATGATTTTACTCATTCCAACTTGTGGTATTTCCAACTGATTTTATCATGTAAGTTCTTGTGGTGGTAATAGTTCCATTATAGTATCTGATGGTTCTCACTTGCGCTATGTGCTTTCTTTCTGGAAATTTATAATTTATCTTTTGAAAGGGCAGAGCAGGACTAACTCCATCTTGTGTGGCTGTGTCCCCTCTTCCGAGAAAAACCACAGGATGTGTCAGTTACTCAGCCCGTTCTTAATTCAGCCAATGGAAATACAAGGGAAACTAAAGTATGCTGATCACATCCTGTCTTCATGTAACCAGACCCTAGCCGCACCCTGCCTTTGCATCACTAGCCCCAGCCCTCACCCAACCAGTTGGAAACGGTCAACTCAGCTGTTCGAGTCTGGCCCCACCTCCCTATAAAATCATTGTGCTTTCGAAATTTGTTCTCTTTTTCATCCTGCCGCTGCATTGGTGGAGGCAGAGGGCCAAGCTGGCTTGTAATAAAGGCTCTTTTGCTTTTGCATCGGACTTGGCTCCCTGGTGGTCTTTGGAGATCATGAAATCTGGGCATAACACTTTCAGTTTCTTCTTTCATTTCTAGTGCTTGGTAACTTTCATTGTAGGAGAGCTTTAAAATGTTTGTGAGTGTTATAATTCTTGAATTGGTGAATTTCACCATGCCAACATCTTTTATTTTATCTTCTTTCTTAATAATCCACCCCATTTCTTACGCATTTGCCTTATTCTCATTTTATTTACTTACTTACTTGATTGTTTGTTTATTTATTTATTTATTTATTTATTTATTTATTTATTTATTTACCAGAGGCCCGAGGCACAAAATCCCTGAAAGAGTAGCCTTTCCTTCCTCCAGCTACTGGCACTGGCTTCCCTCCAGCCTGCGGGACCACACCTGGGAAGCCAGGAACCCAGGCTTCCCTTCAACTACCAGCAGGCACCCAGGACAGGGGCTTCCCTTGCAGCCACAGCTTCATCCAGAAGGTTGTCTGGTCTAATTAGCATACTATTCGTTTATTATTATAGATTTATTTTAGAGAGGGGGAGAGAGGAGAGAGAGAACAAGCAATGTGTGAGAGAAACATTGATTGGTTGCCTCCCACATGCACCCTGACTAGGGATCCAACCTGCAGCCTGAGTATGTGCCTTGATGTGCTATCATTCGGTTCATGGGATGATGCTCCAACCAACTGAGATGCACTGGCCAAAGCTGTTTCATTCCCAATTTTTACAATCTAGCCTCCAACTATTGCTTAACTCCTGCTAAATCACTTACCAAAGAATTTCTGTGGAAGCAATTGTCTTGTCACATGAGCAATATTTTAAGAGATATACAACTTTTAGATGAAGACAAGTACAGATTCCTTGAAAGGAGACACTATTTATTAAAATTATTTATTAGAAAGTATTTTTATATTTATATACTTACATTTAGAAACATAGTAAATTACTTTTGCTTTCATATTGCAGCTAATGAGGTATTTCTAGATGTTTATGGGTAGAATGCTCTAAATCAGAGGTTGGCAATATTTTCCTATAAAGGAACAGATAGTAAATAAATTATGCTTTGTAGGCCATCCAGTCCCTGATACAATTATTCAATTATGCCATTATACTGTGAAAGTAGCCATAGTTGATATGTAAACTAATGAATGATTGTATCCCAATAAGACTTTATTTGCAAAAATAAGTGGTGAGTTCAATTTTTTTTTTTTGCACATAGTTTGGAGATTTCTTTTAGGCATAGAAGATACAGAGTGTTTTTTGTAATTAACAATGAGTACTGTATACACACTTGCAGACTGTTAAGAGAGTCACTTGTAATAAATCCAAAAATAATTTATATATAATGAGTTTGTTAAATACCAATTTGGCTTAGAAGCTGCTAGAACTTAATTTTTTTGTAATCAATAGTTCATTTGGTTTTCTCTTGTATGTATTGCATTTCAGTGACAAACTGTGGGATCCTGGAGTTGCCCAGAACAGTTTGATTTTTTGCATCTGTGAAGGTTCTCAACCCTCCTGTGGTTTAGTTGGCACATCTCGCATACAAAAAATAATCTAAGTATTGATCTAAGCTATTAAAGCACACCACAGTTGCATTCTTTTATAGCAGCTGCTCTGTACCAGTTCAACCTAATAAATTCTTAAGTGTATTTCATTCATACAACTTGGCCTACTGCTTTGCTCAGAGCAATCATTAGCTCATATAGGCATGTAATGAGGAAAATCTCAGAATAGGACACAGCAAGGAATGCACATATGGGGCTTCTCCCAGGAGAACAACCAATAATTGAAAGCACTAAACTCCCAATTATTATCCCCACCCATTTGCAAGCTCCTCACGGGTCCTATATGGCACCAAGATATTGTCACTAATTTCACTTTAGACTAGTATTTAGATAATGCCCTCCCATGTATGTTATCTCTATGCATGGATGCCAAATGCTCTCTGATACTTGCTATCAAGAAATATAATTACCAAACTAGATTTCTGTAATTCACTGAGATTATCATACTGAACATTCTCTTTCTTTTTGTCTCTTTGTGAGGGTTCTGCAGTGACTGAGTGACTTAGTCATGGTGTTATATTTGAAGTCTTTATAATGCAAACCAGGGAAGGTCAGGAAGCTTGTTTTTCTTAGCAAGATTATTCATTCATTAAAAATTAAAATGCATTGCTCACTTCAGGTGGTGGGCTGGATGTTATTTCCCATATGTCCCAGCCAGCAGCAGAGAACAAAGATAGTCTTTCTGGGTAGCACATCTTCCACTGCTGCAAACTCCTCATTCTTAATTTGTTACCATCAAAGTTATTGACAATTGACAGGTCTCAATATGAGGAGATAATGAAAATACTTAGATTTGTACTATAGAAGACAAGGTGTAAATTTGATTCTCCTTTTATTTAATAAACATTTGCTTGACACTAACTGTATACTAAGAATAATGCTGGTTCTTGAAGTTGTGAACGTGAATAAAACATAATCACTTTTCCTGAGAAGGTAGTACTGTAGTAAGGAACAGACATATGAATGAAAAGTCACGATATTGTAAGCAAAGTGCTGTGAGAAGACTGAGGAAAAAATATCCCCATTTAATGCATGCGACAAGATCATGAAACGACATTTTTTAAATGCTGGAAATGAGCATTAGGAAAATAGAAATAATTTTATAAAGCCATTTGTAAAAATATAAATGTTTAAAAAACTTGAAGTAAGGTATAAAAGTCTATAACTGAAAACATGTGAATAAATATAAAATAATATCAATGTGTTATGGTGTTTATAAAATATGTATAAGTAAAATATATGACAACAACATCAAAGGACTATAAAGGAAATTGAAGTATACTATTGTAAATTTTTAAAATTATATGTGAAGTGGAATAATATTGTTTAAGGCTAGATTACTAAAAATTAGAAATACAGGTTATATACCCTAGGGGCTTAATCGTAAGGAACAACAGCCTGTAATTATTGGAATCGAGAGTCTAGGTCAGTGGTCAGTAAACTCATTAGTCAACAGAGCCTCAGTTTGCCGAGTACTGACCTAGAACACCAGTAGGAAGAAGAAAAAAGAGAAGTATCACTAAGATGCTATTATATAAAATAAAATGCAAAACAAAAAGCTACACAGTTCTTTAAAAAAAGGCTGAGAATCATTGGATTTAAAAAAAGAGTATTTCGCTGGCTATAGAGCCTTGTAGGATTTTTACGGTTTCCTGTCTTACTTAAAGTTCTTTAGTCATTTTGAATTTGTTTTTGTATATTTTGGTGATCTAGTTTCATTTTTTGCATGTATCTGACCAAATTTCTTGGCATGTTTATTAAAGAGACTGTTTTGACTCCATTGTATGCTCTTGCCTCCTTTGTCAAATATTAATTGAACATAATGGCTTGGGTCAATTTCTGGGTTCTCTGTTCTGTTCCATTGATCTATATGTCTGTTTTTGTGCCAGTACCAGGCAGCTTTGAGAACTGTGGCTTGGTACTATAGCTTGATATCTGATATTGTGATGGAATACTATGCAGCTGTAAAAAAGAAGGAACTTTTACCATTTGCAACAGCATGGGTGGAACTAGAGAGCATCATGATAACTGAAATAAGCCAGTTGAAGAAAGATAAATATCATATGATCTGACTCATATGTGGAATATAATGATCCACATAATTTAATGATCAAGAATAGATCTAGATACAAATGGTAGTGTGAGGGTAAGAGAGCAACCAAAGGACTTGTATGCATGCATATTAGCAAAACCAATGGATACAGACACTGGGATGGTGGGGTCTTTCCCTGGGTGGGAATGGCCTGGTGGGGTGTCAATTGGGGAAAAAGGAGACATATGTAAAACTTTAGACAATAAAAAAAGAATATAAATATAAAATACAGAACAAATAGTACAATGGTAGATTTAAACTCAATAATAGTCATGATTGCCTTAAATGTAAACACATAAATGCATCTGAGATCATCAGCAAACATAACATCATCTCATTATTTCTATTCAACCTTGTACTGCAATTAGGCAAGAAAAAGCAGACTGAAAAAGCAATTAGGAAAGGAAAGTAAAAACTATCTTCTCCTACAGATAGCTTCTGTGATCACAAAAAATTCACTAGATTTAACACATGAATTTATTGAAAAATATAAGGTCCTTTATAAAAATGAGAATTTGGAAAATGAAAATTATGCCATTTGTAATAGCATAAAAAATATAAATACTAAATTTGTCAAGCCCCAATTCTCACAGGGTGACTCAAAGAAGGTCAAGTAACAACTGCACATGTAGAAGAGGAACTCCAACCTAAGGGAATCCAAATTTTTTATAGTGACCTAAAGACCTGTTGCAGGAAGATTCCTGCAAGAATAGAGCTTCCTGTGGCCTGAGCAAATCTCCTTCCCTTCTCTGCTGCCTTGCTGCCTACCTTCTCCACTACCTCGCTCTCTCCCATCTCCCCTGCCACATTCCCTCCTGTCTCTGCTGCCTCGCTCCCTTCTCTGCTGCCTCCCTTCTCATCTCCTCTGCCTTGCTCCCTGCCTTCTTCCCCGCCCTAGTTGCTTACTTCTCCACAGCTTTGCTCCCTTCTGCAGTGCTTGGCTTCCTTTTACTCAATCTTCGGCATGCAGAGATGCAAATTAACCACCATCTTGGGTTAATTTGCATACTCACTCTGATTGGCTTGTGGGTGTAGTGAAGGTACAGTCAATTTGCATATTACTCTTTTATTAGATAAGATGGTAAGCATGCCTATGTTTTGCCCTAGAAGGACACCTTATCTATGTTATACTGGAAAGTAAACCAACTTGGCCTTCTGCTCTGGAGGGAGACACTATCTCTCCCTTCCAAGGCTGTTTGTTGTATAACCACCCTTAAGAAGATAGTCTGGAATAATGGCATCCAGGGCCTCTGTTTGCA
Source organism: Antrozous pallidus (assembly GCA_027563665.1). NCBI lineage: Eukaryota > Metazoa > Chordata > Mammalia > Chiroptera > Vespertilionidae > Antrozous > Antrozous pallidus. Next base: position 65,368,167 of record CM050511.1, read on the forward strand.
ACACATGCAGAAATGTGAGAGGCCCACAGAGATTGTCCCCCAACGGGGATCTGCTTTCTCCCTTCCCCTAACTGTATTCATGACCAATTGTCTCAGCAGGACTTAATGCACACTTTCTTTTTTCTGAGATATATTTAATATAATTATATTTAAGTGACTATATTAACAAAACATAATATAATCAGGTTTCCATATATGTATGTGTGTTTCAGGCCTCTCAAGTCTATTAATTGATAGCCTATCTTTGCATCAACCCTACATAACTTTAATTACTAGAGCTTTAAAAAACAAATCTCAATCTGTGATAGAGCAATTCCTTGCTTGCCCCACCTCCCCACAGACAAATGTCCATCTTGTTTTTCTTCAGGAACATCTTACCGTTTCTTGTCCTTTCATTCGTCTTTAAATTTAAAAATCTGTACAAGTTCCAATGTAAAACATTTTTTTTCCCTTGAAATTCAGACCTTCGGTCTGGGATTGTTTAGTTGGCTTCAGAAGTGTGTTTAAAACTTCCTGTGGGAACCATTTTGCAGGGGTCTCCAGTGGGATTTCCCACCATAGGTAGATTCGAAGCTTTGTTTCCTGTACTCTGCATTGCTGCTCTTTAAGAACTAAAGTTCTAGTCTTCAGACATCAGCAAATGGTCTGGGGCAAGTGGCAACTTCAACTCATTGCCTTATCTGCATGGATCTTTTCACATTGTTTTCAGCACCTCAGAATTTTTCTTGCCTTTTTTGGGCAGTTCAAGTTTCACTTTACAAGATATTTTGTATATTCCATCTAACCTTTTTAGGAGTTTTGCCTTGAGAGTAGTTTTCAGGGTATCTTCTTGTTCATATTGCCAGAAACAAGTCTTTTGTCAATGTGGTCTTAAAACTCTTTATCTCATAGAATTGTGTCATGCACACAATAAACATTCAAAAAAGTGTATTTAATTGAACTGATAAGATTTTATTTAGGTTTCTATGATGCTGCCTCATAATTCCCAAGTAACTTAGCATTTATACCATTAGATAAATTTTGTCTTCTCAAAACTTTATAAAATTATAAAATATTTTAAACATACTGAAAATAATATAATTGAAATATTTGTACTCACCATCAAGATGTTCATATAGTGCCATGTTCTTTTTAGTCTATGGTTTTATGGTTTTTTAACAGTGATGCATACTATCATTTTGTATATTTTTAAAGTTTACATTAATAATAAGTGGTTTCTTATTAGGATTCACTTATACTTAACATTTTTTAAACTCTTTTGAAATTTGCTTTTTCCCCCACTCAGCATCATGTTGAAAATCTTATCTATTTTGATTTCTTAAACTCTAATTCCATTATTCCAATTCCCAAATATAATTTTATTATACATTACATATTATTTTATAGTCCCTGTTTTCTAGAATAAACATCCTTATATATATATATATCCTCTTGAGACTAATGTTTGAGAAATGTTTAAAATTAGATGCCTAGAAATGAAATTGTATGATAGGATACACCTTAATTTGTTATGTGTACTCAATTTCTTATATCTATCTATTCTTTATGATTGTGATGATGCTGATCATTACAGAAGATAGGTCATTTTTATCTTCTTTTTTACTTAATATTTATAATTTGTGAAAAGTTCTTATTAGTGGTCTGAATAAAGATCATACTGAAATATGTTGTGCATGACACCTCGTGTATAATTCAAATTATATTAAAATTTGCACAATTAAATAATGAATAATTAGGTGATTTGAAAGTCACACCCCTCCTTTTTCTCTACAGGTATTTATGAGCCTCCATTTATTGTACTACTGCAGTGAACCAACCTTGGATGTGAAAATTGCCTTTTGTCAGGTGTGTGTTTCTTACAGGTAGAACAAGGTACAGTATATTCCCTTGTATTTCCATTTTGCCATTCCATCTTGCACGTGTTCCACATCAAATCTAGTATTTATGTAATATTAAAAGTAGTGTAGGAAGTAGAAGAGGATACTTAGATTTTTTTCCCCTAGTGCAATTAACTTAGAATAGGAATGAAGAGATTTCTTTTTAATGATTATAGATATAGCATTTGATCACATATAAAGTGGTTTCTTATTAGGATTCACTTATGCTTAACATTTTTTAAACTTCTTTTCAAATTCTTGAAATGAGACTGAAGCCTCTGCTACTATTTCCCATCCTAAGGACTGATGAGCCCTCAGTAGCTTCAGTACTGCCCGTATGTAATAACAAGCAGTTTGCTGATATTCAGTCTAGCCAGTAGTTAGTAATAACATCCAAGCAATAATAATGACAAATAAGTAATGAATTAAAAATAAACTTAATCTATAATGAATGGTAAGACGGTGACAACAATGATTGGTAGTGTGAATGGAGCAGGTGAATCTTCTTCTCGTATTTATATCAATTCTAGTCTTAAGAAAGAGGCTCCTTGAGGCCTATGCTTGTGACAGATGTGTTTAAGGTAGTCCTAACCTAAGCCTATTGTCAGTGTATAACTAATAGTGCTCCCCTTTACTTTCAGGAATCATTCTTTGGAAAACACCGTAAATTTTATTTATTTATTTATTTTATATTTTTTTATTTCTCTTTATTTTTATTTTTTCTGAACCCAGAAAAAGACAGATGTTCACACACATATATATTAACTGCAACTGTGCCAGACCCCATTTTAAGTGCTTCTCATGTTTTGTTTTGTTTTCCAACAATTTATATGCACTATTAAAACTCACTTTTCAGGCGAGAAACAGGCAGGTTAAATGCATCTAAGATCACACTGACAGTTAAATGGCAGAGACTCAGGATTTGAACATTCTGGCTCCTGAGAATACATGATTCACAGTAACTGCCCTCTAAAATAATCCCAATATTGCCGTACTAGACCCCCATCTAATTTTCTGAAAGCAAATAGTGACCCACTTATTCTCATAGCACCCAGTTTTATGTGCAAATAACATATCCATGCCACAAAAACTATGTGACATGTTCACTCTTAATGGAACTGTGCTAGCATTACCTTACTGTTATCTGGAAGTTACTAGAGAAATCACAGCTCCACAAACTTTAAAACTAAATCCCTCTTAAGCCTCAGTTAATAATATACTTATTGTGAGACCAGTGTTTCTGATCATTTCCCCTTTAAGACCTAGCAATTATTTATGTGCCTCAGGCATGAAACAGCTCTGGCCACGACACAGGCATCAAGCTAGGATGAACTAAGGACTGTACGTCTGCTTTGCCCCTGATTGATATAAGAGCAAACACCACCAATCAGGTGTCTCCTTGCCCACTGCCAGGGGGAACACCGTAAATTTTATAATGTCATTTATACCCCAAGCAGAGTGCTTTGAAGCGGTTCGTCTGTAATCATTTTTTTTACTGTATCTTCTCATTTAACTGTGCTATATTAGGGAAAGATATACAACCATAGAAACAAGACTTAAAAAATATCTCTGCAGCTCCTATTATTTTAATACCATCTTTTCTGATTCTATTAAAATGTGCTTCTTAGAGAAAATATACAGAAGTATAAAGGGAAAAGAAAACATTGGGATATTTTTCCTCCCTGACCATAGTTAAAACTGCTATGGAAAAGTAGAATGTGTCATCTGCTGTGAATAGGACTTGCTGATTAGTCTCATCTCCCCAAACTCAAACCGTAGTGACTGAAGCCTCAAGGCCCTTGACAACTTCTCTTACAAGAACTCTGGAGCTGGAGAGCCTTGGCTAGAAAGTGTATTTACCACTTCTTAGCCATTTACTTATAACCTTGGGCAAGTCAGTTAGCCTCTCTGTGCTTCAGATTTCTTATTGTGAAAAGGGGAAAATAATACTGCCTATTTTCTATCGTTATGAGAATTAAACCAGTTAATACTGAGCACTGAGAACAGTGCTGGAATATGTGTTTGCCAAATAGACAACTCCATTTAAACTAAATGTACATTCGCTCTTCTGGACGAGTCTCAGGGTTTCATTATTAGCAGTATCGTGAATACTCCTGTAGTTGTATCTCCAACCCACACCTTTCCCTGAAACTAGACTTGTAGGATCAACTTTCTGTTCTCCATCTCCTCTTAGATGTCTAATAGGCATATCAAATTACACATATTCCAAACCAAGCCCTTGATCTTTCCTACAAAATGTCTTTGTTCATTATTTCAGTAAATGCTAAATCCATCATTCCAGTCGATTAGAACCAAATCTTTGGAATCATCTTTTGGGCAACACTGCAGATCCAATCTGTCAGCAAATTCTGTTGGCTCTACAGTCAAAGCATATCTAGGATCTCATTACTTCTTACCATTCTCTTCATCACCACCCTGGTCCAAATTGCTATCACCTCTTGCCTGCAAGAGCTTCCAACTTAGCTCACCCCTAAATGTTTACTCTGAAAACATCACCAAGAGTGACATTTGGAAAATATAAGTGAGATCATGTCCTGCCTTGGCTAAAAACAAAACAAAAGAAAAATCTTTCAATGTTTTCCCATCTCACTTGTGGTAAAAAACAAAACAAAATTCTTATAATAAACTAGAGGCCTGGTGCATGAAATTCGTGCATGGGGGGGGGGGCAGGGGAAATCCCTTAGCCCAGCCTCCAATCTGGGACCCCTCGAGGGCAGTCAGACATCCTTCTCACAATCCAGGACTGCTGGCTCCAAACTGCTCATCTGCCTTCCTCCCTGATTGCCCCTAACTGCTTCTGCCTGCCAACCTGATCACCCTCTAACCACTACCCTGCCAGCCTAATTGATGTCTAACTGCTCCCCTGCCAGCCTGTTTGCCCCCAACTTCCCTCCCCTGCAGGCCTGATCACCCACAACTGCCCTCCCTTGCAGACCTGAAACCTCCCAATGGCCCTCCCCTGCTGGCCATCTTGTAGTGGCCATCTTGTGTCCACATGGCGACAGGATCTTTGACCACATGGGGGCAGCCCTGTTGTCTGTTGGAGTGATGGTCAATTTGCATATTACTCTTTTATTAGATAGGTTAGAGGCCTGGTGCATGGGTGAGGGCCAGCTGATTTGCCCTGAAGAGTGTCCCAGATCAGGGTGGGGGTTCCCTTGGGGCATGGGGCGGTCTGGGCAAGGAGCCTGTGGTGGTTTGCAGGCTGGCCACACCCCCCAGTAACCCAAGTGGAGGCCCCGGTATCTGGGATTAATCTGTGTCTACAATTGAAACTTTGTAGCCTTCTGCTCGCTGTGGGGTGGCAGCCATTTTTTTTTTGAAACTTTGTAGCCTAGAGTGTAGGCCTAGTCCGGCAATGGCAAGATGAAAGCTTGGCTTCTTTTGTTGCCAGGGAAACCCAAGCCTCTGTTCTCTCCAGCTCAGTGGCTGCCACCATTTCTGTATCTTTTATAATTGAAACTTTGTAGCATTGGGTGGAGGCCTAGGCTGGCAATAGCAGGTGATAAGCTTGGCTTCCTTCATTGCCGGGGAAACCCAAGCCTCCCTCCTGCTCTCAGTGGCGGCAGCCATCTTGTTTGGGATTTATTTGCATAATCTGCTCATGATTGGCTGGTGGGCATGGCTGTCGGCGTGGCTTGTGGGTGTAGTGAAAGTATGGTCAAATTTGCATATTACTCTTTTATTAGATAGGATACCCAAGCCTTTACCATCTAGCCACTAAAAACTCCTCCCTGAAGTGTTCTTCCTTTATTATTCTCTTGGCCCACTCCTTCACAAGTTCAGGGCTTTGTTAAAATGCCATTTTTAAGGGGATCTTTCTGACTCTTTTATTTAAAATTGCCTCTTCTTATCTCACACTGCATCCTCAACTTTCTTGCCTTTCTTTTTTTCTGCCACAACACTTTTTGGTATCTGATGTACTAACCATGTGATAGGTATGTTGCTTTTCTTTCGCCACTAGAGTACATTTCTTACTCGGGCAGGATTTTTTTCAGTGGTGTGTTGGAACCAGCTCACATGGGCTCACACATTTCTTTCCAACTCTAAATTAATGATGAGAGGTTGGTAGACTAAAATCTGTCACAAAAAGAGTATTGCATAGTATAAATAAGCAATTGCTACAAATAAGTCCTCTTGCCACCTCCAACACCCCTAACATGTTAAACATTTACCAGCACATTGTTGGAATTTTGTCTCATTTGCACACTCTGCACTGTAGGACTAACAATAGTATGTGGCCGAGGGCAGGGTTTTTTTTTTTTTTTTAACCAATTATGTACCTAATGAATGAATACATGATATATGTTTATGTAATCATTTGCAACTGTGATAATTCTCTGGTGGAAATGAATGAATTTCTGGGCCTTACCACTTCAAGTTTTATGACTGTGATCCTAGCTATTTACTAAGGACATTAACACTTAAAAAATAAACAACAAATAGAAAAACGAAGTTCATAGTTTACATAATTCAATATTAAAACTGAATTTAGCCCTAGCTGGTTTGGCTCATTGGATATAGCATCAGACTGTGAACCGAAGGATCCTGGGTTTGATTGTGGTCAAGGGCAGGTAACTGGGTTGCAGACTCCTCCACAGCCCGGGGCCTTGGTTGGGGCTAGTGCAGGAGGCAACCAATAGATGTGTTTTCCTCACACTGATATTTCTCTCCGTCTTTTCCTCTCTCTTCCACTCTCTCTAAAGCAAAAATCAATGGAAAAATATTCTTGAGGGAGGATTTAAAAAATCCCCAAACAAACAAAAACAAAACAACAACAAAAATACCACTGATCTTAAAAATTATTTTTTAAAAATGTAAAAACATCAGCTATTTTTTTAACCCAAAAAGTCTTTGTATAAGTTGAATTTATTTTCAAATTAGCTCCCAATATTTGAGTAAAGATACAGAATGTAGTTCTAATAAGAGCACTTTTAAAGTAAAGAAGTAAAGAGAAGTGAAGCATGACCTTTCTAACGACTCTGAATTTTTTGCTGTCTAGGAGCTTTCAGTAGCTAGAAAATATAATGCGTAGTCTATAACGTCCCAAAATTTAAAAATATTATAGCAAGCAGAAACTTTCTATTGAGACTCCATACTTCATTTACTTTGCGTGTAGAATTTTTATTTGTTAATAACATTTTTATCTCCCTCTTGTAGCATTGTTTTCAGAGACAAAATATGTTGGCATTTTCTTTCAAAATGTGTTCTTTGGAAGCTTCTGGTTTCATGAGACATTTCATGGATTCTTGTGCTATGGTGTTTCATGTAATCACCATCAGGGTTAGGATGCTCCCAATTTCTTGCCTTAGAGACTATTCAAAGACCTAAAGTAATTTGTCAACAATTAGTGATCAAGTATATCCAGACTTCAGGCCTCTTGCATTTTAATCTGTGGCTTTTTAAATATATTTCCAGTTTTCACTGTTATTAATAAGAAATCACAGAAAATAAACTTGTCTGCCTAGTTATTTATCAACAGAAAATATTTATATTATCTATAATAGTATTAGCCTTATTAATTGAATTATTTGAAGAAAATGGGATTAAGTTTTAAACTGCTCTGATTCATTTTGTTGTTTTTTATAATCCCATCAAGCAACTTTTGCAAGCAAGGGGCTTCATGTTATATTCTGGGGAGAAATCTGACTTTGAAGTGTTAGACAATAAACGAACAATCTTGAGTTTGCACTGGTATGAATCCTTTATAAAAATATAGACCTACAGGGAGTTGAAACTGCAAAAACTCTTGATCCTCTTGAGAAATAGGTAAGCCTGGTTTTCTCAGTTGAACAAAAAAGTACAGAGTTGTTAAATTTCATATGAATTAAAAAGTTTTGTGGAAAGTGCTATTTTTGGACCTCTGCTGCAGTGAACAGATGAGTCAGGGTTTTAACCAGAGAATATAGACACAGAGAGATATCCCATGTTGGAAACTGCAGGCATACCCGCTGGTGCCTACAGAATTTATGAGATCCAAATGGGCATTACCATTTTTTGTTCAGTTTTGTGTTTTTCTCACTCAACAGTGACCGCCTCAGGGACAAGACTAACACAGCCTCATCCTTGACTACCAACCCCAGAAATCTGTTTTATTCAGTAAATGTTCAATAAATGCTTTCTGAATAAAAAGGTAAATAAGTCTTAATAGAATACACCATTTCTGGAGTTGAAAATTGTTTGCTTGCTTTTCAAAATTAAGTCACTTTCTCAATATTTTAACATCTTACAAGTGTATTAGCAATAGATTTTATTGCATTTTGGTTATTTTAATAATTATAAATCAGTGTTTATCTAACATTTATTTAAAAGTTATTAAATAAAATTATTAATTTATCGTCCTTTCTAAATGTTTGCTGATACTTGAGTTGGTTATCAATTATTTAAAATGATTTCTCAATTTCTGAAACTCTCAGACACAGAGGGTTCATATTAATGAAGCAACATTTATAAGTTTAAGTACTACTAGAACTAAAGGAACTGAGCTCAGTGGGCTTCTTTTTGGCTACGACACAGAAATTCTTTGTGCCTCCTTACATTTTTTTATGCAAATAGATAACTATTCATTGACTGATTATTATTTGATTCCACCATTTATTTATTTAGCATGTCTTTACTGAGTACCTATAATATGTATCTGTAACTTGCAGAAATTAGGGATACAGGACACATTATAGGGTTGTTTCCTTCAAAGAGCACACTGCCTGATCTAAGGCACAGTAGAGTGTGGCTAGGCTTATAAACATAAAGAAGACCTACTACTCTTTGAGCTAAAAATCTCAGTGATAACGATAATGGACCAGAAAAAACCCAAGCCCCTAATAATTACTGAATGCTTTCTATGTGTGAAGACTTTATTAAGATTTTTTTTCTCACTTAATCTTCACAACATTATTAGCTATCACCAGGATTATCCAATTATGTTTTATTCTGGAGTTGGAAATCTCAACCATTATTCTAGAAAATCTTTTCCTGAAATGTTGAACTTGAACATCTTGAAATCTTCTATCAGTGTAGTGTTTTGGTTGAAGTGAGTTGCAACCAAATAGAAACAAAATGCTATGATAATTTGCAAAGAAGCCTAATATGTTCACCATTAGGAAAAAATTAAGAATTTTATGTAAATTTTAAAAGATGAGTGTTATAAATAAGGCTTAAAATATTACTGGGAATATGACAAAAAATAGTTGCCTCATTGAGGAGTTCTTATTGTCAAATTTTTTCTTCAATGTTATTTGAGATCTTACTGGTTTTTGATATAGCATCTTGTTTTTTGATATATGTGATAGCCAAGACTGAGCATGTTGATTTTTTTATACTTAAAGCATATCTTGGAATACATAAAAAACAGAATAGCAGGCATTGTTTTTGCTGACTGTATATAACAATCTTACAGTGGCATCATGAAGCGACTCAATATGCTAATCATAACTGTGAAAATGACTAGCTCAATATCATTTGTGCCAAAAGCAGAATCATCACTTTAGGCAGATTCTTTTCACTATCCAAAGACAATATTAAAAGTATATCAAACAGATTGACCAGTTAATTTTCTAGAGATGCGTTTTGCAGCTAATTCATTTTGGCTAACCTATTGAGATAGATCAATATAATATCATAACACCTTTAATAGTGCCTGCCTTACAGTAAGTGTTCAATAAATATTTAACAAATAGATGAAATTAGGCCCTTTAAATGTATATCCTGTTCTAAAAATCCAGTTTTCCATTACCAACACACAATTGTCTGCTTCAATCCTGAACTGTGAAATGTTCACTTAAATTCAAACTCTATTTTGAGACAATCCTATCTAATAAAGAGGGAATATGCTTACTGACCATCACTCCCTCACGAAGATGGTGGTGCCCACAGCCAGTAAGGAGGGAATATAATAATTGACTGTCACACCCTCAAAAATGGCAATGCTCACAGCCACAAGATGGTGGTGCCCAGTACCCTCAGCCCCACTGGGGCAGCAGGTGTGGCAGCATGGCCTGGCCCGTCCCCAGGTGAGTCTGGTTGCTCCGCATGCCTGCCTCCGGAGTCCCCCAGTCCCCTCAGCCTCCCAGCCAGCCACCCAGGGCTGGCCCGAGGCACAGGCAAGCCTCGGATGTCAGCTCTCCAGCCACCCAGGACCTGCCCAAGGCTCAGGTAACCATGGCTGGCGAGGCTTGTACTGCCGGCAGTGGCAGCAGCAGAGGTGTGATGGGGTGTCACCTTCCCCCAATTGCCAGGTTGCCTTCCACCCCTGAGGGCTCCCGGACTGTGAGAGGCGGAAGGCTGGGCTGAGAGACCCCCCTCCAGTGCATGAATTTTCATGCACCAGGCCTCTAGTTATTAGATAAAAGAGGACATGCTATTTATCCATTTCTTTTGGTTTCCTAAGCCATATTCCCATAACTAGCCTTATTATAAATCACCCACATCACTGTTTTAAATTATTTTAGCTGAACAAGAGAGTGGTTTTGTAAAAAAAAAAAAAGAAAAAGAAAAAAGAGCACAATGCCCTAGTCTTTTGATCAGTGGTAAGAGTGTTGGCCTGTGGACTGAGACGTGTGGGTTTGATTTGCAAGGGCATGTATCGAGGTTGGGGCCTGTGTGGGAGGCAAACATCTCTCACATTGATGTTTCTCTCCATGTGTCTCTCACCCTCCCTTCCACTCTCTCTGAAAATCAATGGGGAAAAAAAATTCCTTGGGAGAGGATTAACAAAAATCAAACAAACAAACAAAAAGCACATGTCTTGGAGTTGGATGATAGAATGAGCTTCATTACTTATTAATTGGGACCACTAAGTAATAATAGTTCTAAGACTTTGAGCCAATTAACAGCTCATTTCTCAGCTGTTGTTAGTGTCAAATATCCTATATAATAAAAGGCTAATATGAAATTGTCCTCTTGACTGGGAGTTTGACTAGGAATTCGACCAGGGGGTGGGGCTGGCCAGCCAACCACCTGTGCTCCCCCTCCCGGCCTGCCTGGCCCTATCGGCCCTGATCAGTGTGGGCCGACAAGACCCCACCAGTGCATGAGTTTGTGCACCAGGCCTCTAGTAGTATATAACAATACATAGTTCATCTTTAGTAAGCAAGCAATTAATACAAGTTCACCTTTCTTTCTTCCTTTGATTCATATGACTCATGGATATATCGCTTACTAGCTATGGGCACTCCTCAGAAAGCAGCCTGACTAATGTGGAACCTGTAACTGTAAGTGAGGCTAGGGTCTTTAATCCTGATGAGAAACTTTGGTTAAGAAGAAAACTTCCATTATTAAAAGAGCTGCTCCCCACAGGGTTTGGCTCTCTGATAGCATTTTACTATGATCATTCATTAAGGGCTGAGGAGGATCCTTTCAGGGTATATGCTAGATGACTGCTTTTCTTTCTTTTTTAAAAAACAAAATTCTTTATTGATTAAGGTATTACATATGTGTCCTTACCCCCTCCCCCCCCCACCTCCTCCCCCACTCATCCCCTCACCCCCCTGTTGTCTGTATCCATTGGTTAGGCTTATATGCATCCATACACGTCCTTTGGTTGATCTCTTCCCCTTACCCCCACCCTCCCCTATCTTCCCTCTGAGGTTTGACAGTCTGAAAGATGCTTCTCTTTCTCTGGATCTGCTTTTGTTCATCAGTTTATGTTGTTCGTTATATTCCTTAAATGAGTGTGATAATATGATATTTATCTTTCTCTGACTGGGTTATTTCACTTAACATAGTGCTCTCCAGTTCCATCCATGCTGTTGCAAATGGTAAGAACTCCTTTTTATAGCAGCATAGCATTCCATTGTGTAGACGTATCACCGTTTTTTAATCCAGTCATCTGCTGATGGGCACTAAGATTTTCCAAATCTTAGCTAGGGTGAATTGTGCTCCTATGAACATAGGTGTGCATATATCCTTTATGATTGGGATTTCTAGTTTCTTGGTATATATTCCTAGAAGTGGGATTACTGGGTCAAACAGGAGTTCCATTTTCAGTTTTTTGAGGAAACTCCATGCTGTTCTCCACAGTGGCTGTACCAGTCTGCATTCCCACCAGCAATGAAGGAGGGTTCCTTTTTCTCCACATCCTCGCCAGCACTTGTCCTTTGTTGCTTTGTTGATGTTTGCCATGCCATTCTGACAGGTGTGAGGTGGTACCTCATTGTTGTTTTAATTTGCATCTCTCAGATAATTAGTGACTTTGAGCATGTTTTCATATGTCTCTTGGCCTTCCTTCTCTCTTCTTTCGAAAAGTGTCTATTTAGGTCCTTTGCCCATTTTTTGTTTGGGTTGTTTATCTTCTTTTTGTTAAATTGTATGAATTCCCTGTAAATGTCGGAGATTAAACCCTTATCAGTGATAACATTGGCAAATATGTTCTCCTATTCAGTGGGCTTTCTTGTTGTTTTGTTGATGGTTTCTTTTGCTATGCAAAAACTTTTTATTTTGATGTAGTCCCATTTGTTTATTTTCTCTTTAGTTTCCATTGCCCTAGGACAGTGGTCGGCAAACTGTGGCTCAAGAGCCACAAGCGGCTTGCGAGCCATTTTTTGCCGCTCTGTTGACTAATTAATTTGCCGACCACTGTGTAAGGCATTACCCTTATCCAGAAGTTTTGAATTCAGTTTAAGACATTAGTACATTATTTAAATGTTTTTTTAAGTGTTTTTCCCCAAGGCAGTGGTTGGCAAACTCATTAGTCAACAGAGCAGTAAACCTCAACTCACAAGCCGCATGTGGCTTGCGAGTGGCAGTTTGCCGACCACTGCCCCAGGAGCAGTATCAGTGAAGAAATTGCTTTGGCATATGTCTGAGATTTCACTGCCTGTGGATTCTTCTAGTATTTTTATGGTTTCCCATCTTATGTTTAAGTCCTTTATCCATTTTGAGTTTATTTTTGTGTATGGTGTAAGTTGGTGGTCTAGTTTCCTTTTTTTGCATGTATCTATCCAATTTTTCAAACACCATTTATTGAAGAGACTGTCTTGACTCCATTTTATGTTCATGCCTCCTTTGTCAAATATTAATTGAGCATAGTGGTTTGGGTCGATTTCTGGGTTCTCTGTTCTATTCCATTGATCTATATGTCTGTTCTTATGCCAGTACCATAGATGACTGCTTTTCTGAGGGACCTGCATGGGCCTGCATCTTATGCAGTGCAGTGGTTGAGTAAAACCTCTCACTTTGTGCGTCGTTATCAGGAATTCAATTTTGTGAGTCTTATTTACCAGAGAATCAAACTCCCCAAATGCTAGTGGGAGTGAGGTTCTTGCGATAAATTCAGAAAATCAATTTTCTAAGATTCGCATGGGAGGATGGGATGTGGAAGAAGGCTTCATTTGTGTGTAATTACATTTCTCAGGTTCCAATGTCCCCTGCCGCTTAAGCCAGTCCTGGAAAGGTGCAGCTAGCATTCCTGCAGAGCCAGCAGCAAGGCCAGTGTCCAGACTTGCTGTCCCATGTTGCAGCCAGGTGTGGTTTAGCACTAACGTTCATTAAAGTTCCTTAGTCCTTGTGTGGAGTCCAACAGCGCTGTGGGCCATGTGGACACAGGGGAGACTATCCTTCTGCCACAGGAGAGGCCAGGAACCCAACGTGTCAGAGAAAGAAGAAAGAAGAGCAAACTTCTGTTGTTTGGAAGTTTAAATATTCAGTTTTTGTGAACTTGCAGTGGTCATGCCTGTCCTGGCTTGTTCTCTGGTAATAACTGGCAGACAGGTAGGCACCTTTCCACATCACCCAGCCCTTTACTGGGCTTGAGTCTAAACAGTCTTTGTCCAGCCCCTCCCTCCCCCAATTGATCAGTGGGGAATAGACTTGGAGAGTGTTAAATTCAGCTTTCTGGGAAAGCTGTATAAATGGCCTGCTTATATTATCTAGTCTTCCCTTTGCTTCTTTCCTATTAAACAATAACCGGGTTGTTAAAACAGTATCAATATGAAACATATTTCTGTCTCCTTTGATTAAAAAGTATTGTATGTACTGCCCGTTGTTTGATTCCAGGTTTATCTAGAAAAAACTATTGAATATATTCTTCCTGTAGGTAAGTGCTAGAGAAATTTTACCTTTTTCTAGGAACTTCTTTGATGACTATATGAGATCAATGAATCAAAACTTGCCACGCATTGTGGTTTTGTTGTGTTGCCATTATTTTTCCTTTGGCTTTCTGGAAGCACAACACTAAGTTTTGTGCTTAAGGCAGTACATATCCATAACTTAAGACTCTGGGTAAAACTGTCATCTCCCAGCCTTTGCTTTATTTGACATTTGTTTTTAAAACTGGACTTAATGGTTTTAGTGTTCCTTCATCTTTTATGGTGAACGGCACAAATCCTTTTCAGAACCACAAGGAATATAAATAATAAATGAATGAAAGCATAAAATGACTTGTTCAAGGTTTCAGAGCTATTAAGTGCAGAAGTAATCCAGGCATATCATTAAAAAGAAACGAAGGAAGCTTACCCTCTAAAAATTCTTAAACATCAATATTTTCTGCTCAAAAATTAACTAGCAGTAACATAGCACAGTCATACACCCATGAAAATGGGGAGGGAGTGCTTGTGGAATGTAGGTTATTCAATTTGAGAAAAATGCAATCAAGGCTTTGGACACCTGTAGAATAATATCAGTCATATGGGGCACTTTTCTTTGCAAAAATCCACACCTATAGGCCAGCAACTGAATTGATGATGGAGTTTCATTGCACAAGGCCTTTTCTTACAAGCCTACATAAAGTGCAGGCTTTTTACAGAACAGATTATATTTAAAACAGATTTTCTCTCTGCCTACCAAATGGCCAGTGGCAAGAAAGCCTTCTTTTAATCTAACTTTAAAATTTTTGGCAGATGGAAGACGAGGAGAAATTTGCCTTGAATTTTTGCAAAAGAAAATTCAATTAAATTTTATTATATTCACATAGAAATAATTATTGAAAGATTTGACTTTGGGTGGTGGGCACATGGTGTAATATACAGATCTTGCAACATAGAAACCCACACCTGAAACTTATATGTTTACATTGACCAATGCCACTCAAATAAATTTAATTAATTAAATAAATAAATAAATAAATAATTGTTGAGATTTAAATACAAGATTAATGTTCAGTGGAGGAATTATTTTTTTTAAAAATAATTTGATCAATAGAATATACTATTCTAAACCTGTAGTTATTTTGAACTATAATCATCTTCAAAATTTACCATTGTATTGATTTATAATTTTTATATATAATATTCATTCTTTGTAATTAATTTTCTTCCTCCTTTCCTCCCTTCCTCCCTTCCTCCCTTCATCCCTTCCTCCCTTCCTCCCTTCCTTCCTTCCCTTTTTTAGAAAAATGTATTTAGAGAAAAAGGGAGGGAGAGGAAGACAGAGAAACCTCGATGTGAGATAGGAACATTGATCAGCTACCCCCTGCACACCTCCTACTGGGGAGCAAGTCTGCAATCAGGGCATGTGCCTTGACTGGGAATGGAACCGGTAACCTTTTGGTGCATGGATGATGCCCATCCAACTGAGCCACACTGGCCTGGGCTGTCATTAACTCAATCAACATATTAATTTCTTCTCTGGAAAGAGATTTTTTATTTTGATGAGAATTTATGAAAAACTTGAATTTCAGACATTTTCCCCAAGCATTTTAGTATAAATTTAGTATAAAGAATATAAAGAGATTGTGGAATATTCATTTTTATGAGCTAACTGAGAGAACATTGGTCAAGCACTCTATTGCACCTATGAGATAGGAAAACACATCTCTGGAAATATGACATCTGGGCCTGATAAACAGGTGCTGATATCAAGGAGAGTCATCCTGGCATCATTTTTAAATTTTACATCCTTTGTTTTCTTGATTTGACCTGCATTGCTTCCAGTTTTTGCCTCTCCAAATAGCCCTCTTTGAATGGTGACATCTCCTACTTCCTTTTTCTGAGATTGATGGTCACCAGAGGGGAAGCAGGTTAGGGGACTGGGTGAAACAGGTAAAGGGGTTAAGAAGTATAAATTGGTAGTTACAATATAGTCATGGGGATGTAAATTATAGCATATCATAATAAAAGAGAAACATGCAAATTTGACTGTACCTTAGCTCCTGATTGGCTATGCTACCAGCCAATCAGGAGCAGGGGCGGGGTCAAGTGGCACAAGCGCCGGCCCGGGAGTGGAGATGAAATAACTGTGGTGGCAAGGGCCCAGTGCCTGAACGCTGTGAGGGGAAGCAGTGGCAGCAGCAGCAGTGGTGGCAGCTGCAGGGAGTGCCTGGTCTCCGGGCACTGTGAGCAGAAGTGGAGGAGAGCGCCCAGCCCCCGGGGCCGGGTGGTCCCAGGCAGCCGGGGCTGAGCTGAGCAGGGGGATGGCTGGGTGTTTTAGGCCTTGGGCAGGCTGGGGGTGAGCCATCAGTTGGACATCCCCTGAGGGCTCCCAGTATGTGAGAGGGGGCAGATTGGGTTGAGGGACCACCTACCCCCAGTGCATTAATTTTCATGCACCGGGCCTCTAGTATTGTAATAACTCTGCATGGTGCCAGGTGGGTACCAGAAATATCAGCAGTACACTTTGTAAAGTATATGATTGTCTAGCCCCTATGCTATACACCTGAAACTAATGCTACATAATTTTTAATGTAAACTGTAGTTGAAAAATAATATTTAAAGAAAATAAAATAGAAGTTCTGGAAGTGTGGAGCTTTTTAGAAATATAAATTCTTAGTGCTACCATAGTTCCACTGAATCAACACTTTTTAGTGGGCTCAACAGTTTTCTTAAACTATTCTCAATATGATTTTTTTTCTCTTTCTAATCATCAGCTCTCTTTTGGTTTTCTCAGTTCAAACAATAAGTTATGTGACCTAAGCTAAGAATATTCTAAAACATGCAACTGGAGAAATCTTTTTAGCATTGACAATATTTTCCCATAGTGTTCTAAATGCTATTTTTTAATAGGCACTTAGGGAAAAGTTTCCACTGCATGGAAATTGGGGATAAAATATACCGTGTTAAATATAGTTTATCTTTTTAAAATTCAATTTGGATTTGTAAGCTTAGGGCACAGACGAGATCTGGGGGAAGTTCTTCAACACAACACATGGCCATCCAAGAAAATTTCTAATGCTGTTATCCCTGTATCTTATTGTTAATAATTAAAATAGCCTTTTCCCCAGTTAGTTGAGAATTATTACTTTAAAAAAAATCAAACCATTAGATTTTATTTAAAGTTTAATTCAAAATTAAATATAAAGAGGATACTTGAAAGGTAAATGAGTGTGTGAATTCACAATTACTGTAATGATGATTTTCAACCTTATTTTGAGAAATTATGTGCTCTGAAATGGAGATAAAAGATCACTGAGTAATTGTTATTGTAGCAAATATGCTAGGGTATAAGCATTTCATTTGAATAGTTTTTATGTGCTTTTTTTTTTTTTTTTTTGACTGGGAAGTCTCTCGTTAAAAGTTTTGCTACTGGTATAAGATCTGTGATTGTTTTTAACAATTTAATGAAACTGTCACCAAGTCTATATATAGTTTCTCTATTAAATTAGAAGTCCTGTTGTACCTATGCACTGGGAAAAACCAAGCAGACTTCTCAGGAGTGTGAATAATTGCTAGGACATAGTGGTCCATCCTATTACAACAATGAGGTGTGGGATAATCCTTGTCCTAAGTAGGACGCTGGTTTCCAGTTTGTGTGCCATCAGTAATGGAATCTGGCAGACCACAGAGACAAAACGCCTGTTCCTGAGGCAAATGCAGACATATTTTTTTCTGCTGCATAAATGAGAGTTTTTCTTTCTAAATATCTCAGGCATAGCTGTATGATGTATTTTACAATCTTCAGGGGAAAAACCCTCAGTGAGTGGCTCTCAACATTCATCAGATTACTTAGAGGACTTAATAAAACAGAATGTTGTTCCCATCCCAAAGAATTACTGATTCAGTTGGTGTGGGGTTGGAGTGAGCATTTGCACTTCTTTTTTTTAACTTTATTTTTATTGTTGAGACTATTACAGATGTCCCTATATCCTCTGCCTTGCCCACTTCCACCCAGCACCCTTTCCCTTTGGCCATCACCACACTGTTGTCTATGTGTATCAGGCATATGAGTTCTTTGGCTAATCTCTTCACCTTCTTTCATCCAGTCCTGCCCTCCTCCCTCCCCTCAGACAACTGTTAATCTGTTCTATGTTTCCATGCCTCTGGTTCTATTTTGTTTGTCAGTTTATTTTGTTCACATATAAGTGAGATGATATGCAATATATCTTGCCCTGACTGGCTTACTTTGCTTAGCATAATAATCTTCAGGTCCATTCATGCTGTCACAAAAGGTAAGATTTATTTTTTGATGACCATATAGTATTCCATTGTGTAAATGTACAACAGCTATTTTATCCACTCATCTGCTGATGGACACTTGGACTGTTTCCAAATTTAGCTATTGTAAATAACACTGCTATGAACATAGGGTTGCATATATTCTTTTAAATTGGTGTTTCAGGATTCTTAGAATATATACCTAGAAGTGGTATCACTGGGTCAAAAGGCAATTCCATTTTTAACCTTTTGAGGAAACTCCATACTATTTTTCACGGTGGCTGCACCAGCATATATTCCTGCCAACAGTTCACAAATATTATCTTTTCTCAGCATCCTTGCCAACACTTGTCATTAGCTGGTTTACTAGTATTGATGGTGGCCATTATAACAGGTGTCAGGTGATATCTCATTATGGTTTTAATTTGCATTTCTCTGATGATTAGTGATGTTTAGCATTTTCTCATATGTCTATTGGCCTTATGTACATCCCCTTTGGAGAACTGTCTATTCAGGTCATTTGCCCATTTTTTAAATTGGATTGCTTATCTTCTTGGTATTAATTTATAATTCACTTGTTTCATGTTTTTGTTGTTTTTTCCCCACAGGGATTTGATAAACAAGTGGATGTGTCATATATTGCCAAACATTACAACATGAGCAAAAGCAAAGTTGACAACCAGTTCTACAGCGTGGAAGTAGGAGACTCAACTTTCACAGTTCTCAAGCGCTACCAGAATCTAAAGCCTATTGGCTCTGGGGCTCAGGGAATAGTTTGGTAAGTGGAATGGATTTTATATATGTGTGTATATATATATATATAAATCACACCTGAGGATATATTTTTATTGATTTTAGAGAAAGAGGTAGGGAGAGGGAGGCAATGTGGGGAGAGAATGAGAATTACCTCTCATATGCACCTGGATCAAACCTGCAACCTGGGCATATGCCCTCACAGGGAATTGAACCCATGATCCTTCCGTGTATGGGAGGCCACTCCAACCTAAGTGAGCTACACCAGCTAGGGCTTAACTTATATTTTTAAAGGGAACACACTTTGTCAACTACACACACACACACACACACACACACACACATACACACACACACACACACACACTCACACACACACACACACATACACACACACACACACACACACACACAAACACACACATACACACACTCACACACACATACACACACACACACACACACACACACGTGCATACAAACATAAACAGAAAAAAATCTATAAATAAATTGCGTGACTGGGAGGGAAAATACATGCTACTGAAGAAAAATGAAACTATAAGCATTATTTGTAATTCATTATCCATTTGCTAACAGTATCACAACTTTAATTGTGACTACGTTTTGTGGTTTCAAAAAATATTTATTACACTATAGCTACTTAAAAAAATAACAACCCCAGAGAACCAGAGGTTTTAGTAGCTGTTATTAGTACACATAAATTTTATTTGAATGTTTTCACATCAAGAAATGAGGAGATATATGCTAAGATAACTAGCAAATAAAATTTCTTACATTCCCAAGAAGTATAAATGATATATCAAATGTATCTGTGAGTTTTAAAGTTCAATGTTTAAAGTTGTTACCTATTTAAAAGTGGTATTTTTTTTTTTAAATTGCTGAATGTTTCCCAAATGGAAAGATTCTGTGATCCTTGGTAACCATTATTTTAGACATTTCCCAGTGGCCAACTAAAATGACAACAAATCAAGATCTAATTTACTTATTATCAGTTGATAACTATTTTTTTAGCTAGTTCAAACTAGTATAGCAATTAAATGTTTAGTATAAGATATTTAGTATGAACTTATTAGTATAATAATTTTCAATCTAATAGCTTGCACTTACAAGTAAAAATTCGGGGCAGGTATTATAAATACTTATATTTATAAAAGATATTTATGTCAGTATTTTTATTTGTTATATAACTTACTGCTATATTAGTAATGTTCATTTAAAAACAGGGGAATGGGGGTGGAGAGTGATTAATGGATGAACTTATATGCATATGTGCATAGCCCATGGACACAGACAATAGTGTGGTGAAGGCCTGGGAGGAGTGGGTGAGGGGTGGAGGCGGCCAATGGGGAAAAACATACCAAGGGGACATCTGTAATACTTTCAACAATAAAAATAAATTTTAAAAAATCATACACACTTTTACCAGATGAGATAAAGACTTTTTGAGCAGTTTTAGGTTCACAGCAAATAGAGAGGAAGGCACAGAGATTTTTCCTGCATGGATTCCTGCATTATCAACGTCCCACCGGAGCGATACATTTATTGCAATTGATAAATCTACCTTGACAGATCATAACCATCAAAGCCCATAATTTACATTAGGATTCACTCCTGGTGTTGTATATTCTATTGATTTGAACAAACTTAAAATGACATGTGTCCATTGTTATGGTCTACAAAGTATTTCTGCTGGCCCAAAAAATTCTTTGTGTGCCTCCACTACTCCCATTGGTCTTTTTACTGTTTCCTAGTTTTGCCTTTTCCAGAATGATTCTAGATGGAATCAAACAATATGTAACCTTTTCATATTGGCTTCTTTTACTTAGTAATATACACTTTGCATTCCTCCATGGCTTGTCATAGTTTGATAGCTTATTTCTTTTTAAAACTGACTAATATTCCATTGTCTGGGTGTTCCACAGTTTACCTATCCATTCACCTACTTTAAGCTATCTTGGTTGCTTCCAAGTTTTTGACAATTATAGATAAAGTTGTTTTAAACATCCATGTATAGATATTTGTGTGAACATGTTTTAAAGGTTCACTTCATTTTGACAACTGGTTTTAAGTTTACTCCGAATGCTTAGTTAATTCAATTGGCAGAAGTGCAGGTCGGCGCACTTACTAAACCCTTTACTCCATTTAAACTTCATTTGTCAAACATCCCAAGTTTTTTATGGAAATTTGCCCAGTAAACTTCAATCTTTAATAATGCTAATCAGTAGTTGTTTTGCAATTTGAAAGATAGAATATTTTAATATTTTAACAGTGGAGCAAATCTTTCATTTTGAAGATACTTATACAGGTAAAGCAAATTTATTTATTTATTTATTTATATTTATTTGGTTGGTTGGTTTTTTGTTTATGGTGCAGGTATGACACAAAACAAGTTCATTATTTAGTAGGCAAAATAATGGTTGCCCAAAGATTAGGATGCCTTGACCCTGATCTCCAGAACCCTTGAATATGTTATCTTATGTGGCAAAACTGTATGTAACCTTAGCAGATGTGATTAAGATTAAGGCTCTCAAAATGGGGAGGTACGCAGGTGAGACCAATCTAATCATGTGAGTCCTTGAAAGTAGGAAAGTAAGGCAGAAGAGCAGGTCAGGGACGCAATGGGAAGGAGAGAAAGATTCTAAATATGAGAGACTTGCCTTATTGTTGCTGGCTTTGGAGATGGGGGAAAACAGTCATGAGCCAAGAAACGGGTTGCTTTTAGAAGCTGGAATGGCCCTCAGCTGACAATCAGCATGAAAATGGAGGCCTCAGTCATACAGCCACAGGCATTATAATCTGCCAAACACCTGGAATGAACAAAGAAACAAATTCTTTAACACCTTCAGCATGGCACTCAGCTGCTGGCACCATGATGTTAGCCTGGTGAGACCAAGGGAGGACTTCTTATCTCCAAAACAGAATTATAAGACTATAAATTTACATTGTTTCAGCATCTAAGTTTGTGGAGATTTGTTGAGGCAGCAATACATGGTATAGTAAATATTTTACTATTATAAGTAGGCCAAAAGAACCATAATGTTTTTGAAGGTTTTAAGTGTTTCAGGGTGCTCTGTCAACCCTCCCCTGTCTGGGGAATTCCTGCTTTCTTTTCAAGTCACATGTTTAACTCTGGGTAATAAGTGACCCTTGCCAGCAGGATAAAGTGTGCATGGGAGGGTCCAGTGTTAACGTGTATATTAAATAGAATAAGGTTTAATTTGTTTTGTAGATTACAATATATGTTTACATTTAAGTTTGCATCCTACTGGATTGTTTACATACACTTGGAGAGTGGGATCCCCATTTAGGAGATCATTGCATTCATGAAAGACTTTAAAAATGAAATAGAAAATATAATAAGACAAAAATTCTTATAAAGGAGAAGAGATGGGAGGAGAAGAAAACAGTGGTTACTGGCTGCCTTTTTCAAAACTGTAGAGTATCAGAAAGTTTTCTTAAGGTTCTCAGTGAAGATGCCAAATAGTTACTGGGATTATTTCATTTTTCTTTAATTAAAACTCCCACAGAGAATGAGGACTGCCAGTGAAAGGAAGCTGATGGTCTTTCAATGATTAGAAATTTTGCTCAAAAAGTTAATAGATTTTCCCAGAAAGATTTGAAAATATACCATTAAAATTTTTCTGGTATGTTTTATAGGACATTTTGGATTTATTTCCTTGTTTAGGATTGGAATCATCCTAGGTCTGTGGCAGAGTAATAAAAATATATTTTAATAAGTAAATGTCCTTGAGTAAAATTGTTAACCCATCTTTACAAAAAACTTGTTGACAAATTTGTTAGTAAAGGGACACCTGAATTTCAAAATGTTAGCCCTGTAGCTTTCTGAGATTATTATTGGTCTTTTTGTCTATAGCTGAGGGAAATAAAACTAGGAAAAACCCAGATGAAGGAGAAGAAAGGGATAGCATACTTCTCTTCTTATCTTTTAATTCACCACTCTTCCAGCATGTCTCTTTTTTCTTCCTTGTCCCTCTTCATCTTTCACTGAGATATTATTTAGTTATCAAAACTAAAGTTGGGTCAGTTATGTACTATTTTTCTTATTTGTCTTCTAGAGGCCCAGCACACAAACTAGTGCAGGTAGGTTCCCTAGGCATTGCCTGCGCTTAGGGCCATCTTCTGCCCATTTACCAGGCCCTAGGCCTAATGTTGCCTCCCCTGGGGTGGGTAGGTCGTGGGCATGCCCTGCAGCTTCCAGCTGCAAAACCCAACAGCAGCAGCAGTGGCGGCAATAGCATCCCCTGTGAGTGGTGCACCAAACTTGTGCACTGGGGGTGGGTGATCCCTCAGCCCAACCTGCCCCCTCTCACATACCAGGAGCCCTCAGGGGATGTCCTACTGATGTCTCACCCCTGGCCTGCCCAAGACCAGCAGAGAAGGCTTACCAAGTTTGGATTGCTCATTAACTAAAAGAGCTGATTACATAGTTTTAAATGACAGAATATAAAACCACATTCTTTCCTTCTCTAGCTTGTTTTCTTTGTCCTCTACATATAATTGTCTTATAAACAGTCCTCATCCAATTTTGCAAAATGATATTTTATAGGATATTTATATCAAAGATGTAAGCTTAATACTGACACAAGCATAGAGTGGCTTATTGTAAAAAAAAAAATCTGTGCCTAGAAAACTAAGTATTTAGAATTAAGATGATACACTTTAACATCTTAGCTAAACTTTCCTAAAATTCCAATTAATGCTAGAGGATGGCATTTAACCAAAGTTGAAATAATTGTTGTTATAAAACATTCTCCAATGGAGTAATTTATTCTAAATTAGATATATAGCCATTAATGTATACCAATATACATAATGAATATCTTACCAATTTATAACATATATATATGTATATGTAAAATATATACATACTAATCCAGTGGATTAGTGTATCTTAATTGAATATATATGCTAAATACCATATACATTTTGTGTCTATAGGATACTAGTGTATATCAGGTTTTTTTTTTTACACAAAAAATTTGACTATTTTTTTCTGAATGTTCTTTAGTTAGTGGTTTATAGCAGTGATTTTCAACTTGTTTGCCACAAGAATTTTTAAAACATGCAATACCTGACTATTTAGTCAAGAGTGCTAATCTATTTTCCCTTAGATTGTCAAGTAAAAAAAATGACAACAGCCAAAAAAAACCCCCCATCTTTTTGGTGTGAATGAATCAAAATTAACTTTTTAAATGTTAGATCTGCAAAATATATGTATTTTTGGTGTGCCACAGAATTTTAGTAGTAAGTTTATGTGTACCATGAGATAAAAAAAAGATTGAGCCCCAACTGGTTTGGCTCAGTGGATATAGCATCCCAGGTTCAATTCCAGTCAAGGGCATGTACCTTGGTTGCAGGCACATCGCTAGTAGGGGGTATGCAGGAGGCAGCTGATCAATGTTTCTCTCTCATCGATGTTTCTAGCTCTCTAAACTTTTCCCTTCCTCTCTGTTAAAAAATCAATAAAATACATATTTTTTTAAAAAGGTTGAAAACCGGTAGTCTATAGCATCAAGATCCTATGCAGATAATCTAAGATTTAAATTGCCAGGCATGCTCAACCAAACCTTGAGTGTTCACATATTCTTACTTCACCATCTTCCTTTGATAAGTGGAAGTGGTGTATATAGTGAACCTGTCTAGCAATATCCCTGTAGCCTGGTGAAGTTAAGAGTTACATAGACTGAAAGGAAGTCTAGAATTTTTGTAATTTTGGTGTGTGTGTGTGTGTGTGTGTGTGTGTTTGTGTGTTCTACACTGAAGGAAGGCAGGAACAGAAAACATCCATAAGTAACATGTGTTATAAGAAACAAAGGTTTTCGTTTTTGTTTTTTAGCATTTTATCTAGTGGGCCCTTCTTTTGACCAGCATCTGATACCACAGCTATATTATCTTGGTACATATATACAGATACGTATAGTTTAAGCCTTGTTTACTCCCAAATAGAATTTGAAGTGATGAAAAGAAGTACATGTGACTTAGTATACACTTAACGTGTAGAGGATTTGGGGGAGTGGTGGTTGCCATGTCCATTAGGGTAGAATCTCTTGAGGGGTACTGATAACATGATAGGAGTCTCAGTATTGACTGAAGAGCTAGGTCCCCCATGCCTGTGATAAAGGGAGTATAGAAGGAAAAGGGATTTTCTTTGTGGTTTGTGATATTTTTGTCTTTTAGTTGTGGAATACAATTTGCATTTTGCTTTCCAACTTACTAGTAATAGGTAGAATTACCTTGGGTAGGCCAGAACTTTCCCCCAAGCACAAACCAAATATAACAAAGTAACAGAACCAAAAGCCAAAAGCCAAAAGCCAAAAAAAAACCAAAAAAAAAAAAACCCCAAATTGTTCAAATGCTCAATAAAAATTACTGGTAATAATGCCAAATCAAGTAACATTAGTAGAGCAATCTCTATTTGTGGACTAATTTTCAAATAATAAATATTAATCTCTGTGTGCATTGGAAAAGAAAATGGTTCGTTGAAAGTTCCTCCTTCTTAATGGGCTCATTTTATTTAAAAAAAAAAATGAACACTATAGATTCACTGATGCTTTTAGCAGCTTTTCTCATCTTAGTGATGAAAAATTTGAGCTACTGCATATATATTCTGATTTAATCACCCTTGAACTAACAGCACACATTTACAAAATGAATGGCAAAGATTAGGGAATATCTGTATCTCTCTCTCTATAAAAGACTAAGCGACAAACCGTTCAGCCAGTAGTTATGATGCTCACTGATCACCAGGGGGCAGATGCTCAATGCATAGGTGTGGAAACATGGAACACACTGATGAATTTCAGAAGGTTCAGGGGAGGAGGGAGAGTGGGAAGAGATTAACCAAAGATCTTACACACACACTAGAGACCCGGTGCATGCATTTGTAAACTGGTGGGATCCCTCAGCCTGGCCTGCAGGGATTGGGCCAAAATTGGCAGTCCAACATTTCCTGAGGGGTCCAGATTGTGAGAGGGCACAGGCCAGACCAAGGGACCCCACTGGTACACGAATTCCTGCACTGGGCCTCTAATATATATTATATATTATGTATTATGTATTATGTATTATGTATTATGTATTATATATTATATATTATAGCAAAAGAGACTGAAACTTAGCCATGTTGAAGAACATTATAAAAGGTATTCAATGTTTATTTATTGATGATTATAACCAGGAAAGAAATTAAGTAAATTCTCTGAATTCTGTAAAACTTTTGCACATATAAGGATCATGTATTTAATCACGATACTTTAAAATACCTTATATTATCATTTTCAGCCATTATAGTTATAAATTCACTTACACCTTAAAATAACTCAACTGGCCCTGTGCTTTATCAGTGGTAGTATTTAACTTTCAATCTCTCAGAACCTAATTTTACTCACCTGTAAAATGCAGGTAACATCAATATCTCACTGAATTCAAAAAGTCTAAAATAAACTAGATACATGACATTGCCTTATAAATCTGATACTATTATGACTTTTAGTAGGTTCAAAGAAGATGACTTAATGTTCTTTTCTAACAATGGAAAATTGCAAAATGTTAAAATACAGGGTGTGGCAAAGGTAGGTTTACAGTTGTGAGTACACAAAACACAGTTTATTCTTGTATTATTATTTATTAATGATTTTATTATTTTCCATACAAACAGCTATAAACCTACTTTTGCCCCACCCAGTATACCACCCAGGAAGATGCTTGATTTTAACAGCAGCTTAATTATCACGTTGGGGATATTATATGAATGTTATTGTTTGAGAACATAGGATTTAAAAATGACTTTACTAATCCTATCTAATAAAAGAGTAATATGAAAATTGACCTTACTTCTGATCAAGCCACACCCACAAGCCACACTGACCAGCCAATCAGGACCTGGGGCAGAGCCAGCCAGTGAGCATGTGGCCAAGGCAGCCAGGGCCTGGGGAGGGTGGGCCAGGGGGCGGGGCTGAGGCAGCCAGGGCCGTGGGGGTCGAGGCTGAGGTAGCCAGGGCCAGAGGCATGGGGACAGGGCCAAGGTGGTCAGGGCTGTGGGGGGCATAGCCAAGGCAGCCAGGACTGGGGGGGTGAGGCCGAGGTGGCCAGCGAGCACTGGCCAGGGAGAAGGCCTGGGCCGCGGGGACGGGGCCGAGGCCGGTGGTAGCCGGGCTCGAGTTGGCTGGGGCGAAGGCCCAGGCCGGGGGGTGGGGCTGGGGGAGCCAGCCATTGGCCCCATTGCAAGGTGATGGCTAGACTTTAGGCCTTGGGCAGGCTGGGGGTGAGTGGTCAGTAGGACATCCCCTGAGGGCTCCCAGTATGTATGAGGAGCAGGTTGGGCTGAGGGATTACCCACCCCCAGTGCACAAATTTCATGCACTGGGCCCCTAGTATTCCATAAATGACTCTGGCAAAGAAGCATTTTCATTCCTATCTTTCAATATGAGTTTCAGTTAACCAAGATTTATTACAACATTAAGTTTTAAACAGTTTTTAAACTTGCAACATGGCTAAACAGACCCAGCTAACCATCTTTAAGCACAAGATTTGGATGGAAATGTTTTATGGTTGTGAAGCTGATGGTGTGAAGAGAGATGGGTAAAATCATCCAGAAGTTTCTCAAAGCCCCAGATATCCATGGTAATACAAAAGAGACTTGATCGGTTGGTCTAGAATGATGACTCTATTTTGTTTCTGGAAACATCACTCAGGAGCCTAAGGCACACTCTCTTGTTAGAGTCCCTAACGAGCCATTGTGCTAAATGATGCATACATCTTTAATCACACATTTCCATTTAGCCCCTGACAAGGGGAAATTATTACCCTCTGACCCACATCTGGAATATCAGCACATTTTGTATTCCTTTATTTTCCATTAATATTATAATTTAGAGACTTAATTGCAACCTTCCTGAGATAATGAGCGTTGAGTTTCAAATATTGTCTTTTGTATTCTAAGGAGGTTTGAGGTGGAAATGGTTTGGTGAAATAGAATAGATTAAGACACTGTATTCTTCCTGCACATTTTGCTGTTCTTCTTGCCTTCTTTGATTAGCTTCAGCCCCAAATATTTACTTACCATATGTTTTGATCAATGAGTAATACTCATAAATATCATTTATTTTTCTTCAGAGAAAATGTGGTGCTTTGAGAAACCATGGGTAGAAGTTTGATGGCAATATGCTTATTGGAAAAAGCAAAATTACATAAAATCCTCATTTCTGTGTGTTAATCATAAAGTATGTATGTGTTTATATTTATAAATATGTAATTGTCATTGTAACAGCTGATGCTGAAGAGGTTAGATTACATAATCCTTAAAATTACATTTGATTTTGGAAGGTATTATGGACATCTATTCTTAGTTCTGTCATTTTTCAGTAAATTTATAATTAATTTACATCCCTGTAGTAAAAATTGGCAGTAAGAGTTTGTAGCCCAGAAACTTTTTTTTTTTTTTGGCAGAGGGGAAAATTGTCCTTTAAGTTTCCATAGGCAATTATTCACTTACAGATAATTGAACCTTGTATATAAATCATATATTAATATAAAATCTAATGTCTTTACCAGGAGAAATAATTAGGAACACATTATTTATTTTTCAGTTCCTACTTCAATCCCAAAGATTAAATGGTTAAGTGAGACATTTCTTTTAGGAACTGTCTTCTAGGACATGAAAAGGTATTTTTATTGCAAAAACAAGATTATTTTATGGTCCATGTATCATTTTGCCAGATGCATAATTCTTTTTTTTAATCTTTATTGTTCAGTTTATTAATTACATTGTTCCCTTTTTTTTTCACCCTATATTTCCCCTCCACCTGGTACCCATCCCACCCTCCGCCCTCACCCCCCTCCTCTGTCCTCTCCCATAGTTGCATGATTTTTGTCCAGTCTCTTGCTGTACTTCCCACACCCCTATTCTCCCCAAGAATTGTCAGTCCATTCCCTCTCTATGTCTGTGATTCTGTAATATTCACCAGTTTATCCTGTTCATCAGCTTATTAATTCACTTGATTTTTAGATTCATTTGTTGATAGATGTGTATTTGTTGTTCCTAATTTACACTTTTATCTTTTTCTTCTTCCTCTTCTTAAAGAATATCTTTCAGCATTTCATATAATGTTGGTTTGGTGGTGATGAACTCCTTTAGTTTTTTCTTGTCTGCGAAGCACTTTATCTGACCTTCAATTCTGCATGATAGCTTTGCTGGATAGAGTAATCTTGGTTGTAGATTCTTGCTGTTCATCACTTTGAATATTTCTTGCCACTCCCATCTGGCCTGCATCGTTTCTGTTGAGAAATCCACTGACAATCGTATGGGTGCTCCCTTATAGGTAACCATCTGTTTTTCTCTTGCTGCTTTTAATATTCTCTCTTTGTCTTTTGCTCTTGGCATTTTAATTATGATGTGCCTTGGTGTGGTCCTCTTAAGGTTCCTATATATTGGTGTTCGGTGTGCTTCTTGGACTCCTAAGTCAATTTCTTTCACCAGGTGTGGGAAGTTTTCGGTCACTATTTCTTCAAATAGGTTTTCATTGTCTTGCTCTCTCTCTTTTTCTGGCACCCCTATAATTTGGATGTTGGTATGCTTGAGGTTGTCAGAGGCCCCTTACATTATCTTCAATTTTTTGGATTCTTTTGGTTTCTTGCTTTTTCAGCTGAGTGGATTTTACCTCTTTGTATTTTAAATCTTGAACTTGGTTCTTGGGGTGCTCCAGAGCACTTTTAGGTCTTTGTATAATATTTTTTGTTTCAGTCAGTGTATGCTTAATTTCTGGTTGGTCCTTTTTCATATCCTTGAGAGTCTCCTTTATATCCTCGAGGGTCTCCTTCATTTCCTTGTAGGACTCATTCATTTCCACGTTGGTCTTGATCATTTCCTTATAGACCTCGACCTTTTGTTGGAGCCTCTTGAAAAACCCTATAACCATGGTTTTGAATTCCATGTCCAGTCGTTTTTTTTTCCTCCATTTCTTTCACATCTGATTTCTTTCCATGTGTCTGCATGGTGGCTGCTTCCCTGAGTTGGTCAATTAGCTTTGTGTGGTAGGCTTCCTACTAGGGACAGTGGCTCAGCTTCCCCAGTTACCTGAGGTGGATATGGGTTGCACAGTCTTGCTGAAGTTAAGCTCAGGTTAATCATTGTTAGCACTTGGAGGGTTGACCTCCAGGCCAATTGTCAGTGAAGCTCAGCTGTGCTCAGGTTGGATGGGCGGAGTCTCCGGGCCAAGCAGACAGCGTTAGCTCTGCCCTATGTGGCCCCAGGGACTCTGTGCTGGGGGCAATGGCTGCCAGCACCTCTGAGAGAGAAACACTGCCGAGCTCCACCGGCTGCCGGGGAATTCAGACTCTCCCCAAATGAGTCTGCACGTCCAATGTCTCACTCAGGGTCGTAAAACAAAGCAGTCTGACGGTTTCCCAAATGAGAAAGCAAGTCGCAGAATGCTCTCTGCGCGGTCACGCAGCTGAGCTGTTCGAGCAAGCTGCCTTCTCCAGAAGCTCAGAGACCCCTGCAGCACCCGAGTTTCGGCGTGCCCTCCCACTGTCCAGTTTTCACCCCGTATGATAGTGGGTTCCCTGGACTTCGCCCAAAGCTGGAGAATCAGCCCAGTGGGACGTCCTTGTCTCCCCGTTCGAGAAAACTGGCCAGTTTTCAGCCGCCCGCCCTCTCTGTGGTGCGCGCTCCAAACCTCTCTCTGCGCGAATCTTTCAACGCTGTCCGCCGCTGCTCCTCCGAGTTACAGTGTCTTATTTTCACTTTTATTTGTGGAATTTTCACTCGGCCAGCTTTCTGGTGATTCTGGAAGATGTTTGTTCTTTCGTTAAGTTGTAGTATTAAAATTGCTGAGTATGACGGCAAGATAGGTATTTTACCTATGCTGCCATCTTGGTTCTCCAGATGCAAAATTCTTAATTGCTAAGATTAAAGTGCATCTATGGTTATATTTTTTAAAAAATTACTTATAACCCAAATATAAATAACTAAAGACTTAATTCTGCACTATTCAGTACATCTTGTAAAAGCCAACATTCCTCACAGAAAGGAAGTGATGTATTCAATTAAGTTAAATTATGCTGAATAACAGATGGCGATTCCTGTTCCTCAGATTCCAGAAACAGTTCTCATTTACTGCTCCAAGAGACCTGTCCATTCTATCTGTAGATAAGGTGGCTTAAAAAACAAAACACCCAAAAAACAAAAGGAGAAAGCAGGTAGGTGTTATAAATATTGTAACTGAAAAAAGCAGGGTTAGAGGAGAGTTTTATGAAGCTCAGAAGAAAGGCACTTGGCCCCACTGTCTGTAGAGTCATGCTTCCGGCCCATTCCGACATCATATTCTGTTTATAGAGTCTGAGCTGTCTTGCTAATCATGAATTTAGATGTGAGAGCCGAGGACAAAGGAAGACATCTTTTGGTTTGGAAGTTCGGGTGAGAGTCATATCACTTTGCATGTCCAAAGTTATGAATCCAGCATTGAAGCATTGCATTTTCAATTTCTCTGTATGATGGGGGGGGGGGGTGTCCTAAATCACCATCAGAGCTACTTTATTTGACATAGTGTTTCTGTTATTTGCAGACATATACTTTAGAATTCTCTTAGCTATGCTCTTCATTTATAGTCACCTTTATTTTTTATTACTAAAAACTAGAGTCCCGGAATTCAAACACAGGTAGGTTCCCTAGGCCTGGCCAGTGACCAGGGCTAATTAGGTCTTCCCCTGGCTACCGGCCAGGGCCTTCCTTTGTTCCATGCTGCCCCCTGGTGGTCAGCATACGTCATAGCAAGCAGTCAAACTCCTAGTTGAACTCTTGAGGGGACAATTGGCATATTAGCCTTTTATTATATAGGATGTTTCCACAGAATATTTTAATATGTTTATTCATGAAAATGAATATTTCTACTCCTAATCCAAGGAGTTACAGCACCATATATATTTTGAAAATATTTTTTATTTTGGGTTTCTCCACAACTGGGAAATATGATTGGGGAATGTGTGTCCTGCACAAGGGCAGATGGTGAGGGAGCCTATGGGGTCTGGACTGCACCTGACCTTCACCCACCCAGCAATGTGCCCTGGGGTCCCCTTACCCATGGTAGCTGCCTTTTTCTGATTCACACATCCACACTAGAAGGACTAGTGGCTGATAATAAATGACATTTAACTTCAAGCCAAAACCTGTTTGGCTCAGTGGATAGAGGGTCAGCCTGCATACTGAGAGGTCCAAGGTTCGATTACGGTCAAGGGCATGTACCTTGGTTGCAGGCACATCCCCAGAAGGGGACGTGCAGTAGGCAACTGGTCGATGTTTCTCATTGATGTTTCTGACTTTCCATCCCTCTCCCTTCCTCTCTGTAAAAAATCTTAAAAAAAATATTTCAAAAATATTTTTTAAAAGTATATTTTTAAAAAAAGTAATTTAACTTCAGGTGGCCAATGAGAGAGACTCAATTTAACTAGCAAAAACATAACTTGGAGAATAATCAGTATAGAAACAATGCAGTAAGTTTAGGATGCTGATTAGCTGGCATGGAGGTTTAAGGCACCTAAGAAAATGGAAAGAATCAGGAAGCAGAGGAAAATTGTAAGCCAACTTTTTGTCCCTTTCACATTGTCACTTTCCCATATCCTTTCTCTCCTGTATCACTTCAGGGGCATGATTGTTTCAAGGCCTCCCTGTTCTCCGGGCCTCTCATTCTCCTGCTAGATAAACACTTTCCATATTTAGCCTGGAACTGTGAAAGTGATTGCAAAGACAGTCTCAGAGGCTCTCTATTTTTATTTATTTATTTATTTATTTATTTATTTACTTACTTACTTACTTATTTGGCCTCTGCAGCCCCCTGATTTCCAAACCCCCATTTTGAATCAGTCTGACTGTTTTCTCCCCCTCTGCTGGAAGGCTGAGCCCAGCTGGAGAAATCACATCATCATGCTGATTTCCTTCATTATAAGTTTATGAGCTGCATCTTCAGCTGGGCCCTTGTCGCTGCTTAGCAATCCATTTACTGATGTGTCTCCTCAGCTTCCTGTCCCGTTTCCCATGGTGGCTGTTACAACTTCCATTGCAAGCTCCCAATTCCACTTCACCAGCCCTGTTCTTTGCAGAAGGCCTTGCCTCCTACTTCCTATAGAAAACAGATGGCCTTAGGCATGGGAGCTCTCAAATTTCCCCTTCCACCTCCTATCTGTCTTCTATAGTCTTCTTTACCCAACTAGTTCCTCCATGAGGAGCTCCCCCAGGCCGGCCACCCACCTGTGTTCTTGATTCCATCCCAGTCTCCTGGGGCCTGTCAGTTGTTTATACAGTATTTTGCACCAACTGTCTCTTCTCCCCCCGGGGGGTGTCTTCCCCTCTGCTTATGTTGAAGAACTCCCACCAAATTCTTATGTAAAAGGTGTTATTTAGAATGTGCCTGTTCCTCAAACCGCCTCTCTGACACTCTTTCTTCATCTTTAAACTTCTGGATAGAGAAGTCTGCGTTTAATGCCTCCTCGTATTATTTAAATTCTCATTTCACAGTCAGTCCCGATTGCATTAGCATCACCCCTCTGAGAGCAGAGCATGCTATGGAGAGGGCCGCCAATGATCCCATAAGTTGCTCACCCACTGGCTTCTTTTTCAGCCCTCATTTTTTACTTCTCTGGAATGTTTGGAAATGTTAAGTGTTTATTGAATTTTTCTTGAGTGTTTGTCTTCCCTTGATATGAAAGCTGGGAATGTTCAATTTTTATTTATTTATTTATTTATTTTTTTAGTTTGAAATTGGATGAACTGATTGGCCCATGAGGGGCACCATCACACAGTGGTTTAAGAATGCAGACTCTGGGGCCAGACTGCCTGGCTGGAGTCCTCAGTAACTTCTTCTGAAGATCAAGCTAGTAAAAATACGTATGTATAGGGTTGTTTTTAAAGCAAACCAAGTTAGTTAATTCAGTGCCTGACTTTAGTAAATAGTCAATAGATGTTAGTTTCCATTAGTGTTAGTTGACCTAGGTCATGGCCAATTTCTCAAGGACTGGCTAGAGGAGCTGTTTTTCTGGTTTATTGTGCCGAAAGACAGTAAAATAACCCAGTATGAAGCTTCTGAAGATAAGATTGGAATCAGGAGCCAGAGCGAAAGGAGACAGAAGGGCAGGTACTAATTGTAAATCCTAATGAGAGGGAGATTCTAAATGAGAGAGAGAATCAAGTGCCTAAAAGCACCCTAGAACTGGATCGAATTGTGAGAAATTTGGGAACAATGGAATGACTCTAGGGTAAGTGTCATGAATGTTACTGGTTTGTGCCTGAGTGGTAGTGATGTTAGTCTGGGTGGAAACCAACTGTTGTGTCCTGGTTCTCTCCTACTTCTGTGACCAAATATTATCTGTCTCTTTTATTGGTCACCTATCTCTACTCTTCAAATACTTGTATTTTAAAATGTTCTGCCTCCTTTGGCTTTTCCTCTCCTTTCACTATACAGTGACTAATGTCTCCCACATTTATGTCCTTCTGGCTACATCTTATTTTGTATTGATGTATACGTATAATTCAGTGATATACCGCAAATATACAGTTTTATTTAGATATAATTGACATATAACATTATATTAGTTTCAAGTATGCATCATAATGATTCTATATTTGTATATACTGTGAAATGACCACAATAAATCTAGTTAATATCTATCACTATACATAGTTAGAAAACATTTTTTCTTGTGATGAGAACTTTTAAGGTCAGCTTTGATAGAAAAATGCAAATATGCAATCTAGTATCATGAACAATAATCACCACGTTGCCCCTTACATATTTTATAACTGGAAGTTTGCAACTTACTTCTAAATCCATACACTCATTTCTGTACATTTTATCCTTCAGATTACTCTATAGATATGTCATATTCAGCCGAAACCGGTGTGGCTCAGTGGATAGAGCATCAGCCTGCGGACTCAGGGGTCCCGGGTTTAATTACGGTCAAGGGCATGTACCTTGGTTGTGGGCACATCCCCAGTGGGGGGTGTGCAGGAGGCAGCTGATCGATATTTCTCTCTCATAGATGTTTCTGGTTTTCTGTCCCTCTACTTTTTTCTCTGTAAAAAATCAATGAAACATATTTTTAAAGAAAAGAAAAAAAAGATATGTCATATTCAATATGCCCAGTATAATTTTGTGATATTCTTATACTTGCTCTTCACTGTATATTTCTTTTATTTAAAAGGAAAATTTATGTACAAGTGATGGACTCAATCACTAGAATACAATTTGATTGTCAGCTTTCTTTATAAAAGTAGTATACTTTAATATATATATATATAAAATTAACTGAATTAACTTTATATATATATATATATATATATATATATATATATATATAATTGATTTCAGATGGGGAGATGGGGAGAGAGAACCATTGACTGGCTGCCTCCTGCACACCCCACACTGAGAACTGAGCCTGCACCCAGGCATGTGCCCTGAATGGGAATTGAACAGTGATGTCCAGGTTCATAGGTCGATGCTCAACCAATGAATAATGTAAATTACAGTTTACAATCAATATTATTTTGTATGAGTTTCAGATGTACAGCATAGTGTATAGATAATCATATACTTTACAAAGTGTTCCCTCTGATATTTCTAGTACCCACCTGGCACTGGACATAGTTATTATAATATCATTTTCTATAGAGTCACCACACCTGTGAAGCCTTAACTTACTTTTTCTAATGCTTAACAAAAGTAATTGCTATCTCATCTGTATTGACATAACATCTACTTCTACATCTTTTAACACTGTCTGCTGCTAGATAATGATCTCCTTGGGACAAAGATCCTGACATCCATCCTCATAGTCTCAAGACTTCAAAAGTCTTGATGGAAACCTTAAATGCTAAATTGTTCTATATTAAATCTACCAATATTATAATGTGTATATCTGTACATATATAGATACATATACACACACATATATATACACACACATATATAATATACAGTATATGAATATATATATAGATACACATACATATATATACACACATACACACAAATATATCCTATTTATTTACTATACTATATGACCACTAATTTCAGGGGTAATACAGCAAATGATAAAAATACTTAAAATAGAGAATAGAACAAACTATGAAATAGAAACAAATTCAACTATTTTAATGCAATACTTAGAGAAATTCAACTTTCTATAATAATTATGCCTTTAGTTAAAGAATAAGCTACTAATACCACTATTGGCTTTTTAAATTATTTTTAAATGCTATACTAATTTAAATTTGATCTGATAATATTAATAGCACAGACAAATGCCAAGTTCTAAAAGAATCATTGAAAAGTACAATCCAAGGACTTGATATAAATTTAGTAAAAAAATATTTTTCCATATTTTTGTGTCTGAATATAAGAGAGATAACATAGCCACTATAAATGAATATTAACGGCATCCACACAATGTATTAGGGTCCTGAGATTAGAACATCGGAGACTAATGGCACTGAAACACCTAAATATTGGGGTTATATTCATCAGCGCTGTACACAGGAGAAACATTACTGGATTAGGAGGAGAATGACTGGGTTTAATAAAATGAAAAACATGCAAATGATAGTGGTTGCCTAGAGTCATTGTTTATAAACCTGAAATAAAGAAAAAGTACAAAATGAAAAATGTAAACTCATCCTGGAGGAAGCTCATTAGTTCTTTGTCATTCAATGAGTATTGTTAGACTCTGTGCTATTTCAGAGGGGGATGAAACTGAACAGACAGGGTCAAAGATCCTGTCATTTATCTAGTTAAAAGATAGACATGTACACACATAAATGCCATTGTTTTTCTCATGCGAACTCTTTTTCGTCCTTTAATTCGTATATGTTAGTTAGGATGATTCTGGTGATTAAAAAACATGACAGAGGTTCAAACACACGGGTGTTTGTTTCTTATTAGGTGGCGGTGGGATAAGTAAGTGGACAAGGGAAGGTGGCTGCTCCAGTCAGTGATCTGAGGAGCCAGACTGATGCAGCATTTGCCATATTCATCTTTTCCAAACAGCAAAAGGGGGTACAAGCATGAAGGGAAGAACTTGCATTGCGCAGGCCTGGAAGTGGTGCGTTTCCCTTCTGTTCATGTTCTGCTGGCTAGGACTCAGTTACATGGCCGCTCCTGACTGGAGAGGAAGCTGCAGATAGCAGCCATTTGTGTGCCCAAGAAGAGCAGGGGGACTAGAATTTGCAAACTTAACCCTATTTCACTGTCTATCACCCACTGAGTTTCAGTATCTGCCCCTCAGATGTGCTACCACATCCCTGTTTTTTTGTTTTTGTTTTTGTGTGTGTGTGTGTGTGTGTGTGTGTGTGTGTGTGTGTGTGTGTGTAGAGCTATCATTCTATATTTACATTGTCTCTTTAATGGTCTCATTTCCCACTAGACTATAAACTCCTTATAGGGAGAGACTATCAGAATTTCTCCCAATTGTATTTCTAAAGCTTAGCACAGTTCTGGCACATTAATATTGCTTTTAAACTCTCTGCTTTCTCTTCTTCATTTCCTGTTAACTCCTCAACTCACTGGAATCCACTTCTGTGCCTGCCACATTGTGGGCGCTGCTCTCACTGAGATACAGGCAGCAAGGACTCTTCACTCCGTCTTATTTGGTTTGGCATTTGCCAATTTGTTTAGATCTTCCCCTCTTAAAGGTTCGCCCCTGAGTTTTTCAGTTTGCCTTCTCAGTTCTGATGTGGACTCCTTTTCTGTCAAGTTGTCTTGCAAAGGAGAGCTCTTGGGAGTTAAGTGCATGCAATCACACAGATAAAGGAAAGAATAAATTTTGAAAAGATAGGAAAGTTTGTATACCTCCTGGGAGAGGAAATGCTGGGTGCTGGAGGTGATTTGAATGGAGAGAAAGAGGGAGGAAGAGAGGGGTTGAGAGAGAGAGAGAAAGAGAGAGGATAGATATATATATATATATATATATATGGAAACAGAGAGATAGGAATAGCAAGCGAGAAACAGATGACTGAGATGCAAAAAAAAGAGAGGAGGTAGACAGACAAAGAAACCAACTTCGAGACACCTAGAGAAAAACAGAGAAAGTCAGAGACATTGAATGTACCAGGAAGCAAAAGTGTATTTGTTAAACAAAATTTTCGAGGAAAACAGGAAGACACTAATGGGATCAGCTTTGAAGGAGGCAATCATCCTTCACAAAAGGACAGAACAATGCCTTCTTTCCCCTTTTGTTTACAATGAACCAGGTTTGGTGTATTGGGTAACACTTCTTCACTGGCGTTGCTTTACTCTCACGTAGAGGTGGAAATTTGAATGACCATGTAGCGACATACAAAAAGGCATTGAAAAGTAGGACAGATGTTACAGAAGAGCATTAGTCACAGAGGAATTCGTGTACAATTGCCACTTCTCTGTTTCTTTGCACTTTGAGGAGGTTGAAGCTCATTGGTCAAAGTGCCTTATCATTGATACCTTTTCTTATGGTAAATATGGTAATGGGTAGGGATTAAAACCATAGACTCAGCTACCATATTCTTATAGCTTTTCTCATGGTGCTCATAGATCTTTGCTTTTTTAAAATAAATCATTATAAGTTTTTAATATCTATATTCATTTGTTTTGTCGTGAAAGCAAACATGAAGTTTCTAGATCAGAGACAGGGTATTATTACCAACTACAACAACTGCATCAGCAACCTATAGCCCCTTCACCCCTCTCAGGGCTATGTTGTAATAACTAGATGTCACTGTACATGCAAAAAGGTATTCGCACTACCTGGAAGAAAGTAGGAAATTCAGAGGTTATATTGGAACTGCTACACAGCTGCCATTTCCTTTTCTTCAGATTGAGAGAGAGAGGGAGAGAGGGGAAAAGAGAGAGAGAAAGAGAGGAGAGGGAGGGAAATACCTAATACTTACAATATAAACAAACCTTTTCTGGGAAGAGGTGCCTGTTTTACAATCTTTTGGAATGTACTAGTAATTGATGGCTCTGGGATTTACCCCTTTTAAAGTATAAATATATTTTCTCTGTAAGTCTATATTTATTCACTCTTTAATTAGCAAGATTTGTCCTTTACCCAGGTTTTAGGGGTTTTTTTTACTCTGAAAGCCCTAATGATGCAGAAATATTAAGATATCTCTATGAGGTATTACTATTTACATTAATAATATAAAAATTTAGCCCATAAAGTAACAGCATTTCTGGAATCAAATAACTTTTTAAAATAGCTATTTAAAAATAATTTTAAAATAATTGTGTGATAAAAACATGCTTGTTTTTAACAATGCTCATTTAACTAGAATGTAATATCTTTTCATATTTAAATTAAATTAAATTTTAAGTACACATGGTGTGGCTATACATACATATTTGTTGATCTGTGTGCATAAATAAAAATAACCCCATTAAAAGGGACCAGTAATTTGGTACCTCTTCACAGAAATATTGCTAACTTCTATGCACTCAAAAGTATTAATAATTTAGTTTGGAGCACAATAATAATGCAAATGATACAGCTGAGATTCAATGCTATTTCACCCTATTATCTAACAAACTATTTTCTTTGGCTATCAAAAAGCATGTCAGAGTAACTTAAACTTTTGCCAATATAAGAATTTTTAAATATATGAAATATATCTTTGGAGAATTGGATCAATGTGCATTAATAAAATTGAAAAAGAAAGCTATTTGTTATTTTTGTTTCCATGTCTATTGTTAAGTCCGGGACGCCCGCCGCTCTCACAAAGGCACCAAGAGACGTTCTCATGCAAACAGCAAAGGGTTTATTCACCAAGCATGCTGGGGCTCACAACCTACCCTGAAGTCAGAGTAGAGGCTGAGAGCCCGAGACAGTGCAGAGCCAGGGCTTAAATACCCTGAAACAATTAACAGAGTCATACAGATGTCTTCAGGGGGACTTGTTACAGTTTTACAGTTTGTTTTTCCCAAAACCGTGACATTTACATTAATCTCAGTTTCACAATCTCAGTTACACATTCTTGGTCAAGCATCCTGTTCTCCTATCATTACCCCTGG
Source organism: Antrozous pallidus (assembly GCA_027563665.1). NCBI lineage: Eukaryota > Metazoa > Chordata > Mammalia > Chiroptera > Vespertilionidae > Antrozous > Antrozous pallidus. The sequence continues at coordinate 65,408,187 of CM050511.1, forward strand.
GCGCTCCCACTCTGCAAGAGGGGGCAGGATGTAATTTACTGGTTAATGTTTCTGTAATCTTTGCTGCTAATCTACTTGCCTTACAGGGTGCACTTTACCGGCCACTACTTCCAATTCTGCTGCCTTACACTATGTCCTCATAGTGCAATGATTTGCCTTGAAGTCAGAAGCCACACCTATTTCATTGTATGACAATGAATTTACTTACTTATTTAGCACTTAATCTGTCCCAGGCACTGTGCTAGATGTTGATACTCCTATCAGGAGCAAAAGTGAATATGGTTCTCACTCTCCTTCCAAATTTTGCCTAGTAGATAGAATCCAGTTATAGATATCTGTATTTAATATTCGGGTATACCCTACAATACTCTAACAAAGAGACTTAGAGCACCATGGCTTACCCACTTCTCTTGCCCATAAAAGTCTAGCTGCTATATAGGTCCAGGGAATAGTGCAGTTTTGTTTCACAAGGTCATCCATCCAGAGACATTGGTCATCTTGACAATGTTTTTCTTGCCCACATGGTCAAAGCCACTAGGGTCACATTGCAGTGTGTGGGAAGACATAAAACACAAGTGGAAAGCAAGCACCCTGTCTATAAGTGTATGACCCAGAAATTGGATATTGCATTTCATCCTGCTCCCATCGTTCACCCTGCACTTAATCACAGGCTTACATGTGGTACAAGGGAAGCTGGGAGATATAATTTTTGTGGAATGCCATGTGCCCATCTAAACTATGAGGAAGAAGATAGATCTCAGGAGACCCTTAGTCTCTGTAACAGTAAGTCTTCAATTTCTGGATTTGATAACTGATATTCAGTCCCTTTTCTTATTCTTCTGACCTTGACTTGTGGCCCGGCTGCAAATCACTGTGGGTTTTAGTTCTTGATCCCTCTAAATTGTGTCCCTGCCAGCTGCATTATATGGATTAGGGACAATTGTTTCTCAAGAAATGCTACAACGTAACTTAAGTTATATGACAAATACATGGATTAGTGTCCTGCTAGTCTAATGCAATTGCCCTGCCAGTCTCCTTTACTCTGATTTCTCAACATCCTTCACATGGAGGTTCTGAAAAAAACCTGCATTGAATGAATAATGGGCAAATGAGTGGCATATGTTGTAGTAGTGGCTCTGATTTATGTACCTTTTTTCCTTCTTATTTTACTTTTATTCAACTTTGAATCACATTAGTGGGGTCAGAAAGAGAACCAGGCACAGGGCTTTAGCCTGGCTCTGGATATATTCAGGATAAGAGTTATTGTTTGCATTTCTCTATCTTCTGTTTTATAATTAACTACGTAAGATATTGGAGGACAATCATATACTTAAAATATGTGAAATTATGAAAATGCACACAAATATAATTGAACTGTCTATTTTACAGACAGAAAACTGGGGCCTAGAGAGAAAACTGTTTGCCAGGTGTCACATAAGATGTTCATATTATCAGAACCTTGGACTTTTAATTGTTTTTTTAATATCACATTGATCCGATGATTCTGAACTTTCATATGCCTAATAACTGGTAGATCGGAGGTTTATACTCAAGTCAGCTGCCTCTAAATAAAGTGCACATTCTTCTCCTTTAGTAGTTCTCCAAGTGTGGTTCTTGGGCCAGAAGCATCAGCATCAGACGAGAACTTGTTTGAAATGTAAATACTTGAATCCCAACCCAGAGCCAGAAATTCTGAGGCCCAAGACCAGCTATGTGGTTTTAACAAGCCTTCCAGCTGTGCTGATGCCCACTCAGGTTTTAGGGCCCCTGCAGGTGACAGGACAGCCCACACTTGTATAAGACCTTATCTTCTATGCTTTAGGCACCCACACTCAAGACTAGCAATCAGTGAGTGCCTAGGATGCACCATTCGCTGTGCTAGATACTCTATGCACCTATTCTAATTTAACCAATTCAATAGTCTGGCAAATAATTATTATTACTTGTATCTTATACATGAAGAAGCTAAGGCTTTGGAGAGGTTAAATTGCCCCTCTCCTGACACCCACTAAGATCACATGATTAGATATTGGCAGGGAGAAATGAGATCTGTAGCTCATACTGTTTAGCCCCAATGACCATGTATTTTCTGAAGCACTACTTTAAAAAATTCACTCTAATGTAATTTACTTATTGAAAAGTATTGAAAATAAGGTTATTGATATTTTAAACACAAAGTTTTCAGGACCACAAGTTGATTTTAACAGTTCTTCTACTGATAAGATGCTCATTAAATGTTGCTTTAAATTTTAACAGCTTTTTTTTTTGTGTTATTGCTGGTATATGCCAAACAGTATTTTGCAGGGGGGGAAAGTCAGCTTTCTTTAAGGAATTTGTCTCCTCTATTTGTGTTGTCTATACAAGCTGGTAAGTGTTGTGGTAGAGATAAGTGTGTAACATTCACAGTAGATGTTTCTCTAGGAGGCCTTGCTTTAGAGTTGGGCATTAGGGAAAGGGCATAATCCTGAATGTATCTGAGAGTCCATATAGTTGAAATATTCCAGCCTCTCCAACTGAGAGGAAACTTGATTCTTGTTCATGTAAAAAACAATAACATTCAAACCTGTATAGAATTTTTGTGCGTTTATTTTAGCCTGTCAACAATTGGCGAGAAGTAGAATCTCAATATATTGAGATAGTGTTCTGGAGAATGGCAGTTTTTTATATTATTTTATATATTACAATCAAAAGAGGACATACAAGTGGGTTTCATGAATTTCATTGGTGATAGATTAGGGAGGTGGGAGAAAACAAAGTGGGGAAAACTCTGGGATTGGATAAAAACTAAAATGATAGATACATACTTAGGTGGTGCAGGATAGTTAACAGTCAACAATTAACTCAGTAATGATGAGGGGATTTGTGGTCTCCACACAGTGGAGCCTGTGCTTTGAGGGGTCCAGAAAAAGGAAAATTATTTTGACATTCCAATGATAGGTTATCATAGATGCAAAAAGACAATAGGCTTAGTTAAGGTAAAGATTGATCTTTGACAGGGAAGATACTGGTCTAGCATGTGACTACCCACCATAACTGCTTTTAGTTCAAGATTTAATTTCAGACCATCTTTTGTAGACACTTTAGGCTTTTGAGTTTGCAAGACTTCCAAGCAGGCCTTCCCTGAGCTAGTCAGGTTAGCATGTGGCCCATTTTTATCCACACTCTGGAATAAATTAAATATTTTGTATCACCTATAGTTCATTTTTCCCAGGTCAATGGGAGGACCAATTGACCTGTCTCTGGTCAAAGTTACTGATATGTAAGGACACCTGGGTGTACAGACTATGGATGGTGAAACCTCAACACAGTTTTTAAATTGACTTTTTATTTCTTTTTACCTGTGGAGAGAGTTTTGAATAAACATTGCTCCTTAATAATTTGCTTACAGTGAGTAGCTCTGGTTATTGCTAGAAAGAAATCTGAAGACTGTTGTCAAATCTTCAAATTTAGAGACACAGGATATATGTATATCTGCTATACACACATGCTATATTTATGTATGTGTTTATGTATATATATATATACAGTATTTGTGTTTGAAATCTAATATTAAAATTTTTATAACTAACTCAATTATTTTAACACTGTGTGGATAAATATCTACATTTGTGGGCTGGTTATGTTCTTCCCATATTTACTTTGTATCTTCTTTAAACTTTTGGTGATTAACTTTTAAAGATTGTTCCCTTTATTTAGCATAATAATCTGAGTTAATTTTATCACCCATCTGAAGATCCTCTTTTTTTTTTTTTTTTTTTGAGTGACAGCTTGTAGATTACTAAGCAAATAACAAAGAAATCTGGATTTAAAATCTGCCCAAGTTGATGTAATGCTATAACTGTAACTGGACAACCAAGGGGTCTGTGCTCCCTGTCGCTACTTCAGCCAATTAAGCAGAGACAGGATTGAATCAGATATGAACATTTATTCCAATACTGCCGGCATCATGGGAGAGCAGCAGGTCATCCACAAAAATCTGCTCTCCACCCCACCATAAACCAAAAGCTCATATTGGGTAGAAGGACAAAAATTATGTGGGAAAGTAGGAATTACAGGTATGAGAAAGTAGGCATGGGACAATCATTACAGGTTACAAATCATGCGGGCTGAGGGGCAGGGGGTTGTCACAGAGTGTGTGTACTTTATGGGGCCCTGGGACCAGATTACAGGCAATAGGGGCTGGGGTTGTAAAGAGCAGGAGCCTCCTGGACTTGGTTGTCTCAGCCATGAGGTTGTAAATCTTCCCATAATGATAGGCATTATCCTCTGAAGGAGGATAGGCTGCATTCCAACGTTAACTCCTATGCTCCAGGGTGTACAGCTCTCAGCAGGTTAGAATGTGCTTTTCTAATCAGAACAGAACCATCATGGTTAACAGAGCATGATTAATATTTCTTATAATTATAATTAGTTTCCAATATCCTATTTCTGCCCCCTAACATTTCCATATATACTAGGTGAGTGACCTGAAGCAGGTTACTTATAATCTCTGATCCTTGTTTACAGTGTCGACAGAGAAAGCACACAAAGTACCCACTTTTGGATGCATAGTAGGTAGTTAATTTCTGTACTTTATCTTCTTTAACTATGACAAAAATTTTGAAAAACAAATGGATTTTCTCCAAAATTATAAAAGAACAAGCAATATTTTCTGACTCCCAGGAAAATAAAAATTCTAAGAATAACTTATAAATGAAGAATGCTATTCAATGAAATTACTGTAAAAATAATAACAGGTCCTTTATATGTTGGTTGATTTGGGGGTAAAGGGTTTGGAATCTCTTAGATTTTTGTTAACTAAAATGAAAGCAGAACTCTTTTTAAAAAAAATTTTAAATACATTTTTTATTGTTTAAAGTATTACAAATAGTAGTACATATGTTTCCTTTTTTTCCCTCATTGACCCCGCCCCGGGTCTCCCCTACACTCCAGCAGATGCCTTCACCTGCCCCCCTCCCGTGTCTTGTATCCATTGGTTATGCCCACATGCCTGCACACAAGTCCTTTGGTTGATCTCTTTCAGCCCCTGCCCCCACGCTCCCCTGCCTTCCCACTGTAGTCTGACAGTCTTTTCAATGCTTTCTTGCCTCTATATCCATTCTTTCCCCCCATTTCTTTTCTTTAAAAAATCTTGCATCAGCATACTAGAGATAAATATACAAGAACAAAAAAATGTTTGAGTCTCAGTTTCAATGTCCAACAGTTCTGAGTCCCAGTTTCAATGTCAAATAGTTCCTTATGTGTACATGTCAGCAATGGTATCTGGATGGTGGACACATGGTGGCAATGCAGGTCCCACACTCTCTGGTTTGGTACAGGACAACCTGCAGTGACACACAACTGCTGACTGCGAGCATGGCAAGGTATCATAAGCGTCTTCTGTCTCTGGACTGTCTGCTTGGTTGGAACAGACCTGTCAGTTCCTCTATGTTGCAGGAATCCATATGATCTTGGAGTTGTTTTCTGAAAATATATAAACATATTCTCGACCAAAAGTTAATAAAGGAATCTTTTCTGTAAATTAGACTTGGGATTCTTTTTATTTTTGTCCAAATGATTTTCCTTTGGCTTATTTTGATACCATGTGTGTTTTTCATTGGTGTCCTGCTGCTAGCATTACAAATGGAAATAAATTTTCTGAAGTAAGAATTTTCCATATGTAATTTACTTGCAGAATATTTTTCCTTACATGATATTACCCCACTATTCTCTCCCACTTTTTTTGACTAATGGAGGCTTTTGGAAATTTTATATTGCAGTCTTGGTAACTTTAAATTTTAATTTTTGCACAGAAATATGACTGCTTTAGGTTCTTTGCATGTTAGGCAATTTTACGATGAGATGAACTACTAATAGAAATTTTAGTTAATATTTTAGGAACAGCTTTTTGTCCAGTACAGTTAAATTTTCTGGGGTGTTCCCTTATTTCAATTGGCCAATTTAAATTAATCTGAAAACTTGATTACTGTTTTACTGTCAAATTTAATACTCAAACAATAATCTTAGTTTACCCTGTAAATATTAGTGGAAATATTTGCATTATTGAGTAGGCCCTGAGCATTCCTGGTGCTAGACTGGGTTTAGATATTATGGCAGCTGTTGCTGGCCAAGTCTCTGTCTCCAACCTGGGTCCCAATCTGAGCTGGGCGTGGGAGGCAAAGCAGCCCTGGGGGTAGGAGACCTCCCTCAGCAGGGGTGAGAGTTCAGGACCCTGCAAGGTTGGGGGCTGAGGGTCTGTGCCCCTCCTCTGTTGACCTTCAAGTTCTCTCCTGATGGCCCCTCTGCGACTGTGCCTGTCTTAGGTTGTTTCGTCCCTGAGAAATCTTACCCATCTCTGGCTAACCAGACATCCTCAGGGTCCAAGCAGGGTGATGTGAGGTTCAGTTCTGTCTCTTTGGTATTCTATGCCCTTGTGGTCTGAAAGGAGAACTCTTTCAGGATTATTTTGAGGATTGAGCCAGTTTGGGCTCCACAAGGGCAGGATTGAATATTGACTCTCTGGAAGCAGCCGAATCACCAGTCTGGGCAGTTTGTATCATTATCTGGGTCTGTCTGTTGATGCTTCAAGGGACTGACTTAATTTGGAATCCTAAAACAAAGTAGCAAAGCAGATAGATAATCTAGCTGGATTATCTGGATCATCAAAAAGATGAAATTCATGTTACTTTTTTGGTGGTTTGAATGTAATGCCTTCATAATTAAGTTTTTTCCCCATGGAACAATTAAAATCCAGCTGGATTTGTCCTTGTTCCATGTCAGAAATTATAATTGATTTAGAATGAAGTGAAAATTAATAATTGATAAGCAGGAAGATCTGGTGACTGGATTCACTGCTAAAACTTTTTCACTTGAGGTCTGTCTTGTTCAGCTCAGAATACCATAAGCTTGGTGGCTTATAAATAACAGAGATATATTTCTCAGTACTGGAGACCAGAAGTCTCAGATTAGGTTGTTCACATGGCCAGGTTCTGTGTCTAGTGAGAGCCTGCTTTCAAGTTCATAAATGACTACCGTTTCACTGTAATCACTTACTGAGAGAGGAAGCAAGCTCTCTCAGGACTCTTATAAAGACACTAACCCCATTCCTGTGTGTCCCAACCTCATTATCTCATTTCATTCTAATTGCCTCCCAGTGACCCCGCTTTCTAATACTACCACATTAGTTTCGACAGAAATTATTCTAGGGGGTGACAAAAATATTCAGTCTATACCAAGATCTGTGGTAGACACCCCCTTATTTGTCAAACAGATAGAACCTGTGACTGACTTCTGGTCAATAAAATATGGCATGAGTGATGGGATAGTCAATTCCTTGATTAGGTTATGTCATAAGAACTCTACCTTATGAGACTCAGTGAGAGATTCTACTGCTGGGTTTGAAAAAGTAAGTGGACCATGATCCTATGACCCAGAGCTAGCCTCTAGAACTGGGTGGGGAATGTCTGGTCCTTGGGCCATATAAGGACAGTGAAATAATTTGGTCTGGCCCTGCAAAGGCAATAGAGGTGAGTTAATTAAATATTTGACCAAATATAGCAGACTAATTTTAAGTTGATAATTTTGTATGGACCTCGAAAGATATTATAAATATCCAAATGGCCCTTGGCAGAAAAAAGATTCCCCACCCTGGCTCTGGAAGCTGATAGGAAACTTCTGGATGCTAGCTAATAAAGAAATAGAGACCTTAATCCTACAACAACAGAGACTGAGTTTTTTTCCCAACAACCATGTGAACTCAGAGGAGAATCTTGCACTCTCAAAAGTTTCTTCAGCCTGACAACACCTTGATTGCAACTGGTGACACCCTGAGCAAAAGATACAGCTACACTATGCTCAGGCTCCTGATTCACAACACCTGAGATAATGTTTGTTTTTAAGCCATTAGGTTTGAGGTAACTAATTATGCAATCTGTAAAATTAATATAAGTCATCTCACTTGCTCTCCTAAGGCTTTCTCAGGCTTTCTCAGTTGTTCCTTATAAGCTCACTAGAGGTCCGCCTGGTTCATGAATTCATGCATGGGTGGGGTCCCTTGGCCTGGACAGTGATTAGGGCCAATCAGGGCCATTGCACCCAGTCCTGATAGGGGTGACCAGGGCTGGATGGCTAGGATTGGGGGGAGGGAGTAAGGGAGGTTGGCTGTGGGAGCATACTGACAACCATACAGTTCCTGCATTGAATGTCTGCCCCCTGGTGGTCAGTGTGTATCACAGCTACCTGCCAGTCATCTGGTCGTCTGGTCATAATGGTCACTTAGGCTTTTTTAGGGGCCTGGTGCACAGAATCATGCAGTGGTGGGGTCCCTCGGCCTGGCCTGCTCTCTTTTACAATGCAGAACCCCTCAATGGATGTTAGATTGCCAGTTTCAGCCTCATCCCCAGGCCAAGGGACCCCATTGGTGCACAAATTTGTGCATTGGGCCTCTAGTATGCATATAAGATCTTTGCTTAATCTCTTCCTGCCCTTCCCTCTGAGATTTATTAGTCTGTTCATCTATTCCATGATTCCATGCCTGTCTGTTTAGCATATGCCCCCTGGTGGTCAGTGCACATCATAGCTACTGGTCAATGTATATACACTGAGTCGCCAGGTAATTATGACCATCAGATGTTTGTAGGCAAATTAAGTATCATTGCTGATCAGGTTCATTCTATCATGTTGATGGTGTATCCGAGTGGAGATGGCTTCTTCCAACAAGACAATGCGCCATGGCATGGTGCTCGTATTGTGCAGGAGTGGTTTTAAGAACATGAGGGAGATTTTATCTTGCTTAGGTGGCCCCCACAATCACCAGATCTCAATCCAATTGAGCATTTGAGGGATGAAGGTAAAAGAGCCATCAGGCAGCTGGTTCCACAACCATCAAATCTCACAGAGCTAAACAGTGCTATTCATCAGACATGGTATCAGATTCTTCTCATCACCTTTCAACATCTCGTGGAATCAATGCTAAGAAGAATCACAGCAGTATTGAAGGCAAAAGGTGGCCCAACAAAGTACTGATAGGGTGGTCAAAATAATCTGGCCACTCAGTGTATATATATATATCTTATATATATATGTATGTACTAGAGGCCAGTGCATGAAATTCGCCTCAGCCCAGCCTGCCCCCTCTCACATACTGGGAGCCCTCAGCAGATGTCCTACTGATGGCTTAGGCCCATTCCCCATGGGAAGCCGGCCTAAGCCACAGTCTGGCCCCCCTTTGTGGGAGGCGACTGGGCTGATCAGGGAAAGGCACCAACCCCATCACCCCACTGCTGCATCCAATGCCAGTCACCACAGCCACCAAGGTGTTTTCATCAACACAAACTCCGGTCCCTTCACCATGAAAAAGTGACAACTTTCTTTAGGCATTTTCAAGATGTGTCTTTCATAGGATACGTCATTTCTTTATTTTTCTTTTTTCACCCTCACCTGAGGATATACTTCCATTGATTTTTAGAGAGTGTGGAAGAGAAAGGGAAAGACAGAGAGAAACATCAAAGTGAGAGGATCACTTTGATAGGTTACCTCCAGCATGAGCCCTTACCTGGGCCCTAGCCAGGGAAGAGCTTGCAACCTAGGTACATGCCCTTGATCAGAATATAACCCTGTGGTTGGCAAACCTAGGCATTATCCACTGAGCCAAACTGCCTAGGGAAAGGATATGATATTTCTTGGCCCTCCAGCAGCAGACCTTTGTTTTTTTCTCCAGGAGTGTGGTGGAAGAACCCTAGATTACTTTTTTGGATTCTTATACCCAGTTACTAAGAATATTACCAGTGGCATACAGGGAGCTTAGCCAATGAACAGTCAGAAAAGTTGTTTCCTCTACAGTTCACATCTATCTACTCTGATCTCCAGCTCCACCCCTGTCAAGGCCCAAAGCCTCTGGCCCTGGGTAGGGGATCCCCAGCGTGCTTGATCGCTCCTCTCCGAGGATGGGGCCCTGGGTGGTTGACCCCCAGCATGCATGATCGCCCTGCTCTGACCCCCGCTAAAGCCGCAAGCCTCTGTTTGAGGCTCGGGCCCTGGGCAGGGGACCCCCAGCATGGGCGATGGCCCTGCCCCGCCCCCGGCCAAAGCACAAGCTTCTGGCTGATGCTCTGAGGCTGGGGCCCTGGGCAGTTGACCTCCAGCGAGGGTGCATGCCCCGCTGCCTGCCACGCCACCCTGTTCCCCGTTCCTGATTTGGCTGATAGCATAGTGAAGGTATGGTAATTTACATGTTTCTCTTTTATTAGATAGGCTGAGATCCTTGGAAGGATGGTGCCTTGGAAATGTGTAGGACACACCTATATTCCCATGTCTGGAGGATTTTAGACAAGTTTATGTGTAATGCTTACTGAACTGCTAACTTGTTAGGACTAGAAGTATGACCTTCCACATGGATTTCAGCCTAGACTCTGCCACTTATTAGTGGTGTGAACTGAAGCCCCTTAGAGCTTCCCTTTCGGTATTTGCAAAATGAGGCTAATAAGACTTATATCATAGGATTATGTAAAGTTGTATATGGATTAAATGCAAAATGTAGTGTGTAACACATATTGGATGCCCAATAAATTCTGATTCTCTTTCTTCCTTCCAGGCCCAAACCAACACACACACACACACACACACACACACACACACACACTCACAAACGTATGTACACCCACACCCATAGACATAAAAAGAACTGGTGACAACTCTTTGATCTTGAAAAAAGGTTATTCTCAATTTCGGTCCGGTACTGATTTTTTTCTAAGTGTGAATTATGTTTATCTATTTTTCATCACCTCAGTATTATATCAAGACATTGGGTAAATTCTACAGAGCTCTGTTTTCTCCCAACAGCTTTTTAAATATCTGGGCCTATGCCCTTGTTTCCATAGGAATGGCCTCTCTTCCTGTTTACTAATTTCCCTTCTTGCATGGTGTGCCTGATAATCTTGACTATCACAAAAAGGGAATGGTGTTTTAAACCTCTTTTGGTCAGAAAGAATAACTGAATAGTGTTTAAACTAAACACAGAAGTCTGTCTATCCCCGACCAAGATATGGACTTTGTGACACAATTTCCTCAGGGGATTCTCTGTGTCACTACACCTGAGACATATGATGTACATAGTAGCCTGTTCAAGAGTCAAATGTCTTGTGTTCACCATGGGACTATACTTTTTGTAAGATGCTAGCATCATTTTTGTGTGTGTGTAAGCTTTCCTTTTTGTAAGATGGTTTAAGAATTTCTTCATGTAAATCTTAGTGGTTAAACGTGCTGAGCTTGACTTGTGTGTGTTAGTGTGGCTGAATTCTTTAGAACATGTGACATGATCTTATAGAACCTGGAGCATGAATAAGCTGCTAGATTTGGATACGTTAATTTTACCCTTAGCCTCAATTTCCTTATATCTAAGTAAAATGAGGATATTGGTTCAATGATTACAATCTTTCAGTTAAAAATTAGCAGTCTTGATATGTAGACCATTTGCTATTTATAGAAATACATAATATGCTTTTTTCTTCCCTTTTGAAAAATGCTGCTGACAAGCACAGTGGTTTGAGCATTTTTTTTGAAGTATTTATTGTGCATCGGGTAGGAAGTAGAGCTTGCGAGGCTACAAAGTTAATTACCAAGTCTCAAGTCTCTAGCAGCCAATAATTACGTGTGTGTGTGTGTGTGTGTGTGTGTGTGTGTGTGTGTGTGTGGTGTGTTAGTGATGGCAATGGGATAAAAGGAATGTCATTTGTAAGATTTGACGAGTAATTGCCATTAACTGAAGTTCAAGGTATTTTAAATCTAAAATTTAAAATTTATCTGACAAAGGACCTTTTCTACTTAGTGGCACGAATAATTATACTTAGTATGCATAGGAGGAGAATGGTTATTGAATCTAGAGCTAGGGACACTTAATTTGGAGAGAGGTTGACTTTTCAGGGACATAAAATCTTCAAATATTTGAACATATCTGTCTGTGTCTATAAATGAATAAACTTGTTCAGTTTGGCTCCGGAGAACATACATAGGATTAATAAGAGTTAGATCCTGGTTTGATTTAATAAAGAATTTTATCAGTGTTAGGGCTACTTATTAATGGGTTGTCTTCCATGTGAAGGTATAGAAACTGATAGCTTTTAAAAAGCTAGCTGAGTAATATAGCTTAAGGATGCTGTACTTTACATAAAATTTTACTTATTTGTGGAATGTTGGATTAAATGAAACTTTAACTTTTCTTCCCATTCTAAATTTAAGTAGTTTTTTTTTTCATTGAAAACATTATTTACAGTTATCACACTTTTCAACAGAAAATTTGCTCTTACAAGGTGACTAAGTTAGTCTTATATTTATAGTTAGAATCCGTTATCTCTTCAACTATTATTCACATGTCAGCAAGGACTGAATCTCAGGTGGAGCCACAGTGAAGATGTCTGGCTCTACAGCCAAAATATGAATCTAAAATTCTGGCTAGGTATGCTGGATTAATACATGTTAACACCCACAAAAGAGTATCTGAAAGTTTGAACTCTTCTCTAAACACAAAACTTGTAGACACATGTCTTAGTTTATTTGGGCTGCTATAACAAAATTTTGATAGACTGAGTAGCTTATAAACAACAGATATTTATGTCTCACAGTTTTGGAAGCTGGGAAAATCAACATGCCAGTAGATTTTGATGTCAGTTCATGAGGACTCTGTATTCATGACCTAATCACCTTCCAAAGTCCCCACCTCCATATATTATCTCATTGGGCATTAAGATTTCAACATATGATTTTTTTGAGGGGAATTGTGGGTCAAATAGTTTGTCCTAGTTATTGGTTGTATTCTGTAAACTGTTTTAGCTATGGGCATGTGAAATTCTATATTATGGACAGGGTACATCTAGGATTTGCTGGGCCTTAAGTTTATAAGAAAGTTTTAAGAAAACCCACAAATATAAAATAAAGCAAGAAAATTATTTTTAGAATAAAATAATTTAATGAGGGAGGGTAAGGATAAATAGGTGAAACCCAGAGGATTTTTAGGGCAGTGATAATGCTCTGTGATGATACCATAATGATGGATACATTTTTCCAAACCCATACATTGTACAACACAAAGAATAAGCTATAATATAAACTGTAGGTTTGGAGAGATAATGATATGTCAATTAGGTTCATCAACTGTAACAAATACACCACTCTAGTGGAAGATGTTGATAATAGGGGAGGCTGTGGGTGTAGGAGGTGAAGGGAAACCTCTTTACCTTACCTTCAATTTTGCTGTGAACCTAAAACTACTCTACAAAAGCAAAGCCTTAATGAAAAAATAAATTATTTGAAATATTACAACAAATTGCAAATTGTTAAATAGCTCGCAAATACCACAGAATCATAAAATCCAGAAAAATAATAATTTTATTAGTGAATTGATGTAACATTTCTTTTTACTATATTTTTTAACTGCATACTCTTTGAACATGTCTTCATATGACAATTAATTGGTAATATCATTTCTTATAGAGAAAACAATACAATTCAGTCTCTCTCATCATAGTTGGTCAAAATGTATCTTTTATTACTGATGGTTTAGAAAATATTTTTCGGCTTCACAATTCATTACTGATTATGTCGTATATACGTTTAGAATTGTCAAATTTGGGATAACCCTTCTAGTTTCTTTTATATATGGGCTGTTTTAGTTGAAAAAGTTGTTCACAGACTACCTTCTGGATTCATATAATATTCAAACCGTGCTGTATTGTTGTTTTGTACCCACATACTTTGAGTGTCAGGCAGTGTTCTAATTGGACCCAATATTCTTGGCAATTATACCTATACTAGGAAAACTTGCCGTTACTTAAATACATAAATGACTTTGAAACATATAATAATACACTGAACCCAAATAAATATATTCCCAACTTAATTTCCCCTTAGTCAGATTCCAAAATGTTTGTAATCACTTCAATTCTACCTGATGTAAGGGGCAGTTGATGTAAAAGAGGCTGGAGTGTAAAGTGGCCTTAACCCTAGAAAATTGGAATGTAAGCCACATAAGACTTGCTCTTTTAAACCTTATATAGGGTGGGGCAAAAGTAGCTTTATAGTTGTGAGCGCACAAAACACAGTGTTTACTCTTGTATTATCCTTTATTAATTATTGGATTACTAGAGACCCAGTACATGAAAGTTGTGCACTGGTAAGGTCCCTAGCAGTTGCTGGCTGCAGGCTGCTGGCCCTGTTCACCGGCTGGGGCCTCCCACCCTCTCCCCAGCCAGCCCTGCCCCCTGATCAAGCTCCCAGATGAACTCCTAGTCGAGGGGACAATTTGCATACTACATCTTTATTATATAAGGACTAGAGACCCTGAAATTCATGCACTGGGCTGGGGGTGCATCCCTCAACCTGGCCTGTTCCCTCTTGTGGGGAGCAGGCCTAAGCCAGCAGACAGACATCCCTCTCACAGTCCAGGACCTCCTGCTTCTTACTGCTCTCCTGCTTGCTGCTCCTTACCGCTCCTTGACGCTGCCATGGAGGTGGGAGAGGCTCCTGCCATCACTACTGTGCTTGCCAGGTGGGAGCTCAGCTTCTGGCTGAGCAGCGTCTCACCTGTGGGGGTGCAATAACCCTGGTGGTCAGTGCACATCATAACCATGTCCTTCCGTTATAATGATCACTTAGACTTTTATTATATAGATCTTTCATACAGACTACTGTAAGGTTACTTTTGCCCCACCTTGTATTATTTTTTAGTTAAAGGAATCAAAATTGGGATTACGCACATAAATAGTAGCGGCAGTGTTTTGCTGAACTACATGACAAAATAAATCAGTTTGACTTTATACTCTTAAAAATGAATTTTTGATGCTTATTATAGTCAGTCAAAAGTTTCAAAAGTCATATATGCTGTGTACCTTCAATAAATAAATTTATTTGTTTAGGTGAATTTCCCAATACAAAAAAATGTATTCTGCTTGAGTTTTCTTTTCAGCAGTCAATAGAGTGTAATATAAAGTTATCATAAGGATAATTACTATAATATTCAGTATTTTAGCTCAACATGGAGCAGCAATACAATTACCAAAGAATTGTATCCAAGTCTTATTGAAGTATGAATGATTATTTAAGTTGCTTATTAACTCATTATTTGAGACCTTTATGAGCTAGAATAGTACCTTGTTTTCTAACTACAGGCAGAAGAAAAATGAGGTGACTGAATGGAGTTAAGATCTAGGTTAGTATTCAGTTACACTTTTTTTGATAGTCCCTTTTTGATCCAATACACTTTATTTCATTACTCTTAGAAAATATTGTTGACTGTGTTTCCCAAGTTAATATTTCAATCTTATTTAATAATTTTTACATCCTCACCAATAGGTATTTTTTCCCTTTTGATTTTTAGAGAGAGTGGAAGGGAGGAAGAAAAGGAGAAAGAGAGAAATATGGATGTGAGAGAGACATCAGTTGGTTGCCTCCACTCGCATCCTGAGGTTGAACTTGGAACCCAGGTATGTGCCCTTGACCAGGAATCAAACCCAATGCCCCTCAGTGCTGAGGCTGACACTTTAACCACTGAGTAACACTGGCCAGTATATTTTGATAGTCAATGTCAGCATTTATGTAAAATTCTATTTGTATTGTCTTATAAACAACATGACTAACAATATTTAGTGACAAGCTAAACACTTTTAACGTTAAAATTTTACATTAGTTTCTGACCTATAAAGGGGATTTATGCTAAAACAAGATGTTGGGGCACAACATCTTGCCAGTAACTTGACCATAAAGTTGTGGAATTTCCATTTTTTTTCTAATTTTCTACCTTAAAACTGCAGTAAAGCTATAGTTTATGATATAAACTGGAGAAGAATTATAGCTTTGCTTTAAAAATGCAGTGACTAATATAGATGCTAAGATAAAACTGTTACTAAGTAGATATTTTCCTAACTATGCTGTTCAAAACTAACATATTAGTTTGGATTTTATTAAATTCTCAAATGCAGTGTCACATTCTACAGTGATAATTCTTTATGTTTAGTATTTTTTATATTTCTACTTGACTGCTAAACTTCCTGTATGCCTGTTAAGTTGGACAAAAATATAAAACAAGCAAAAATACCCATTAGGTTTTGATTGTATGTGTTTTCGGTGATCATATTGAAGCTAAATTAACTCTCAATGAAAAATTTTATTTCTGGAAGAAGTGATGCACTTGATTTGATATTAGTACCTTATTTTCAATAAATCTTCAAATCCACAAGGGCCTACAAATCTACAATTTGTCATCATTGCTCTGTTCCTGATCATCTGCATGTATTAACTTTCCTCTTTACAGAGCTTGGATATTCTGTCTCATATTATAATCTAACCTCTAAATAAACTCTCAACTATCTTCTTTCTTCCTTCTTGGCAAAACTCAAATTCTAGTTAAGTCTAAATCCTCTGCACCAAGATAGATGAACATGGCTGGATAGAAAAACATTGAATTGTTTTGACTGTTCATGGCTGTATTTAAGACCAAGATGAAGTGGGCCTTTGTTACTGCCCAGGTTCTCTAGTACATTCACATTCTTACCATCAGGTGACAATTTTATCCCTTTACTTTTCCCTCCAAACTTTTACCTATTCTCCAGCTATTCTATTTTACCGCAAAACTAAAAGCCAAAGGAAATGAACATCCACAAGTTCCCCTCCACCACCATATCTACCTATATTCCGGCATCTGAACCCATTTAATATACTTGCCCATGTTGCTATGCACAGTGTTTTACCTCATGTAAACTAATTCCTACACTTCGCATCTAGACCCCTCTCCATTTCGCCTCTTCTCCATCCTACATATTTCCTTACCATTATACCTTCCCATTATTATCTAGTCTTTTCTTCTCTCATTTTGGACATATTTCTAGTTTGTATTTTATTTCTCTATCTTGTGTTCCCCAATATTTGAGTATAAGGAACTTGTACACTTTTTCATTCATCACAATAAATATTAGCCAGTTTTTGTTTAACTTTGTAACATATATGATCTATTAACATTTAAATTGAACCTTCTTCTATGATGTCTTTTACTTTATCCAAATAAAAATATCCAATAAGTAAAAATAAAGATATGGTAGAAGATCAGTAAATATTTGCTGAGTGAATAAAGAGAGAACCATGCAATAGTCTTACGTGAACTTGATTTTCAATGAGTATCAGTTCAAATTAAAAAGAGAAAAGCTGCAATAGAATTCCATTTCCTTATATTGCTTAGCCAAAAGACAGAGGTATTATTTTTATAATGCCGTTAGAAACAGAATAGAAGTGGTCATGTAGTTTCACTTATGTATTAATATGGTGTTCCAGAATAAGATGATTAATAAAAAATGCTTAGGCAGATGTGTGCATGCATGCACACACACAAGCATACATACATATATACACAATGCTTTCATTTTTACCAATGACAGGATCTTTGTGAGAAGAGAATTTTACTGTTAAAGCGAATCTTGTACATTGTGACCTTCCTCTAAACTCAGGGTGCCTTATAAAAGAGAACATAAATACATTTTTTTCCATTTTGGTGCCTATGAGTTGGGTACCTTGTGTTCCAAAACTGAGTACACATGAAACCACAAAAGCAGGATGCAGTGGGAGGGCTGCTAAAACCAGCTGGTCAGGAAATCCATCTGAGGTTAGTAAACAGGATGTTAATGACATCAACTAATAGGAAGAAGTGAAGAGTACAAAAGATGGGTATTCTTGGTTTAGGAGTAAAATCAATACTTGTCTTTGATTGGTGAGGTACATTTTTTTCATAGCTGTGCAAAGAAATCCCATTGGGTAGTCTCAAAATGCTATAATCACAGTTTAAAATTCTCAGGGACATAAGCTATCTGATACGTATACTATATAGACCAAACTTTGTCTGAACAATCATGTTTGTTTTAAACTAACAAAGAACTCTAAACATTTGCAGAATTTGCTATCTATTTTCTGATTTTGCCACATTTCTAAAAAAAAAATTAATCTTATAAAAAACAATTTTGTGATTTTTCTATGTTTTTTTTTTAGTATTTACTAGAAGCTCAATTCGGTTTCTGTTATAAACACAAAGAGTAAAGCTTCGATAGGAGAAAAATTGATCTCCATAGCACTCATGTACAAATTGTTTTGTGAGTTATTTAACCATTCTGTGACTCAGTTTCCTTAGCTCTAGTTCACCAAATATTTATAAAAATACAGCAAGTTAATATTTCTATTTGTCCAGAAAATAAATGCAAATTGTAGTTATTATCATGATGTCAATTTTCTAGTATCATTCAGTTATCTAAATAAATGTTACTTAACTTTGTTGATCGAATGTAAAAATGTATGAAAGAATGAATTAATGGTAAGATTAAAATCAGAAAGGCTGAAATATTAGTATAATGTCTTGCAAATATGTCTAGTTTCTGCTTTAAAAACAGGGAAATTGTAGAAAATTCTAATAAGTTCCAGAATTTTTTGTTACATATTTATAACAAAAATGTTTTACCTTTCATTTCAAAATAATTTCAATGTATGGAAAAATTGTAAGAATAGTAACAATAGCTATAATAAGAATATAATAATACTCATTTCATATGGCTTTGGTGAGGATCAAGTGAGTCTAAAATATTAAAAACGATAGAAGCAAATGAGTGGAAGAAAAACTTCTTTTAGAACTAGTAAATACTGATTGCTATTAAACTTTGTTTTGTTTGCTTTTGCTTGAACAATAGGAGTGATAAGAGTGCCTAACTTAAAAGATCATTGCATGCATCAGAGTTAGAAACCCAGGTTTTTCCAGCTTAAATTAATTGCAGCTCAAGGATAAAATCCAATTTTGGTTTCTAGGATTACTGGAATAACACTCCAATAAAATCAAAATGACTTATGTATTGTTCTCTCTCTTTTTGTTTTTTTACCATTTATTTATTTTTATTCTTTAATAGTCACTATGATGTACATGACAGCCCTAAGACTTACTATTATTATTATTTTAAATTTATCTTTATTGTTGAAGTATTACAGATGTTCTCTCCCCCCGCCCCACTGCTCCTTTAACCTTCCCCTCCTCTTCCTTAGGCCTTTACCCCAATCTCCCTTTTTCCATAGGCCTTTCCCCCACTATTGTCTGAGTCCATGGGTTTTGTGTATATGCATGTAAGTTCTTTGGTTAATTGCTTTCTGTTCCCCCTCCATTTCCCTTTGAGAATCCTCAGTCTGTTGTATGCTTCTATGTCTCTGGATCTATTTTGTTTGTACATTTATTTTGTTCATTATATTCCACATATAAGCAAGATCATGTGATGTTTGATAGTACTTTTTTGAGCTAGTGTCAACAATTATATCAACCGTTCGCATTTTGGATTTACCTAGGCTTCAAATCAACAGTGAGGATGAATCTAGTTGATTTTGCTAAAGTGAACCTGATAAATGATTTGATATTAGGAAAATATTTACTGGTGAAAGTCACATTATTTGTGCCTCAGGTTGGGGGCTGGGCTGGGAGGGGTGCAGGGCAATGGGCCAGGAGTGCTCAAGCCCCATGATAAACATGGTAGGTCTTCCTGGAATTCACATTTCAAGTGAAAATTGAAATGCTGATGGGAAAATGAGATTTTATATTAAAACAAACATGTTTACATAAGGAATTAAAATACAGATTTTATATGAATTTAAAAATGAAACATAACAATTACTTTAAAACTATTTGACTCATGTTTATAAAATTCTGAGAGCTATAAATTCACTCTGCTCTACCATTCAGAGTACTTTAATCATCAATTAGTTTACTTGTTTAACAAGTACTTATGTAGGGTCAACTATATGCCAGATGCTAAACTATACTCACAATGCAGAGGTGAACAAGACACTCATTGCAGCATATTTGCAATACCCAACACACGGAAATAAATTAAGTGTTATTGATGGCTGAATTTTTAAAGAAAATTATATTCTCCATGGCCGATGTTGCTCAGTGGTTAGAATGTTGGCCTATGCACCAAAGGGATGTGGATTCCCAGTCAAGGGCACTTACCTGAATTTCAGGTCTGATCTCTGGCCCCAGTTGGAGTACCTGTGGAAGGCAACCAATCAATGTGCCTCTTTCATATTGATGTTTCTCTTTCTCCCTCCCACACTATCTAAAAATTAATGGAAAAATATCCTCAAGTGATTAACAAAAAACAAATAAAATAAAACAAAAAAAGAACATGTATATATAATGGAATATTATTCAGCCATATAAAAAAGTAAATCCTGCCATTTGTGACATGAATGGATTTTGAGGGCATTCTGATAAGTGAATCAAATAGAGAAAGACAAATAGTGTATGATTTACATGTGGAATAAAATATAACTGAACTAACTGATACAGAGAACAGATTGGTTTTTGCCAGAGATGAGGGTCAGGGGAACAGAAAGATGGTTAAAGGTGGTCAGAGGTCCAAACGCCCATTTATAAATAAGTAAGTTTTGGGGATATAATGCACAGGATGGTGACTATAATTAACAATACTGTATTCTTGCAAGTTCCTACAAGAGTAGAGCTTAAACGTTCTCATCGTAAGAAAAATATTTGTAATTCTGTATTAACTATACTTGTCATAATTTTGTAACATATATGCATATTAAATAGTCATGTCATACATCTTAATATAATTTTGAATGTCAATTACATCTCAATAAAACTGGGGGAAATGGCACCCAAGACTCATTGGCTTCTGCCCTCGTGGACTTAGTATCAAGCAGTTGGTATAAGTTTTTTTTTTTAAGTGAAGCTAACTTAATTTTCATAACAACTTTATGAAGTTTTATAAGTTATTTTCATAATGTTAAAATCAAGAGTTTTCTGATAAAGACTCAAATTAAGCAGGATTCTCAGGCACAAAATAATATAGCCGTGATAGCCCAATTTATAATGAGACTGAGGATGGTGAAATATGGATTGGAAAGAAGCACACATTAATGCAGAGAGACCATGTAAGGGGCAATCTGTAGTACATGTGACAACATGGTAATGGAAATGGAGTTAGACTTGATTTATATTTGAGTCACGGCACATACTCACACGCACACACACACCCCCCACACACACACACACACAAAGAAATAGAATTTAGTGGATCGGGAAATATATGTTGAAGGTAAATATAAGCCATCTTCATGATTGGATAAGGGGAGGAGATGCAAAAAGAGTAAAACTGAGTTCCCTTCTAAACGTGAACAAATGGGTATTTAAGGGAAAGATTGGTGGAGGACAATTTAACATTAAGAGAGAAATCAAAGATTTGTTGGTTGGGCCCTATTAATTTTCAGGTATTTCCAAGTCGCCAAGCTAGTGGTGTTCAATAGACAGTTATGTCTGTAAGTCAGGAGCTTTGAGAAAGATATTTTAGCTAGAGATAATGTTTTGGCATCTCTGTAACAGCATTATTTTAAATAGCTGCTCAGTTTAAATTTTTGTCTCCTTTAGCTTTTATAATGCCATCTTCCTAACATTTAAAGCCCTGGAAATAAATGTTTAGCAATTACGAATATAATTTCATTTAATGTAGGAGATACAGAGCCAAATCCTTCAGGATTTGGGCCATTAAGGACCACAACAACTATAAGGAGCGCAACTTGGAGGATAGAAAAAAACAAAAGCAATAAAAAGGCAGTATATAAATATACCATAATGATAGTACAAATACACACCATTGCAGAGAGAGTTCAATTTAATAAATATTGACATAGGGTAAGTGAATAAAGATAAGTAGTACACAAAGAAGGCCAGAGTAATAACGAAGGAAAGAAGTCCAGGGAGGTATAAATAATAGCTAATATACATTTTTTGATGTACCTGTTGGGAGATGTTTGGGGCCATTCAGACTGGGAGGGCATTCTTAAAGCCAGAGCCCTGTGCTGGTGCAGCCTAGGAGCAAGAGAGGGCAGGCCCATGGGTGGACAATGGGTTAATTCCTGTCATAATTGTATGTCCTATGTGCAGGAACCATTTGTGATTCTTGTGGGTCATTTAATGAGTCTCACCAATTTTGCAGGTGTCAAAACATAGTAGCAACCTGTGAGCCAAAGGAGCATCTTGCTGTCTTTAGTTTGTTAAATTTAGATAGCACATTCTTACTACAAGGCCAACTTGAGTCACTTGTTTCAGGGTAGTTACTTAAATAAAGGTGATGTGCTCAATAAATTTCAACTCCATAGCTAAATGACATCATCTAGGCTCTAATACTCACTTGAGTTGCCACGTACATTTATAGGGAAGATATTGTGTGGTTTTTAAAAAATATATTTTATTGTTTTTTTACAGAGAGGAAGGGAGAGAAATAGAGATAGAAACATTAATGAGTAAGAAACATCCATCAGCTGCCTCCTGCACACTCCCTTCTGGATATGTGCCCACAACCAAAGTACGTGCCCTTGATCAGAATCGAACCTAGGATCCTTGATTTCGCAGGCCGACACTCTATACACTGAGCCAAACTGGTTAGGGCAGGAAGATCTTGTTAAAATAAAAATATTTAATTGAGTATGGTGTTAGGTGGGTACTTTAAATATTGGGAGGATTACTTTGTAAGTTATATGATTGTCTAACCTCTTGCTGTGTGCCTGAAACTAGTTTAAAATAATACTGAATAATACTGAATGTAAACCTCAATTGAAAGATAAAATTTAAAAAATATTGAATATAAATCACACTTTAAATTTATTGCCAGGAAAGGACCAAAGGTAGGGATGTAGCAGTAACATTGGAAAAGCGGTCCCTTGCTCCTGCCTCTTCCATCTTTTAGAAACAATGTGTAAAAGCCTTTTTAACCAGAAATACAATGGTCCTGAGTGGCAGGGGACCATATGAGTTACCTCTAATTTGGGGATATAAAAATAGTGCTATTGAAATTTGATTAACTTATTCGTAAAAATACAAATAAAATTTATTTATCTTTATAGCCTAAATATTAAAAATATAACATGAGAAGATTATTCTTAATGTGTTCTCATGTATTTTAATCAACTGAAACTTTCTGTCTAGTCCCATCTGTCTGTAATGGTGTTTCACTGGTATTTTCAGAATAACTCATTTTTCAAATGTGATTTTATTATTTTTAATCTTTTATAATTTCTGGAAATCTTCAAAATTACATAATATGGCTATTAAATTTTAAATAACTAGTGTCACCTTTCATACAGATCCTAATATTTTTATTTAAAAAATAGTCTCCAAATGGGTTAGGATGCCTGATAAGAACAAATATGTTCTCAATTCTAGTTTATTTTGTATTATTACATATAAGTGGCTCAGCCCAGGTATTTTTCACAGAAACTACCCTTCTTCATTTAGAATTCTGTTATCAATTAATAATATTGTAAGACAGAACTTATCAGAGAGGTTGCTTATATTTATGATCTTGTTCATAGCTTGCCAAATTTACATGTTGGAAAAATATAGGCCTTTATAATATTCTGATAAAGTACAGCATAAAAATATTCTGAAATTAGGAATTTTATCAAATCCTATGGAGAATATAAATATGTTATAATATTAAGAACTCTATCTAAAAATATTCTCACAAGTTATATTAGGCATATTAATGGAATTAAAAATTAAATCTTGTCTTTTGAGAATTCAATATTTGATATGTTCAGTTCCTTTCTTGCCTCATTTTCTTTCAGCACATTTTAGTGTGCTTTCATTGCAAATTTTGCTTATGATAATAGCTATTCCCTAGAAGTTTCAAGAGCTAAACTGTGGTACTCCATTTACTGAATACTATGATTAAAGATTTCCAAGTGATTTTGCAGAAAAAATGCATCTAAAAATTAGGATGTGTTTACAAAAAGTTGTTCTTCTATCAGAATTATGAAGGATACCAAGGAAACAGGGATTACCTTGCTGAAGCATCTTTATTTAAAATTTTTTTTATATTTTAATTTTTAAATTGAAGTTTACCTTCATTATTATTTTGTATTCATTTCAGGTGCATAATATAGTGATTAGATAATCATACACTTTACAAAGTATTCTGCCTGATATTTCTAGTACCCACTGATATTTCCAGTATTTCTTTGATATTTCCATTGAGTCCATAAATTGCATTGGTTAGTATGGACATTTTAATAATGTTAATTCTTCCTATTTGTGAGTACATATATGCTTCCATTTCATTTATTTGTATCTTCTTCAATATTTTTTTTTTACCAATGTCTTACAGTTTTCAGAAGATAGGTCTTTCACCTGCTTGGTTAAATTTATTCCTAGGTATTTTATTTTTCTGATGCAGTTACTGGGTACAAAAATGCACCTTATTTCTGGGTATTAATTTTGTCTCCTGCTCTAATTTCTGTGGCGATGATTTGTTTATCATGTTCCTATTCTTCATCATGTCTTTGTGTGATCTCCCCATCACTAGTTCACTGAAGAGCTATAAAGTACTAGCAATTCTACCTTTTTCTTCTTCCTCTTCTTAAAGAATATCTTTCAACATTTCATATAATTTTGGTTTGGTGGTGATGAGCTCCTTTAGCTTTTTCTTATCTGCGAAGCACTTTATCTGATCTTCAATTCTGAATGATAGCTTTGCTGGATAGAAGAAAAAGGTAAAAATATAAATTATGAGCAACAAATACACATCTATCAACAAATGAATCTAAAAATCAAGTCAATTAATAATCTGATGAACAGGATAAACTGGTAAATATAACAGAATCATGGACATAGAGAGGGAATGGACTGACAATACTTGGGGAGAAAAGGGGTGTGGGAAGTGCAGCAAGAGACTGGACAAAAATTTTGCAACAATGGGAGAGGACAGTGGGAAGGGGGAGGTGAGGGCGGAAGGTGGGATGGGTACAGGGTGGAGGGGAGCTATAGGGGCATAAAAAAGGGGGAATAATGTAATTAATAAACTGAACAATAAAGATAAAAAATTAAAGTACTAGCAATTCAATTCCTAGTGTTTGGAAGAGCTCTGTTTTGAGGGCTTGGCTTTTGAGTGCCACACATTGCCTAGTTTCAACTCTGTTGTCCGTCAAGTGCCAAATGGTTTTAATAAGAATCTGTGTAACTGGGCTTGATCATTTAGATTAGTTTGTTACACAGGTGAAATGACTTTTCTTGATGTTGAGCTCTGAGTTTTGCTACCTTCTACCTAGAGAAAGATCCAAGTGAACTCATGGTTTATTGCTGTATTTGACCATGAATTACTACTTGTAAAATGTTGTATTCCACAAAAAAAATACACTTGGAGATGATTATTGCTTGTGAGAGATTTGTTAGAGAGTGTACTTGGGGTTAACTGCTATGAAATGGAAGAGAAAGAAAGCAGACAGAAGTTCAGCTGCAATGCAATGTCAATAGAAGCCCTATCTAACCCTTCCAGGAGTTCTGAAAATGGAAGGAGCCTGAATTGGGGTATGGCCAGGCTTTTATAATTTCACTAGAGACCCGCTTCAGGAAATTCATGCACAGGTTTGCCCCTGGAGGGAAGTTGGGGGGGAACCAGGCCTGCACCCTCTCCAATCTGGGACCCTCAAGAGATGTCTGACTGCCCATTGATCGGGCCTAAATGGGCAGTAGGACATCCCTCTCACAATACAGGACTGCTAGCTCCCAACTGCTCGCCTGCCTGCCTCCCTGATTGCCCCCAACTGCTTCGGCCTGTCAGCTTAATCACTTCCTAACCACTTCCCTGCCAGCCTGATTAATTCCTAACTGCTCCCCTGCCAGCCTGTTTGCCCCTAACTGCCCTCCACTGAAGGCCTGGTCCCCCCCAACTTCCCTTCTCTGCTGGCCTGGTCACCCCTAACTTCCCTCCCTTGTAGGCTTGATCACCCCCAACTGCACACCCTTTCAGGCCTGGTCTCTCCCAACTGCCCTCTCCTGCTGGCCATCTTGTGGTGGCCATCTTTTGTCCACATGGGAGCAGTCATCTTTGACCACATGAGGACATCCATCTTATATGTTGGAGTGATGGTCAATTTGCATATTATTCTTTTATTAGATAGGATTAGATAGGATAGAGGCCTGGTGCAAGGATGGGGAACAGCTGGTTTGCCCTGAAGGGTGTCTCAGATCAGTATGGAGGTTTCCTTGGAACATGAGGCAGCCTGAGCAAGGGACCAGTGGTAGATTGCAGGCTGGCCACGATCCCAGTGACCTAAGTGGAGGCCCTAGTATCGGGGATTTATCTATCTTCTATAATTGAAACTTTGTAGCCTTAAGTGGAAGCCAACGCAGGCCAGTGCAGGTAGAAAGCTTGACTTCTCCATTGCTGGGGAAATCCAAGCCTCCTGCTCTCTGTGGCTTCAGCCATTTTGTTTGGGTTAATTTGTATACTTGCTCCTGATTGGCTGGTGAGCGTGGCTTGTGGGTATAGCGAAGGTATGGTCAATTTGCATATTACTCTTTTATTAGATAGGATGTTCAATAGTCATTGAATGATAGCTGCCTATGAAGAGAGCATAAGCTGTATATAAAGGAGGTTAAGAGCTCAAGGATGTCTGTAATAGCACTTCCAGCTGCTGGAACAATAAGTAATTTATTCCTGAAGGGGAATCTTAGCATCCATCATAGAACCACACCTCCCTTTGATGCAATTAATGCAGTTCTATAACTGGCTTTTTTTTCTCCAATATGCTGAGAACATACTTGCAGAAAATCAGAAGCCAAAGTGCGTGGGACTCACAAAAGTTATGATGCATCCCTGAAACCTGGATATGCCTACTTCTAGACTTTTTGTTATATAATTAATGTCTTTATTAAGTCACTATTAGTCAGAGTTCTATTACCTGTAATTGAAAGCATCAATAACAAAATATAACCAAAATGTTACAGCCAATCTTTTCAAAGATAAAAATAACCAATAAAAAAAATCACAACAACAACAACAACAAAAACAACCAACCAACAAATCAACAAACAAACCCAAAACTATTGCGTTCTGATGGGTGGTGAATAGGGAGGATATCTACTGAGAAAGATGCTTGAGCTCAAACGTGAATCACAGGATAGGGCCAGACAGGAGAAACCACCCACAAAAGCCTGCCTTCACCTGCATGGCTGTCAATAGTGAAATCAATATTTCAGTAGTAATGTTTGGGCATGAAAATTTGATATTTGAGGCCATGGAGTGCACTTTTTTTTTATAGTTTTCAACTAAGTTCCAGACTTCTGGAAAAGGTCAAAGTAAGAATGTGGGGATATAGAAAAAGCAATATAGTTGCAGGAGTACATCTCAGGACAGACATTGACTTGTTGGGCTATAGTTTATGATGTTTCAGATACTCCAATAACACTTTAAAAAATTCTTTATTGTTAAAAAATTACATATGTCTCTTCCTCCCCCCCCCATTGACCTCTCTCCAGCCAATCCCTCCCAGCACATGCCCTCACCCCCCTAATGTCTGTGTTCATTGGTTTTGCTAATATGCATGCATACAAGTCTCTTGGTTATTCTCTTACCACTGCGCCTTTCCTACCATCTTGCTGAAGGTTCCTTCATTTCATGTTGTCCCAAAGCTCCTTTAGGCTCTCTTCCTGCTTTCTAATTTTTTTCTCCAGTTGCTATTCAGATTGGGTGTTTTTTTCCAGCCTATCTTCTATCTCACTAATTTGGTCCTCTGTTTTTTCTAGTCTACTGTTGAAACCTTCCATTTCGTGTTTTTTTTTTAATTGTAGTTATATCATTTTTATTTCCTCTTGGTTCTTACATAAGTTGTTGATTTTTCTCACCTATCCAATTTATGAACTATATGACCCTTACTCTGAATTCTTTTTCCCACATATTGCATTCCTCTTTTTCATTTAAGTTCTTTTCTGGCACACACACAAAAAAAATCATTTTCTTTCTTTGGGAGGTTGTTTCTTTGTCTTCCCATTTTTGCTGTCTCTTTCTGGCCCTGGGCATTCTGTTTGTGGGTTGAGAGTTTGAAGACCCTGTGAGGGCAATTGTCCAGAAATCGTTAGCCCAGAGGCTGGGTTTGCCTTGAGACTCATGCCTTTACTAATTTCACTTTGAGTTGTATTCCCTTCTCCCATGGATCTGGTCCCTAAGTTGTCTGCTTCAGAAGCTCGGGATGATGGGAGCACATGTACAGTTCCTTTAGTGTGTGACTCCTTGTGAGAACCCAGAGCCCTCTGGCATGCAGTTTTTTGTGCAGCCCCAGCACCTGTGGCAAGATGGCACCTCAGGTCCCTCTGGCAGTGCACTTGCAGTGTGGTCCTGTGGCCCCTGACTGGGCATACCAGCTTGCTCAGGGTTTTCTGACAGTGCTCTTCTGTGGCCCAGAGTGGTGTGTATGCTGGGTTGCTCTGGGTAGCCCCAGCACCAAGACCCTGGGCTCTAGGTGGAGTAGGTGTGGGTTGCCCTAAATGACTCAGTCTGTGCTCTCCTGCCACCCAGATTGAGGTGCATGCTGGGTTGCTCAGATGACCTTGGCAAGACTGTCCCAGGGTCTGGAGTGGAGCAGGTGCAGGTTGCTCTGGATTGCACAGAGTGGGGCATGGTCTATGTTGCTCTGGGGACCCAGTAGTAGGTCCTTGGGCTTGGGGTGGAGTGGGCACCAGGTGGCTCCAGGTCAGCTAGTTGCACAGTTCTGCATTGGGGCAGGAATGAGGTGCAGGGTTCCCCCTGGGTTGCACTCACTACAGAGTCTTGGAGCCGGATCCTAGAATGCTGGGTCCCATCGTACTGATGAGGAGGCCTGGTGTGGGAGCTC
This sequence comes from Antrozous pallidus, assembly GCA_027563665.1. Classification (NCBI taxonomy): domain Eukaryota; kingdom Metazoa; phylum Chordata; class Mammalia; order Chiroptera; family Vespertilionidae; genus Antrozous; species Antrozous pallidus. The sequence goes on from CM050511.1 coordinate 65,436,855, forward strand.
AGTCTGGCAGCACACACATCCTGCAGATGTCTGGAAGCCTGCTGGGAGGTACTGCGCTACTCAGTGCCAGGGCACAGTGGCAGTTCCACACAGATTATGGCTGGTAGGCGATGTTCTCTGGGCCTCCTCTGCCCTTCCTGATTGAAAATCGTCTCCTCAGCTGTGCCTAATTTGTTAGTTCAGGGTAGATGTTCTCTTATTTAGTTGCTTCTCTGGCCTGGCCCTAGGAGGAGGTGCATGACACTGCTGCCTAATCAGCTTCCATATTCTATTCTGAGACTTTTTTTAAGAGATAAAGTTCTGATGATGCCCAGGGATTTTGTTTTCTTTTTTGTTTGTGTTTTTTTGTTTTGTAGGTTTTTTTCTTAATTAAATGTTAATATGATCAAGAAGATTTTTCAATGTGAAAGGTAAGGGGAACAAAAAATAATCAAATATATGATTACAATGTAGGAAGAAAGATATTTGTACAAGAGTATGCCTGCAATTGCCAGAAAAACAAAACAAAACAAACAAAAAAACACCAGCTAAGTATGTTGAAAATAAGATTTATCTGCAGGTATGTGTGTGTGTGTGTGTGTGTGTGTGTGTGTGTGTGTGTATGTTTTTATTTATATAAATATATTTAAGGAGATAAACAGCTTTATAGCATCATAGAACTGTATTAAATGGTAGAAGAATACCAACAGAAGGCTGTATCTTACTTTTATGAATAAACCTGGTAGAAGTGAAGCAGACTTAGTACTGGAGGTAAAAAAAAAATTGCTGGAATATTTTCAGCAAAATTGCTGGGACATTTTATTACCTGCATGAAGATAAAAGAATGAGAAACCATTAAAAGAAAAAAGTAAGAGTCTTTGGACTAAGACTAAAAAAAAAGTTGACTCAGGAGTAACAAAAACCTTTCAGACATTAATTTCTTACTGTACAGCACCAATGATGCCAATGTGCAGATGTATTTGCTAAACTGCTGCCAGTAATTACTCAGGAATTACAGAAAATGGGAAAGACTGTAGGGTCAGCCTAGGTTCATGCAGGAGACAGAAACATTTAAAATAGGCAGAGATTTAATACGGTAAATTGGGTGCTTGCAAAATCATTGGAAGGCCTAGAGAGGTGAGCACTAGTCTGGGTTTTCCAAATGACTCCCAGACATGCCAGAGCAGACTCATCAGGAAAGCTCCTACCTTGAGATCATGGAGTTTCCAGAACATCTGATTGTAACAGAGGTTTGGGAATTATAGAACTGGAACTATGCACTCATCACCTCTGCTGTCGCTACTCCACTATGCTAGTGACTGCGTCCTGGAACCTGGATTCCACTGCAGTCTGTGCTTCAACTCTTCCTGCCAAGACTCTGGAGAGTGCTGTCAATCATTGTTTCAGAAGAAGATCTCACATCTCCATCAGACCTTTCTTGCCAACCAAGCAGTGTTAGAAGGTGACCACCCTCACTTCTGCCTACAAATCTTTCATAGTTGCATCAGTGTCATAGGACCTTATTGGAATCCAAAGCTCTAGCTGTAAAAGCATCTGGGAATTATATATTTAATGCTTCCATCTCCTTGATGAAGGCAAACATGATGCAAGGTGATCAAATGAAAGTTCAATGAGCCAAACTACAGCATTCCACACAACTCTAGACAGGTAGCATTCTTATTCTTTCAGAGGGAGGAAAGAGATGATAAGAGACAGTTGTTGACATTGATTCTCATATTGGTTAAAAAAAGATACCCTGTGATCCATTAATCACTGGGAATAGGGAGTTCCTTAAAAAGAAATCATACTGGATAGCTTATTAAAGTAATAAGCAATAGAACTGTATGATTATAGTGTATCTAGATTTTAACGAGGGTTTTTGCCTAAAACTTTTATATCATGGGGCAAACTTGTGAAATGTGGTCAAGATAGTGGTATAGTTAAATGGATTTGTAATTAATAAACAGATTAAGAAATGCTGATTGGTAGATAAATATCCAGTTATAACACACACTGTAAAAATTTATGTTGATGTTGCCCTGCATTACACAAGGACTCCAACAAGGACATTGACTTTTAAAACTAGCAATAGTCAGTATTTCTTGAGTGCTCACTCTAGGTGAGGCATTATAGATACATGAAATTGTTATTATTCCTGCTATAAATATGGAGAAACTAACTGATGCCAGAAAGTGCCAGTGGGTTGCCCATAGCTTTGTGTTAGGTAAGCAGCAATACTGAGATTCATACCCAAAACTGCTTTAAGGAAGAGGACAGAGAGGGCGAGAGAATGCTACAACATTTCTAGGATAAACTGGCCAGTATTGTTACTGCTCAGAAAGCCAGGGAATTGCCATTCTCAGTTATCCCACAAGAAGTCTAGGGCTGGCCCATTATGTTGCAGGATTTGGTCAGTATTTCGCAGACTCAAACTCACATTGACAAACTTCACTTGAAACTCACATAATAAAACCAGATGCCAATTTATTAAACTACTAGTTGTTGTTGATTGCTTTTTCGATCCATGAAATTTGTGCAAGAGTTGGCCTTCCTTCCCTGGCTGCCAGCACCGTCTTGCCTCTGGTACCCGGGACCCCTGGCTTCCTTTTAGCCGCCAGCAGGTACCCAGGACTGCGCTTCCCTCGCAGCCCCAGCTTTGTCCAGAAGAATGTCTGGAAGGACATCCAATCTAATTAGCATATTACACTCCTATTATTATAGATGAAAAATGTGACAGTCAAACAGACCTAATATGGTCACTATTCTTCCCTGCAACATCTGAAAGAGAGCCTGACAAGCAGAACATTGTCTGCAGAGGATGGAATCAGCCCGAGGAGACACTGATTGGAATGCTAACAGGCTATAGTCTCTGACAGTCACAACCGGAATGCAAACATCTGCTGGCTGGCAGGACCCCTGATCTACCTGGGAAGCAATATCTTTTTGGCCAGGCAGTGTCAGAATTTGCTTTTTTAACTTCTTTTTATACACTTTTATGACCGATTGTTATTCTTTCTTTAGATATTTTAATGATTTAAACTAATTTGTTTTGGATTAAAAATTATTTTTTTTTCTCTTGAAGGTGGCTATTCTGATCAGTTTACTGCTTTAAAATTACTTAACCTTAGAAATTATAATTTCTGTATTTCCAAATCCACTGTTGTCCTTGTGCACTACCTATAGACTGCAAGTCCATCTGATTCATTTACTTGTGCTTCCATTGGTAAGTTAACAAGAACAAATAAGATCAGAAGTAACAGTGCTGACATACAGAGTTAAATAGCAACACAGATTTTTGTTTTTTTATAAGACAACTTTCTCATTTCACATACACTCACTGTGAGTCAATAGTACGCTATGTGTGATTATCAAAGAAGCCAGGATAGACTTCCCTGTATTAACTGTCAACATAATGAATGGGCAACTGAATGTCTGAGAGAGTTGATAGCCTTACCCTTCATTGACACTCCATGCTTGGAGTAACAATGTTATTTAGTGCAGGGCTCACATTTTCAGATGATGTTCACAGATTGGAATATGTTCCGAGGAAACTGATCAGATGGTGATGGGCTTTGAAATCACATTCTGACAAATGGAGGCAGGGCACTGGTGATATTTAGCTTAAGGAAGAAAAGATTTAGGAGAAAAGCTAAGTGTTATTTAGTGCTTATAGGCCAGGCATTGTGCTCAGCCTTTTAACAGACTTCAAGCATTGTGAGTCTATCATAAGGAAAAGGATATACTTCACTCTGAGTTGCCCTAGAAGGGCAGACAGTAATCAATACATTCCATGGGAAGACAACTCTGCTTAGTAGAATAATGGCATTTCTAACTCTCAGAGCTGTTCAACAGCAGAAGGAGCTGCGTTAATGCTAAAGGGGCTCAAGGAAAGATTGGTGCGACTTTTGATGGAGATATTTTGGAGAGGAATAAGTGCTAAATGGAAGCATGGGTCAGAGGAAGTCTGAGACTTTGTCCTGCCTTATCCTGTGAGTGTATCATTATCTTACAACACAGTTATCCTTTTTGTTTGTCATTCAGTTTAGTGGCATTAACCTTAAATTGTAAATGTTACTTCCAATTCAATAGATTAATTGTTGTGGGGACACTAGTTGCCATGTCATTCTTGGAAACTAAGACAACCCTTCCTGGCAACTCAGATAATTCAGCACAACTTAGAGTTGCAGGGATGGGAAAAACATTTGTGAGTAGGTCATTAGGTATGATAGCAGGAAGAGGCCAACTTCCTCATTTGTCCCAGACCCATGAATTCCGAGAATGGGAGAAACTGGGCCATATATTGATTGCTTTTTCAAAGCATGGTAAATGATCATTCTCAAATAGTTTGAAAGCTTCAAATGTAAGTGGCATTCATTTCAATGTTTGTATTTAAATTACAAATGTTATCGATGTGTCTGAAATCCCCTGATTGCACTCCCTATTTTGAGCTTTGTTAATGAGGGAACTTTGAGTTTCAACCACGGCAATCAATATCACACCTTAACAACTGGTACCTTTGAATGGGGAAAACATGAATGTCCACATAAAATAACCAAAGAATGATGAACTGAGAGAACACCTAACTATCACATCAGACTAGAAGAGAATTGCAAGCCTAGAGAGATGAAATGACTCGCTCACAGCCACGTGGCTAGGAGTGAAGCTGAGCACTTCTCTTTTTCCTCTTATCCTCACTCACTGATGCAATTATATGTTGTATTCTTGCCACAATTCCTTTTCTTTCTTTCTTTTTTATTTATATTTTTGCAAGAAGAATTTTTTTATATTGGTCACTCATCTTTTCTTTTTTCTTAATCTTTATTGTTGAAAGTATTACATATGTCCCCTTTTTTACTCCGTTGATTTCTTCTAGCCCTCTCCACCTGCCTGCCTACCCCAGGCCTACATCACCCTATTGTTTATGTCTATGGGATTTCATATATATATATATATTAGAAGGCCTATTGTTTATGTCTATAGGATTTTTATATATATATATATATATATATATATATATATATATATATATTAGAAGCCCAGTGCACAAAATTCGTGCACAGAGGGCAGAGGATGTCCCTCACCACAGCCTGCACCTTTCCAATCTGGGACCCCTTGAGAGATGACCAACTGCCCGTTTAGGCCCAATTCCGGTAGGATCAGGCCTAAACGGGCAGTAAGACATCCTTCTCACAACCCAGGACTGCTGGCTCCAAACTGCTCACCTGCCTGCCTCCCTGATTGCCCGTAACTGCTTCTGCCTGCCAGCCTGATAACCCCCTAACCACTACCCTGCCAGCCTGATTGATGTCTAACTGCTCCCTGCCAGCCTGTTTACTCCCAACTTCCCTCCTCTGCTGGCTGGTCACCCCTAAATGCCCTCCCCTGATTTCCCTCAACTGCCCTCCCTTGCAGGCCTGGTCCCTCCCAACTGCCCTCCCCTGCTGGCCATCATGGGGCCAGGATTTTTGATCACATGGGAACAGCCCACTTGTGTATTGGAGTGATGGTCAATCTACATATTACTCTTTTATTAGATGGGATAGAGGCCTGGTGCATGGGTGGGGGCCAGCTGGTTTGCTCTGAAGGGTGTCCCAGATAAAGGTGGGGGTTCCCTTGGAGCATGGGGTGGCCTGGGCGAGGGGCCTATGGTGGTTTGCAGGCTGGCCACGCCCCCCAGCGACCCAAGCGGAGGCCCTGGGATCTGGGATTAGTTTATATTCTACAATTGAAGTTTTGTAGCCTGGAGTGGAGCCAAGCTTTGTGCTGGCTCCATGGCAGCAATATAATTGAAACTTTGTTGCCTAGAGTGGAGGCCTAGGCACTAGGGCTACAGAAGCTTGGCTTCCTTCATCACCCGGACAACCCTAGCCTCTGCTCTCTCCAGCTTCATGGCTTCCGCCATTTCCATTGGGATTATGTATCTTCTATAATTGAAACTTTGTAGCATTGAGTGGAGGCCTAGGCCAGCAAGGGCAGGTGAAAAGCTTGGCTTCCTCCATTGCCAGGGAAACCCAAGCCTCCCTCCTGCTCTCAGTGGCCACAGCCATTTTGATTGGGGTTTATTTGTATAATTTTCTCCTGATTGGCTGATGGGTATGGATGTGGGCGTGACTTGATCAGAGGTATGGTCAATTTTCATATTACTCTTTTATTAGATAGGACTAGTACACAAAATTTGTGCACTCGGTGGGGGGATGGGTCCCCCAGCCTGGCCTGTGCCCTGTCACAATGCAGGACGCGCCCCCCCCCCCCCCCAATCCCTCCGGGACTCCTTGATGAATTGCCCCAAAGAGGTAGGCCAGAGTTGAGGATCCTGCCTCTGTGCCACATGGATCTGGGAGGCAGGACACCTAGGACCCCCCAAGCAAGCCTCGCCATGCGGAGCTGAAGGACCCCCCAAGGCAGGCCTTGCCATGTGGAGCTGAGGGACCCCTACACAGGTCTTACCATGTAGAGCCAGGGGACCCCCAGGCAGGACTCACCAGATCCACATAGCCAGGAGGAGGTAGGACTACCAGGCAGGCTCCATGTTATGCACACAGCATCAAGCCAAGCCCTGCCACCTGCATGTGCCTGCTGTGTGCGCAGCCATTTTGTGAGGGTGTGAGGGCATAACAGCATGACCACCACTTAGGCTTTTATTAGTAAGGATACACGTTCATATGGACTTTATTCATAATTGCCAGAAAGTAGAAAAAGAGCAAGAGTCTATACACATTTGAAGAAACATCCGACTTTATTCATAATTGCCAGAAAGTAGAAAAAGAGCAAGAGTCTATACACATTTGAAGAAACATCCTCATATATAAAAATTGCGAACTCTGCAGCCCCAGAGCAGCTATGGCCGGGCTTGGGGCCGGGTTTGTGGCTGTGATTGGGACCCCCCAGACCCCAGCACTGCCATGGCCTGGCTTGAGGCCAAGTTTGTGGCTGTGATCATGACCCCCCAGACTGCAGCACTGCTATGGACGGGCTTGGGGTTTGTGTCTGCCATCACCACCCCCCACAGCCCCCAGCACCCCCTTGGCTGGACTTGGGGCCGGGCATGTGGCTGCGATCCCGGACCTCAGCGCCACCATTGCCGGGCTTGTGGCTGCAATCGCCACCCCCTTGGCCCCCAGTGCTACCATTGCCGGGCTCAAGGCCATTTTGTGGCTACGATCGCGGCCCCAGCATCGCGTTGGCCGGGCTTGGGGCCAGGAGTGTGGCTGTGATCACTACCCCCATGGCTCCAGCACCACCATTGCCGGGCTTGGGGCCAGATTTGTGGCTGTGATTGGCCCCCCAGCGTCACCTTGGCCTGGCTTTGGGCTGGTTTGTGGCTGTAATTGCGATCCCCGCAGTCCCCAGCGCCACCTTGGCCGGGCTTGGGGCGTGGTTTGTGGCTGCGATGGTGACCCCTGGGTCCCCCAGCACTGCCATGGCCAGGCTTAGGGTGATGGGGGCCGGATCCCCTGCTGGGTCTGGGTCTGGGATGGGGACCCCCGTGGGTCCAGCACCTTCATAGCCAGCTCGGTGCTGAGGGGGCCCACCCTTCATCTGGGTTGGGAGTTAATTTGCATATTGCTCCTATTGGCTGGTAGTGTAGTGAAGGTACGGTCAATTTGCATGTTTCTCTTTTAGTAGATAGGATGATGTATACAAGTTCTTTAGTTAGTTTATTTCCACCCACCTTCACCTTCCCTCTGAGATTCAACATCTGTTCCATGCTTCTATGTCTTTATTCACAGCCTTGTTGACCTGTGATGTGAGGAGAGAGTATCTGAGTGGGATTCTAAATATATATATACATATAACTCATATCCTTAGTTCTGTAGGCAGGAATTCTAAGGACTCTTGTTTTTAATCCTGGGTTGTTCTTGGATCTCTGCAGTGCTGCATATGATGCTGTCCTTGACAGAAATGTGGCCATTAAGAAGCTCAGCAGACCCTTCCAGAACCAAACGCATGCCAAGAGAGCTTACCGGGAACTGGTCCTCATGAAGTGTGTGAACCATAAAAATGTGAGTTGTTTTTTAAAGCTCTGATAGTGGGAGGTTGTGAGATTGGCGGGGGAAAAAACTAGTATGCCAACTTGAGTAGGAAAAGCTTTCTTTATTTTGCAATTTGTCTTTCAAGGTTGTTTATGCTGTCCATATGCTGCATTTAATTTCATTGTCCTCATGGTAGCTTTCTGTGTAAAAAGTCATCTAAACACAATACGGCAGGGAGGGGATAAATTTGGTAGATATTTCCCTGTTATGAAATTAACCATATTTGGTTATCGTGCTTCAAATTAAGCGGGGAGCTCCATTCTTCTCCAAAATAAAAACAAAAAAATATCCTTTAAAACAATATGCAATGCTTCTTTACAATTTCAATTTAATTATTAACAGATAAAGATTTTTATCTCCTTTTTTTTACCTATAGTCTGGCAGTGGCCCCACCTGTTCAATACACACGCTGTGCTTTGGCAAGTTGTTTTTGTAGGGCTGCGCAGCTGTGCAGGGGGATATTTGCGAAGCACTTCAGAACAGGATCATCAGGAACATTTCTCCTTGGAACTCAGTAGGGTTCAACCATTATGGAACTTTCTTCACTTCCAAGTATAAGCTGCTTCAACCACAGGCAAAGGCCACTAGAATTCTTTCTATGTTTTCATTCTTCTTAGTAAGGATAAATGGGAGATAATTCATTATTATAATAATGACTATTATTAAGAAACTAGTGGCCTGGTGCACGAAATTTCTGCATGCAGCGGGGGAGGGGGGATGGTTAGCTCTCAGCCCGGCCTGCATCCTCTCCAATCTGAGACCCTTGTGGGATCGGCCTAAACTGGAAGTCAGATAAGCCCCTCGCTATCCAGGACTGCTGGCTCCTAACCACTCATCTGCCTGACTGCTTGATCACCCCTAACCACTCTGCCTGTTGGCCTGATTGCTCCAACTGGTACCCTATGCCAGCCTGGTCAGCCCCAACAGCCCCCCCACCAATCTTCTCACCCTCAACTGCCCTCCCCTTCTGGCCTGATCACCCCTAACCGCCTCTGCCTCAGCTGCAGCTGGGGTTGCAATTGGGACCCTAGCCGTGGGAGGCGGGGGACCGGGCTGAAGGCCCTGCTGTGGCTGTGGCTGCGATCCGGACTCGTGCAGCCTGTAGTGAGGCGCTGGCCATGGCCAGGGCCTCGCCGTGGGAGGCGAGGGGCCTGGGCCAGAGCCCCTTCTGTGGCTGGGACTCCAATCAGGACCCGCACCACCCTCGGCAAGGAGCCAGACTGGAGCCCCTGCTGCGGCTGGGGCTGTGATCAGGACCTGCGTCACCTGTGGTGAGGGGCCGGGCCGGAGCCCCTTCTGCAGCTGGGGCTGTGATTGCGACACCCTGCCATGGGAGGTGGGGAGCCAGGCCAGAGCCCCTTCTGCAGCTGTGGTGAGGCACTGGCCATGGCCGGGGCCTCACTGTGGAAGGCAGGGGGCCTGACTGCAGCCCCTGCCAAAACTGGGGCTGAGATTGGGACCTGCCTGCCCGCAGAGAGGGGCTGGGCCGGAGCCCCTGCCAAGGCTGGGGCTGAGATCTGGACCCGCCAGCCCACAGCAAGGTGAAGGCCATGACTGGGGTGGGGGGCCAGGCTGGAGCCCCTTCTGCAGCTGGGGCTGAGATCATGACCCGTGCCACTCGCACTGCTTCCATGGCTGGCTAGGGGCAGAGAGGGCAACCTGCCATCTTGTTTGGGTGTCAATTTGCATATTACTCCTATTGGCTGGTAGTGTAGCAAAGATACGGTCAATTTGCATATTTTTCTTTTATTAGATAGGATAAACTATAATAAGTATAGTACATGTAAATATCTAATAAAGTTATCCTATATAATAAAAGCCTAATATGCTAAGTGTCTGGTCATCCAGTTTTTCATTCAACCAATCAAAGTATAATATGCTAATGATATGCTAAGGCCGCTCAACTACTTGCTATGACATGCACTGACCACCAGCAGGCAGACAGTGGACCAATCAACCAGTTGCTATGACATGAACTGTCCAACAGAGGGCAGATGTTCCAACTAGTAGGTTAGCTTGCTACTGGGATCTGGCCCATCAGAACTGGACAATACAGGGACAGACATTCTCTGGAGCCCTCCCATGGCCCCTCCTTTGGTTCTTCCCTGGCCACTGGCCCCAATCAACTCTGAATGGGACTGGGAAAGACAGCCCTGATAGTCCCCAATTGCCAGCCAGGTGGAGGGACCCCACCTGTGCACAAATTCGTGCATCAGGCCTCTAGTTATATTATAAATTATTATATTACAATTGTATAAATAGTAATTATTATAACTCCCTACAAAGTTTTCCTTAAGTAAGAAAATCACACAGAATATATGAAACTAGAGGCCTGATGCATGAAATTTATGCATGGGTAGGATCCCTAGGCCTGTCTGGCGATCAAGGCCAATCTATGGGATGACTTGGCAGGGCAATCATGGGCTCCCTGTTGGCACCTACCATGGCCAGCCTGGCGCTGCCTGCTCACCGGCCCTGCCCCCAATCACTCCATCAAGGCCACCTGTCACCTCACTCTGTGGGGCAACCAGCAGGATGATTGGGGGGCTCTCACTGCCACATACTTTGGCTTGTCTAGGGCCTACAGGCTGGGGGAAGATCCTGTGTAGAGCATCTGCCCCCTTGTGGCCAGTGTGCATTGTAGCAATTGGTCGTTCCTCCAGTTGTTCCACAGTATAGTCCATTTGCATATTAGGCTTTTATTATACAGGATTATCAATGTAAGCTTATAAATAAGTGAATTTGTCACAAGGCACATCTATCAATGGCACTAAGGAGAAGCAAATATATGAGTGTTTAGTTGAAGGATATTTGAAATTCAAATATGTGGATTCAAGCTTAATGGCATTGTTTCTCTTTTCTTCTATTACACTATTCCAATGACTTTTTAGTTTAGTCATTTGACAAATATTTGTTGAATTAATAAAATGTGCCAGATATAGATCTAGATATTCTGGGTACTAAGAATAATAGAGCAGTGAAGATAGCAGAGATGGAGTCCTGCCCATGTGGAACTCATGTTCTAATGGCAGAAAGGCAGTCTACCAAACTGATAGGTAAAGGTACGGAATGGCAAATGGTGATTAGTACTATTAAGTAAAAGAAAGCAATGAAGGAAGGTAAAATTTTTGGTGAATGTGGGGTGGAGTAGGGTTACTCTTTTAAATAGGAGGGTTATTCTTTTAAATAGCTGAGCAAGAAACGCCTCTCTGAGAAAAGGAAATATTATGAAGTATGTACCCATCTTTAATTTTGCTATGCAAAGAATATGATACTTCTATAAAAGAACATAGAAATGATGGAAAATATAATTCCTAAGAAGAGTAATTCTACTAAAGCAATTTGTTCTTTCAGTATGTTAAATAAAGACAAGAGCAAGAAAACCACATGACCTATGTAATCTATTTTTATATTAGCACAGAGCATAAGAAATATTATAAGCAATGGAAGATGGATAGGTACTAGTAAAAAACCAACTGTGTGGAAAAGTTTGACAGTTTGTGTTTTCATATGTTTCTATTTTCCTAGTCCTCCTTCCTGCCCTTATATATAATAAATGCATTGCAAAGAAATTTCCACTTAGTTGGTAATCATGCTCCCCTTTCTTGATGAGGAAGTTCACATTTATATGAAATATAGAGGTTCACATTTATAATACCTAAAAAGAAGTTCCAAATTGAAATTTTAATTCATAAATGTCATCCTACCTACCCCCTTTGTGTGTGTATGTATGTATGTATGTAGCCATGCATGCATGTATAAAAGTTTATGGAAATAAATTCTGGAACTTGTTAACAGAGAGAAAGTTCACTTACAACCAAGTATAAATTTCACTTCAGTATTTGAAATATTAAGTAAAAGCAGTCAGATTGCAGAACTGTGATAATACTGTGGAAAGTAAAGTGAATCAGTGAAGTAATCACAAATAAATATTTAATAACAGAGAAGAGCATGAATTTAGAAAACAAATACTTAATTCTAGGAATTGGTAGCTGGTATGACTGTGAGGCTCTGACAAACACTGATTCATAGCTGTGCACTTTAAGATACTGAAATAGAGGAGCTGAATCAGACTCCTGCCTGGACATAGTTCAATTAAAATGGAAATAGCTGTGATGATTTGTTTCTAAAGACAAGATTTTAATTGCTTATTAGTAGGAATTAGAATTCATAAAGGAGCAAAAAAAAAAAAAAAAAAAAGAGGAGAAATCCTTAAAAGGAAATCAAAGAAGTTGAAAGTGATTTTTTTAAAAGGGCATAAAGAAAGGGAAAATAAGAATAGATAGTGGTGTGAAATTTACCTTTCAAAATAATAAATCTTGACATGGGTTATTTGTGTGTATTGTGTTGTATTTATATGTGTCTAATACCTAGTTTCTGGTGTTTTTGTTTGAAAATGTCAAAATGAATTACAAACCAATCCTGATAAAATGCTAGAAACCCAGACCCACTATAAATATGTTCCAATGAGAGATGTACTACATTGACATTTTTCAACACAGACTATAGCTAAGTATATAGAACGACAAAGTACTTTACTAACAAGCTTTAATGATAGTTTGAAACGATTTTATTTCTTTATGAATATTCCATACTGTAAGGTTGCTTTAGTAGAGATGATCTTGGGTTTTTGGTATTTTATAACCAAAATGAAAATATATATGAAAATAATGGATGATATTGTAATTTTTTCTTAATAATTCCTCAACAAATGAAAACTACTTAAGGCCTAGCAGCATTCCTTAGAACTGATTGCTTTTCTTAGATGATTAAAATAATTTTATTTTATTTTTATTACTTCATATGTTTCTGTACCAGTTATTAAGTTTATCAATCCATGTTTTAAAGTTGTATAAATCTTAAAATTGTACTTACAAAATTTTTGTGAAATAGTTGCATCTATATTCTGAGTAGAAGATAGTTATATATAGTTTTTATTTTTATTTCCCATTGGCACGTTAGTACAGAATATTTAGCAGAAAGAACATTTTCACTTATCTGTGTGTGCAATCTATTTGGAAATATGTCAAAGGAAATTTTTTAAAAATTTACTTACACTAGAAGGTAAAATTCTAATACACACACACACACACACACACACACACACACACACACACATACACACACACACACACACACACACATATCACAAAACAGGAAATAAAGCTTTTGACACCTTTTTCCCATTTTCTTCTAAATTGATTATTAGTGTCATTCCAGATATAACTTTCCACACACATACTATTGGAATGTTAGTTTAAATAATATTTGAGTGTGAAATAGAAGCAAAAGAAACTAAATTAATAATAAAAAATATTGAATTAGAGGTTCACCTTGAATTAGAGTCCCGCCTTGAATTGGAACACCAGCCAGCTCACTTAGAGGAAAAACATGGCCTTGTTAAGTCTTGGGTGTTTCACTGCTGCTCCTTTTCTTACATGCTTTTGCTTCTTTGTTTAATGACCTTGTATTCTACCAAGTAGAACCATACTCTAATGTAGTATCACAATTACATATCTTCTCTGACTCTTTCTTTTGCCTAAGAATTTCAGCTTTTTAATTGTATTTTAACCTGAAGACAAACCATATGTCCTTTTTGAGTAGATTTTTTTCCATGTTCTGTGAGACAGTTCTAGAATTTTTTCCAACTTTTCTGTTTCCATCATAGCGCTAGAGTGTGACTTTGAGTTGGAAAAAATGCTAGTCTAAATATGCTTTTAAAATAACTCATTCTCTCCCTTTTTTCTTTCACTCTTTTCTACTGTCCTTTCCACTGTCTCTTTTCCAGATTATTAGTTTACTAAATGTCTTCACACCCCAGAAAACGCTGGAGGAGTTCCAAGATGTGTAAGTAACAAAATTCATGAAGGAAGGAAGGGCATAGCACTTTAATAACTCTAGGGAAATTGACAAAAATAAAATAGATGAACTCACTTGTAGCGATCAAAGGGACATGAAAGCTGGCAGCAAATGAAAGGGATCTCTAGTGACAGGACAGAGGTTCTGTTTCTGGTGTTACTTCTGGTTCTCTGTGCTTTGTTGTTCCATGTTCTTGTTTCAGTTGGAGAAGATATATTATTAATTATGTGTTTTTTGTTATTGTTGATTCTGTGAGTTATTTAAAATGAGTTAATTATCTTTGAGAAATATTAATAAAGAGAGATCTGATAATAATTATCTGTAATATTTATTTTTATGGTGCCTTTGATCTTCTGTAAAAAGAATCTACCTAGAAGTATAGTGATGACAAGCAGAGGAGAGAAAGTGAATCATAGCACCTTATCTTGTATAATACAGATGCATTGCATTTAGTGGAAAATGCTATTTTGACTTTTTTCTTATTTATAATCATAACTAGAGGCCCAGTGCACAAAATTTGTGCACTGGGGGGGGGGAGGGTGTGTTCCTCAGCCTAGCCTGCACCCTCTCCAATCTGGGACCCCTTGGGGGATATCTGACTGCCAGTTTAGTCCTGATCCCTGTGGCTGCTGGCTCCTAACCATTCCCCTGCCAGCCTGATTAACACCTAACTGCTCCCCTGCTGGCCCAATCGCCCCCAACCGCCCTCCTCTGCTGGACTGATCATCCCAAACTACCTCTGCCTGCCTGATCACCCCAAACTGCTCTCCCCTGCTGGCCTGATCTCGCTCTCAACTGCCCTCCCTTGCAGGCCTGATCATCTCGACCCCAAATGCCCTCCTTTGCCAGCCAATTTGGTTCTGATTGGTCGGTTTCTATGCCAGTCAGCATTTCTGGGCCTGATCAGAAAGGAGGGGCTGGTCAACATCCCAGGTGGAGGCCTGGAGATAAATGGAGGTACAGCTGCTGACCAGGCCTAAAGAGAGCTAAAAAGAGGCAAGTGCTGATCAACAGCTGCCACAGAGGCTACAGATCAGACCCGGCTTCTCTCTTTAGGCCTCTTTCTGGGCCTGATTCGCAGACCCCTTAGCAATCAGTGCTGGGTCACTGTGCCTGCAACTATAGCAGTCAGTGCTGGGTGCAGGACTGACTTCAAATTGGTCCAGCCTCCCGGTCATTGCAGACATGATGGACTCAGGGTTTTTATATATTAGGATTCTTTGGAAAGAGTTTCAGCAAATTCAGGGAAAAGTTAGAACAAGACAAAAGTAGGAAATATATGGGTAGGAACCACACACTAATAAATACTTCTTCTATTAGCAACGTGTGGTAGAGTTACCATGAGTTGCATATGTGCAAGACTTAGAAATTTTTCATATTCTTGATTCAGTCAAATGTGGAGCTGGGGAGTTAGAAAGACTTCCAGATTTAGAAGAGGATTCTGATGTATTTGAAGGATTAAACAGATGATTTGGAACTAAACTGTGGATTTGCCTTCCAGTTACTTAGTAATGGAACTGATGGATGCCAACTTGTGTCAGGTGATTCAGATGGAATTAGACCATGAACGAATGTCTTACCTTCTATACCAAATGTTGTGTGGCATCAAGCACCTTCACTCTGCTGGAATTATTCACAGGGTAAGAGCACCTACTACAGAAATAGTAGATGTTTTAGAGAAGAAAAAGTAACTGTAGATGATTTTCTTTATGTATAGGGCTTAATAGTCTGTCCTTGGTTAAATAAACTGTCCTTCCTCATTTCTTTTATGTTAGAATTAGCACATAATTCACTAGTGTTTAGAAGGAAACTTTAGCTGTACTATAGTTGATGTTGTTAAACGTTTTGCTTCAGCTCATTGAGAGTCAGCTTCTGAGAAGCCTCATGTCTTCCAGTCTGTGATTGGCAGAGGTCAATATGTGAAGCTGAAATAAGACAGTTCATTTATTCAGTTTGTTTCTGACAGAATAGACAGCTGCCCCGATCTGCTCTCCTGTCAGGCCATCATGAAATATAAGCTGAAAAGTTTATATTGCCATAAGGAGAAAGCTAACAGATGACAATATCCCCCCCCCCCCCAAAAAAAAAAGTTTTTCAATATGAGCCTAAATTGTAAAGACGATAATACAATTTTCTCTTCTGGGCTTAACAGAATTTCTGATGTTATTACAAAAACTCTGAAAACTCGTTGTAAACTCCTTTGGGGCAACAATCATTTGCATTATGTAGGGCTCTGCAGTAAGGGGAGGGGGCCACCAGTGCTATTGCAGGACAACCACATTGATTAAGTAAATGAAATTCATAGGTTCCATGTGATGCTGGCTTTTCATTCCCTCTCTTATTCCTATTCTCAGGATTTAAAACCAAGTAACATTGTAGTCAAGTCTGATTGTACATTGAAAATCCTCGACTTTGGACTGGCCAGGACCGCAGGCACGAGCTTCATGATGACTCCTTACGTGGTGACACGTTATTACAGAGCCCCTGAGGTCATCCTGGGAATGGGCTACAAGGAGAACGGTAGGGATGCTTCTGACTTACAGCCACGGAGACTGTGAAGGAAATGAGTACATGTTTCAGATAGCCAAGAACAATGTTCTCTTTCATGTATATAAATATTATTTTTAATAGGGCTGCCAGCTTTCGTAGTCAGAGCTGTTTTTTTTAAACAAACAAACAAACAAACAAACAAACAAACAAACATACTACTAGGAAAACTCACTCATTAAAAATGTGAAGGATGCCTCCGAGAAGTAAGCTTTGCTAGAACAGCACTAAAAGGTTAATAGCTGCTCCCTTTTCTTACATGCCTTTCCTTCTTTGTCCAACTAAACAGTGAAATGGATACTACTGAGCACACATGCTTTAGGTACTGAGGAAAAAACGCTATTTGAGTTGCAGATCAGCTCCAATTGAGTGAGAAAATAGGAATAAATCTATTGCATTTAACCATTTGGCTTTATGTCATGTATTAGAGAGATGGCTCTCGTCCTAGGGAAAGACAAACAAAAATACACCACACATCTTTGGAATGAGTATCTTTACAAATGCACAATGAATACTTGATTTAAAATAACCCAGATTATTCAAATAGGATAAGAGTTTCTTTATTGGCTTTTTAAAACTGATCTTTATGTAGTATTTAGGGTGTCAGTTTTTTTATAAATTCCAAAAACCATAGAGAGAGAAAAATATTTTATACCACTGGTTTCATAAAAGAAACCTTGTAGCCATGACCACTTTAAAAGAAAACATAGAATCTTCAAAATGTATTCCAATATTATTTTATTGATTAAAATGAAAGATTTATAAGTATCTCTCAGAAAGTATCGCAATATATTATTTTGAAAAGAATTTCTAACAAATAATATAGCATATTAAAAATAACATATCTAATATATTTAAGAATTAAAATTGTTTTTTAAATTATAATTTTTATATACTTAGTACCTTTCATATTTATTTTGTACTCTATTCTATTTAGTCCTAGCTGTCCATTTTATTAAGTTCTATAAAAATGATTACCGTTGTATTTTTATGTGCCGGTACTATAGGTTAGGTACTTTTATGAAAATTTTGGGCCATCAAAGTTTAAAAAACATTTGTGTACCTCCAGCCTAGAAGAAAGCCAATTCTTTTGTGCATTTGTATAGAAGAAGAGAAAAAGTCAGCCCCCAAGAAGGTCAGGTTCACTTTGATGGACAATGGAAAAAGTCTGTTGCCTTTTGACTTGGAACAGGCAAATCTAATCCAAATTATTTGGAAAAGTAGATATTTATATACATTCTTCTCACATTATTTTTTAAAATCAAAGGTAAACCAATTTACAAAGGTAAGAAAGCAAGGATCTACAGAGGCAGGGGAGGTCTGAATTTGCCTGTTATGAGTTTTCAGAGCTTTGCTGAACAAATGGTGCATAATCTCATCCCTTCTCCTTTCCTCACTAAAAAGGGGTGCAAGTTACTGCCTTAGTTTTTTGGCATCTCTGGATCCGTGGAGACACTGCACCTAGCACCGGTGCTGTTCTCCCACTTACGTATAGGAGGAATGTTATCCTGCAGAAAAACCTGCTTGCTACATCAGGCATGTTCAGCTAACCCATGCACCTAACCCTACCTTCCCCAAGTGGTGTTTCGGCCTAATGTTTTTGCCTCCAAGTTCCCTTTGTCCTTACTAAAAAGCTAATTGGAAGAGGAGAAAGACTGGGAAGAGAAGGTGAAGCATGTTTGGTTAACAAGTATGATAAATATATGAATATAACCATTTTAAAAATACCTTTAATATCTTTTTTCACTTTACTTCCAGATGATTCTTTAAACATGGGCTGATTATTTTATGTTTTTTTTTTAATTTCATATTTATTTATAAGAATTATTTATGAAGGAAAAAACTAAGTCCTAAAACCAAGGATTCGAATACGTCTGCCTTAAAACTATGGTTCTGGCCCTTTTCTAGTTTCTTGGATTGGGTTGCACGTACCAAAAAAAAAAAAAAAAAAAAAAAAAAGAAAAAGAAAAAAGAAAGAAAAGTATTCCATGTAACTAATAGGATAGAAAATGGAAACAGCCATTGTCAGTGTTGATGAAGATACTTTTGGTTAGTTGCTGCTTTTCTATGTCACCATTTCCTGGCACTAAAGTCTAAGATACCCATCAAGTAATTTTAAAGATTAAATTGAGCTCTCATACTAGACATTAGACATTGATTATGTAATATTATAGTGCTGATTTTAATTCACCTTTTTGGTCAATTTTTGGTAAACAAAAATTGTACCTTCTAATCAACTGTTCTTTTTCCTTCTCCTTTAGAGATCAATTATCTTAGTTAACTTCGCTTTCCTCCCTTTTCTTCACTTCCCTCTCTCCTGTTCTAGTGGATATATGGTCTGTGGGATGCATTATGGGAGAAATGGTTCGCCACAAAATCCTCTTTCCAGGAAGGGACTGTATCCTTGTACCTTTTGCTGCAGCTTTACATGTCTTGTTCTCTCTCCCTTTAAACACCTAACAGTTTTACCAGGAGAGTAAAGATAGAAGCAAAAAGTTGGGTAAGTGGTGTAATTGTGATTTTTTTTAAGTGATGATTTCTATAATCTGACCAGTTACTGAAGACTATCTACCACAATTATTTAATTAAATTTCAGTGGGCTTTTTTCTTTTTAAATTATTTTGTATAAATAAAAGTAGCAGTGCTATTTTTTTCATAAATAAGAAAAGCAACCAAATCCCAAATACTTATCTTTATAACTACAAAAATAAGCCACTGTTTGCAAGTATTTTCCATCTGCTTTCTAAAACTAATTTATGCTTCTATAACACTTAGGCAAGCTCTTGTCTATAGCTTCAATCATTTGAATTGCTCTTGACACTATATCCAGTCTTAAATAGGTCATTATAGCATTTTCTTCTTAAAACATGAGTTTCCACCTTTAAAAATCATAATTGTTATTCAAATTGCTGGGTGCCTGGTGGGTTTAAAATAGGCCTCTCTCATTTGACTTGGATATGTGACTTAGACATAGATAATTACTTTCGCAATGAAATACAGAATTTTTAACTGTTTTACCACTGAGTCCTGTAATAGATTCCATCAGAAATTCCTTGGAGTGATATTTATGATCTGGAATTATTAAATTAGCTGGTGTATTTCTGAAATTAACAAAAGCTTACTCTCTAACAAAGGCACATATATTTGTCATTGGAATATATAGATAATAAAGTTTACATATTAATAGAGAATATACTTTTTAAAATACAGAAACACCCGCTAATACATAATAGTGAAATATAAGTGCAGCAACAGTTGAGAACTTTCACAATCATAATGCAACATTGAGTTCAATATATTTACTACATATGAAATTTTTTTTTGGAAATTACCAATAAACATGTGGCCCATAACACTATTAAATCTTATATTTGACTAATAAGAAGGCTCTATTAAGGAACTTTTTCATGTAAGAAAGATTATGATTGATATTTAGTAGAAATAAAAGAAGAAAAGGCCTATAATAAAAGAAAATTTGACTCAATAAGAAATTAATGCCATATTGAGCATATATTTATGTGGACATTTATTTATTCTGCTGGATATTAATGAAATATTCTCTAAATTCCAGTAATAATGTAAGAGTAATGACATCTTCCAGAACTATACTGCCCAATAGGTAGCCACTAACAACACATGAATATTCAGCATTGGAAATTACAGCTAGTCTGAATTGAGATTGTTATAGGTGCAAAATGTATACTAGGTTTTGAAGATATAAAAAGGAAGCATGTAAATACCACATTAATCACTTTTATGTTGATTATGTATTGAAATGCCATTTTATTTTACTTTATATTAATTATTTAAATTTTGAGGATCAATTTTTTTATTCAATGCAGTTTACTTGAATATTAATAAAATTCATATTTATATTTAAATGTACTAATTTCGTACAAAGGTAGAATTTTTTTTTCTTTGTGCTTTTGCCTTTAGGGTATAACATATTTCTAATAATAAAAAAAGAAAACTTCTCAATCAGTATTTAAAGACATCTGTTTCTGTAAAGCATTGTTAATGAAATATAAAAAGTCACAGTGCCTCATTTACATGTAGCATTGTTGCAGCATCTTTGATTTTTTATTAGCATGGTTCTATGAGATCTCATTTAGCGCTTCAGACTTTTTTCTTCTTTATTGATTAAGGGATTACAGACCTGTCCTTATCCCCCCAATACCTCTCCAACCCCCCACTCATGCCCTAACCCCCCTGTTGTCTGGGTCCATTGGTTAGGCTTATACGCATTCATACAAGTCCTTTGGTTGCTCTCTCCCCCTTACTCCCATCCTTCCCTACCTTCCCTCTAAGGTTTGATGGGCTGATCGATGCTTCTCTGTCTCTGTTTTTGTTCATCAGTTTATGTTGTTCCTTATATTCCACAAATGAGTGAGATCATGTGATATTTATCTTTCTCTGGCTTGCCATATCTAAGATTTGGAAACAGCTCTTCAGATTTTTATCAGAGTTGCTTTTTACTTATTTTAACAGTTTTAATGTCAATAAAATGAGAAGGAAAAATAAGATTTCCAACCCTTTCAGAAAACAAGCAGGCAAAAGATAATAATACCATATTAATAATTCTTTATTCTTCTAAAAATTGTTCTCTTGGACTTTTTATTCCCCCTTTTTATTTTAGTTTACATTTTAGAAAAAATGTTTGTAACTGAAAGTAAATTGTGCAAAAATCAATGCATTAAATAAATATCTTTGACAAGTTTGATCCTAGAAATTGAATACATCTTACTACACAAAATGTAGATTGTGATAAGGGCTTGCATTCTAAATCCCTTTATCTCATGTGATGATTATGGAGAGTGAGTGACCTTTGATAGTCTCCTGCCATTTATGATCGTGAGCCTGAATGAGGACCTAATAGTAAACAAGGAAGTTACATAAAGACATTTGTAGTGGAAGACATTTTGCTTAAGTTAGATTCTCCTTAAATATGGGTAAATAATTTCAAAGTTGAAACAAGTTAGAACTGCCATCTTATTGAAAATGTATCAATTTGGATTTAAATCCTTAGTTTATTTTACCTGTAACTAAAATTATAATTTAACATTGCAAGTCATTGGCACAGTTTTAAAATGAACTAAACCATAGAAATCCCAATTAAACAATGACCTACAAATATTCTGTGTGTTTTTTTTAGTGGAATTTCCATTAATATTTACATGAAATTATTATTATTTTATGAGTACAGTTTTCTACCAAAAATTGAGAGGTCAGAGCATTGAATTCATTTCACTAAACAATGATGGTCAGACACAAGTTGAGGGGCTGATGGAGATTATGTATCAGAAAAATCATACCAATATTTTAGATTTAAATTATTCCAGCATGTACCGAAATGAATATAAAAGATCGGTGTATGCTAATTGATATCTTGATTACTTCCATGATTCTTCAGATAACTTAAAAATAAAAAGATCATAGGTTCTTTTAACTTTCACTTAGGATTATTCAGTTTCTTTGAGGCTAAAAAGTGTTTGATAATACTTTATCGTCCCCAATCAACATTCAACATTATTCCTCCTTTTCCATAGAACTTCTTAATGCTAATTTTCCTAATCTGAACCTTAAACACTTTGTCAAATTAAGAAATCCTATGAAATTGTTATTGATGACTACAGTGTTAGATACTTTTCTACATTAAAACTGGCTGTATTTGAGAAATATTTTGTAGGTTTCTTAACTATTGAAATATGATTCAGATGATATCACATAATAGATTTTTAATTACTAAATTAACAGTTGGCTAAATGAACAAATAAATATACATATTTGCTTTTGCAACTCAATAGGTTGATAATTTTTTAATATCCAAAGTAAACACTTAATATTTATTGTACACTTTTAATTTATACAAACATATACTATTATACACTCAATTTTCACTATTGCTATGCTTAAAACCTATTTCATACATGTATGTTGACATAATATGTAGTATTAGCCAAAAGTCTTAGACCCATGCTGAATTCAAGCCAGAGAGCAATAGATATGCCAGGTCAATTATTTCTTTACATAATCTAAATATCACATGAATTATGAGTGACTTCACTTTTCATTCAGCTTTTGTTTCTTTTAATGAGAACTCACAATAAAGCAGTTTTATAGATGGTTTGTTTTGTTTTGCTTTGTTTTAGGAATATCTAGTCACTTACTCCCTTCATCTACTTCACACACCAACCAGGGCTTGACCTTTTCCTGATTACTGAAAGCTTGCTTAATACCAGTATACTTTTCATTACTCCTTTCCTTAAGCCTGCTTCTTTTAAATATTCTACTTTATTTTCCCTTCATCCTACTTCACATGATAGCACCTTCTTTGAGCACGACTTACAATGTTCCTTTATCTAGCATTCTTGGCCAGAGTTTCTGGACCTGGGTGATGTTAAAGATGGGTACACCATCCTTAGACCTCAAATATATTATCTCCGATTAGTGCTCGTACCTGAGCTGCTAAAACACTACCTATTGCCTTTCTGTCTGAAGATATGAGAAATTTCAGTTAGAATGAAAAGGATATATACCTATAACTTTGCCAAGGAGCCAAGTTGTTAAGAAACTGGTAGATGATTTTTCAAAATATATTTGAAGAAATAAAGAAAACGCTCTCAAAGTAATTGACTGTTATATCTTTTCTAAGCTCACATGAAAATTAGGGATAATCAAAGTAAACTAAACCAAAATTGAAGGTTGTGGATGATTATCTCAAGATAGTGTAGATAGATGCTCTTAGTCCTTTTTTCTCCTTGAAATAACTGCTTACTCCTAATAGTTTGCAACTAATATATTCCTATAGTTCCAATCTGTTCCTCAATAATAAGGTAACACAGGGTTATCTCAAACAATATATAATTTTGACTTTAAATAAAGTTGGGAGGTAAAAATCCAGTAGTCATTGTTTCAGATTCTTAAGCAAATTGCAGATAATCGTGAATATAAAGATTATTCATTCATTATTTCTCTGTATTTGTTAAAAATAATATATTTTCACCAATAATATGCTTACTATTCTTTTCTTTTATTATTAGTTCGAGAAAATCTGAGACAGGAATCACTAGAATGAAAGCTAGGGATCTGAAAAGATGGATGTACTTAGTTATAAGAGGAAAACCCCCTCTCCAAGGTGGTTAGAGAGGACCAGAGTCCACTAGAGGGCAGGAAAAGGCATTAACGGTCACAAAAGGAGGTTTGAGAGCTCTACAGCGAAGGAGGCAGAAAGTGAGGGGGAGCACAGAGGACGGACTTCTGAGATGGAACAAAGGCAAGAAGCTAAAGAGCTGGACCTGAACCCCTTCAGGTCTTGAAGAGGAAACATTAAGTGCTGTCAGGCACAGAGTTCCACTACGGCCCCAGACATTCCCTGTCTCCTGGAAATCCATTTGTAGAAAGATTTAAAAGCATATTGCATATTTCTATCCATCTAAGTTCTGTAGAAAGAATATTGAGTCATTTTTTTTAATGAAGTGAGACATTGAAGGGGGCTGCAAATAATGAAATGCATCCCTTAGCCATTACTGTGACATCCCATTTAAGCTGCCCTTGGTCCATTTGGCTCTTAGGACAGAGGTCATGAATGGTGACGCCTCCTATGGGACTCTTCCCTTCAGCCCTCAAATAAGTCTTGAACTCCAAGAACTAGCTTCTGGTCCTATTCACTTTAGTCCTGTGACTTACCTCCTATGTACCAATTTACTTTATAAAATACCTTTTTTTTTTGGCCTAAATTACAGGATTGTGGTGATGAATCACTTGATACATATAAAACATTAGATATTTACAAACATACACATATTTGCAAATACCTTCAAATATAAGTAACTCCAATTTTTATAGTATAAAGTTCTTTGGGGGAAACTCTAGCCCATATAACCTTCAAATTGAATTAGATAAGCTATAAAAAATGAAAATAACTAAAAGAGTAAAAAGTAATTATTTCAAATGATGAGAAACCAAATACCCACGAATCATAGAATAGGAAAAGAAAAACAATGAATTAATACCATTTACTGAGGCACTTCTGCAAGTTGATGTACGGAATGAAATGAGGACACTCTTGGATCTGAAGGGAACAATTTGGTAATAATGTGAGATAGCCAGGGCCAGCATTACTCTTTGTTGATCAGAACATAAAATGTTTAAAGTAAAATAAATTTTCACCATTAGGATTTCTTTAAATTACTTACTATATGTAGCTCAGAATTACATGGATTTTCAAAAATGAAAAATTTTAAAAATGTGATTCAATAAAAACATAATTTAAGTATTTTATGCCAACATATTTTGTCATTAGTCTAAAAATTTATTTATAATATAATTATAAACCTAAAAGCTTTCTTCTTTATTGAAAGTTTATCCTTTATTATAATTTTCTATAGGTATTTCTGTTTTATAAAAAAGCAAGAAAAACTATAAATGATTTTAAATAAAGGTTAAAATTAATAATATGATGCCATATAAGTTATAAAGAAAGAAAAGCAAGTCAAACATGTTGATTCAAGGAGAAAATTTCCTGGCATTAGAATATTTATGTTGTGCCTCATGGATATTGTTTATTTTTCTTACTTAGATTCACATGTGCAAAATATGGACCTTCTAAATTTATTTATGCATACAAGTAGTCTTTTATAGTTTCATTTTGCATCGAAGTTTAAAATAATGTGCTTTTGGTAAATATCTAGTTGAATTTTTAACTTTTGAAATGTAAATGTTTCAAAGAAATAGTGTTCTTGTTTTAGAAAACCATATTAAATTTTTCTATTGCACTTTGAGGTATCCAAGAAAATATATCAAAGCACATTGTCTGAATCTTATGCCAAATTAAGGTAAAATTATGTTAAGGGGGAAAGCAGTGTGGTTTAAAAATCATGTTACCAGAGCCATGGAAACATTTGTCAGGATGCTGAGACGAAACTTACATAGTCCAAAACATATTTTGTTGTAACAACCCAAGTTACTACACAGAGTGCAGGAGCAGCAATACATTGCTTTTTAAATTTAGATTTAAACTGCCAGGGTCTACATTATCTTGGGTAAAAGCAGAAAATAGATAATGTAGAATAATCTAATGCCTAACAAATGACATGACATCTGATATTTTTATTACTTGGAAAATTAACAATCATATTTTGTTAGCACCAAAATTTACTAACATTCATTTTAAGGAAAGTGAGTCAGCTCCTGAGTTTTCAAGTTGCAAATGAATCTGCTTTCTGCCCATGGGAAAGAGATGATGGGAGGGGGAATGCAATGAATCAGAATAATAAAAGCACCAGAATTCTACTGGGTAGCATTAATGTTCAAAACTCTTATGGAGACCCAAATTCATTTTCTAACTCTGATTGGATTTGCTAATTTCTCCTAAGGTTTTCACAGTTGATATTAATTGGAATATCTTGAAAAGTTCATAAAATACTCCATTCACCTTGATAAACATGAAATTTGGTTCCATAGCTTTATTTTGAGAAATACACTTGTCTTGAGTAAATAAAAATTCTTATAAATTCATATGTATATACTCCACTTCTGTATTTCATAATGATAGAGTGCGTCATTTCCAGGCACAAGGCCTAGCATGTGCGTGTCATAAGCATGGTTAGTCTGTAGGAATAGTGAATAGTAAGCAAAGTTAAATGGAAACTGGAAAAGTTTCTAGGGTGTTACCACCTAGAAAAGATACATAAAGATACAGAAAATGGAATAGAACGTATATTCATTCACCAGTAGTTCAGATAAAGAGTTTATATCTTTATATAGATTTTATGCAAGAACTTCTATGACCTATTAAGTCTATTTTGTGTTCTAACATGAAGATACATTTCCCGAATTGTTCTCCTTATATTTTGGAATAGCTGTATCCAGCAGAGCCACTCAAAGGAGAACTGGCAGATATACAGTTACTAATACCAGTTTTCAACCTAGAACTTTCTAGAACCAATTGAGACTAGAGCAGCATAGTGATTGAAATTCCATTTAGGTCAATTGTTATTGTTGTTGCTGTTGTTTAAAGGCATATGGGAGAAGTGAAAAATCAAGGGCTATTAGTCTGAAAGATAACAATTTGCCAGTTTTAGGATAGGAGTGGTCAGGGATCATAGATTGTAACACATATTTAAAGATTATTATTTGGAGGAGGAAACAGGGTGATTAATTCCTGTTTAGATCATGGAGAGAAGTTCCATAGAGTCAACTGTAGTTCAATATGTGGAATGCCTTGCCAAGTGCTTTCAGTAGTGAGAAGGGTCATCCAACATTTTTTATTATGGTATATAAATATAATATGTAATGTAAATATAAAATAAATGACTTTCATATACATAATTTCAATATACATTTAATTCATGATGATAATGATAATTAACATTAATGGAGACTTACTATGTACCAGGCAATATGAAAATATGTTTATCAAGCATAATACTTTCAAAGTCTATTAAAAATTCTACATAAATGCTATTTATCATTTGCATTTTAGAGGATGAAATTGATATTAAGAGAGATGAAGTAATTTGTTAAAGGTTACAGTTAGAAAGCAATGGAATTGGTTCTGCAGCAGGAAAAAAAAGAGCATATGCCAGAGATATATATCACATTGAGTTTTTGCATTCAATAAAAGCGTGGAAATAGATGTTTTCTAAGGTGCAAATAGGTTAGTGACAGAAACTATTTTTCCCCAAACATTTGAATAAATACAAGCAAGGGGGAACCCCTGCATACTGAGTTTTTAGCTCTTTCTATTTTTTTATTTCTCTTTTTATCAGTATCTATTATAAACACACAAATACACTGTAAATAGCAACTTAGACTGGTCAATTTGGATAGTATGATAAGAATACTTGCAATTAAAAAAAAACAAATATCTTTTCATAGATCTTTTCCTTTTTTCTTTAAATCAAAAATTCTCACAGTACCAAACTCTTGTGAGACAGATATTATCTGGAATTACAAATGCATTCATATTAAAGGGGTGCACAACTGTTTGCTCTATCTTTCCCTGATACTTTTGCATGTCACTTGCTTTCCTAAAAATGGAAGCAAAACAAATTTGCTTTCTTGGGTATGCTTATCACCTTCAAAGCTGTAACCATTTCTTTGCAGTGATCACTGTTTAGGGAGTTAAATCAAACTGAAAACTTCGAGTGGAATCTGAGTGAGATTTTCATCACAGTAGAAGTAGTATCATGAGGAATTATTTTTTTAAAAATATATATTTGTATTGATTTGAGTGAGGAAGAGAGAGAGAAAGATCAATGATGAGAAATAATCATTGATTGGCTGCCTTCTGCAGGCCCCACACTGGGGATCAAGCTGGCTATCTGGGCATGTGCCCTGACTGGGAATCGAACTCCGACTTCCTAGTTCATAGGTCAACGCTCAACCACTGAGCCACATCAGCCTGGCTCATGAATTCTTTAAGGTCACTGCCAAATTACAAGATGAAATTTGAAGAGTATGTGCAGCAAAATTATAGTGTGCTGCTATATTAATCTTTCCCTATTTGCTCCCACTTTTGTCTTCTAGGTTATTTCCACTCCTAAAACTGACCTCTTTCCTTTCTGACTTTTCAATAGGAGCAAGTGGGTAACCAACTGTAGTTAAAGAGAAAGATTTCAATTGTTTTGCTTCACCTTTCCCCACTTTGCCCCTCCCTCTGTACCCTCTGCCCGAGCTTCCTGGTTTTAAGTTCTGGATGGTAACTGGCAATAGCGGACATTATAATTTCACCTTAAATTTTAGGTTTCTTTTGATTCACAATTTCCAGAAGAAGTATCAGCTCTCTATCATGTTGTTTATTTCATGTTGAACTGTTCTGTTTTGAAAGCCAGCATTTCTTACTATGACAAAGCAACCATGTTTATAAGGCAAGGCTTCTGTTTAGAAATTTGCTCTTTCGATGGAACTGAGCCAGCATATTCCAACAGATTCATTCTTGAACTACCATTATCACTTCATAAAATTTATTCATATTTATAAGTGAATAAATTTGTTTTGTGAAAGAAATCTTTTCTTTTGAGTTGCTGGCAGCTCTCTCCACCCCTAATGTAGTATACAAAAGAATAAAAATTAACTGATTTGCACGGTTCCCATATTAACACGATCTAGAATAATTTATAATACAAATCAGTAGGATTCTAGTAGATGAATGCAAATTGGACTTTTTAAATCGGAAGCTAAATTAATCATTGAATTATAATTGCAAAGTAACATTATCATGCATTGGGTAACACTGAGTAGAATTGTTACTTTAATTGCGTAGAAGAAAGGGCCCTGGCATTTTGCCCCTTTCACTGTTTTAAAAGACTATTAATGACCATAAGACTGGCCTCTAATTTAATCAGTGAGAGATCAGGCCATTGCTCTATGACATGGATAGTCAAGTGCCTTTATTTATTTGCTCTTCTATTCCTGTCTTCTTGTTTATCTCCATGTCATTTTTGTTTTCAGTTGACATGTGGTCGGTAGGGTGCATCATGGGAGAAATGATAAAAGGTGCAGTGCTGTTTCCTGGCACTGATCGTATCCTTCTTAGCAACCAGTGTTCTCTGTGGGTGTTTTGCTCAATCAATTTCCTTTGGTTTGAATATAGTATTGCTGATGGGATACATTCGCTGCCCTTACAAGGTTTCTATGAGACTCCAATGTCAAATATTTATCAGCTAGCATCATGGTATAGTAACTGTGTCTCTTAGAAAATCTTATGTGGACAGTATAGTACCAAATATGAAACACAGAGCATGGTATCAAAAGATCTGTCTTAATTCAGTTCCTTGAAACTAATAACAGTGATATATGCTTCTCTATGATTTTTGTTGTAGATGTTTCAAAATCCAGTTCTATTCATAGCTAGATAATAAATGGCAAAATATTTAGTTTTAAGATTTATGCATCTATAATATAGGAAATACTCAGTTGGCAAAGAAAATTTAATCTGTTAGATTTATGTTCACCCACAGTATAATAGGTCTATTTTAACACATATTGAAAAAGTATGCACGTGTATTTTATTTTTAAATTGATGATCTTCTAAAGTTCTTTTTCTCATTTATTTTATTTATAGGAATGATTGCTCCAATTCCTGCAATTATTTTCTTCATGTAATTAACAAATGTAATACATAAAACCTCATCCTATCTAATAAAAGAGTAATATGCAAATTGGCCATATTTCCACTATACCCACAAGACACACCCACCAGCCAATCAGGAGCAAGTATGCAAATTAACCCAACCAAGATGGCTGTGGCCATAAAGAGAGCAGGAAGGAGGCTTGGGTTTCCCTGGCGATGGAGGAAGCCAACCTTTCCACACACCCTGGCTAGACAAGGCCTCCACTCCAGGCTACAAAGTTTCAATTATAGAAGATAAATAAATCCCAACAGAAAGGGTGGCAGCCACAGAGCTGGAGAGAGTAGGAGGCTAGGGTCACCACCAGCAATGAAGGAAGCCAAGCTTTCCCCACACCCTGGCCTGGCTTGGCCTCTGCTTAAGGCTACAAAGTTTCAATTATAGAAGATAAATAAATCCCAACAGAAATGGCTGCTGCCACTCAGTGAGCAGAAGGCTTGGCTCCACTCCAGGCTACAAAGTTTCAATTGTAAAAGATAAATAAATTCCAGATACCAGGGCCTCCGCTTGGGTTGCCAGGGGTTGTGGTTGTCCTGCAAACCGCCACAGACCCCTCACCCAGGTTGCCCAGTGCCCCAAGATGAAAGACTTATACACTGAAAAGTATGACTTGTACACTAAAAAGTATGACATTGATTTGACTTCAATAGCAAAGGCAACTAAAAACAAAAACAAAAATAAATAAATGGGTCTATATCATATGGAGAAACTGCACAGAGAAGGAAATGATCAAGTACTGGATGGGAGAAGATATTTACAAATCATATATTTGATAAGGGTCAATATTCAAAATATATGAAGAATTCATACAACCCACACCCTGATGCAGGACACCCTTCAGAGCAAACCAGCTGGCCCCCACCCATGCACCAGGCCTCTATCCTAATAAAAGAGTAATATGCAGATTGACCATCACTCCAACACAGGGCTGGCCAGTGTGGGGAGGGACTGTGGGAGGTTGGGTATGTTGATTGCCTGCTCCCCTTGTGGTCAGTGCATATCATAGCTACCAGCCAGTCATCAAGGTTGCACAAAATTCATGCATGGGGGGAAGTTCCCTCAGCCCAGCCTGAACTCTTCACAGTCAGGGACCTCTTGGGGGATGTCCAACTGCTAGTGTAGGCCCGATCCCAAAGGTTTATCTGGGACCACTGGCTCCTAACTGCTCATCAGCCTGCCTGGAAGGAAGTTGGATGGTTGACCCAACCCAATCTAATTAACATATTACTCTTTTATTAGTATAAATAGACTAAAGGCCTGGTGCATAAAATTCATGCATGGAGGGGGTGTTGTCCCTCAGCCCAGGCTGCACCATCTCCAATCTGGGACCCTTAGAGGGATGTCTGACTGCCCATTTAGGTCCAATTTCACCAGGACTGTTCACAATCCAGGACTGCTGGCTCCCAACTACTTGCCTGCCTGCCTTCCTGATTTCCCCTGACCTCTTCTGCCTGTCAGCCTGATTGATGTCTAACTTCTCCCCTGCCAGCCTGATTGCCCCCAACTTCCCTCCTCTGCCAGCCTGGTCACCCCTAACTGCCCTTCCCTGCAGGCTTAATCACCTCCAACCGCCTTCCCCTGTTGGTCATCTTGTAGTGGCAATTTTGTGTCTACATGGGGGCAGAATCTCTGACCACATGGGGGTGGCCATCTTGTGTGTGTTGGAGTGATGGTCAATCTGCATATTACTCTTTTATTAGATAGGGTAGAAGCCTGGTACATGGGTGAGGGCCAGCTGGTTTGCCCTGAAAGGTGTCCCAGATCAGGGTTCAGGTTCCCTTGGGGTATAGGGCGGTATAGGCGAGGGGCCTGTGGTGGTTTGCAGGCCAGCTACTCCCCTGGCAACCCAAGTGGAGGCCCTGGTATCTGGAATTTATTTATCTTTACAATTGAAACTTTGTAGCCTGGAGTGGAGCCAATCCTTCTGCTCCACTCTGTGGCAGCACCATTTCTGTTGGATTTATTTACCTTTAATAATTGAAACTTTATAGCCTTAAGTGGAGGCCTAGGCTGGCCAGAGTTCCAGAAGCTTGGCTTCTTCCATCGCTGGGGCAACCCTAGCCTTTGCTTTCTCCAGATCCTTGGCTGTTGACATTTCTGTTGGGATTATGTATCTTCTATAATTGAAACTTTGTAGCATTGAGTGGAGGCCTAGCCTAGCAATGGCAGGTGGAAAGCTTGACTTCCTCCATTGCCAGGGAAACCCAAGCCTCCCTCCTGCTCTCAGTGGCCACATCCATCCTGGTTAGGATTTATTTGTATATTTGCTCCTGATTGACTGGCTGATGGGCATGGCTTGTGAGTGTAGCAGAGGTGTGGCTAATTTGCATATTACTCTTTTATTAGATAGGATTACATAGGATAGGGTTGCTTAAATGGGGGTGAGGCAAGCATTTTTCATCAGGAGGAGATACTCTTGGCAGACAAAAATTCATAATCCCTATATCTAAACTGATAGCCAGCCATATACACTATACTGCCAAAATGGTCATTAAAAAATTGAACTGCTTTCTTACACCTTACACCAAATAGATGTTGCCCTTAAAACCCCTCCTTAGCCCCTACCTTAGGTTCTGCTTTTGCAGTTCATCCAGATTAAGTTCTAATTGGTCGGTGTCTATGCCAGTCAGCATCTGAAGCTCAGCCTTCTAGTCAACCACTGGCTCCTCACAGTTCACCCAGATTTGGTACTGATTGGTCGGTTTTTATGCCAGCCAGTCTCTGGGCCTATCTCTGGGCCTAATCAGAGAAGTGGGGCAGATCAACAGCCCCTGATGGAGGCCTGGAGAGAAAGAGAGGCATGGCTGCTAGTGAAGCCCAGAGAGAAAGAAAGAGGCTGATCAACAGCTGCCACGGAGGCTGCAGATCAGACCCTGCCTCTCTCTCTGGGCCTGATCTGCAGTCCCCTCAGCAATCAGTGCTGGGTCGCTGTGCCTACAGTGGCACCAGTTAGTGCTGGGTTGTCACGGCAACCTAACATGGACTGCAAAACTGACTTCTGGTGTTCATTTGAGCCTTCGGTCATTATGGACCCAAGGTTTTTATATATTAGGATATCTGAAGAAATAAATTTATATCATTTATATTAGTAAAAGACACCCTCTCTTAGGCAGCAATTAGTTAGCAAATAACAATTCCGAGTCTCGCAGTATTAAATAGATCTGAAATGAGCATTTGTTCCCTGTAAATTAAAATGATTGATTTTCATTACTTTCTATGTATTTTTATTAAAGAAAATCTGATTGATTTTACAACTGAATTATTAAATACAAATTAAAAAATTTTTAAATTCATTTCTTGGGAGAAGTTGCTGAGTGATTAGTATATGGGTATGTAATAACTTATTTTTAAATGAGTTAACTATCTTCCTACACTCAGTCATTGTCATTTATGAAAATTATATATCCTTATCATAGGGTTTCAATATATAATTGAAGTAAATCTAATTACTAATATAGTGTATCCTAACCATATTATGATTAGTCATTTACTTTGAGGGTTTATAATTACATATATGGTTACACATATGGTTTCACATGTACATTCTTTGTGTATATTAAAGGATCAGTTTACAAAATGACTGAAAGGCATTCATTTAATTTTTGTTGAATTAAAGAACTTAACCTAAAATACTTTATTTAATAAAAATAAAGCTTCACTTCCATTTTTAAAAAAATATATTTTATTGATTTTTCACAGAGAGGAAAGGAGAGGGATAGAAAGTCAGGAACATAGATGAGAGAGATACATTGATCAGCTGCTTCTTGCACTCCCCCTACCGGGGATGTGCCCGCAACCAAGGTACATGCCCTTGACCGGAATCGAACTTGGGACCTTTCAGACCGCAGGCTGACACTCTGTCCACTGAGCCAAACCGGTTTTGGCTTCACTTCATTCTTATTAAAATCTTTTTCTGATCTTTCATATGACACACAATTATTTAAATTTTTTGGTCTATTTGCAGTTGTTTTCTACATACACATTTCTTTAAAACATCTACAATTTACCACATTCATGTTAATGTTAATGCTATCTAGAAATATGTTACTTGATATAAAACTAATTTCTTTGGTTCTGAACCATTTATAAACTTGAGTTTGGGCTTTGGACATAAGTATGAAATAGTAATTACATTTAGGCTACTTTTAGACATTTGACTAAAACAAACTCAATTTGCTAAATTTGTACTTGGCTTTTCCAGAAATTCATTGTGGCTGAATAACTGATGAGTGAAATGAATATTTGTCCCCTATAAATTAAAATGTTTGATTTTCAATACTTTTTTATATTTTCTTTTAAAGAAAATTGGATTGATTTTCACAACTGAGTTACTAAATACAAATTAACATTTTTCAGAATTCATTTCTTGGGAGAAGTTGCTTATCAATCACTTCTGAACTTTGGTATCAAAATCTCATAAGTAAAGCTCTAGGCTGCTGCTAATGCTAAAGTTCATATTAGATGCCCTTTCAATGCCTGAACTTGATATTTGATATTGAGTTATTTCTTAAACTCTCATATGGGGATACATTTGTAAATTTCTTGAAGGGCAAATAAGAAATATTTTTTAAAGTGCCTTCTCAAAGTCTAAGATGTGGTCTTTTAATGATTTCAAACATGTTAAAGTTTAAATCAGTGTTTTTCATGAAAATAGTTTATGAACACTAATGTCATAAAATTGACCTCTTAAAAAACAAGACATATTTTTTTAAATTCACTATTATTATAAATGACTTATCTGAGAGGCAATAAAATTATATCTGAATCTATTAATAGAACCTTTAAAATAGAACTGGAAATATACAATATGTACATTATATTGCTATACAATACACCATAAAGAATCATTATTATTAATCAAACATCTTCACTTATATGAAGATATTCTCAAAGAAAATGATTTCTAAAAGTTCTTGTAATGATAAACTTTGCATGTCTTCTTAATATAGAAACTAATGCAACCACAACACTGACAGCACTGATAAGGCCTTATACCCATTATCTTTCATGCCTAAAAGAATTCAACACATTTTTTTTCAAAATTGAGAAATTTACATAGGCAATTTTTAAAAATTTTATGTATTTATGTGCTACTTTGTTAGTAAATATATTTTAAGTACATATTAATTAAATTTTATTCAATTCAAGTATGTTTTAAACTCTACAGAAGGATAAAAAAATCAGCTGTTGACATAATTTTTCTTAGAGATCTCGTCTAATGATTTCTTCATAGCAGATATTTTTACTTTAAAAATTGCAAAATTCTTTTATACAAGCAAATTAATATTACATATATAACTTTTGAATAAGATCAATACGATGAACATGTACATACTATTACTTAGGTTTAAAAAGAGAAAATTACCAATAAATACCTTTGTATCTTTTTGTGTGCACCTCATAAGTCATATTAGTTCTTCTCTCCTGTCCCATTGTTGTCAAGCCACCCAGGGCAGGGTGTGTCCTCAGGTCCCCTGGCTCAGCATCGGGGGGGGGGGGGGGGAGGGCGTGGCCTGAGGTCCTCCATCAAGTCCCACCAGGTGGGAGACACGACCTGAGATCCCCTGTCAAGCTCCGCTGGGTAGGGGGCATGGCCTGAGGTCCCCCTTCAAGCTCCACCAGGCAGAGGAGCACAGCCTCAAGTCCCCAAGCCCAGCACCAGGAGGGCAGCACAGCCTCAGGTCCCCTGTCAATCCTCACTGATACAGGGGCACTATCCTAAATATGTTTTATAATCTCTTTTACTTTCCTTATATTTTTACCACATACATATATATCCTTAATATATGATTTAGTTATATGTGTTTTACATATTTTATCATTATTATTTTGTGGCTTGCTTTTTTAAAGGTTAACATTATATTTTTGAAACACATCCATATTGATGCATTAGAAATAGTTCATTTATTTTCATTTCTGAATAGTATTTTAGCCTATGAATACTGTATGGCAGGTCTATTTTCTTATAAATAGATTGGGTTATATTCATTTTTTTTGTTTTTGTTTTTATAAACCATGATGATATAAATATATGTCTCTATGAGCACATGGGCAACGCATTTTGTTTTATTTTTTTGAAGCTGATAAATGCCAGGCTTATAGGTGTGCATGTGTTTAATTTGACTATGTAAAATCAAATTGTATACAGATGTAACTCTTTACTTCATAACCTTACTAACTCTTCATATTGACAGATTGGTTTTAAAATTTGTTAACAATCTCTTGGATATAAAATACTATTTCAATAGAGCTTTAATTTATATTTCCTTGACTATAAGGAAGGCTAAACATATTTTCTTGTTTATTGGATCCTATAGGCCCAGTGCACAAAATCATGCACTGAGGGAATGGAGTCCCTAAGCCCAGCCTGCACCCTCTCGCAGTCTGGGACCACTTGCTCCTTACCACCCGCCTGCTCACTGCTCTTTACCACTTGGCTTGCTGCTCCTTAGGGCTACCGTGGAGGCAGGCGAGACTTCCGCCACCACTATTGCACTTGCCAGCCATGAGCCTGGCTTCTGGCTGAGCAGCACTCCCTCTGTGGGAGTATATTGACCACCATGGGGCAGCTCCTGAATTGATCGTCTGCCCCCTGGTGGTCAGGACACATCATAGTGACTAGTCATTCTGGTCATTCCACAATAAAGGTTGCTTTAGGCTTTTATTATATAGACTAGTGGCCTGGTGCATGAAATTCTGTGCACATTAAAAGTGTATTAATTAGAGGAAATAATTTAATATTGCTATTTGCTCTTTTTCTATAATAGAAGTATCAAAGACTAAAGAAAATTAGTAAAATGTATATGAAAACCTTCCTCCTGTCAGAGTCTGAGGCGCACTACGGGGCCCAGAGTCAAGTCCCCACTTACTCACATGTGCCTCAAAATCACATGAGACCCAGACCCAGCCGCCCCCCCCCCCCCGCCACATTGGGGTAGATCCAGACCCCACCAGTCCCACTGTTGTCAAGCCACCCAGGGCAGGGTGTGTCCTCAGGTCCCCTGGCTCAGCATCGGGGGGGGCGTGGCCTGAGGTCCTCCATCAAGCTCCACTAGGCAGAGGAGCACAGCCTCAAGTCCCCAAGCCCAGCACCAGGAGGGCAGCACAGCCTCAGGTCCCCTGTCAATCCTCACTGATACAGGGGCACAGGCTTAGGTCCCCTGTGAAGGCCCGCTGAGTCGGGGGCACAGCCTGAGGTCCCCTGCCAAACTCAGCCTGGACCCCTGGCCTGGTGCTGGGGTGGAGGGTATGGTCTGAGGTCCCCCAGCCTGGTGCTAGAGTGTGGGTGCAGCCTGAGGTCCCCTGTCAAGCCCTGCCGGGTTGGGAGTGTGGCCTGTAGACCCCTGTCAAGCCACACCAAGTGGGAGGCACGGCCTGAATTCCCCCAGCCTGGAGCTGGGGTGGGGGGAGCAGCCTGAGGTCCCCTAACCCAGCAACAGGGCAGGAAGCACACCTTGAGGTTCCCTATCAAGCCCTGCCGGGTTGGGGTGTGTGGCCTGTGGCCCCTGTCAAGCCCCTCTGGATTGGGGGAGGGTGTAGGCCTCCCTTCCCTTGTGCTGCAGCCTCACCCCCTGTTGGCCTCCCATCCAGCTGTCAAGACCACCTCAAGCTCAGTGAGCAGGTATGCATAGGGAAGGCTAATTGGGAGGGGATGATGGGAGCCAGGATAATTGGGAGGAGATGATGGGAGCCAGCATCCTGGGTGAGCTGGGCCTCACAGCCTCTCTGCTTCAGCTCCCAGCACCCCGTACCTAAGGAGTAGTGCTTTCACAGGGACCTGGCAGGCACTGGATATGGGGATGACTTAAAAACAGAAGAAGCCCCTATTAACTCTGGCTGGAAGTGCGTTGGGAACTTATGGTCGGGGGAAGCAGCCCAACATCAGGGCTGAAATAAGACCTTGGGTAGCCTCTGGAGGGGGCAAACCAACAGTAAAAGGCATCTTTGAAACAAAGACATTTGAACATACAGTGGATATTAGGTAATATTAAGGAATTACCTTAATTTTTCAAGGTGTGACAATGGCTGAATATTTACTTCTTTTTTTAAAGATACTCATCAGAGGATATTTAAGTGGGAAACAACTTGCTTTGAAAATATGGTGGTGTTCTGGCCCAGCCCTCCCCGCACCATGGAAACCTCAAGGACCGAGCCTCTCCCGCTTGCTTGTTAGGCCCTCGAAAACACCCTGTGCAGAGGCGTGGTCCCTGCTTCATTCCCCTCCCCCGCCAGTGTGAAGCTAAGTGTTCCCAGCTGGCACTGGCGTGAAGCACTTTGTTCCCTGCCTGCGCTGGTATGAAGCAAAGTGTTCCCCACAGGTGTGAAGCGAAGCGTTCATGAAGGGAAGTGTTCACTGGCATCCAGGCAAGCTGTGGCCACACCCCCAGTCACGCCCCCCGCTCCTGATTGGCTGGTAGCATAGCCAATCAGAGCCAAGGTATGGTCACATTTGCATGTTACTCTTTTATTAGATAGGATTAGTGTTTTCCCTTGGTAAAGTGTTTTTTTGTTCTTATAAAACAATTTTTTTCTATTTTATTATTTTATTGATTACTAGAGGCCCAGTGCACGAATTCATGCTTAGGTGGGGTCTGGCTGGCTCAGCCCCAATCAGGATGGATTGGGGCTGGGCCTATTGGGAAGAGGAGACAGTGGGAGGTTGGCCAGGTAGCCCACCATGTTTGAGGCCCAATCAGTTCCAGGCCTGCTCGGGAGAGGGGCTGTGGGAAATTGGCTGATGGACCTTGCCCCCATTGGGGTGATGGAAGCTGATGGGGGAGGGGACAGCTGTGGGAAGGGGCTTTGAAAAGTGGGCTGACCGGCTCACCCCAGAATGGGGTGGGGGCAGCCAATCAGGAGTTAGCAGCCAGGTAAGGGCTATAGGAGGTTGGCCAGCCAGCCCCACCCCTTATTGTTGTGGGGTGGTGATCAGGGGTGGATCTGGCTGGGGGGAGGGGGTGTGGGCCAGTCTGCATGGGGGGGGCAGTGGACTGGCCCACACTCTCTCCCCTCAGCCAGATCTGCATGGGGGGGAGGGGCTCATCGGGGGCAGTCCAGCTGGAGGAAGGGCCATATGCAGTTGGCCAGCCAGCCCTGCCTCTGATTGGGATGGGGGCACTGATCTGGGGTGGAGCTGGGAGGAGGAAGAAGAGGTAGGCGGTTGACTGGCTGGTCACAACCTCTATTGGGATGGGGGGGCAATCAGGGGCAGAGATGGCCAAGGGGAGGGTCCTTGAGAAGTTGACTGGCTGGCCCCACCCCCCAATCGGGCCAGTTTGCTGACTGCATTGGGCATCATAACGCCTGGTCATTCTGGTTGTTACAGTGTTCTGGTTGCTGGCTTTTTATATATATAGATGAGGACTTCTTTATATAATTGGTCAACTAATTTTTGGCTGTTTTATGGGTTGCAAATATCTTCTCCCCTGTTGATTATTTTTCCATTTCATTTTATAGTGATATTGAAATTTGGTAATGTTTTTTAAGGTTCATATATATTTTTTAATCTAGTTTAAGAAATCTTCGATGTCTTTGTTTTGTCTTGTAATTCTACTATGAATGTTTTAAACTTTAACTTTTTACATTTAAAAGCCTTTAGTCCACTTGTCATTAATTTTTATGTGTGATGTGAAAGAAGAATTCCCATTTATTTTATTTTACTTCCATGTATTGATCAAGTATTCTTTCTTTATTGATCTATAAGGCTGTCCTTATCATAAGTTTTCACATATTGTGGCAGAGCTGTTATATTCTGGGCTCTATATTCTGATATTTTTGCCTGAGTCTATATTAGTACCACCCATTCTTAATGAATACAAATGTGTACTATAGGCTTATATTAGGCAGAGATAAAACCCCTCTTCTGTATTTTCCAGCTTAGCTATTAATGAATTATTGCTCTTTCATACAAATGTTAAAATTGGCTAGTCAACTTCTCTAAAAATATTTCTATTGTTAGTTATATTGGAATTGGCTTAAATCTATTGTACCATTTGTGGAGAATTGTTATTTTAATTAAGACAATTAAAAATCATTCTCTTAAGCATATAAGGATATTAGCACACACTAATATTTTTGTTCTCATATTTTAGCCTAATACATTGACAACATTATAATGTTATTGTATATATAGGTAGAGTTTGTTTCGATTCATCCTTTTGATTATAATTTTCTTGGCTTACCACTACTTGCAATTAGGTTCTTTATTCTGAAATTATTTTCTTTCTTCCTAAAGTACCTGCTTTACAAGACTTTTATTGTGGGAGTCTTTGATGATAAAACTCTATTTTTCAGTTGGGTTTTTTTACTTTAAAAATAGTTTAGTTGGATCTAGAATTTGAGATTGACAGTTATTCAGCCAACATTAATAAAAACATTATTCCACTGACTTTTTGCATACAATATTCCTGGCAAATTTAGCTATTGATGTAATATTCATTTTTGGAGATAGCCTCCACTTTTTTTCTGACTTCATTTACAATTCTGTGTGTGTGTGTGTGTGTGTGTGTCTTTGGTTTTCTGATGTTTCTCTACCATTTGACTAGGTATGGGTTTCTTTTTATTTATCTCTCTTAGGATTTACTGTATTTCTTGAATTCCATCCTATTTCCAATTCCTGGAATGTCTCAACATTTGCTTCTTTAAACATTTTCTCTCCCCTATTTGTTAAATTATCTCCCTAAAAAAACCCAGAGTGGATATAAAGTAGACAATCCATTTATTCAACAAATAATTTTAAAAATATATATTTTATTGATTTTTCACAGAGAGGAAGGGAGAGGGATAGAAAGTCAGAAACATCGATAGGAGAGAAACATCGATCAGCCGCCTCCTGCACACCTCCAACTGGGGACTCTCCCGCAGCCAAGGCACATGCCCCTGACTGGAATCGAACCTGGGACCTTTCAGTCCTCAGGCCAACGCTCTATCCACTGAACCAAACCGGTTTGGCTCAACAAATAATTTTTGAGCACCTACTGTGTGCTGGGCACTTTCTGTCTCCAGGAATAGATCAATAAACAAAACTGTCATCATGAAAATAATGATGATATGAAATTATTGACATCATGAAATTTATAATAAAAAGCAAATATATGAGAAGATGCTAATGGCTAAGGGATATGGAAGATCAAAATCCTGGGATGGGAGTGCTTAGATTGTCTCTTGCTTTTTTTTTTTTAATCCTCACCCAAGGACCTTTTTTTTCATTAATTTTTAGAGAGAGTGGAAGAGAGAGAAACACCGATGTGAGAGAGACACATTGATTGGTTGCCTCCCCACCAGGACTGGGAGTCTGAAACAGGTAAAAGGTACATGCTCTTGACCAAAATCGAACCCAGAACTCTTCAGTCTGCAGGCCAATGCTCTATCCACGGAGCGAAACTGGCTAGCGCTCTCCTGCTTTTTAAAAAGTTTAAGCATAAATGTTTTATCAGGTAGGCCTAACAAAATAGCATGTGTTGTTGATCTCATACAAACTTGACTGTACTTCTTAACATCCCTTTTAATTAGTATTATAGCCAGAAATGGAAGTACTCTTCTGGAGAGAGCCTCACAGATCAGTCACTACAACTCCCTTAAATAGAAATCTATATTTCTGTTAGTGTAAGAAACTATTTGTGTAAGCGGCCTTGGTTAAGATTCATTTTATTTAGCAATATTAAAAGGATATTGATATTTTTCAATTATAAAACACAGATGTCAAATTAAGGGATCTCCAAAGCCTCTTCCCCGTTTGAAAATGCAGAGTCAGATCACAAGGTGGGAATGGCATACAATTTGAAGAGGGTGCTATGCACAAAAAAAATTAATATTATAAATACAAAATTTGGTACAGAATTTTACAAAGGTCCTATGCAAATGAGAGGCCCCAAAGATTAACCTTTAATATTAATGAGAAGTCTACCATTGTGACACATATTCAATTATATATATTTCAATTTGCTTATATGTGAAATCACTCTATTTTTTTCTTTATGTGTAAACTAGAGGCCCGGTGCATGAACATTCATGCAATGGAGGGAGGGGTCCCTCAGCCTGGCCTGCCCCCTCTCACAGTCCAGGAGCTCTCAGGGACTGGAGGTGACTGGCAATCAGGGGAAGGCAACACCACCATCACACCTCTGCTGCTGCCACTGCCAGCAGCGCAAGCCTTAGCTGGCCCTAGTTACCTGAGCCTCAGGCGGCCCCGGGCAGCTGGGCAGCCACCATCCGAGGCTTGCCTGCACCTCTGATTGGCTCTGGGTAGTAGGGGGCTGAGGGCAGGTCTGGCCTCACTGTGCACCTGCCTCTCCCCCCCACCACCACCACAGTTGAGCTGATAGGACTGGGGGACTCCGGCAGGCTTGAGAGGACTGGATACCACCATCTTTGTGAGGGTGGGACAGTCAATTTGTATATTCCCTCTTTATTAGATAGGATACAGATAATAATAATAAATAGATTATAGTAAAATCCATATACAGTATGTCATGTTCCAAATACTAGCCTTTGAATATTCATGTCCCACAGTATCCCAATAGCAATCTGTGCCCAGTGAACAAATAGTCTTTTACTCAAATTGTCAGCTTTGAGTTTTGGATGTGTTCTGGCTCATAATATTTCCTCTTGCTATTGTAATTTATAATGAAAATGAATGCTAGTTCACTACTGCATATTAAATCACTTATCCATACTTCATGTTATCAGAATTTGAGGGGGATTTTTGAGAGGAAAAGGCTATTTTTAAGTAAAAAGGAAAGAGTAAAAGTATTTTTTTTAAAAAAAACAACTTAAAACATAATCATGAAAATCTAGACACAGAACTCTTTTTTATATATATACTAGAGGCTCAGTGCACTAATTTGTGCACTGGTGGGCTCCCTCAGCACTGACTGGGCCAATTGGGACTGATCAGGACCAGCCAGCTGGGGTGAAAAATGGGAGGGACTGCGGGAGGTTGGCTGGCCTTGGGAGGTTGGCTGTGGAAGCACAATGACCACCAGGGGGCAGCTCCTACCTTGAGTATCTGCCCCCTGGTGGTCAGTGCATCATCATAGTGAACAGTCATTCAGTCGACTTGTTGTACCGGTCGCTTAGGCTATTATATATTAGATACATATTTCTATCCTGATCTTTACACTTGTCATCCTCAGAACAATTCTTTTAAGAGCAAATTTTATCATAGAGAAATATGAAGCGATTACTGAAATAAATTGTCAAATATTTTAAATAACTTTATATTGAGCAGTGTTTGCATTTTCTGTTTGTAGTACCCACAGCATCATATAATTTCAATCTTTCCCTAGATTATGTGGGTGGAATACTTCTTTCTTTGCTGGGAGCCTAATTTTGCCACTTGCTATAGATTCCCAAGGTCTTTTCAGGAAGTTACATGGGAAAATGAGATTAAGATTTTCCTGAATATTTTCAGGCAATTGACCCCTAAGTTTTTCATTAAATATAAGTGTGGTTTTAAACTTTTGCTGAATTTAAAGCTATTTTAATTTGCATCATAAACTGAAACATGTTAGTATTTTATTCTTAAATATAGATTAAGTAATTGACAAACTACTGATAGTACATTCTACATTGTTATTTCTCAAAATATAGTCCAGGAGGCATCTGGATTGCAATTACTATTGATGTTCTTTTTAGTAATATTATATCAGACTCAGAATTATGTAGATTAATGGGAAGAGGGAAAGGGTCTGTACTTTGTAATTTCCCTACATTATGAATATTCAAATTGGAGAACCATAGTTTTATATGATGATGCCTAACACATGACATATGCCTCCACTTCCTTATTGCATATTCATTGTGGAAATTACTAATTGATTACAATATTCATTTCTACAGGACTGACATAAAACCATAATACTCAACACAGAGCCTAGGCAGATGGATGGCTTGGTAGATAAAATAACCTCTCTTGAAACTATTCTTTAGCAACATAATTTTTAAAAAACAGTTAAGAATTTGGAGGTAAACACTGATATTCTCTGTTGCAAATAGGTGTCAGAAAATTTTGTACAAAATATTGTCTATAAGGCTTCAATTAGGGGAGAAAGCAAGTATGAATTTATGAAGTCATTAACTCTGGAAACTGTATTTATAATAACAAAAGGTAATCAACTATGGAAGAAAACATAAGAAGATACAGTTTTTTGGAGGACATAGTAGAATGAGACCATTAAATACTCTTTTTGAATCTACTTTGTAGTTTCTGAAAGCTTAAATGTACATTGTATAAATCATGTTCATAATTATGACTTAAAATACCCATTAAAAGATAAGGTATTTTTCATATATTATGTTCAAGGCAGTTTGTGATATATTTTAGAAAGTTCCCAACCAATGAAGTTAAAGTAAAAGGAGTATATGAAATTTAAGCTTTTTGCTAAGTGATAAAATTAACAAGGAATTTTCAATCTTCGTATTTAAGATAACTCATTTTTACAATCCATATTTACTTTTTTTATTCATCTATTATAATACTATTTATTGAAAACATCAGTTAATAGTCAATATTTGCACATTATCTGGTTATCATACTCTATAGTCAAACTTTTTGTAATATGACTATTTTCATGTAGTAAATTTAGAATTAGATGAAGAAATTTAGTGTCAAATAACTCCTATAAAATGACATTTTAAGTTTTTATTAAATGCCTTTGATAAGGGTTATAACTTTCTTACTGAAATAGTAAATAAAAATATAAAACATTTATTATTTTTTAATTACTGCATAGACTGGACTCTGTAAATGTTCAGATCCATATACTTACAGTATAAAAATAATGGCCCTGGCACTGGAAGGTCACAGGTTTGATTCTCGGGCAAGGGCATGTAGCTGGGTTGCAGGTTTAGGCCTTGCTCTCATTGGGGCATGTAAGGGAGGCAACCAATCAATGTGTCTCACATTGATGTTTCTCTCTCTCTTTTTCTCCTCTTCCCCTCTATTGCTCCTTCCCACTCTCTAAAAAGCAATGGAAAAAATATTTTTGGGTAAGGGTTAATAACAACAAAAAATAATTGTAATGACTTATGAGTTCTAAAGCAACTCAATCCTTTCACAAAATTACTTTTGGCCATTCTTTAAAAAATATTTACCATGTTAACATTCATACATAAGTACAAAA
The DNA here is from genome assembly GCA_027563665.1 of Antrozous pallidus. Taxonomy (NCBI): domain Eukaryota; kingdom Metazoa; phylum Chordata; class Mammalia; order Chiroptera; family Vespertilionidae; genus Antrozous; species Antrozous pallidus. The sequence continues at coordinate 65,481,528 of CM050511.1, forward strand.
ATCTGCTAATATTTTATATATTTAAAAATGTAACCATATGGAAACCTGAGGATTAAAAATTTTAAAACATGTTATCACCTTATTTTTTACTTAAAATATTAATAAAAATGGTTTTAGGTGAATATATTGACCTGGCAAACTAAGGAGGCGGATTCAGAAATATTCTTTAAGGGAACTGCTTGTGACAAACATACTATCAATTTTATGGCCAAATTAAAATAATTTTTATCAGATAAGTTTCAAACTTGCTCTCTTCCTTACTGGAATTCTTGAAACAAGCATTGGACTGAGAGTCAGGAGATATGACTTCTAGTCTTGGTTTATATTTGGTTAATAATTATTATAAAGTAAAATCATGTGGTTAAAGAAGTATAGTTGGCTTCTATTTGGTTAATAATTATAATTATTATAAAGAAAATCATGTTGTGATCCAGTGAACATCTGGGAAAGAAGCACTAACACTTAAATATACTTTCATATATGGGGAGAAAGAACTTAAAATGGATTGTTTAAAATCAAGACACAAACTTTTAAAGATGAGTATGTCATCTTTATATTTGAAGTATTAACATTCAAATATTTTATGGACAATAAAGATCCATGCCTCCTTACATTTTGTAAACTATTACATCAAGGACCATAATTGTGTTTTATCTAAAAAGGTAGAAAAATTCATTGAGTGCTTCTGAAAGTTCTAATTATTTATACTAATAAAAGGATAATATGCTAATTAGACCAGACATCTTTTGGGCATCCTTCTGGACAAAGCAACAGTGGCAGGAGCCAAGGCAGAGGCGGTCAGGGGTGATCAGGCTGGCAGGGGAGGGCAGTTAGGGATGGTTGGGGCCAGCAGGGGTGGGGAGTTAGGGGGTGATCAAGCTGGCAGGGGAGCAGTTAGGGGTGATCAGGAAAGCAGGCAAGCTGTTCAGGGACACTAGGCTGGTAGGGGAGCAGTTAGAGGCTGACAGGGGAAAGCAGTTAGGAGGCAATCAGGCCTGCAGGGGAGAGCAGTTAGGGGGTGATCAGGCCAGCAGAGGAGCAGTTAGGCAGCAATCAGGCTGGCAGGGGATAAGTTAGAGGGTGATAAGGCCAGCAGGGGAGCTGTTAAGGGATGATCAGGCTGAGAGGGGAGAGCAGTTAGAGGCTACCAGGCTATCAGGGGAGAACAGTTAGGGGGTGATCAGGCCAGCAGGGAAGCAGTTAAGGGGCAATCAGGCAGAGGTGGCTAGAGGTGATCAAGCAGGCAAGCAAGTGGTCTTGGATTGTGAGAGGAATGTCCAACTGCCAGTTTAAGAGAACTGCTTGTGACAAACATGGATTGGTTAAAATAAAATTGGTTAAAATGGATTGATTATTGATATAATTGGCAGTTGGACATCCCCTGAGGGGTCCCAGATTAGAGAGGGTGCAAGCCGGCCTAAGGGACATCCCCCCCCCACCCCAGTGCATGGATTTCAGGAACTGGGCCATTAGTCTATAATAATAAAAGCATAATATGCTAATTAGACCAGACAGCAGATGGTTCTTCCGGATTACCTTCTAGACGAAGCCGGGGCTGAGAGGGCTGAGGCAAGCCACTGCAGCTGCGAGGTCTGAGCCCCTTGCACGAATTTTATGCATCAGGCCTCTGGTAACTTATAAAAAGAAACATTTTAACTGTTCTTGTTTTAATAAATTCCACACAATTTGACTCTCCTTAAACTTTGCTCTAAAAATAACATGGAATAGTTTGGGGAACACTACTTTAAAAGCAATAAATTTTTTACTGAATAACTTTACAACTCTAGTTAAATGTAACTAGAATATAATAGTGGGTTACCCCCTTTTTTGACACTTTTACAGAAAACATGATAGCTTCTTTGCCTCTATTTTTAGGTTGACATCATCTATAAAATCCTAAGGAAGTTTGACCAGTGATTTAATGATAGCTTGGTAGGACTTGATAACCTAACTGTATTTGAAAGTACAACTCTTTTCATAATTTACAAAGCAAGCCTTTGAGATTTATTTAGCTGTACTTTTTCTATTTTAATATGTTTAAATAGTTCAAGCTTAATTTTATCTATAATACTAATGTAAGTTTTTGTGTAAGAGTAACTTTAACTTTAATCTTTTATAACATTTTTAGCTCTTTTATTTCTAATTATTCTGACTTACTACAATATTTTCATGAATAGTATTCAATTTTTCCATTTTCACTTCATTTCTTGGTATTACACAATCATATATTTTTTCATCCCAGTAACTAAGAGGTTGTATTAATAATTTAAATTTTATACAGCCAGATTACAAAGGAGATAGATTAGCAAATTAATTTAATTTTATCTCTTGGCAATATCCTGTCTACTTTGTTTGCATTATATATTATGTCTGTTAAATATAGTTAATGTTTTTTTGTCAGGACTGCTGATCTTTTTTAATCCAACTGTATTAAATAGTTAGGGATAAGGAGTTTACAAACCTCAATTAAGTAATATTATGGTAAGTTCCCTGAACTGTTGCAAAAATTACAGTAGCAGAAATGAATGAATTAACTTATTATTAATGGATAGAGTTTAAAAGAATTTTCTCTGATATTGGATTTCAGAAGAATTTCTAAAGCTTTTATCATTCATTGACATATAGCAAAGGGATTTATTTCAAACTAGTGGCCCAGTGCACAAAATTCGTGCACTGGGGGTGGGTGGTCCCTCAGCCCAACCTGCCCCCTCTTACATACTGGGAGCCCTTAGGGATGTCCAACTGATGGCTCACCCCCAGCCTGGGCACCCAGCCATCTCCCTGCTCAGCTCAGCCCCAGCTGCCTGTGACCACCCGGCCCTGGGGGCTGGGCACTCACCGCCACTTCCACGAGCAGCACCTGGGGGCCGGGCCCCACCCTGCCGCTTCCCCCATGCAGGCCACAGAGGTGGCAGGGTGCTCCCCGCCACTGGCCCCAACCCGCTACTGCCCCCACCTCACAGTGGCTGCCACTTCATCTCCTGCCTGTCACCACCCTGCCCCAGGGGCTAGGCAATCACTGCCACTTCCACATGCAGCGCCTTGTGTGAGCGTGGCCTTGGGGCGCTCCCAGCTGCCACCTCTTCCCAGCCACCTCTGTGCACAGTGCATGGGGGCCCTGGGGCACTCCCCCCACCCCACTGCCTCTGCGCACAGTGCACAGGGTCCACGGGGCTCTCCCAGCCACTGCCCCTGCCCAGCTGCCTCTGCGCACAGCATGCAGGGGCCTCGGGGCACTCCGCCCACCCCCCCTGCCTCCACGCACAGTGCACAGGGGCCACGGGGTGCTGCCCGCAGCCACCTGCGCTCCACTGCCTCCCACTCCCCCCACCGCGCCACTTCCGAGCTCAAGCAGAAGAACTACATTTCCCAGAATTCCTGGTGCTCCCAATACCCTGCACGAACCAAGAACACTGTGAATTTTCTCCACCCAGTGGTGGCCACTGGGGTCTCCGCACACCCCAGAGACTGGCAGCAGCACCCTCACTCCCATCGTGGGTGCTGGGCTGGGGGCATGCAGGGATCTCGAGTGCTCATTTGCATGTGATTCAGGCACCATAAGTGTAAGGAGGGCTGGCCCTTAAGTACCTGCGCTTATAGGATGGTGGTTCCTTTCACTGCACTGTGGCCACACCCCTGCTGGCCTTGCCCCCTGTGTGCTAGCCATGCCCTGACCCCATCCCACCCCTCCCCGATTGGCTGGTAGCATAGCGGAGGTACGGTCAATTTGCATGTTACTCTTTTATTAGATAGGATGAGTTTCTTCCAGTTCCTTAGAGTTTTCATTAGTGGTATTTATCATTCACAAAGTTCTGATATAACAAATGCTAATAATAAGTGAAAAAGAAAATCTCATTTGGTGTCAAAGAGCTAGCTCCAATTTGGGGAAGTATTAATATTCATGGCAACAATATTTTTCCTGTAGAATTCTGCATGCTTAGTGTACTTTTAAAACACATGCATTTGGATGAAATTCTATTATTTTAAATTGAATGTACTATACTTACCCTCATGTCTTCTTAATATTCTGGGAGGCAGGACATGACTAAGAAAATATGAGACTGTGACTACTTGGATAAATAGAAAAGTTTTTTAAAGTCTTTGTTAGGAATTAATGGATTATCTAATAAAAATTATATTAATCCCATAAGTAATGCAAATGAGTGGAAAACATTAACAGATGAAATTTCTATTTGACAGAGAAAGGAAGGAAAAAATCTTGAGGAATTTAAGATTCATGTAAAATGAATCTTATTTAAATATTTGTGCATTTGTCATTTTTAGAAAATAAATGATTGAGGTAATTCCATGATAAAATATGTGTCATATTTTTATCTTTTAGACTGCATGGGTTATGTAGAAGTTTATCTTACTATAAAAATTCTTCTTGTGTTATTAAATGCATTTTCATGTTTACAGCCTAAAGTCTATCTCACGATATTCTATTATGTTAAGTAATGCTAGGTCTCGAATGGTGCATATGTTCCCAAAGTAAATTTAAAGTTTTAAAAGGTTCCAGTACCTTACAATTCTGATTTTACATTCTTTCCTTTTTTGCTTATGAAAACTTCAGTTGTGTTGATGAGTGCTCAGGATTCTGAGGAGCAGTTAGTCTTCCAACTAGTGAAAGACAGGAGGTAGTAGCCTGTACTTTTGTTTGCCCTTAACTATTCAATCCTCAGATATTGACCAATGGAACAAAGTAATTGAGCAACTAGGAACACCCTGTCCAGAATTCATGAAGAAATTGCAACCCACAGTAAGAAATTATGTGGAGAATCGGCCTAAGTATGCAGGACTCACCTTTCCCAAGCTCTTTCCAGATTCCCTCTTCCCAGCGGATTCTGAGCACAATAAACTCAAAGGTAAGCCCACCAAATACTCTTGAGAACCCCTATGTGGGCGTTGGGCTAAACAAGCAAATGATAGAGACACCTCTCTAACATAAACTATCTAAATTTAAGGAGAGGTATTTCTTTTTTATTATTATTGTATTAAAATTTTATTGTGTTGACTATACTTGAAATAAGTATTGGGTAAGGCTGGGAAATCTTTATAATAGTGAGGTTTCCATTATAATGATGTTTATTGCAAGAGGATCCAAACTGTAATACAATACAAATGCAATCATGAATATAATTATGATTGTGTAAGTGTTGAGGGAATGCAGTAGGAAATTAATTACAGACAAGTCATTCTAGGATTCTTCCAAGGGGTGCTGATTGATTCAGGGAGATATCCTGGTTTTTGAGAGGTATTTGTTAAAAGATATTTCCTACAAAGGGCAAGTGATGAAGAATTTTAGAACTGTCTGGATATCCAGAGAGAAGGGTAATACTGAAGTGTGCAACAGTGGTCCAGATTAATTATTTCATGGGGCTTATTTAAAATCTTAAAACTATTTTGTCGTGTAACTTTAAAGGACCAGTGTAACATACATCAAAATCATTGTTCTGATTCTTCTTATTACCTGGAAAATATTTTCAACACAAGCTGTTTGTTGTAAAATCTTATAGAAGCAGGTGTCTGAGTTTTATTGTATTTTAGGAAATACTTAGTCACTCTTTTTTTCCCCATTTAGAGTGATACATGGGATTTTACCTACACATTTTATATTCAATATAAACACTTTCATTAATAAGTATTCTTTCAGCTACTTTGTCTATGGCTGTGAACTTTAGTAATAAATCTTAGTTTCTTCACCCACAAAACTGGGATAATAATGCCTCAGTCGTAGCTATAGAGACAGGAATAAATTTGGCAAAATTATAGAGTATAATATAAATAAATTTCTAATTCTTTTTTTAACGAGACATTTCTGAGAACATGATTTTGAAACAAATTTGATTTTTCCTTCTTCCTGGGCTCAAATCTTGGCACAATAAATACTCAATAACTGTTAGATATAAAAATAATAAATATAATTATTATTTAAAATTATTCTATACATTATAAAAACACACACACATACTTTTGAAATTTAACCCCATATATTCAGGGGAGCAATGTATTAGTTACATATTTAATTTCAAGGCTTAATTTGTAACTACTTTAGATTTAAATGAGACAGGGAAACTAAAATGTGGTACCATTATTTCCCAGGCTCTTATCCTCTCCTCCAGATCATCTGCCACGTCCTAAATGTGCAGCATTGTTTTCATGCAGTGACATTACCCAGCTAGCTGCCTTTCTCCCTTCAGCTGCCTCCATCAGCTCTCCGAATGGCAATAGACTAAATCATTACTAAATCTACTGATTTTAAGATCAACACTGCTTACATACAGATTGAAGAAGATCTATGCTTATATGCAGACTGTGGATCATTCTGCAACTTTTTCCCCACTTAACAACATGTCCGTGTGAATATATATGCCAACCTCATTCTTTGAAATTGCCAAATACAATTCCATGGCACGGTTGTAGCAGAGGTCATTTGGTTGTTCTATAGATGGAAATGTAGACTGTTTTAAAACTTTTTTATTCCATAACCAATGCTGCAATGAACATCCCTTCTGTGTGAATTACATGAACATGTGCAATCCTTTGTCTAGACTGTATAAGTAAAATTGGAATTGCTGAGTTATAAGGTATTCACATTTTAAACTTTAATAGTGCCAAATTTGCTCTCTAAAAATCTGCATCAATTTACATTCCCACCAACATAAATGAAAGTATTTGGTGTTCCTGGACATTATACCATCTTTTATTTTTGCAAATCTGCTAGGTAAAAAATATTTCATTGTTTCATTTTATGTTCTCTAATCACTTAGTGAAGTTATCTGATTTTTGGGATGAAGGTACTTCATTTTTGAGCTTTGGTTTCTTTTTAGAAAAATATATAAATACTGTTTTTATTTTTATTTTTGAATTATATTTTTATTGACTTCAGAGATAGAAACATCAATGATGAGAGAGAATCATCTATTGGCTGCCTCCTGCATGCCCCCTACTGAGGATTGAACCTGTAACCTGGGTATGTGCTCTGACTGGGAATTGAACACTGACCTCCTGATTCATAGGTCAACAATCAACCACTGAGCCACATGACTAGGCAATCTTTGTTTTCAAATGTCCTCTCCCTCCAACAAATGTCCTTGCCAAAATAAAAATTTTACTAATTATTTTTCTTGTTCATCACTTCAGCCAGCCAAGCCAGGGACTTGTTGTCAAAGATGCTAGTGATTGACCCAGCCAAAAGGATATCAGTGGATGATGCCTTACAGCATCCATACATCAATGTCTGGTACGACCCTGCCGAAGTGGAGGCGGTAAGGCCTAAGCTTCTTTTACTTTCCTTCCCCAAACAAATCATAGTAACTGGGTGCTCAGCAGTGAAAAGTGAGAGAATTAGAAACCCAAAGAGCACATCAAGGACCTAATATTCCTAAGTCACAAACTTATTACTTCCCCTCTAAAAGTTTTCTTCTATCTGTGTTTTAAATGTATTTCTTTTTCAGGATTTCCTGTGAGAGATGGTGATTGAGTTCAACAAACCTTAGCTGTCTATGAGATATTTGCATTTGTTTTTTGTTGAATTGTTAACTCTTCTTTTGTGTTTAATTATCAACCTCTCCTGAGGCAAACTAAGAGAGAGGATAAGTTACTTTCCCTCTATTTCCTTGATAAGATGCATTCAGTAAAGTTTAGTACTGAAAACATCTTATCTAATAAAAGAGTAATATGCAAATTGACTGTATCTCCAATCAAGCCACGGCCACACCCATCAGCCAATCTGGAGAAAATTATGCGATTAAACCCCAACCAAGATGGCTGCGGCCACTGAGAGCAGGAGGGAGCCCTGGGTTTCCCCGGCAATGGAGGAAGCCAAGCTTTCCACCTGCCCTGCTGGCCTAGGCCTCTACTCAATGGTACAAAGTTTCAATTATAGAAGATATATTCCAACAGAAATGGTGGCAACCATGGAGCTGGAGAGAGCAGAGGCTAGGGTTGCCGGCACGATGGAGGAAGCCAAACTTCTGCAGCCCTAGAGCCTAGGCCTCCACTCTAGGCTACAAAGTTTCAAACAGAAATGGCTGTCGCTACGGAGCGAGAAGAAGGCTTGACTCCACTCTGGCTACAAAGTTTAATTGTAGAAGATAAATTAATCCCAAATACCAGGGCCTCCACTTGGGTTACTGGGGGGCGTGGCCAGCCTGCAAACCACCACAGGCCCCTTGCCTCATGCCCTAAGGGAACCCCACCCTGATCCAGGACACCCTTCAGGACAAACCAGCCAGCCCCCACCCAAGCACCAGGCCTCTATCCTATTTAATAAAAGAGTAATTTGCAGATTGATTATCACTCCAACACACAAGAGGGCTATCCCCATGTGATCAAAGGTCCTGCCCCAATGTGGAGACAAGATAGCCAACAGGGGAAGGCCATTGAGAGGTTCCAAGCCTGCAAGGGAGGGCAGTTGTGGGCCATCAGGCCACCAGGGGAAGGCAATTGGGACCGGGTCTGCAAGGGAGGATAGTTGGGGGTGATCAAGCCTGCAGGGGAAGGTTCTTAGGGGTGACCAGACCTGCAGAGGAGGGAAGTTGGAGGCAAACAGGCTGGCAGGGGAGCAGTTAGACATCAATTAGGCTGGCAGGATAGTGGTTAGGGGGTGATCAGGCTGGTAGACAGAAGCGGTTAGGGGCAATCAGGCAGGTGAGCAGTTTGGAGCCAGCAGTCCTGGATTGTGAGAGGGATGTCCAACTGCCCATTTAGTCAGACAGTCAGACATTCTTTAGGGGTCCCAGATTGGAGAGGGTGGAGGCTGGGCTGAGGGACATCCCCCGCCCCATGCATGAATGTCGTGCACTGGGCCTCTAGTTTAGATTATAAAGCTTCTACCAGGCCATTGGTGGCTTTGTGAAACCTTGCCTGAATTAGCAAGGTTTGGACATTTCAATAAAGACATTGTTTCAGGTTCATTCTAAAATGACTACCACAATAAGATGTATCTCTGTATTTTAAATATAGACATCTATTCTAATAAAAGGGTAATATGCTAATTAGCCTGGGAGAACTTCTGGAAGTCCTTCCAGACAAAGCCATGGCAGCGGGGCTGAGGCAGAGGCAGTTAGGGGCGATCAGGCCAGGAGAGGAGGGCAGTTGAAAGTGATCAGGCCAGCGGGGTGTAGGCGGGGGTAGTTGGGGGTGAGAAGGCTGGCAGGGGGTGGAGCAGTTGGAAGTGAGCAGGCTGGCAGGCAGAGAGGTTAGGGGCAATCAAGCAGGCAGGAAGGTGAGTGGTTAGGAGCCAGTGGTCCCGGATAGCAAGAAGGTTTTCCAAATGCTGGTTTAGACCCAATCCCTGTGGAGAGGGTGCAGGCCAAGCTGAGGAACAACCCCCTCCCCTCCATCTCATGCACAAATTTTGTGCATTGGGCCACTAGTAGCTTAAGAATGCCCTTGGAAGCATAACTCTATCTTTTCTTTCTTTCTTTAAAAATAAAACTTTTTTCCAGCCATTTAATATCTTAAATCATTTTCTTACATCTTTGCCTTTCTCCTTTTCTTTGTGTGGCATCAGAGCTATATAGCATAAATGGGGTAGTGTTGCCCAGGTGTGTATTATAGGGCTATTATTAGGGATGCCCTTCTGTCCCTCTTTTAATGGTAATATCATCAATATTACCTTGTACCCAAAACATCAAAATCTCTTCAAATTCCTAAAACACCTGTACTAAATGATCTCATTTTCTTTCATATAATACCTTCAAATTACTTTATTTTAATTGGTTCTTAATCTTCTATTTGGAATGCTGTTTTTGTTTTTTCTCTTGCATCCTTTCATGTACCCCAAGTTAGTCTTGCTCTGGCATAGTTTTGCTTTGTTTAAGCTTTATTTCCTCTTCTTCACTGTGTGTTTGCCCAGGTCAGAGATGCTAGATTCAAACTGACCTAGTTCTTACCCTTTCATTCTTTTTTTTAATGTATTTTTTTTATTGACTTCAAAGAGGAAGGGAGAGGGAGATAGAATCATCAACGAAGATAGAGAATCATCAATCAGCTGCCTCCTGCATGCCCCACACTGGGGATGGAACCTGCAACCCTGATTGGAATTGAACCCAGGACCCTTCAGTCCGCAGGTTGATGCTCTATCCACTGAGCCAAACCAACTAAGGCACCCTCTCATCCTTCATTGGAGAAGTGAGATCTGATGGACTGGAGTGAGGATTAAGTAGAATCAACTTTTATAGTCATATTATTTAAAAAGCTACTTTTCATAGTAACCCAATCCTTAAGCAGTCGCACATTTCAGAGACAACACTTCGGTGATAAATGAGTCTCCCAGTTGTGGAGACAGGTGTGCAGTTCTTAATGACATTTTCTTAAGATCTGCTCTTCTCTGCAATTTTACAGCCATGAAACTTCATTTTGTTTCACATTAATTTTTAGTCACTTGAGTTTTACAAAATAAAAGCCCTAAAATGAAATATTTAAATTATAATGCTCTTAGAACTAAGAAACTACTGTTCTTATAACTGAAAAATAGAGTCTCTTTCAATCTCTCACTCTTAGGAAAGACTTTCAAAAATGTTTTTTGGGAAAAAAACCCAAAAATGTTCTTGGGATAGAATAAAGTAATGAAATAAATAAGATAGAGTATAATGTATATGTATGGGACAATTAAGTATAGTATAGAATTTTTTTCTGTGATGATTTTCAAAAAACATTTTAGGTTATGTTGATAAATCTTTGAGGCAAATATACATTATTTGAAATTGTTGCTTCTTATTTGTTTTGGTAGTTAAGATCATGTGGCATATTTTTCTTACATCAAGTGTAATGAGTGCAATCAGTTTTTAATGGATTGTGGCTAGTGTTTAATTGGGGTCATAAAGTCTGCATTTGTAATTCTCTTGTAATTATGTTGCCTATAGAAGAGATGGTTGCTGAGAATCTATAAGAGTATATCAATGAATAGTTTCAATGAACTTTTAGTCTTATTTTAATTCTTTATGAAAATTCCTATGAAGGATAAAGAGATGAAACTTAGGGTACTAAAATGGCTAGAGCCTTTTTTTCAATCATATCAATATTATCATGTTGGGGCAAGGATAGCAACAATGCAAGACTTATGAATTTTAAGAGAAGGATATGATAGAGCCTGAAGGTCAAGGAAAAAGGATCAGTTAATACATAGAACAAGCAAGTATTTAGCACCTTGACTAAGATCATTAGTCATGTGAGGGTAAACATTTTACATCTAGACATATTACAGTGAATAGGTGGAATCCTGACCCTTGGGCAAGGTTATTTTATTGCTCTATGAAGTGCATCAAGAGGTTACAACTCAGGATGCTAAACGCAGTGATTGCTATGCTTTCTGCAATACCCTTAGAATTAGTGTCTTTGTTGATGCATGGAAATACATATTTAAAGTGTGATGACCTTTCTTTATAGACACATGGCAAAGCTATAATGGAATCATATGTTTCCTGTCAGGACTGATAAGACTACCTTACAAAGTAAATTCCAGTGTGTCTCTGAAATCCAAATAAATGGAAGTATGAAATAATCAAAATTTCCATGGTCGTAAGTCATCAGAAGATCCAAGATTAGACAGCTTTTAATTAACTTACATGATGTTAGAGAAAGAAATCAAGAGATGCAATAAAAATCAGGTTCATTGGAAGTAACCAAGAGGAGAGAGGAATAAAGGAGGAAGTGCAAAAGAATGTGATGTCTTTAGAAAAAGTAGAAAGGATAGTAGAGAAACTGTGTGAACTAATGTATTAATCTACTACTTCATCATGCTTCCAAAGGTGCCAAAGTACTGGATGAAAAGAGAAGAGCATGTGAATGCTGTCATAACTCTGAGAGAAAATTATTCATTTAATCATGAAGTTGAAAAATTTTAAAGTCGAATGTCAAGTGAATAGTGTTCTATCTGTGTAATAGTCCAGAAAGATTTTAAAATTATTACTGCTCAAATTATTCAGAAGCTATTATTCAGATAATGTTCAGAGTAATAAAATCACGTGCTCCAAAATGAACACAAAGGCCACTCTTCATGCCGATGCTATTTCATGAAACAACTGTGGGAGGCACTCTAACTCTGCTTCGGTGCTCATCCAGATGGCAGAGATATCACACACACTCCATTGTAGTGTACTGGGTTGTGTGCATCTTTGCAGCTATAAAAAAATGGGTTATGTTTAAATTTCTCTTCTGCCACTTATCATCTGGTCAAATTTTTAAACCTTTCTGCCACTCAGTTTTTGTTGTTCTTGTTTTTAAACTAACATTAGGGAACAATTCCACTTATTGTGTAGTGTTCTTCTGAGAATTTTAAGAGTTAATGTTCATGAAGTGCTTAGAACAGTACATGGCAGCCAGAGAAGGTCATATAAATTATTGTGATTCTCATTATTATTACTATAATGACTTTTACATACAAGGCTTTATTAGCTTTTGATATTAGTAAAGATAGGTATGTTTATATTCAGGGAAAAAGACCAGGTGCCTATGAAACTTCAGAAATATTCTACAACATTAAAAATAGTCACTGAACATTATCTACTTCCTACAAGATTTTAAAATGTTGCCCCTTTTCCTTTTTAGCTGATGTATATCCACTGTTACCTTCTAAGTGTAAGAGAATCCAGTGCCATTAATTTAAATAAAGATACAGACTTATGGTACAGTTCATAAATCCTCGTAACTATTATTATGAAACTAGGGGATATTCAAGATGGTTTGTGGGAATCAATTTGAATATTTGCCCTGTGCTCTGTTGGAAAGTAATATGGAAATTGTGAGGACTAGTTGCCTTGTTTCTTACCTGATTCTTGAGTGTAGACATCCTGCTACAGCAGAGGGTGGTTTTCACCTTGCAACCCCTGAGAGTAGAGATGAAGAAATCCTCTGAAGAAAATTTTCACAAGCTAAGGAGGAATTGATTAACTATGCATCCCTCATAGCATATGAAAACATGAATTAAGAAGAACATGAAATATGACCATTTCTTAAAGACACAGTTTTATTTGTCTCAGTAACTCCAGAACAGGCCAAGAAAGTGCTGAAGGCAGCAGCCTTACTAATGCTTTCTGCAGTTGCTCTGCATTGCTAGGGCTGGGCGAGGGAGAAGGGAAGGAAGAAGAGGGAAAGATGGGTTCAGCCAGCACATCAAAGACACCAAAACCCCAAGCAATCATCAGAGGCCAAGTAAAACTTATGGGGCCAAAGAAGGACGTGTCCTTACTCCTCAATTCATGACAAAAAGAAAGGATGATGACCTGATACTAGCAGCATCTAAGAGGAACTGGGAGTGTTCAGTCGGATCCACTGTTGTGTTGATGCCTTTGTGTCAGAGAGGCCCAGGGACGTCCTAAGTGGTCCAAACATTACTCTGGGAATCTGGATAGAGGGGCAGGCTGAGTCAGTAGGCAGCTAGTATCTAAGATTTTATTCTTGAAAACCCAGAGGAGGGGTGGCAAGTAACATAGGACCTTCTGTATTGCAGCCAAGTCCATGTTACAGGAGAGAATGTTAGAACAGGGGCTTGGAACATGGGGCTCCAGCTGAAAAGTAGACTGAGGAGAGTGATTGGGCATGTTTTGGATGGGAAGAGAAGTACATGTACCACTCTTATAGAGACTGAGGGAAAAAATTGTGACTAATCCAATCTAACCAGTTTAGGTGGAGCGTGCTTTGAGAAGCAAGGCCCTTGTTGAGCTTGTTTATACTTTATTATCTGATTCAAGATTGATTTGGGAATTGGGATATGGCTGGTGGGACTTTAATCTAGCTGTACAGATCCTGAGGTAAACAATCTGGTCTTCAGATTCCCAGTGAGAGTAACCCGAGAAGCAGAGTAACACTTACATGTATTAGTGCTGAAGTTGAATGAAAATAAGTATTTAGAAAGTGTAAAGCCAGACTAGTTAGTAATGTTACACATTTACTGTTTGTTTACAACATAAAGTAATTAACAGAGTCTTAAATAATTTATTTACTATTTTATTACTTTAGGGATTATGCTATATTTTTTGCTTACAGCAAAATAATTTATAGGAATAATTACCCTGATTATTATTTAAGCTCTATTATTGTAAGGCCATCATAGATTTTATGCTCTTTGAGCAGAGTCACTAATAGGCAGTATTTTAGCCTTCTTGTATTTTATTGGTCATTACCAAAAAGAGAACATGAAAGGGATGACCAACTATACAGGAAATGCATTATTTTCAAAATTCTTGTGACATAGATATGTTCATTTTAATATGTGTATCTGGAAAATTATTCAAGGTAAATCCTAAATGAGAGCTTAGAGATCATTGTAGAATGGATCTGCCCAGCAGCAGTCCAGCAAATAAATATCAATATTCAGAATATTAGCTCTACAATTGGGAGCAGCTATAGGAACCTAGGACCAGAAATTATGATAAAGACAATACAATAGGGCTAGACATGGGATTGTAAAATATTGAAAAGAGAATCAGAAGCCTGTGGTCAAAGTAATACAGCTTCCAGAGCTTGGTGTGAACAGTCCCAAGTGAGAGTTGATGCTTTTACTTGGACAAATCCAACAGGTCAGGTTGTTACAATCAGTTCAGAAGAGACATTTGGTTCAAAGTTAGAGATCTTAGCAGATGCCACACTAAAGGGCATTGAAGTCAAGAACAGATACTTTAGAACAATCCAGAAATTAACAACAATAGAGAGCCCCTGCCAACCTTAGAGCAAGGAGATGGTTTACTGGAGCCTAGGCATGGGAAATGATGGCCTATCCGCTGGGAGCTGGGATTACAGACACAGAGGAGATATGGCTGATTCTGGACAGAGCAATAGGGAGAAAGGAACTGGCTTCTCACTCCCTCATCTCCTAGTGATATCTCCCTTCTGTTGGCTGAAACTAGCCCTAAGCCTTCTGATAGATAGGTGACCCTGGAAATGCATTCTGCAGAAGTCATCTTTTGAGATACAGAGCAGATAAAGAAAGGATGAGGGCTCTCTCTGTAGGCAAACAGGCCCAGGGTAAGCAAGCACCTATTCATTTTTTCCTCATTCACATCTCTGAAATCCCCAACTAAGTAAAATTAAAGTCACCAAGTGGTTATCCACTCTTAATTTGGACAGGAGAAGGTTTTGGGGCCTCACTGGGCAAAAATGTAGTAAACATTACCCCTTTACCCCCTAATAACTATTATTTCCTGAAGGATCTTATGATTTCACAAGTTCTATACCAATCTGAGAATCTTGGCATAAGAGTACTTTTCATTGGGGTTTCAAATGAATGTGTGTACTTCTTTCATATGTTGATGTTACTTTTTCAGTTGTTTGTTATCTGGTTGATGAGGAGTGTATACTCTTCTGCTACCAAGTAGGTAAAATAAAAAGACATCTTTTTGTCTTCTCCCTCATCCCTTTATGTCTTCCTTCTCTTCTTAGTCTTTTCTCTTTTTTAAAAATCAAGCTCTACAAAGTTGTTTACATAGACTTTGATTATTTGTTTAGAGTTTTAGTTATTTTTTCATCTGTTCTGTAAAAATTTATTGAACCCAAATTGTGTGCCCCACACTAACTTAGATGCTGCTGATACAGCAGTGAATTTTAAAAACAAAACACAAGGTGCTTGCTTTGATTAACCTTGGTGGTTTTTATGTATTTAATAGCTCTGGAAATATTTAGTGAGTGGGACTCTTATAACTCATCAACTTTGGACATAAATTCCCCCAAATGTGGTTTATCTGTCTTATTTGACAATTTGACTTTAGTATTTAATTTTCTGAATGTAAGAAGAAGCTATAATAACATCCTCACAATGTTAATTAGTTATAATAACTAAATTGCAGACTACCTTCTAATCTTTAACCAGGTGTGCATCAGTTGCTTTGAATGAACAAATTATGATGATCTATGTCTAGCTATGATTAGAATAAAGCAAAACTATTTGGCTTCAAATATATAAATCAATATGTCCTAACTAGGTTTTAGTGGATAAAATGTATAGATTTTTTAAAATTTAAATTCTTTATTTTTTAAAAATATTGCATAAGTCCTGTTTCCCCCCATTGACTTTTCCCTCGCTGCCCCTACCCCTAGGACATGACTCTGATCCCCCTTCTGTGTCCATTGGTTATGCTCATATGCATGCATACAAGATCTTTGGTTGATCTCTTAACCCTTCACCACCCATCTGCCCTCATAGGTTGGAAAATCTGTTCGATGCTTCTATATCTCTGGTTCTATTTTTTTGTTCATTAGTTTATGTTGTTCATTATATTCCACAAATGAGTGAGATCATGTGATATTTATCTTTCTCTGACTGACTTATTTTGCTTAGCATAATGCTCTCTAGTTCTATCTATGCTGTTGCAAATGGTACGAATTCCTTTTTTTTTTTTACAGCAATGTAGTATTCCATTGTGTACCTACCTATGCCTTAGTTTTTTAAACTGCTCATCTGCTGATGGGCACTTTGGCAGTTTAGAATTCTCTGCTATTGTAAATTGTGCTGCTATGAACAGAGGGGTTCATATATTTTTTCTGATTGGTGTTTCTATCTTCTTGGGATATACTCCTAGAAATGGAAACACTAGGTCAAATGGAAGTTGCATTTTTAATTTTGAAGGAAACGCCATACTGTTTTCCACAGTGGCTGCACCAGTCTCAAAATGTATAGATTCTTATTGAAAAATCAGAGAATCCTGAAGTTGGCATTGTAAGGAATAGAAAGACTTCATTTATAGTTTAGAGATTCATCTATAAATACTGTATATTTGCTATTTGGGATCTTTAAATAAAATTCAAGTGGTTGAAGGTTATGGTAGAGAATTATTCTTATTCTCTATTCCTAATTCTCTTGAATATGTTTTTATTAAAAAAGCTATCATTTGATTATGAATATCATGTATTAACTTGCTCTATTAAACTAATTCATGAGTGAGTTATTATTTTATCTTTATTTTCATTAACTTAGTCTTCTACTGAATTCTCTTGAATCCATTAAGTGTCTAAAATAATGTGATATAGGACATGGTATGGGATAGGTTTAGAAAGTGGGCACAGTTATATATGTATTAAATACATCTGTATATTCACTTAGGATTTAGAAAAAGACTACGAGCTGCCATGAATATGAACAGCATCTAATGTTCAAACAATTCATCAGTAGCTGTCTACTTTTTGGTGATAAGCCACTGAGTAAATTATATATATGCTTATTTCAAATATTTTATAATCTGGTGAATCTGAGTTTGTGTTATGTAAAACATGAAGTACCTAGAAAAGATCATTTGAATGAGTTATAAATTAAAACATCTTTCTGTATAGGCTGTATCTCTCCCATTGAGATGAAAGGGGATTAAAGTCTTTGTAATTGACATTTTCCTTCTGTGAGTAATAGCAAAAGGTTAGGGCATGTCTCAGCACAGCTTTTGAATTAGTAATCCACCTGAAATTCAGAAATGACTGTTTTTGTTTGCTGATTTCCCCCACAGAATATAGACACATGCTTAAAACAGTTTGTAGATCTTATTTTTGTTTGCCTTTAGTGTGCCTGAGAAAGAAGCCAGTTTGGACATGAAGTTTGTTATATAAAACTTAATAGTAACTCCCATTCTGTAGAAAAGATTTTTTAAATATATAAATACATATATCCTGCAATATTTGAGTTAATTAATATTTTTTAAAATAATCTGAACATTTTTATCTAGGAAGAAAAATTCTATTTCACCAAAATAATAAGAAGCTAGTTTCTCTTAACATCTAATGGATGAAAAGCCTCCACTGCTTTTCATTAAAAGAAAGAAAGTGTTATGTGTCTGAATATGACCTGAGATTTACTATTGAGTTTATTACTAATTTGCTTTTTGATGCTATATAGCTGTACCCACTTTTAGTAAGTAAGAAACAAAACAAAACACAAAAATACTATTTTTACACCCTTCAATCATTTTTTTTGCCTTGAATTTAAATTGAGAAAACAATTTTTTTAATATTTGCAGCTACATGTGCTATGACATGTGATAAAGCACATCAATTGAATTTTCTCAGGAAAGCCCTATATGGAGCTTTTATAAAGGGAATTACTCTCAAGTCTTCTCAGATTGTTTCTAGCATTTTAACAATTCTGATAAAAAAAAAAAAAAAACCTGGCTGGTGTGCTCAGTGGTTGAACATCGACCAATGAAGTAGGAGGTCATGATTCCATTTTGGTTAGGGCACATGCCCGATTGTGGGCTTGATCCTCAATAGGTGGCATTCAGGAGGTAGCCAATCAGTGATTCTCCCTCATCATTCATGTTTCTATCTCTTCTCCCTTCCTCTCTGAAATCAATAAAAACATATTTTAAAAAACACTTCCAATAAAAAATATTACATATTTATACATGTAGGACAAACTACCCCATTACAGAGTGTGGAAAGGATGATTAACGATGATATCTGAAACTTATAATGTTAGTGATTACACTCCATAGTATAATATAGCATCCATTATGTGTTTTAAGTGTAACCATTAGTCTAAATATTTCCCAAGTGCCCATTACCAGTTTAGTATGTAGTCTGTGTGAAGGTCATAGGTGACATTTTGTTCTCAGCAGTTGGGAAGGGGAAGAGATTGCTGACTGAGTGCTGTGGGGAGTGAAACATCATTCTCTTCTCTCCATTCCAAAATTGCCATCATTTAAATTCTGTTCTTCAGACTAAATGTTCCTGTGAATTCCTTTAAATATGATTTTTCTCCACTCATGGAGTTAATAAACTGGCCGAATCCCTCTCTCAGCTGTTCTCTCCATCTGTCCCGACACAAGGACTCCCTCTTTGAGTCTTATGATTTCTTATTGCGGCATGCACCATGCTGCGAGACAGCGAGTGCCACACGCCAGCTGACTTCACGTGAGAAATAGTTTAGTGCCATCTATCTGTCATGGAAGAGCCTTTGAATACGGAGTTTGTCATATTCAGAATGTATATGGATTTAGAAATAAGTAGGAAGAAACGTGGGCCACAATGAATATGAATTTGATGCACCCTAATTACGTGTTTAATTATAGAAAGAGCAATTCATATTTTGTAGTTCTCATTTGCTTGGTGGAAGTCAAATCAATGTCTAATTCCTAATATCTGCCATTTGTGGAATTCTAAATTTTCATCTGTTCATGCTGATGTATTCTTTCAGCAGCAAAATGTGAGCAATTTACTAATTGCCTTCCAGAGAAAATATAACAGCATTACATTTCCTTTGCCCGGTGCCTCAGCTGGTAAAGATAGCTTTTGAATCACATTGGGATTATTTTTGATGCCATGTATTATGTTGGTAGGAGCCTGTCAAAATGTTTGTTGTAGATAGTTTTAGCCACCTACTGTTAGTGGCCCCTCTCTCTGCATGACTTACAAGAATATGTTCTTGACTCAAACGCTAATTCATTTGTCTATAATTTTAGTGAATTATTCTACTGAAAATGAACATTCTTCTTGCTTTCAAATCATTGGTATATCCAAAACCCACTGAAAATACAAGGTTCCGGAGTGACTAAACTGCACCAGTTGAACTGTTCATTCTCAGGAGATAACTGTTTTGCTGATGGGTGGAATCTTTGTTCAGGTTTTGCTTTTCATATATTTGAGCCCTTTGGACCATGAAGACTGTTAATCTCTTTAACAGACAGACCACTGAACGAGAAGTCTTTTAAAAAGGCGGTGAGGGTGCTCAGCTGGTGTGGCTCAGTGGTTGAGTATCAACCTGTCAACCGGGAGGTCACAGTTTAATGCCTGGTTGGGGCATATGTCCAGGTTTTAGGCTCAGTTCCCAGTAGGGGGTGTGCAGGAGGCAGTCAATCCATGATTCTTACATTGATGTTTCTATCTCTCCCTCTCCCTTCCTCTCTCAAATCCATTTTTAAAAAGCATATATATTTTAAAAGATGTGGAGGAAACAAAAATTATGTTCTAGAACATCCTGCATCTGGTGCTCTTTGAAAGGCTAAGTTATAATGTCCTGTTGGGATTTTCTTTTTTTTCTTCTCTCTTAGTTGATCTTTTAGGTATTGTGGGATCCACTGACTTAACTCAAGGGAATAAGAATTTGTGAGAATATATTTTATTTTCTTAGTATTTTCATCCTGGAAAGAAAAATATTATCTAAAGGTGACATCTGTTTAGGGTGCCACAAAGTAGTGTAATCTATAAACTGTGGAAGAAAAAAACATAGCAAACATTGTATTGCTTTTGTCTTTTAGAGTGGCTCCTAAGAGGTAAGCAAGTTAAGTCAATGTGGGAACTCTAAAGTGTTCTGTCAATGAAAAATTACCACACTTTATATTGATATCCTATCTAATAAAAGAGTAATATGCGAATTGACCATACCTCCAATCAAGCCACACCCATAAGCCACACTCACCAGCCAATCAGGAGCTGGGGTGGAGCCAGCCAGTGAGAGCACAGCCCCCGGGGCCAGGTGATCACTGGCCAGGGCAAGGCTGGGGCAGGGGCAGAGCCAGCCATTGGCCCCATTGCAGGGTGATGGCTGGGTGCCCAGGGCCTAAAGACTCTTGCCGAGGCTTTAGGCCTTGCGCAGGCTGGGGGTGAGTGGTCAGTAGGACATCCCCTGAGGGCTCCCAGTATGTGTGAGGGGGCAGGTTGGGCTAAGGGATCACTCACCCCCAGTGCATGAATTTTGTGCATTGGGCCCCTAGTAAGTAATAAAAAGAGAAGAAAGACTAGGAGTAGGTCAGAAGAGAGAACCTCTGTTATCTTTCACCCTTAGATAAAAAGAGGTCATAAAAGTGGTGATTCTCTAGGAATATAATTTATTAGGTCATTTGCATTCCTGCCTTGTTTGCCTATCTGCACTGTTGCTGAAATAATCAAACTATACTTACTGTCCCCTTCCCACGATATTTAGTCTGTCATAAAAGAATCTCCTGTAAACTAGTGTGTATGTAATTTCAAGGGCAGCTCTAAGGCATTCTTATCCATCCTCCTGTCATTATGTTTTCAACATAGAATCTTTGTTGACAAAGAAACTGGTACTTCTCTGTGGAGGTGGAGATGTTTTTTGCAAGGCCCACATGTTAATTATTATACACAAACCTTGTAATTTAAAGGCCACCGTCCTCCTGTTCCCAACAGTAATGATTATTTGGCAGGTAGCCCCTGTTTAAGTTTCTAAATCTGCTCTGGTTTGCTACTTAAAATGTTTTTCTTGGTTCCATCTCTACCAGATACAGTGAGGTTGAGTTTCATGATAGGCTCTTAATAGCATATTTTTCTTTTTTAAAAGATAACCAAATATACATGTGCCCAGTCTATGCAATTCAATATAAAATATGTTTATTGTATCCATGTGCTGCGCACTGTAGCAGAGTAAAGATGCACAAATGTGGGAACATTTCTCTGCCTTTTGGAGCTCACATCTAGCACTAAGCTCTCTTATCCTGGGATTCATTAACCCACTTGGATAGGCCTCTTATGGCTCCTAAAAACATCCTGAAATTATTTGCTTATAATTATGCGTATACATCTTCCTAGGCATATAGCTCAAGGACTTTGTGAGATTTTTGGAACTTTTACCTCCAAATTTAGTTCTCAATATTTTGAAAAGCACTCATCTGGTAGAAAAAGTTTTGGATGATAGGGCTACAAAATTGTGGCTAATTTACTATTAGGCAGATACTTAACTATTATTAGTTATAGACATAATGCACTTCTTAGAAAATTGTCTTATTTCCTTGAAGTGGTTTTTTATTTGTATGAAAAGACCTTTGTACATGTAAAGTTCCTACTTTTTTCAGGAAAAGGATGTAAGGAGAAGTGACAGGTAGATATAAAGCATTGTGCTTTCAATTTTCATTATTGTAATTTTTAGAATTTACCAGGTATTGAAAATATGAAAAAGTTTCCTATGGTCCGCTGCAAGTTAAAAGTGACATTTCTTGAAGGACTAGAAATGAACAGCTAGTGTCTACTTTTCACATTGCTAGCTCTTTTCTTGTGCCACGAAGCTTTCAAGAGTTCACTTGGCATGTTGATTTGTAGCTTTATGGGGGGATTGTTCTACAATGAATATAATAGATGTCAGGACAATGACAGGTCCAACTTTCCTCACAACTTGCTTTCACTTTGTTTCTCCTAATAAAGAACACATTTCTTTTGCATTATCCATTTTTATCTGCCATGTTTGTTTCCCAAGATTTTTGTCCATTTTCTAAGGTGTTTTATATTGTATGTTGCACCAAAACAATGAAACAAATGAATAGCAAAAGCACATTAAAAAGCCTAAATTTCTTTACTATGAAGGGGAATCAGGTTAAATTACTCAATCATTGGTTTCAGAAGTCATGCTTAGAGTTGATTATGCTTTCAAAGTTAGGGGAGAAAATGAGAAATTTCACATTCTAGGGGAGAGGGGAAAATTATTAGAAAGTATAATCCTTAATGATGCTGAAAATGAACATGTGTGGTCATGTGAAAACAGATAGTTACTAAACCTGTGTGATTTATTTAGACTTTTTAAATCCCAAATGAAAATTGTAGAGATGAATTCAGCATATTTTCAGAATTGTACTAAAAACAAAAATCTATGGACTGAAAGTTTTAAGAATCAGAAAAAGGAAGTATTCTTAAGTGTTAGATCATGGTAACCTTCAGTTTTAGGATCTAAATATTTTCCCCCCAAGTATAGAACCATTGCTTAGGCCGGAGGGCATTGGTTATATGAAAGGGGAAGGTAGAGTAGATTCATCCAGCAATGAGACAGAATACTGAAAAGGTTACACTCTCTTTTTACAAGTCTATTAAAAGTTTATGGTCTTTCCAGAGTATGTGCTATAATAAAACTATTATGTTCTTTCTATTGACAAGATGAAGTCATAAGAATGATAAAAAACATTTCTATAACTTGCTGCAGGTTTAATAATGAGATTCATGGGGTCATTTGTGTAAGATTGGCACACAATATCTTGTAAAAGATGGGATTTATTGTTTATGAAAAATGCTTGTAATTGATAACCAAAAGAAATTCCCCACAGTTTCCAATTTCGGGGCGAATCTAATTTCCATCTTTATGTGGTTTTGGAAAGCTGAACTCCTTTCATATTTCTCTGAAAGAAGTGAGAATAAAATAGCTATGCCTCAGGAACGTTTTCTGAAGATTTCTTCTGAGATGTTTGTTATTTTGAATTGAATTCAGCAGGAAGCACTTTTGGTGACTTTAATGACATATGTACCAGAATGCTGTCTTCATAGTGCAGCAGTCTGTCACCACTTCCTTTCCTGATGCAGGCTTGCTCATATTCCCTGCTTTGTTGCTTTGTGACTCCTGTTCTATCACAAAGGAAAGTTTATTCCTAGCCAGAATTCTTACACATTCATCCACAGAGGATCTGCAGTAATGAGTAGCTCTCCCCAAATAGAAGGCTTAGCAACAATCTAAACAAAAAGTGTTGGCTTATAAGGAGTTAATTTATAATATTGTGGCATATAATTTAGCTTCCTCAAACCATGAGGTTCTAGGCAGTGAAAGAAGACAGAGCTACAGAATGTGGAGACCCAGGTCATAACACAGGGAGGCAGTAGAGCACAATGAGAACTTCTCAGTTCCAAACCGGAAGACTCAGACTCAAGACCTCATTCTACCATGAAAAGATCCACTTTGGTCATTCCCTACATATTTATTGAGTATCAATTACACATGGCTATTGAGGATTTCTTAAATAATGTTAGAAATAACGCAGTTCCTATTATTTGGTATGGTAGGATTGATAGATAAATCAATGAGAAATTTTTACCATGCTAATAAATTCTATGAAAAGGGAAGCATGAGATGCTACAAAAGCCAAACTACCCATCTTTTAGTAGACAGGAGAGGCTTTCGGAGGAAGAAGAGTCTTAAGTGAGACCAAAGCCTGGGCAAGAGTTAGCCAAAAGAAGGGACGGTGGACGAATAAAATTTTCAAACTCTTAGTCAACAGAGTGGCAAACCACAGTGGCTCGCGAGTCACAATTTGCCAACCATTGTAATCTAGACAAAAGAAGCAACCTGTTCAAGGACCAGAAGCAAGACCTTCTTGAAATTCACCTGAAGAATGGTGAGGTAATTGTGTTACCAGAAAGAGAGCACTGAGAACTGTGAACAGAGACCAGTCAGGGAGCACCATTAAGTCACCCAAGCAAGCACGTGAGGCAGGAGGAATGATTGGACAGATGTGTGTTTTAGGTAAACCATTCTTTCAGGCTGGTAGGATAATGAATATTAGTAGAAAGACAATAGTTAACATATGATGTTAAGATGTGATGATAGAATAAACTTCAGGGGTAGTAGAGATGAAAAAAGAACAGCATATTTAGAGCTATTTTTGATGGTATAATTGTGACAAGTGATCTTTACCTGGAAGATATCGAACAATATTTCAAGAGATCAAATATTATATGTGAAAGTGCAAAATAAACTTTTAAAGCATGTAATGGTACCAGAGAGGGACATTTTAGCTTATGGTATAATTGAAATAGTTTAAAACTAACATTCTCCATTATGGCAAAAGGGGAATGAAAATATTTATTTCTACCTTATTAATGAAAAGTTTAATTAGAATTACTTTCTTTTTAAATAGATTCTTAAAATATTTCATTACTGAATTAAAGTGTGTGCTCTGTTTTAAGAAAATCCATCATATGAAATGTGTTAATTAATAGAAAATGGGGCAAAGGGAATGCCTTATGTTAGTACACAGTTCTCTGATTGTGTTTGTAAAGAGGAAACTTGTGATTATCAACTTTTTGTCTTCCACAACATGCCTGAGAAAAAGTTATGAACTCATTATGGTTAGCAACTCATCAACACTCATTAAAGTAATGATTCTTGGTGGGATGTGTGGGGTTTGACAGACTCATGTGGACAAATTATTAACTAGAAATAACTCCTCACCCTCAGGTGATTCTATTCTCCTCCCAATCACTCCCTGGATCCAAGTACCCTGTCCCCACCACTCTATGAGCAATTTAAGGACAAGGATTTGGTTTCACTCATTTGCATCATCTATGTAACTATATATATATTCCTAGCACAATGTAGGTTCTCACAACTAATGTTTGAATTAATGAAATGTTTTAATCACTTTCATATTGTTTTAATCAATTTAACTTTCTACTTTATCTAACCTTCCCACCCATGTTTCTGCTCTTTCCATCCATGTTTCTATTCTGCATTACTCCAAAAGAATGCTTACCCTCATCTCTGGGTACCATTATTCCTATTTTACAGAATCTTGAAATGACTTTTGCATAGTCACACAGCTAAAAACCAAGGTTCTAAGCCAGTGTACTTTTGATTATATCACAACATATATCCTATTATATATTTACATAAGATAAATATATAATATTTATGTTATAAATATCCTATTATTTGTTTGTTTATTTATATTTTTAAATTGATTTTTAGAGAGAAGAAGGGAGAAGGAAAGAGAGAAACTTAAGAGATTTGGGGTGAAACATTGATTGGCTGCCTCCTGCATGCCCCCTACTGGGGACTGCGATCACAACTCGGGCATGTGCCCTGACTGGGAATCCAACAGGCAACGTTTCCGTGCATGGGCTGACAACCAACTTAGTGAGCCACCCTGGCCAGGCTGTCACAATATCCTCTAAACAGTTACATTTTTCTTCACAATAGAGGCATTTTAAAATTAATGCACCAACAAAATATAGAATCAAAATGAATTTACAATAATAACGTTTGCCAATATTTACCTGATAAACATATGTGCATAAAAGTGGTACATGTCCCAGCTGATGTGGCTCAGTACTTGAGCGTCAACTTATGAACCGGGAGGGCAAAATTTGATTCCTGGTCAGGGCACATGCCTGGGTTGTGGGCTCAGTCTCTAGTGTGGGGTATGCAGGAGGCAGCTGGTCAGTGATTCGTTTTCATCATTGATGTTTCTCTGTCTCCATTTTCCTTCCTCTCTGAAATCAATAAAAATATATATTTTTAAAAGTGGTACATGAATATTTTCTTTTTTCTATTTCTTTATTTATTTTTTAATTTTATTTACAATATAACTTATATTTAATAGTAGTACATATGTTTCCCCCCCCAATATCCTCCCCCCAGCCTCCCTTACCCCCCAGCACATGTCCCCACCTGCTCCCCTCCCCGCCCCAGTGTCTTTCATTCATTGGTTATGCTCATATGTATGCATACAAGTCCTTCGGTTGCCAGGTGTATTGAACCTACATAGATGGAACAAATGGTAATTGATTAACATACCTGGTTGGAAATTTTCATGAATCTAGGACATTTATGTAATGTTCTAAGATTTTTCAGAGATATCAATTATAGGAGAGGGGAAAAAATAAGTATTTGCAATGAAAAAAAAAGTAGTACATTTTTAAATTAATAAGGTCATTTTGGAATAAAAAAATTAAATTAAAATCAGTTTGTATTCCTATAATGGCAGTTGAGTATAGGCAAATCACTTTTTCTTGCAACAGTTTCTAATTCTATAATTAAGTTTCTGTATTTACTGTGGATTCCTATCCTGGGCTGCTCATTTATGCTAACTAGATCAGTATGCTTTCTCCCGGGTAATTTCTCTAGGATGTGTTGTTATTGAGTCATGTTACTGGTGTAGGAGTGCTGGAATCTTATTTTTCCTGATCATTTGCTTCTGTTTTGTGAGTGTAGGGCAGAGCTGCAAATGACATGTGGCTTTGATATGCTGGCTAGCAGTGTTTGTGTTGAATGTGTTGGTTTTCTACCCAGAATGTTTTTCTAGCTCCTATAGAGTTCATTTTTTGTCCTAGAAGGTAACATTGAGCTAATGTGGCCTTTTGCCTGTGGAAAGTCTTATAATAAAAGCTGTTGCTTGTCAGAATTTTAAGTTAACATATTTTCTACAAAACCTTCCATATGCCCTTATCAAATCACACATTATGTTGGATTGATCCATTTTTATGTTTATCTCCCCCATGTTTACTGCTCTAAAGTTACTCGGGAGCAGAAATGCAGCTTTGCCTACTGAGTGGCTGATAAATATTGTATAATCAGCACATGCCACTTGAATTTAATTAAACTGCACTGTGCTGAGCACTTCTCTAGTGTTTATAAAATCCTTTTCTCAAATCCAGTCTTATTAAAGCCTCAGAAAAACCCTCTCAAATGATGAATGTCTTCAACCAATGTTACTGAACTCATTCCAATTACTCCACACAAGCATCATCTCTACCCTGGACCATGTAATAGTCTCTAGCTTGTCTCGGCTCCATTCTCGTCCACTAGAGTGCCAAGAGCTTTCCTTTTAAAATGTGAAATCCTAAGTGATTTATCAGGCAATTATCTCCAAAGGTTTCTCGTTGTATCCATAACAAAACTCAACCTACTCACAATGGTTTACAAGGCTCTGTTCAATGTTGTTCCAATGTTATTAAAACCCATGCAAGTTGTGGCCCAGGATACAAATACTCATTAACACAAACCACACACACACACACACACACACACACACACACACACACAAAAAAAAAACAACAAACACACACACACACACACACACACACACACACACACACACACATACACACACACGTACTCTTCATGTTCTGATATATTCTATCTCAGTCTACTTTTCCTAGGTTACATTAAAATGTGATAGTAATGACCCACCAATTTGTTTCATGACTACAGCTTGGAAAGCATACTCTATTTTACCTGGCTCCTGTCTACTTTCCTGATTCCACGTTATGTGCTCTCCCTTTCCACTGGCTCCCATGTGCTGGCTTCCTTGCTTTTCACTAACTATGCCAAGCAAGCTCCTGTATCCATTAGAGCGGAAGAATACCCTGACCTGGAATCAAATCATGACCTCCTGGTTCATAGGTCAATGTTTAACCACCGAGCCACGCCGCTTGGCTCATTGCACTTCCTTCTGCCTGGGACAGTCTTCCTCCAGATATCCATAGAGCTCCCTCTACTACTACATTAAAATATTTGCTCAAAGACTATTTTCTCAAAGAAGCTTTGTGAATGTCTATTATGTGCTATATACAGTGTTAGACTCTGATGAACAAAGACACAATTTTTGTGCTCAAGATTCTGTCCCCCTAGTTTATTGAGAAGGAAAACAAGTAAATTTTGAGAGCTAAGAGCCCACATTTTAAGCTTATTGAAGCACCATAGAAAAACTCAGCTCAGTAATATGGGTTAGAGAAGAGTCCTTCCTTAGAGGGACTAATATTTAAATAGAAAAATGGAGGATAAAGCAGGAATTACCTAAGTGAAGAAAAACAGGCAGAAGGAAGTGTGGTGCAAAAATCCCAGGGTCAAGAAAGGGTTGGGAGAACTGCAAATCTTTAGGTGTGCCTTAATGGAGAAGGGTGAGAAATGATTTGGTTTGCTGAACAGGTAAGGCAAGAGTCTTTAAACACTGTGATGAGCATGCACTCTATCTTAAGATAACGGGAAACCATTAAAACTAGCAAGCAGAAGAATAGCATTGTCAGAGTTGAACTTCTAAAAGGTTACTCTGTCTGCAAAATGAGGCTGGAAAATGGAAAAGGAAGATGGAAGGCAGGGGGATAAATCTGTAGTAACATAAATTAGAACTGATGGTGGCCTGTGAGCAGACATGTGCAGAAGATTAAAGAGATGTTTAGAAGCTAACAATCAACATCAATTATAAATAATTAGATTTTGGGCTTAAGGATAGTAAAATTCAAGGATGACTTATAGTATAGAGTATGTTGGTTAATAAATAGGTGCTAAATGAATTAATGACAAAAAAACTTAAGACTTGGACACTCGGTAATTGGTGGTACAATCAGTCAGCCTTTTTGATGAAAGAACCATAGAACAATTCAATGTCCAAGGAACAGTAGCTAAATTTTCCATTTTCGTGACTTGATTACATTTTTTGATGGTATAAAGCTAATAAGTTTGTGACCTGACATCTGAGAAACCTATAGAACAGAATGAAAAGTAGAGAAAACTGAATTTAGCTTTCTTGTCAAGCCACTAAAACATAATTTAATTAAGTTTTCTAATTACACTCAGTTCGTGTTATAATTACAATTTACATTATAAGCTTTTAAAGGTTTTTCTGGACACTTAGTGCTATGATAGCTCTGAATAACATAAGTGCTTTTCATATATAATAAATTATAATACAACTAGAGGCTAGGTGCACAAAATTCGTGCATGGGGGAGTTGTCCCTCAGCCCAGCCTGTACCCTCTCTAATCTGGGCCCCCTCGGGGGATGTGGCCTAAACTGGCAGTCAAACATCCTTCCCACAATCCAGGACTGCTGGCTCCCAACCCCTCGTCTGCCTGCCAGTCTGATCACATTGCCCCCAACTGCCCTCCTCTGCACGTCTGGTCATCTCCAACTGCACTTCCCTGCAGGCCTGGTTGCCCCTAACTACCATCCCCTGCTGGCCTAGTCACCTCCAACTCTGCCAGCCATTTTGTGGTGGCCATCTTTGACCATGTGGGGGCAGCTATCTTGTGCAAAGGCATAAGGGTCAATTTACCTCTTTATTAAATAGGAGTAGAGGCCCAGTGCATGAAATTTGTGCATGTGGTTGGGAACGTGTCCCTCAGCCCAGCCTGCACTCTCTCCAGTCTGAGACCCTTTGAGGGATGTCTGACAACATGCAGTTGGACATCTCTCTCACAATCCAGAACTGCTGGCTCCCAACCGCTCGCCTGCCTCTGCCTGATTGTCCCTAACCACTTCTGCCTGCCAGCCTAATCACCCCTAATCACTCCCCTGCCAGCCTGATAGATGCCTAACCGCTACCTGGCTGGCCCACTTGCCCCTAACTGCCCTCTCCTGCTGGCTTGGTCCCCCCAACTGCTCTCCCCTGCTGACCCGGTCCCCCCCAATTGTTCTCCCCTGCAGGCCTGGTCTCCCCCAACTGCCTTCCTCTGTCAACCCAGTCATCCCTAACTGCCCTCCCTGTTTTTCTGATTCCCCACAACTGCCCTCCTCTACAGGCCTGGGTCCACCCCACCAACTACACTCCCTTGCTGGCCTGGTCTCCCCCAACTGCCCTCCTCTGCTGGCCTGGTCAGCCATAACTGTCCCCAGCTACCCTCCCCTGCAGGCCATCTTGTGCCCACATGGGGGCAGCCATTTTGTGTCTTAGAGTGATGGTCAACTTGCATATCACTCTTTAATTAGGTAGGATGCTTTGCACATTACAAGTTCTCAAGAGGGGTTTGTTGAATTATCTGGAGTAATATTTGTTACACATTTGGATTAGTGTCTTAGATAAAGCAGTATATGAAATCTTTCCCAAAGACCAGAACTTATTGCAAACTAAGTGACTTGCCCAAGGTCATTTGTCTCTGCTTGGGTCTGAGTCAAGCGTGCTCTGAGCCCTGTGCTCTTCCCATCGTTCCTGGCGGGAAATCTGTGACTTATTAAAGGGGCTCAGAGATCCTTCTAGATCACTTTGACTGAATTTATTGTAAGATAAAATATGTCATTTTATTTGTGATTCACAAATTTCCCTGTTTCTATTCTTTTTAAAGCCTTAGCATATGATGATTTCTGTCCCCACAGTTTATTCTATCAAGAAATAGATATCAGTGAAGATGAAAGAAAACTAGTTTCTTTGTCTAGGATATTTTCTCCTGTATCTATACAAAGAAAGCATACATAGGCAAATGAGAAAACTTTGATTACCATATAAATAAGACAGAGGTCTTTATCTTGATTGCATGAAAAAATTACAAGGGGGCTTTTAAATATCACGATGACCAGATCTCAATACAGATTAATTAAATCAAAATCTCTAAGGGTAGCATTCAGGCATCAGCATCTCCAAAGCTCTCAGATGATTTTATTGTGCAACTATAATTATAATTCCTGGCTGAGAGCAACTTGATGAAATGAAGTCTTTCTCAAGCACCTTTTACTTGATGTTTGTTTTTTTCTAACCACAAGGTGGCAGCATCACAATAGAGTGCACACACAGACTAGCCTCTCTGTTAAATGGACAGGGAAATTTTGTGTCTATAATACGAATGAAAATCATTGGAGGGTTCCTCCAGACAGCATTGACTTTTCTGTTTCCTATTGTACTCTGTTGGTTTGCTTGGCTGAGAAAACTTAGATATATTTATTTTAACAGCTTAAATTAGCAGGCACTATAGTTGGGTGGAACAAGGCAAAGAACATGGATTTTGTAATCAGATAGATTTGGGTTTAAACATTGTCTCCACCACTCACCAACAGTAAATGTAATGCCTTTGTGCTTCAGTGTATGCTGAGAAGAGGAGGGTGTTATAAGAACTAAATAAAATCATATATGGAAATCAACTGTGTATGATATGGATGGTAGGGTGATGAAGATGTTGAAGAGAAAGCGATAATTCTGGGATGGCGACAGATATACAGAGTCCAGGAAAACCCAGAATACAGTATTTTTTTATGTACAATCTTTCTTTTTTCCACGTGGGTCTCTTTTTCATCTATGTACGTTCTATCTTTCACTTTTCACCAGTGCTTATACAAATATGCATGCTCTTAGTTGCTTTCATTTTAAGAAAGAACAAATAAAGTCAATTTTTGTCTTACTACACCATTAACAATGGAAGACACCATTAGCAAAGGAAATACCTTCTACCTTTATCCTCAAGTTTCTGTAAAAAAAAAATTAGCATATATTTATTCACAATTATTCTAGTTCACTTCTCAAACCTTGAAACTCTCTAAGGTCATCAGTGGCCTCCTAGGGGGCCAGATGTAAATAAAAGTGGCATCTCATGAATCTTTGCCACTTTAGTTAGTGGATAACACCCTTTTTTTCCGGGTACATTCCCACTTGACAGCTGTGATGACAGCTCTCCTGTTCCCCAGTCTCCATTATTGAGTGTTCCCTTAGGATGTGACTCCCAGAAGTTCTCTCCTGTAGCCCTCATTTCTTTTCTCTGTAGAATCTTACCTTTCACTATAGCTTAATTTTTAAAAAATATATTTTATTGATTTTTTACAGAGCGAAAGGGAGAGGGATAGAAAGACAGAAACATCGATGAGAGACATCGATCAGCTGCCTCTTGCACGCCCCCTACTGGGGATGTTCCCGCAGCCAAGGTACATGCCCTTGACCGGAATCGAACCCGGGACCCTTCAGTCCACAATCCGACGCTCTATCCACTGAGCCAAACCGGTCTCGGCTATAGCTTAATTTTTTATCATTGAAAGTTTTACATATGTCTTCTTTTCCCCTGCTTGATATCCCCGTACCCAGCCATTCCCATCCTGGATAAGCCCCCACCACCCCAGTGTCTGTGTCCATTGGTTATGCTAATATGCATGCATACATGTCCCTTAGTTGCTTTCTAACCTCCCTCCCCTGCCATTTGTCTCTGTATCTATTCTTGTTCATCAAATTATGTTGATCATTATATCTCACATATGAGTGAGATCATGTTATATTTATCTTTCTCTGGCTTATTTCACTTAGCATAATGCTCTCCAGTTCCATCCATGCTGTTACAAATGGTAAAAGTTTCTTCTTTTTAAGAGTGGCATAGTATCCCATTGTGTAGCTGTACTTTAGTTTTTTAATCCACTCATCTGCTGATGGATACTAAAGGTTGTTTCCAAATCTTACTTATTGTAAATTGTGCTGCTATGAACACAGGATTGCATATATCCTCTCTGATTGGTGTTTCTAGTTTCTTGGGACATAGTCTTGAAGAGGGGTTACTGGGTCAAATGGGAGTTCCAAAATTTTTAACTTTTTGAGGAAACTCCATACTGTTCTCCACAGTAGCTGCACCAGGCTGCACTCCCACCAGCAGTGTAGGAGGATTCCTTCTTTTCCACATCCTCACCAGGACTTGTTGATTTGTTGATGATAGCCATTCTGACAAGTGTGAGATGGTATCTCATTGTTGTTTTGATTTTCATCTCTTGGATCATTAGTGACTTTGAGCATGTTTTCATATGTCTCTTGGCCTTCTGTATGTCTTTTTTTGAAAAGTGTCTATTTAGGTCCTTTGCCAATTTTTTGATTGGATAGTTTTTCCTCCTTTTGTTAAGTTGTATGAGTTCTCTGTAAATTTTGGAATTTAAATCCTTATCTGAAATACTATTGGCAAATAGGTTCTCCCATGCAGTGGGCTTTCTTGTTGTTTTGTTTTAATTTTAATGACTACAAACAAAACTGAGATCTCTACATTGTCCCATTTAGCTATCCTGAGTTCCAGATCTATAAATCTTCCAATCATTGGCATTTAAATTGGTGTCTCAAAATTAACATATTAAATAATGAACTGGACATATCCCCTATTGACACAAAACCTGCTTGTTCTGCTCCCTCACATGGTACCTTTCAATCCAGGGCATGACTTTCCACCCAGATAATTGAGCCAGTTCC
This sequence comes from Antrozous pallidus, assembly GCA_027563665.1. NCBI lineage: Eukaryota > Metazoa > Chordata > Mammalia > Chiroptera > Vespertilionidae > Antrozous > Antrozous pallidus. Next base: position 65,514,853 of record CM050511.1, read on the forward strand.
CTAGGAATCATTCTACATTCCTCCCTCATGCCCCTTCATACCCAACTTATCAAAGCTTATTAATTCTTCACCACCACCCACAAAATACTTCTCAGAGGACTTACTCAGTCTCATAATTTTTTATTTCTTATCTCCCACTTACTTACTCTTTAACACATCACAATTTGACTTCTGCCATGAAACAGTTCTTACTAAGGTCACTAACTCTCTTGTGTCATTCATGCATCCCTATCTGTCCTCCTGCCCTTCCTTACCAGGGGATCGGCGAGCACATCTCCAGATGACCACTTGCATTCAAATCCCCTTCTGAAGCCACGCTGGGGACCAACATAAGACAGCCTGGGAAAGAAGACTGAATGAGTTCTCAGAGGCAGATTTTACTTGCCTCTTATTCCCCAGTGTGGAGCACTTTTAGCTTTTAAAGGCATTTACTTCATCCGCAGTATAAAATGTTTAATTTTTTTTCAAGAGCACTGGCACAGTTCCTAAAACTTGCCTAAGCACATTTTAAAAATCATCAGATAGTGCCTGACTAGCTGCCATTTGTCTACTTTTAGAAGGCATTGAAATGTTTAGTAATTGCAAACTATATCACTGCTTACTGCATAGTAAGTTTACAATATAGATAAACTATGTAACTCTGGAGAGTTATATTTAGTGAATCATGTTAATTGTGCATATTGCTATCATACTTTATTAATTTGGCAACTTGTTGCTAAGATTGTTAAGCAAATATTAAACCCTGTTGTGGATAATGAAATGTTCTTGGTGCTACTAATGATATAAGGTTTTAGAAAAAATAGACTGTTCTAAATGGTCATTAGCTACAACAAACTAAATAAAGAAAAATAAAAGTACATAGAATCATTGAGTGTGATATAATTATTCTATCTAGCCCTGACTGAGTGGCTCAGTTAGTTAGAGTGTTATCCTGTGCACCAAAGGTTGCGAGTTCCATTCCTAGTCAGGGAAGATACTTAGCTTGTGGATTTGATCAGGGTATTTAAGGGAAGCAACCAATTGATGGTTCTCTCTCTCTCTCTCTCTCTCTCTCTCTCTTCCTACTTCCCAGCCCATGCCCTCACCCCCCCCCCCACTGTCTGTGTCCATTGGTTATGTTCATATGCATGCATACAAGTCATTTGGTTGATCTCTTAACCAACCCTTCACCCCCTGCCTTTCCTTTTAGGTTAGACAGTCTCTTCAATACTTCTATGTCTCTGGTTCTATTTTTGTTCATCAGTTTATGTTGTTCATTATATTCCACAAATGAGTGAGATCATGTTATATTTATCTTTCTCTGACTGGCTTATTTTGCTTAGCATAATGCTCTCCAATTTCACCCATGCTGTTGCAAATGGTAAGAATTCCTTCTTTTTTACAGCAGCCTAGTATTCCATTGTGTAGCTATACCTTAGTTTTCTAATCCACTCATCTGCTGATGGGCACTTAGGCTGTTTCCAAATCTCAGCTATTATAAATTATACTGCTATGAACACAGGTGTGCATATATCCTTTCTGATTGGTGTTTCTGTTTTCTTGGGATATATTCCTAGAGGTGGGATTACTGGGTCATATTGAAGTTTCATTCTTATTTTTTTTTGAGGAAACTCCATACTGTTTTCCACAGTGGCTTCACCAGTCTACATTCCTACCAGTAGTGAATGAGGGCTCCTTTTTCTGAGCATCCTCACCAGCACTTGTCATTTGTTGATTTGTTTATGATAGCCATTCTGACAGGTGTGAAATGGTTCCTTATTGTTGTTTTGATTTGCATCTCTCAGAGGATTAGTGACTTTGCAAATGTTTTCATATGTCTCTTGGCCTTCTATATATCTTCTTTTGAAAAGTGTCTGTTTAGGTCCTTTACCCATTTTTTTATTGTTTTTTTATCTTCCTTTTGTTAAGTTGTATGGGCTCCCATTAAATTTTGGAGTTTAAACCCTTATTGGAGGGAAATAACATTGGCAAATATGTTCTCCTATGTAGTGGGCTTTCTTGTTGTTTTGTTGATGGTGTCTTTTGCTGTGCAGAAGCTTTTTATTTTGATGACGTCTTATTTATTTTCTTCTTAGTTTCAGTTGTCCTAGGAGCTGTATTGGTAAAGATATTATTACGACAAATATCTACTATTTTTCTGCCTATGGCTTCTCCTAGGATTTTTATGATTTCTCATCTTACGCTTAAGTCCTTTATCCATTTTTAGTTTATTTTTGTTTATGGCACAAGTTGTGTCTAGTTTCATTATTTTGCATGTATCTGCCTAATTTTCACAACATAATTTTTTAAAGAGACTGTCTTGACTCCATTGTATGCTCTTGCCTCCTTTGTCAAATATTAATTGAGCATAACGGCTTGGGTTGGTCTCTGGGTTCTCTGTTCTGTTCCATTGGTCTATAGGCCTGTTCTTGTGTCAGTACCAGACAGTTCTGAGAACAGTGGCTTTGTATAGCTTGATATCTGGTATTGTGATCCCTCCAACTTTGTTCTTCTTTCTCAAGATTGCTGCAGCTATTCGGGGTCTATTTTTTTTTATTCCAGATGAATTTTTGGAGAGTTTGTTCTAGGTCTTTGGAGTATGCTATTGGTATTTTAATGGGATTGCACTGAATCTATAGATTGCTTTGGGTAGTATGGACATTTTAATGATGTTGATTCTACCAATCCATGAACATGGTATATTCTTCCATTTGTTTATGTTTTACTCTATCTCTTTCTTCAGTGTCCTGTAATTTTCTGAGTATAGATCCTTTACCTCCTTGGTTAAGTTTGTTCCTAGGTATCTTAATTTTTTGTTGCAATAGTAAATGGGATTTTTTTCTCTTTCTGTGAGTTCATTATTGGTATATAAAAAGCCATAAATTTCTGGGTGTTAATTTTGCATTACACTACATTGCCAAATTCATTTATTAGGTCTGGTAGTGTTTTGGTGGAATCTTTAGGGTCTTCTACGTACAATATCATGTCATCTGCGAATAATGACATCTTTACTACTTCTTTTCAAATTTGGATGCCTTGCATATTTTCTTAAATGGATTTTCTGATCTAATTTTGTACTGGAATTCATCCTTCTTGATTGAAGCCTTATGATAAATAATGCATCTTTTATCAATCCTCCAACTGCAAAGGTTAATGAATAAAAAATAGGAGATAACATTATAGAGAAAGCACACATTGAAAAACAATGCTATTTAAAACTCTCATTGACATTTTCAACAAGGCAGCTGAACACAGAGAGAAAAAGTGGAACAAAACCATATTGCTTGCTTAATTAGGACAAAAGAAATGGAATACAAACATCAGCAATTTGATGATTGTCATATGGTTCAGCACATGACTGATTCGGAAAAAATGTTAATTCAGGGCTCAAAGATGGATAAATGGAACAACATTGTACAACTTGGATTTCTTATATCTGTTTCTCATCTTTTTTGAGATGCATGTGTGTATAGTTCATGATGTTGTCCAAGATATTTTGGCAAACAGCATTGAGGAATATAAGTGTTGACTACTTGGGTGATAGTTGCCAGGTCTAGCTATATGTATAAAATGACAGAAAATTGGAAAAGAAATCAGAGTGGCAGACTCACATGTGCCACTAATGTAAGTCTTTTGTAAGTGTTGAATTATTCAATTTATAATTTCTTCAACCTATAATAACTTTGTTATTCTGCCCTTTTTCTAAGAGATCATACATTTTATTCTTGCCACTAATTAACTCCATGACCATGTACAAATCACTTAAGCTTTCCGAGTTTTTATATTCTTATTTGCAAAGTGAACAAAGGTGGCATTAGGTAATTTTGAAACTCTCTTCCAACACTGGTAATTTATGATGCTGTTGAAAATAGATTTATCTTGAAGATTAAGGAAAGAATAAATTCATATGTTTTACTCAATGAAGAAGTATTATTTAAATATATGATATAAAATGGAGTCACACGAGAGAGCAACTTGTGCCTTAGGAAAATCAGAGACTTGAATAGGTTCTGATTAGAGATCTCTTCAGCAAGAAATCATGCCCAACAACAAGAACCAAGAGAATTCCAACAGAATTCAGATTCCTCAGTCCCAATTTTATTATATAGAATTGGACTCCTTTATGTATTTTCTGGCAAGAGGCATATTTTATAGCTAAGTTTTATATTTCTAAAGATGGAGAAAATGCAAAGAAATACTAACTTGATATCTTAGGTCAACAAAGGGTACAGCTACAATTGTTGAGACCCAGTGGTAGGGAAATGCTGCAAATCAGTTGTTTTCTTCATCCTTCAATTACCATATTTATGAGTTCCCTAATATGCCATGCCACAACTTTGCCATGTAGGATACTCACATAATTAGCCCCCAAACATTTATGAGTGTGAAATGACCAGGGACTATTAAAAACTAGAGACAGACAGTTGTGGAGTAGGGGGATAGAAGGGATTAATGGGGTAATACTTTTAACAATAAAAGTAAATTTAAAAGAATAAAAAACTACAAGGACAGCTAGAACAAGCCAGGACTCTTTGGGGTAAATTGAGACCTATAGTCTCCCTATTGGCTTGTGTTTCAATTCTTGTTTTATAAAGATGTTTACTTTAAATATTGTTTTGTTATATTTATTTTAGATTCATCTCAATTACCATTTGCTCTGATTTATTCTTTAAATTGGATTTTAAGCAAAGTCTCATTATTAATTAGCTATATATTTTAAGATATTTTAAAAGGAATTTCTTTGAGTCTTAGTTTCCTAATCTGAGGATTATTAGGGCATTGGTGGAGTTTAGTTTATATTCTCAGAAAATAAAAGTGCTTTCCCTTACTTAGAGAGAGAACAGTTCTCTATCAATCCTTCAAGGATAGTTGATAGAGCAGATATGAGAGCATTATAAATGTCTTTTTTATCTTTTCAGTCTCACAGTTTGTTGTATAGTTCCTTTTTGTTTTATTATATACAATGTCCATATTGGTAAGAGGATATTTCTTCTACATTATTCTGATTATTTAGGTGCTATCGTCTACTAATGTTCCCTACTAAGGACCTATCTGGATCTTTCTAGGTATGGTGGCAGTTCTGAGTTTTTGGAGAACTCTACAGGGCTCAAAAGCATGGTTTATTGTACCTTGCAAACCAACATCTTTGTTTCTCTTTCAAGGAACTTCCAATTATTTCCTCTTTTTGAAACTCTCTGATCACAGGACTTCTGTAACACTGCAATATCTTCATTCTCCATGCATGTTTCTAAATGATGTTTTCTTCCTCTTCCTCCTCCCTTTTCTCTTCTTCCTCCTCCTCTTTCTTCTTTAACTTGTGCTCCTCTGGCTAACCTTTAACCCTGGGTATCTGACAGGGTCCACTTTGGCTTTTTGCTCTTTCTACCTGCATTCGTCTATGAGTGACCGCATTCGTCCACTATCATGATTTCAAGGAATAGCTCTCAAATCTGTACACCTCTAGCCAACAACATTCCTGTTTAATAAAGTGGGGAGAGGGAACAAGTGGGCAGTAGAATACTGGCTTCTCTGTGCAGATGGAGGCAGGGAGTGTAATGGACCATGGCATGCTAATGGTTGCGGACTATGCATATGTGTATGTGTGTTTGAATATGACATTACTCTCTTTAGTTTACTGATCAATTAATTTTTTGTATTGTTTTGTAAGAGACATTTTTATGTGAGTGTACCCTTTCACGGCAGGTGACTGCATCCCTCCTTTAAAAAAAAAAGAAAGGAAAACAAAAAACCTTAAACATGGAGCCTTTCAGCCATAACTATAATGCAAGTGTTTTTAAAAGCAGCCCTCTTGGGATTTTTGAAAAGAAAAATATTGGACTCAGTACTCTGTTTTCTTTCTTGTGGTTGTTTGTAGTTAGAATTTATGTACTTTGTAGTTTATATATCAGCAACAGCTTGATGCTGAAGCTCCAAGGAAAACTTCTCAGAATAGTTTTGTTGCAAAGAGTTCATGGCATTCATGAACTTTGGCAGGAACTGTACTCTTGAGCTTTGTTCTACTTTGAAACTTGAAAAACCCACTGCATGGAGAAGCCAGCCATACAGAATCCTGAGCTGGTCTATTACAAGAACTCCAGAGACCTCTGAGAACTTTGCACAATGTGTCTGGCAGGGTGCATAGGCCAGGCCCACTTAGATGGGGCCCTGACCACAGAACTACACAAGAGCTAAGGAAGAGGCAAAGCAGGAAACCTGTTACTCTGCAAAGCGTCTTTCCGTGATCCGAGTTTGGCTCTGCATTAGCTGACTGAGAAGACAGTTTCACAGATCTTTAAAAAGGACTTTGTTTTACTCATTAAATCATAACATTCATATAATTTTGGAGTCCTTTATAATTAAGGTGGAAGATCCAGCCTTAGTCAGATATCCAGGGCAGTGCCCAACCAGTCCCCTTACCTTTCAAGTCAGTGTTTCTGTGTTCTCAGTAATGTCATGAGTAGGAAGGTCTCATTATGCTTAACCCTTTCATCTGACCACATCTGAATCACAGTAGCTGGTTTAAAGCCTTAAACCCCAGTAGCAATCACTGTTGTTAAACGAATATCTGGCCTTGTAATCAGTACTTGTTGCTCAATAATTAAGTTGCCCCAAAACAACTGGTCAGTCTTCTATTTTCCTGTCCAACTGCTTCTGTAGTATGTGAGGCTGTTCCAGCCTGCCGTGGCTAAGACCCCTTTGTTACGCCTAGGACGCCTCTGTCACAATCCATGCTACTAGAGATCTGGACGCAGTAAAGAAGAGCGCCTCTGGTATGTGGGTACTGATCGTGGGCCAGATACCCTCCCACAGAAGCCAGGGCTGTCTCTGAAAACCTTGCCCAAAGCCTTTCTATAACAGCTGTCTTGAGGGATGTGTGTCCTAATAAGCCGGAGCCACTTTGTTGAGTTCCTTTAAGTTTCTCACAGAAACTGTTGCTTTAGGAGTGTTGGACAGGATGAATTCTGAAGTCCTCCCTCTCATGGCACCTGGCATTTTGTAGTTCTTTTTTTTTTTCACTGAATCCGTTGCTAGCTGAGGCAGCTCTCTGCCCCTTCTCACTTTACCGCCTGGATATTGTTTTTCTTGTCACTTGGCCTGACTTGGAACTACCCTAGGTTACTGTGATACATCCTCAGGTCCAACCACCAGGAAGAAGAGGTCGGGGAATTATCTGCAATCCTCCTTCCCGGCTGAAAATTTCTCCTTTTCCTTCTTTGAACTTCTCGTAGTAAGAGGACTGCTGATTTTATGTCAGACGGAAGGCTCTGTCTCATCCTTTCCCCTAGAAAGGACTAACAAGGAGCCACTCAGGGGTTCAAAGTGGCCAATCTCTATAGACAACTGACAGCTTCTTCTGCCTGAGCGGGAACAGAATATCTGAAATCATTTAACTATAGGACACACAGCTATATATATATAAGTATTTTATTATGCTTCCTGAGACCTAAAAGGGTGATTAGATCTGGATATTCCTCTACACTGGAGTAGTACTATGGTCTATTGAGAGGTATTAATTCCTCGTTTTCTGGGGGAGGGGTGTCTAAAAATAAAAGAAAATCTTATCGAGGATAGTTTTAAATGGGTTCTATCATAGGGCAAGTGAATGGATGACATCGAAGCTTCTGGTTTCTTCTAATCAAGTGTCTTGCTTGCTTTTTAAAGACTGGCTGTTGGTCGGGCTTGGGTTTGGAATCAGAACATTTGGGTATATGAGCTCACAAGATATGGATTCTGTTTGGTCAGAGCAAATATTGGCATATAAATGAATCCTCCATAAATTTGTGGAAAAATGTTAACTTCTGCACCACAGTAATTACTCTTTATTTTATGAGATTCTGATCACCACCAAAATCAATTACTAGCAAGGAATCTCATGCATTGTAAGACTTTCTTTAGTCATGCTTAATTTACAAAGTTTATTGTTTGTTTTTATTTTTCAGCCTCCACCTCAGATATATGACAAACAGTTGGATGAAAGAGAACACACCATTGAAGAATGGAAAGGTGACTCTACTACTTAAATAAAGTATACATTTTACTTATTGAAACCCCAAAATACTCTCAAGCCTTTTTCTTTTAAAATAACTTAGTAAGAGGATTTTCTAATTGATACCCTCTTATCCCATTTTCAAAGCTCCTAAAACTAAATCTACCTTTTCATATTCCTAGTAATACTTCATTTACTCAAGAATGAAAGGAATTAAGTACTGACAGTTTTTAAAATAGTACTGATTAACAAGGTATTTGCCATGGTGGAGGGCAAACTTCAGTTTAACATGTCACAATTAAACATGTGCTGTTTGTGGGTAAATTTATACAAAGTGGACAAAATCATGCCTGAGATGATTTAGACATTAAAAATAAAAGATAATTAATATATGAATTCATTCACTTGATATGTAGCACTTGAGAATTTAAACAAAAAATATACTAAGTAGCTTATTTTCTTTAAAGTTAGAAAGAATGAATGAGTGCATTAATTCATTTTTCCCCAAACACACTGTATGATAGAGATTATACTTAGGCAGAAACGATAAAGAATAAACTAATATAACTAACTACAGAGTAGAATAAATATGACAAAACCAAATACAGATTAAATGAGATCAAAATTAGGAGGAACATAAATGGAATATCTAAACGGAATAAATGTGCCACATTGAATAAATTAATTCTTATAATTTATAATTAGGAAAATGAAAAAAAAAACACAGAAGAAAATTCTAGAATGGGAACATACAAGGAAAACAAAGGGTAGATATGAGCTAAAGATATCATAAAGATAGTAAAGAGATTCCAGTGGTCAAGAAGTCATGTTGAAGAATATGGAAAATGAGCATCCTTCTTCCTTTCTGTGCTATTGCAAGAAAATGTAGAATACAAACAGTGGATCAAGTTAAAAAAAAGATATTAAATGATGGATGTAAAAGACTTAATTTGATCTAAATAAGGACCAGAAGGCACTCTTAGGGGTTTGTGTTGAGTAAGTAAGTGAAAGAATATAAATATTACTTAAGAAAATAAACATGGACTAAAATGTGAGAAACTAGAGAAGTAAATATTGCAAATGTATAAAAGGTGTAGGCCATGTTAAAGCAGGTATGAGTAGCACTGAGTGATTACTAGTTAGAAGGGGCAAAGTAAATCAAAATGAAAATATACAAGTTTAACTCTAGCAACAAAAAGCTAAAAATAGATGCCAGTTTGGGAATAAATGTAATCATTTTTTAATGATGGGGTTTAGGCAAGTTTGGTTTGACAATTCCAAGAGTTAAGTCTGGAAAAAGGTGGAGTAAGAATTAAAAAATTGATAGAAATTATTTGAAGTCATGAGAATGTTATTTATACATAAATATAATGATTTAATTACAAGAATAGCATGACACCCCTTAAGAAGAGAGTAGGAAAAGTGAATGTTCAAAACTGAACCATTAAAATCCTTAAGAAATAAGTTAGAATGTGTTAGGAATCCCCCAAAGAATTCAGAAAACAATTAAAATGTGTATTCCTCATACATTTGTTTGGCCAAATGCTTTATTGAGCAACTACTTTTACCAGGTTCTGTGCTATTGCAAGAAAATATAGGATTGGAGGAGTAAAGGATTCCCAATTGTGTTCTAATTTACTCAGCCCATCAAAATGTTATTTGTCATTAAGTAAGGAATTTTCTTTGTGGACTAGGAAGACATTTATTTTTTAATAACACTGGTAATTGTTTCTTACAGAACTTATCTATAAAGAAGTAATGAATTCAGAAGAAAAGACGAAAAATGGTGTCGTAAAAGGACAACCTTCTCCTTCAGGTACTCACTCTCAGTGAATAACCAATAAACCAATATTTGTGTATTTCTCTTGGCCTTGAGCAGGAATTGTGACCAACAATATTGCTTATACTGCATATGAACAAGTATCACATGACTGCTTTCCTCTAATAAATTTAGTTTTACTCCTCCCACCTTTTGTTAGCTAGATGAAGCGAAATGAAAATATACAAGTTTAACTTTAGTAACAATAAGTCAAAAATGAAGGCCAGCTTGGGAATAAATGTAATAATTTTTTAACTTTCGTTTTTAGGAAAGTTTGGTTTTATAGATTCAAGAGTTCAATCTGGAAAAAAAGATGAAGAATTGACACATTTATGGGAAATAATAATTTTAAGTTCAGCGTGGCATTCTGACTATTCAGATTATGCAGACCCAGCAGAGGAGTTCTTTTATAACTTATTTTAAGATAACGAGTCTTGAAGAAATGTTAATATGGGCTGCTTCAAAGGTAACTGCTACTCATCCAAATGCAGAGCGTAAAACCCTGTCTATCAAGACAATAGAGAAATTAAGAAACCCTGCAGCCCAAACCTCTTTCCTCATTCACTCCAGGGTTTGAACTCCTTACAGAGCTGGTGTGACAGCAGTTGAAGCATCACCCAAGATGGGCACCAGTTAATGTCAGGATGGAAAACCGTTCAGTCTGTGATATACAGATTTGTGCATATACATATTTTGCTATGTAATGTGCTTTAGGTTTACTCGAGATAATTTACTTACACTTATTAATGCTAATATATTTTTCTAAGATCTATGTTCTGAATATAAAGAGAATATAAAAAGAGTTCTAAAAAATGCAATGGCTGTCCTGCCCCGTGTGGTTCAGTGCTTGCATGTTACCCTGTGCATCAAGAATTCGCTGGTTCAGTTCCTAGTTGGGGCACATGCCCAGGTTGCAGCATGTCCCCTACTAGGGACATGCAGGAGGCAGCCGATCCATATTTCTCTATCTATCCCTCTTCCTTCCTCTCTCTCTAAAAATCAATAAAAACATAAAAGAAGAAAATATATGACTTATACTCAGCTTATGTTGGGAAGAATATAGGCTGCAAATGATTAGTTTAAAAACATAGTTTTCTACCTTTGATAAACAATTTTCCCCCAGGATTTTTCAGTTGTTTCAGGAAGAATAAAAAGATGTAAGATGAATTAATAAATTTAACATACTTGTTCTACCCTGAACAAGTTTGTACCTACAACCACGAGGCTGCCTAAATAGATGCATTTCAGTTATGATGTGTTTTTCTCACCTCTAGACTGGAAGAAAGGTTAAATTCTATTCCAAATCTTTCCTTTCCTCAAAGAGGGTTAAGGGAATCATTGGGGTTGTGTACCCACTCTGTTTATTGTTCTAGCATCCAGATTGCTACAAGCCTGGAGAAGTTGCTTTTAATTTACCTGCATGTTAATTAAGGAACCCAAACACTAAATCCAGTATCCTCAAGATGCCTCTTGCTATGGCAAAAAGACTCCTTGTCTTAAGAATTCTCATAATGGCCAGAACATATTTTGCTGTCATCATGAAGAAGTCAAAATACCAGGGTCCAATGAAGGGTGACTAGCATCTCAGGCTGGGATTGGACACATTTTAACAGAGTCTCTTCTATTCATCTTTGTTTAAAGTCATTATTAGTTCATCTTTTTTCCTTTTTCCAAAGCGACTAGAATCATGCTACCCACTCCAGGACACCCCATTTTCTGCTATTGTCTTTTCCATTATCCCCTAAGCATAACCAAGTCTCCACAACAGCTAATCTTTGATGACGTAAAATTCATAATTTTCTCTTTAACACTTTCACAACACTTCTACAAAAATACTCCTATTTCCACGATTCCTTTTATGTAGCAAGGGGAAGGCAAAAGGGGACTGAGGAGTGTAGAAGTGAGATTAATTAATCATTAAAAGGATGGGTTGAGTGGTCTGCCATATGAAGAAAGCTTTAAATATTTGGCAAAGGAACAAACCATAATTCTTATACAAAAATAAGCAAGGACATGTAGTAGTTTCTTTTAACTCATTGATGAAGAAAATGGCAGAATGACAATGGCAGGTTGATGAAGATATAAGAAATTAGGATTTATGTAATCTGTGTGTGGCAGTGGGAGGGGAAGCTATAGATTTGAGCAAGTATTCCACTGATCAGTGCTCTCCAATGGCTTTGCATCACTTATGATTTAAACTTAGTAACCTCTTGTTGATATTGATGGCCCTCTATAATATACCCAGGCTTTTTCAGATGGCACACATTCTAGGGTCTTATATTTTTACTAAAGGCCTGATGGATGAAAATTTATGCAAGAGTAGGCCTTTCTCCCTGCAGCTGCCAGCACTGGCTTCCCTCCAGCCCTGGCTTCGTCAGAAAGGACGTCCAGGATGTCCTCTGGTCTAATTAGCATTTTACTCTTTTATTATTACAGATATGGTGAGGTTCACCACCTCTAGGAATTCTATTCACTCTAAAGTGTTTGCTTATTAAATACCACATTGTCCCCAAATACCTTTCATATTTATCCCAAAAGATTTTCATAACACCCCAAATTAATAGGATCTTTCTGTCTTATGGGTATTACTAGTTCCTATATTTTAGATTTTTTTATTACACCTTTAGTGATTATAAATTCATTGAGAAGAAAGCCTGCATGTATTCATCTTGGGTACCATGCAATGCCTAATTGCTATGCCTTGTGCATAATATTAACTTGATAAACATTTATTAATTTAAAAATTGCTACTCAGGCCCTCCCTCAGCATATTTCTTGGTGCTTTTCCAAAGACAAAATTCAAGACAGCATCATAACTTTAACACAGTTTGCAATTCAGTATGTTCTGATGCTAGTAAATATTTATTCACTCTATTATTCACCATGAAAATAAATGAGCCAAGAATCCAGTATTTGAAGTGTTTCTACTGACATTTGCTTATGTTTCAGATAAAGCTTTGCTGCTTTCAGGTAGTTATTTGACTTACTCATTTTTGGTAAATCAAATGTATATTTCTAATTTATTTTGCAGGTCTGTTTATAATGTATTAATGATTAATTGTAAACTATGTCACATATGCTCTACCTACATGTGAGAAGGCTAAACCACTTTTTAACCACTTCAAATATTTATAACAATCACAAATTACCTTATTTACATGCCCTGAATTATAATTATATAATTATTAAATGATTATTTTTATTTTGCTGACTTAATCAATTTATAGGAAAATGATTATGGATTTAATCTTTCACTTCATGATTTAATGCAAAATATTCTTTGCTTAATTGAGAAATCATGTATATATAACATCTGTTAGAATATATTTGCATATGATTATTTGTATGCATAATGCAGAGACATAGGACAGCCATGCACTAGAGCCTACCCTTCTAGCTCCTGAGAGCCAACTGTGCTCATCTCTCCCAACTATGAGTTTATTGACCTCATATTGGTAGCGTGAAACTCATCATGCAGGATTTAAGACGGAAATTGCCTAATTCTACAAGTCAGACTTTTTTGGCCCTGGAGAGCCAATTATTACGTTTTTATTGGCACATCCCTGTATTTTTGTGTGTGTGCAGGCACAATATGTACATATGCAGAAAGCCATGCTGGAAAGAAACAGCAACTATGCGAAAAGTCAGCTTTCTTGAATTATTCATTATTTATCTGCATATCATAATTTATTTTGTAAATAGCTAAGATGAAGTAATATTACAATATAGACTCCCTTAATACTTACTCCTGGCAACACTAGGAATTAAGCAGCAAGGGAATAAGTTAATGCAGTTTCTCAGGGGCAGAATGTTTCTGAAACCCAAAACTATGTTTTAATGATGCATTTAAAATATAAATAGGTAGTGAAATGTATATTTGCAGAAAATACCTAGGTTTGAAATTTATTTATTGAATTGTTGTATATCAATAAGAAATACATCTAAATTTCAGATACATTTCTAAATAAATAATTGTACTCCCTTCTGCTATCTGATTCCACTTGCGTAGTGATTTATTTTCAAGAATAGCATGGCTGCTTGCTTTCTGAATTGATTTGTAAAGACTGCTGAGGGATTTTCAGCTCATGAATAGAAATTAATTTTCTTCTGAAAGCATTTGTCATAGGAACTTAGAGCTAGAACAAATATAAGAGGTCATCTAATCTAAAAACTCTGCTCATCACCTCCATTCCACCTGAGAAATAAACCACCCAGAATTAACAATGATTCACCAACATACCAATGCTGAGTAGGATGGATAAAGCTTTAGCAGAATCTCTAATTGAAGATAAAGCTCCACAGATCATTATAATCTACTTAGAGGCCAGTGCACAAAATTTATGCATGGGATGGGGTTAGGGAGGTCCTTCAGCCCAGCCTGCACCCTCTCACAATCCTGGATCACTCGGGGGATGTCTGACTGCTAGTTTAGGACTGATCCTGCAGGGAACCATGAGAGATTGGGCCTAAATCAGCAGTTGGACATCCCTCTTGCAATCTGGGACTGCTGGCTCCTAACTGCTTGCCTGCCTGATCACCCCTAACAGCTTGCCTGCCTACCTGATTGCCCCTAACTGCCTCTGCCTTGGCCCCTGCTGCTGCGTGTTCATCCAGAACGTCACCTGGAAGGATGTCTGGAAGGTCATACAGCTGTATGGTCTAATTAGCATATTATGCTTTTATTATTCTAGATAACCTCTCCCCCAACTATATTCCACACACTGTGGAAGCGTGTTCTTCCCAATTAGAGTCACTGTTCTGTCCAATAATATTAATTGTTTTTCTTAAAAATCTCAGTCCCAAACAAGTTGAGGTGCAATGTCATGCAGAAAGAGAAAGAAATATATTTCAGTGACTTTTTTTTAATCTTTATTGTTCAGTTTATTAATTACATTGTTTCCCCTTTTTATCCCTCTATAGCTCCCCTCCACCCTGTACCTATCCCACCCTCCACCCTCACCTCCCCCTCCCCACTGTCCTCTCCCATTGTTGCTAGATTTTTGTCCAGTCTTTTGCTGCACTTCCCACAACCCTTTTCTCCCCAAGAATTGTCAGTCCATTCCCTCTCTATGTCCATGTCCCTGTTATATTCACCAGTCTATCCTGTTCAACAGCCTATCAATTCACTTGATTTTTATGTTCATTTGTTGATAGATGTGTATTTGTTGTTCATAATTTTCATCTTTACCTTTTTCTTCTTCCTCTTCTTAAAGAATATCTTTCAGCATTTCATATAATGTTGGTTTGGTGGTGATGAACTCCTTTAGCTTTTTCTTATCTGCGAAGCACTTCATCTGACCTTCAATTCTGAATGATATCTTTGCTGGATAGAGTAATCTTGGTTGTAGATTCCTGCTGTTCATCACTTTGAATATTTCTTGCCACTCCTGTCTGGTGCATCGTTTCTGTTGAGAAATCCGCTGACAGTCATATGGGTGCTCCCTTATAGGTAACCAACTGTTTCTCTCTTGCTGCTTTTAATATTCTCTCTTTGTCTTTTGCTCTTGGCATTTTAGTTATGATGTGCCTCGGTTTGGTCCTCTTAGGGTTCCTATATATTGGGGTTCGGTGCACTTCTTGGACTCCTAAGTCAATTTCTTTCACCAGGTGTGGGAACTTTTCAGTCACTATTTCTTCAAATAGGTTTTCATTGTCTTGGCCTCTCGCTTTTTCTGGCACCCCTATAATTCGGATGTTGGTATGCTTGAGGTTGTCCCAGAGGCCCCTTACACTATCTTCAATTTTTTGGATTCTTTTGGTTTCTTGCTTTTTCAGCTGAGTGGATTTTCCCTTTTTGTATTTCAAATCTTTAACTTGGTTCTTGGGGTGCTCCAGGGCACTTTCAGGTCTTTGTATACTATTTTTTGTTTCAGTCAGTGTATGCTTAATTTCTGGTTGGTCCTTTTTCATATCCTTGAGAGTCTGCTTTATATCCTTGAGGGTGTTGTTCATTTTCTTATAGGACTCATTCATTTCCTTTGTGGTCTTGCTTATTTCCTTATAG
Source organism: Antrozous pallidus (assembly GCA_027563665.1). Lineage (NCBI taxonomy): Eukaryota > Metazoa > Chordata > Mammalia > Chiroptera > Vespertilionidae > Antrozous > Antrozous pallidus. The sequence goes on from CM050511.1 coordinate 65,530,642, forward strand.
GCCTCGATCTTTTGTTGGAGCCTCTTAAAAAACCCTATAACCGTGGTTCTGAATTCCATGTCCAGTCATTTTTTTTCCCTCCATTTCTTTCACATCTGATTTCTTTCCATGTTGCTGCATGGTGGCTGCTTCCCTGAGTTGGTCAATTAGCTTTGTGTGGTAGACTTCCTACTAGGGATAGTGGCTCAGCCTCCCCGGTTACCTGAAGTGGATATGGGCTGCACAGTCTTGCTGAAGTTAAGCTCAGTTAATCGTTGTTAGCACTTGGAGGGTTGACCTACAGGCCAATTGTCTGTGAAGCTCAGCTGTGCTCAGGTTGGGTGGGTGGAGTCTCCGGGCAAAGCAGACAGCATTAGCTCCACCCTATGCGGCCCCAGGGACTCTGTGCCGGGGGCAATGGCTGCCAGCACCTCTGAGAGACAGCCGCTGCGGAGCTCCACCGGCTGCAGGTTGCCGGGGAATTCAGACTTTCCCAAAATGAGTCTGCATGCGCAATGTCTCACCCAGGGTCGTAAAACAAAGCAGTCTGATGGTTTTCTGAATGAGAGGCAAGTCGCGGTGCGCTCTCTGCGCCATCACGCAGCTGAGCTGTTTGCGGGAAAGCTGCCTTCTCCACAAGCCGGGAGACCCGGCAGCACCCGAGCTTCGGCGTGCCCTCCCACTGTCCAGTTTTCACCCCATGTGATAGTGGGTTCTCTGGACTTCGCCCAGAGCTGGAGAATTAGTCCAGTGGGATGCCTTTGTCTTCCCCGTTTGAGAAAACTGGCCGGTTTTCAGCCACCCGCCCTCTCCGCGGCGCGCACTCCAAACCTCTCTCCGTGCGAATCTTTCAACACTGTTCGCTGCCGCTCCTCCGAGTCACAGTGTCTTATCTTCACTTTTATTTGTGGAATTTTCACTCGGAGAGCTTTCTGGTGATTCTGGAAGGTGTTTGTTCTTTCGTTAAGTTGTAGTATTAAAATTGCTGATTATGATGGCAAGATAGGTGTTTTACCTTTGCCGCCATCTTAGTTCTCCTTCAGTGACTTTTTTTTCATTTTAGTATTTCTTATAATTCTTCTTGTCTATTTTTTGTGTGTGGGTAGGTCAGGAAAACAATTTCCTTTAAAAATGCAGAACAAGCCAAAGCCGGTTTAGCTCAGTGGATAGAGCATTGGCCTGCGGACTGAGAGGTCCCAGGTTCGATTCCGGTCAGGGGCATGTACCGTGGCTGCGGGCACATCCCCAGCAGGGGGTGTGCAAGAGGCAGCTGATCGATGTTTCTCTCTCATCGATGTTTCTGACTTTCTATCCCTCTCTCTTCCTCTCTGTGAAAAATCAATAAAAAATAAATAAATAAATAAATAAACAAATAAATAAATAAAAATGCAGAACAATATTTTTCACTGAAATAATAGATACTTTTTGGCTTGATAAGTTTGAATTGAGAAATTTCAATGATATAAGTTTTCATGAAATGAAAACTTTCTCTTACAGGTACAGTTGAAAGTAGCTTAGTAGGTGGTATTCCTTATTTGCAACCTGCTAGTATTTTCATTAGTTTAAATGTCATTTTAATTTGCAAACATTTATAATTCTTTATTGATATCAAAACATTTTTTTAAATGCATATGTCTACTGGTTTCCCTGAAAACAGTATAAAAGGAACATTTATCACATTGTTAGGATATCCATGACAAGTGGCACTATAATCAAATTCAATTTAGTTCTGTTTTGTTTAGGAGATTTTCACAAACTTTTTGGCAGTAAATTAATAACTTGAAGCCGAGGTCCATGTCTTGACTCTTCTATTTGTGTTTGGTTTTATAGTCCACAAAGTTTATTTATTGCCTACATGAAAACAGTCTTCGACGTATCATCCAGTAAAGCCAGAATTGACTAAAATGAAGCAGGCATTTGTTATAGTGCAGTACAGGAAGTCACACAGAAAGATTTTTCATAAAACATAGGACTGGTTAATCTTTAACAACTATCTCTTTTAAAAAATCAGAACTGATTATACTATTTACCAATTTCTGGGGTGTAAGTATTCTCACTGTGACTAATTTCAGGCTACCAATGTGACATCAATGAAGGCAGAATGAAAAGAGATGCTAATAACTAGCTTTCTAAAGCCACTAAAAGCCAGTCCAGCACGCTACTCTGGTTTTTGCTACTTCCATTCAATATTATTTATAAACTAGTGGACTGGTGAACAAAATTCATGCACATTAAAAGGGAATTAATTAGAGGAAATATTTTAATATTGCTATTTGCCCTTTCTTTATAATTGCACGCAGGCAGCACCATGTCCCAGGTCGGGGACGTAGGCAGACAGCTTCATTTCAGCACTGGGCAGGAATGCACATAGGCAGCATGAAGTTAGCACTAGGCAGGCCTGCCCACACTTCCCTTGGGGGCGCAAGTCCCCGCCCCTGTCCCCGCCCACCAGGTCCTGTGCCCATGCAGCCTGTTGACTGGTGGTGATTGGGACACCATTAGGACCCATTAGCATATTACCTCTTTATTGTATAAATGTAAATTTGTGTTTTTTTCTAGGAAAATTTCCTCAATGTTCTTTGTATAATTTCTCTAGCTGCTAATGTTGTGGGTTTGTGTTTATTAACAATTTGATTAAACATCAAATTGTGTTCGTATAAAGGAGCCTTATCTCAGTTAAGTCATATCTCATCCTTGTTTGAATCAGTCCTCAGCTTTCACTGGGACAATTAGAACAGATCCACACAATCAACTGTTTTGGGCTAAGGAGAAACACTTATCTCAAGAGAAGACCAGGAATATTATGTAGAGATACTTTAAAATACTGTTTGGTTTGCTTTATTACAAAACTTTATTTTAAAACTTTTAGATTGTTTATTCTGTCATAATTTAAATAAAGCACGCTAGCAAGAATCTTCCTAGTTACGTGAATGTTTTGATTAATTATACTATTCATGAGATGCATATTTTATCATTTGCTCTATTTCCAATTCACTGACACTAAAACTTTCTATTCATTAAATCAGCTGTACTTCTACATAATAGCAATGAACAGAAAACAGTTTCATTTACAAGCATGGGCAAGAATAAAATGCTTAAGAATAAATACAACAAAAGAAATACACATTTTTTACTTTGAAAAATACAAAACATTGTTGAAAGAATTTAAAGATCTAAATAATGATATGTCATTGTTCACTGATTAGGATATTTAATATTATTAAAATGACAATACTGGCCAAATTGGTCTGTAGATTAAACCCAATCCCTATAAAGATCACAACCGCCTTTATTTCAAGAATTGACAGAAAATACTTTTTTCTATTTTTAAAATTTATATGCATGAGACACAGAAAAGCCAAAATGATCTCAAAAAAGAACACAGTTGTATCATTCAGACCTCCTGGTTTCAAAATAGCAGTATTTAAGACAGTGGTGTTTACATGAGAATCACATGTAGATCAATGAAATAGAATTGAGAGTCCAGAAATAAACCCTTGCATTTATGGTTAATTGATTTTTAGCGAGGATATTAAGGCAATTTCGTGCACAAAAAATAGTCTTTTCTTTTTCTTTATTTTTATAATCCTCATCTGAGGATATTTTTTACGTTAATTGTTTAGAGAGAGCTGAAGGAAGGGGGAAGAAAGAAAGAAAGTGAGGTGGGAGGCGGAGAGAGAGAAACATCACTGTGAGAGAGACACATTAATTGGTTGCCTCCTGCATGTGCCCCAACCCAGGCGGGGATCAAACCTGCAACCCAGATCCATGCCCTTGACCAGTAATCGAACCTGGGACTCTGCAGTGCTTGGGCCAAAACTCTAACCATTGAGATACACTACGAGGGCAAGAAATAGTTGGTGCTGGACTACTGGCTAGCCACATACAAAAGAATTAAGGTAGACACCTACTTCATATCATATACAAAAATAAATTCAAAGTGGATCATAGATTTAAGTAGGTATAAGAGCTAAAATATGGGAAATAGGAGTAAGAAATTATAGGAGCAAATCAGGAAATGTCTTTTGTTTGCTTGTTTTTTGGTGTGTGTGTTTTAGATATGGCTAAAAGCACACCTAACAAAAGAAAAAAATAGATAGATCCAACTTCATCAAAATTAAAAATATCTGTGCTTCAAAGGACACAGTCAAGAAAGTGAAAAATATCCTATCTAATAAAAGAGTAATATGCAAATTTGACCATATCTTCGCCACACCCACAAGCCATGCCCACAGCCATGCCCACCAGCCAATCAGGAGCAAATTATGCAAATAAACCCCAACCAAGATGGCTGCCGCTACTGAGAGCAGGTGGGAGGCTTGGGTTTCCCTGGCAACAAAGGAAACCAAGATTTCTGCCTCCCTAGGCCTCCACTTAATGTTACAAAGTTTCAATTATAAAAGATACAGAAATGGTGGCAGCCACTGAGCTGGAGAGAACAGAGGCTTGGGTTTCCCTGGCAATGGAAGAAGCCAAGCTTTCAGTCTTTCGTTGCTGGCCTAGGCCTCCACTCTAGGCTACAATATTTCAAATAGATATGGCTGCTGCCCCTGAGCAAGCAGAAGGCTTGGCTCCACTCTAGGCTGCAAAGTTTTAATTGTAGACATAGATTAATTTCAGATACCAGGGCCTCTGCTTGGGTCATGGGGGGGGGGCATGGCTGGTCTGCAAACCTCCACAGGCTGCCCCTCACCCCAAGGGAACCCCCACTCTGATCTGGGACACTCTTCAGGGCAAACCAGCTTGCCCCCACCCATGCACCAGGCTTCCATCCTATCTAATAAAAGAGTAATTTGCAGATTGACCATCACTCCAACACACAAGAAGGCTGCTTCATGTGGTCCAAGATCCTACCCCCATGTGAACACAAGATGGCCACCACAAGATGGCCAGCACGGGATGGCTGTTGAAGGTTCCAGGCCCTGAAAGGGAGGGCAGTTGTGGGCAATCAGGCCAGCAGGGTAGGGCAGTTGGGAGGTAATAGGCCTGTAAGGGAGGGCAATTGGGGGTGATCAAGCCTGCAGGGGAGGGCACTTAGGGGTGACCAGGCCAGCAGAGGGGGGAAGTGGGGACAAATAGGCTGGCAGGGGAGCAGTTAAAAAATCAATTAGGCTGGTAGGGTCGTAGTTAGTGGGTGATCAGGCTGGCAGGCAGAAGCGGTTAGGGGCAATCAGGGAGGCAGGCAGGTGAGCTGTTTAGAGCCAGCAGTCCTGGATTGTGAGAAGGGCTCCCAAATTGGAGAGGGTGCAGGCTGGGCTAAGGGACATCCCCTGCCCCCTGTGCACGAATTTCTTACACCGGGTCTCTAGTTATATAATAAGGGACTCATATTAAGAATATATAATAAAGTTTTACACTCAAAAATAAAAAGAAAAAAATTAAAAATGGCCAAGGGATCTGAATAGACATTTCTCCAAAGAAGATATGCAAATGGGCAACATGCACATGAAAATATATTTTTTGGCAAATGCAATTCAAAGCACATTGAGATACCATTTCATATACTTTTGGATGGCTATAATAAAAACAACAGGTAAGAAGTGCTGGAAGGGAAGAGGAAAATTGGAGCCCTCATCCACTTCTGGTGGGAGTGTAAACTGGTACAGCCACTCATGTTAAACATAGAGTTGCCCTATGATCCAACAATTCCATGCTTAGAATAAAACTTTTGCATGTTATAGCCATAGTATTCACAATGGCCAAAAAGTAGAAATAACCTAAATGTCCATCAGCTAATAAATAGATCTGATGCAACCATACAGTAGAATATTATTCAGTCATAAAAGACTAAAGTATTGATACATGCTACAGTATCCATGAAACTTGAAAACATTATGCTTTGTGAAAGAAGCCAGTCATGAAAGATCACAGATTGTACAATTCCATTTATATGATACTGGAGGCTTGTATTCCTGCACGAGTGGGGTCCCTCAGCCTGGCCTGTGTCCTCTTGCAATCTGAAGCAGCAGGCAGCCAGAGAAGAGCCTGGGCCAGGCACAGCACTGTTGCTGCTCTCTCTCATCCGGCCCCACTGCTCCTGCCACTGCAGCCTGGTAGTGTGCTGCCGTGGAGATGGGAGAGGCTCATCCCACAGCTGCATTTGCCAGCTGTGAGCCTGGCGTTTGGTGCTTCTCAGTCAGCTGAGCAGCACTCCCACTGTGGGAGCACACTGACCACCGGGGGGCAGCTCCTACATTGAGCATCTGCCCCTGGTGGTTAGTGTGTGTCCTAGCAACTGGTCAAATGGCCATTCGGTCATTTGGTTGCTTAGGCTTTTATATATGTAGACATCTAGGATAGGCAATTTTATATAGACAGAAAGTAGATTCAACAGTGCCTTGGGGTGGGGAGTAAGTAAGGAACAAAGAACAGGGTTTTCTTTGGGGGTGATGCAAACACTGCTACATTGATTGTGGTGATGGTTGCACTACTTTGTGAATATCCTAAAAACCACCGCGTTGAACAAATCTGTGAATTATATCTCAATAAAGCTATTGCAAGAAGGTATATGGGCAACACTGTGTATTTCAAATTAAAATTAAATCTAAAGCTGTAGCACTACGATTTGAAAGCCATTGTTGTGTAGGGATATATCACCCAGGAGATGAATGAACAGTAAGAACAAAGCAGTCTCACTCTGTCAGCCCACAATTAATAGAGACATTCTTAGAGTTATGTGTCTAGATTTAATCTCTATCCTTTAATAAGGATGTGGAAAATTTGGAGACAGTTCTGACAAGTACATTATAGTGATGCAAATTATTAGAGACCAAAGCTTATTAAAAAAAAACATGAGGATGATAGTGTACTTTAATCCAGAATCAGGAGGACAAACAGAGCCTGGCACTTGGGATATGTCAGGGGATCAAGGGTTGTCTGCTAGCAGGAGAAATCTAGTAAATGTCACGAGAGGAAATGAACTAGCTCTGCACTATCTCTATAAAGGCTATAATTAGTATAGCTGGAGTAAAGTGAAATCAGACAACTTTTCATTACACGATGTTCTGATAATGAGAGAGTAATTATTTATAAGAGTTAAAAAAATCTAGAGACATTCAGCATTAGGAAGTACTGATACTTCTAAGAGTTTAAAGAACACGAAACATATATTGCATATGAAAATATACATTTTGTGTATGAAAATATGTTACAAAAGAATATATATTAAATAATCACAATTAGAGAAATGTCCTAGCAAAAAAGACAAGGAAGAAATATACCAACTTGAATAGTTATTGTTAACATGATGATCAGGTGCACATTATCTTTTTTCTGTAGTTTTTCACATTTCCCATAATATAATGTATATATTTAATCAACAAAGAAAAATTTAAAATACATAAAATCTGTCTTGGTTTAGATGTATGGTCCTCTCCAGATACTTTCACATTTTAATCACATTTTTTCATAGGCAGGAAATGTCTGCCTCAGAAGCAATCACATGGTGTTGACTTCTCTACTTCATTCAACTATATTTTTTTCTGGTTTACTAGGTTTAAGTAATAATACTACTGTAACCTGCTTTGGATTTATTACTTTTTATCAAATATATCTAGCACACTATATTTGCTCAAATGAGATGCAATTTTGAAGACAGTTCTTCACCTCTTATTTTATTAGATGTTTACACTGCAGGTATTTTAAATAGCAAACTTTCATAAAGTATACCTTAGGCCTCTCATATTGCTTTGGTATAAAGATTAAGGCCTGAAGATGGGAATAAGGGGGGTGGAGGGATTCAATGGGGGAAAAAGAGGACATCTATAATACTTTCAAAAATAAAGAGTAATTTAAAAAAATTAAAAAATAATAAAATGTAAAATATATATATATAAAGAGAAAAAGTGAGTTGACTTTCTCCAGGATGCTGTGGTTTAATTATACCTTACAATGCCTCTGGTTCATCTTTCCTTATAGTTCTCAGTTTTAACTCATACGTATTTACTGAGCCATTACCATGAACAGTTTTCTTCTTGGAACTGCAAAATCATTATATTCCCACATAGCTGATAAATAAGAGAATTATTGCAGATTATTCTAAGTTAATAATTCATAATTCTTGTCTGTAGATTCCCAGGCAAGCAAGCTTGCTGGAAAGTAAATAAATACACAATTAGAAGGTGCACTCTGTATTAGGGTCCATTACCCCCTTCATTTTAATAATAATAACAAAAAAAGAGTCATACAAACTAAAAAAAATAGAAGGAGGCTCTGGCTTCTCCTATTTTTTCCCCTTTGGTCTATGGCAACTTTCATCAAAAGTCTTGGTTTTTCTACATGGATTTTAAATTTGATGTCATATTAATGACCGTGTAATAATATTTACATAATTTCCCTTTCTTTCTTTAGAGCTGTAGTCTCTAAGAAACTCAGATATCTGGGCTTCACCCCAGCCCATATTTCTAGGATAGGACTCTTACATGTGTTTGTTTTTAAAAGCTTCCTGCAATAAAAGCATCCAGGTTCAGATGATTACATTAAAGACTTTGCTTATCTGCTTTCTCCATAGACAGCTGTCTTCATCCCTTGACTACACAGTTTCTGGGAAGCTTTTAAAAAATGCAAAGGCCATGACTCCATTCAAAGCCAGTTATATTACTATTAGAGGCCAGGTGCACAAAAAATCGTGCACTGGGAAGGGGGCCCTCTAACAACCTGGAAGTCCTCATGGAACGTCTGACTGTGGCTTAGGCCTGCTCCCTGTGGATAGCCTTAGAGCGGAGCTCCTATGCGGGAGTGCACTGACCATCAAGGAACAGCTCCTGCATTGAGAATCTGCCCTCTGGTGATCAGTGATCGTCATAGCAACCAGTCATTCCCAATTGTTCTGCTGTTAGGGTCAATTTGCATATTACCCTTTTATTATATAGGATATTGGAGGTGCAGGGAGTGACTGGGGTTTTTAGTGTTTTTCTCTTTGCAGGGCATTACAGGTGATTGCTAAGATAAAATGAGATTTGCCAATTATTGCACTCGTCTGTGAGTGACTCGTGACCCTGGGCTTTGTGCTGTTATGTCTTCATTTTCACCTCCACCTGGTGCTCTGTATTAGTTTTGCTATGAAGGCTTGTCAAATGAATGATGGACTAGCCGTCCCCTATTGCATTTGGCCGGGCTGCGTCCTGAGAGACACTAAGGCTAGTTCCAGATTTAGTCATGTTGGTCTTCATTTTCTTAGCACAGGTGCAGCAGTGAACAGCAGTGAGAGTCTCCCTCCATCCTCGTCCGTCAACGACATCTCCTCCATGTCCACCGACCAGACCCTGGCGTCCGACACTGACAGCAGCCTGGAAGCCTCGGCGGGACCCCTGGGTTGTTGCAGGTGACTAGCCGCCTGCCTGCGAAACCCAGCGTTCTTCAGCAGATGACGGGATAGAACACACACACCTGCACACACACAAACACAGACACGCAATGACAGGAACACAGCAAGGGAGAGAATCCAAGCCTAAATTGAAACAAATCTTTCAGCCTGCTTCTTCTCCAGAGTGCTCTATTGCAGCTAAGCCAGATGCGTATTTAACTTCTAGTTGCTCTTGCTCTGATCTTCTTCCAATGATGCTTACTGCTGAAAGCAAATCAAACACAATTAGGGAAGCCTTTTCCATAAAGTGTAATTTTAATGGCTGCAAAACCAGCGACCTGTAACTGCCCTTTCAAATGGCATGACAAGGTGTGCAGTGGCCCCATCCAGCATGTGTGTGTCTCTATCTTGCATCTACCTGCTCCTCGTGGCCTAGTCAGATGGATGTAGATACAGATCCGCATGTGTCTGTATTCAGACAGCACTGCTTACTTAGAGATGCTACTGTCAGTGTCCTCCGGGCTCTACCAAGACATCATGCACTGGGGTACCACATGGTCCATTTCATGTGATCTATTACTCTGACATAAAACCCATCTGTAATATATTGCCAGTATATAAGCTGTTTAGTTTGTTAATTGATTAAGCTGTATGTCTTATAAGAAAACATGTAAAGGGGGGATCTGTGAGGGGTGGAGTGAGCTCTCTCGCACCCTTGAAGATGTAGCTTCCAAATTTGAACTGATTAAATGGCACCTGTATACCAATTTGCAGAAAGAAATATGTGATGCTTATGTACATTGTGGGGGTGGGAGAGGGTAACAGGCACTAAATGGTTTGGCTTTTAAAGGAATGTGGGAATGCAAGCTATCTTTTCCCTGACAATGTGTGGGTACATTGACTAGAGTTGTGTTGAGTATGGAGGAAGACCTACAGGGGATTATTGCTCCGTTACTAGGAGACATCGACACCCGTGTTTTAGAGAGTAGACCCCATTTGTCATTTACAAGTTATGTGTCACAACTGGATGGAGAGTAGCAGGTGGGGAGGCAGGGGTATTGTGCATATATCTGACCCTAAGAATTGCTCTCCGGGTGATGTCCTTCAGAACACGAGCCTACTTAGACCATCCTCACATTGTGGGTTGTGTTTTCCATGAGTGTACTACTTCCCAGCCATAATTATACTCTGCCAAGGTTTTCCTTTAAGAAGAAATATTACTTTCCTCTCCTGGAATAAAAAAAAATAAAAATTACATAAAAACTCACAAAAGCACAGGGTGATCTTCAGGTTAGCATTTGAAAACATTTCCACTGACATTGTTTCTCACTTCTTCATACGGCTGGTGTTTCCTATTTGTTTATTTTCATCAATTTGAACCATCCAAGAAGGGTTAATGATTCGAGTTTAGTGCCGCAGTTGATGCCACAGCAATAACTCGGCCCATACGTTCCTGCTGCTAACCAGCTTTAGCAAAAGGAGTTTGTCCTAAGAGCCATGAAGCACTGGTGTCCTTGGTTAGCCAAATCACGAGTTGCACATCCTCTCAGTGAAAGTGCTTCCTGAGCTCCTGAGGAGACAGTGGGCAGCACTGGGTTAGGCACAAGGCGGTGCCCGGGTCACTTCTCAGCAATACTAGAGACCGGTCGAGGCTTCCCTTCTTACTTTTCTGAGCTCACCGTCACAGCTCTGAGTACTCTGACCATTTGGTGCTGGCCCATGTGGTGACATTTCACCTGAAGAAGTGAAACGCAAGAAACAGATGGTGATGAGTGTGATATGACTGGCAAGTGGAATCTCTTCAAAATGAGAGCAAAGAAGAATGCCAGTGCTCTGAACACTGCCTTAAACACACTAGGGGAGCTTTGTGTCTTTTCAAGCAATAGAATCAACCCCCACCGCCATTGTGCAGTAGTGCTGCCGTTTATGGGATTGCTCCTCACAGTAGGATTCATGATAAGAGGTCATTTGTTTAAAATGGGGAGAAAAATCATTAGACCACGCAGCTTGTCCCCTAGAATAAAAGCACCCCAGTTTCTCTGTCTTGCTACCATCATTTTTGGTTAATATTGCAGACAACCTGCTTTTCAAAATGTCTCTCATTTTTCCTTCTGTTTCACTCTCCCATCCCCAACCCCTTAAAAAACAAAAACAAAAACAAAAACCGTTCTCCTTTGTATCCAAAAGTCTTTACTTATCTTCTTTGTGCTCTTCTCTTTCTTCACCTGTGGCCTCTCTCCTCCTGGCTTTCTAGCACTTGCGATTATGTGCATAGAGTAAGCAACTCTTTGAAAGAAAGAGAGTCACAAGGGGAATTTATTCAGCCACAAAATGATATCAAAACACAGAAGGAGGTCTCCAGCCAGCATCTTAGAAGTGCTTGGCAGGTAGACTGTTTCTCTTATGCACAGAAGGGATGATTTTTTTTTCTTTTTTACTTAGATTAAGCCAAGCAAGAACTAGGTAATGTCCCTCCCCTCTATTACTACCTTTCCTAAAGTGGACTAGTCTGATCTCTCTGTTGTCTGGCTCTGATCAGCTGATTGCCTCTAGCCAGATCTTCCTTATGGATAAGCACAGATAGAATAAATCTCTTGGTTGAAGTTTTATGTACAAAGAGAACTAAGAGTTTGGCTTTTTCACTGTTTATAGGATTAATTCATTAGGTCAGTGGTCAGCAAACGGTGGCTTACAAGCCACATGTGGCTCTTTGGCCCCTTAAATGTGGCTTTTTCCACAAAATACGTCCTGGGCGAGGCTATTTTGAAGTTAGAAGAAGTTTAAGTTTAAAAGATTTGGCTTTCAAAAGAAATTTCAATCGTTGTACTGGTGATATTTGGCTCTGTTGATTAATGAGTTTGCCAGCCACTGCACTAGGTTATCAGAGCAAGATAGGTGATGTGACAACATAGAGAATTATGTCAAAAGCCCACCAGCCCCTCACAATGTTGGGTCTACTTTATTATAATATTACTGGAAGCCCAGTGCACAAGACGTGCACTCATGGGGCTCCCTGGGCCCAGCCTATGCCCTCTTGCAGTCCGGGAGCCCTGGGGGATGTCTGACTGGGCATTTGTATGTACACAGTGGTTGATACTAAAGGACCACGTAAGCTTGAACCTTGAAGGGCTGTAAACAAAAGCAGCACAGTGTCAGGAATGAATGCTGTCAAGGCTACTCTCCCCATTGAAAAAAAAGAGTCACACACAAACAGAACCTTCAAACACACCAATCCCATAAACTCAAGTGATGTTTATTTCCAGTTATACCTTTAAAGGTGACTTTCTGTTTTCCTTTGAGAAAGATGTATTTGTTTGGTTTCATAAAAGCATTGTCTTTTTTGAAGTGTGAAGAACTGAGAACATTTTTCCATTGATTTTAGAGAGAGTGAAAGAGAGTTGGAAAGAAAGAGAAACATCAATTTGAGAGAAACATATTGATTGGTTGCCTCCTATACTGACCAGGGCCCGGGCCCGGGAGGAGCCTTGCAACCGAGGTATGTGTCCTTGACCAGAATCAAACCTGGGACTCTTCAGTCCACTGGCCGATTCTCTATCCACTGAGCCAAACTGACTAAGACCCATTTTAATTCTTTTAACATATGACAATTTAAATCTTAAAAGAAATGCAATTTATTAAGACTATTATCCGCCAGCTTTGCCGAAAAATTTATATTTTACAGCTCAGAGAAATAAGTAAAATTGCTCCAGGAATCTTTGGTCCCCACCACTTTAGGTCTAAAGATAGATTCCACCCCTTTCTCACAATCCTCCCCGGCTCTTACCCCACACTCACATTTTAATTGTGATAATACAACATTTTCAACAGATATCATTAAACCATCAGGAAAACTCCTTATTGTAAAAATAACAAACAAGTTACAATGTAAATAGTTATATTAGTTATTTTCCATGTAATCAAAATACAAGATTTTGTTATGGGGGGAGGGCACTTAGTCTGCTTAATGTCTGAAATGATTTACTTTGACCCATTTCCTTGATCAGTCAAGCTGAAATGGACTTCTGTATATCTAACCTTTGATTCTTTGGGACCAATGGCCAGTATATCCTAATGGAAACAAATCTCCCAACCCTTATCTAGCATTAAACTTTTCACATTGCCATGTCTATCTTGCAATAAGACCTAACTTGCACCTGCCTGTAATTCTGCATGATTGAACTCCCAAGACTATTACTAATGATGAGAATTGTCCTGTGTCAGTGTTTATAAAATGGACTTACAGCATGCACACATTCACACACACCTCACCCTTCCATATTAGATCAAACCTGGAAGGCAAAATCATGCCAGTTTCTTTGCAAGGTCTTAGAGGTGAGAACTGAAAGTCAGCCTAAAGGATCAAATGCAGTCTTAGTGATGTTTAACAAGGATTTGAGATTAATTCATTTCTGTATTCTTTCTCATTTTTTTTACTTCTACTTTTTTTCTTTATTTTCAAATTGTCGGTGGAATAAGAGTGAGAATAAAGGAGAACTTTGGCGTTTTTGGACTCTTTGTAGGTGGATATTAAGTTGCTATATTGTGATTTCTGTTACTAATGGTTATTAAAAACCAGAGTAAATATGCTTCCCTCAACATAAGATCAAATCTAAACCAGACTTTGTTGGAGTTTGCTGTTGACAGTGGTGGTTGTTCTGCTCATTGTCTTGGTTTTCCTGTCTTCCCAGTAGTTCTGAAACCTCTCATGTGGTTTCCTAGTGTGGTCTGATTGTGCTCGGGAATAAATAAGAAGTGAGGAATGACCCACTTCCTCTCTATGGGTCAAGAATGTGTGATGTGTATGTGAACATGTAGAAGGCTTTGCCTTCATATGAGATGGGTTTCTTTTAAAAATGACCTTCATTTCTGATTGGGGACATTAGTTGTGTGTCTACAATTCAGTAACTTTTCTTAAATGTACAAAATCAGTGAAGGGGAAAAATCGTTTTCTGAAAGCATTCTAGGTGAGTAGAACAGGGATAAATATCCTTGGTTACTTTATCAGAATTACTAATTATTACCCCAAGAGAGAAGGTAAAAAGTTTTCTTATCTACATGGTAGCTAACTTAATACCTCAAACTTCTTGGTGAATAAAAAAATATATAATTTTGTGGTTTGGGGGTCACCAAATCTATGTTAATTTAGCTGGAAATATCTGAACAATGTAAAGGAATGGGCCCTTCTATTTGTTTAAATAAACCATTTCGTTTAACCAATTAACTATTAGAAAATTTGGAAGATAAAAATACCTATTCTTTTAAGTTAATACAATTCACACCAATGCCTTTTGTTATTTCAGGCATAGCATCTATTCTAATTTAAACCTAAGATCTTTAGTCTCTTAATAAAATAAGGTGAACAATGGTCAAGTAAAGGTACCTGAATATTAAGAAGGGAAATTGCATTCCACAATATTACTCATGGAGAGAAAGGAATTATTGGTGCATATCAGGTACCATAAAAGTTACTAAATGTTTGGGGAATTTTAACTAATTTTGCAGTGAGGAGAAGAAAGGAGTCTTGAAAACTACCTTCCTTATTGCTACTAGTTAGGCAACAACCAACTCAGAAGGATGATTCCCTTTGCTCAGTAACATAACTGGACTGAACACAGGATGGCAGATTTTGACATTGCCAATTCTTTACAATGGTGTTTTGTACTTATAACATGCCTTTCCTCCAATGGTTTTGAAAGACATGTCTGGAGAACCTTTGCAAAGTAGTGAACCAAACTGAAAATCTCACCACCTCAGATCACTTCATGCAGGGGATCACTGTATGTGGCAAATCATCTCTCTCTCAGCTGCAGACTGAATCCCATCTGCTCAACCTTTTAGATCAGCATGTTCTGATTTAGCTACAGAAAATGAGCCAAGCTGTAGAGTGTACATTTCTCAAACACACAAAATTTGGTGACATCTAAGAATGAGAGTCAAACGCCCTTTTGGAATTCCCCACCCTCTCTGTATCATATATTTCTTGCTTAAATAAATGCTTTTCTTGGTATGAAACTCAACATAAAATAAGTCTGAATTGCAATTTAGAACATTCAAGTTTTACTCGGTGGAGGGGGGTGGGGGCTTCACCTCCTTGTCACTGAACGTTGGGCTATTACTCCCTGGGCCTTGTTTGGAATATTTCTGTTTACTCAATAGTTCAGATTATTTGTAACTTAGAGAGCAACTGCAAGATAGTATTCATTGAAAAAACTTTCTACACTCTTCCTGGAAGAGGGTCTCACACATAATTTGCTTTCCATCAGCACTTTTACATTCACATTTGTGAAAATATTATCTGAACAATTATTATGTACAAAATCAATTTCTATAATTCAAGTATATTTTACATGGACAGAGGAAACTAGTAATATTAAGGTTTCCTATATAATAAAAGCCTAATATTCTAAGTGTCCGGTGACCAGTCGACTGTTCAGCCAATCAAAATGTAATATGCTATTGATATGCTAAGGCTGCTCAACTGTTTGCTATGACATGCACTGACCACCGGGGGCAGACACAATGACCAGTAGGTTAGCTTGCTGCTGGAGTCTGGCCAATTGGAACTGAGCAAGATTGACCAGACATGCCCTTGGAGCCCTCCATGGTCCCTCCCTGGCTGGCCAACCTCCCATGTCTCTACCTGGCCAGCCAGCCCCGATCTGCAGGAGATGGGGCCAGGCATGCCCTAGATCCCTCCTGTGGTCCCTCCCCAGCCCTGATCTTGCAATGGTGGGGTCCCTTGGCCTGACCTGTGCCCTCACACAATTCAGGACCCCTTGGAGATGTTGGAGATCTGGTCTTAGGCCTATCCCACGGGCCACTCCCCTTGGGAGGGCACCAGATGCAGGGCTCACAGCTTGCAGTAACGTGAATCTCACTTGATTAGGACTGATTGGGCGTGAGCCTGTGGCAGGCGCAGTGGGGCCTGGATGAGTGGGAGTGGCTGGTAGGAGCTGCAGGTAGCATTGGGCTGCGGGTTTCAGCCTGATCCCCCCCAGGCCAACCCAAGGAACCTCACCTGTGCATGAATTCATGCACCAGGCCTCTAGTTTCTTTTATAAAAGGAAGACTTCTGAAAAGCAATTATTCTTTTCTTAATGTTAATATATTACAAATTTAGATTTGGTGAAAATCAACCTCTAAGAAGATTGCTCTGAATTTCTAATTTAATTTCTGATCTACATTCTTTTTAAAAATTTTCATTTGAATTTATTTAGATTAATAAAATTACTTCAGCTATACAATTCTACAATACATCATCTGCATATGGTAGTGTGTGTTCAGCACCCCTTCCATCAGCATTTATCTTCCCTTTACCCTAATGGACACAGAAAACAGTATGGTGTTTGCCAGAGGGAAGAGGGCTGGGGTAAAGGGGGGATAATTGGCGATGGATCCATATTTTTAAGTAGTACATTTATTCACTTTAAAACATTTATTGAACATGTATCTAAGTGTGTTAGACAGGGGATAAATACAGTATAATCTTCATCCTTAAAATTTTAGAGTAAATAAACCATTCAGTTTAAAAATAAGTGGTTAAATATCTATGTCTCACTTATTTACTTTCTTTTAAAATAATGATGTGTTTGAAGTATTGACTTCAATGAGTCCATTTTTATTATTCCCTTAAATCAATTAAAAAATCTGCTTCTTTCAATGTTATCATTTTGTCTAATTATATATAAGTGAGCTTAATGAAACCGTATAAGAGAATTTTAGATATTTTCCATGACATTATAGGAGATGAAACTATTTTTACAATTAATTTTTTTTAGATAACATTATGATGAAAAATCCAAGTAGGCCTGCATTAACTCAATGAGAAAGTATATGTATCTTCACTATTGTCCTTTTAATTAAAAGCTAGAGTGCTATATTTTGGTCTGTTTTAAACTAATGTCATTACACAGATAAAGGGAGAAATGTTTTAACATATCAAGACCTTAACAATAACCTGCAATATTTGTATCCTAGAAAAAATAGGTAAAAAGTTTGGAGGCAAAAAAATATTGACAACAGAATAGCATGATGTTTCTTTTCTGTGTTACATAAAGTTGATTGTTGATCTGTTTTCTCTGAGAGCTACTGAGCCTGGATATTGAGTTCAAGCCTCATAATTCTAGCATCACAATCAGCAAATCAGCAAACAACATAAAAACGGATACTGGAGTCACTCTGCAGTGACACTGTCATATTTCACACAATCTCTGAAATTTAGTCAATCTGTGATGATGGGTTGAGCCTTAAAATAATATAAGGTAAAATGTAGTCATTTATTATTTTCTGTTAAAAGATCCAACTCAGAACATCCCTGAATATCTGAACCAGAAATCTGACATTGCTCTGTGAACATTCACTCAGGCCACACATTGATTCATGCCACAGATATTGATTGGCTGCTTCAGTCTACTGAGAACTGTTCCTTGTGATGGATTCAGGCACCCTTCTTGCCTTCATGCATTCTACATCCCAATGGAGGAGTAAGCTAATGGGAAGAACCAAAAAGACAAAGCTGGTTAAGAGGATAAGGTAGGGCTGATATTTAGACAAGGTAGACAGGGTAGGCCTCTCAGAAGGAATGATATTTGGGCAGAGACACAGAGTAAGAGAGGGAGCCATATCATTGTCTGAAGAAAAGCATTTTAGACTGAGGGGAAAGGACTAGTAGTGCAAGGGCCATGGAGTAAGAGCTAGCTTGTATATAGGAATGATAAAGAGTCTTGTTGATGAAGCAGAAAAGACAAGAAAGAGAAAGTGTGGTAGTAAATGAAATTGTAGAGATAGTCAGGGGTCAGAGCATGTCAAGATCTTGCAATTTTATTCTAAACTAGAGGCCTGGTGCACAAAATTCATGCATGGGGATCTGTGTCCCTTAGCCCAGCCTACACCCTCTCCAAACTGGGACCCCTCAAGGGCAGTCAGACATCCCTCTCACAATCCAGGTCTGCTAGCTCCCAACAGCTTGCCTATTTGCCTTCCTAATTTCCCCTAACCATTTCTGCTTGATCACCCCTTAACCATGCCCCTGACATCCTGATTGATGCCTAACTGCTCCCCTGCCACCCCAATTGCCCTTAACTGCCCTTCTCTGCAGGCCTGGTCACCCCTAACTGCCCTCCCCTGAAGGCCTGGTCACACCTAACTGCCCTCCCCTGAAGGACTGGTTCCCTCCAACTGCTCTCCCCTGCAGGCCTGGGTGCCCCCCAATTGCCCTTCCCTGCAGGTCTGGTCACCCCCAACTTCCTTCTTCTGCATGCCTGGTCACCTCTAACTGCCCTCCCCTGCAGGCTTGATTGTCCCAAACTGCCCTCCCTTGCAGGCCTGGTCCCTCCCAACTGCCCTCCCCTGCTGGCCGTCTTGTCACGGCCATTTGTATCCACATGGGGGCAGCCATCTTTGACCACATGGGGCAACCATCTTGTGTGTTGGAATGATGGTCAATTTGCATATTGGTCTTTTATTAGATAGGATAGAGGCCTGGTGCACACGTGGGGGCTGGCTGGTTTGCCCTGAAAGGTGTCCCCGATCAGGGTGGGGGTTCTCTTGGGGAATGGGGCGGCCTGGGCAAGGGGCCTATGGTGGTTTGTAGGCCAGCCATGCCCCCCAGCAATGCAAGTGAAAGCCCTGGGATCTGGGATTTATTTATCTTCTACAATTGAAACTTTGTAGCCTTGAGTGGAGCCAAGCCTCCTGCTCACTCCATGCTCACAGCCATTTTATTGGGATTTATTTACCTTCTATAATTGAAACTTTGTAGTGTAAGGCCAAGGCAGGCCAGGGCTGCAGAGGGTTGGTGTCCTCCATCACCAGGGACAACTCAAGCCTCCTGCTCTCTCCATCTCTGTGGCTGCTGTCATTTTTGCTGGGATTTATTTATCTTCCAAATTGAAACTTTGTTTTGAGTGTAGGCCTGGGCTGGCCAGGGAGGCAGGGAAAGTTGGCTTCCTCCATTGCTGGGGAATCCCACGCCTCCTGCTTGCTGTAGCTCCATGGCCACAGCCATTTTGGTTGGGTTAATTTGCATACTTGCTCCTGATTGGCTGGTGGGCATGGCTTGTGGGTGTAGCAGAGGCATGGTCAATTTGCATATTACTCTTCAATTAGATGGGACTAGAGGCCTGATGCACAAAGATTTGTGCAAGAATGGGCCTTCCATTCCCTGGCTGCTGGCACTGCCTTCACTCTGGCCGGAGCTGCCTTTGTGCCTTCCCATGCTGCCCAGAGGTCTGCTCAGCACCTGTGTATGCAAATTAATCTTCCACCTTTGTTGGGTTAATTTGCATACTCCTGGTGGGCATTGCAAAGGTATGGTCAATTTGCATCTTACTCTTTTATTAGTCTAGATATCAAAAGATGCTGAATAGAGGTGTGCTGGAAAATAATATAAATTTTCTTTTTAGATGGATCCCTTGGCTGCTCAATGAACAGAGAATATTAGGAAGAAAGATAAAAATGGAAATGAGTTCAGTATAGGGATCACAGTCTAGAAAGGTGTGATGGGCTTGGGTTAGGAAGTGAGGTGCTGATCAGGTTAAGAAGCTGAGTAGCCAAGTTAGGGGGGGCATAGTTGATTAGGTGCTAAAATATTGTCATGAGACCTTTTCTTCCAAAGAGGTTATTAGGGAAGAGGGGGGAGCAAAGGTCTGGAAGCTAAAGCAAAGAGCAAAGCAAGACCTACATCTTCTTTAGGCTGGTGACATGCAGGTTGTGGGAAGGCAAATTAGCCATCCTTGAGTGAGCTGCAAGGTGAGTGATGCCACCAGGAAGTAACTGTGTAACTGAGACTTAGGTGATGGTGATGCCAGCTGTAAGGTCTAGAACAGTGGTTCTCAATCTTCCTAATGCTGCAATCCTTTAATACAGTTCCTCATGTTGTAATGGCCCCAACCATAAAATTATTTTCATTGCTATTTCATAACTGTAATTTCACTGTTAATGAATCATATTGTAAATATGTTTGTCTTCCAATGGTCTTAGGCTCTACAGCAGCAGTTCTCAACCCTTAAGCTGGGAAGTTCTATGTGGCAGGTACTGTGCTAATCACATCACTCATTCATTTAAAAAAATTAAAACCAAAAATCAAAAACAAAACAACCCAGTGAAGAAGGGGTACTATTATTATTTTTGTTTTATAAAAGAAAATTAATGCCTGGCCAGTTTGGTTCAGTGGTTGAGCATCAACCTATGAACCAGGAGGTAATGGTTCAATTCCCGGTCGGGATACATGCCTGGGTTGTGGGTTCAATCCCCGGTGTGAGGTGTGAGGAGGCAGCTGATCCATGATTTTCTCTCATCATTGACATTTCTCTCTCTCTCTCTCTCCCTCTCCCTTTCTCTCTGATATCACTCTAAATTTTAAAAATTAAGACTTACAAACATATGTAACTTTTCTTAAGGTCATATAACTACAAAGTGGCAGACCTGGGATTTCAATCAGGTCTCTAAATCCAGAAGTTCATGCACGTTCTTTCCTACGATGCTCTTCAATCAGGTGCAGCTCTTCAATGGAAGGAGCACTGGGGCTCACAGCCAGCACCACAATTTTCATTCTCCTGATTTCCAAGGTGGAGTAATTATACTAGTGCTTTAAACTGTCCTACTAGGGAATGATCAAATGCTTTTAAAGAAGGCCTCAGCTGGTGAATCAATAAAATTAAATAGCAATAACATTATTTAAATTCCACTTGGATTTTTAGTCATTTCATAATAAAATTATATATAAAAGCTACACTTGAGTTGTCCTGACGTCCTAGGGCCTGGTGTTCGACAAACTCATTAGTCAACAGAGCCAAATATCAACAGTACAATGATTGAAATTTCTTTTGAGAGCCGAAAACTGACTTCTGCACACGGGCCATGAAGTTTCAATCGCACTGTGAGTGCGCGCCCGCACATGGTATTTTGTGGAAGAGCCACACTCAAGGGGCCAAAGAGCTGCATGTGGCTCCTGAGCCACAGTTTGCTGACCACTGGGTTTGATCCCGTCATGGTGCCTGTGTGAGGCATTGGATTGATGTCTCTCTCTCTGTCTCTCTCTCTCCCTCTTCCTTTTCTTCTCTCATCTCCCTTCCTTTCTCTCTAGAATCAATGGAAAAGCATATCCTTGGGTGAGGATTTAAAAAAAAAAGGAAAAAAAAGAATTATTGCTGTTAGCCTAAATAGTGTGATTTATTTTTTAAATTGCAGGTTTGATCTGCACGTGTCTACCTGCAGATCATCTTACAAGCTGGGTGTGTGTCCTGACCGGGAATCAAACTCCACAACCTCCTGTTATATGGGACAATGCTCCAACCCACTGCACCACATTGGCCAGGACTAACTCAAATACTTTTAAAGAAGTATATGTAAGATGTAGCACATGGATTATTGATACTACCTAAGTACTTATTTGCAATTTATTCTTATGTCAATTTGTAGTTGATATTTTCTAGGCTTTGAGCTTAATAGCAGGACTAATAGAAACTCAGTATCCATACTAGAAATTTATTTGTAGTATGCAGAGGCAAGATATTTTTGAAGAAAAGAAACAGGGGAGAGTGATTGATATAGAGGAAGGGAGGCATTGAACAGGCTGTCAGGCTACAGGGGGGAGGCTGAGGAAGGTGGAGGGCAGATGCTGGGGGAGATCAACGGAAGGAAGGACTTGTATGCATGCATATGAACATAACCAATGAATGAAAGACACTGGGGCGGGGAGAGGGGCAGGTGGGGACATGTGCTGGGGGGGTAGGGGAGGCTGGGAGAAGATAATGGGGGGGGGAAGGAAAAGATATGTACTACTATTACATCTAAGTTATACTGCAAAAAAAAAAGAAACTCAGTATCCATTGATTAGAGGTCATTATCATCAAAATCAATAATTAAATTAATAGCATCTCTCATAACTTTTTGCTAACTCTCTGTACTGGTACTCTATAACAAAAAGGGTGGTGAGTGAGAGATTTAAAATCAATAAGATATAATTCTGGTATCTATTTTTTTAACCCTCATCCAAGGATATTTTTCCATTTGTTTGTTTGTTTGTTTCTTAGTTTGTTTGGAGTAGAGGAGAGGTCGGGGGGGGAGAAAGAAACATCGATGGGTTTCTCATATCGATTGATTGCCTCTTGCACATACTCTTACCCTGACTGGGCATTTGTATGTACACAGTGGTTGATACTAAAGGACCACGTAAGCTTGAACCTTGAAGGGCTGTAAACAAAAGCAGCACAGTGACAGGAATGAATGCTGTCAAGGCTACTCTCCCCATTGAAAAAAAAGAGTCACACACAAACATAGGACCTGTAAACACACCAATCCCATAAACTCAAGTGATGTTTATTTCCAATTATGCCTTTAAAGGTGACTTTCTGTTTTTCTTTGAGAAAGATGTATATGTTTGGCATCATAAAAGCATTGTCTTGCTGACGTATGAAGAACTGTTCTCCCCAAACTCTCACTCCTGAGAAACATGAGCTTCTCTAGAAAGTTATCATGACTAATGTTCACAAATTCATCAAAATTGGACCTTGAAGCATTCTCATTTTAAAATTACTGTGAATGACTATGTTTCCAACAGGGAAAAAAATACTGTAAAAAGCAGAAGCAAAATTGTTAGTTCGTTTCCTCTGTCTTCTCCTCCTGGTCCTCTTGCCCTCCATCACCTCTCTTGCTACAGCATGCCTTTGCTCTCTGTGTCCTTCAGAGAGAATCCCAGGTGACAACAGAACAGTCAGCCTGACTGAGAGGAGAATGTCACTTTGTGGTACACACTCTAGTGGTTTAACTGAGAGGGACACAGAACTACTATTTCACTGAGAGTGATAAGCCCCAAAATGCAGTTACCTGGGGGCAGGGGAGAGGTCTGAGTATAAGGCAGGTGCTCAGAACATGGCATTGCAGGGGTGGGTCACATGGTTTAAGCCTTTTTCCTAACTCTCAAAGGGCAGGATGACTTTCTCAGGTAACCGTCCAGCAGTTATAGAGACTCAGGCCAGAAGGACAGAGTAACTCAAGGCATGACTGGATAAATGTTTTCCTTTCCCACTTTGCCCCTCTAAGATGCATCCTGTGTAGTAGACATGCATCTGTGCATCTGGCCAGGCAGACCAGGAGGCTGGAGAAAGGGACTTTTGTACACGGTCCAACATGTCCTGTGCCAAATCATCACAAAGCAAACTGAGCAGTGTTGAGGGAAGAATTGACAGAGCAGTTCAAAAGTTCCTGGTGATTCCACTGTATTTCATAGAACGTTTTACATTTCTTTTTTTGGTCATGATAAGGTCTATTGGCACAAATAGCACAGCCACAAAGTATTCTTTTGCTTTTAATAACTCATCTTATATATATATATATATTTATATACTTTTATATATCTGCTTATCTTCATTTCCTCAGCAAAAAAAAAGGGAAATAAAAATATTGATCTGTAAAATAAGCTGATGATAACACAATGCCAAAAATAGCTTATGTTAAGTGCAAGGGGTGAAGCTTGAAAGCAAGCTAAATTGCAACAATATATTGAATTAACATTTTTAAATACAAGACTTGCAATAAAATAATTCTTGAGATATGCTTCTCATTTTTAGTTTACTTTTCAAAAAACTACTCTATATACACATATCCAGTTGAAACACTTGACAGTAGCATATGGAGCATGATATAACTTTGGTACACATTGAAGATATGGATGGGTAATGTCTGTAAATGGTATTCCTTCACCAGTTAGAGCACTGTACAGCCAGGTGACCTGTCACCTGATCCCATATAATCCTCCCACAGGAACCCCAAATTCCTTCCCAGATCCACCAGAGACAGCAGGAGAGAGCCGGCTCACTGGATCCATATCGTGTTTCCTCTCTCGGTTCTCCTGGGTTCCACCGTCAGTTCCCCAAAAGTGGAGAAAAACTGCTCCATTTCTTTCTGAAGCATGTCATTTCTTTTCTCAGCGTCTTCTTTCGCTCGCTCTGCATTCCGCATTTTGATTTCTATCATTGTGAACTTTTTCCTCTCCTGAT
The DNA here is from genome assembly GCA_027563665.1 of Antrozous pallidus. Lineage (NCBI taxonomy): Eukaryota > Metazoa > Chordata > Mammalia > Chiroptera > Vespertilionidae > Antrozous > Antrozous pallidus. The sequence goes on from CM050511.1 coordinate 65,554,924, forward strand.
CCAGTTCATCATGGAGGTTCATCATTTCTGTTTCCAATGTCAAGTTTCGCTGCTCTAAGCTACAAAGGGTTGGGGAGGAAGTAAAAGATAAAGTGATTTTATTCACATGCAATAGGACAGGGATACAAGTATTTTCTAAACTCTTGTCTCTGCAAAGCTTAGGAAATTGGAGTGAGCCCTTTTAAATCAGTGAAGTAAAGTCCAGTGATTTGAAAGCTTTTTGTTGTTGTTGCTGTTTGAGGATTTACTAAGATGAGTTGCTATCACGTTAACAAGATACCACCAGACCTCTTTCAGAAACACTTCATTGTCATTTGAAAGGTTATATATAATGTAAGCACAAAGTCAGAAAACCAATGCCACACAGCACAGAGTGGCAGAAGCAGAAGGCAGTCCAAACCACAAGGCTTCCTGGATCCTTACTGCAAATTGGGCTTTACTATGAGAAAGGGGGGAAGTAAAGTCCAGTGATTTGAAAGCTTTAGTGTTATGGTAACTTTAAACATATCCCAGAGATATTAGCTCAGAAGAGAAGACAAAAAAAAGTGAACTGTTATTAAGATTCATCATATAGTAAACAAGTGCTTAATACTCCTCCTTAAACAACAACAAAGCCCAGTAAAGAGGGAAGAAAAGGGGAGCAATCATATTTGGTTTCTAGGAGAGGAAAAATAATGATAGTGAAAATATCATTGTTAGAGTCCATTGCTAAGCATGAACATTTTGAGACATAGGAATCTTAGAAAAGTGGTACCAAAAGTAGCTAACATACAGATAGGAGAGTGGTGGAGGTAACATGTGGGGAATAAATAATCTACCTGACATTCTGTGACAATGGAGTGCACCCAAGTAACCGCAATCCCTAATCTCACTGCTTTCCAAGTTACTGTATCTTAGGATATCTAGATTTATGTTTCTATAGATTGATAGTTGTATCCTTTTGGATAATTGTATGATTTTAGATAACTTTCTTGAAAACAGTTTTCTCGATAATCTATATACACATATCTAGTTGAAACACTTGTCAGTAGCAAGCTCCAAAACATAATTTGTTGTTGTTTAAGGAGGAGTATTAAGCACTTGTTTACTATATGATGAATCTTAATAACAGTTCATTTTTTTGTCTTCTATTCTGAGCTAATATCCCTGGGATATGTTTAAAGTTACCATAACACTAAAATTTGAATTTCAGAAATCTGATTATCTTAATAACAATTTTCAAACTTAAAAATTCAATTGTTTTTGTTATGTAATATCTCATATGTTATTTCATCCAGATAATAATAATAACACTAGGAAACAAGCCTGTTCTTCTTTTGAAAGTAATTAGGATTTAAAAAATTATTCTTCATATTCTCTAATCAGTTAGAAGGCTGCTTTGATCTTATGATCACATTTTTTTATATGACAACCTGGCAGTGTGCTGGTTGCAACTCAGAATTAGTCTAAAATACATTCTCCTTGCTTTTAAAAGATATTTATTTTAGAAATAAAGATACTAAAAGAAACTCAAGCATAAATACCAATGAAGACAATCTTAAACAATAGTGATACATTATACGTATCAGGCACGAGTATGAAACTTCCAGGACTCTAATGGCCTGAGAGGAATATAGAAGGGAACCCCTCCCACTGAAGACAAAGTGATGCTGGAAAAACACATAAAAACATTAAAAATACATAGCAAGGTTAAAAGAAATAAAAGAGCATCTTCAAGTGTTATAACCTAGAAAGATACTCCAATTTAGAACAGTTAAGTAGAAGCACACAAAGGGTATTGATCCTGGATAGAGGTCTGAGCGGGAGCTAGTTTTTTATTATGCACATGGGGGCGAAGAGGTCTCTGGTGTAAGAGAGGAAGAAAAACAAGAGTGATTCAGCTGAGACTTTATAGCATTAATTATCTTTATACAAAAGGGACCAGAAAAACTTTACTCATGGGCTGAGTGATGTGTCAGAATGGAATCAGCAAAAGAAAAAAAAATCAGTGTTAAGCTATACATTTTTGGACATGTCTCCTTGGGCAAAGGCAACAAAAGCAAAACGTAAATACATTAAACTTAAAAGATTTTGCAAAGTGAAGAAAGCCAGAAATAAGAAAGACAACCCAACTGAATGGGAGAAATATCTGCAAGTGATAAATCTGGTAAGTGGTTAATATCTAAAATATACCAAAACCTATCAGAAAAGCAAATAATCCAATGAAAAGATGGGCAAAGAACCTAAATAAACATTTCTCCAAAGAAGACATGGAGGTGTCCAACAGATACCTGAAAAGGTGCTCAACATCACTGATCATCAGGGAAAAGGAAATCAAAAGCACAATGAGATATCACTTCACACTTACAGAAAGGCTACCATCAAAATGACAACAAATAACAAGTGTTGGCAAGGGTATAGAGCAGTGGTTCTCAACCTTTATAATACCTCGACACTCTAATACAGTTCCTCATGTTGTGGTGACCCCAAACCATAAAATTATTTTTGTTGCTACTTCATAACTGTAATTTTGCTACTGTTATGAATGGTAATGTAAATATCTGTGTTTTCCAATGGTCTTAGGTTGAGAACCACTGCTATAGAACCTAAGACCATGGAATCTAAAAAACAAGCCCAGCTGGTGTAGCTCAGTGGTTGAGCATTGGCCTGTGAACCAGGAGTCACAGTTTGATTCTCAGTCAGGGCACATGCCTGGGTTATGGTCTCAATCCCCAGCAGGGGCATGTAGGAGACAGCTGATGAAAGATTTTCTCATTGATACTTCTATCTGTCTCCCTCTCCCTTCCTCTCTGAAATCAATAAAAATATATTTAAAAAAACACAACACAATTAAACAAAACAAAACACAACAGAAGCCAACTCATAGGTACTGAAAATAAACTGATGGTTTTCTGAGGGATGGAGGGTGGGAGGTGGGAGAAAAAAAAGAAGAGGATTAAACAGTACAAACTTACAGTTATAAAGTAAGTTCCAGGTATGTAAAATAAAGCATAGGAAATATAGTCAATCTACATATATAAAAGGCTAAGCGACCGTTCGACTATCCGGTACCTATGATGCGCAATGACCACCAGGGGAAAGACTCTCAACACAGAAGCTGCTGATCAGCAGTGACTTGGCAGCAGCAGTTCTCAGGTGACGCACCCCGGAACCAGAGAGAAGGGGGCTCAATTCCTCGCAGTTCTACCTTCAGCCATGGGTTATGGTTTACTGCAGAGCTGGGGTGCCTGCAGATGCCCTTCCACCATGGGAGGTTGGCTCCAGGGCATGTCAGGTTGTCACACCCAGTTCTGCCCCGGCAGCCACCTTCTAATTAATTTCCTTTCAATGTGCATGAATCTGTGCACCGGGCCACTAATAATATTATAATAACTATGTATTGTGACAGATGGTTACTAGGTTTATTGTGGTGATCACTTAGCAAGGTATATAAATGTTGGATCACTGTGTTGTGCACCTGAAGCTAATATAATATTGTATGTCAACTATAATTAAAAATAAATCTTAAAAAAATTAGTCAACTGGAAAATAGGTCTGGGAAAATTGTCCAGAATACCTCACAGAATGAGAGAGATAGAAATTCAATGTGAGAAAGAGAAGTTAACAGAGATGGAGCATAGATTAAGCAGGCCCAACGTACTTGAATAAGGGTTGTAGAAACAGAAAGTTGAGAAAATGGGGAAGATGAAATAAAAAGGTGATAGATAAAAATATTTCAGAATTGAAAAATACATGTCCTCAAATCAAATAAAATTTCAAAGGTAATGGTAAAGATAGCAGAAAGTTACTAATCAAAATAAAAAATGGTATAGCAATACTAATATCAGAAAAAATAGGCTTGTGGGAAAATGGATTATTACAACTAAAGATGACATTACTCAATGATATCAATTCATGAGAAATATATAAACAATTCTGAACTTTTATTCACCTAGTAGTGTAGCCTCAAATAATTCAATATAAAATATATCAGAGTTATAAGGAGACATTGATAAATCCATAAATATTAAGAGAGTTTAAGTTATCTTTGTTAGAGGTTATAGATCTATCTGATAAAAATGAGGAGAAATGTAAAAGATTTAAGCAACTTGATTAACAGACTTTGTTTTACCATTGGTCATATGGTAATATATATAATACCATATATATGGTCATATATATAGTACCCAACCAATCATAAAAGAATAGTTTTTATAAGCCAAATAATTGATATCACAAAAGTAAACTTCCCTGACTATAATACAATAAAGGAAGTGGGGGGAGAGTAGGGGAAGAAAACATTAAACTCATATATTTAAAAACTAAAAAAACAACCATATCAATAATTGATAAAGTACTACCCATATATTTTATCTATCATCCATTGAGCTATTCAGGTATGTACATAGGTATGTATCATCTATCTATCTAACCTCAATATTTGTGGGAGGAGTTAAAAAGAATTTGAAAGTGAAATGTACAAGTCTAAGCAGGAATTTCTGTGGCTTGGACATGTGGCAGCTCCTCTGCCCTACTTTGTGGGCCCCTCCCTTTGCCTCCCAGGGGGTTGGAATACTACAGTGAAAGGGCCCAGTGAGATACCTCTCCATTGAAACGTTCTGTTATTTTATCAAAGTCTCTGAAATGCACCATAGGCTCAGAACGTAAGTGTATTATCAATGTCCTCGAAAAGGAATATGTTCATCTGCAGCCATTCAGAATAACTTATTTCCAGGATGGCAATAACAGCTGAAGCTCGCATTAGGATGAATGCAGACTTCAACTGTTATCTCCTTTCCCAGTGCTAAGTGCTCATTTATCACCGTGCACTGGCAGCAGTTCAGAGTTCTGATAGCAAGTGCTTCTAAACATCACATTTAGAAAGAGGAGTAACCTTAAAGATGTCGATGCCTTTTTCTTCTTATTTAAACTTCCCATCACTCGGCATTATGTAGAAAAATTCAAATCAACTTTCCATTCAGCGAAGTTTACAAAAACGACTTCTGAAAGTAATTTTTCAACCTAACATATAAATAGCATTTAATTCTATATTTACTCTACCATAGCTCTTGAAAATAAGTATCTTTGGCCTGATGATTGATAAACGGATGGGAAATGGTAAAACAAAGCCAAGTTTATACACGTAAAAGGAACCCTGTGGGGGGTGGGGACATGGAAGCAGTTGAAGCAGGACCAAGACTGATGTTCACAAATGATAAGGGTCTTAGAACCCCCGCCCCCCATGGGGAGAGATCCACCCAACACAGAGCCTGAGCCTGGGAGTGAGACCACTAGAGGGGCTCCCTCACACTGAACTGAGCCTCAGGCCTTCTCCGGACTTGGGAGCTCAGGGTTCTTTGCCCTGTACTGTGCTGAAAGGAGAACATAAAAACAATCAGTTTTGCCTAGCCGGTGTGGCTCAGTTGATTGAGCATGGTCCCAAGCACCAGGATGTCACTGATTCAATTCCCTTCCAGGGTGCATGCCTGAGTTGTGGGATGGATCCCCAGTAGGGAGTGTGCAGGAGGATGTTTCTCTCTCATTGATGTTTTCCTCTCCCTCTCCCTCTCCCTTCCTCTCTGTAAAATAAATTAAAGCAAAAAACAAACAAAACGCACACACATATGCAAACAAAAACAAACAAACAAAAAAAAAAGTTTTGCCATTTCTGTGACCTCAGTGCCATGTGAATGTGGTGACTTTCAGGACAAGATTATATTTGTGAGCCCTCGGCGCCATTCTGCATGGCCGATCTGACCGTCAGGGCCCTGTGATCTCAGGCCACTCAGACAATGCGCCTTTATCTTGCCTGGGTTGCTTTCCTGCAGAAGTTGTATGCAAACTTCTTCCTGACTTGGCTATCTGATGAGAAGATGTGAATGGTTTTAGCATAGCCATTTCCCTGTAAATCATAGTTTTTGCTTCCCATTTAGGCTACAATTTTCCTTGTCCATATGAATATACTGGACTGCATGTCAACACCTTCCTCACAAACCTGTCTGGATTCTTATCTCAGAGTAAAAGCTAAAGACTTCATCTGATCCCCAAGATGCTATCACCTGTTCTCGGTTCCCTCCCTGAGCTCCTTGCCCGGCTCATCTCACAGCATTTCCACCTGCTCCTCTCCCAGGTGTCTGCCCAGCTTCCCCTTCCACCTGTCACAGGCCCTGCACTTAACACTGCACTTCACCAACTCTCGTTCCCCTCTCCCCAGTTTTACTTAGCAGAGGACCTATTTTACTTATTTATCTGTCTTCTGTCGTACAATGGAGAAATGTTCTGTGAGGACTGAGTTAATATATGTTTTATTAACTGCTAAATTCTCAGGGCCTGAAACTGAGCTTGGCAGATAGCGGACACTCTCTCAGCATTCAACAATCAAAAGAATAAAAAAAGTTCTGACTATTTTGACAACTTTACCCTCATTCCATCCTTTTGCTGTCAGCAAAAACAGGCTCCTAACCCTCCGTGCATTCCCCTTTCAGCTCCTCTCTAACCAGCCTCTACCACAAATCCGCACAGCATCATTGAGTCCCTCTGCTGACAGGAACAAGGCTCAATGGTTTCTTACATGCTTTCGTGGGAAATACTACTAGTATTTAAATTTTTCATATGAAGAAATCAAGGCTCACAAGAGGTCAAGTTAACTTCCCTAAAGTCCCCCAGTTCACAAACGGTGAAGCCAGGCCTTGAACAGGGGACTCTGGCTCTGGAATGAGCATATTTAACACCTCCATGTGAGTGTGATCAGTAGGAAGCTCTCTGGCAGTTATGAGCTCCAGAATCTCCTCACCTCTTTATCTTGGACTCATACTCTATCTTCTGCTTGGTCATTTCCTGCTTCAGGCTGGACACTAAACTGTGCAATGCACTGTGATTACTGCTGCTGTTGCCCACAAACGTCTCACTGTTGTCGCTGCTGCTGGTGGCACGACTACTTCGACCTCCCACACTCCTCCGGTCACTTTTGTTCTCATAGTCCCCTGGGTGGGAAAGATCATCCTGCGGGGGCCCATCCAGAACAGGGTCCTCAAAGTTCCCACCATAAAAGTCTTGTTCTGGACAGGTGGTGGTGGAGGAGCGACAGGAGTTGGAGTTCTCAGGGAGGGAGATTTCACAGGAGGAAGTGGACCAGGTGGCACTGTCAACACTCTGTTTGTCATCCAGGGTCATCATGGAGAACTGTTGATGGACATTGTCATAGGTGGAGAGCCTGTTGTGCTGGCCTGACTCTCCTGTTTGCTCCTTCTGCTTGTTATCTCTCAGGGTCACATAGCCATTGGGCAGCCAGGACATGCCTCGGCTGTTCATGGGGTTCCCAAGCGAGTCGCTGTTTAATATGCCCATGCGCACTGTTCCATTCTGTACACTGTGGGTGCCCATTTTGGTGCCAGAGCCCTTCAGTGATGAGGTCCTTCTGGCCTGTAAGCTCCCATTGGGGGTTGTTTGGGCTTTCTCAAGACCTTCTGCATTACTGCTGCTGAAGGACCCATTGGTAACAATCCCACTGCCCTTATTGAAGGCAGGATTCTTTTTGACCATAAGAGGGGGGCTCCTAGAGACATCCGGCTTGTGAACACTGTTCCTTGGGCTGTTAGTTTTGCTGCCTGACAGAGCTGTCGGGGAGCCGTTATCTATGCTGCTTCTCTGGGGAGATTCGGACTTCTCCCAAGAGCACTGCCTAACAGGACTGTCCTTGGTATTATTGTTCTCTTTGTTCTGTAGCTGACCCACGTTGGTTTTCTTCTGAATTTCATTGTTGTTGTTGCTCATTCCGTCTTGGGGCTTGCTTTGCAGTTCTGCATCTTTGGGGAAAAGGCGATCATGTTTGCTAATCATCATTGACATCAATTGCTGGACCACCACAGTGCCTAGAATTGCATGGAAAACAAAGTCATATGAGTGAAATAGTTTTTAGTTATTTCCCCTTTTGAAAGTGATCCTTAAAGGACCACACTCAGGTGAACATTCAACATTATTAGTAGTAGTGCTGAACTATGTTATTAGTGATGATAATGGCAACAGAATCCAAAATTTCTTGAACATGTACCATGAACTCTACCAAGCACTTAAACTTTTGTTACAGCAAGTAAAATAACTAAAATAAAAAAAAAAGAATAGAAAAAATCGATCTATTATCAAAAGCAGTACTTTATTTAAAAATTAACATGTTTATCAAGTTAATGGTAGATTAGCTGAAATCTCGCTCGCTTGGGGCCTAGTGCACTCCTGCTGGGCAGCGGGCGACAGGATGTGTTTTTCTGAGTTAATGAGAGAAAACATTGATTCTCCCCCTGCTCGTGAAGGTGGAAAGCAGAGTGGGGAGACATGGAGTGAGCAAGGTTCCCTGTTTGGGGGTTCCAAACCCACTGTTGGTTCCTTTCACAGCTGAGTAGAGATATACAGGGTGTCCTCCCAAAATGTATACACATTCTGAATACCTACTAATTCCAATGGGTTTAAGCATGAAAAGAAAGAAAACAATGGAGCTACTATCATCTGTTCAAAGTGTGGGCACAAGCCAGCATTCAGACATTTCCTGAGGGGTCCCAGATTGGAGAGGGTGCAGGCTGGACTGAGGGGTCCCTTCTCCCACCTCACCCCCATGCACTAATTTTGTGCACTGGGCCTCTAGTAGATAAGGGACCTATATGAAATGAGATGCTTCGTCTTCCTACTCCATATAGTTCCTGATCTACTATATTTCAGCTGTTGTATGTAAACTGTAGTGATGATAAACTAAATATAAGACAGTTATTAAATCATCATCAATTGTTACAGAGTAGTGAAAGAAAAAAGCCATCTTTCTTCTTAGTAATATCTGAATTTGTCATCCTACTTCCAAGGCATGCAGCAGTGACTCTGATGAAAAGACTTTGGTAGCGCTAAAATGGCTGTCAACACAATCACCATCATGTACTGTGTTTGAAGACATGTCTACTTAGTTCTAGTTTACTATTTGCCCTTAAGACAGGCACACTTTACCATGTTAGCAGGCTCTCGTGTATAGATTCTGCCTAGTACTTTGGGAACATTTAGCTTTTTCCTGTCACTGAAATATTAATATTTGAGGCATCCCTGCTTCCCGTCGAAGCTGTGAACTCTGTGGAGCATTTAATTGTAAAGTGACATCCCCAAGGTCTCCAGGGTGAGTCTGTGGACAGCAACGCCAAAGTGTATCAGCCACAATTGTAGAGTGAATGTCAGCATCCTGGAGATTTGGAAATCCCTTCTATTTGGAAAGGCTTTGCTTTTATCTTGTCTCTGGGATAATAAATGGCAATAATTTCTTGTAAAGGGACATCTCCTCCCCCTCCATTTTTTACAGCTATTTAGGACAGATTAGCTTGGTGGTTATGATGAAGCGTATCACTTCTCTTCCTTTATATTTCCTCCTTTCTGATATTCTCTTCCTTAGAATGCTAATCAGAAATATGAAACCCAAATGAGGTCAGAGTGCTTATAATCATCATTCTGAAGAGTCCAGGCAAATTCAGGAGCCTCACTGTGCTACATCATCCAGCAATTCCCTGCTCATATAATTTTATACAGGTTGAACTGAAATACTATTTTAGGAATTTTTCTTCATAAGCATTGGATAAGAATTCAATTTTCCTTTAAAGTTGCCTTGAAACTTTAAAGTTCACTTATGTACACATATATAACATATATTTAGTATATAGTATGTATTTAGTATATATAATGTATATTATATCTACATATCTTTGGCATTATTCTATGAAATTTAGTTTTAATTTATTTAGTTTTTGCAAAGAATACCCTCGCGTATGTAATTTTGCATATGTGCAGGTATCTGTAAAATATATAGTGATTTTTGACAAATGCCAGTCCAAGAACCACCACATTATCATAATACAGAAAATTCCCTTGTGTCCTTTTGGAGCCAACTCCCACTTATGGAAACCACTGATCTGCTTTTTGTCACTAAGTTTTTCTATTTCTATAATTTCATGTAAATGAGATTATACAGTGTGAAGTCTTTTATGTGTAGGCATTATTCACTTAGCATAATAATTCTGACATTTGTCCACATTGTTGCATGCATTGGTAGTTCATTCCTTTAAATTATATATATATATATATATATATATATATATATATATATATATATATAATTGATTTTTTTTTATACAGAGAAAAAGAGAGAGATAGAGAGTTAGAAACATCAATGAGAGAGAAACATTGATCAGCTGCCTCCTGCACATCCCCTACTGGGGATGTGCCAGTAACCAAGGTACATGCCCTTGACAATTGAATCTGGGACCCTTCAGTCCACAGGCCAACACTCTATCCACTGAGCAAAACCAGTTAGGGCATAGTTCATTTTTTTTTATTGCTGAGTGGTGTTCAACTCCATGGTTGTAGCTCAGAATTAAGACTTTTCGTGACCAGAGCAAATGAAAGGAACAGGTAAGATTACTTTGCTGCTCCATTTTCCTCGTACTCTATAAAAAAACCTACTTGTCCACTTGTGCACCTATCCCATGTACATATTATTACTGTATTTAGAGAAATTTACTTTTCTCATTGGGTTTCAGGTTTCTTAGGGGCAGAAAGAAGCCCAGGCCTCCTGTTGAAATGGGGTTCTTTGGGGCCCCAGGAAACTCAGAGCTCATGGTTCTGCTTCTCTCTGGAACAGTTTTGCTCTCTTCTGCTGTCAATACTGGCAGGGGGAGGGGGAAGGTGGACCATACAATTTTTATAGATGTCTTCTACAACAGCAACAATAAGAGTTCAAACAAAAAGACAAAAAAAAATCACTGACTTCTGGAAGATGTGGCAGCATAGCATTGAACCTCCCCAAATCCCCACATAAAAACAGAGCAACTAGTTAGCAAATACCAACTCGTGGACAACATTTATAATAAAACTTGGTGGCAAGATATCCTCCCAAACTCCTTAAAAGAAATTGCTGCAGACAAATCCCTGTTGTCACAAGACATGCATGGTGTTGGCATCTGTGTGAGAGGAAGCAGGAAGAAGAAATAATGGGCGAGAGAACAGAAAATCCCTGAAGTATAGGTATTTGCTGCAAGATGCAAAGGGCCAATTTAAGAACAGCAGGTGAGACTGGGAGGGAGTGTGCGTAATCCCATAGAGACAATCTCTCAGCAAGCCTGAAGAAGTGAGAGCCATCTAGCACCTGTGAACTGTCATCACTGGCAAGCCAGAGCTCCTTCCAAACTCCACATGGGGGGGAAACTCTTGCGAGTGGAATCAAAATCAACCAGGGAGAACTGGGACAATAAAGATAAAAGAAAGGGAAGGTTAATTAAAACCAAGGATTGGAACCAAGCCAGTATATTTTAGAAAGCAAGCTGCCATATTGTAGTACGCTGTGAAAAACTGAAGATTTGGCTTTGTTAAATCAGAGAACCTAGCCTGCATGCTGACCAGATCATCTATACATGCCTGGCTTATGACAACATACATTTGAAAAATTCACCAAATTATGCAGATCCTCCAGATGTTGGCACCTTTAATTTTAGAGTATCAAAGACATTTAATTGTGTCACTATCAACACAATCTCATCAGAAGAGTAGCTGTCAAGCTTAAGGTGTTAGATAAAAGTTTTTTACTTGTTCAAATTTCATCAATGGCAACACATTCTGTCAGAGATTTTCTTAAAGTAAAAAGATTAACTTGGTTCATTTTTGAGAACCTGTCTGACAAAAGCTCAAGTCTGCATGACTATAGTTTGTCCATTGTTCTCTCAAGTAAACATGAAGTACATATGTGTGCATGGAAGAACAGTTAGTGTAGCTCTCAACTCAAGTAATCACACAAGGGCATTGCCTTGAACTGATTATTGTATTACCTTAAAAACAGTATGTGGAAGAAGCACTTTACATAGAACTCATCTTTCCATTAGATTGTTCTCAAGGAGAGTATTTAGTACAGTTAATATGTTCTACTGTTCACAAGAACATTCTCAAGTAAAATTTGTATTTTTTCCTGTTGCCAGTGCATGGCAGTGAGAAACGTAATGTAATGATGCTGGTGGATTTTCACATCACTACCTTGATTCCCACTAAGGTAGTTATTTTTTTCCATCATTGCTTTTGCACCATCAACACAAATGTCAACATAGTGATAGGGCAAAAACATCTTGGTATAACATCTTAGTATTTTTATGAAGATATGTTTGAACTTGGAAACCTCTGGAAGGCATCTTAGGGGCCCCCAAGTATCCTTGGACTACATTTTAAGAACTACTAGGCTAGAGAGATAATAGTGGAAAGACCAGTGATGATCATTAAATGCACAGTTATATATAGAACTAAGACTGGATAAGAACTAAAAGAAAGACAGCATAGTATCTAATGTGTATATGTAGATGTAATATAAATAGCTATCTATCTGTCTATCTGTCTATCTATCTATCTATCTATCTATCTATCTATCTATCTATCATCTATCTATCATCTATCTATCTATCTATCTATCTATCTATCTATCTATCTATCCATGCCTAATGTGCAAATTGTGCCCTTGGGAGTTCGACCAGGAGACTGAGTTCAATCGTTCCCTGTGATGTGCGCTGACCACTAGGGGGCAGCACAGAATGAAGGAAGGCCCTGGCAGCAGCTGAGGAAGAGAGGCACCAGTGGCAGCCTTGAAAGTGAAGTCCAGGACAGCAGCTGGAAGGAAGGCTCTGGCCGGCAATCAGAAAGCTCAAATTGGCCCTGATTGCCAGCCAGGCCTAGGAACTCTACCTGTGCATGAATTTCGTGCATTGGGCCTCTAGTAAAAAAAATAAAAGGAGAATTAGAAGATCACACATAAAAAGTTTTTAAATGTTTGCAATAATCATAATGGTGTTAATAGTATTAGTATTGTTATTCTGAGACTATTATGTATTTGATAAGAGGTGGAGCAAATGATTATTTATCAGATATTTGAATTTTGTAATTTCCAATGTCTTTGAAAACCGGGATTCATATTTGGAAAGAGATAAAACTATAGAGGAGAAAAGAATAAATTAAAACATTATAGACATTATTTTGAATTGGAAGAACAGTGTGAACTTGGGAGGCAGTTTGTCTTTAACATATGTGTGCATGTATGTATATTGTGCATGTAATAAGTATGTCTGTAAGTAACATTTATATCTACTTGCTCTGTCCAATGAAAGGTCTAGAAATGACCAAACTGGTAGCAATGAGCATCACTGGCACCCACTAAAAAAACATTTTTGAAAATTGGACTCTTTGGAAATTGGTTGATTCAGGTTTGGAGCAGGAAATGTATGAGTCTGGGAAGTCTGAAATACTAAAACAAAAGGAGGCTACCAAAAGCAAGTTAGGTCATGTCAAAAGGCCTGGGAAAGCTAGTTGACGGGGCTTCCACTGGCCAAAGATGGAAAACAGTAATTATAAGGAACAATAACTACAATGCATTGACTCATGAAATGGATTTAAATACATGAGTTCATAATTACATTTTACAAATAATGTTAATAATAACATGTATAATAGGAAGAAGAAGAAGAAGGACGAGGGGAACTCACTGTTAGAGAATGTTAAAGAAGCCACAGCTTGATGGACCTGGAGAGTATTATGCTAAGTGAAATAAGCCAGTCAGAGAAAGACAAATACCATGTGGAATTTCACTTACATGTGGAATCTAATGAATGAAATAATTCAATAATCAAAATAGAAACAGAAGCATAGATAGATAGAACAGACTGATAGCTGTCAGAGAGGTGGGAGTAGGGGGACTGGATGAAAAAAAAGTAAAGGAATTAAGCAAAAAAAAATATTCATAGACACAGAAAACAGTATGGTGATCACCAGAGAGAAGGTAGTAAGGTAGTTGGGGGATAGAAGAGGGCAAAACAGGATAAATGAGGTTGGAGAGAGACTTTACTTTGGGCAATGGGCACATGATGCAGTGTGCAGAGGATGTTTTGTTGACTTGCATACTTGAAACCTGTATGATTTTGTTAATAAATTCAGTTAAAAAACAATCTACTTCCTTATTTAAAACCTGATAAAGGGAAAGACTCAAACAGCATTTATCCTGTCTTTTATTTATGAAAGCTAACACTGGGTTATCAAGTAGTAGGTAAGGAGAAGAGGTTTTGTTTGCTTATTTGTTTATGTATGCATGTATTTATTTATTTATAATAAAAGTGTCCCAATTATTAAGTTAAAACATTATGATGCTCCAATATGGATGAACATTGAAGACATTATGCTGACTAAAATAAACCAGTCACCAAAAGACAAATACTCTGTGAATCCATTTACATGAGATAGCTACAGTAATAAAATTCACAAAAACAGAAATAGAATGGGGGGTTGCCAGGAGTTGCGGGAGGAGAGACATTATATTTAATGGATATGAAGTGTCAATTTTTCAAGATGAGAGTTATAGAGGTGGATGGTAGTAACCATTGTATGATAATATGCAGGTACATAATACTACTGAATTTTACACCTAAAAATGGTGGCAAAATTTATGGTATGGATATTTTATCACAATTTATAAAATTGAAAAACTATAGAATTAGGATATCAGCATTTCAACATCCAGTGAATTAATAGTTTTTAGAATCACACTAAGATCACACAACATAAAGATAACCAGATGTTATATAACAAGATCTATATCCTTGCTAATATTACCAGACATGACTTTGATGCAGGTTCTAATTTATAGAAAATAGAGGGCAGAAGACTATGCTAAACTGCATCATGAATATGCAATCAACAAAATTCAGACTAGGGGAAACTATACAGTTCAGATAGCCTAATTTTTCAACAAATTGTAGGGATGCTGTATATTATAAGAGACTTAAATTATAATATAATATAATAAAAGGATAGTAAAGAGTATGCTGGGCTGGCATGGCTTAGTGGTTGAGCATTGACCTATGCACCAGGAGTCGTGGTTCAATACCTGGCATAATAGGAGGTAGCCAATCATTGCTCTCACTGTTGATGTTTCTATCTCTCCTTCTTCCTTCCGCTCTGAAATATTTATATGTATCTATCTCTATATCTCTATGTCTCTATATCTATATCTATGAAACTCACAGGTAAATAAGTAACATTGTCTTATAGAGAATCATATTTTTCTACCTCTTAAAATCAGCTAAATAAACCAAAATTAATAAAAACATATTATCTTAAAATAGTAACTTTTGAATTTTCTGAAAATTGCATTGGACTCAAAAGTGAACTTGAGTTTTCTAGTTCTTGTCTAATACTTTACAGATGACTTATAGAAGTTCTATTCATTCTTATAAGGTTACTGAGGAATCAGGCAATGATTATGTTCAGTAAACTTAGAAAAAAGCCTGACTCCCCCCAAAAAGATTTTTTTTTTCACTTAAAAAACCTGAGAAAATAAGTGGAATTATTATGGGTTTACTTATTTTCCTCATTTGCTCATTAAGTTTAGGCCAATCAAGAGACAGTGATTTTTTTTTATGAGGGTATAAGATAATCATTTACTTACCCTCCATGATAGTCAAAGGATCTTCCATTTTGGGGCGCAGGATATTAGGGCCAAAGACAGTGGCCAAGTTCTGTGCACTCATTTTGTTAACTCCCGAATAGGATTGTACTTCATCCAAGAATCTATTGGGTGTAAGAATGTGAACAAAACACAATGAGGTTAAATTTGTCAATGGAATAAAATGAGTCTTCCTATATAATAAAAGGCTAATATGCAAATCAACGGAATAGCAGAAGGACTGGTTGCTGTGATGCTCACTGACCACCAACGGGCAGATACTTTACACAGGAGCTGCACCCTTGTGGTCAGTGCGCTCCCACAGGTGGAGCACCACTCATCCAGAAGCTGGACTCATGGCTGAGGAACACAGCGATGGTGGCAGCAGTCTCTCCCGCCTTTGCAGCAGTCAGACATCCTGGACTGTGAGAGGGCACAGGCCGAGCTGACAGACCTCTATGGAGTGCACAAATTTCATGCACCAGGCCTCTAATGATAAAATATTTATATACTCGTGAATGTTAAGTGATGATTATGCAGGTAAAATTATTTGGAATTCAAACATCTCTTAATCAAATATGGAGAAAATATGTTGCAAATTATTAAGAATCAGACTTGAGCAATCATATCAGATACCACCTCTGGCCTGGCTTGACTTGGTTTCCTCTGTCAGTTACAGAAACAAAATGTTTGAAGAATATGAGTTCCCTTGCGATGCCTCAATAATGTATTAAATATGTGTATTCAATTTGAGAATTATAAATAAGATCATCTGGTATAATCCCTTACTTCAGAGGGGAAGACTCACCCTCTTTGTGGAGTAATTTGTGAGCTTTCCATTTATAGTCTATTAAAAAACGAGATCAAACATTTTTAAAATTCAAACCTCATTTCTACTGACATGAAAATTACAAGCAGAAATTGTTTCAATTTATTAGGTGCTAAAGAACGAGAGTCATGAAATCAGCCTTTCCCTGAATGAGTTTAGCAGGAGGGGTTGTTTTTATAGTCTTTCAGCATTTTTTTTTCATTCCATCTCCCTTCTTCATTTTGGCAAGAACTTCTGTTTGTCATGGCTTATAGATTTAACCAATAAGATAAAAAAGGAAATGATGAAAATTAACATTTAACTTATTTTATGTGTTATTTAATACATGTCAGTCATTGTGCTAACTTGTTAAATTCTCACAGCATCTCTGTGAGGAAAGTACTATGACTGTCCCCATTCTACAGGTGAGACACACGAGGTACCAGAGAGGTTAAAAGTCTCTTCCAAGGACATGGAGTTAGGAAGTGGAAGAGCTGAGCTTTGAACCCTGGTGATCTGACTCTAAAGTTCATGCTCTTCATTAATACACAATGACTGTTCAAAAAGGTGTCTATTTCCGCATGTTCATTACTGTTATACAGACTAAACTATAGTAAAACTGAAGGACAAAAAGCCAAACTACCATTTCTTATTTGAAATAGCTGAAATTAAAAGTCTGCTTAAGTGTTTCAAGAGAAGTTAAGTTTTTCCATGAAGATACTTTCCCCTTTTTACTTAAAGAGAATTTAACCTTTTTATTATCCAGTACAGTAGTGATCATTTAAGATACTCTGCAGTCGTGTCAATCAACAATTTCTTTATTTAAATTTAATACATTTTGATTTTATGTTTGGCTTTTTTAAACAGGAGCACAGACATGGTTCCTCCTACCCCAGGCTCTAAGTTAAATATGGTCGCTGAGAGAGATAGCCAGGCACAGCTATTTTCCTAACAGTTGAATTACAAATGTCTTTTCAATGAGTCTGAGGTGGGAGAGGAATTGAAAGAAAATAAAATGCAGTGAGTACTTCTTACATATACACTAATTAGTTAAAAATATAATTTAGCTTTTAAAACAAATGTGTGAGATGTGTGTTGTTACTACCATTTTACCGATTAAGACTCTTAGATTCAAAGAGAATTAAGAAACTGCATAAAGATAAGTAAGTAGTCAGTGGTAGAATCTGGGCTCCCATGTAAACCTTTGTCATGCCAAGGAGCATGTTCCTTCTCTTGAACAATAGTACAAGGTACCTGTACAGACAACTTTGACTAAAGTTCAAAGCAACATAGCTTTAATATGTGGAGCTAAGAGAGATTTCAGAAATAACAAATTACAGAATCATGCAATCTTAGTGCTCAGAGGACCTTTGACATCACTTTGTCAAACCTCTTAATTTTACAAAGGCTAACATCCCAGCTCAAAGCAGTAAAATGATTTCATTCACTGAAACATAAGTTAGTGTCAGGCTAAATATAGGCTGGTTTTGTTTAGGACAATTCTTACCTGCAAATATACTTGAGGAGATTATAATTGACCACTGGCAAACTCTTCACCTGCTTTGCTAATTCCTTAACGCCCTGAGTATAAAGAAAAAGAGAATAAATATTACCTTTCTAAGTAATGGTCTTGGGAAAAGGAGACATACAGTGCTGTATTTTTTAAATTAATTTCACATATTATCAGTGTAGGATCCTGTCCTAAAATCTTGCTACCATCACAGAGAATGTTACAAATATTTTCAAGGATATTAAAGGATTTCAAATATTTCCATAAGTACTATTTGTTGAGAAACAGATTTAAGTGATGCCCTTTTAATATTTTTAGCATTTTTTCACACTTGCCTGGAAATAGGAGGTAGCCTCAATTGTAATAAGGTTATTGGGGAGAAAAGTAGTGTTGATATACTGAGAGTCCTTCCCATTTTCAGCATGCCCCAAACATAGAGAAACATATGTCTACAGACAAATAAGTCTCTCAAAATTGGTCATGTCTAGGATACATCATTTGGGGTGGGATGCAAGGATAAAAAGTCTGATCTTTCTGGAAATTTCACAAAGGCATTAAATGCTTTGTTTCTTCTCATTTTAGAACTTTCTCTGAAATATAAAATGGTCCCAGAAAAGCTATCGGATGATATAATTTGATTTGTTCTTCTCCCTTTAATGGGCCAGACAGTAAGTATTTAAGTTAAGCTTTCTGGGACATATGGTCTCCGTCTCAACTATTGCACTCTTCTATTTTGTGCAAAAGCAACCACAAACAACACTATATAACAAACAGGAAGCAATTTTGACAAACTTGCCAAAAAAATCCAATAAGAAAAAAGAGATAGTCTCTTCAACAAACGGTGGTGAGACAACTAGATATGCCCATGCCAAAGAATGATACTGGACCCTTTCCTCACACCATAAACACAAATTGACGGGAAGTGGAGAATACAGCTTAAATGTAAAAGCTAAAGTTATAAAATGCTTAAAAGAAAATTTGGGAGTAAATCTTTGTGACTTTGTGTTAAGCAATGCCTTCTTAGATATGTGAATAAAAGCACAAGTGGCAAAAGAAAAATGGATAAATTAGGCTTTATCAACATTAAAAATTTTTGTTCTTCAAAGAATACCAATCAAGAAAATGAAGAGACAAATCATAGAATGGGAAAAAATATTTTCAAATCACAGATGTGATAAGGGACATGTATCTAAATTATATAAAGAACTCTTATAACTTAATAATAAGATAAATAATTGAAATAAAATGGGGAAATGATCTGTCTATGATGTTTCTCAAAAAAATACACTCATAGTCAATAGGTACATGAAAAGGTATTTAAAATCATTAGCCATGAGGGAAATGCAACTCATACCTCAATGATATAGCACTTTGCACACATTAGAATGACTATGATAAAAACAACAACAACAACAACACAAAAACAGAGAGAACAAGTGTTGGCAAAAGAGAAATTGGGACCTGCACATGTTGGGAATTTACATGGTGGAGCCTCTTCATAAAACAGTGTCACATATGACCCAGCAATTCTACCTCCTAAATATATATATCCAACACACATTTATAGCAGCATCTTTAATAATAGCTGATCAGTGAAAAACATGTGTCTTGCAACCGATGAATAAATAAATGATGGGATATAATTTAGAGGTAAAATACTAATACATAGTACAATGTAGAAGAACCTTGAAAACAGTGAAAGAAACAGTTACAAAAGATAATATATTGAATGATGCCAATTATATGAAATGTCCAAAACAGGCAAATTTATAGAGATAGAAAGTTGATTAATAGTTGCCAAGAGTTGGGAAAGGAGAAGCATAGGGAACAAATATGAAGTTTATGGGGTGGTAAAATGTGCTAATATTCTACAATTAGATTTTGGTGACAGTAGCAGGACTCTGAGAATATAGTAAAAAGCACTGAATTGTACACTTCAGATGGGTGATTATATAGTATCTGAGTTATATCTCAATAAAGCTGTTTCTACAAAAACAGGCAGTAGGTAGAATTTCTTAGGAGTCACCGTTTGAGGTGATTTAAGAGGCAAAGCATGAAAAAGAAAACATGAAGTAAGTCATCCACTTTGTTCATAGACTATTTGGCACCACAATTAACCTTTTAGGGGAACATAGTGGCAAGGAGTGCTAATTTCATTTATTCAATCATATTTTTCTTTTCTTTTCTTTTTAAATATATTTTATTGATTTTTCACAGAGAGGAAGGGAGAGAGATTGAAAGTCAGAAACATCGATGAGAGAGGGACATCGATCAGCCGCCTCTTGCACTCCCCCTACTGGGGATGTGCCTGCAGCCAAGGTACATGCCCTTGCTGGAATCGAACCCGGGACCCTTCAGTCCGAAGTCCAATGCTCTATCCACTGAGCCAAACCGGTCTCGGCCAATCATATTTTTCTTTTTGATGAGAGAAGGGATTAAAACTGAGACTTGAGTTGTGCGTGCCAAGTCTAAATGTGTGTGATGTCAATACACAGATTAGTGGGACACACTCCAAGAATTGGGCAAAGGAAAGATTATAAAGACAAAGGACCCTGACAAAACCCTCAAACAAAAGCTTTCATAGAAATAAATGCAGAAACTTACTGCTTCCTCTTCCTTGCTGAGCAGTTTGGCACATGACAGAAAATCTTCGTACTTCGCATAAGGAATCACTGGTTCTGGAAGTTCTCTGAGATACAGTTTGAGAAGGGATGCCACTGTGTGCACATCCGTGTTGCTGTGGAGAGAGAAGTGTGAAGATCATCTTTGGACTGAACCTTGTAGTATTTTATATATATATACACACACACACACTCTTACACACACACACACTAGCAACCCAGTGCACGAATTCATGCATGGGAAGGGTCCCTCAGCCTGGACGGCAATTGGGGCCAAGGGGCCAATCTGGATGTCTTGCTCAGTCCAGGGGAAGGGACTGCAGGAGGTTGGCCAGCTGCAGGAGGTTGACTGTGGGAGCTCACTGACCACCAGGGGGCAGATCCTGCATTGAGCATCTGTTCCCTGTTGGTCAGTGCACATCATAGTTGACTGGTCAACCCGTTGTTTAGTAGACCGGTCATAACGATGGTTTAGGCTTTTATATATATAGGTGTGTGTGTGTGTGTGTGTGTGTGTGTGTGTATCTAAGTGTCAGAATTATATATTAATTTGCAATTAAATCAGTCAACCCAGCTTTCAAGAAACACATACTTATGTGACAATGCCTACTACATACATAGAAGGACATTTGCAATTCTGTGTGGTTTGAAAATATTTCAAAGTTCAGCATTTTGCTTTTGTGTGTATTTGATGTTAAGCAAAAGTGTTAACTTTGGAAAACAATGAGTATATACCAGACTTTAAATAAAATAGAACTCAATTTACAAAAAATAACAAATCTACGTATGTGTGAATTTAATGTCAAAATTAATTACTTTTGAATCTTAACTTTATTTCTCAAAATATCTCTCATTCTGAAGAGGACACTGGTGATTGGTTATAGATACCTGAGGCTTGCCATGACATGCTGCAGCTTTTAAGCAGAGACTATTTTAAAAATGACTGAATAGCAGCATGATTGTTTGTCTTATTCTAAGATAGTTGGGAATGCTTAGAGTTGTTTAGAAAGAAAAGGAAAGTGCTACAAATATAAACAATGAAAACTTAACATGAAAAGAAAATTTTTATTCCCTGCTGAATATTAAAGTGGCAGGTTAATTTACTGAAACGTTATTTTGTATTTTGTTTTCTGTATTGCCCTATTAGCAGTTAATCCATGAAGATGGCTGACAGCAAAGGTGGAAATAGGAGGGGTTGTCTTTTTCTGTAGTTTTGGTTTTGTTTTTTATCTGGTTGCAGAGGGACAGGAAAATAGGAAGAGGTGATGGGTGAGCAGGGAGTAAACAGGTCAGTTGATTCCCAGGAAGTGGGAAGAGTGGTAGCGAACAGGGTCAGGGATTTTTGTCGGTAATGAGAACATACACCCACTCCCACTCCCAGACTTCGCTGAAGGAAGTGACAAGTCACCAGAGGGATATACTGCACAAGCTGGAACAGAGGCACCGAAATTTCCTGCCTCTGTGAATATTCTGTTGGCCCAAGAGCACATTTTGAAAGCAGAGTTGACTTCATCAAATTAAGTGGGCTGAGACAGTGGGCATTTCACCTCTCAGTCTGGGACTCGGGTTGATTTCATCAGGCATTTCTCACTCAGCTAATCTGTATTAGATGTTACAGAAAACGCAGTGGCTAGGACCCCAATGAGGCAAAGGAATGTATTATTCTAGCCTGCTTATAACTTATAACCCGGGGTGGGTGAGGTGGGGGGCGGGACAGCAGATATTAAGCAGATAATAATAAAAGTTCATAATCACAAGGTGGTAATAAGAAAAGTATCAGGTGCTATCAAGAGAGGACTAATCTAGAGGCTATTTCTCTGAGAAAATGATGTTTGGGCCAAGATCTGAAACGTGTGTGTAAGCATTAACTATGTGAGAGCTGAGAGATAGGAGACCTTCCTGATTAATGCGAAGCAGATAAACAGAGACCTAGGTGAGAGGAAGTGTCCTGTCCTTGAGGAGCTGACAAAGGCTCGGGAGATCAAATCTCATGGTGGGACTTGACCATGGACTTCACCTCCCTCAGAATTAGGGCAAGGGCAGAGGTTTTCCGTTTTCACACTGAAGTGAGTCAAAGGAGGCATTCTGTCAATCGTTTTGCAGGTATTAAAATAATAAAGGTGACCTGATAGGGCCTGTATTAATTAATTTTATTCTTTCCATAATTAAGTAACTTTTTTTCTCTTGAAATTCTCACTTGATAGACAATATAGAAGTCATCTCAAAGGCTTGTAAAAAAAAATAAAAACTCCTGTCTTCCAGATGTCTTGAAAATTGTGACCAAACTCATGAATTCCTAAAAATACTTTCTCCCAATTTCTTTTAAAGATAGACCTAAAGTAGTCTTAATGGTAAGACATGAAAGACACTATTTTTTTTTTCTCCTGGCAAACCACTCTACTTCATGCATATCAAAGCCCTCCATGTTTCTTGTGCTGTGTTGTAAATCACCTGACCCCTGAGGGTGCAGTCCTCAGTAGTAACAAAACCATTAACTGATAGGATGTGCAGTTCAACCAAGTATTAAAATAAACCATTTATTTCCATCTTTTGATTCCACTTGAATCCAAGTACACTCTAACCCAACCCAATTTATGACTGGGTTAGATTCTGTTCGAAGTCAATGACAATTTTGTTAAGTTATAGATAGGTACAGAGAGAAATATAAAAATAAAATATCAAATAAGTATAATTTCAATATATGGAATATATCATGTATAATTTGTATGACCACATAGAATGTATAAAATATTTATGAAATAAATAAACGAGACAATAAGAAATATGTATATTTAACAAAAATGTTTTAGTATGTCAATGATGAACTATTCATTATTCTCCCAAACACACTGTTTTTAAGGTAACTTGTTTTTATTTTTTTATTTTTCATGTTTCTTGCTGCCTTTGATCAGGTTTTTATTCAAAATTAGCTGTCTAAAGTGATTTGACCTTTATGGAATAAACAAAGTTAAGTTTATGCCACAGGCTTCTTTTATTCTGTGAAGGATTTTTTTCTGAGAGTTTCTTAGTGCCTGCAGCTTTTTACTTTCTTATTTTGCTTCTAATAAAGTTGAGCTATAGCACTAAGGACGTTTGAACACTAGATGGCGGAATTGCAAAGTTAGACTAATCAAGACGGTGTGAAAATTGTGAGGGATGAAAGGCTGCAGAATCATTCTTCAACCGACAGCAATATTCTTAGTTCCAAAGCTGCAGTAATTTCCCAAGGATAGAAATATTCGAGCTATGAATCAAGGTAAGAGTGTGGAATAGGATGATTTTAGTATCCCTTCCCGACGGTAATATGTTATATTAGCATTTTAGCTTCTAGTATACATAAACCCACACACTGTTAAATAGAAATAATGAAGAAAAATTACAATATATTTTATTGTTTTTTTGATTAGCAAATGCTATTATTTTTTTCTTAAAGGATGAAACTTAAATTTATGACTCCTTTTGGGGCTTTATTAAACTTGCTATTTTGTAGGAAAAAGACTTCTACATTCTCATTTTTGGCTTTGTCCTCTCCCACTGAATGGAAGAAGACAATCACTTCTGGACAGATGCCAACATATTTGCTGGTTCTGATTCACTTCAAGAGCTTCACAGTGCATCAACCCCAATTGCCAGTATGCTACCCACTACGATAGGAAGTCTGGGGTTTCTCTAAAAATAAAATCACTCTACAACAAACCCACATTGTGCATCGAACTCACCAGCCTGACACCTCTCCCTGATAACTCATTATTTAGCCTAATTTTTAAAAATTCTTTTTATTGATTTTGGAGAGGAAGGGAAAGGGAGAGATGGAAACATCACTGACTGGCTGCCTCCTGCACGCCCCGTACTGGGGATCCAACCTGCAACCCAGGCATGTGCCCTGACCAGGAACTGAACCTGGGACCCTCCAGTCCTCAGGCTGACACTCTATCCACTGAGCCAAACTGGCTAGAGCATTACTTAGCCTAATTAATATTTGCTTAATATATGGCCAATTAGATAAATACCAACTAAGATGAGTTCTATATTGCCTATTCATTTATAATTTTAAGATAAAATATTTTTAATTATGAAAAGAATAAAATTAATTAGATAAGCTGTACCTACCAGATCACCTCTATTATTTTAATATCTGAAACTGTATGTTAATTTCCCAATGTACCTAGAAAAATGTGTTCTCTTTACCTCAGAGAAATATATCTGTCTTCATCAAAGGAAGTCAAGTGACTGACTGCATTATGGCACAAGCTGGTATACATGGAGAATTAAAATCCCTAACCCAGCCAATAATAGTAATAACAGCAGTAGCATATACCTATGCAATCATTTTGTGGATGGGGCCTTCAAAGGAGCTCACTGAATGGGTTCTATTATTAACTCTCTTTGGGGTTCTTGAAAGGAAATTGCACATCATATAAAATTCTTCTGGGCTAATTAGTGATATATGAGGGTTTTTAATGTAATACTCCTTTAGTAGGAATTAAAAACTATTTGCTAATGTAAAATCATTATACAAGCCTCAGGTCTTTTTCATCCTCCTGACAGTACAATCTGTTTTCAGAAGCTAAGATAAATAACCATGGGCATTCTATTCAGTGATAGCAAAGAGACAGATCCTGAGTAAAGGACTGTCAGGCAAGAAGATGCTCGAAGCATATGCCCCTTTATTGATCAACATATGGGTTTTGTTTATAAACTATATTGTACTTGTATTTCTCAATTCTGCAGCATTTTCTATTTCACTTAAAGGGAGGGTTCCATGAGACTTTCTACAACTGAACTTAATTTTATATTCTCAGAAGTCTCCCTTTGGTCATTCTGGGATTGTTCTAGAAATCATTGCCTCACCATATAGTTTATGAACATTTATGGTGTGCCCTGCTCCATGCCACACACTAGGTGAAGCAGAGATCCTTTTTTTTTTGTCCCTCTTGGTTTTATATCTCTAGCCAACCACCAAGATGTTTCCATACAATTTTTCATTCATTCAGCTTCTTAACATTTCCTATATAATATAGCTGCTAAGTCCCTGCCAGGTCTGTGATCTTAAGAATAGTTTTATACTTTGTGAAAATGACCTGTATTATTTATAATCTATGCACAATAGAGGCCTGTTGCTAAGATGAGCAGGGATAAAGGAGTCTGATAACAATCTCTCCTTGCTCATCCTCTAGACCCTTCCCTCCTTCTTCGATAAACAGATCCACACACAGAGCTCAGTCCAAATGCCGCAGTAATTACAAGCATAATACTACACAGGAAAAATCTTGAGGCCTTTAAGCCTCAAAATGAGAAATGGAAATTCTCTCTGCAGATACAAAGCACAGAACATAGTATAATCTGTTGATTTAACTGAATAGAGTGAATTTCCAATGCACCCACATGGAGTATTATTAAAGATATCGTGAATTTATTTGCAACCCGCAGAGTGAGATAACCTAAAGTTCACGTGGAACTAAGAAAAAAATAATGTCATGTCCATAGAACTCCATGAAGATAAGACAGACATCAGTCAGCAGCATTACCAAGATGAATACTGCCACCAGCATGTCTTAAACAACATGCACTCTGTCAACCGAGTTCACCAAGACATAGAAAAACAAATCCAAAGGTGGTGAATAGTTCCAAACTAAACCAATCGTCTACCAGAAAAGCCTGGTTCTGTTCAAACTTATTTTCTTTTGTATCTGTCAAGACTAGTACACTTTTTGGCAGTGAAACTTGAATTGAGTTAAACCGAATTCTTAGCTGTTCCATATACTTTGAACTCTGTACAAACACAGCTGGAAAACAACAAAGAAATCCTTGCAACAAAATCATTCCTTTACCATATTCTCAGCTATAAATGACATCAGCAGTCACACAAACAAACAACAAACAAGTCACCTGAATGGTGCTTTTCTGAGACGCTAAATCTATCAGTAATTAGTGATTCTCATATTGAGCTGCACAGTGGAATCACCTGGGAAGTTTTAAAAAATACTAATGATGGGATCCTAGATTTTCTGATGTAATAACTTCTGAATCCACTCTCTCTGCAGCAGTCTCATTGACACAGCTCAAGTTCAGTGTATCACTGACTTCCGTTAAAATAACAGCATATTAGCTGGTGTCTCTGCTACAAGTCTGTCTTCCCACCCCCAACCCTCTGAACATGCCCACAAAGGTGGTTATCATTGTAGCAAAGAAATGTAAATAACAAGTAAATGCCTTGTTACATAGCTTTTGAATATCATATTCAAATACAAAGGGCAAATGTTTAAACATTCTATATAATAAAAGGCTAATATGCAAAATGTCCCCTCAAGAGTATGACAGACCAGGAGTTCAATCACTCGCTATGACATGCGCTGACTACCAGTGGGCAGTGCAGAATGAAGGGAGGCCCAGGCCAGCAGCTGGCAGCTGGGGGAAGGAAGACCCTAGCTGGCAGCCAGAAGGAAGGCCCTGGCCGGCAGCCAGGCCTAGGGACCCTACCCATGCACAAATTTTGTGCACAGGCCTCTAGTATTTAGATAATATACATTACACAGGAACACATATACTTATTTTATAGACTAGTCATTAGAGCTGTTATCACTTAGTTTGGGAAAGAATGTTGGAGAGCATTGATTCAGTTTATAAATGGCCATATTCTAATTTATCTGAGTAAATTAAAAATTAAGAACAAAAATGAAAATAAAATATGACTTTTTTTTATTATAGTACCAAGTTTCTTTCATCAGAGAGAAAAGACTTAATAGGATTGAGACAGTTATAAAGCTTAATGTAGAATATTCAGGAAAGTTCCTTAAAACAGTATAACATCAATATAACTATTTTAACAGGCTACCTTATATATGCATATGTATACAATTCCAACAACAAGAACAACCAGAAACCAATTAAAACCTTAAGTGCTGTTAGTTATATCATTAATCAACATGGCTGTTAAAATTAATCAGTCTAGTGATTTTTAGACCCAAGGTTTAATGTTATATCTAAATGTAATTTAGAAGTACCATTCCAATGCATATGATACATTCTTGTACTACAAATGACATTAATGTTTTCCAAACTCTTAAGGTCCAAGTTATAAAGATGCCATAAATTCCTCTACTAGAAATTAACTGAAATCAATGAAGTCCCTTAGATTTTTCTATTAAACTAAGATCCTATTCTTATCAATAATGTCTATAATTACTTAAATAAGTATAAACATAAGGAATTGTTTGAATTTCATCAGTGATAAAGAGTTTATATATAGCTTGTTTGCCAACTGTAGAGATTTTATTGTATACTAGAGGCCCGGTGCACAAAATTCGCACTCGAGGGGGTCCCTCTGCTTGGCCTGTGCCCTCTCACAGTCTAGGAGCCCTCAAAAGATGTCTGACTGACAGCTTAGGACTGCTCCCTGTGGGCCTAAGCCGTCAATCAGATATCCTTAGCACTGACGCAGAGGTGGGAGAGGCTCCTACCATTGCTGCTGCACTTGCCAGCCTTGAGCCCAACTTCTGGCTGAACAGTGCTCCCCCTGTGGGAATGCACTGACGCACCACGAGGCAGCTCCAGCACTGAGCATCTGCCCCCTGGTGGTCAGTGTGCATAATTAAGACCAGTTCTGCTGTTCGGTCGATTTGCATGTTAGCCTCTTATTATTTTGGACTAGAGGCCTGGTGCATGAATTCGTGTATGGGTGGAGTCCCTTGGCCTTGCTGGTGATCAGGGCAAATCGGGGCCATCTCGCACAGTCCTGATCCAGGCCCATCAGGGCCAACTGACAGCGAGGAGGGGCCAAGGGAGGTTGGCCAGCCATGGGAGACTGGTTGTGGAAGCGCACTGACCACCAGGAGGCAGCTGCTGTGTTGAGCGTTTGCTCCCTGGTGGTTAGTATGCATCATAGCTACCAGCCAGTGGTCTGGCCATCTGGCTGTCTGGTTGTAACAGTCACTTAGGCTTTCATATACATAGGTATATGTGCATATCCACATACTATATATACACATTACATGCACACGTATTGTTTGTAGAATTTTTAAAAATAAAACATATCCAATAAGTTCTTTGGTGTGAAGAAAATCAATCCAGGCTCTCCTTAATTATCTCTATGTGTTAGATTTCTTTTCTCCCAAGTGCCAGTGGACCTTTATTGAATTTATTTACAGTTGCTTCAGGAAAACACTCAAGCTTTCGAGGTTCCATAGTTGTCCATGAACAAAGTTGTTTGCTCCAGATTTTTAATAAACATAGACATTTTGAATTTAAGTTGGGGATAACGACAGTGTAATACCCACACTTGGGCACTTTCTCTGGCTGTGCTGTGGAATATAATTTATTAAATTCACAAACTGTAACATATATGCCAAAAAATGCAAGAATAATTAAAATGATTGAGAGATTAACTGTCAATTCTGATTACCTGTTTTTAGGTGGATATAAATGAACTACTCAAGAGATATGAAAAAACTCATTTACATAAAATTTTAAATTATACTTAAAAAAATAGCACTTATTATTCAATGAATTACATGGCTATAGTTTGAAAGAGGTGGGATGGGATACGTCTTAGTTTGCATTTCTTCCAGAAATGATTCAGAAATAAAGATAACTGGAAGAAATCATATACTAAGTATACTATGACCATCCAATAATCTAGTTAGGTTATGTAAATGATGAGCTTTTATTTCTTGTTTAAATGGGATATGCTGTTTTTCCTAAAATTTGACTCCTGGTATACAGACCCTTATATATGACTACTAATTTTCATGTCTTTACATTAGTAAACATATGTACTTGAGACTTTATCACATAACCCTTTCTTGCTTCAATTGTACCCAGGACTTGAAGTGCTATGGATTATAATTTTAGTTTCATATGATTTTCAAAACCTTGGCAAACAGTCCATGAATTTGCCTTAGTTAAAACAGAGAAGTTATAGCTGTATTTAGTTACTTTGTGATTTTAGGCTGTCTGCCTACATGTTTTTCCTTCACTAAACTCTGCAGATGGAGTTTCATGAGAAACAAAGGAAATGTAACCGTCAAAATACATTCAGCAATTTATTTTTCCCGGAGGTTTCAGATTATGCAGCTCAGAATTTTCTAGAAAAGCATTATTGATGTTCTGACACTGAGGAGGTATATTATGCTAAAAATATTGTTTTAATTTCCCTAACAGTTCTTAAAACCCATATACATTCTTTAATAATTCTACTTTAAAATAAAAAATAAAGCAAAACAAAATATCACAAATAATTTTTCTAGCTAATGAAGACTAATTAGCGACCAGTTTCACATATTTTATATATATGATGAATATACATAATGTGTTCCTAAAATGACCCTACTGCATGTTGCCCATTTTTTTCTGTAACTGTTACAAGTTTGAAGAATTTTGATTATCTAATTTAGGGACTAACAATAAAGGATACCATATTCTTTTATAGGAAACTTTTTTTTTCCCAATAAGATAGAAAACAAAACCTTTGTGCCTTATAAAGGGGATGAGTAAATAAACGCCCAGTTTTACATTTTGAACCTTTAACTCATAGTATTATGGAGGAGTTAAAAAGCATTTTATGGTATATCCAGGTGAGTCTACAAGTCAGCACCAGAACCATTGGAGTCCATGCAAAACTTGTTTCTTCTCTGAACACTCCAACAGTCTTTTATTACAACACAAAAGCATTCCCAACATATGGGCTAAATGATACCACCCCATTTTATTATTCCGACAGTGTTCCTTTTGAATAGGCATACCGACATTAATTGATAGATATACCAAACACTGCTTAAGTGTCTATTTCTATTCATTACTTAACCAGGTTTTAATGGACATGAACTCAAACCTATTCGAAAATAAAATGAAACTTGTGTCCTCATCAGCATATGTATAGATGATTAGATACATCACCAAGAGAGTAAAGCACAATGAAATGGAACAGATTTCTAGATAACCACATGTCCTACATACAACATACTTTCTCTTAAAGCTCATTAATTTTTCAGACTTTGGTATGTTTACAAGGGGTTTCATGGAACCCTTGAGAATTATACCCATTATTCCAATTAGACAAGAAGCCAAGCATGCGGGGAAGTAAGCCTGTGAGAGCAAGTGAAGAATGACCTGACTGCACTTCCCAAAGTGTGGACTAATCCAGGTCTGGTGCCACACAAAACGGACACTAAGTGACATCAAATCACCCGGGAGGAACACTAGTGTTTTCCCCCCATTACCTTTCAATTCTCCTGATTATATCAAACAGGAAGTTCCCGTTGGGAATAAGAGAAGTGCTAAAGTGATATTACCATTTGCTAATCTTCATTTTTATCAAATAAGGAGAGGGCCATGGGATCAGAGTCTACGGAAAGCAGCTGTGATCAGCTAGCATTTAATAACACGCTTTATAGTCACTACATTTATGCTATGTTGACTTTGTATCTATGGCAAACGATGCTGGTTTGCAACCAAAAATAACGATTCAAAGTTCCTTTTACAACAAAATTGACAAAGAAAACAGTGAATAAATGTAAAGAAAATAATCAGTAACCTTGGTACAGTTGTTATATAGATATGACTAAAGTCGATGGTACTGTATGAATGACAAGTGTGAGAAGTACTCTAAGATAATGGTCACCAAATCTTGTCATACCACCGTAATATCTAAGAACTGCATCAAAAGATAGGAACGTTAAGTGTTAACCATAGCTAACCAGGAGTTTCGAGGGCTGATGCCTCTCGACTTCAGAGAATCATTCAGGGTGCTGGAAATACAGAGCCAGTTTACCATCCAGACATCCAGTGTATAATGGTCCAGAAGTCTCAGCAGAATGTGCCTCCCTGGTATGCAGATGATTGCAAGTTTTTCAAGTTGAAAGCAAAACCCAACAAACTCAAGTGAGCAGGGTGTGTTGGGGTGGGGGGGAGGGAGTTTTCCTCCTCCTCACCTGCCTGAAGGAATTCAAACCAAAAAACACTGCTTCTGGAAGGGAACCTAGCACATAGGAATTAACTATGGCAGACAGGGAGAGAGTCCAGGAAAGTCTGTTAGATTGCCCTCTGTGTCCCATTGTTTCTGGGTGGCCATGCAAGAATAAATTTGCCACGTTTGTTCTTTCTTAAGTACCTGTAAACTGCCAACTTTTCCTTTGATTTCCCAGACCCCTGCCTTCCTTTCCTCAGTCCAGATGGCATATAAGCCTCAGTTGCCCAAAGTGCTCTCTAGTTTCTCAGTCTTATGGAACTCCCTGCATGTACGTATAAAACAAACTAGGTCATTTTCTCCGGGTAATCTGTCTCATGTTAACTTGATTATTAGTCCAGCAAGAACAATTTAAAAGGATAGAAGGAAAATCATCTTTTCATTTCCCAGAAGAGCTTGCCTTAGGCAAAGTCCTGGAAATGTATTCTTTGCTTTTTCAACTTTTTATCCACATGACCTTAAGCTACCACTTGCTTTTTTCACCTTCCTCCACCAATCCCTATCTTTAACCTTAAATATTTCATTCACACCATCACACAAGGGCTCTACATTGTATAGTTTGCTACTAAACTCTCAGTGTTTGCTTTCTCACATGGATCAAGGCATAAAAGTGCAGCGAAGTACTTTTCAGTATGTTCCAAAATTTCAGCCCATTTTAGAAGCTAGCAAAGTGTATATTTTACACATGAACTGAACACCCCAGAAAATAATTTATCTTTCACAGTAGCACAACACCTGCCTCGCCTAGTCAGAACTAATATGTTTCTTCCAATAATGCCATGAGGCTGATAGTACTTTTTCTCATTTCATATATGAAAAAACTGAGTCGCATCATTTCAAATGAGCAATTTTCCTTTACCCCACATCCTTACAGCCAAGTTATGGTTTGAAGACCAGGCATATAAAACTCAGCTCAGGATTTATTTTGAATGCAGATTCCTAGGCATTCTTCAATCTTTAAAATCAGAATGCTAGGCAAGGAATGGGGTCTAGGCATTTGAATCTTGAGATATTTTCGTAGGTATTTCTTATGTAAACTAATGTTTGAGAATCTCTACTATGTCAGTAATGCTCCTCACTTTCAAATTCATCTGTTATACCCCAGCTCAGTAATGCTCAATCCCATATTGCTGCCCAGAGGTTAAAACTAAAAGGTGTCTGGCTTTCTGACTTCAAAATTTTCAGATTTGGATTTTCCTGCCATTTCATTTCTGTAGACTAACAGTTTGTTTAGTGGTCCTAATTCAGTCACCCAAACAAATAAAACATAAACAGAAGGGGAGACGCTAAGAAGAAGAAGCAAGGACAGAATGGACTGGGTGTGTGGCAGGGCAGCTGGAGTACTAGGACAGCAGCTGTTTTGTGGGATTCTTAGACAGAATGTGTAAAATCACTGGCTTCACACAGCCTGCTGTCCTTGCTCTTGAATGCTGTGTTGTAAGCACACAGTTATTTTGTTGCCGAGCAATTAATGCTGTGAGAGTGATACCCACAAGGCCATTCTTGACTCTATGTTCCCAACTCCTCCAAAATGAATCTTCTTTAACAGCTGATGCCATGTGGAGAGCTCTGGGAACAAGATAACACTTGGCTTCTAATTTGATTTTACCACATTCTGTTTTTCCTTGCGCCCCCTCAAAGGGGGGAAGCTGAATGAAAAAAAATGTTGAGTTTTAATTCGTTTTTATTCCTAAATAGAAAAAAGAAATGAAGGAAAGAATGGATAGAAACGATTTCTGTTGTTTTTTAATAGTTGACATAAACTGATAAAATACAAAATTTTTCAGGTCAATGTGAATGTCCTTTCTTACAAAATTCATTTTGGTTAAGGAAACTGTGGGAATATATAATCTAACTGTAAAACACAATAAGTCATGCATACATGAGTCTTAAACTTGGACCTCAGAACTGTAAAAATAACATTTGATATAATTAAAGAAGAGGAGAAAGTGCATGATTTATTAAAAGCTGGCCCATGCACTTACAACCTCTCTAAATTCAAATAGTGTGTGTTCCAAATTTCTTTTTCTTTACTATCTTTTTTTTTCTTCCACGGGACAAAATGTTTCTCTCATTCAAACACAAAAATATTTTCTTCCAAATGCATCTATAGTTTCAAAACCACAGGCCGATTTATCAATAAAGATGCTTGTCATCATAGGTCTGATATGTACAAAATATTAAAAACAACAGAGGGGAAATCAAACAAACTGAAGCACTAATATGATAAATTATTATGTAGTCCTTGAATCATGTTTTTGAAAACTACTTAGTAATATGAGAAGTTGTTCATGATATATGTTAACAAGAAAAGACAAAATGTAAAAATTGTGTGATTCCAATATTTATGTATATAAACCTGTATTTTAATATAGCTATATGCCCAAGTCTATATATATATATATTTATGTTATATATAGCAAGAGCTCTCTAGGTTAATTTTGAAATATTCACCTTTCCTTCATACATATTTCTATACTAGAGGACTGGTGCACGAATTCGTGCACGGGTGGGGTCCAGCCGGCCTGCTCCGATTGTGGTTGATTGGGGCCGGGCCATTCAGGGGAGGAGGCATGGGAGGTTGGCTGGCCAGCCCTGCCCATGATTGGGGGGGGGGGGGCAGAGCAGGGCTGCAGTGCAAGTCAAAACAACTGATCGTCGTTCCAGTTGTTCTGGTCTTTCTGGTCAGTTGGCTTTTAGATGTATAGATTATAAATCATATACAAAATGTTATAATTTAAAATGATTTCAATAACATTTTATTACATTTTGATAACACTTTGTATGTTATAGTTTTATAATCTTATTTTAAAAGTTTTAAAAATCCAATTTTAGGCCTTAATATTAGTGCTATAATAATAGTAATCCTCACTATTAAAATGAGAGATTATCATTGCAGAATTCCTGTGAGAATAATTTTTTCAAATTTTAATAAGTATAAAGATAAAAGCTAGCTCCTGTTGACTATTTAGTGAGATACAAGCATTATTCAAATAAAGAAGAAAAATATTTATTTACTCTTGCTCATTAATATATTTCACAAAAAAACTTCTGTACTTTGTTTTAAATCCTAATAGTCTGTATTTTTAAAGTATTGTTTTTTTTTAATCATTCTGATTTTGAACACTAATGAGATTAACTTGAATTAGCAAATGTACATTCTGAAAACATAAACCTGAGCTAGAACTTGGTCATGCAAAATTTCAATCTCAGCCAATTAACTAAAAATGTGAAGTACTCTATTTGGATATGGTTCTGAAAATAATCTCACTCTCCTTGGGAAGTTTTTAGATTGTTTATTTCCCTACCAGTGTAGTATACAATTACATTTTGACACAAATATGTTACTCTCTTCTTTTTATCTCACTGTTCATGAATCTTTTAATCCTTTTTATTTAATAAATGGAATCTGGTAACTTGCATATCTGCCTCTCTATGACTGGCCTCAAACTTGACAATCTATTTATTAAAAAAGGACATTCGGGTTGTCAGAGTATAATATTGTGATATGATAAGAAATATGTATATATTTTGGTTTTCATCCCTGGCTTCTTGCCAGAGCTCCTAAAACCCTTAGAATTTCCACAATGATAAGAATAATAGAAGTATTTCTTGGTTATAATATTTTGATTTTATCCTCAGTTCTTGCATTTTTAGTTCTGGGTGACAAAGATAAAAGGAGAGTCTTTTTTTATTTAGTTTTCCTTTACAGAGTGACCCTTTTAAACATGTAAATAAAATGACTTCATTTACTTGTTAAAAATCTATCAATAGATTTCCATTTCACTCATAATAAAAACCAAGTGTCTCATTATACACTGTTGGACTATACAAGATCAACATCTTTAATCTCATCTCTGAGAACTCTATTCATCACTCATTGTATTTCAGCTGCAGTGGAGTTATGCCCCCAACTGCCATTCTAGAGCCTTTGTACTTGCTCTTCTACCTACAATGTGCTGCCATGGTATCTTAGGTCTTATCATTCAAACTATACCCAAATGTTACATCCTCAGGAAAGAGGTGTGTATCTCCACTAAGCCTGTAGGGGAGGACAGCTGGGGGTGACCAAGCTGGTAGGAGAGGACAGTTAGGGGTGACCAGGCAGGTAGGGAAGGGCAGTTAAGGGCAACCAAGCCTACAGGGGAGGGCAGTTAGGAGCAACTGGGCTGGCGGAGGAGGACAGTTGGGGGTGATCAGGCTGGTGGGGATGGGCAGTTGGGGGCAATTGGGCTGGCAGAGGAGCAGTTAGATGTTGATCAGGCTGGCAGGGGACTGGTTAGGGGCAAGCAGGCAGGCAAGCGGGTGAGCAGTTGGGAGCCAGCAGTCCTGGATTGTGAGAAGGCAGTCAGACATCCCCTGAGGGGTCCCAGATTGGAGAGGGTGCAGGCTAAGCTGAGGGACACCAGCCCCCATTGCACAAATTTTGTGCACTGGGCCTCTAGTATATTAATAAAATACTGGGGAGACTGATTAAGAAAAAAGTATGTCACAAATTGATAACATCAGAAGTAAAACAGGTTATATCTACAGACATTACACAAAAAGTAAGATGACAATGAATTTGAAAAGTTATATGGAATGGACAAGTTTCAAGACAGATATAAATGAAATGGTAAAAGAAAAAGTTAGAAGAGCCATATCTAAGATAACATCAGCCTAGATAATGTCACTAATAAATTTGATCAAAGTTTTATGGGACAAATAATACAAACTCATACACTTTTCAGAAAAGAGAGGGAGAGAGGACACTTTCCAACTAATTTTGAGGCCAGAATTCCTCTGTTAACAAAACTAGTCAAAACATTACAAAAAATGTTTGGTCAATATGGGCCCAAACATCCTTAACATATTATTTCCAAGTCAGATATGTAATATATAACAAGAATAATACATCACAACCAACTGTAGTTTATCCTAGGAATATAAAGTCGTTTTCACACTTGCAAATCAAAAAATGTAACTCCTGACATTAACATAATAAATGGAAAATATATTGATAAAATACTAAGTTAAAATACACTGAAATAAAATATAAGGTAAAATATATTGAGATAACCCAATTTTCCAATTATTAATATGGAAAAATCTTTGCTACACCACATTAAATTAATAATATTAAGATAAAAATTATTTTTTTCTATTAAATTAGAGAAAGGAGGTAATTCACAAAATAATAACAATGTTTAATTCTTAACTTTCTGTATACTTTCTCCTCTGGAACTTTCACCATGCTATAATTCTTGTTTCTTTGTAAATTTATTCTGAGTTAAGATGGAGGCATCTATTTAAAATTTAATGCTTCTTACTATCATCATAACAAATAGTTATTTTTAATTACATTGCCAATACCCTAATCTTATCAATATTTTTAATATCCCTTAGCTTAG
The DNA here is from genome assembly GCA_027563665.1 of Antrozous pallidus. Lineage (NCBI taxonomy): Eukaryota > Metazoa > Chordata > Mammalia > Chiroptera > Vespertilionidae > Antrozous > Antrozous pallidus. Next base: position 65,591,679 of record CM050511.1, read on the forward strand.
GTAAACAACTTAAAAATCAAACAAGAGAAGACTTGTACTTTAAAAGTTCACTTTTCCACCTTAGCTGGTTTGGTTCTGTGGATAGAGCATCAGTCTGTGGACTGAAGGGTCCTAGGTTTGATTCCAGTCAAGGGCACATGCCTGGGTTGTGGGCTTGATTCCCAGTAGGGGACTTGCAGGAGGCAGCCAACCAATGATTCTCTCTCATCATTAATGTTTCTATCTCTCTCTTTCTCCCTCTCCATCCTCTCTGAAATCAATACAAATATATTTTTTAAAAGTTTCACTTGTCCTATCTTAAATACAGTTTTAATTTAGAATGGAAGAAAAATAATCAATAAAAATGTTTTTAAGGGGGCCCCATTGATTGGGCATCATTCCATGCACCAAAAGGTTTCTGCTTCAGTTCCCAGTCAGGGCATATTCCCAGGATGTGGATTTAGTCCCAGGTCTAGGGTGCTTACTGGAGATAATCAATCTTTGTTTCTCTCACATTGCTGTTTCTCTCTCTATCTCTCCTTCTCCCTTCTCCCCTATCTAAAATCAATAAAAACATATTAAAAAAACAAACAACTGTTTTAGGGAGTTAAAAAAAAAAAAGCATAGAAGCCAAAACTGGTTTAGCTCAGTGGATAGAGTGTCGGCCTGCGGACTGAAAGGTCACGGGTTCAATTCTGGTCAAGGGCATGTACCCAGTGGGGAATGTGCAGGAGGTGGCTGATTGATGTTTCTCTCTCATTGATGTTTCTGACTTTCTATTCCACTCCCTTCCTCTCTGTAAAAAGTCAATAATATATATATATATATTTTTTTAAAAAAGCATAGAAGGAAAAGACATCTGAAACACCAAATCTTTGACTCTTCAACTTAATAAAAACAATCCATAATTGTGTGACCATGTAATTAACATCATCTAGACTATGACAACATCAATGACAATGTCTCGGCTCACTGCATCCTTTCAGTTCAGACTGAATTTCCCAGTAAAGGATGGTTAATAAAATCTTAAAAGCTACCTGTCAAATGATGGCTTCTCTCCACAGTCAAAGGCATCCTGGAGCTCCTTGACCAGGTTAGCCTGGCCTGGCAGCCGGAAGAGACCCTCCTCCTTCAGCCCCCTCTGTCGGATGAAGTCCACGCACTGCTCCACCAACATGGGAGCCAGGCGGTTCCCATATCTCTTCTCATAACGGACAGTCTCCTCCAGTTTCTGCCCAAAGATGCCTGAAGAAATAAAAAAAATCACTATGAATGTAAGGAACGTATCTCTTCCTACTCTGATGCTTTCTTTTAAAACTCAATGTAAAGGGAAAAGGAAGATTGGAATACAAGCTAGCGTTTCACATTTGGTACCTCACATTATTACAGAATCAAGTTCAAGAAAGGTAACTGTTGCATGTTCAAATTATGTAATACCCCAGTGATGGGTGGGGAATTATTTTAAATTGCAAAAGTGAGTAAAATAGCATATCTTTTTTGTGCTGCAATATGGAAATGACTAAACTGTACCTGTGTATGCCATGCAGCGTGTCAGCATTTCTCTTATTTAACACTCACCGGACTCTAGGAGGGAGGCACCACCAATGTACAATTTTATTGAGGAGGAGACTAAAGCATAGAAAGAGTAAATAATTTGCTGAATGTCACACAGCTAGTAAACGGGGGAGCCAGGTTTGTTAGCTGCTGTAGGATCAGAGTCACCCTGTGTAACACTGCAGCTATAATACAGTGCTGCGTAGTATGCAGAATGACTAAAACCGGAGCCATCGAGGAAGTAACCTGCCAGCTTGCTAGCTTGCCTACCTCAATTTTTGTTGTCATACTAGGATAGGTGATTTCTGCTGAGAAAAGGTAAATTTAGGAGAAGGTAAGAAAGATAAAGAATGAAGCAAAAAATTCTGAATATTTATGAGTATGCTACCCAAGGAAACTTTTTATGTAAAGAGCTATACCTACTTAGCAATATCATATGTAAGAGTTACGGCATGTAGACAGTAGTTACGTGTATTTAGAAATTCCTGTGGAGAATCATAGTTTCTCCTCTAGATCTAGTCTTGATAAGAATGATAATAGATGTAGACTTCCCATTCTGTAGCACAGAAACAGGATGTCCCAAATGTCTCTGGCTTGCAATTGTTGGTTTGAGTTAACCTCCTGTATAAGAATTTTGTTATGAGGAAAGTGAGGGAGGAATTTTTAAAATATGTTTTATTTACAATTTTCTTTGAGGGAGCAGTGAAACTTTAAAATTAATATAAAAGAATAAAGGTTATGAGCTATTCCCAACTAGCAGCATAGGAAAAAGACATATTGATTAGTAGATTATTAATAGGAATATTCTCTGTTGTGAGTCTGCAAACAGTTCCAGCTATGCCCATTTAAATTCCCAGTGAGGTTTCATACTCCCTCATAAAATTCTGCCAGAACTTCTGGGTGATGACAGTATGTCATGTATACTTCCCCTAAAAGAACATTGTTGATGTCATAAAGCATTACCAGTACATGAGTTTTCATTGGACTGAGAAAGAAAACCACACAGGTGAACTTATTATATCTGTGTGAGGCTGTTTAAACTGGAGAGGGAGAAGAAGAGGGGGAAGAGGAGGGAAGGGGGATGGGAGGGGAAGAAGGGAGAGGGAGGAAGAGAGGAAGGGGAGGGGAGGGAAATAAGAGGAGAGGAGGGAAGGGAGGTGAGGTGAGAAGACAGAAGAGAAATCTAAGCAACCTTCAGGGTTTGTGAGATTGCTCCCTTTACTGTGATTTATAAACAAACTAGAGGCAGCCAGTGAAGATATATATATTCAAATTCCATTAATCCTACAAACAAACAAATACAAGGCAAATCTTCTTGGACTCTCTGCAGCCTGTAATTTTTCTCTTTGTTCCTAGTATCCCAGGTATTACTCTGGGTTCAGTTCTTGCTATCTTCTTGCTTACCTACTGCAGTTTGGCCTATGATACCACCATGCCACTAAAATAGGTTTTTTTTAGCCCTAGCTGGTTTGGCTCAGTGGATAGAGTGTCAGCCTTCGGATTGAAGGGTCTTGGGTTAGATTCCAGGCAAGGGCACACGCTCAGGGTTGTGGACTCGATCCCCGCTAGGGGGCATGTAGGAGGCAGCCAATCAATGATTCTCTCTCATCATTGATATTTCTACCTCTCTTTCTCCCTATCCCTCCTTCTTTGAAATCAATAAAAATATATTTCAAAGTAAATAAAAGAGTTTTTTTAGCAATTTCCTAGTTGCCAAGTCATTGACAGCTTAATTTATTTTTTTAATACTTTATGCCTCACTGCCCTTAAAATTATCAATCTCACTCTTCTTCCTGATGCTGTTCACATGTCACATAATTCCTGCCTTCCAGAATATTCTTACCAGACTCCTTTTTGATGTGCAACCTACTCTTCCTTCTCATAGGTTTCCTGATTCTCTGGGTTATGTCCTCAGCCCTGTTCTTAACTTACTTTGTCACAATTCTTTTGTAGTACTCCACTTAATTTCACTGCATATCAGTTATTCCCAGATCTGCGTCTCAATTTGGGCCACTCTGTGGTCTCTAGCGTTACATTTCTAAGTGCCCATTAGAACCCTTAACAATGGATATCTCAAGCTCAAAATGTCTAAAACTGGATAACTAATCTTTTCTTCAAAACACAGTTCCACTTCCTATAGCTCTGATTTTAGTTATCAGTTCTAGCTATCCACCCCCAAGTCATGGAAGTGCCATCTGAGAGCCACACTAGATTTCCTCCCTTCTTCCCTGCCCTCATTCACTCACCAGGTTGGTCCTTTCCAGAGCAATTACTACTACCAGGGCTAGATCCTCAATATTTCCTAAATGACTTTTTGAAGAGTCCCAACTCCAAGTGCGTGTTGCCATAGTGATCTTCATAGTATTTAAATCGGAACGTGCCTCTTTTTTTTTTTTTTTTTTTTTTGCTGCATTTCTTCCAATGGTGCCTGCCCACCAGCCAACCAAACTCCTTTGCATGAAATACAAAGTCTCCACAATGTGACCTCCGTATTTTTCCACCATCTTTTTCCATTAACAATGTTTAGGTGACATCCATTGTGTGCCAGGCACTGTGCCATATCCACCCTCATTTCTGCGGCTTTTTCACAAACAAAATGCAAACTATACTGAACAGTCTGTTGCTTTCTTCAGGCATTATCCTTACCCAAAAGTTTTTACTTCAGGTCAAAGACATTAGTACATTATTAAAATGTTTTTTTTTTTAAGTGTTTTTCCCTAAGGCAGTGGTCGGCAAAGTCATTAATCAACAGAGAGGCTTGCAAGCCTCATATGGCTTTCGAGCCAGTTTGCTGACCACTGTTCTAAAAGGTAAGACCTGGCCGAAACTGGTTTGGCTCAGTGAATAGAGCATTGGCCTGCAGACTGAAAGGTCCCAGGTTTGATTCCAGTCAAGGGCATGTACCTTGGTTGCGGGCAAATCCCCAGTAGGAGGTGTACAGGAGGCAGCTGATCAATGTTTCTCTCTCATCAATGTTTCTGACTTTCTATCCCTCTCCCTTCTTCTCTGTAAAAAATCAATAAAATATATTTTAAAAATAATAATAAAAAATAATAAAGGTAAGACCTGCAATCACGGGTCAGCCTAGAAAAAATTATCTTGCAAGATTCAACTCATATCATCCCATATGTTAATTAAGTCTTTATTAACATTCCTTCACCCCTACCCTGGAGGCAAAGCTTGATAAATTTCTTCTTTGATTTGTTACACATTGCTGTGTAAGAATTTCCTTAGATACCTCTCTGTACTGAACTAGTCCCTCAGTATTAAAAGAGGAATGTGTTTTCACAATTATTATAGTAAAATAATTAGTTTACATTTATTATTATTATAAACTAGTACCCCAGTGCACAAAATTCGTGCATGGAGGGGGGTTCCCTCAGCCCAGTCTGCACCCTCTCCAATCAGGGACCCCTTCGGGGATGTCTGACTGTTGAGTCGGACATCTCTCTCGCAAGCTAGGAACACTGGCTCCTAACTGCTCATAGCCTGCCTGACTGATCACCCCTGCCCCTAAGTGCTCCCCTGCTGGCCTGATTGCCCGTAACTACCTCTACCTTGCCCAACACCTGGGACCCAGCCTTAGATAAAAAAGATAACAAACTATGCCCCCTGGGCTAAATCTGGCTTTCTGCCTATTTTTGGTCAATGAAGGGGAAAAAAAGAATGTTATTTTGTGATATGAAAATTATATGAAATTCAAATTTTAATGGCCATAACGTTTTGTTGGGACACAGCCATCCCATTCCTTTGGGCTTTCCATGCTAGGACTGCAGAGGTTGAGTATTTCAGGCAATGGATAGCCCACAAAAAATGGAGCTGCACTCTGACTCCTCACAGCAATGGCATTTGGCCCCTGCCCTACATAAATTCTGGGGTGTTATTAGGTGAAATGTGCATACTGTAAAATATAGGCTTATAAAAAGAAAACATTTTACTTCAGTGTTCATAGTCATTTTAAAGGGCACTTTGATTTGTAGCAAATTCAGTTTTCAGGGTATTTGTAGAGCCCAATGCTGGGGAGTGGACGCCGTGCACAGGCGGTCCCCGTGCTCCACGTGGTGCTTGCTTCAGCCTCAGGGGGCTGGGCCCAGGCTGGGCAGGGGAGCCCAAGGCCAGGCTCTGTGCAGCTCTCGCAGTAGTAGCTGTGGCTCCGGCAGCTGCAGGGGGGTGCAGCGTCCCCCGGCGAGAGCCTTTCTTGGTGGCAGCCTTGGGACCTCTCTCCTGTGGTCCAGGGTCACCCGTCCCCAAAGCCCGGCAGCGTGGCCCTAATCCCCTTTCTTCCCCGCCCCCATCTGTCAGCTGCCCTCCTTCCTGCCACCTCTGCTGTTCCTCTGGAGGCCTGGCCCGCCTGCCCCACCTGCCCCGCTCGCTCCACCTGCCCTGAAGGGAAGCCACAAGGCTGGCGGGTCCTGGACCAATCTCGTGGGGCATGGGGTCTGGGGGACCCTGTGCCCCCTTCCCCACCTGCATTCAGTGCACTGGGATTCAGAGCGACTGGTGCTGGTTCTGTGGCGGTGGGGAAAGAGGTGGCGGTGGCCCACCAGGGAAAGAGGCATTGGCCTGGGGAGCTGACACCGCACGCCGGTGGTCCCAGCTGGCCCGCAGTGCCCCACTGAGCGAACTGCCGCTTGGCTCACAGCCCCACCTCGCACCTGGCTCTCATTACCCAAGGTGCCCCGGGCGCTCATTTGCATGTGATTCAGTCACCATAAGTGTAAGGAGGGCCGGCTCTTAAGTACCATGCAGGCAGAGCTTATAGTGTGGTGGTTGCTTTTATGGCACTGTGGCCACGCCCCTGCTGGCCTCGCCCCCTGTGTGCTGGCCATGCCTGCTGGCCATGTCCACTGGCCATGGCCTTGGCCATACCTGCTGGCCACGTCCACTGGCCACGCCCCTAGCCATGCCCCCTGTCTGCTAGCCATGCCCCTGCTCCTGATTGGCTGGTAGCATAGCGGAGGTACGGTCAATATTCATGTTACTCTTTTATTAGATAGGATAATATTTAAAAAAACAGTTGTATACTATATATCTATCTTATGAACTTCAGAGGGTGTTAGGTAATCTTTATGATGCCATACACACAAGGAATAAAATGCGGTGGCATCAGCTCTGAACGACTTCAAGATTTACATTTCATTCTACTATGTTGCTCTGATCTGACTGTATCTGTTGAAAACTCCTATGTTGAAAACCTTAGGCCTGAGATGATGGTATGAAGAGGTGGGGACCTTTCGGGACTGATTAGGTCATGAGGACAGAACTCTCATGAACAGGATTAGTGCCTTTATAAAAGAGCTCTCTCATTCCTCCCCTTTCTGTCAGGTGAAAAAGCAGCAAGAAGATGAAAGTTGGCCACCTGGAGGAGGGCTCTCACCACAATGCAGCCATCCTGGCCTGGTGTCAGAGTTCCAGCCTCCAGAACTGGGAGAAATAGATATCTGAGGTTTACAAGCTACCCAATAACTTCAAAGTAAAAGGGAACTCATCAATAGTTCTCAGATTGTGGCACTGATTTCTATAAAAATTTGAAGAAAAAAAATCCTTAGTTTGCTGACAAGAAACCAGGAGTTTAAAAAAGCATTTAGGTTTTTGCTCCAATTCTTTGTTAGCAGTCTCTTTTCAGAGTTCACTGTTCCTCCCTTCCTATAGATCATATGCTGAGCCATAGAGAGAATTTGCTTTTACTTATTCATCTGCTACTGTAACTCTGGTAATGGAATAAGTCTTGGTACCAGGAATATAATATTTTTCTATTGAAATTGAATATTCACCCACGGTAAATGGACAAATCAAAATAAAAGACATCCAAATTAGTATAGAAGCAAAACCAGCTAAGGCTTACTTCAGACTCATCAGCACTTTCTAAGTGAGTAGCCAACAAATCCTATATAATAAAAGAGAAACATGTAAATGTGACCATACCTTCACTACGCTACCAGCCAATCAGGAGCAGAGGGCGGGGCTGCAGCAAGAGGCGGGGGAGTGGGGCCGAGGCCGCGCGTGAGAGGCCGCCAGTTCGGGGTGCCTCCGGGGTTGGGTGGTCGCCATTGGGACTAAGGCCAGGGCTGGGGAGCTGGGCTGGGAGGGGGTCAGCCTGTGTGGGACAGGAGCCTCACGGGACAGGAACCTCACCAGACCGGAGGGGTGGGATGGGAGGGGCCGGCCTGTGCGCTGCGCAGGATGGGAGCCATGCGGGACAGGAACCGAGTGACACATACTCACAGGCCAGCACCACACTGGGCCCTCAACTGTGTCACCTATGCTTCCCTGGACTTCACCCTCCAGCCCGGATCCTCCAGGTCCCAAGCCCTGGGGTTGCTCAAATTCAGCAAGAGTTTGCAATTTGCCCAAGGCACATTGAACAGTTTTCTCCTAACCCATTTATGGGAGTGTAATCTGACTTAAAACTAATGGACTAAACTAGAAAATCAATTTGAAAATGTGGATCAAAATTCAAGTGAATTAGCTTTGGGCCAGGAGTTCCATGTCTGTGAATGTGTCCTAAGTAAACAGTTAAATAAGCAATTATGTTTACTGTCATTGTTAATGCCAGAGGAAACCTTAAGCAACCTGCCCCACAATAAAGGGTTAGTGAAGTAAACCATAGTAATGTCAAACAGTCAGGGATAACACTGTAGCCATTGAAAATTATATTTGTATATCGAATTCATTGACATGAAAAGAAGGCCATAGCCAAATATTAAGTGGAGGGCAGGGGAACATCAGAAGAGGGCATGTATACTTATATGTATGTATATTTTATATGTCAGGGAAATAATAGTTTTAAAACCAGTGATTCTTCCTGAGCTCTGTAATTGTGTTAGCAAATTGTGTTTTAGGTGCGACAGGTGTCCTTTGGTGTCCCATACACACAGACATCCTTGCCTGTGGGACAGCCTGAACCTTTGCCCCACCTGCCCCTCTCTGGTGTGGCAACAGCCCAATCAGACATTCCTTTTATTGGGCTGGTTTCCTTTTCTCCTTTTCCCAAACCATGCCTTTCCAACAAAAGAATATTAACCAAGCAATCCTAACAAGTTTTGTTGCCAACTGCAACTTATGCCCTTTTATGCAAATGTTGTTGTTTTCAAGTCTACCAGGTTGTATTTCAAAACTTTTATTTTTCTGCAACTTGACCAGCTCCTAATCGCTCACTTATCTGACTGCCTGGTTGCCCCTAACTGCCCTCCCCTACCAGCCTGGTTGCTACTAACGGCCCTCCCCAGCTGGCCTGGTCGCCCCTAACCACCTCTGCCTGTGTGCATGAGCATGGACCTGAGCAACACACACTCACACACCCACACCCACACAGAGTCCTTGGATGTCTGGTCTAATTAGCATATTACCCTTTTATTAGTATAGATAAGTAATTATCATATTATTCACTACTTTTCTATATGTATTTAAAATACTCCAGAATATTTTATGCGAATAAAAAATGGTCAAGTTGCAGTCTTCACCCATAATTCAGTGTATTGTTTATCATAGAGTAATTACTTTTTTCTTTTTTTTTTATCCGCAAGGAGTCTGTGAACTCATTCCTAGCATCACTTGCTAGATGCTCCAAAAAAACTTTAATACATGAATTAATGAGCTCTTCATTTATAGCACCATATAAAATTATATAGATTTGGAAACTAGCAATCTGTTGAAACAAATCAATTTCCATAAGTGTAATTACAACATGAACAACATACAATAATCTTTTAAAAACATGTTGGTTTTATCCATCAACATTATAAAGACATTTTGCTTTTTAATTCTTCATTGCCTATAGACTAGCAGGAAAAGATAAGAATACTACTGTTTGCCATAAATCTATATTTTTACATATTTTATTGATTTTTTTTTGACAGAGAGGAAGGGAGAGGGATAGAGAGCCAGAAATATCGATGAGAGAGAAACATCAATCAGCTGTATCCTGCACAACACCTACTGGGGATGTGCCCAAAACCAAGGTTCATGCCCTTGACCAGAATCAAACCTAGGACCCTTCAGTCTGCAGGCCGATGCTCTATCCACTAAGCCAAACCAGTTAGGGCATAAATCTATTTATTTACTATAAAAGCATATGCAGCTCTTTCAGATGGCTATGAAGATAAGGTGGTAATGTGGCAGCATATATGAAATATAAGAGCTGCAGGGTAAAGAGTACAATGCATGTTCATTAGATCCCAAAATAGAACCAGAGGCATGGATAAATAGAACAGACCAACAGAGGTCAGAGGGGAGGGGGATGGGGAAGACTGGATGAGACAGGTGATGGGATTAGCCAAAGAAAATATATGCTTAGCCTATGGACACAGACAACAGTGTGGTGGAGAGGGGTGGAGGGGGATAAAATTAGGGGGTAATTGGGACATCTGTAATAGTGTCAACAATAAAGAAAAATATCATTATAACATAATGCAAAAAGGAATATAATGGATGATGAAACAACAGCCAGCATTATCTTGAAAAGTTTGGATACACAACAGAGAGAGCATCGTAGCAGAGAGGATACTGAACAAAAGCAAAGAGGTGACAAAGGAGATATGTTTAGGGAGAAAGAGTGGGGCAATCTGGGGAATTGGGGTTTATTTTCTAAGGAATAGTTGGAATTGGCTAGCAGGTCTGAAAATTATACGAAACAGGTAGGACTTCCTTTAGATGCAACCAGGAGTCAAGAAAATGTTCAGCTGTGGAATGTTGTTGACAGTACTGCTTAGGAATACCTATTAGGTGATGCTTTACAAATGGACTACATGCCCTGGCCTTTTTTCCTCAGTGTTTGGATTGGTCTGTGAACCAAAGTGTCGCAGTTTGATTCCCAATCAAGGGCACATACTTCAGTTGCAGGTTCCTAGGCTCAGGTAGGGAGGCAACCAATCCATGTATCTCTCTCACATTGATGTTTCTCTCTCCCCACCCCTCTCCTTAGTCCTTTCACTCTTTCTAGAAATCAGTGGGGAAAATATCCTCTGGTGAGGATTAAACAAAAACAATAAAAACAAAACAAAAAACCCCATATGGACGGTATGTTGTAGTAATTTGTGAAGAATGTTGGGGATGGAAAGAGGGAAGGATGGGTGCTGTCTTGAAGAGCCACTTTTTAGATTAAAGTAAGTTTTGCGCATGAAGCAAAACTTGCACACAACTTAAGGACTAACATGATGGGAACAGAAATGGAGCTGAAAGCCCACAAAGAAGGAAGAAGCGGAGTGGTTATGGGGGGGCAGAGGGAAAGGGGGAGCAGGGAAGAGCTGGAAAAATGAATGATGCCTCATCTCCTCCAAGAGCAGGGCAACTCAGGACAAAACAAAACAAAACAAAACAAACAAGATAAAGTTGGGTTAAAATTTTACTTTAGTCTCTCCCATAATCACATTAACCTTACACTAACCAACCTATTACAACTAGAAATTAACACTAACATTCATGATCCTAAGTGTTACCCACCCCCAGGGAACCAAAAGACTGGTTGTGCTTCGCACATTAGATATTGGTCTTAAGGAGGTTTAAAAAACAAAATCTAGAATAAAAACACATTGTAACCTTATCTCACCGGAACATAAACACTGAGCACCCCTCCCCCTATCTCCAGCTTCCTGTCTAGTAGGTGTTTCTTTTTCCTAGATATTAAAAACCACTGGGAAACCTTTTCAGTGACCTGTGTTAGCACCTAAACAAAGACAGGGAAAGATGGCAAGGACAGAAGAGCCTGAAGAAAACAGAACCTGAGAAGGTAGTTAGGGCTCACACAGCATGCAAGCTCCAATATCACCAGGGCTCTGGACACGTGGACTCAGCGCCACGCTTCATTCTGAGGGTGTTTCTAAAGCTGTCAGTCTCTGTCCGCCTGCCCTTGACAACAGTAAAGAATATACCCTAAATGTGGACCAGGAAAAGCAGACACGTCACCATTCTCACCTCTGGGCACTCGGCCATAATTCCTGCCCTCTCCCTTTGGCTTTCACTGAAATGGCTTAAGCTGATGCTCTCCAACCGGCTTGGGAGAGGAACTCAGAAACCAGGCCCACTTCTTGAACTACTTGAGCGCCCAGGAGATTAAACAAAGCACAAAGGAACCCTCTCTTCTTAAGGTGGCATGGTTTGGGAATCCAGGACTGCAAGAAAAGTTCATTCTTTTCAGTGCCAGACCTTAAACAGCCCGTGCTGATGGCTGCAGCTGACCTGAAGGACTAGGGCAGCAGGAGACATCAGGCCAGCAGCCTGTACCCTGTCCCTCCGGGAGCTCCACTGGGTCCCTACTCCCTGTGCTCCTGCAGCCATTGGGCTGAGGGAGGCCGGTGTGCACTGACTGGCTCCGGAGAAAGGGAAAGAAAACTTCCAGCAGCAGAATGCTTCCAGCACCTCCTCTCCTTTATGCTTCTAACAGAAACCAGAATGCAGCTTTGTAAATTAAAAATCTGTTAATTCTTGACTCAAATGCTGAGCATTCCTCAGATTACTGAGATTTTGTGGAGGGAAGGACAATGCTTTAAAAATAGCCTGCAGGAGGTGAGAGACAGAAGCTGCTCCCACTCCTGTGACTGCCTTTGCCCGCCCAGGGGAACTCTCTCTGCAGGCTCTGCCGCTTCTCGCTGGTGTTTAAACAGAAAGGGAAGAAGGCGGAAGGGACAGCCCTGCAGGCCAGGATGCTTGCAGATCTGCTATACTCCACTATTAAAGGAGAAAAGGTGATACATATAATAAAGACCTTGCAAGGGGCTTCAACAATACATTAGTTGTCCCAGAACGTCTCATGTTACAGATGAAGAGCAATAATCCGGAAACATAGACTGTCTCTGGTATTTGAATCAACCCGGTTTCCTGTCTGAGGGGTGAGGGAACTAGAAGAGCGAATGTCTTGTAAGCAATTAGTTTCTAGTCTTCAGTTTCTATCCTTGTCTGTTTCTCAGTGCTGCAGCCTTACAGTAACCCTAATCTGTGCTCTGTCATCCTGTTCTGAAATCTCTACAATTCTCTAAAATGTGAGACTTGTACATGTAATTATCTTTATGGATGAGAGAGGAATAAAAATTAACATCTGAATTCCTTGCTGATAACACACGCTAATGATCCTAGCCAGACCTCAGCTGCTGGAAGGAAAAGACTCAGAAGGAACAAGGTTTAGTTTTAAAAAGTTCCCACTATATTTTTCTTTATATAAGTAAGTGGTTTTTCTTAATTCTCTTTTTGTTATTGGTGGTGGTGACTAAGTAGAGGGGGTTAATAGGTGGCAGATTAAAGAAAAAAAGGGAGAAAGAACGACCTTGGGTATACTCAGATCAGCTCCTGATTAAGTTAGCTCTCTGTACAGGACATTAACATGATAATGACCTAGTTGCAATTTAGATAATCATTTCATTTATTATTCCCATTTTGAAGCAAAATAAAATGTTAAAATGTTTTGATACATCATCATTTTTCTGGAAACACTCATTTTACCTATGCTGTGCTCTTTAAAACTCTCCCTGCATTCATTATTTCAGAAATGCCTTAGTTCCTTTTACTGATCATCAATTGTGTTTCCCCACCCCTTATTTCTGATAGTTCTTAGCTTTGGCCCCTTCCAATGTCACCTTTTTGGAAAGTCAAGGTGACTTCTGCTCCTAATCAGTGTTATTCAGTGTGGCTGGAAGCCTCTGGCAAAGGTCACAGCAAGTAACCTGATTATTAACATTTTCTCAGCAGCGGAGGGGAGGCAAGCACAGGAGGTTAGAGCCAAAGCTTATGATGGGAGAACAGAACGGGATCTCAGAGGGACCCATGTCAATGGGTTAGCAACATGGCTGCTTGATCCGGGTCTGGGAACAGCACAAGGGGGTCGTGGCCCCTCCTATCAGGATGGTCAGCCCGGCCTGTTTACTTCTCCATCAGTCACTCTAGAGCCCCACCATTCTGTAAGCCCCACCTACCCAGACTATCCGCAGGCAGTAACAAACAGATCAATCTGAACCTTGAAAAATCGGTCTAGACAAGCAAAGATGCACGCAAATCACTTCTGCACAGTTCTAATCTCTTGGTTCCCAAACTCCCTTTTTATCTGAGCATAAACCAACCTTAAAGCATCAGCGAACATATGCATTCTTTTAAAAAGAACATTCACATATCATCCACCTACCTTTCCGAAAACTAAAACATCTTTTGATTCTTCTGTATGTAGTTTTAGGGATGAAAGGAGTTGAGGCTAAGGCACCTGAGGGGCGCCCCCCCACGTTTCGGTCTTCGGGCATCATACAGACCCAAAGTTCTGACAGTCTCAGCTTCCTTCAAGACCTGCCTCGGTAGGATACCCCACAGCCACTCCTTCTCATGCTTGTTTATTTGTCAAATTTTAAGTGCTGACTCCTACAACTCATAGGATTTTATCCTCCAAGTCCTGAAACAGGGGTAAGTTACCACCTCTCATTTACTTCTTTTTGGCAAAAAAAAAAAAAAAAAAAAAAAAAGCACACTTCCTTTTCTCTTGCCTAATCCAGAGAGTTTTTAAGGTTTTTCTTTCCTTTTCTTTTTAATTTCTGCAGACATTCCAAAATATCACAGCAAAAAGAACCGCAGCAAGCAAGCTGCGCCATCCAAGCAAACAGCAGGATATTTATTATTATTATTTTTTTTATTATTAAGAACTGTCTTCTCAGCTGGAATTGGGGTCACTGAGATTCTTTGGATAGGTCAGCAAATAGCCATGCGCAAGGGGACAGAGCGACAATGACAAAAAGGACCCTGAGAAATGCCTCAGGACCATCCTTGCTGGCTGGCTCCTTTCCTTTGAGCAACAGGGGAGGCAGATAATGGCACCTTGTCCAGACAGCACTTGAGTGCATGATGGATTCTTTTCAAAGGGCTCCCCTGTTCCTTTTAGAGCACCCCCTCATCCTTGGACGCTCTCTGCGGGCTTCTCCTCCCTTTTCCCTTACGTCTTCAAACTCCGGGGGCTCCCGAGGGAACTGCCACGTCAGAACAGTCAAGTGCTGGTTCCTGGAGACTCCTTGGGTCCCCCGAAGAGGCAGCTCTGCGGGGAGCCTCTCCCCTCCTCCGCGCCGGCTCCCTTTTCTCAATGAGAGCTGGGCGGGAGCTGGCAGGGCTGCGGCTGCCTCGTCACCGCTGCTGTGGCTGCTGCTGCCTTCCGTGCCCACTGGTCACATGCAGCAGGTGCAGTCACAACAGTGTGCGGGGAGGAGGGGGAGGGCCACCCCGCGGTGTGAACCCCTTTTTCTTCCTTTGACTTTGAGTTCAGTTCCTGGCTCTTGTCTGTGCTGCACCTTTCCAGCCGCTGCATCATTCTCTCCAGAAACCCAACAGCACCAAGCAAACCCCGAGTGGCCAACATGTTTGCTGCCCCTTCCTTCCTGCACCTCCTCTCTTCCTACACAAGGTTTTTTAAAAGCGTGCTTTGCAATTCAGTCTACTTGTGAGTGCTGGTTTCAATGGTCAAGCCATCAAAACCTATGAGGTGTATGTATTTGTGAAGGAGAAAATATTCTAAAAGTAGTGACAAAAAACCTGCAGGTATAACCACAAAACAACTCCAGTCATATACATGCACATTTATATGTAGGCATGTTTCTCTGGTTATGATTTGAAAACCAACCCTGTTTGGAACTTTCTCCCCTGCTCTTGTGTGCACCCTCTGCACCCAACCCCCAGGTCTAGCAACCCTCTGGTCCCACTCACTGAGCAATTGACTCCCGGGTTAATCATTCATCCACCTGGCTGTTCCAGGTGTAGATTTGGAATGCCAGTGCTTTAACCCCAGCTGACCCCCCAGGCCTCTGTGCTCCTTCCTAGCCACTCAGCGGGAGGTTTCCAAAATTGAGAGGAGTACTCATGAGACACTCCCTTTAGAAAATCATTACTCCACACCTAGGTAGGAATACTTTGTCACTGTAGGGATCATTCTTAGTTATTCATGCCCGATGGTTCAAACATTGTTCTCAGCTCTGTGTCGCAGCGTGGGGCTAGGAAAATAGGAGGAAGTCACCCAGTAAAGCTCAGTACTACCAAGACAGTGGCATGGCTGACCTGGAGGGGTTCTGGGTCAGGGAACACTTCGCTGACCTCAGCACTAGTAGGAGAGAACATGTGGCATCACAGGATAGGAACTGGAGTGAATCCTAGTAAAAGCCAATTTGCTTATTTCACAAATGAGGGAACTGAAGGTGGGGGTCATTTATCCAAGACCACACAGCCGGTCTGTGTCAGAGGCCAAACCACAGTGCCTCTTAATTAACCCTGCTGGCCCACACGGCAATGATTCCTTATGAGGATTATTCACATTCAGCAGTTTTACAGCCTTGGTGGGTCTCTAACTCAACTCTTTTCATAAGAGACAGACAGATATACAGGAAGAGCCTGGTTTTATTGGTAAAGTTAGGCTACACACAGATCTCACTCCGCAGACCCTGGGTGAGGCATTTCCATATACCTTGCTTCAAAAACAATAAAAAAGAAACCTAGCGTAAGACAAAAATAAGGAAACAACACCACTAACTTTTCCAAAGCTAAATCAATGTTTTGAGATTCCAACTTTGGGATTTGGTTGTCAGGCAGAAATGATGTGCCTGGCCGTCAGCATTGTTAACAGGCCATCAGTTTCTGGGAGATTGCAAGCAGATCTCACAAAGTTGAGACATCTACATTCAATACTAAACTTTGTTATTAGGCTAGGTCTCTAAGAGAGGAGGTCTACTTCACCCATTCCATTGGTTCTCTTTCCCCATCTGGTTAGTTGTTGTCTAAATTTTCCTTATTTCACAAAAAGGAAAGCTCTACATTTTATGATTTTCACTTCACAGTTTTTAATTTCTAGAAATTGAAAGCTAGGTAAGCTCCCCAGGCTTCTTCTCCATTTTAATCAAATGTCTATTATTGGAGTGGCAAGGGAGGGAATATTTTACATATACAGTATATGCAACCTGAACAAAGATAAGTTTAGGTGACTCATGAGAAATCTTTAACTTTTTAAAAATGCAGTTTGCGAAACTACAATACAGACGACAAAATGCCCTCTCTGTAGTAGACATTTAAAATATATGCAAAGGTAGTATACAAAAATCGATAAACCAGGGAGACATGTCACCTTCCAATGCCATTTAATCAGTGACAACACCAATCTTTGAGTGGTGAGGAGGAGATTGGAAGTCAAAGAGGTCTTCGTTTAGGATCAACAGGGCCACAGGTTCCATACAGAGATAAGAGGGGAAATGTATTCTATTATGTAAGATATTCATGGCAAAACCCTTGAAAAGAGCTTTATTGAATTATCATATCATAGATTTTCCCATTTAAAGTTCACAATTAGATGGCTATTAGTACACTCCAACAGATGTATGAAACCATCATCACAGTTAATTTTAGAAAATGTCATTACTTCCAGAAAAGATCCTAGGTCTTTGGCTGTATCTCCTCTACCACCCCCTTATTCTCCCATCCCAGCCCTAAGCAGCCACTAATCGCTTTTCTGTCTCTATACTTAGATTTCCCAGTTCTATACTTAATATGAATGAAATGATATGATATGTGGTCTTTTGTGCCTCGGTTCCTTCACTTAGCATCATAGTGTTTTCAAGGTTCCTTCGTGTTATAGCAAGTGTCAGTACCGCATTCTGGCTGAATAATATTCTACTCCACAGATGTTAGTACATTTTGATTATCTATTGTCTGTTGATGAACATTTGAGTGTTTTCACTTTTTTGCTATTAGGAATAATGCTGCTCTAACTATTCATGTACAAGTTTCTAAAGGATATAAGTTTTCATTTCTCCTGAGAGAAATAAAATATTGGGTCCTATTGTAACTATGTTGAGTCATTTGAGGAACTGATGGACTTTTTTAAAGCAGTAGCATTTTACATGTCCATCAGCAATGTAGGAAGGTTTTGATTTCTACACATCCTCATCAATACTTATTATCAGATTTTTGGATTCTAGCAATCATAATGGGTGTGAAGTGCTATACCATAGTGGTTTAGATTTGCAGTTCCCTTATGATTAATAACTGCATACCACCTTTGGATTGAGCATCTTTTCATATGCTTACTGATCATTGGAGAAATGTTTATTTGGATTCTTTTTCCATTTTTAATTGAGTCAAATTAGGTCCAAAACTTGATTTGTCTTTATTATTGAGTTGTAAATGTTCATTATATATTTTGGATACAATGTATGATTTGCAAATACTCTGATTCTATAGGTTATTTTTCATTTTCTTTTTAAAAAATACATTTTTATTGATTTCAGAGAGGAAGAGAGAGAAACACCAATAATGAGAGATTATCATAAATCTGCTGCCTCCTGCACATCCCGTATTGGGGATCCAGCTTGCAACTTGAGCATGTGCCTTTGACTGGAATCAAAACTGGGACTCTTCAGTCTGCTGGTTGGTGCTCTACCTACTAAGCCAAACCAGCAAGGGCTCTTTTCATTTTCTTGATGGTGTCAATTTAGGTATTTTTGAAAAACTTGAAAACCTTATTTATTCAAATTATCACACTTAAAAATAAACTTTTGCTTTTAATATAATGAAGAATATACTACCAATCAGGCATGGACTTGTAATTGTGTTTTTGTTGTTGCTTTTTGTTTTGTTTTGTTTTGATATTTTTTACTCCCACAGTAGAAATAAGAGATCACAGTATTCGGTGTACAAGCAGGAGGAAGCTCACAAGTCAGGAGAGCTGGGTTTTCTCACTGGTTCTGTTACTCCCACAGCGCCACTTGTAAAGTTAGTCCTCTACTCTGGGTCTTACTGACCTAAGTCATAAAATGCGGGGTTGAACTAAAACAGTGGTTCTAAAATATTCTTCCTGAGTGGGGAACTTATTTTCAATTAAATGTTAAGTGAAACCCTAATATATAAGATAAGTGGGTTTTCAGTTATATAAATTTATTATTTGAAACTCAAATTTATAATGTTTCTGTATAATGCAGTCAGTGAGCACAGGAGGATGATATTGATGCAAACATTTGAGACCCATGAATATGGGTGGCAGTTGGAATCACTGTCAGGATTTAGTTCAGTTCTATACTCTGTATTAACTTTAGAAAACTCCAATGTTTAGGTAAATTACAAAGGATTTCTCACAAATTGAGTGCTTTAAAAGCTTGCTTTGCAATCTCATGATACTATTCAATTAAACAAAGAGGGCAGGAGATTTATTTTTTGGTGCATTGTTTCTGTGATAAGTACTGTATACTAAAACATCTCTCTTGAAAAGTAAATTTGAATCAAGCATTCATAGAATAAAATATATAAGCCAAATTATCTACTAGAATATACTTTCCAGGTTCATAAATTTTAAGATTCATTTATAGCTTTTTCCCAGTCTCATTGGGATTATTTCTGATACTCTTGGGCTGATAGGACCTCTTATGGTCATTGATTTGGTAAAGCTTGCTGACTCTTATTCATTTTTCTTGAGAAAAGGACAGATAGAAAAAGAGGAAAGGGAGAAAACAGCGCACTTAATGGAAATAATCCCTCACTTCAACAAAAATATCTCCTTCAGCAGATATTAAGAATTATCCTGAACTAAGACTCCTAGAAATCTCATAACAAAGGGCCTCCTGTTTTGAAGGTAGACACATCCTCAGGCTCCCCACAAACCTATAGCTCTGAGGTACCAGCAAATCTCCAGCAGTGAAGTATGGATTTCACATGGATAGTTATGTGCAGAGTCCTCTGATAAGACTGGGGTAGGGATCTCAACCCTATAGTTCTTTTTGAATGTTTTTCATAGTTGCTCACCAGACATTTTAGTATAAGAATAGGGTGGCCATATAAGTTGTCACTTAAACTGAGACACTGTAAGAGTGAAAGGTAATACTATCAATCATTAGCCTGGGACAACAATTGTAAACCAGGCTGTTGCCAGGCAAACTGGGGTGAAGGGTCATCCTGGTTAGGAACCAAGTTCTCCCCAACAGAAGATAGTGCTAAAAAACAAGCAATTGGCAGATATGTATCACCAATCTGGCAAAATATCAACATGTCTTCAATGAATCTTTACTATTTTAACCTGCACCTAACTTTTTAATTTTTAAATGAAGCCTTTGAAATTTTTCTAAAATGTAAAGTGGTTAGTCAGCCTAAGGAGCCTCTGATATGTTAAGGGGAAAAATTACTTCTGAATGCATGGTACTGACAACACATAAGGGAATATAAAACAAATATGGAAACTGTAATTGTTTTACTAAATATGAATTATTTAATGCAATTTGTTTAAACTACAGTTAAATAAAATAATTAGTCTGTACATTCTTGGAAACATATGTCGGTTATAGATGAGTATTTTGGGGTTCTTATTTTATTGGTTCCATTTACTAAATGTTTAAATAATTTTCCTGTCCATATTATTCTAGTTTTATTCCTTGACAGACAAAGATAATTTCTGTCACCCTTTCTTCATCTTTGAGTTATATTCACAGCACCATTTTGTTTATTCTTCATATGGTAAACTCTCAACCTTGTATTAACTAAGATTTTTTTTTACAAACTTATTATCAAATCCACAACACTTCCCTGATTACAAAGCATTTTTTTATTTTATTTACTTTGCCATTCCTTTGTTATGTTATTGAATATCTGGAGGTTTGGGATCTCTTCTAAAGCTGCTAGTCAATTTTTTTTTGGCCTCATACCTATATGTTCTTAATAATTCTACATTGATGGTATCAGTCTCAGACTATTTATTGTTAGTGAAATAAAAGAATAACAATATAATCTCTCTTTATAACTCAAGATATTCATGCAAGGCTGATTATTAATAATATTGCCCAGTGAAACTTCCAGTAGTTACTTAGATATATGTTTAGCAACATAAAAGAGTTTACTATTTATTCTAACATTTATCCTTTTGAAAATAGGAGCTAATAGTAATATTAGCTAGAGGAAAGGATGAACAGATTTGGTCTACTTTTCTGTTTTTCCATTATTTAAAAATATACTCACCTCCTCCAAAAGGTCCCCATATGACTCGGCGGATGGACTTCACCCAGTCTTCCATATCATTCTGGGTGCTCGCCATGAGGAGGTAGCTCTCATGATTTGCTGTCATCCGTTCTCGATCACCTCCTGCAACAATATAGTCACACATGAGAGTGTGCTCAGCTGAAGATTCCCCATTAGCAGCTTCCTAGGGAGTTCCTGACACACAGGCGAAGGCAGCCAATGAATTGGAAATATTTACCATGATTTCAACATGGGGTGCTGGGGACCTGCTTAAAAAGGAAAGACTCTTATGTTTCCAGGGAAAAGCTAGAAAACAAATACCATTCCCCAAACAAAGCCTGCCTTTTTGTCCTAGCAACAACCCAAAGGCCTGCATTAACTCATAAGCCAATCTCTGCACAATGCATTGCTGAATAGGGAGAAACCGCAAAAGCAAAATGAAAGATGAAAATGAGATCTGCAGAGCCTGGGGTTTCGTCTGAAGCAAGTGCATGCACAGTGAGGACACCAGCCCAGCTTGGGTGAGCTGGGGAGTTCTAGGAAGCAAAAGAGCCACATGAAAAACTTTGACCTCGAGGTCCTCCTCTATCACTCTGTCCTGGCAGGGAAGCCTTCCCCCAAAATCATACCTTCAGGAGGGCAAACAAAGAGGAGAGAAGATACAATGCTGGCCAGTCACAAGGCCAAATCAGTGCTCCCACCCCTATAGGCCTCACTCTGAAGAGTGAGATTTAGGAAATCCCAATGGTGCCTCCATGCAAAAGGTTGGTGGATGGATCACCATTTAATTTTCACTAAGTGTTGCAAATGTGCATCCTTGGGTTGAATTAATTCATGTCTGAGTGCTTTGTTTTGTTAAGACTGCTGCTGTTTGTTTGTGTCAAGATGCATCTCAATACCTTTATGAAGCGCTTGCAGACTCCAATTTACAACAGTGCCTTTTCTTTCACATCCAGTCTATTTCCCACATAGCTCTGAAAGCTATAGGCATTTGAGTTTGTGACCTCTGAATTCTATACAAATGCCTTAGGTTGAGAACTACAACTATTTTACCACTGCTGCAAATTTATAGAACAAGTGAAAGGTTAGAAAAGTGAAATAACCTTAAGCCAACCAAAGAAACAATGACGTTGGTATTTTACACTTTAATACCACTGGGTGGAAATGGGGGAGGGATCAAGGGGCATATCAAATAGGTTTCCTAATGTCTACAGGTCTCTGGAATAATCAAGACTAGCCATCTCATATTATAAAGAACATCTCACTATTAAGAAACAATGACATTCTTACACTTTGGGGTGTGTGCTAGGTCAACCATCACTTTAAACAACTTTTACCTGAAAAAGCATAGGTTCAGGAATCAAAGAAAACCCTCCTAAGACCTGGCCCAGTAGCTCAGTTGGTTA
The DNA here is from genome assembly GCA_027563665.1 of Antrozous pallidus. Classification (NCBI taxonomy): domain Eukaryota; kingdom Metazoa; phylum Chordata; class Mammalia; order Chiroptera; family Vespertilionidae; genus Antrozous; species Antrozous pallidus. The sequence goes on from CM050511.1 coordinate 65,613,554, forward strand.
GAATATCATCCCCATACACCAAGGTTGTGGGTTCAATTCCAAGTCAAGGCCCATACAAGAATCGACTAATGAAAGAATAAGTAAGTAGAACAACAAATCGATCTTTCTCTCTTTACTCCTCTCTTTCTCAAATCAATAAATAGTAAGACATTTTAAAATGAGAAAGAAAACCCTGCCTAAATTGTAATTCTATCTTATATTAGCTGTTTGCCTCTGGGAAATTATATAATTTCTGGAAACCCACTATTTAGAAATAATAACCCCTATATAATAACTTTTCATGAGAATTAAATGCAGTAATGTAGCAATATCAGCACTATGTTAAGCTAAAAGAGAATTCTGTAAATATTAATTCAGTCTCATTTTACTGCCTCTCATCCCTAAAAATGCTAAAAGGACATATTACACTTAATTTGAACTGAGAGATATTATGCCTAGTAAGTGCTTGAGAACAATTTATCAATAGTACACATAGACAGGGATCTTTAAAAGGCTACCTCTCTTTGATACATAACAATACACATAAAATTGTCCTGTATATGTATGTAACTATGCCATACATTAGTATGCATATTCATGGTTGTATGCCATATAAAGCGACAGAAAAAAACTGAATGACAAACAAAGGTGCTTCATTTAGCATGGCACAGAACTATAGATTTAGTTTGTATTCTGATCCACCTACACTACAGCACTGGGCCAAAAAAAATTACCATTTGAAGAGAGAATATTTTAATTATTCTCTTTGCCAGAAGGATGGCTGGCAATTCCGACAGCAATATCCTGCTGTGTCACTCCGGGCTCAGGCAGAAGCAGCCCTGGTAATGAGCGTGAGTGACAGCGGCTGCAGTTTCTGCCTAAAAGCAGAGAAAAAAGGAGAATGATGAGCACAACTGGCCATTATCCCCTGACTTTTCATGTGATTCTCTATCTCTGCAGGTGGTGCTGAGTGTCTCACCCGAAAGCTCATTTAGACTGCCAATCACAGGTATGACAGCCCATCTGTGAATTTCACTTATGGATATAGAGCTTCAAGCCTTAGTGTATTAGCAAGAGAGGGGGAGAGACTTAGAAAGACTTTTTCTACGAATCTCAGTGAGAATGCAGACTCATTGGTAAGAACGCGATGAAAACAATTGTAGGCATTTATATAGTTGCAAACTAGATATTTTGTACTAAAAATATGTGATTTTTTTTCTTTTTTTAAAAATATATTTTATTGATTATTTACAGAGAGGAAGGGAGAGGGATAGAAAGTCAGAAACATCGATGAGAGAGAGACATCGATCAGCTGCCTCTTGCACGCCCCCCACTGGGGATGTGCCCGCAGCCAAGGTACATGCCCTTGCCGGAATCGAACCCGGGACCCTTCAGTCCGCAGTCCGACGCTCTATCCACTGAGCCAAACCCTTCAGTTCTAAAGGCTTGCTACTGGTACTGCACCTCACAAGGAAGGGGGCTCAAAAACAACTTATTAAATACATGGTTAAGTAAATGAATAAACTCAATATTGACTTTGAACCATATGAATCAAGTTTTACTCTTAGTTAATCCTTTATGGGGGTTAATGATCCATTTAACCATTGTGAACCTCAAATTCTTTCCAAAGGTAAAGTTTTAAAAAGCAGCTTTGAGATTTACCACTGAAGGGAGTTCCATTCTCATCTTCAATCCACATATATGTGTGTATCTGTGTTTATGTCTATATTATAACCATTATACACTCTCCATTCTTAACTTCTGCTTCAACATAAATTCCCATGTAGCTTTATTTTTATTTTTAATACTGCTTTCTATGAAAATGGATTGTACACATTTTAAAGGGCACAATGTATTGGTAAATTATATACAACTTTTAGATATTAACTCAGACTGGTAGCAATGCTTTGGTGATAGTGTTAATACTTCAAGCATTTGTGATTTGAAGTTAACTAAGTAGGTTACACCATTTAATTTTACTTGTTTATGTATGTAAGTGAAAGGATTTGTACATTTCATTGGGATCTTCTGTATATTTAGATTAGATATGAAATTTTGTTTCCCAGAATATTTCATATTCTCTGAAATAAAAAAATAATTGACATGTTTGATTTTGCAAACATTTTAAAGAACATTAAGAAAAGTTTCATGAATTTAATAGACTAAGAAAAAGCTTAATCTAAAATTAAAAGGCAGGCTAAAGAAAATTACATTAAAATAACAGTACACTTAATTAAAAACAGGAATATAAATATCCATTAATAATATGAGTAATTACAAAGTAATATTTTATGAGAGAAACCAAGATGGTGGCATAGGTAAACACCTAAACTGCTGCCTTTGCATAACAATTTAAAAACTACAACTAAAAGACAAAATGGACAATATCCAGAACCACAGGAAGGCTGGCTGAGTGGAAATTCTACAACTAGAAGGAAAGAGAGAAGCACACTGAGACTCAGAGGAGCTGGAGGAGGCAGAGGTACTGAGATGCATGTGCGGAGAGGACTGGCAACTGAGTTTATGGCTGGCTTTCTCAAGTGGAAGGGAGACAAAAGCTCCCAGTGGCTCTGAACTCCAGTTCCCAGCGAGACTCTGGGGACCCAGACTCATATGGGGAGAAACTGGACTATCTGGCAGTGATTACCATGGGACACTGAGACATAGGGGCCTATTAGGGCAGGGATGATGGGAAACCAATGCTATCTGCTCCACCCTGAGACTCCACCCCATTTAAGCTGAGCACAGAGGCTTTTGCAAGTCTTCTCCCATAAGGGTATCTCCAGCATAGAAGTTCTCCCAGCATAGACACAGCTGATCCTCACAGCCAATTGGCCTGGAGGTCAATTCCTCCCAGTGATACCAACAACAATCAAGGCTTAACTACAACAAGACTGTGAACAAAATAATATTTAAAAAATAGTTTTTGATAAATAACTTTGCAAATAATTTATTATTATTATTTGTTTTAATCCTCACTCAAGGATATGTTTTTATTGATTTTTAGAGAGAGAAGGAAGAGGGAAAGAGAGAGAAACATTGATGTGAGAAACACTGAACCCGCACCTTAGGTATGTACCTTGAACAGGAATCAAATCTGTAACCATTTGATGCATAGGATAACATTCCAACCAACTGAGATATTGGACCATGGATGCAAAGACTTTTCAAAATTTTTAAGACAGGTATTGGAAATGGTATTTCAACATATACATACTCATTGTTTATAGGAGTATGAATAATATTCCTTATGATGCAGTCACTAAATTAGGGTTTTAAAGAATATTTATTAATATTTATTACACAAAAGGAAGTATACAAATGTTATATATGATACTATCTCAATTTTCATATAAGTAGACAGCCAGATTTAATAAGATACTAGATTGAAATACACGATAATGTTAACAATGGTATCTCTAAATGTTAGGATTAGAACAAATTTTTTCTTCTTTGTTCTTTTCTGCATTTTCCAGATATTAACCCATTTGTTGTTACATAATTCAGGTGTTATTTCAGATGTTCTATTGTATGTTATTTTATTACCATAAATTATTGAAAAGGACAAATTATAGGAATCATATAGTCAAGAAAGCACTAATAAAAAAAAAGCCAACATGAGCTGAAGCTAATTATCATTAACCTCACTGTTGCCTAAGATGGATCACTATGAACTCTCACTAGTTTTCCTTTAACTTTCTCCCTCTCTCCTCCATACTGACCCAGAGCACCTCCTCAAAGGAAGATTTGGGACAAGAGACCGGTGTTGCTCAAAGTGAAGATGACACCAGGTAACTAGGACCTCCTCAGTAAAAGAGAGACTGCTACTATTACGTGCATTACTTTCTTTAAAAAAATTATCTAAATAAATATTTTACTAAATTTATTGTGTGGAAATTTCCAAAAAATAGTCACCCAAACAGTTTTGTCATTTTTTCCTATGGAAAAAATTATTGTAAATTGTCAAAATTATGAAGTAAAAAGCCAAACAATTACCTAGAAGTGATGTATTTATATGCGTGCTATCTCGAGTAAACAAACATTTAAAGAGATGCAGAGAATTATTTGTCTGTATTTGAATTTTAAAACAAGTTGCTCAAGGGAAACTGGTCATAGGCATTTGGGTTCATTTCCAAATAGTTCATGAACAGACCTGAGGACATTTCAGCAAATATCTCTTATACTGTTAATAATTTCAAGGGTGAACTATTTCCTCATTCCCAGGTACAATAGGTTAAAGCCAGACCTATTATACACTCAGTTTTATTATAGTTAAGAGAAAAATATTTTAATGTTTTAAGTTGGGTTATTAATTTTCACTCAGATAATTATAAAGTCTTTTTTGATTGAAGCATTACTTTTCTCAAAACTTAGTTTAGGTTTTTATTGGTAGTAGAACTCTAATGATAAATTACAAGATTTAAAGTAAATTCTGAAGCATATCAGTAGAAAATTACTGAGATGGAAAAATACAACTTTCCATAAGGAAATTGATACTTGGAAAACAATCAGTTACATGCAATTATAAGCTGGATAGCACATAATAAAATAAGGGCAGAGAAAAAATGGGTATCACTTTCAATATCATATTTAATTTTTTTCATATTGTTTTGATTATTTTAGAGTATTGTTATCTGAAAATTAATAATGTTGGTATGTTTTCCTAATTAAAATTTTTCCAAATATTTCTTTCTCAAAGGATAATTTAAAAAATATCAGAAGGCAAAATTTCAGTGCAATCCAGTTCTTTCACTGCAGAAAAGTCATCTAAATTAAATCTAATCTAATCTAAAATTAGATTTTTAAATATTTTAAAATTCCTAAACTGGAATATGAGAATCAAGGACCCAATGGCATTAATAATCACTGTTTGTGTTTTGTAGTCAGTATAACACACTAAACAGATTATTAAATATTATTTTGCATCATAATAAAATTAGTGCTACATTTTAATTTAATGAGTACTTTATAATATGGTTTTACATATTTCTTATAAGCTCTATACTAGTTCATTATCTCTTTGTAAGAAGAAATCATACTAAAATATATAGCTAAGTTATGTTTAAGGTGAAAGTAGCTATATAATGTTACATTTATACATATATAAATGCACACATTAACAATTTATAGAATGACTAGTGGCCTGGTGCACGAAACTCATGCACAATAAAAGGGTATTAATTAGAGGAAATAATTTAATATTGCTATTTGCTCTTTCTCTATAATAGAAGTATCAGAGACTAAAGAAAATTAGTAAAATGCATATGAAAACCTTCCTCCTGTCAGAGTCTGGGGTGCACCACGGGGCCAGAGTCAAGTCCCCATTCACCACATGTGCCTCAAAATCACATGAGACCCAGACCCAGCCGCCCCCCCACCCCCCCGCATTGGGGTAGATCCAGACCCTGCCAGTCCCACTCTTGTCAAGCCATCCAGGGCACAGTGTGACCTCAGGTCCCCTGGCCCAGCACCAGGATGGGGGGGCGTGGCCTGAGGTCCCCCATCAAGTCCTACCAGGTGGGAGACACGACCTGAGATCCCCTATCAAGCCCCACTGGGTAGGGGGCATGGCCTGAGTTCCCCCGTCAAGCCCTACCAGGCAGAGGAGCACAGCCTCAAGTCCCCCAGCCCAGCACCAAGAGGGAAGCCCAGCCTCAGGTCCCCCATCAATCCTCACTGGCACAGGGACACAGGCTCAGGTCCCCTGTGAAGCCCCGCTGGGTGGGAGGCACATCCTGAGGTCCCCTGTCAAGCCCAGCCAGGCAGGAGGGGCAGAGCCTCAGGTCCCCTGGCCTGGTGCTGGGGCAGAGGGTATGGTCTGAGGTCCCCTAGCCTGGTGCCAGGCTGGAGGTGCAGCTTGAGGTCCCCTGTCAAGCCCTGCCAGGTGAGGGCACAGCCTGAGGTCCCCTGTCAAGCCTTGGCAGGTGGAGAGAACAGTCTGAGGTCCCCCAACCCAGCAACAGGATGGTAAGTGCACCTTGAGGTCCTCTGTCAAGTCCTGCCAGGTTGGGAGTATGGCCTGCAGTCCCCTGACAAGCCGCACCAGGTGGGAGGTACGGCCTGAGGTCCCCCAGCCTGGAGCTGGGGTGGGGAGAGCAGCCTGAGGTTCCCTAGCCCAGCAACAGGGCGGGAAGCACACCTTGAGGTTCCCTGTCAAGCCCTGCTGGGTGGGGTTGTGGCCTGTGGTCCTGTCAAGCCCCTCTGGATTGGGGAGGGTGTAGGCCTCCCTTCCCTTGTGCTGCGGCCACGCCCCCACTGGCCTCCCATCCAGCTGCCAAGACCACCTCACACTCTACGAGAGCAGGTATGCATAGGGAAGGCTGGGCCAGGATAATTGGGAGGGGGTGATGGGGGCCAGCATCTTGGGTGAGCTGGGCCTCACAGTCTCTCTGCTTCAGCTCCCAGCACCCCGGACCTAAGGAGTAGTGCTTTCACAGAGGCCTGGCAGGCACTGGATATGGGGATGCCTTAAAAACAGAAGAAGCCCCCTTTAACTCTGGCTGGAAGTGCATTGGGAACTTATGGTCGGGGGAAGCAGCCCAACATCAGGGCTGAAATAAGACCTTGGGCAGCCTCTGGAGGGGGCAAACCAACAGTAAAAGGCATCTTTGAAACAAAGATATTTGAACATACAGTGGATATTAGGTGATATCAAGGGATTACCTTAACTTTTCAAGATGTGACAATGGCTGAATATTTACTTCTTTTTTAAAGATACTCATCAGAGAATATTTAAGTGGGAAACAACTTTCTTTGAAAGTATGGTGGTGTCCTGGCCCAGCCCTCCCGGCACCACGGAAGCCTCAAGGACCGAGCCTCTCCCACTGGCTCGCTAGGCCCTCGAAAACACCCTGTGCAGAGGCATGGTCCCTGCTTCGTTCCAGGCCCCCGCCAGTGTGAAGTTAAGTGTTCCCAGCTGGCCCTGGCGTGAAGCACTTCCTTCCCCGCCTGCCCCGCCTGCGTTGGTGTGAAGCCTTCCCCACAGGTGTGAGCATTTGAGGCACCAGCATGGTGAAGGGAAGTGTTTACTCGTGTCCAGGCAAGCCGTGGCCATTCCCCAGTCATGCCCCCCGCTCCTGATTGCCTAGTGGTATAGCCAATCAGGAGCCAAAGTACGGTCACATTTGCATGTTACTCTTTTATTAGATAGGATGAGCACTTACTAATTATGGTAATTTCTGATCATTAAATGTAGAAATAATTTTGTTTTGGGGAATCTATCTACTTGGCTACAGACAGAGAAAGCACTGACTAAAAATTCTATACTATACTAGTTATTTCTGATTGCCTTACTTCAAACTTCATTATAAAAAAAAATCCAAAGATGTGAGCCTGGATCAAATTACAAAAACATATACATGCTTATAAAGACACTAGAGCACTGGTGCATGAAATCTGTGCATAGGAGGGGATGTCCCTCAGCCCGGTCTGCACTCTCTCCAATCTGGGACTGCTCAGGGGACATCCCACACTGGGCCTAAACTGGCAGTAAGACATCCCTCTCACAATTCAGGACCACTGACTCCTAACTACTCATCTGTCTGCCTGCCTAATGCTCCCAATTGCCCTCCCCTGCAAGTCTGGTCACCCCAAGACCCCTCCCCTGCCAGCCTGATCTCCCCCCTAACTGCTTGTCCCTGATGGCTAGTTTGCCCCCAACTGCCTCTGCCTTGACCTACACTACCATGGTTTTGCCCAGAAGGAAGTTGGGTATCCGGAAGATGGCCAGTCAACCTGGTCTAATTAGCATATTACCCTTTTATTAGTATAGATACTGAAAAATTACTCAGAATTAGGACAATGAAACCAGATTCTTCAAGTTCAAATTAGTCATTGACTAGCTGTGAGATCCCTCATCTTTAATTGAGTGTAACAACACCTGTCTCATAGCTTTATTATGAATTAATTGAATGAAAAATACCACAAAATATATTGAATAGTGCTTGGAACATAGGATGCTCTGCTCAGATTACTACTGACATGCATAATAATGTTAATCCTCTAAATTTTTTAAGTATTAAATATTTGTCATTTGAAGTCTTTAAAATGCAGGAAGATAGATTGCCCTTGGGCAAATATTTGTAAAGAAAACTCTTTTTTAAAAAAGTATATTTCTTTATTGATTTCAGAGAGGAAGGAAGAAGAAGAAAGAGATAGAAACATCAACGATGACAGAGAATCATTGATTGGCTGCCTCCTACACGCCCCCCACTGGGCATCAAATCTGCAATCAAGGTATGTGCCCTTGGCCTGAATCGAATATGGGACCCTTCAGTCCATAGGCTAATTCTCTATCCACTGAGCCAAGCCGGCTAGGGCAAGAAAAACCCTTTTATAGGAAAGTAATTATTTATTTTTAAAGTAAATATTGATTTTCATATTGGTCATGTTTTTAAAAGTACAATTGTGATATACTTACTTATAAATGATTAACAAATCTTTGATAGACATAGTTTATTTTTTCACTAATTTTTGACATTTCTTGGACTTATTCTTTTAAAAAAACTATTTGGCAGAGCACAATTACTCTGAAGATGATATAATTTATTACATTTTAGATATTTGTTTTCCATATTGCACTGGGCCATCAATAGGATCTCAACTTAAGTCCAACAATATATTTTGACTTTCATTTATGTCAGAGACTCAGAAACTAGTCACTTCCTTCTCAGCATCTTGTTAATTCTGATTAAAATTCTCAAAAGCAAAGGTATTCAGAATTTAAGTCCTCTTCTAATTGATCTTGGCTTAGTTTTGGGAGATCAATGAATTCAAAATTATCCGTTTACTATAGAAATCAGACAGGCAGAATAAACTACCTGTAGAGTCAGATCAGTTTAGTCCAACAAAGATGATACAGACTGGTGTCCCAAGGGAAAGCAAGTCCCAATGCAATAATTTACAACTTGTAGTAAATGGAATACCATCCATAGTCAAAGAAACAAGGCAGAGTTTGCTGACTTGGACAAATCAAAAATCAAAAACATTTTTTCTATGAGGAGGTCCCTTACCACAAATGACTTAAATATTGAGAAATATTAGAAAATTTGTTTTTTTTTAATATATTGAAATTTATACTTCCCATGACTATGCCAGTAAACCCTCTATTGCAGTGTTTCTCAAAGTGTGGTGCAATTTTAGTCTACATGTCTAAGAAGATAGGAAGCATCTGAGAACTTGTTAAAACTACAAATGCTGGGCCCAAGCTCAAACTAACTAAATCAGAAACTGGTGGTGAGACCCAGCAATCTGTTCTTTAAAATGCCTGCTATACGATTCTGATGCAAGCGTGAAGTTTGAGCACCACTCTTGTAACATAATTCGCTCTAAAAGGCAGAGGCTGTACCTTTTAGAATCCATGTATTTCAGCTACATTCATCCTATTCTTTCAGTCATAGCCAGCCAGCCAGAAAGTACTAACTTCTAAAGCTAGGGATCATATAACTTATCTAATTGCTTATTTGCATTGTAAATGATTAACACTCTGCAACTAGTTTTGCAAGGACATGTCATTCAAGTTGGGATTACTGAGTCTAGCAAATTTGTGGGCCTCATGCATTAAAGATACCATACTTTATCAGAGCAAACATTAGAGCATTCTTTTTGCATTTAAATATAGTGTCAATATTCGTCTTCCCCTGACACTCAGAGTTTAATGAGTGGAATAGAACACTGAATTGGGGGGAGAAATGCCACTCTTGAAGATCTAGGTTAGAATGCTGAAATCCATTTTTAAAATCTCCTAGTATCCCACTCCTCTTACTGTTTTTGAATAGTACAAACTTGCAAGATTGGTGATAATATCAATTGACACTACAGGGTGATTTACATTTTACAAATTACTTTTATATTCCTTTATTCATTTGGTTTTTACAATAACCCTGAGAGGTAAAGCAGAGCATTCATTCATTTATCCCACACATATTTACTGAGAATCTGTATTGTGCCAGTTATTATTCTAGGTTCTCAGGATATAGCAGTGAACAAAACAAAGGCTGGAGTTTGGAAGTGAGGTCTGGATGGCAGATATAGTCATCAAGGTGATGGTATTTTAAAACATAAATGTGGATGGGGTCCCTTAGGAATATTGTAGCAAGATAAAGTTCAAATGAACTCCAACATTTATAGACTGAGAAGAAGAGGAATCAGCAAAGTAAATTGAGAAAATGCAGCCAGAAAGGTAGAAAGAGAAATAAGAAAGGCTCTGTAAAGAAGGTGAGCAGGTGAGTCAAATGCTGTTGAGAGGTTAAATAAAGTGAGAACTGAGTACCAACTAGATTAGCCGTGGTCAGCAAACTGCGGCTCATGAGCCACATGTGGCTCTTTGGCTCCTTGAGTGTGGCTCTTCCACAAAATACCATGGCCTAGGCGAGTCTATTTTGAAGAAGTGGTGTTAGAAGAAATTTAAGTTTAAAAAGTTTGTCTCTCAAAAGAAATTTCAATTGTACTGTTGATATTTAGCTCTGTTGACTAATGAGTTCACAGACCATTGGATTAGGGAAACAGAGATTATTGGATTAGGCAACATGGAGATTATTGGTGACCTTGAAAACCTGACCAGACTAATACAGAAAACAGAAACAACCAATATCAACAACTCCTCTAGGCATTTTAATGTAGAGAGAAACAGTGGATGGGTCTCAGAATCATGGGGACAAAGTGTTTAAGATGAGAAATATCATAGCATGTTATATGCTTATGGAATTATTCACTGGAGAGGAAAAAAACAATGATGTAGAAGAGATGAGGTTTAAAGATTTATTCACATTTCTTTAATAAAGCTATGCTCATAATCTCTCATGCTCTTTAGAATCTTTAATGAGACCTGGCAATTAACATAATTGATTTCTGCCAAAAGTTTGTTAACAGTTTGTTAAAAATATGTAAAACATCTAGAAGAGCAATATTGAAAGAAAAAGAACTAGTATTGTGCAGTTAGTTCCTACAGAGGTCTGCCTGGGGGCAAAATAAGAAAGGAATGGTGTTAAATTCATAAGTCATTTTTCAAAACTAAATGTTTCTACATTAATTTGAACACAATTTTTAGTATTTGTGCAATAGGAGATTTTTGGCAACTTAATTTAATTGGGACAATATTATTGTACATTAGTTTTAATTGTCATAGTATTAATTACTAACTTTATATAGCAGCAGTTTAAGATAATTTTTGATATATACAAAATAACTCAAAATTTAAAATAAAATACTATGATAGATTGTAATTAAATTATCCCAAACAAGAAATGGCAACTAGCAATTATTCTAATAATATAAAATTTAAAGAAAGTCTTCGATTCAGTTTGAATTTTGTTCTCTTAAGCAATTAAAATTAGCTTAGCAATTAGAACACTTCACTGTCCATTGTGCTTTAACAATTCATGACTTTCCAGGTGTTGGGAGCTCTAGTGTATATGTTTGGGAGGGTTAGGCATAAAATTTGTCTATTAGTCTGACATTTTAACTGAGCTCTTCAGGTAAAGGTTCACTGCTTCACAGAGCACACAGTTGTACAATGTGTCAAAACCACAAGACTTTCTTAAACATTGTTGTTTCAGGAATATCTTTAACTAGAGGCCTGTTGCATGAAGATTCATGCAATAGGCCTTCCTTCCCCTGGCTGCTGGCACTGGTTTTCCTCCAGCATCTGGGACCTAGGCCTTCACTCCGGCGCAGCAGAGAAGCCAAGCCTCTTCAGTCTTCAGTCTTCAGTCTTTGCGCGGGCCGGAGCCTTTAGTCTTCGCCCAGCACCTGCATATACAAATTAACCCACCATCTTTGATGGTTTAATTTGCATACTCACTCCTAATAGGCTGGTGGGTGTCATGGAGCTACAGTCAATTTGCATATTTCTCCTTTATTAGTGTACATTCCACTAATAAGGATACTTGTGAATTTCCCTAATTTGCTTGATAAAAGCACATTATACACTAATTCCATGATTTCCTTAAGTGTAAGCCATTTCCTCAATCAGTATTGAAGAGTCTCTATGTTCACTCTGCTAATTCCTTAAGCTATGTCTAGAGTTAGGGGACAATGGTATGTAAGATGAGAAGTATTAAATAATGTTGTATACTTATGGGAATTATACACTGGAGAGGGAAAACTTAATTGTCTCATTCTATTTACAAATAATCCCAAGAACCTGCAAAAGGAGTCAAGGGCACAAAGTCACATGTTCCTATAAAGAATGCTACTCCATATCTGCTTCTTAATCCAAGTCCTTGTATATTAATTTAGAAAGGTTATCACTGTCAGAAGGACTAAGTAGACTTTCTCTTTTTAATTCTCAGATTGCTGTTATGAAGACATTTTAGGATGACGTATTTCCAAATAAACACATATGAATATATAATTTAATAGCCATGCATTTAGGGTTTCTATATCAGATAGAAACATTATTATTAAACTAGTGGCCAATTGTATGAAATTCATTCATGGAGGAGGGTTTCCTCAACCCAGCCTATACCCTTTCCAAACTGGGACTCCTTGGGGGGGGGGGGGGATGTCTGACTGTCCTCTTGCAGTCTGGGACTGCTGGCTCCTAACTACTCACCTGCCTGCCTGATTGCCCCTAACTGCCCTCCCCTGCTGGCCTTATCTCACCCCCAACTGTCCTCCCCTGATGGCCTGGTCACCCCAACCTGCCCTCCCCTGCTGCCTGATCTTGCCCCCCACTTTCCTCCCCTGCCAACCTGATCTCACCCCTAACTGCTCTCCCCTGTCAGCCTGATTGCCCCTACCTGCCTCTGCCTGCCTAATTTCTCTTAACTGCCATCCCTTACCAGCCTGATCTTGTGCTCAACTGCCCTCCCCTGTTGGCCTGATCTCACCCCCAACTGCCCTACCTTACTGGCCTGATCTTGCTCCTACTGCCCTCCCCTGTCGGCTGGATCACTCTTAACTGCCTCTGCCTTAGCCCCCACCACCATGGCTTTTTCCAGAAGGAAGTCAGACATCTGGAAGATGACAGGTTGATCTGGTCTAATTAGCATATTGCCCTTTTATTATTATATATAGACTATATAGGATATGATTTCTTAAATGAGAGGGGGCGGGGGGAGCCTTTTACAGCAGGAAGAGGAGCTCTGGGCAGACAAAAATAGATAATTCCTATATCAGGACTGATAAGCAGCCATATGTACTATACTGCCAAACTGGTCATTAAAAAATTGAACTGCTTTCTTACACCTTACACCAAACAGCTGTTGCCCTTAAAACTCCTCCTCAGCCCTCACCTTAGGTTCTGCTTTCGCAGTTCACCCAGATTAAGTTCTGATTGGTTGGTTTCTATGCCAGTCAGCATCAAAAGCTCCACCTCCTGGTAGCCATTGGCTCTTCACAGTTCACCCAGATTTGATTCTGATTGATCAGTTTCTATGCCAGTCAACATCTCCGGGCCTAACTCCTGGCCTGATCTGAGAGGTGGAACTGATTAGCAGCCATGTGAGGCTGCTGGCAAGCAGACTGAACTGCTGACCTCTCAGAGAGAGAGAGGTGCTGCTGCTGGCGAGGCCTGGAGAGAAAGAGAGGCAAGAGCTGATCAGCAGCTGCCATGAAGGCTGCAGATCAGACCCTGCCTCTCTCTCTAGGCCTCGCCAGCAGCTTCGTTTCTCTCTCTCCCTCTCCCTTTCTCTCTCTCTCTCTCTCTCTCTCTCTCTCTCTCTCTCTCTCTCTCTCGGACTCACCATTAGCTGTGGCAGTTGCTGATCAGCCCCATCTCTCTCTCTCTCTCTCTCTCTCTCTCTCTCTCTCTCTCTCTCGTCAGCAATTCAGCCTGCTGGCCAGTCCCCGCCCACCTGAGCCTGCTGCGCATGCAGCCTGGCATTTGGTCATCCCTTTGGTTATTTTGGACATTACAGACCCTAGCTCTTTATATATATAGATGATGATGTTGAATTGGTTAGATGCAAATCACTTGGTAAAAGGATGGCTTAAAACCAAGTAGGGTATATGTGCGTGTGGAATCCAAATAATAGAAGTAAATTTTTGAATTTATGAAAAGAAATTATGAAATCTAACAGTTTGGCTATAAGTGGATAAGTACTCATTATATTACTTGGAAGATTTGTTTGCCTTGGAAGGTGACAGAAGTACTTGGGGAAATTAAATATATTATGATTTAAAATGACTTCAAGATTTCAATTAGTGTATAATCAGTGTTTCAATATTGAGAGAAATTTTTGTCAAATTCATAAGTTAATTGAATTTTAATAAAAAGCAAAAGCTATTTTTAAATCATAACACAAAATTTATTAGTTTTATACATAAAATAACAAAAACTAGAGCTGTGCTTGAAGGCTCAGAAAACTCTAGGGTGCCATATCTTTAATTAATAGAATATTAATTTAAAAACAAGAAGTGTTATGGAATGTTTGCTTAATAAAAAGCCCTTCTTACACAATTTTTGAAAATTCAATAGACACAAATTAATTTGAATGTTCAGAAATATATCAAATCCATCTTACTAAAACACTAAACTTCTTTCTTTGTACTCCAAATTAGAATCAATTTGGGTGATTACATCACAATTATTATAGAGGGGTTTTGGAAGGCATTTTAAAAAGTTAATTTCATAATTTTTGATAATATTAAGTAAGCAAATGGATGAAAATCTAAAATTAAATAAGCAACTAGATGAAAATCTGAAATTCTTCCTAAAACTATGACTCCCCAAAACCACTTGCATGTAGCTGAAAATATAAATATGGAGCTTTACGTTTAAAAATTACTTTTAACAAATGAGAACTATTTTAACCATCATAAAGCTGAAAAAACTTAAAATATTTTAGGAATTCCTTCCTATTAAAACATTCCCACCTATTAAAATAATTTGCAACTATTTTCAAAACTTTAAAAATGGTGAATGTCCTTAGCAAAGAGAATTATAACATCCACTTATGGCATCAACAAGATGCTCAAAAATCTCATAATTAGTCACTAATCAACAAATACTCTAAATTTAAAGTAAAAAAGTCACTTAGCTTTTAAATGAACTTTGGATAACTGAATCCAAATGAGAATTTCCTAAAATTAAAGAGGAAACAAAGGCAAGGAGAAGTGCCTAGAAAAAGCTGTTAGAAGCTTCTAGAAATATATTAAGTAATAATAATATAATTAAGAAATATTGGATCATTTTTATATATTATCTTTCAAATCTAGTACAAATACCCACTTCTTTAAGTTCCTAAAGCCCAACAAGTTTTCTAAACACATGAAATAAATTAAAATTAGATCATGCCTGCTGATAGATTGATGCTGTGTATCTCATAATTTTAAATTAAAGAGTAATCAGCCAGACTCCACAAGTTAATTCAACTCAATATACCATTATTAATTAACATTTAATGAATACCCATGAGTCCATGCAGCAACATTAGAAGTTGGTAAACCAGCTGTTGCTTGAGGCATGTAGTCTGATTCCTAGATCATTATCAACTTAATCTGGCTAAACTCTGAATACAGATTGGCAGATTGATGGGCATAGTGTTAACCAGAAGCCATATTCCTAACAGTATCTGATGAGAAGTAATGGCATTCTTTTTCAAATATAATGTAAGAAACCCAC
Source organism: Antrozous pallidus (assembly GCA_027563665.1). Lineage (NCBI taxonomy): Eukaryota > Metazoa > Chordata > Mammalia > Chiroptera > Vespertilionidae > Antrozous > Antrozous pallidus. Next base: position 65,629,098 of record CM050511.1, read on the forward strand.
CAAAGAGGTAATAGATACATGTTATCTTTCCTGATCTTTTTTGTGTGAAGGTGGGGGTGGAAGCAAGGGCATAAAATAAATGGATAGGATAACTTTGCAAATGTTATCATATGAATCCAAGATGGAAAGTTATTTTGTTGATGATTAGGTGTGCTTTTTTACTTTTAAAAATAATTCTTCATTGTTGAAAGAATTTACATATGACCCCTTTTTGTTCCTTATTGACCCATTTTTATCTATAGTTTATCAGCCTAATAACAAGTTATTACTTCATAACCTAGAATGAAAATTTGAAAATAACAGTCTCTAGTCTAAAGAGAGTGCTCCTAACAACTGAGCATAACTGTTGGTACTTTTTGTACATTATTTCATTTAATCACTAGAAGTAATCTGTGAAGTAGGAATTACTTTGCCTGTTTTAGAGATTATAAAATTGAGCATCAGAGAGGTTTTATTCATTTCTCAAAGTCACATAGCTAATAAATGGCAGTGTTGGGGTTTATTCAGGTTTCAGATTGACTTCCAAAAGTCCAACCCCCCATTACTCTTGATTTCTTCAGGGTCATGCTATGCTTTGTTACAATGCACCTGTACTCACTCCATAGCATTTCCTACTTCCTTTCTTCATTGGGATCTTTAAAGATCTCACCCAAATGAGAAACCCTGCTGACTGGCCAAGTAAAGTTGTCCCCACCCCTGTCACCCACAGCACTTTGCACCTATCTCTAGTATAGCACACATAACATTATTTTACAATTCAAGTGGAATGGCATAATATAGGCATTTGACTTATTGAATTAAAATATATGTGTTTATTACTGATTTTTAAAAGAAAACAACACCCTTAGTGGCACCAAATTTCAAATATCAGAGAAAATTTGCCAGATTATCTTCCATATATCCTTTCAAATACACTCTGCAGTTTTCCACCTACCTTCCTGCCACAGAGACTAATTTGTAGAGATGATAGCAGTGGACTCCCATCCCTATAGCTTTCCACAGGGTTTGGCCAATAGGCAGCCATGGCAGGAGATAGCAAGGAGGAAGAAACATGAAATCAGGATACTTGTATCCCTGCTCCCTAGCTCTGGAGTTGTCCTGGGTTGGCTCTGTATCTTGATCAGAAATCAGTTCCATCCTCAGAAGGCTGTTCTCGATGGCACTCTTCTTCCCAGTCCTACTAAGACTTCTCTGTCATTGTCCCTTAGACCGCAGCCTGGAAAAGCTCTTTCATTATTATTAGGCCCAGGTTATTCCACTATTGTTTGTAATCCCCCTGCACCTTACCCACACTTTTCTAAGTGATTCCTTTTTATAGAAACCTTCTTCAAATTATCCTAATTTCAGTGTGCTGCCCTTTTCAGTTAGGACTGTAATTAATACAATTAAGTTTGATAGGAGGTGCTTTTTTCACCCTTTCAATTACAACATTCTATTTATTTCTAAAAGCCTAGATACATAGCAACTTCAGTGCAAATGAAAAAAGTAATAAACTTTATGCTACAGAAAATAACGGGTATTAGTTATTAAGAAAGGAATAAAGACGGTCATGTTATCAGGAAGAAGGTTCTGAGAGCAGGAGAACGTGAACTGTGTTTTGGTAAGTAGTCTCAAAGTGAAGGTGGTGTTGCAGGCCAGGAAGGACTCTGCTCACGTGGAGCTCAGTGTGGTTGAAGACCTTGCTTCTACAGGGAAATTGTCTTGGGTTGAGTTGACTTCCACAGGCTCTGGACTTTTCCCAGCCTACATCCGTGCTCAGAGACGCTCCCTTACCCTGACAAGAGCATTCTCTTTTGTCCCATTTCCCTCCTTCCTTAGCTCTTCCTGTATATTGCCATCTTCTCCCAGCATTATTGTTTGTAAATAACTGTTCCATTATTAGAATATCCTCAAGATAGAGTACTGCAAGGCATCATTTTTTTAGATGAGTTCATCTGGGTAACACTACATGTCAGGCACCATGTTTGTTAAGAGCCTTGGATACAAAGATGATTAAGTCACAATTCTTGTTCATAAGTAGCATGTCATCTAGAAGGGGAAATTAATAAGCATCAGATCTCCAATTTCTAATCCTAACAAAATCAGGGGCATTGTGGGTAAATACAATATAACATGCACACACACAAACATATATAGATATACACATCATAGAAATGCACACAGACTTTCATACATATCCACACATATACATCTTGGCTGATTGTTATGTGTCAGACAGGAATTGATTTTCACATGACCTAATAAAAAAGAGAAAATATATAATGTTGAAATCATCCAGGAAATCAATTTCAAAGAGTATAAAGTGCAGGATCCTTGATAAATATCAAAATAATACTTATTTTAATCAAATTCATCTGAATATATCTAGTTAGGTTTTATAAAATGAGTCAAATGAGAAAATATATTAAAAATTGAGATAGATGTAAATTTTTTAACAAAATAAACTAGATTTATTTGGCTATCCATTTGTAAGTTGACAGCTACAGAAATGCCAAATGATAAGTTGGCCACAGTGGTGCTTTTTTTCTTAGAACATAGAAATATATTAACACTAGGAATATATTAATAACTCCAAAGGAACACAGTAGTAATTTGAAAATCCAATATGGGAGCTCAGATTTTCATCAAGACTGAGAGTCCTTATTTCATAGCAAAACGTCTGAGCAAGCGAAATTTCATGCAAATCAGATTTAACTTTCTATTCATTTTGCTTCTACAATAAAAGTGAAAAAATCAGTCAGTCTCTTGCATATTCAGTATCTTTTTTCCATCAATATGTGCCTTTCTGCCAGAACTTTACACTTCTCCTTATTTAAAATAAAAGTAATTGAAATGACTCTGATTCATAAAGAGGAGAGTGAACTAGTGGGTGAGGGGATCCTGTTAAATATAAGACAGCACCCATTTTGGGTAGCTTAGCCACATCTCCCATGTCCCCCTCTTCATGAATTTTGGCCAGGAACCAATTATTAACTTCCAATAATACTGATAATGTTAATGCCCAATACTATGCACTAAACAACTCCAATGCTAGTAATAATGGAACTTGGAGATTTAAACCCCCATTTCTGCCAAGTGAGCACACACCTGCCTTCTAGATGATGTGATCGTCATCATATAACTGAATATAAGAAATACCAGAGAGTGATATAGCAGCTTTTGTATATGACTGATGGGTTTTATGATGTTGAAAAAAATCCATAATGTACACTTTGTATGCTAGTGATGGTAAGCTATAATTCTGAAATATCTTTAATAGGTTTTCACTTTCTTTTGTAACCCGAGTGAAAAAGAAAAAAAAAGCATGCGTATTCTCTCATTATTGTAAGGCTCCTGCATATAATTCAGTTCCTGGACTAAGCAATGTCTATGACCTCTCATACCAGGTTAAGTACAGCTTAGCAGTGACCTTGGTGCCAAGAAAATGAGCCGGTGGCTTTATTTCAGCTCCTTCTTGGCAGATGTCCAGTGTACTAATTGGCACCGGGTGAAAGCATCATAAAACCAACCCAGGTGAATCAAATGTGGAAAGTAACCCATGTATACAATATCAGATCATCTGCATATTTGAAACCAGACATATTAAGTTTTATTTTGCTTTGTTTCACTAAATATGAGTGGGAAATGGATTGCTTCTGACAGTCCTGCAATCATAATTTCAGATAAAATGCTCTTTGTATGTATTTAAGAATAATGGGCAGCAGGAGCTCAGGAAAAAGACAGATGTTCAATGGAAACCAAATGTAGGGGAATATTCTCTCCACAGAACACAAGGGAGCCTAGCTCTTCATTTATGTGCTAACATTTTCATGAATCTCACTGGGTGATGATCACAGGAGTATTTTTAAAAGGGAAGAAAGAACTGGAACAAGTGAGGATGAGGCAGAAGAAGGAAGGAAGAATAGGGAAAGAGCATGTCTAGTGTGCATATAGATCAAAACCTAATATGCTAAGTATCTAGTCATCCAGTTGTCCATTCAACGATTCAAAACCTAATATGCTAATAATATGCTAAGACTGCTCAACTACTCGCTATGATGTGCACTGACCACCAGGGGCAGTAGGTTAGCTTACTGCTGGGGTCCAGCTGATCAGGACTGAACAAGATGGGTCAGACACACCCTGGAGACCTCCTGCAGTCCCTCCCCAGATGACCAACCTCCCTCATCCCTCCCCAGCCATGATTGGGTACCAGTGGGGTCCCTTGGCCAGGCCTGCACCCTCTCACAATCCGGGGTCAGAGAGCCATTTGATGGCAAAATGTCACTATGATGCACACTGACCACCAGGGGGCAGATGCTCGGTGCAGGAGCTGCCCCCTGGTGGTCAGTGCTCTCCCACAGGGGGAGCGCTGCTCAGCCAAAAGCTGGGCTCATGGCTGGTGAGCACAGTGACAGTGGTGAGAGCTTCTCCAGACTCTTTGGCAGCACTAAGGATGTCTGACTGAAGGCTTAGGGCTCCTGGACTGCAAAAGGACACAGGCCAGGCTGAGAGACACCCCCCCAGTGCATAAATTTCATGCACTGGGCCTCTAGTAGGGTACAAAAATGTCCATTATCACAACTACTTTTCTTTAAATCACTCCAAACAATAAATAATCTTTCTGTAAGTATAAGAGGATTTAAAGAATAGTTCTATTTAAATGAAGGATGCACATAATGTGCCTAGCTTAGTTACTGGTCCATGTGACCTACAAAATGCTGTTTAATAAGTCACTGTTCTTTGTCTTTTTCTGGAAGGTGACACTGATAGTTCTTTGCCTTCCTTTTTGACTAACATTTTGCAATGCTAAGGAAATGCTTTCTTTCTTAGAATTATGACTGTATCTCTGCCTACAGACCCAGAGCTTCTCGACCCTTTCCTTAATGCTAGAAAAATGCAAATTAAATGTAACTTAAACTTCTTTGAGCTCACATTAAATGAAAAAATCAAGTAACATATTTAGACAAACTCTCTGTCCCCTGAGCATAACTTTAGATTGTTTATTGAGAGAGAGAGAGAGAGAGAGAGAGAGAGAGAGAGAGAGAGAGAGAGACATTGATGGGAAAGAACCATTGATTAGTTGCCTTCTGCAGGCCACATACTGTGGATCGAGCTGCAAGGAATTGAGCTGCAATTGATGCCCCAACCATGAATCAAACTGACCCATAATTAAACCTGCAACCTCTTAGTGCATGGGATGATGCTCAGCCAACTGAGAAACACTGGCCAAGGCATAATTTTCGGTTTGATTCTACAATTAAAGACAACAATGAAAATATGTAATTTGTTTTATTTTACCAGTCTGTTTTTAAAGTCTTGTGATGTAAGATCACTCAGCAACAAATACATTCACTTGAAAACTCCAATTCAGCAGACATTTAACAATATTGTGACAAAAGTATTTTAATAATGTGCTTCACAGAATCACTATTCTTTTTAGGGAAGTGTCACCTAAACCACTAAAACAAGCTAATTTATTAATTGTTTGTTTGTTTGCTTTCTTCCTAATTAATTCATGCCATGAGAAGATAAATCAGGCACAAGTAGTGTGAATCTTTAGTGTATCGTTTTACGTGCCATGTTCATTAGGCAACAGAAATACTCTAAACCAAGGTAAAATAATTCTCAGTAGCTTTGATAGTTGTACATTCTGAAAAGCATCATAATCACATTGCATTGAAATGCAAGATTGATATAAATAATAATTTGGATCTTGTCAAATTTCATTTAGCAGCATTCCTCAAAGGATGTTCTACAGAAAATAGGTTTCATGGTCTAGAGATGTGATGTGATAAAAAATTATCCAGAATCAACTACATCTGAGAAACTACAGTTCCAACCAAGTTAAACATATTTCCTTTTTGCAGGACTTCTCAGTCTTAATATTTAGAAATTGTTCTAAAAAACCTCCAAGGAAGGATACTATGAAGAGGATCCCTTACAGACACGACCATGGAAGGTTTTCTTTGCAAATCATCTTAAGTAATTCTTGTTTTATGGAACACACTTGGGAAATGCTGACTTTTATTCCAGCCACTGTGCTGTACAGATGTCTGGGGTCACAAACAGATCATCTGGGCAGGGTTTAAACAACTGGGGGCCCAGGTCCAATCCAGAACAAGTGAATCAGAATCTCTGAGAATGCAGCTCAGAAATTCATATTTTTATAAAAGCTCTTAAGGTAAAATTTTTGATGTTTTAAACGCCATGGTTTTATTTGTTTGTTTATTGCTGTTGTTTTGAGAATGATGCAAACTGTAAGCAGTTTTAAGTCTTGAAGCTGTACATTGAGGTAGTTTCACATTACTAACAGTGGGAAGTTTCAAGTATATCTCCGCTTATGGTTAATTTAGTATGTTTTTATACTTACTGAACTAACTTGTCAGTGTCACTAGATTCTGGGAAGAACACACCCAAACATGACCGCTATACAATACAAGCATCCCAAGGGGAACAAACTATAACACTGTTAATAAACATGAAATTAAAGGTTGTTTTAAACTGCAATAGCCTCGTTGCAGTAAAATCAAATCTAATATGTATCAGGGCTCTTAGCATTGCCACAGGTCCAGCATAGATCAGAGACTTTTAAATTTTAGATGCTTTTGACCCAAGATCAAAGTATTCAGTTAATTAGAAAAATTCTTTGACCTTGTTCCCCTTTCTCATATGAAGTATAAAAGTGTACAAAGTTTCTCATTTAAGAAAAAACATTAAACACAGTGTTTTTGATCTTTTCCATAAATTAAAAGAAAAAATATTTTCCAATAAACCCTCAATGACATCCCAGCTTTATTCTTAAAGTACACACGAAAATAACCTGTTTACTGAAGGAAAAGAAAACTGGATTAAGCATCGGAACAATTAATGCCTTCACCAAAGCCCGGATTAGTTCCAACTAGAAAGTTTTAAGTTTTCATCAAATTTCAAAACTCTGGTCAGATCTGATTGGCTCTGCTTGCCTTCTGTTCCAGACAGTACTGATGGGTTTTTAAAAGCAGATTTGTGTCCCAGCCCAAGGGGAACATGTTACAAATAAGCACAACCCCTGGTTACCAGACCATGGAGGTTTTAGTTTCTTCTGTCAGCCAACCTTAAAAACGAGTAGGCAGTTCAAGCTGGATGGTTATTGAGACAGGGGACGATGGTGCTTTACCAACCTGCAATGGAATATAAATGGGAAGGCACTCCAGCCACTCAATGTTACCATTTGGAAACAAAACTTCCTGGGAAAGAAAATATCATAATCTCTAAATTAGACATAGCAGTGAGCTTCAGTTGTCAACCCTGTGCACTGAGTGCCCAGATATTTTAAGCATCCTCATGAGCCTCTACCCCAATGGAAGGCAAACATATTAAATACATTATTAAATATACCTGGAAGAATAGAGTTCGGTCAGCATAACCCAAATGCTGTTATGGTTCCATAGATTGCCAATAGAATGAAGCATCTTTTCTGGGCTACAATAAATATTTACTTTCTGTTTGGCAAATAAATTACTCCTTCTCTGCACGCTGAACATTCTTGAAGGAGCAGCACTATAATAACGTTGTTAAAGCAACTGATAAGCAATTTGGCTTAATTGCTTCCCCATGTATGTTCTCAAGTTCTTTGCTAAGGAAATCACATGCATCTCTCAAGAAGGCAAACTATCCATGCTAGTCAGGTTTTCAATACGTTACTGAGATTCAGGATTATGAAGTTCAATGTAAATAGCTGGTCATCCAGCCCATGCTAGTGTGGTTCAATTGGTTGAGCATCATCCCATGCACTGAAAGGTCACTGGCTTGACTCCCAGTCAGGGCACATACCCACGTTTCGGATTCAATTCCTGGTTGGGTTACATATGGGAGGCAATCTGGGAAGCAACGGATCAATGTTTCTCTCTCACTTTGATGTTTCCCTCTCTCCTTTCCTATCTCTCTAAATAATCAATGAAAACACATGTTTTGAAATCTGGTCATCCAATAAATGTCCTACTGGCCTACCATTTTATAGGTAACTGGAATATGAGAATAGAGATTTCTTATGGTTTCAAAGTAATCTTGTCAGGCCTTGTGTGCTTTTCCTCCTTGATTTTCCATAAGGGACTCTGACAATAAACAATTGGGCACACCTTTCTTACAATTCCTGCTCCTTCAATATAAAGGAGTAAATAGCGAGTTAAAATGAAGGCAGGTCTCTGTGAATAAATAACTGCCTTTTATCAGCCTGCAATTCAGATTTGTAAATCACTTATTGTTCCCAATATGCTAGTATTTCTAGTACCAAAAACAAGTTAGAAACTATGCCCTATGTAGAAGAAGTTAAGTAACTGGTCCTGAAAAGTCTCTTTACCCAAGAGAAAATAAGGTGATTGCACTTAACAAGTTTAAGGGTAACTTTGCCTTTAAGAATGTGGACCATGGTTGCAACTGAGAGGGCATATTGTTAGTGTAAACAAAGGAAAAAAGTAGTATTTATTGTTTGTCCACTCTGCAGTAAACACTGTGCTCAGCACTTTTGAATGTTTTATTTAATGCCAATAATAATTCTGCAATGTATATTCAAAATTTAAATTCCAAGTCTATCATACAGATGAAGTAACGGAGATTTAGAAATGTTCAGTACTTCAGGGACATCCAAGAGTCACTGGTGAGATACTGATACTCATTTCATTTCTCTACAGCTGAGAATTAGACTATTTCCTTCATGCTCATGTTGTTTTAAATGAGTGGCAAATTTTATGAAGAGATACACATAATCCTGTGTTTGTTGATGGTAATGGTAATAAAAAGAACATGATTCAAGGAAGGTAGCAGCAACTGAATTTTGCTTATACTTAATTTTACTTTGGCTTTTCTAACTCAACGACCCAGAATACCATAAAGTCTCCCTTCATAGCACTTGCCCCATTCTTGACCTTTCCTTCTTTCCTTCCAATCACAAAAGTAGAACTTGCTATCAGCTAAGATCCTTCTACTCATCTCTCCTCTCTTCTTAGCCAATTGCTTGATGCTTTCATATTTCATTGTTCCTAAATGTCTACTAGGCAATCCAAGAATAGAGAGTTGGCAGATGGCGTAAACTTGGGATATGTATAACACTTTTCCCTCCTTGAGAGATGCAGAATATCCATTAGATATTGGAAACTTTGAAGTTATTCATCAAGAAACTTGCATAACACTAGTGTTTTTAAGTTTAATTGATCTGAAAAAAAATTACTCCCTTTTAATTATGGGGAAATGATTTCAGGAACTCAGTTTCACAAATACTAATATTTTGTATAATACACATATCAAGGGTTCAGATCTGCTGACCCCAAATAGCCTTACACATCAGTAAGACCAAAACACTTACTTGTTTGAATGCCACCACCAAAACTGTCCTCAGATAACCTGGCAGGGAGATGTGTGTTTAAGGAATTCATTCATCATATTGTTGCATCAGCAAAATGTGCTCTTGTGTAGAAACTTTAAAGTTACTTGGTAACCAACTTTGCTACTCTTGGGTAGTTCCCAAGTGAGCAAAATTTACTGTGTTCTCGATAGGGCATTAGCAACATCTTTATCCTGAGACCTTCCAGGAAGATCAACAGCAACTATGGGCAAGGGGGCTTAATCATGGAAACCAAAAATGTAGTTATAGATGACAAAGTTTTTCCAAATAAGCTGAGAAAAAAGAATAGAAAGAAAAGAAGCAAAAAGAAGAGAAAGAAAAGAAACAAAAAGAAGAGAGAGAAAAGAAACAAAAAGAAAGACAGCAGAAAGAGATAGGTGGGATCTTGAGAATGGCTGTTTGCCATCCAGAGTACAATAATTCTGAATTATTTACTCTGCAGTGTATGGATGAAGACAATTCCACCTATTTCAATAGACATACCTTTAGGACATAGAGTTTTGCAGCCTTGACATAATAAAATCAAATTTACAGGAGAATGTCTTCACTAGCTTTTATCTCATCAATGCTTTGGATAACAAATGTTCTTCATTTCCTGCTATAAAACAGGTTTATTATTACTCACAGAACCCTATATTTTGTGGCTAATTATTTTCTGGCATATCTGCTCACTTAAGCATTCACCAGATGGGTAAGCTATGTTTGCTGCCAAACCCGTTTATGTAAGACAGGTTTTTTTTCAGATGTCATAAAATATTATTTGGTTAAGAAACTTGCATAACGTGATATGCACTAGCATTTCCTAAAATTATTTGATCTGATACGTTTACTCCCCTGCCATACCTAGGGGCAAATGATCTGTAGAATTTAGTTTTGTGAATATTATTTTGTAATGTATACAATATGAAGTGTTCAAATATGGATGCAAAAACTGAGAGGGGTGTTTCTGTGAAAATTATTTTTATGCTGCTACACAGGATTGACATCAAGTTACTATTAAACTATATGTGGCAAAAACAGCACCAATTATTGGTTTAACAAAATAATATCTTTTAAAAATATATATTTCTTTATTGATTTCAGAGAGGAAGGAAGAGGAGAGAGAGATAGAAACATCAATGATCAGAGAGAATCATTGATTGGCTACCTCCTGCAATGCCCCCACAGGGGATTGAGCCCACAACCCAGGCATGTACCCTTGGCCAGAATTGAACCTGGGACCCTTCAGTCTGCAGGCCAACCTCTATTCACTGAGCCAAACTGGCCAGGGCTAAAATCATATCTTAATATAGCTGAATTTAAAATGAAATCATAGTAATCTAAAAGGGCTCACATTACTTTAAAAATTACAAGTGATAAATTATAGGAGCAGCTTATGCAAAAAAAGACAAGAACACCTATTATTAGATCCCTTATCAAAGAAAAGAAATTGAACTCACATGCAAATTGGCAAATGCATATATTCTTAAATATTGGCAAATGCATATATTCTTAAATATTGGCAAATGCATATATTCTTAAATATTTTACCCTATATAATATAATAAAAGCATAATATGTAAATTGACCAAACAGCAGAATGACCAGTTGCAATGACACACACTGATCACCAGGGGGCAGACACTCAATGCAGAAGCTGTCACCTGGTGGTCAGTGCTCTCCCACAGAGGGAGCGCCGATCAGCCAAAAACTAGGCTCATGGCTGGTGAGCGCAGCAGCAGTGGTGGGAGCCTCTCCTGCCTCCGCTACAGATGGGTGGTAAGAAGTGAAAGGTCCAGACTGCAAGAGCCCTGGACTGTGAGAGGCCGTAGGTTGGGCTGAGGGACCCCACATCAGTGCATGAATGTCATGCACTGGGCCTCTAGTATTGATATAAAATGTCTGTGCTGTACATGGATTATTTCACAATTTCCTACTTTAACCAGATTTTTAAGTGGATTAATTATCTGAACATGTATCAGTCTAAATGTGGTGATTAAGATGTCTTCACTTGTATGGCTATGATGTTATCCAAGCTTATCTTATTAGTACCTGCTCTTCTTTCTAAAGGAACATGTACTTTTCTGCTACTGCAAAAATCAACATTCAAACATAGGTGGAATTTGGAAAATTGATTTTGTTTAATGCAAAGATATCAGATCTGGAAAACCAGCCTCAGCATTTCTGGTTCTCAGGAGAATTGTGTGACCTCATGGTGCAAGAAACATTCTTTTGTATGAAAAAAGTACTGCTATTAAAAATGATCTGCAGGAAAAGGTGACCCTAAATTCCACACATTACTTAAGTTTTTTCATTTAAATGCATATTAATTGTGCTTACTGTATACTCTATTTCTTCCCAAAGTGTCAGTTGAAATGATCAGCCAATGCTGCTAGACCCATTCTGAATAATTAAGAGAAGAAAATACACTGAAAGAAGGGAAGAAAATATTTGACATAAGACATAAGAATATGTAAATATAGAGTTAATAGGACAGCTGTTATAGACCAACCACTATGTTATGTTTTCTATTAAAAATTTCTGTGATTACTCTAACTTTGCTTTGCAGCATAGATTGATAGCATAAACACTTTTAAATTATTATTCTTCTAGCCATTTTAATGTTGTAGAAATTATCAGATATTACTACACTAGTATGTTTGTAATATTGTTTATTCTGTGCTCATCACATCTACACTAATAAAAGAGAAATATTCAAATTGACCACCACTTCATGACACCCACCAGCCAATCAGGAGTGAGTATGCAAATTAACCCAATAAAGTTGACAGTTGCCCCAACCCCAACCACTCCGGGCCTCTGGGCAGCATGCATGCAGAGGCAGAGCAACTGGGCAGGATGGGACGGCTGCTGTGAGGTGGAGTGCAGGGGGTGTAGGAAGCTATAGGAGCTGCACTCCACCTGAAGTGAAGACTGAAGGCTCCGCCCAAGAGAAGATGGAAGGTGGTGGCCAGAATGAAGGCCTGGATCCTGGTGCCAGAGGAAAACTGGTGCTGGCTGCTAGGGGAAGGAATGCCTATTGCGCAAATCTTCATGCAAAGGGCCTCTAGTTTAAAAATATTGTCTTGAAGCATATAGGCTACTTTTAAATAGTACTCTATATTATAAGTGGCAATACTAAGAATCATGGATATTATAAGACTTTGAATAGCATTAGAAAGAAGCTAGACTTTAACTTGACTGTTTGAATTAAATTTAATTTTATCTGGGAGTTGGCCAGATACTATAAAAAAAGTATATTTTGTTTCCAGAACTTATTATTTTTTTGCCACATAATATCAGTCTCATTCTTTTATCACTGTATACCATCCTAATACTATTTCATCTTTTAAAGATAATTTATTCTTTTGATTCTGTTTCTACATGATAAAAAATTCAAATAAAAAGTAAAGAAAGAGTGAGCACTGGAAGTGTATGGTTGAAGCAAAGTTAGGAACTGAAAGGCACCACTAAGCATTACTTGTAACACAGCCAACTTCACTTACTGATTAGCTGACCTTGTCCTAAATGCAAGGGAGATAAAACTCTATTTCAGTTGCCAACATGATTTTGTTCTCTTATTTGCATTCTATAAATTAATTTTCAAGCTATCTTTCTAGTCTAGAACATTTTATTCTCTCCAAAACTTTTTGCTTCACAAATTAGAGTTTTCCCCAAGTGAGGCAAGAGGAGTTTTGACCTTAAATCCACTTATGAACAACCTGTGCTTTAAAATTATCAGAACGGTTATCTGATTATTTTTTTAAATGTAGGATTCAACACTGAAGGCATTTAAAAAACATATACATACATGAAATCTCTATAAGTCTGAGAGAAATAACTCTATAACTTATTTCTGGATGACTGTATTTTCTGAAGAGAAGTGGTGAATCAACAAGATCCCAACTCTGCCAGCTGCTCTATTGTCACAGTTTGATTTGAAAGTGTCAGTCATTATTCATGTCCACATCCTAACATTCTTGTTTGTAAATAGTTTACTAAATGCATTTTTCAATCTCATATGTAACTAGACTAACTTTACTCACAGAGGGCATCTCATCAACTCCAGTCTGGGGTAGTCATCTTATTGTCTAATCAATGAAGAGCCATACGGACATGTGTATATGAACACATGCATAGAAGGCTATGAAGACATGGAGCTGCTAGTGATCAGTGCAAAGGGCCTAGAAATACAAATTCTGTTGTCAACTCAGGTAAATCATGTTGGAGTTTTATCAGATTGTCCTGTGTCCAGCAGGTATATAATACTGGGAAGTTGCTAAAACTCCTTGTGTAAAAAAAGTGCTGAAACTCCTTTTTTCACTTGTATTAAAAATATAGCTAATAAAGAGTATTATATTTGCTTCATGTCTACAACTAAGTTATTCAATATTATACTTAACTAGGTGATCACCTTGTTAAGTTTAGTAACCATCTGCCATTATGCAAGCTTATTACTATATTAAGCTATATTCCCTATGTACATTACATCCCTGTGACTTATTTATTTTATAACTGGAAATATGTACATTTTATCTCCCTTCACTTTTTTGCCCCTGCCTCCACCTCCGTCCTTTCTGGCAGCCATCAGTATGTTCTCTATGTCTACGAGAGTGTTTCTGTTTTGTAATGTTTGTTCCCTTGTTTCATTTGTCAGATTCCACATATAACTGAAATCATATGGTTTTTGTACTTCTCTGCCTGATTTCACTTAGGATAATATCCTTTAGGTTTGTTCATGTTGTCACAAATTACAAGATTTCATTATATATATAGACTAGAGGCCCAGCCTGCACCCTCTCCAGTCTGGGACCTCTCAGGGCCTAAACCTGCAGTTGAACATCGTTTTCACAGTCCGGGACCACTACTGGCTCCTAACCACTCACCTGCCTGCCTCATTGCCCCCAAACTGCTTCCTTGCCAGCCTAATTGACACCTAAGTGCCCCTCTGCCTGTCTGAGTGCTCCCAAGTACTCCCCGCTGCTGGGGTGATCACCCCCAAGGCTTTTATTAGTATAGATTTCATAGATGAAGGGAAAGGGATCGAAACATTAATGATGAGAAAGAATCATTCATTGACTGCCTCCTGCATGTCCCTTACTGGAGATGGAGCCTGCAATCCAGGTATGTGCCCTGACCAGGCATCAAACTGTGACCTCCTGGTTCATATGTCAACATTCAACTGGGAAGATTTTATTCTTTTTTTATGGGTGATATATAACAATTTCTTTATTCATCTATTGATGGACACTTAGGTTGCTTCCATGTCTTGGCTATTGTAAACAATGCAGCAATGAACATGGCGATGTCTATATCTTTTAAAACTCGTGTTGTTGTTTTTTCCAGATAAAAACCTAGAAGTGGAATTAATGGGGCATATGGCAGCTCTATTTTTAATACTTTGAGGAACCTCTGTGTTATTTTCCATAGTGGCTGCACCAATTTGCAATCTCAACAGTGCAGGAGGGCTTTCTTTTCTTCATATCCTTGCCCATGTTGTTCTTTAAACAAAAGTATAATAATTGATTGAATAAAAATAAAAACTATACCAATAGTAGTTAATAAGCAGGAATTTCAAGAAAGATAGTAGCAATTTAATGTTTTCAAATCCAATTTCATTTAGAGATCTTTCCTACCCTGCCTCCCAAATCAACAAACAGGAAAACCTAACAACAAAAAAGTGAGTTGTAAATTGCTGTATAGGAAACATATTGTATGACTGCTCTATCTTTATCCCTTTCAACTCATATTGGATTCATATACACACACAAAACTTTATTTTCCCCTCCTGGGCATTTTTTCCTCTTAATTGTCTCTCTTTGCTTATCAATTTGACTGCTTGTGAAGCTTAAAAAAGGAAAGGAGGAAAATTGGAAAATCATAGAAGAAAGAATGTGTGATAAGAAAATATAATTAGAGAATGAGGAGGATAAATGAGAAAGAGCAAATATGAGCGCTACAGGGAGAGAAATGGAAAGCTTCTGGCTCAGTAATAATGTTAATCCATATATTGGAAGCCACAAAATGGAGGCCTCCCCAGTGATCCTGCCCACCACCTTAAAATCTAAACCTATCAGACCGCACTTTCTGAAAATGCTTTGTTGTCAAGGAAACCTAAGATTAATCACCATCAGCCAACTCAGCTTTTGCTAGTTCACCTTACCCTGGCAAATGACCTGTTAGTCTCATAAGGAAATACCTGCCTTCCCAGCTAATGAAGACCTATGTCTGAATGCAGTCGCTAATACTCTATAAAACTTGCTTTTTTCCCAAATCCCTTGTGAAGAGTACTTCACTGTCTGTGAGGTACTGCACTCCTCCAATCCATGGATATATGCTCTCAAATGAAGGATATCAAACTCGTCACTAAATTGCTTTGGTTTTGTCATTTGACAATGGTTGATTACCCTTTTAATTCCCTGTGAAATATTTGTCTCTATTTTTTTACATAGTTGAGTACTGGCAAATTACCTGACTGGTATCATAGAACCAGTTACTCCTTTAAAAAAAATAAGGAATAATAATAGTAACAATAATTTATGATTCCTTCATATTAGCCCATAGGTAGATGTCTAAACCTGGTAATATCTTGCAATCACATTTACCACTCTAATAAATAACCCACATGAGCAAAAGAAAGTTAGTACATACATATTCCTTAAACCAAGCATATAAACAAACAAACAACCAAATAAGAAAAAAAATCTATTTGTATGCAGTGTACACAGTAATTTTTCCACACATTTGCCTTTTGAATTAGCATTTACTTGATGTGGGTGATGCTTCTCTTTGCAAACTGATCAATGTTCACACTAGCATCAAACTAAGAGCATGGCAGAGCTGGAGCTGGAATTAATTTAATGTCATCTTATATACTTCAAGAAAGAATTCATCCCATGTGAAGGGAGACTGATATACCACATGTGCCCGGTGGGAATAGGTGATTGCTGAAGAGGAGGAAATAATCAAGTGGCCCAGTGTCCAATGTCTTTACTCACACTGTCCTCAGCCCGGTACATATGCCGTGCCTAAAGCTAAAAGGTTTCATAGAGGCAGAATAAAACCTAAAAGAGATTTTAAAACCAAATGCCATACCAGAGTTTGAGAGTTCATAGAAGCACCCTTTCTAGCCAGCATTCATAGGCGTAAAGTTTCACTCTATTATTAGAGCATGGTAAGTCATAAAAAGAACATAACTTCTTGAACATCAAAGCACACCAATATACATTGAACAAAAAAAAGAGATAAGTGACATTTATAGTAAAAGAGATCCCCAGAGCAAAAGAAAATGACAACTGCAGCAATGGGATCTGAGGACAATTAAGCAGCAAGCATGGAACACCGCTGGGGCTTCTGAGCATATGTCTTGGGATAGAGAAGCTTCAGCTTCTATCTTCCAAATAAACAAAAATGTAAATGAATGCACTGTATTTGCTGTGCAAATGAAATTTCAAGAAGAGAAATCCGGCACCCCCGTCTAAATACATTCTATCCCTGAGCCACTTCTACAAAGAAATTCTACGACAACGCTGTCGGGGAGACTTGAGGAGGCTAGAATTCCTGCATGGGATTCAGGGTGAAGGGTTCAAAACAAGAAAAATAGTTTTATCAATAGGAGATAGCCACAAGATAAGTAGATGGCAGTTTCTTTGAGATTAAGGAAAAAAATTCTTTCATAAAGTAATAAAAATGTAATTAAGAAATAGTAGTGAGTCTAGGTAAGGTAATATTAACCTGATAATAGCAAAATGATGTTGGTTACTTAATGTCAACAAAATAAACTATGGAAAATATTTACATCACTTCATTGAAATTTCGCAATTTGGTTTAAATATCCCACCAAATATTCTCTTTATTTAGCTATTCCTGATGTCAAGAAGTATGTGCTTACTTAGGCATGGGGACTCTTCCTGTTCTTATGTTTTTGTTTCAATAAAGTAATTATTCTTATGGATTCAGTCACGGAAGCCATTAACTTTACATTGATGTACTCTCTACCATGGAAATTAAAGTAATTGATCACAACAGGCGGTGAGATCTATATACCACCTCTGGA
Source organism: Antrozous pallidus (assembly GCA_027563665.1). NCBI lineage: Eukaryota > Metazoa > Chordata > Mammalia > Chiroptera > Vespertilionidae > Antrozous > Antrozous pallidus. The sequence continues at coordinate 65,646,494 of CM050511.1, forward strand.
AGAGGGAAATGACCTATAAATCTTCCAGACAAGTTTTGAGAACTGGCATTAAATTTCCATATATTAAGGCAGGCAGCCCAGAAAACATTCAGAAGGCTAAGAAATAAGTTGTGAATGGCCTAGCACTAAACTGTTGGAAGCTGGTTTGTAGAACATTAGTCTTCTATATACTAACTAGTTCAGCAAAATTTCCACATAATACTCTTCATCCATATGCTGTATCTTTTGTATGTGGAATCAACTCAAGACAGAAGTCAGGGTGGATACATATTAGGGGATTAGAAATTAAAAATATGAATTCTTCCATAAAATATTGAGTCAGACCAACCAATAGTGAGGAAGAGAGAGAGAGAGAGGGAGAGGGAGAGGGAGAGAGAGAGAGAAAGAGAGAGAGAGAGAGAGAGAGAGAGAGAGAGAGAGAGAGAGAGAGAAGTGCAAAAGGAGAGGGAGAGAAAATTGCTCCAAAAGAATTTTTCTCAGGAAAACAAACAAAAGATGGAAAACCCAGCTGCTCAGCATGCATAAGACAAATTCATGGTCATTTATATGTGTGTCTTTCAAGAGTGTCCCACTGGCTTGGGCCCAGGTGATCTTTGGGATAAATGCCTTTAACATGAGAAACTAGTTATAGCCAAGAAAAATTTTTACAGACTATGCCAGTTCTGGTTTTAAACTAGCCAGTGTAAAATTATCCATGGCAAGCTACAGAAGCTGCAGCAATAAAAAAGTGTATCATGTCCTATATTTTGATTTCTTTACCATTTCTCTGTGTTATCTTCTGCCTGCTAAATATTTAAATGAAAAATGGCAGGTTTGGTTATCAGCTATCCTTAAATTCCTAAGTCATTCAACTTTACCTAGAGTTGACAAATTGTCACTATGTTGTCTGATGTGGATGAGCCTGTAGTTCCTTCAAAGGCCAATAGAAGTACATTAGTTGTGCTAAGAAGAAGAAGAAGACAGAGAGTGGGACTGTATACAATTTCTCCTGAACCTCTCCTTTACTTTCTGCTGTGTATTCCTCATCCTTTTCTTTTGGTACATTTTTCTCTATCTTACCTATAAAAAGTGACCCTCTTCTTGTGTAAGCCTTTCCTGAGGAATCTTATTTACTCTTATAAGCTTGGCTATTAACCCTGGTGTGACAGTTCTTAATTTAACATCTCCATTTTAATGTAGTTGAGAGACGTACTTCAAACACAGAATATCCTTAAATTTCACCTCAAAGCCTGTATTTTCTCTTGTCTTTCTTATCTTACTTAAAGTTACTCCAGTTCCGTTGTGCAAGTCTTTAATCTCCCCACTGAGATCCCAGTCTTAATCAGTCATTTAACTCTGTCAATACTGTCTCCAACATCTCTTCCCAGTTCATACCTCTCACCAAACTGATGCCCACTGCCCTGGTGCATGTGTCTGTATCTCTCACCTAGATTACTACAGCTGTCTCCTTGGGGTGACCCTTTTGCTGACATTGTCTGTCAGCAATTCCACTGCCACACTAACCCTGTAATCCTTAGGATAGACATTTGTAAAGCATGCGCTTCCTGGTTTCTGCCTACTCTGTTCCGGGGATTTAGAAGTGAATGAAACAAATTTTCTGCCCTAAATGATTTTATGTGCTATTGTCATAGATTTAACTTGATAGATACTCTGATTAAAAATCTTTGCTAACAATCCATCACCAGAGACTTAAAGACCCCAGTTCTAGAGACACGCAGAGCCCTTAACAATCTGGCTTCAAACACATTTCCAGCCCTCTTCTCAATCTCAACCTCACTCATCTCTCCCTGTGTTTCTAAGCAGACTCTTTCAGCTGCCATTGTTTGCCTGAACATGTTTTTATTTGTTTCCTCCTGTACCTCTTTATTTACTTGCAAATTTTCTATTAAAGCTTTAAGACCTAGCTGGAAATGTTCACCTTCAGTGAAGTTGTCCTCACTCTCCTAGCCAGCCTTCATTGATGCCTCCTCTGCGGCTATGTTTGTGCCTGCCCCTCTCATCTCCCATATTCACAGAAAATAGAAGTCCTTGCCTACATATCTGTCTCCTATACCAGGCTGTCATGTCCTTAATTGTAGGGAAAAAGATGTAATCATCTTTGTATCTTGAGCCCCTAGAAAAACTTATTTCTTGATAAGAACTCAGTAAGGGTTTGTTTAAAGAACAAAACACACACACACACACACACACACACACACACACACACACACACACACACAAAGAGTGAATAGAATAGAAAGTCAGGGGCAGGGAAGTTTTCAGAATTGAAAGCTTTGGTAATAAAATAATTAACTGCCTTTATTTTACACTCAGTAAATGCTAAGGATTAGGTGTCCTTGTTAACTGACAGCTAAGAGAAAAGACACTGATTGTCCCCAACAGACCTTTCATCCATGAAGTGATTCATTTGCTCAGGTCTGTGTTTTTTTTTAAGCTTTTCTTTCCTACAGCCCTGACAGCACAAATAGAGAAAAAACTATATATGTATCTTTCACAAGAAAATAAAAATTATAACAGCCTTTTAAGCTCATGGATTTTGGAAATTAATAAAAAGAGGAAAGAAGAGGCAATTAAAAATGAATGAGAGGACAATAAAGTCTCAGAGCATCACTACAGGATTCTGCTAGGACTCAGATGACGTATGTACAGATGAGGCATTTTGGGGGATTCATAAATATTGTGCTGATGCTATTCTTGCTACTAAAAGCTGTAACAATAGAAATACCTGGAAGCATGGCTTTATTAATAGAAAAGGTTCTTTCTTTCTTTTTTGTGTGAGTTTTTTTTCACATTGTTCGTGAGATAGCAAGGAAGAAAGAGAGAAAATTGGAAAATTGACGATAGAGTGAAACATTGATCAGCTGCCTCCTGCATGCTCCCCTACTGGGGACACAGCCTGAAACCAGAGCATGTGCCCTGACAGGGAATCGAACTGGCACCCTTTCAGTGCACGGAACAAGGCTCAACCGACTGAGCCATAGGGCCAGGGTGAATACTTACCCGCTTGAAGCTTTAAATTTTTTTGACTGCTGTAAAAATTGCTGTTCAAAGCAAATAACTTAATGCAATAAAAATACATCTGAAGCTATAAACATCACTTGCAAATAGCAAAAATAGAACTTTCAAAATTACAGATTCACTAAAATACCCAAAATATTCTAATGAGGGCCTCAGAAGTTAAAGAACACACAAAATAAGATTTATTTTATTACATTTGTGAATAATTAGAAAAACTGCATTATGTATCAGTTTTCACAAAATATATGAAATTACAGAATATAGACTACTTGTGCTAGATAAAGAAGGGAAGGTGAAAAATAAGGGGAAGGAAGATAGAAACAGAAAGAGAGGGAGTTGATCTACATGAAGAAATTGGAAGGGGGTGCTTCCTCTGGGCCCTAGGTAAATTGACTGTAGAAAAAGAGAATATGTTAAGCACCATTCAGACTTGTCAATATGTATCATGTGGTCCAGGGAAAATTATGATTCATACATGACCCAGAATATTCTCTAATTGTAAGAGAAAAGGTCAACAGATTATCTATACTAATAAAGTGTAGGTGGTCCTTGCGCCCTTACACTTGCCCTCATGTTATCACAAGATGGCCACCACAGATGCTGGGAGGGGAATGCAGTTGTGGGCGATTAGGCTGGCAGGGGAGGGCAGTTAGGGGTGACCAGGCCTGCAGGGGAGGGCCATTGGGGGGAAGATCAGGTCAGCTGGGGAAGGCAGTTGGGAGCTATCCGGCCAGCTGGGGAGCAGTTAGGTGTCAATCAGGCCAGCAGGAGAGTGGTTAGGGGGTGATAAAGTTGGCAGACAGAAGCAGTTAGGGACAATCAGGCAGCAGGCAGGCAGGCAAGCACGTAGGAGCCAACAGTCCCAGATTGTGAGAGAAATGTCCAACTGCCGGTTTAGGCCCAATACCAGTCAGACATCCCTCGATGGGTCCCAGATTGGAGAGGGTGCAGGCTGGGCTGAGGGACACCCCGCATGTACAAATTTTATGCACTAGGCCTCTAGTCTATATAATAAAAGCCTAGCGACCATTATGGTGGAACAACCAGAATGACTGGTCACTATGATGTGCACTGACCACCAGAGGGCAGACGCTCAACTCAGGAACACACTGGTGGTCAGTGTGCTCCCACAGCTGAAGTGCTGCTCAGCCAGAAGCGGGGCTCATGGCTGGCGAGTACAGCAGAGGTGGCGGAAGCCTCTCCCACCTCCATGGCAGTGCTAAGGAGCGGTGAGCCAAGTGGTGAGGAGCGAGCAGGCAGGTGGTCACAAGTGAGGGGGTCTCAGATTTTGAGAGGGATGTCTAACATCCCCCAAGGGTTCCTGGATTTCAAGAGGGTGCAGGCCGGTCTGATGTCTCCCCCCCTCCACACACACACACTAATTTTGTGTATCAGGCCTCTGGTATATAATAAAACCTCTTATTGTTTCTATAATGACAACCAATAATCTCTGTGCACACAATAAATATTTTTCGTGAGTCACTCTTTTTTAAGCATTATCATATCAAAACATATATGAATTACTGTCCTCATATCTGTGTGAGTGCATGGAATTAATTTCAACTGTTTTATTTGTAGTTCTTAGGGAAAATAATGAATGTGTTCTAGCTTCAGTATTTTGGCTGCATTATGACATGATTTTAATTTGTAATGTATTTATCTAGTTGGAAGCAAAGAAGCTGTGTAATTCATACTTTCAAAGCTCCAGGAATATGTACAGATTTTTAAAGTGCTGTTAAGAAATAAACATCAAATGACTACCATCTCCTCTCTCCATCAGTTTGAGTAGCATAAACTCAAGACTCTTATTTTAGCAGGAGTTTTAGAAAGAGGCACATAATCTTGCTCTATGATGTAAAGGTGTAATACTTGCAGGACCATTTCCTGGGGCACTGGTTGTCCATTGATAGAGTGCATACCTTCACATGTCATAATAATGCTAATCTGGAATCAGAATGGAAAGTATACCTGAAAAGTATACTCACACCTAAGGAGCAGTTCAATGGTGTGTATGAATTAGTTAAGCAACTCAAGCTACAATTTCTACTTCAATTAGGAAAAAGTTTTAGTGATTGTTCTGTGAAGTTTACCACATTATAGGAAACAAATTATGTTATCAGATAATGAACATTGTTAATTACTCAATTTTTGCTAAATCATGATTTGCTAAAGAGTATTCTAGGTCCTTAAACAACAAACCACTTCTGAGTTCAGACAGTGCTAAATTAAAGATGGAGCTGAACATAGCCTCCTTAAGGTATTTTGAAATGGCATAAGGTGGTCCAAAATTCAGTGTAGCACTAGAATATTAATGTTGTGACTTTGATTAATATTTATCTTTAATTTTTGGATAAATTCAACAGTGAAATTGATTTTAACCCTCTATTTCAAATTTATCTAACTGAAGAATTCTCATTCTAGGTAGTGCTTTAATTATCCAGAATGTTTCTCTCTTAGGCATAAAAATAAAACACAATCAATAAAATATCAACCAACATAATTTATCCACTCTAACTTTAGCTTTAGACAAGAGCTCTCTACTGACTATAATAATGCACCATTTTAGTTTTCCTTATGGTTTTACACATGAGAAATTATCAAATATTTGAAAGCATATGGAAACCCCATGAAAAACTGTTTCCCCAATTTACTAGAGACAACTCAAAAAGATGTAAAAGAGTATTAAAATTAATAATATTGTCTGCTACTTTACAATTTAAGCTATATAGTGTCAGAGCAAACAATGCTTTTGATATATTTCACATGTTTATATTTTAGAGACACTGAATAACCTTCAAAAAGATGCTCTTTAAATTTTTAAAAAATGACTACTGCATTCTCTGAGAAAGTTAATATAACCCCCAAACTAAGTAAGAGTTAATAGTTATTTACAGGTTTCTATAGAAAATGCATTAAGAATCAGAATGTATAAAAATGGTCCTTACTTTGAAGAGCACAATTTAAAGAGACTACACAGATAAAAACGTGTATTTACAGCTCTATAAATAGATAGCAAGTTTCCAGAAGCAATTGCAAGTCTAAATGAGGCTCTCCAGTGGATTACAAAACTAAAAGGGTGGGATGGTTATGTAGCACTTAACACACTTTAATCAAGACCACAAAATCAGACATTAAGCTCTACAAAAGGACTCATGATGCACCTAATATGTGCAACAAAGAAACCAAATCTTAAATGGTCTTCCATAAATACATTGGCTAATACCGAATAAATCAATAAATCTGAACAGACACTGAAGAAAGGCTATTTGCCTTGAATGGGAAAAGAACCCTCAAGTCTCACTTTTTTCTGATTGCTGACCTCAGGGCACGCTTGGAGTTTCTCTGTATTTCCTGACAGAGATAAAAAACATCTATGTAATTTTGAAATTTCAAAACTTATTTTTACCTGTGCGGAAATCTAGAGATTATATTTGTACAAGCAATTTATTTGTGGAGGCACCAAATTGTAAACTGATATAAGACTTTAAATAACAATTTTAGTTGATGTAACAATCTCTCTTTGCACCCTAAGCCCCCAAATTCCAGCCTAAGATTTCGTTACCAAAGCTTCCACATATTTCTAATAAGAAAAAAAAAATCAGTGATTTACCTGCCATATTTTCTAGAAGGAAGTCAAAACTTTCCACAGCTAGACAGTTTCAAAAGCAGTGCCCCTTCATTGTAGGTGTGCTTATGAAAAGTGGGTTCCTTTCTGGATCTCCAGAAGACAGCTAACTGGACTAGAGGTTTGATGACTTCACATTCATCTCTCCTTTTATCAGCTAAGGGCCAGAGACTAGTGACCACACAAAATACTTCTGTAACTTCCCCTTAACAAATGTTTAGAAAGCTAGTCTTGACAGAAACTGATTACAAGGATAAAAATCACACCCCCTTGTCCCCTCACAACAAAGGGCTCAACAATGAGAGATTAAAAGACAGGCTTTGAAGTGGCTTTAAAGTCAAAATAGGGACAAAGTTTTCTCCCTCATTAACTTTTAGCATTTTCTGGTTTAAATGGACTGGAATCTTCTGCGATCAGATAGTGCCTACAAGGGATTGTCTGAGAAAGTTTTGCCTGAAAAATAGGCTAGAGAAAATAAATTGGAACTGCCAATTCACTAAGTAATAATTGGGGAAGTTGTGAGTATTAATGAAATAAACACTAAGCTTGTGTCATTATCAATTACAACTTAACCTACATGTTCTTACTCGAGGGTTAACAATTTTTTACATTTTGTGAGAACAGATGCTATAAACAAAACTTTCACACACTTACCCTCAAAACGACCATAGGGGTTTTAAGCAAGCAAGGAATTTTGTTGCTTAAATTTGTACTCATTTATAAATATAGAAATTGAGGCCTAGGGTGTTTTTCACTAAACATGCATAAAAAACTATAGAACAAAATGCAATAAAACTAGGAAGAGCAGTTTTAGTATACTTAATCACATAAGAACAAATGTGAGGGGAAAGATTACTTAGCTTCTCAATTTGAATTATATTTTCCTGGTGTCTTTGTATTTAGATGTTCGGATATTTCCACTACGTGACCATATCATTTTTCCAGAGACTCTGACCATCCTTGGCTCCCAACTGTGTACTAACTTGTTTTCTTCATTTTTCAAGGCTTTGCCATTGGACCTCTTTACAAAACAATTTCTTATTTTCCTTCTCCCACTGTAAGTATACCTTAGCCATCTGCACCAGTGAAACTAGATGGCCCCTAAATAAGCTTGGTTCTTTATCTTTGAGTCTTTGTTTATGGCATTTCCACTAGTTGGAAGTGTTTCCTAATACAATGTTTCTTCAAACTTGATTGCATTTTAGAATCACTAAGAAAAGAAAGGAAACTTACCATAACATACTTAACAAGCAGTTCAGGTGATCTAGTTGATTCTGATATTCAAAAAAGGTTGAAAACCACAAAAACTATCAAAATTCTCCCCATGACTTCAAACCCTTTTATTAACCCCTTTGACCATAAGGTCCAGTTCATCTTTTGAAGTTCCTGTTCTTGAAAATTTCCTATGATCCTTACCAAATTCTTCTTTGTATGCAAACTTCTACAAGCCCTCTTACTCAATGAAAAGCTTAAAAAGAATAGGTGTCGCTCGCACTAACTGCTCCATCTTTAAATCCCTTTGTTTCCTAGAGTTATTCCCGCTGATTTACTTAACCTAAACCATTTGAACAGAGAGCATGGAGTATTTAAATGCATTCAATGTCTTTTCTCACCAATCTGGGTCAACTCAACAAAGTCTTTCTCCCAGATGGCAGTTCCAAGGAGCTGTGTAGTCAGGAATTTTTTCTTCCCAACACTGTGGTCTCCAGTCTGCTCTTGCTCTGGGTATAGCCTGCTTTTTGGTTTCTGCTCAGCTCTCATTGGAGACTCTAATTTCACTCCAGGACCTTATTTCAGTTGCTGGGATTTGGACAACCTTATACTGATCTTGGCATTTCGTTTTGATGCTAGCACTGTCCCTTTATACTGTTAGCTACATTCTAGCCATCTAGTAGGAACTCCAGACATTTTCCTGGAAAATCTTTGCAGAATACTTCCTGAATCGCTTGACATATAGGCACTGTATCTTGATGTACAGTCTAACCTGATGGTCAACTGGACCAGCCTCCTAGCAGTTCTAATTGCAGAAATTATGCCAGATCCCCAATATATCCTCATTTTTTGGCTCTTAGAAAATGCAGGCATTAAACTTGAGCCCTAATATAGGAAAGAACTGCTATCTTTGCTGTAAGGTATCACAAAGTGCCTGGCACATGTTAAGTGCTCAGACTGTTCTGAATATTTTATTAAAGTATAAAATACACAAGTTTATTTTTAAAAATTAAATCTTCCTTATGTAAAGTTTCTATTCTCCCCCCACCCTCCAGTTCATTTCACTCAAACATTTCAATATTCAGGATTTAAAAAATAAAATACAGAAAATCAATCACAAGGATTGTTGTATTTTTATTTATCACTTCACAGATCAAAGATGAGGGAACAAACGTGTCTAATGAACTGGCCAAGATCCTACAACTAGTCAGTAGCAGAGCTGGAACTTAGATTGAATTATCAGGCAGGTCTAACGATGAACACAGGGTCACTGAGTGGAAAACAGGAGAAAAATACTATAGGTGTACCCCCTAGAGACTAAATGATTTACATCTAATTCTCACAAGCTCTCTATAGTAGTGATAACATTTGCACATTTTAAAGAAGAGGAAATTTATATTTAACAAACCTAAAAGTTTTTCCCCAAACTAACTAAACCAACACATTCTAGATAGCAATTGAAAGCCACATCTCTCAAGCTCCAGAACCTAAGGCTTTTCACTGCTCACCTGACTAGAAGGTTGGAAAGACAATCTAGTATAAATTTTTGATTGAACTCAGAAATTCACCAAATAAAATTCCTGAGATAGGACCTTATGATTTTTAACTCCCTAATCCAACTCCAAATTCCTATAAGAATATGTCTGAGGGCATTTTCCTTCACTGAGGATCAATATGAGTAAGGAATATGTACTAGCCCGAATTCCAGGCTGCAAAGAACTGGCTGTCTGACAGTGATGCTCAGTGGCAGTGCCATGGTGACTTAACAGTGCTGATATTAGTATGAAGACTGTCATCTTTCTAATTTCTGCTCTGTTTTCTAAATGCTCTACATTTTTAGTAATCTGGTCCTAATTCTATGGAAAAACCCACACATTAATATTTTCATTCAGCAATTTTGTAAGGCACTGAATTTTTCAGGAACCTTTAGAAAGTGCCTCATTTGAACAACTCCAAGACCATGTGGGTTCCTGAGACAGTGAGGAACTGATGGGTCTGTTTCAGCCACGAGGACGGTCCAGAGATGGCGGACGCTGATGACACCTTGCCACACTAGCAGTCAGCAGCTGTGCGTGGCTGCAGGTGGCCCAGGACCATACCAGAGAGGATGGATCTTGCATTGCCACAATGTGTCCACCATCTGGATACCATTGCTGACATGTACACATGAAGAACTATTTGACATTGAAACTGGGACTCAGAACAGTTGGACATTGAAACTGACACTCAAACATTTTATTTGCTCTTATACGTTTGTTTCTAGTATGCAGAGGCAAGATATTTTTGAAGAAAAGAAACAGGGGGGAATGATTGATATAGAGGCAGGGTGGCCTTGAACAGGCTGTCAAGCTACAGGGTGAAGGCTGGAGTGGATGGGAGGCGGATGCTGGGGAAGATCAACTGAAGGACTTGTATGCATACATATGACCATAACCAATGAATGAAAGACACTGGGGGCGGGAAGGGGGGCAGGTGGGGACAGGTGCTGGGGGGTAAGGGAGGCCGGGGGGAGGATATTGAGGGGGGAAAAGGAAAACATATGTACTACTATTAAATATAAGTTATATTGTAAATAAAAAAAATTAAAAAAAGAAAGTGCCTCATTTAATCATCCAATCTTAAAGTAATATTCTCGGCATGTTTTTTAATAAAAAGTAATAAATACAAATTTTAAAAGCACATGCATACATTTGCACTGGACTGTGTGATCCATTTGTCTTATTTTATTTCTTTTTTAACTGACAGGGAACACAGTCAAAAATGTTTTGAGGCCACTGATCCACGCTATACGACCTCACATGGAAAGGAGTGGAATAAAAGCAGACATCAACTTTAGTATGGACAAAAGAAGTGAGGAACTGTCAAGAATGGGTCAGGCACAAGACAGAAATACAAGACACATACACTGAAATAGAAATGCATGAAATGATGCCTCGTAAAACGGATGCTTGGAAATAAAAAGCAAGACAGACATGGGTCATGCAGCAGATAAGAACGAGATTGCTCATTCTGAACATTCTGAACACCCTGTGGCAACAGAGATCACATTCCACTCCAGTTAGTTTTTACTGCCCTCCACTCCTGTGTGAGCTCTGGGAGCAGTGGACCATGTCTAATTCAGCTCTTTAAATCCTCTGTACTTTGGCAAAAGCCCTGGTACATAGTAGACAATCTCAAGTATTTGCTGACTGAATATGTGATTTATGGATAAAGATGTGTGTTCACCTGAAAAAGAAACAGGGCAAAAAACCTGAGAAGAAAGGAGAGATTAACATTTATCAAGTGGCCATAATGTGTCAGAAGGAGAATCAGGAGTTTTATTATCTTAAATTATTCTTAAAGCTCTCCTATAAGGAACATATTCCCATTTACATGGAAGGAGCTCAGAAATTTATTTGTTTGCCCAAAATGGACATATCTGGTAGGTAGCTGGCCCAGAGTTTGCAATATAAGCTGAGTTGGGAGTCCACATTCAGGTCTCCCTGATCCCTCCTGCTGACAGTAAGGGCTAGAATCTCCATCTAGAGTAGCTGTAGTCACAAACCACAGCCTTTCTATGCAAAACACTAATGCCAGCCACAGAATTGTCTGAAGTCCAGATTACCAGCAATATTATGGATAACTATAACTTCCCAATCAATGAAGAAAAATCGGTGATTAATAACTCACCCTCCTCACCCACCTACCCCCATTTTTTACTTATCCCCTCTTTATAGCTCAATTTCAATAGATACATTTTAGGATGTTTGAGATATGTTTTAAAACCTAGAGAGCAATTTCTATTTTAATTTGTTGATTGATTCTGTCTCCAAAATGCAAAATATAAAACTTAGGAAATTCAAATGTTCTTGTAAAAAATAAAAAGTTTCCTAAGTACAAGGTCTCTGGTCTCTAATCAAAACATAACATATTAGATAAAAACAAACACTCATTCAGCCTGTTTAAAGTTTGTGAGTAAATAATTCATGTATATTTTCATGGTTCTCCTTGTGGGTATATTGGTAAGGCAGATTATTTTTATTAATTTTTAAACTATTTTAATCTTTATTATTCAGTTTATTAATTATATTGTTCCCCCCTTTTTCCCCTTATAGTTCCCCACCACCTGGTACCCATCCCACCCTCCGCCCTCACCTTCCCCCACTGTCCTCTCCCATAGGTGCATGATTTTTGTCCAGTCTCTTGCTGCACCTCCCACATCCCTTTTCTCCCCAGGAATTGTCACTCCATTCCCTCTCTATGCCCATGATTCCATTATATTCACCAGTTTATCCTGTTCATCAGATTTTTAATTCACTTGATTTTTAGATTCATTTGCTGATAGATGTGTATTTATTCATAATTTTTATTTTTACCTTTTTCTTCTTCCTCTTCTTAAAGAATATCTTTCAGCACTTCATATAATATCAGTTTGGTGGTGATGAATTCCTTTAGCTTTTTCTTATCTGTGAAGCACTTTATCTGACCTTCAATTCTGAATGATAGCTTTGCTGGGTAGAGTAATCTTGGTTGCAGATTCTTGCTATTCATCACTTTGAATATTTCTTGCCACTCCCATCTGACCTGCATCGTTTCTGTTGAGAAATCCCCTGACAATCACATGGGTGCTCCCTTATAGGTAACTAACTGTTTTTCTCTTGCTGTTTTTAATATTCTCTCTTTGTCTTTTGCTCTTGGCATTTTAATTATGATGTGCCTTGGTGTGGTCCTCTTAGGGTTCCTATATATTGGGGTTCGGTGCGCTTCTTGGACTCTTAAGTCAATTTCTTTCCCCAGGTGTGGGAAGTTTTCAGTCACTATTTCTTCAAATAGGTTTTCATTAACTTGCTCTCTCTCTTTTTCTGGCACCCCTATAATTCGGATGTTGGTATGCTTGAGGTTATCCCAGAGGCCCCTTACACTATCTTCAATTTTTTGGATTTTTTGGTTTCTTGCTTTTCCAGCTGAGTGGATTTTACCTCTTTGTATTTCAAATCTTTAACTTGGTTCTTGCGGTCCTCTAGAATACTTTTAGGTCTTTGTATGATATTTTTTATTTAAGTCAGTGTATGCTTAATTTCTAGTTGGTCCTTTTTCATTTCCTTGTAGGTCTTGTTCATTTCCTCATAGGTCTTGTTCATTTCCTTGTCGGTCTCGGCCTTTTCTAGGAGCCTCTTGAAAAGCCTTATAACTGTGGTTTTGAACTCTATGTCCAGTCGGTGTTTTTCCTCCATTTCTTTCACATGTGATTTCTTTCCATGTCTCTGCATGGTGGCTGCTTTCCTGAGTTGGTCAATTAGCTTTGTGTGGTAGATGTCCTCTGAGGGTCAGTGGCTCAGCCTCCCTAGTTACCTGAGGCGGATACGGGTTGCACAGTCTTGTTGAAGTTAAGCCTAGCTTATTATTGTTAGCACTAGGAGGGTTTGACTTCCAGGCCAATTGGCTGTGAGGATCAGCTGTGCTCAGGTTGGATGGGCGGAGTCTCCAGGCTAAGCAGGCAGCATCAGCTCTGCCCTATGCAGCACCTGAGACTCTGTTCTGGGTGGCAATGGCTGAATGCACCTCTGAGAGAGAGCTGTTGCCGAGCTCCACCTGCTGCCAGACAATTCAGCCTCTCCCCAAATGAGTCTGCACACCCAACATAGGGCAGAGCTGATGCTGCCTGCTTAGCCTGGAGACTCCGCCCATCCAACCTGAGCATAGCTGATCCTCACAGCCAATTGGCCTGGAGGTCAAACCCTCCTAGTGCTAACAACAATAAGCTAGGCTTAACTTCAACAAGACTGTGCAACCCATATCCACCCAGGATCATAAAACAATGCAGTCTGGTGGTTTCCCAAATGAGAGAGCAAGTCTCAAGTCCTCACTGTGAGGTTATGCAGCTCTGTTGTTCCTGTCTATGCACACACCGCTCAAGCTCGCCCTCTCCACAAGCCTGCATACCCCCGCAGCACCCGAGTTTCAGCGTGCCTCCCCACTGTCCAGCTTTACCCTGTATGATTGTGGGTTCCCTGGACTTTGCCCGGAGCTGGGGAATCAGTGTAGTTAGGCGTCTTTGTCTCAACCCGTTCGAGAAAACAGGCCAGGTTTGCAGCCGACGCCTTATTGACTTGCGTGCACGCATGGCTCCAAACCTCTCTCAGCACGTATCTTCAATGCTGTCCTTCACTGCTCTTCTGAGTCACAGTGTCCTATCTTCACTTTTATTTGTGGAATTTTCATTCAGCCAGCCTTCTGGTGATTCTGGATGATGTTTGTTCTTTCGTTAAGTTGTAGTTTTGAAATTGCTATGTATGGTAGCAAGATAGGTGTTTACCTATGTCACCATCTTGGTTCCTCCTCCATACTCGGTAAGGTAGATTTAATATGTAGTGCACACTAGACCTCAGTTAAACGTCTGGTTTAAAGAGCAAATACTTGCTGTAATCATTATTTTTTTAATGAAAACTATGCTAACCCTCATCTTAACATAATATTATCACCTATAATTAGGAGTCTGCATAGATAATATACTTGGCCTATTTGTTGGTGAAAGGAAGGGTGAATGTGCTAGCATTGCCTTGTCCCTCAAGCAGAGAGGAGCTAATTCTGAAACAAATGAACCTTAACTTTTAAAGTCCTTGAATTACATGAGCCTTTTCCAAGATCCTGGATAGGCTATATCAATGTGCTAACATCATCATATGTTTTTGTAGAATTCACAAAGTTAAGATATTTTTACCACAGTCTATTTCAATTTACCAATCATCATACTTTCCCTTGATCACGTAATACCAGCATCTTTTTTGTATCCTGATAAGAGGAGTTGTATTGGGGATTCATTTAGCTTATGTTTAGTGTACATATATGCATATAGTTTAAGGAAGGCTGGATTATCTTTTCACTCTTTAGAAAGTGATATTACAAAATAATTTTCAAACAAAGATGTGATTAAGTAAGGTACGAAGAAGGTGTGTTGGGCATTTTATAAGTAACAGTCCTGCTATATTTCTGGATTCATGATGCTTCTGGGTACTTGTCAGTTATCAATTTTTTATCTTCATTTTCATGAATTCTTTTTCATTCTAAAACAATAGTGGATTTCTTATTTATAGTTTTATATATTTTTTCTCCTAATCATCACTCCTGAAATGTATAAAATCTAGGCCCTCAAAACCTGGAATCTCCTAACCCTGGAGAGTAACCTGAGACATTTGTAGAGCTTAAACTCTGGGCTCTGTAACAGAGTTATACACATTCATTTGAATAGATGAGAAAATCAATACCCTTTCTCCTAGCTAGGAATTATTTAAGAGATCTTTATTCAAAGGAGGGAATAAATGGGAATAACAAATTTAATCTCATATCTACTTGATAATTTCTCCTCTTATTTCAACATTACCCCTGGTCAGCAAACAGAAATACAATTGTACCATTTAGTAGGTACTATTCAGTACAAGAAAACTTGAAGTAAACAATAAACCAGAGTATACAGCCACCTTTAAGACAAAGAAGGTATTATTCTTTTTTTGGCCTCCCCCAATCTCTTCTCCTTAATATGCTTGAAAAATATTTCCTCTATACACAATATAAAAAGAGACCTAAAACCCCTATTAAATAATTAGAGAGTGGGTTTTGAATGTGCTCAGAGCACTAGATAAATCCTATAGACATCTATCCTAATGTGCTAAACATTTGCAAATTCTAAGCATGCCTATGTTCATATCACCCCCAAATATGTAAGTTCATGGAAAAGGAGCATCTATATTAATTAGTGGATTTTAATTCTGAAAAAGTTAATTAAACTTTTAAAGTTAATTAAATTTATTGCCATAAGTTTTGAGGCAATATAGACAAAAGGCTGCCATATACAGACAGAAGCACAAATGAGAGTGTTTACAGAGGAGAGATAAAGATCAACAGTGTACTTTGAGCTTACATTTCTTCCTGAAGAGCAGAATCAACAATTGAGGTCAATTCACTTTATAGCCATACCTAAGGAGGGAGTTTTACTGCTTAAAGGAAAAAAAAGATGAATGCTGTATAGCATAAGAAAATATAAATAATGAGAGCAATTTCATTGTTCTCTTGTAACACTGACATTATTGCTAATGATAATAACAAGGGATAATATCTATTAAATGTTTTCTAGTGTCACACTACATGCATTAACTCAATTAATTTACTCAATATTTTAGGCAGTTACTATTCTTTTCACCACTTTTCAGATGATGAAATTAAAGCACAAAAACAAAACAAAACAAAACAAAAACATAAAACCTCCAAGATTTTACTCAAAAGCACAAGCCACAGTGCTGGCAGAGCAGGATTTCAAATCCAGACAGTGCAGATGTATAGTCCAGGCTCTTTGCTTTCAGGCCATGAGCTGACTTCCTGGCCTTTTCTAAAAGGAATTCTCGCTTCAAATATTCTACTCCGAATCCTACTACAATTCTCCTGTTTCTCTGACATGTGCCTCATCTTCAGCTTCAGAAAACAGAATTGCCACAAACCCAAAATAATCAGCTCCTTTAGCAGATGCTTCTTTTAATCCATAAAAGACAAATAAAATGATTCAGGAAATTCGTGTGAAAATAAATCTGCTCCTTTCCTTCAAGTTGCTGGGGAAAAAAATTCTCCCTTTTCATGTTCATCAAGTGGGTGTCAAATTGGTGACCTGAAAGCTTCTCAGCTTTAAGATTTCTTTGTTAATGCTTTTCTCCCAGAACAGGACTGTGGTAATTTAGACTAAGGTGATCACAGCAGACACCACTCAGATGCAGCTGGAAGCATCATCTCCTAAAAATGCCTAGGAGTTAGAGTTAATTCAAGTGAATTACTGAAGTCCCCTGCAAAGAATAATAGAAACTGAATGATGGTGTGATCTATTTGGGATGACAGAAGCTGAGGGAGGATTGGCTATATCAGCAATTATTGCCTAGCTCCTGATTTTCTAGAGACTGAGAAAGCAGGGCTCTTTGTTGGCATGGGACAGAACTCTGGGTAATCAGAAGTAAGCAGACAGCACAGGAGTGAACACAGGGTAGTGAAAATGAGAAAAATTTGGCTGTTGGCTCCCTTTTGTTCTCCTTCCCTGTTTTAAAACTACAATAGCTCATTTGTGTTCACAGGGAAAGCCTAGGAGAATTTCTGAACAGCAAGGACAACTGAAACACCCCTAATAACCACCCATCTCTGGGCTCCTGGTTATGTCAAAAATAAACCCCTATTATTTTCAGCATTGTGGTCGTGTTGTGTTATTTATTGACAAGTACAATGCTAATGGACTGACATTGAAGGAAAGGATAGGTCAGAATGGACCAACGGAATTGGTAAAGTATCATCTAGGTAGTAGCAGGTACTGAAACAAGAGCATTTATCATCATACTTGTGTTTGAAAGATAGATCCTGGCAAAATGTGGAAGATGACTAAAAATATGAGACTGTGATCTCTTTTTGAGTGATTTGGTTATGGTTGATACTTAAGAAAAAACTTTTATTTTTAGAATAGATTTAGTTGACAGAAAAGTTGCAAAGATAGTACACAGAGTTTCCATGTAACTATAATTAATATCTTAGATCAGAATATCATTAACATGGTACATTTGTTATCAATGAACCAATACTAATGCATCATTATTAACTAATGTCCATACTTCATTCAAATTTCCTTAATTCTTACCTAACCCTTTTGTGTTCTGGGATCCTGCTCAGATCACCACATTACATTCAGTCATCCAGTTGGCTTTGGCTTCTTGTGGACATGACTGTTTCTAAGACTTTCTTTGTTTTGATGACCTTGACCATTTTGAGATGTATTGGTCTGATACGTTTTTCTGGAATTATGGACTTTGGAAACAAAGAAAGAGAGGTGAAGTGTCTTTCTCTGATCATATCTCATTAGCTTTCTTAAAACTAAATGGAAACTTTTACTACATGGCTATTTGAAGATTTACTGTCATTACGAATGACACAGGAACTATCTGGACCCAAACGTTCATGACCAACAGACTGCTTCAGCGGGAACAAATGGTCATAAATACCCTTCACCCAGGAAAGGCAATAGTATCACAGACATAAATATTCATGAAAACCTCGCCAAGACATATAAGACCATAGCAGATGTCACTTTTATATTTGCATTTAGAACCCTTTTTGGTGGTGAGGAGACAACTGGCTTTGGCACAACTTATGATTCCTTGGATTAGGCAAAGAAAAATGAACTCAAATGTAAATTGCAAGCAATGGTCTGTATGAGAAGACGTGGAGCAAATAGTGAAAGAAATACAGAAGAGAATGAAGAAAGTCAGGGAACTGCAAAAGCCCACGCTGGTGCTGGCAAAAGTGAACTGGAGACTGGACAAGAGAAGGAACAAAGAACCGTCATGTCAGTAAATGATTACGCAAATTTTTCATGAGAGGAGTAATAAGTTAAGAATTTTTATGTGTCTGCTTGTTTAAAATATAGAAAAAGTAAACATAAGTGCTATTCCAGCTTTGCACATATGATAGTTTAAAGGTTGTGGGAAATCCTTCCCCCATAACTTCCTCCCTTTCCTCCCTGCTTACTAGCCATCTCGGTTTCATAACGTCCCCCGTTTGGTCACTGTGTTCTTATGGTACTATGGCCAGTGGGGGGATGTAGATGCCTTATAGTTAAGGCTTTTCAGTTACAAAACTAGCAAGCATAAAACAGAAAACCAGCTTCATCCTATCCACCTGAATTGTAATCAGCACTTCTATGCTCATATCAGGCTGCCCACTTCCAAGTCAAACAGGACTTTTGGGAAGGGTTACCTTTCGCTGCTGTATATCGTATCAGTGTTACATGTAAACTCCTGAAATAAATATAGAACATTTACATTACCTAAATTACTATACCTCCTAATAATAGCCCTGGGAATTGACATTGGGAGTTGAATATAAAAATAGGATTCTAAAATAGAATGGGGGCTGAAACTTCTAGGCACTGTTATGTTTCCATTTCATTCCATTCCAAAAAGAGTAATGAGTGATTTATTGAGCAAGCATTATGACCTGTACTATTTTGAGGAAAAGAGGATGGTCCAGCAAAAATGAAAGAAAATCATATGTTTATTATTACTTAATTCCAGGTCAACTACAGTTATTACCATAGGTCTTGTGTTCTTTTAATGTTGACATTGAGTATAAATTTAGTAGAATCCATGGCAATAAGCCATATTGTACTTAAATATGTTAAATATGAAGCACACAGCATCTTAATAAAAAATTGGAAGAAAATGAGCTCTTCAATCAACATTAATTTTTTTAAGGAAAATGACTGCCATGTGCCAGGTACTTTACAAAAGCATAAATTATTTCATTTCATCCTCTCACTTAGTCCTCCTGAATCAAATGCTTTAAAATCCATTAAAGTAAATAAAGGTGAAATGATTTGTCCACTGATAAAACTTTCAGAAAAATACAGATTTAAAGACATTTTTCTCCAACTAAAATTCATATAGCATACAGAACCACTCACATGCAGTATACATTGGGATCCCAGCAGGAAACAGCACATGCAGATTAGGGTAATCCATTGAGGGTTTAATAGAAGACTATCCCCAAAGACATGCACAGGCAGTGAGGAAACTACAGTGGCACCACTCCAGGATACAGCCAGCCACAGGTGACCCACTCTACCCTCCACCCACATTGAGGGAGTCAGGGAAATTGACACACCCCCACTAATCTCCTCCCTCCACCCAGGACTTGGTTAGGTTTTCCACAGGCCAAATCTAGCCACAAGGCAAGGAAGAGGGAGGCGTAGAGGGTGGTCCTCACAGCTCTGCCCTCTAGAGCAGAGGGAAGTATGGGAGTGGACAGAGTGCATCAGGAGAGGTGAACAGAATGCTGATGCTTCTCTAACTGTTGGTCTGAGCACAGAAATAACATGGAATTCACATTTATGTAAGTATGTTTACTGCTTATTCTCCTGAAAAGAGACTTGAAAACTAGCAGCAAGAGACCTTCGCACTGAATCTTTTGAAAGGTATAAGCATCAAAGGTGAGTTTGCTTGTGTGGGAAAAACAAACACACAAACAGAAAAAATGCCAAGTTAAGCCAGAGCCCTGTAGTATGCAAGATGTTGTGGGGAAGTCGGGAGTGAAGCGCTTCTGAACCATGGGCAGCTGTTCCAGGTTTCTGAACTGTGGCTGTGCTTTGTCACTGAGTGGTTAGTTGTGTTGAAACAAGTAATTGAAAAGCTTTGTGCCTTTGTTATTTTTTCTATCTCTACCACAATGCTGGATATTTAATGTTGCATATGTATTTATTTACCAAATTAACATTGCATCTGATTAATGTTGAGTGATCAGGTAGTAAATAGGTCCAGCACAGCAATGTTAGTGTGAGAACCACAGAGAGGGTGAATGACAAAATATATCATCTTGCTAAGAAAACATGAAGCACACTGCAGAATAGATGTTTCCAATGAATATACCCATTTTTCTGCTCATTTTAACTGATTTTCCTTCTGGTTTTATTTTCATTGTCTTATTTTCCAATATAAATTGTCTAAAATCTTTATAACTATACAGGGAATCAGTTCAATAGAAATACAACTAATAGTGTCAAGCTAACTTTTAAAATTCAGTAATAAATTCAATAATCCTTTGAATGTATAATCATACACCATATACTGACATTTCAGTTAGTGATGGACTGCATATTTGATGGTGGTCCCATCTTATATAATAAAAATCTAATATGCAAATTGACCAAATGGCAGAACTACCAATGGAATGACCAGTTGCAATGACACACACACTGGTCACCAGGGGGCAGATGCTCAATGCAAGAGCTGCTCCTCAGACCCTGACCCACAATGGCAGTGGGGAGCAGGGCAGTTGAGTGGGCGGCACCAGGCCAGCCAAGGGGGGTACTAGCAGGGGCCCCGAACCACCCCAGTGGTTGCCCCACAGAGAAAGGTGACCAGTGGTGGTGATGGGGGCAGGGCCAGTGAATGGGGAGAGCCAGGCTAGCCAAGGCAGGTTCCAGTCGCCCCACAGATCAGCCCTGATGGCCAACTAGGACTTGGGACTCTACATGTGCACAAGTTTCATGCACCAGGTCTCTAGTAAGATTATAATGGAGATGAAAAACTCCTAACATCTAGTGATGCTGAAGCTGTCCTAATGTGATAGGGAAATGCATTATTCTGGTGTAAATAAACCATCAAAGTATAGCACATGCACTTAGAGCAGTAATGCATCCCGTTTAGGTGCATGGAAGTACACTCTCTGTTTCACAGAATAATGAAATAGCCTTAAGGTAGCACTTCTCAGAACATATCCCCATTGTTAAGCAGCACGTGACTATATTATAGACGCTTTCTAAAAAAGAATCCAATTTGAATTATTTTTTAATATAAATGTTCTTATTTGAAATGAATCATTCATCCTATTTGCATACACATTGATTTCAACAGTCCAGGCTTACTTCTAAAATAAGTTAGACAATTCTGAAAAACACAAATAAAATACAATATGTTTCCTGATCATAGTGTTGTGATTTATTAAAAGTAAGGAAGTGATTTTACCTCAAATGCTAACTCATGGAATTGTAGGATTTAATTGGGCCACAATAATTATTAACTCATAAGATAAAATTTTAACGTAAAAAAACTTGCTATTCATAAAATGAAGTAGAATAATATTGCAAAGAGATAAATAAGCATTCTTCTAAAACTCAATCCAACAAGAAAGCCAAAGGAAAAAAAATGTTCTCCAAGAGGAACCAGCCAACTCCATCCACTCATTTCCCCATCTGTGCCACAGGAAGCCTGCAAGTGCTTCTTAATGAGTGTTGGATGGGATCTAGTCCATTTGCTCATAGAGCTGAGACTACACATGAAGCAGGGAAATGGATGAGGCATATGGAACTTACTCATTTCAAATGTATGCATATTCTCAAGACATTATTATAAATGATTTATTCTGAAGACATTTTAGTGAAAAACTTTAGCCAGAACTCCATTTCTCTAACACATAAAAAGAAAAAGCAAACACAGAAGAAAATTGAAAACTCCCCCTCCCTATCTGGTCTGCATTTCTGTGTACTTCTTACTGCCCTTATCAATAGCAAGCGAGTCAGACGCTTGGTGACACCTCTGAAGGACTATTCTTCCTTATTACACTCTCATTTATATGTGTCCCCAACCCCAAACTTATATTCTGTGTATGTTTATAAAAATTATCTGAATTTCTTCCTTTTCAAAAAATTGCTCATTCACCAGAAGTTTGGCCTCAGAGTTTTTGCATAAATGTCTTTGCAAAGCCAGAGGAAAATAATTCACTTTTTCTTAGAATATTCTGAATTTAAGACAAATCTGTACTAAATTTTACATAGCCAATTCAGTCCTCTTACATGACTATACTGTTTTCTTTGGCAGGGTTACACTAAAAGTCTTATTCAAAGTTCCTTAACGCCATTCAGATTTTTATTCAAGGAGTAATAAGCGATTCCTAACAAGTAAACACCCAACCCAAACCCATACACTTAATTTGACAATTCAAGTTCCCTATGTCACTAACATTGACAAGATAAAAATATTGAAGTCCAAGTATATGTAGGGTACTTTACTAGACGTTGGAGAAGTAACATGTTCTAAGACAAAGTTTACAACAATGGTAAGCACTAAGGAGAGGATAATAATCTATGCCCCAAAGGCAATGCTCAGTCAATGAACTAATCCCCTCTGGACATTCCTTATGCCAGGCACAGTGCTAAGTGTTGGAAATACAAAGATAAACAGCAGACCTAGTCCTTGACTTCATTGAGCATACATTCCACATTAGTGACAGATGATTTTTTTTTAAGGCTACAATATCGAGTAAATAAATAAATAATAAAATAAGTAGAGATTGTGATAAGTGCTATAAAGGAATTATATAGGGTTTGTGATAGAAAATAATGGGCGGTGGCCTGAATTATTTAGGGTGGTTAATAATGGCCTCTCAGAAGCTGAGACCTGAAAGAGAAGCCGGCCAGCCAAAATCAATTGGCCTGTGGGGAGGCAAGTGGCTCCAAGTGTAAAGTTTAAATCCTAATTTTTTTTAAAAAAGAAAGAAATCCTAGTGGTGTATCTAGGAATTACCAGAAGGCCAATTTATCTGGAACATTTATACCATGATAAGTGTGGCCTAAAATGAAATGAGGTTAGAGATCAATTTAAAAAACAACAACATTTTATTGAGTTCTTACAGAGAAGAAGGGAGAGGGATAGAAAGTCAGCAACATCAATCAGCTGTCTCCTGCACACCCCCTACTGGGGATGTGCCCCGAACCAATGCCCTTGAGATGAATTGAACCTGGGACCTTTCGGTCCACAAACCGATGCTTTATCCACTGAGCCAAACCGGTTTTGGCGAGATGGATCTTTTTATGCTGAGCCTACAGATCATGAAAAGGAATGTGGACAGTTCCAGACAGGGGAGGGAAGGATCTGATGTTTGCTTATTTTAATGGCTGATTTGTGGAGAATGTGTTTGAGTGGGAGAGAGACATGCTCGAAGGCTATGGCATCACTCTAAGTAATGGTGGTTTCTGCCATAGTGATAGCAGTAACCATTTAAAAAGTTGAAAGATGTGAATTGTATTTTGGGAGTAGAAATGATAGGAGTTGTGAAAGAACTGAAAGTGAGTAATGAGGAAAAATGGGACTCAATCAAATATCAGATGGATGGCGTTGCCACTTATCAAACTAGGAGAAGATAGAAAAGGAACTGGTGGTGGCATATAGAGTTGCATTTTGAAAAACTTATGTTTGTGATGCCTACTAAACAGGAGTTGGCTCCCTGAGTCTGTATATTAAGGGGAGGGTTGGGGTAGGAATTCAGAAAAGATTTGCTCTAATGGAAGAGCAGCTGAAACTGTGTAGTCAAGGAAGAGTAGGACTTAGAGAAGTAAAAAAGTAGGAAGTCACCCAGGGCATTTAGAATTATGAGTTGATCTAATTGTGAAACAATAAATGATAAGCTTGGCTGCCATAGAGTTTTCATGTAAAGATATATTGAAAACAAAATCTTGAAGTAACAGTAGGGGCCAGAGTGAGAGAACTTTTAAATTCAAGTTTATGATTTCTTTTAATTTTTTCTGAGTAGAGATGTAAAGTGGGAAGGGTATGTAAAAGAAACATAATTATGACTATCTACACTGATAAAAGATAAACTTGCAAATTAACCATCACTCTGCTACAACAAGTTATACCCACCAGCCAATCATGAGCAAGTATGCAAATTAACCAAACCAAGATGGGACCGGCCGTGGAGCTAGAGCAAGCAGGAGGCTTGGCTTGCCCCAACAATGGAGGAAGCCAAGTTTCCCACCTGCCCTGGCTTCCACTTAAGGCTACAAAGTTTCAATTATAAAAGATAAATAAATCCTGGATACTTGCTTCCAGCTGTCCCTGGCCTCCGCTCAAGGAGGCACAAAAAAAAAAAAAAAAAGAAAGAAAAAGAAAAAAGGAGGGGCTGGGATCTTGGGTTACTGGGGGGTTATCAGGCCAGGATGGGATGGTAGGGGCTTTGGGGATAAGCAGACCAGCAGGGGGGTGGCAGTTGGGGGTGAGCAGGCTGGCAGGGGAAGGCATTTGGGGACAAGCTGGCCAGCAGTGGGGGGCATTTGGGAGTGAGCAGGCAGCATGCAGTGTGGTTAGGGGCAATCTGGCAGGCAGGCAGGTGAGCAGATGCAGCCAGCAGTCCTGAATTGTGAGAGGGATGTCTGCCTGCTGGTTTAGGCCCAATCTCTGTAAACTAGCAGTAGGACATCCTTCAAGGGGTCTCAGATTGGAGGGTACAGGCCAGGCTGAGGAACACTCCCCTCCCCTGTGCACAAATTATGTGCACTGAGCCACTAGTATACTTTTTGGAGGTAGGGAAAATCTTAGTGTGATGTAGGAATCTCTCAACTCATCATTTCAGTGAACTTAGTGTTAATGAATGAGTGATTGAGCTAAGATGGTGGGCACAGAAACAGAAAGAAAAGAACAATATAGTACATAAAGACAAACATAAAAAAGATTTGGTTCCTGCCCTGGCCATTGTGGCTCAGATGGTTGATCATCATCCCATACACCAAGAGATGGCCAGTTCCATTCCCAATCAGGGCGCGTGCCCTGACTGTGGGTTCAATCCCTGGGGGCGGGGCATGCAGGAGACAGCAGATCAATGTTTCTCTCTCTCCCTCTCCCTTCTTCTCATTCTAAAAATCAATACAAATGCCTTTAAAAATATTTGGTTCCTGAGATATCATGGTGGGGGTGGAAAAAATTTGGTAAATAACCATTAATACTCTTTTTCTTCCTTAAGTATCCAGTGTATATTGGCAATGAGCCCAAGTCGCACACACCGAAAGCTTTGCTTTATGCTCTGCTTCCTCTGGAATGGCAGGTACTACTTAACAAAGTGGTAATGGTAGACATCAGGACAAAATTGAGCATTTCTGGGCCACAACATTGCAGCATAGAAATAAGGAATGTTGTAAGATCATATTCATATCTGCAAGATCTGTACATCAATGAAGGAAACATGTAAAATGAACTGTGTTATACATCCCTCACATTTAATCTTTCCTTTCACCTTCATATTAGGTGTGTTCTTATTTGGGGAGGGGATGATCATTAAATGTGAATATTCAAAAGTACACAAAATAAACAAGTAATGGAAAAAATATTGTCACAATCAGGAGCTACCTGAATAGCAAGGCAGATTAATAGTCATTTTTATGCTTTGGCCTTCTTATTTTTATGTTCTTAAAACATTACTTGGACTTAGGCAATTCTTTCCTTTTTTGTGTGTGTGCCCTGGTTTTATCATCTACAAAAGGAAATAATCTAATCTATTGAAGTTGGAGTGATGTGTGTGTGTGTGTGTGTGTGTGTGTGTGTGTATGTTTGTGTGTGTATAGGCAGAATACCATATATTCTTATAAGAAATGAAAAAAATAGAGAGGGATAACATAGAAAAAAAATACTGACATAATGCCTCTTAGCAAAACAATATTAAAGATAATGCATTCCTTTAAAAGCATTTTATTCAAAATATCAGTAAAGAAAAATTTAATAATATTAATAAACAACCTGCTCACAAAATATGAGTAGAAAGAGTGACTCTCATGATTCATTTTAACAACTAATGAAAAGATAAGATGGATGCCAGCAATTGCCTACTTTCATTCTACTGGTGATAGACAAATTATTTTGTATTGCACCTAGGGTTCAATATTAAATCCATGTGAAGTCATTTATCACTTTATGGCTGTCCTGTTCTCAGAAACTTCAGTTATGTTTAATGCCTACTTTCCTTTAGAAATTGGTGTTTCACTCACAGTGAAGTCATCTAGTCTAAGCTAGCCTTGGGTTTTGAGGAGACACATGCTTCTAGCCCCTCTGGACTATTATGCTGGTGATTGTATCATAATGGATCCTACAATAAATGGTAGAAGAGCTTCCCCTGGCTAAGAGGGCTGACAGGTTTAATATTAAACCATAATGAAGAGATGTCACAAAAATATCATGTGTACTTAGTATTTGGTCTTTGTAGAGACCATCTCTGTAAATCTCAGTTCCTTCTTGGCATCTTCCGTGTTTGCTCTGGATCATGTGTTAATGTGCCCTCATGGGGTCCCATATTTCAACAAGTCACCCTGCTTCCCCCACCTGTCTACACACTTGCTTTTTATATTCTCCATAAATAGCACCTTGTCCTGCAATTCGTCTTCCATGCCTCATTCATTCTAAATCTAAACTTCTTGGCTCTGTTTCTGCCATATTAAAATACTTCCTATGGCAAGCTCATGTTTAAAAAGAAAATCCATTTTTCTGATTCATTTGACATGAGCTTCTGGGTGTTTTTAGAATTTATTGTTCACTCTCAAGTCAATACCTTTATGATACTGTCATTAAATATTAAAGGCTGCTTGGGGCACACTCCTTATCAGAAAGCTTTGCCCTTATTACATCAAGGAGAATCATACTCTCTCTTGGAAGGAAGCTTGAATTCTTTTTAAACTGTAAGCTCTAAAACTCCATTTTCCACTTCGATGTGGTAAGAACAAAGAGTACTGGAGACTAAAATATAACGAGGGGAATTCAAAAGGAAGTTTTTCCCCAGCTCTCTCTCTTTCTGCCTGCTGCAAAAACTGCTTCATTACTAACCTCAGGCCCTTAAATGAGACAGGAAGTTTGGAATACTATCCTTTCCCATTTCTGGTTAATTCCTTCTTAGAATCACCCTAAGAGGCAAAGCCAACTTGAAGAATCATAACACGTGATGTTTTATTTTAATATTTGCATGACTCACTTTGTTTTAATTTATTGAACTCTCCCAGTGAACACTGATTAGCTGTACAAAGCGTTTATTCATTTTCAGGTAATTGTTACTACTGTAAGGGTGAAAAGGAGCAAATACACTACATTAGCACCAGGCACCATTTACTGGTATCCTGTTACTGAAAAAGCGAGGAATTGCAAAATAAATAGCAGAAAATATTCTGTGTAATAACACGAATTAAATGAATTGTGAAGGCATTATCAGTCAAGTGAAACACTCTGTGGATGCACTGGTCACCGAACATGATGAGTTCAGGGGTCTAAAAACCTACTAAGGTATCCCTCTTGCCTTGCTCTTGCGTCACAAATGTTAGAGTTGTCTCCCTACTCTCCAGAGCTTGGAGCAGTGCTTTGTATAATTGGTATTTAATAATAGTTCTTGACTGTTATATAAGTGAATGACTAATTGAAGAATGGCATGTGTCTATGGTTCTGTTCTATTTATATTTCTCACAACTCTTACAGTAAGGAAGAACTTATTTTGTGGTAGATGCTGAAAAACACGTTTAAAATAACATCTGTTCTACTTAAAGTGCTTAATTGCAAGCAAAAGAGATTTTAAAAAGTGGCCACGCCCTAGCTGGTTTGGCTCAGTAGATAAGAGTGTCAGTCTGTGGACTGAAGGGTCCCACTTTTGATTCTAGTCAAGGGCACATTTACAGGTTGCAGGCTTAATTCCCCAATAGGGGGCATGCAGGAGACAGTGATCAATGATTCTCTTTCATCATTGATGTTTCTCTCCTCCCTTTCTTGCTGAAATTCATAAAAATATGTTTAAAAAAATACAAAGTGACCAAGCAAAAGAAGACTTATTAGAATATGTTATAGGCTCAGAATCAATGGGAGGGTGAGGATCAAGCTTTAGAGCTTCAGAGGGTCAGAAAAGTAGTTCAATAGAAATAAAATGCAAGAATTGAGAGGCATAGTAACAGATCTACCATAGTAACTAAGCTGTTTTCTATTGCTTCCTCTGCTAACTACTGTTCAAGTGTCTAGTTTCCAACCATTTCTCCCTGTCCTCTGTATCTTAAAACAAAGAGTGAGCACCGTATTGGTCAAAATAAACCCATGTGCCTATTCTCTGTCTCTGTAGTGCTGGAGGATTAAGGGATTTTTCTCCTTGAGGAAAAGATGTAAACCAACAATTTTTCTACCACTAAAAGTAGAGCGATTATTTCTAAATAGGAAGTGAAAGTATTATGAGGAGAGTAAGTGGAATCTAGAAAACCAAAATATATATTCATTTGTTCTTAACAATTAATCTGACTTTATAACCCATGCTTTCTTATTCTTGAATAAACTAACTGTGAGAAATTGAATACATACAATGCATTCCCATGTTTTCAGAGAGTACACTATTCGAATATCACTTGCTACAGTATGCATTTACTTTTGTATGAAGATTTTTGATGAAGTTTTTAAAATGAAATTAAATAGTTGTGGATCACCCTTGACCTGTTTTCCCCACAGTTGTGACATATCAGTTTTGTTAACAGTTTTGCTCATTACCCCATAGGAGTAAATTCCTGAAGAGCAGAAACTTTGCTTTGTTCACAACTGTATCCTTAACAGCTAGAACAGAGCCCAGCACAAATGCTCAGGAAATACTTGTTGAATGTTGATTTCTTAAGAGCATACATTCCAGGATACTTCCTGCGTCATTACTTTGATACCACTCAGACAAAAATGGGAACAAGCTATGTATCCAGCAAAGGAGAAATAATCAACACATTTTTGTACGTCTGAATCTATGAGATGTGTGTGATATATTACATTTTTTGAATTTGTGTTACCAAAAATACTTATATGGTTTTGTTGAATATTATGTGTATACATAAAAATGGTAATAGAAAAAGATAAGAAAATGTTGAGAGCTTATCACTGAGGATGAGTTTAGAAGGAAAAAATAAGATACTTTCACTTCTTATTTTAGATATTTAAAAAAACCTTTATTATTATAAAAGTGTAGCATGTGTATTATAAAAAAATAAGAAATTGAAATAAAAAGCAAGAATTGAGAGGCATAGTAACAGATCTACCATAGTAACTAAGCTGTTTTCTATTTCTAACAAGCAAAAATAAAAAAAATAAAATATCAGATTTTCATCATTACTTTGGAAATAATGTCCTTTTGTAGTATTTGTCCTTTCAGATCTTTATCTTTATGTATTTATACACAAAGGTATATATATATTTATCAATATGAGCTCATTCTATATATATAGATTTTCTAGTAAATAATACCTATAGTTTCATTTTAGCCAATTTTCGTCATCTAATATGTAAATATATTTGCAAATTAGAACTCATTGAAATTAAATGTTTGTTCTTAGAAAGAAACAGTTAATTAAATAAAAAGACAAGCTCCAGATTGAGAGAAAATATTCATAATACACATATCTATCTGACAGAAGACTTCTTTCTACCCATAATATAGAAAAACCACTTAAATACATTAGTAAGAAGATATGTCCTTTAAAATAAATGGGCAAAATATATGAACAGTTGACAAAAAAGACATTTGATTGGCCAAAAAGTACATAAACAGATACTCAATGTCATTATTTATCAGAAAAATGCAAATTAAACCACAATGAAACACCACTACGCTACTATTTATAATCATAAATTTTAAAAAGACTAATATTAGCAAGTGGTGGCAAAGTTGTGAGTCAACTGGAACTCTCATATACTAGTGAAAACATAAAATGGTACAAATAATTTGGAAAACACTTGGCCAATTTCTCATAAAGTTAAAAATGTACTTAACAAATCACTCAGCCATTCCACTCCTAGGTTTCCCTCAAGAGAAATTTAAAACAAGTCCACAAAAATAATTGTTCATGAATGTTCAAAGCAGCTTTATTTATAGAAGCCCAACACTCAATCAATGCTACTAAAAATGGGTTTCATATGAGGGCAGTAGATTACTTCCAGAGGTCAAGTCCAAAGCTGGTCTCTGGACCACTCAGATTCTTCGCATACTAGACTATTAGACTCTCTGAAATTAAGCCTAGATACGCTGACTCTACTACACTTGCTTGTTTGATCAAAGGCAGGATCAGCATGTACAGGCTTAATTTCAGTCTTTTTCCTATGTACCCAGTCATGTTTGATTCCAACATGTCAGATTAAGATTTTATGTGGTTTATGGATGAAAAGAGTGGATTTAGAGTCTGACAGTTTTAATTTGTTTTTGGCTCAAGGTCTCTTTATTTCTTATGTACACATATGTACACACAAATAATGTCCAACTATATTGGGCTTGTAATGTAATACCAGCCAATTCACAGGATTACTATTCAATGAGATAATGCATAGAGAATTGTTCAAAATGGAAAGAGCTCCACCAATATCAGGTATTAGTGCAATCTTCAGGACGGATGGCAGGAGGCTTCACTGTAGGCACAGGAAGTAGGTGATACCACTTCACCTGACACCACTTATATGAGAACAAAACCAACTTACCACAAATCTGGTATCTTGAAAATCACCGACGTTTTGTAAATAGCCCTTTGTTCCGTAGGACAATTTCAGACATTTAGAATTACCAAGTGTTGCTATTGTTTTTCTCTCAGAAATGCTGCCTACTAGGTGCTAGAACTAATGACAGGCATGGTTGAGCATCCAGTTCCTATATTGTGAATGCATTCCTGAAAATCCAGGGTGAAGTGCACACACAATGCCTAAGCTCACTCACTGGCTGGGCAGGAACACCAGATCCACATTGGTACTGCCCTGGTGTAAGAAGACATAGCCACTAACTATGAGGCTTCTGGGCTTTCTAGGGTAAAGGAAATGGGAGAAATAAAAGTAACAAGAAAGAGATGCACTTATGGAATTTTGAAACTTCCTAGAAGGAGCTGTAGAGATTTAGACTACGTTTTATAACACCTTAGTTTATAAATGAGGTGAGAGAGGAAATGAA
Organism: Antrozous pallidus; assembly: GCA_027563665.1. NCBI lineage: Eukaryota > Metazoa > Chordata > Mammalia > Chiroptera > Vespertilionidae > Antrozous > Antrozous pallidus. The sequence goes on from CM050511.1 coordinate 65,677,587, forward strand.
ATGGAAAGATGGGAAAAAAGGAGTGATTTTCACCACACAAGGTTGACCAAATTGTTACTCTTAGAACTTTGTTGCTTATCTTTTGTGTGTGTGGTTTTTTTTTAAATTTATAGTGTCTTTTAAAAATATATTTTATTGATTTCCACAGAGAGGAAGGGAGAGGGATGGAAAGCTAAAAACATCAATGAGAGAGAAACATGATTACCTGCCTCCTGTACACTCCCTACGGGGTATGTGCCCGCAACCAAGGTACATGCCCCTGACCAAAATCAAACCCGGTACCCTTGAGTGCACAGGCAAATGCTCTATCCACTGAGCCAAACCAGTTAGGGCAGATTTGCCAGTTTAATATTCATTGCTATATTCCCAGTATACTAAGAATAATACTTAACACATAATGTGAATTATGTGTCATAACAAATATTTATCAAATGAATAAACAACAAATTAAATTTTCTAGGGGTTAAAAGCATCAGGTAATACTTTAAATTTTTTTTATTATAAATTCATTGCTGGTCATCAAGTGAATGGCTAAAATCTAGAAACTGATGCATTATGTTGTTATAAATGTATTGATTAAAATTTTTTTCCATGTGCTTCACAAAGTTTTAGTAGAAATCTGATATCCAGAAATTCCCAATGGAATTCATAGGGGTATGTGTCCTCTAAATTCCCCCCTTTGTTTCTAGAACCAGTTGGCATCTAAGATCTACCAGAAAAAAAAAGTGTAAACTTAGTTTACTTTGGTTGAATTATGTTCTAGCCTCTGCAAGAGTTGACCTATAAGCTGGTGGTAAAATTATTATAAATCTTTATCTGGTATTTTATTCTGGAGCATAAATAACAACATAGTTCTAAAGGTGGCCCCATGACTGAAAGACAACATACTATTTAACTATATTTCAAAAATCTAACTGTGAAAGTCTGTTTTCTTATTGCTTTTCCTAGTTAAAGGCCATAAATCAATTTTTCTCAATACCCATGTCATGGTGGTAAAAAGTGTACTGGAATCCTGACAAATTATCTTTATCCAAGATAACAGGTAGAGTGAAAGTCGGTTAAGCACCACACCTCCATGTCTGAGAATGACTCCAATACCATTAGGTGAGAATTAATTGATCATTTTATAGTTATTCCAATAGGGAATGTAAAGTGTGGACTTCAGTAGGGCACTTACCTAATCCTAATGATCGATAATAGGTGATTTATGTTGTACAATCTGATTCATTTTATAGCTGCAGCAACTGGTAAAATATTAAAGTAGTATTTCTCAACAAAAAGCATCATTAATCAAAAACCCTGACTGATGATGGTCAAATGTTGAGTTTCCCAGGCTCTGACTTCAGTGAGAGCAGAGCAGGGTGAAGACAAGGTTTTGTGGGAAGGCAATTTTTATTTTTAATTGTTTTGCCTCCTAACATCAATAACAGCCCCATAAAATTAAAATAATAAATAAAAAGATAAAAAGATAATATTTTTAATTTAAAAAGTATAATCATCAATTTTTATATCCTCTTAGTAGTTAAATAAGCTTCCTAATTTCTGAAATTTTTGCTATTTAGAAAACAGTAAGCCCTAGTGTAACCCTCTCAATACTCGTCAATAGAAACTATTACTCCTTCATTTAATTATTCTTAACTTTATGAACATAGTTGGGAATTTCCAATCTGCAATTTAGCATTTATTATTTATGTAAGACAATTGTGTTGCTACTTCTCCCTGAATGAGGTGGATGCCAATAAAGAAACACTGTTATGTCTTGAGTGTATGCCCATAAAACTTGTATGAAAGGGAGAAGGAATATTAAAAGCAAAGAAAAATCCTGGGGAGCAAATGCAAATATTGTATTTAAATTCTACAATATTTATACAGATATACAGTAATGTTTCTACAGTTTGAGAGCAATATATATGAGTGAGAATGGGGCTCTTCCACTTGCTGCTTAATCTCTATTGGTCTTAGTTTTTAATCTTTAAAATGAAGATAATAGCAACAACTTCCAAAATAGTTGTGAATAAAATTAATTAAGTAAAAACATAACACAAGTTGATGTTAAATTTGTGTGATGAATAGAGTTCTGGTGTGCATAATAAAATTTTTACAGAAGTTATATGAATTAAAAAGAATTCAAATTACATTTAGAATCATAATTATGATTTAAAAATGTCAGATGTGACAAAGAGAAAGTTAGAATAATACTGTTTCCTTTATTGCTCAAACACTCTTCAATTAATTAGATCTGCAAAAGAAAAAATATATATACACACACACAGTGATATATATATGTGTGTGTATATATATATTATATATATATCATATATATATATATGATATATATATATCACACTGTACTTGTCACTTGCTGCAAGGTTGAAGTTGAAGTGATAAATCCTATAAAGTATAAAACAATTCAGGTGGAACTAATACCAAACTAGCATTTTCCAACCTATTGGTCAATGATATATCTGTCAAATTGTTGCCATGCAACAGGACATTTGAAGGGATAAATTGGCCATTGGTTGCATTAACCTCACTGAAATCTCCAATAACCATCTCCACATACATACATCTGCAATGCCCCCTGCCTCCTCAAAGAATCACAAAGGCTACTATCATTTCCACACATTGCAACTGGGGCAAAAATTGAAGTTAAAAAAGTGGAATTATGAGTACACAAACAATGTTATTATACTGATAAAAATTTCCTATACCTTTACCACCAAGTAAATTATCTAAAATGCAAAGTACAACTGTTATTACAATTTATGTAAGACATATTCAAGCCATTATTTTAAAAAGGTGTAAAATATCCCTTTATGTTCTCTTTTAGATAAATATAGTGCTTAACCATTAACCATTTTTTAGTTACTAAAAAACTGTGTTGTTTGTGGTGGTGGTGGTGGTGGTGGTGATGGTGTGTGTGTGAATTGCTATTAACATTTGCTAACACTGTGGAATAGAAGGAAGATTAGACATTTTTAAATTTAATTAACCAATCATAAAATATCACTGCAAAGCAGACTAAATTATCACTTTTGTAAGTTCTGTACGTTAACTCAATGAATATTTATTAATGTTTGGTACAGAGCTGTGTACTAACGATGCAACAGTGAATAGAACTGGGATCCTAGCTCTCAACTAGCAGACTCTATTGGAGAATCTCTATTTCTTTAGAATTTTGTGCCAGTCTTTACCCATTCAGTTTTCTTCTCTCTGAATTCCTAAATCTATTTTATAACATTTCCCCACCACAACATTATGTATAAAAGTTTGTTAATAATACTAATACACCTAATAATAGCAATGTTGATGAAGATGATATAGATCAATGTACATTTTGAATCAAATCCAACATCTCTAATATATCACGAAAGGAACAACTATATATAGTTAATGGTTTTTAAATGTTATATTATATAGTTAATGGTTTAAATTTCCAACAAACTTTCTAATTTCATTTTTTTGTAAATAAATGGATTTCCCAAATATTTCACATCATGCTTTTTTGGGTAAAATTATATTTTTGTCATGATAAAACATAACTTTATTGAAGTTGATTTTCCTGACTTACTGTAATCTTTTCAACTTCATACAACAATGTACATTCTCAGACATTTTTTGGATATGAAGTTGTGTTCATTGGCCTTGAGTATAAGTGAAAGTGATTTGAAAACTAAACCCATAATAGAGCTATATACATCTAATACAAATTAATCCCCCCTCTCTGTAGTACATCTTAATGTGCTAAGTTCAATATATATGTAATCTAATAAAACGTAATATTTTGTTCTCTTTTTAAAGACAAATATCAGTACACACACACTGCTGTTCTATGCTACTCACTAACAAAACACACACACACACAACATATATATATTTTCACACATACACATAGACATCTCTTATTTCCACTTTTGCAACCCACAACAATGTAGAAAATTTTACCCCTGAAAACAATTGAATTTTACTTTAATTACAGTTATATATCTTCCAGGTCATATTCAATGTCACATAATTAATTCTACAGAACAAAGCATATTAAAGAAAATTTTCTTCCAGTATTAGTGAAAATCACATGAAAAATGTTGATTCACAAGAAAGATTTAGCTTTAAATGAACAAACCTGCCATAACATGTTAATCCATATATATATATATATATATATATATATATATATACACATTTATATTTGTGAGAAAATATTTTAAATTATTATTATTTCTAAAGAATCTTTATTTCTTTTCTTACTGTTATTATATATCAATGTCTAAATTCAGATTTGTCTGACAGCTGGAATTAGTAATCAACAGTTAGTATTCTTTGATTTAAACTTGATTATCTAATTAGCTTAGGAAAATAAACATTACTATATTTATAGAATAATAAAATAACACAATCTGCCTTCTGATCTAGAATGGATGAAGCAAAAAACTTAAAGTCCAAAATTATGATCCTATTATCATTTTCTTTCTCCTCATAATCCTCTTTGCCTCTTTTGTTATTTGCATCTTAATTTGGGAAATTAGCTTTGCCACTTACCTAGCTGCTTAACCTTCCTCATCTGTAAATCAAAGATAAAAATAGAATCTAGAACTGGAATGCAAGTTTCCTGACAAATGATCCAGTTTTTATTTTAATTTTGTTTATATTTATATTATTAGATAAAGAGAATACAAAAGAAGTATCTGACTAACATTGTTAAGGCACTATTCATCTAAATAGCAAACCTTATTGTACCATCAATCCAATCTTTTTAAATATTAAAGGCAGTCATCAAAATTCTAATGGTGTCTTGAATATTTAACTTAATAATGACAGATGTATTACTTTCCATGGGTTCTTTTCTTATGGACACTTATGAGAAAAAGTCTTTGCAATTTAAATTTTTTCATGCATTTAAAATTTCTTACTTAGGTATATAATGTTCATCTCTTCCACAGTTTTCCTTGATTATCTTAGTAGTAATGATGATATATGAAAAGTTATAAATAGAACAAAAATGTAAGTAAAAGACACAAGAAGCATTTGAGTAAATTTTTGATTGCAAAAAAGCAAACAAGAAACACCCTAAAAATTAGAGGCCATTTATAAACAACATTTGCTGACTATATGATTTTTAAATATCTTAATGTAAAATGTGATATTTCTTAATGTGATTTTTTTTTACTACTTGTTCTAATTACCAATGATGATGATTTTAATGATTACCAATTTTAATGATTTAGCATCATTAAAAGCAGTCAATGGCTTGGCCTGATTGAATTTGTAGTCCTAATCCCATTCACTACCTGCAGGTTCTTGGCTCGGTTATTTGACCTCCCTCATCTCTCTCCCCCATGTGTATATCAGGGGTTTTCATACCATCCCAACAGCAAGTGAGGAGAACTAAATGAGACAAGTTACACAATGCGCTTGGCACAGCTCAATGAACATGAGCTACCCTCCTCTTCCCCTAATGCCAGCTGCTGGAAGAGCACATTCAACAAAAAAGGAAGCTATGTTCTTTTTCCAGACAGCTGGTAATCCAGCCTCACAAGCTTCACAAACAATGCTGACTTATTTGTGCCACAGCTGATATGTATGTAACATGTCTTGCCAGTTTTCCTCATGGGCTGACTTCATGACCACAGAATAACTGACTTGTTTTCCTTTATTGCTCCTCATTTTACGGGATCAGATTGAGGTAAAGTGGCAGTTCTATAATGTTTTACACATTTCATAGACCTGGAGGACTTGTTTTATTGTCTTGTAATAACAATAATAAAAGTACTTTACATTTTTCAGCCCTCACCACAACCCCATGATGTATGTTATTAGTACTTATAATCTGTGGATGAGGCTACTATGAAGCACAGGTTAAGTAATTTGCCTGCCATCGCCAAGGTAGCAGAGACGGAGTCAGCATTTAACTGAGATGTCTGACTTCAGAGTCTGGGCTCTAAACTCATAGAAATGAAAGGAGTCTGGCTGGTGTGGCTCAGTGATTGAGGATTGACCTATGAACCAGGAAGCCACCATTTGGTTCCTGAGCCAGGCACATGCCCAGGTGGTGGGCTCGATCTCCAGTGTAGGGTGTGTAGGAGACAGCCAATCAATGGTTCTCTCTCATCATTAATGTTTCTCTCTCTCTTCCTCTCCCTTCCTCTATGAGGTCAATAATAAAAATACATTTGAAAAAGAAAAAGAAATGAAGGGAGAGCTGGATTCACACACAGGGTGAATATGGGCCTTAAACTCTCCGCTGCTTACCACTGCACTCAACTGAGGGGTCAGGAGAGGGGACAGAACCCGTCTCCCAGCACCTGGATGATACAGATTATGCTTTTATTTCTTAGAGAGGACATGTGCATCTCCTTTATCCACTCAAGTTCAGTACCTACAGGATATATGCCTAACAGGCAACACCAGGATAATGTCTAAAATACCCCAGTTTCTGAGGCACATTCCTGCTCCTTTTTGTCTCTTACCTATGGGGGAAGGGACTCAGAAGCAGACTTATGTGTAAATGCCTGGAGTAGTGTCTGGTACTTAGAGCTATATTATGTATTATTTTTTGTTAATATTTTAATATTATTATTATTTATAATCCAGAAGCTGTACAGCATAGCATTTAAGAGCCCAGATTTGGGAGCCAGACTCCCTGGGTTCCAATTCTAAGTCTACCCTTTACCAGCTGAGACCTTGGATAAGTCACTTAACCTCTTCAGTTTCCTCACCTATGAAATGAGAAAACTAGAACATATCTCACTGGACAAAAATAAGAATTACTTAGAAGAGTTGCTGGCTTATATAAACCCCATTTGTTATGTTATGTGGCTTGATCCTATTCAGTTCAGTGAATCCTCCCATCCCTTGACATAAGAAAATGGCAAAGGAGTCACCTCTCTTTCTGTGCTGCATTAATAAGGACCCAACCTAATCCCTTCTAAAAATAAGGAATTTTGAGTTGAAAGAGACCTCAATGCACTTTTTTCCAAATTACCAGAAATATTGATTGTGAAAGAAAGTTCCTCTTTTATCTGGTGCTTGCCCACAGATTATTTACTTAAAAAGGTTAAGATATACAGACATTCGAATGAACGGATAGACCCTTCCATTCTTACTCATATTCTTACTTCTATAATCCAAATTTCAATGAGGGTGGTTTTCATCATAAGATACTGTACATTTTTAATACATGCACTCTAATGGACATACAGAAATAGGCCCTACTAAATGAAAATATCCCACTGAACAATTATTCTAGATCTCATTTAAAAATGAACAATAAGTAGGTCTAAAATGAAATTGAAGTAATAAAAATAACATATTTTGCGGTTTCTCTATTAGATATTACAGTAGCTAATGTCTCCATTTATTCATACTTTTTTTTGCGGGGGGGGAGTGGTCCCTCAGCCCAGCTTGCACCCACTCGCAGTCTGGGAGCCCTTGGGGAATGTCCAACTGATGGTTTAGGCTCCCTCCCCGGGGAACAGGCCTAAGTTAGCAGTCAGACATCCTTAGCACTGCTGCAGAGGTGGCAGAGGCTCCCACCATTGCTGCTGAGCTCACCAGCCATGAACCTGGCTTCTGGTTGAGTAGCACTCCCCCTGTGAGAATACACTGACCACCAGGGGGCTGCTCCTGCATTGAGCATCCTGTCCCCTGGTGGTCAGTGCATGTCATAGTGACCAGTTGTTCCACCATCAGGTGGAAACTGGCTTTCCAATATCCCCTGAGGGGTCCAGGATTGGGAGAGGGCACAGGCCAGGCCAAGAGACCCCACAATCAGAGTGGGGAGGTTGGCCAGCCGGGGAGGGACTACAGGAGGGCTCCAGGGCATGTCCTGCCTGTCTTTCTCAGTCCTGATTGGCCGGATCCCAGCAGCAAGCTAACCTACAAGTCAGAGCATCTGCCCCCTAGTAGTCAGTGCATGTCATAGAGAGTGGTTGAGTGGCCTTAGTATATCATTAGCATATTATGCTTTGATTGGTTGAATGGCTGACCAGATGACTAGACACTTAGCACATTAGGCTTTTATTATATAGGATTTTGTTTTGGGGGGGCTTCTTTTAAAGTTTTATCTTTCCATTTGCCTTCATGTAATATAGGCTCTACAGCCACAACTTCTGGCTGAATTAAAATTTTAGGGAAACACAAAGACTATGGAACAAAAAGACAGAAATAAAAGAAGCAAGAGTTCACATGTTTTTCATCATTTAGAAAGCAATGCTATAAACTCAAATGCCTTTTCCCCAATACTAGCAGTTTTTTTTCCCCTCTATGGACCTCATTTCAGGATTAAGTTATATGACTCAGCAGCTAGGTCAACTCAAATTGTAGACCAGATTGGCAGAAGAGAAACAACTTAAACAAAGTAAGTATAGGAAAAGGAATGTGAGCTCTTTCTGCATATGATGATCTTCTGAGTTCACTTCCAAGGAATAATCGACAGCAAAGGAGATGAATGATAATTGAACCTGAACTCCTAAAACTATCCCCAGAGATCAATATTCTCTTTATAAGTAACAGTGCCATAGCTGTGTTGGAACAATGGTCCATACTTAATAAGTGCACATATTAATGAGAACAATGGGCCTACTCTCATAAACCCTGTGCTTTTTTTGTTCTTTACATTTGAGGATAGAGCTTTTATTCTATGGGCTAGAACAACTTTTCTCAAAGTTCAGTGTAAAAACAGAGCACTTTGAGATCTAGGTAAAGATGCCAATTCAGCAAATCTAGGACGAGGTTTGAGGCTCTGCATTCCTCACTCCTAGCCAGTGCAGAGGGGACATTGATGTTGCCGGCCCATTGACCCCATTTTGAATAGCATGAATATAATAAAGCAGCCAGTTTCATACTCTGAATTTTCCTAGGTTCTCTCCTCATTGTCACCTTTCTTGAACCAAGGTTATGGGTTGCATTGTGTCTCCATCCAATATCTATTTTACAATCCTAACCCTAGGACTTTAATTTGGAAATAGGGAGGGACTTTACAGAGATAATTAAATTAAAATGGTAAGTTCTAATCTAATGTAAGTACTGGTATCCTTATGAATTTTTGTGTTTTTATAAAAGGGGGAAAACTAAGACAGAAGGAAGATGGTACAAAAGATATGGGGAGAAGACAGCTATCTACAAGCCTAAGGCTACTGGAAACTGAGAGAGGCCTGGAATAGGTCCTTTCCCAGCACCTTCCCTGTTGACTTGCTAGCACCTTGATTTTAGACTTATGGACTCCAGACAAGAGATAGAATTAAGCAGCAGAACATGTCTGTTGTTTCAGCCACCCAGTTTGTGGAACTCTGTTATGGCAGCCTTGTGAAAAGTAGCATAGCTACTGTATTAACAAATTCCCCATGCCACCTCTTCTTCCTTCTCTCTGACACACAGGGAGCATTTCAGTACATCACAAAATTTAGGACCACGTGAGGAATGTGAGGCCAACATCCCACACACAAATAAGGCGACACAAAGGGGTAGGTCATGTTCCACAGGGTTGCCTAAGATGAAAGCTTGGGTTGGTCCTATAAGTGTTGATCACTAAACAGGTTAAGTGTTCTGTTCATGGTGTCTGTTGTTAATGCCCCTTAGAAGTCAAGAAAGTTGACTGAATACTCTCAAGGAATATATCTTGAAATTTTTGTGAATCTCTAAATTCTAAAATACTTCTATAGAATATAATTTCCCTTAGAAAATGAAGGAGAACTAAAAACTTGGCGTGGCCCCTTAATAATTTTGAAAATACGGGCCTAAAGTAAGTTATAAAAGCATTGAAACAATTTTACAAATTGCTGTTGTTGCGGCTGTTGTTTCACCACACATATGGTGGATTTATTTTGACAGAGATGACCAATTCTGCCTAGTTTGCATTCCATGATTTATTCAACACTGTGATTGTCTATGAATTCCTATTGAATTTACCTTTACTTATCCTTTGTGCATCATTAGCAGCTGTACTGACTGCTTTTCTTTTCAGAGACATTTTTCTACAAAATCTTTCACATTATGCGAGTTATTAAGCTTGCAATGAACATAAGCATTAAAAAAACCCTCTGATTTATGTGCGATTGTAGGCAAGAATGAAATAAGCTAAGTTCACTCACTAGTATCCCTACGTGTCATGCTCACACCAACCATGATCCAAACACATTCCTCAGCAAAAGGACAAATTAGTTACAAGGTATTGTAGACCTTTGTTCCACTTTAGAAGAGTAGAAAGTCATGCTAACAAGTTCTATGAAAGTCAAGTTCTTGATTGTTAAGTTCTTGATTGCGACCCCTGGCCATCAGATTTCTTTTGAATACAGTTCATCCTATTTTTATACACTTCAGGGCTCCCAACTAGGGGGTCGTACCACTCCCTTGAGAGGTGTTTGGAAAAGTGTAGGAATGATAGGAGTGTTTGAGTTTTCACAATAAATGGAGGGAGTTATTGGTACTTAATGATAGGAAACTAAATAAAGCAAAGCAAGAGATAATAAATGTTTGCCCTTCACCAAATGCCAAAGGTTCTTCTATGTTGATGCCCTCATCCTGTTTGGACTTTTTTTTAAGATTAACATTCTTTCCAGTTTAAGTTCTGAGTTCACCTTTTAACTTCTACTAGAAACCATGTTGACAGGAGTTGACAGGTGTGTCATTCCTTTGTGTCTCCAAAGAACAATGGTTTCTCACCTACCCACTCTATGGACTATGCTAAAGAACATACTGTTTGCCCTAGCTGGTTTGGCTCAGTGGATAGAGCATCGGCCTATAGACTAAAGGGTTTAATGTTTGATTCACGTAAAGGGCACACGCTGGGGCTGTGGGCTCCATTCCCAGTGTAGGGCATGTAGGAGGCAGCCAGTCAATGCCTCTCTCATCATTGATGTTTCTATCTCTATACATACTGTATAACCAAAATGTCTGTTCTTCTTGGTTTGTTGTCTTGTTTTTTGTTTTTGTTTTCTGTTTTGACTATAATAGATAAATCTGACCAACACAGGATACTTCAGCTAGAATACCTTAGAGGTGTTTTTAAGTATTTTTATGTACCTTTCCAGTTCCCTACATCATTACTGTTATTATTTAATTCTTTCCTTTATCCATTCATTTTTAGAGCATAATTAAGCACCTACTATGAGTAAGATATTGCATTAGGCCTCATGAAGGAAGTTCTATACAATAATAATCAGATCTTCCTTCTGTAACAGTCAGATTTACTCTGTTTTATCTCTCATTATTTTTTCTTGTTTTGTCTGATAACTTTTCCCAGCTTCATTCTTTTGCCCGAAGTAGAAAAAAACTCATGCACTCTCATCCACAAAATCGTGACAATCCCATTAGCTAAAATAGCTCTATTCACAACCTATACTGATTAACTTACATAGCTAAGCCTAAATACATATCTTATCATTTTCACCCCCAAATATGTGATTTATATTACTATTATTGATATAGAAACTCTGGCTTAAAAAGTTAAATAATTTTTATAGTCAAACAACTTGTTCGTGGATTGAAAAACAGGTCTAGGTGACCCTAGTGCTTGTATCCTTAATGAATATAAAATAGTCCTGATAATTAAAATCACCTTCCTGTGACTGCCAGTGAACTTTAAATGCCCTACTTTCACATTTCAGCGTAGACACATTTGGCATTCATTCTCAGCACCCTGACCAAATTTATCATGACTGTTTTAGAAACGGGTTATACCTTCCAAGTTTCTATTAAAAATAAACCAAAAAAATGCTTAAAAACTTTTCTGGATTTCTTAGCTAATACAAATCCACAGAGCAGAAGTTCCAAATATAACTACGTAGTCCTCTGTGATTTTTCAATGCCCGCAGGCTTTGAAGTGCTGTGGACTTGCCTTAATCTGTTGCTAGGAACATAGCACACCGCTCCAAACAACCTGCCAGTCCGAGAATCCTAGCGTGAGTGACATAAGTGTTTCTTTTATCCAGGTCAGAGGATAGTATGAGGTGGTATGAGAGGTCACGGGAGAGGAGGCATTCCAGGATAAAGAAATTAACTAGCAGAATAGGAAGTGAAAAAGAAGAAAGAATCCACAGGCCCTAAAGGAAAAGCTTTCTAGCTGAATCCCTTCCGTTCCCCACCACCCACACGCCCCTTGAGAGCTTTTGGAATTGGTTCAATCTCCTCTGATAACACTTCAGAACCACCAGTGCACAGCTGTGGCTCGGTCCCTAGTCTCACCAACACAAATCACAGACCAGAACCTGCAGATGCCAGAGAGGGATGCCACTCTGAGGCCTCAGTCAAGTGTCAGATTCAGGAATCCGGGGACATAAGAGTGAGATATCAATCTATAATTTTCCCTTCACACTTGTCTGGCTGCAGAATAAAAACAAAGCATCCGCTTTACAATAAAAAAAAAATTAGGGATGGACATTTATACCTTCTTTGCTTGCCTTTATCTCAGGAGCTTAGAACATAGAGGATGATGGGGCTGATGGTACAGAGAAAGAACCACTGCATTTAGTTTATTTTTAAATTTTGCTTTTCAATTACAGTTTACGTCAGTGTTATTTTGTATGTTTTTCAGGTGTACTGCACAGTGGTTAGACAATTATATGCTTTATAAAGTGCTCCGCTGACATTTCCAGCACCCACCTGGCAACCACACATATTACATTGTCATTGACTCTTCCCTATGTCGTCCTTTATATCCCTGTGACTACTCAGTGACTACCTATTGGTACCTCTCAATCCCTTCACCTCAAGAAAGGACCAGTTTGGATACCTCCCTTCTGCTATGGTCACTGCTATAACTGCCACCAGCCACACCCTGCTCAGGCAGTGGGATGTCATTACCATACCTCCTTCTGGCTGCATTGTGACATGGTGAGAACAGACACCATTAACTCCGTGCGAGTTAGCACACCAAAGCCCTAATCAAGCACACATGCAATTTCATGTTTTACATCTAAATCCTCCTTCAACTCCTTTAGAATTTCATCCAGTATAAAGGATCAGCTTTCCCACCAAGCCCTGCCTCAAATGGATATCTAGTTGTATCAATACCTATTGTCTACTCAAACATCCTTCCCCCATTGTTTCAAAGTTCCATGCTTACTACACACTAAATTCTTATGGGAAACTTGAATAACTGAAGTGAAGAAACTAAATAGGGAGAGTTAAAGATTCCATGTCCTTTGAAACACTATATATATATTTTTTTCTCCTTTCCTAAATGTTTAAAAATGAAAAGGAGAAAGGGGAAAACACCATATTTCTGAGCCTTCTTCTACCTTGAATAAGGGGTTATTTTTAACACATGCTCATATATTCTAATTTTATAAATTAATTATTCCATTTAACTATAAAGGTTTTTTGATCCCTCTGTACATTGCTGCTGACTCCAGGAATAGGGACATTATGAATGGCAATTTTGCCAGTTAGGCTGAAATTGAACTGCTACCTAATTTGTGAATGTTCCTTGCCACATTTTATGTTTGCTTGTAAGGGCATGATTGTTTATGGCTGTTTTTAAATAATAGATCTGCTTTTGTTTAAGCAAAATAATCAATACATTTTACTCTTCTGAACTTTAATATGAAAATCAGACTGGAAATGGTATAAAAAGCTCTTAAGGGATGTGAAAAAATTCTGCCAATGAGTATGGTTGATTTAATCATTTATTTGTACATTTAACAATTATTTATTAACTAATGTCTGGTGATTCAAACCAAAGGTGAATAGTGAATGTCCAAAGAGAAAATTCCTTGAATGATTATAGTCTAATGAGGGTTGTATATGAACACGAATGTGCCAGCATTTATTGCCAGTCTCTAAATCAAAAGGCACACAGCTGTGTGGGACAAGGAACATGTACTTTGGTATTCAGCAGAGGATTGGATGATGTTCAACACTGTTGTTGTTAAAGTTCTGAGTTTAAAAACCAGAAACATAAACCTTCCTGTAGTTTAGTTGGAGTGGATGTACCTAGATCACTGGGAGCCTTTGGTGACCAGAGACTGTGGTCCATATGGACTAACCAGGTGAACCCACACTTGGCAAGATGATGCCAAGTAGTCTGTTCCTGTTTGGGTGTGTTAATTTGTATTACTCATGCCTTTTTATTTTCTGCATTTATGATGCTTTGACATCTCGGGTCTTGCTGACCCTGTCAAGGCTTGCCCTCCCAGGGCTAGCCAATTCCTAAAGATAGCAAAGATTCACAGAGGAGCGTGCCTTTTATGTACAAATAAACAGATCACCTCAAACCCTAACCATTCTTTATCAGGCTCTCACACTCTGGGCCACTTTGCATCTGCTCTACACACCTCACGGCCAGGTATCCAGAAAACAAGAGACAGCCCATAAGGTCTTGGAGACTGCTGAAATTATTCCAACTGGCCACTCCTAAACCTGCCTACCCTTCCCTGCCTGTCCCTTCCTGAGGGAACTACAATAAAAGCTCTTACCCACTTCTGCCCCTTTCCTCTGACCAGACATGGTACTCCTCACATGATCCTTTTTGGCATGACATGCCCCTCCTCCTGGGAACTGTGAGCAACAACCTTTTTCATCTCTTGATCTGTTGGTCTCACTCTACCTGAAGAATAATAAAACTTACCATTTAAAAACATAGTTCTTGGAGAGAACCAAGATGGTGGCATAGGCAAAACACCTATCTTATCGTCATACACAGCAATTTTAAAACTACAACTTAATGAAAGAACAAACACCTTCCAGAATCACCAGAAAGCTGGCCGAGTGAAAATTCCACAAATAAAAGTGAAGATAAGACACTGTGACTCGGAGGAGCTGCGGCGAACAGCGTTGAAAGATTCACGCAGAGAGAGGTTTGGAGCGCGCACCTCGTAGAGGGCGGGCGGCTGAAAACCGGCCAGTTTTCTCCAACAGGGAGACAAAGGCGTCCCACTGGACTGATTCTCCAGCTCTGGGCGAAGTCCAGGGAACCCACTATCATACGGGGTGAAAACTGCACATTGGGAGGGCACGCCGAAGCTCGGGTGCTGCCGGGGTCTGCCGGCTTATGGAGAAGGCAGCTTGTGCTCGAACAGCTCGGCTGCCTGACGGCGCAGAGAGCGCTCTGCGACTCGCTCTCTCATTCGGAAAACCATCAGACTGCTTTGTTTTACGACCCTAGGTGAGACATTTTGCATGCAGAGTCATTTTGGGAGAGTCTGAATTCCCCGGCAGCTGGTGGAGCTCGGCATCGGCTCTCTCTCAGAGGTGCTGGCGGCCATTGCCCCCGGCACAGAGTCCCCAGGGCGGCATAGGGCGGAGCTAATGCTGTCTGCTTGGCCCAGAGACTCCGCCCATCCAAACTGAGCACAACTGAGCTTCACAGACAATTGGCCTGGAGGTCAACCCCTCCAAGTGCTAACAATGATTAACCTGAGCTTAACTTCAGCAAGACTGTGCAACCCATATCCACCTCAGGTAACCAGGGAGGCTGAGCCACTGTCCCTAGTAGGAAGTCTACCACACAAAGCTAATTGACCAACTCAGGGAAGCAGCCACCATGCAGAGACATAGAAAGAAATCAGATGTGAAAGAAATGGAGGAAAAAAAATGACTGGACATGGAATTCAAAACCACGGTTATAGGGTTTTTCAAGAGGCTCCAACAAAAGGTCGAGGCCTATAAGGAAATAAGCAAGACCACAAAGGAAATGATCAAGACCAATGTGGAAATGAATGAGTCCTACAAGGAAATGAAGGAGACCCTCAAGGATATAAAGGAGACTCTCAAGGATATGAAAAAGGACCAACCAGAAATTAAGCATACACTGACTGAAATAAAAAATATTGTACAAAGACCTAAAAGTGCTCTGGAGCACCACAAGAACCAAGTTAAAGATTTGAAATACAAAGAGGTAAAATCCACTCAGCTGAAAAAGCAAGAAACCAAAAGAATCCAAAAAATTGAAGATAGTGTAAGGGGCCTCTGGGACAACCTCAAGCATACCAACATCCGAATTATAGGGGTGCCAGAAAAAGAGAGAGACCAAGACAATGAAAACCTATTTGAAGAAATAGTGACTGAAAACTTCCCACACCTGGTGAAAGAAACTGACTTAGGAGTCCAAGAAGTGCACCGAACCCCAATATATAGGAACCCTAAGAGGACCACACCAAGGCACATCATAATTAAAATGCCAAGAGCAAAAGACAAAGAGAGAATAATAAAAGCAGCAAGAGAGAAACATTTGGTTACCTATAAGGGAGCACCCATATTGTCAGCGGATTTCTCTACAGAAACGATGCAGGTCAGACGGGAGTGGCAAGAAATATTCAAAGTGATGAACAGCAAGAATCTACAACGAAGATTACTCTATCCAGCAAAGCTATCATTCAGAATTGAAGGTCAGATGAAGTGCTTCGCAGATAAGAAAAAGCTAAAGGAGTTCATCACCACCAAACCAACATTATATGAAATGCTGAAGGATATTCTTTAAGAAGAGGAAGAAGAAAAAGGTAAAAATATAAATTATGAACAACAAATACACATCTATCAACAAATGAACATAAAAATCAAGTGAATTGATAGGCTGATGAACAGGATAAACTGGTGAATATAACAGAGACATGGACATAGAGAGGAAATGGATTGACAATTCTTGGGGAGAAAAGGGTTGTGAGAAGTGCAGCAAGAGATTGGACAAAAATCTTGCAACAATGGGAGAGGACATTGGGGAGGGGAAGGTGAGGGTGGAGGGTGGGATAGGTACAAGGTGGAGGGGAGCTATAGGGGGATAAAAAGGGGAAACAATGTAATTAATAAACTGAACAATAAAGATTAAAAAAATAAATAAATAAAAACATAGTTCTTCCATAAACTTATAAAGAAAAGGAGACACTGCTAAAGGTACAAAATAATTTCTATTAACAAGTCAATGTGCTTTTATAAGAGTCCTCAGTCAAGTGAAACTCATTTTGTAAGAGAGTAGCAGTTAGAGAAGGGACAGCCTGCAGTTAGTTTTATAATTTATTAAAAAATAGTCAAAGCATGCTGATCATTAAAATATTCCACCAGAAGAGAGCATATAAAAGTATTTTTTGTGATTTTTTGATAAGTTGGAGTAGAATTCTTGAATATTCCATAAAATTCAGTATGCTACAGGAAACTTAAAAATAACTTTCTATTGACGGTTTCTTAGCCCTTAGAAATATTTGGAAATTGCAATGAGATTGTCTTAAAGTGACTATTTGGAATGTATACTTATGAGAATCATTTGGCTATTAAAATGTAAATAATTTAATTCAATATTAGCATTTTTAAAAATTATTTGCTGTGGGTGGTAGGGGTAGCTATTAGAGGAAGCCTGGTTGGAAGTTGGAATGGAATCAAATTTGAAGTCTGACCAATAGAAATTATTTAAAGGTTTTAAAATAGGAATTGTATTGGTTGTAAAAAATAAGTATTTGATATAAATTACTTTGGTTAGCCCTTTCTGTGGTGGCCAAGGATAACAGGTGGTCATGATCTGGTCCCATCTTCCAGCACTATTCCATTTCCTTAGAAGACACACTGGATTCTGGGCAAATGAGGCAGACAGCTTGAGTAGCCTTACAGAAATGCTGTTTAGTCTCTGATTCCAATGGAAAACTGCCTGCTGTCTTCTTCTGCTCCCACTTCTGTTGCCAAGGTCTTACAGCCCAGTGGTCCACTAAAGAGCCCAGTGACTGGTCTCAGAGAGAGATCCTACAGAGGAAAAGTCATATCACACACTTTGCCTCTCATGTTCCCTGCCCCAAATAACCCAGGCTTGCTTTAAGGAATCCGGAAATAATAATTAAAAATTATGTGAGTGCCCATTACTTCATCCGAATCTACACTTCTTAGGGAGAAGTTAGTAAGCAAAAAACAAACAAACAAAAAAAAAACGTAATCACCTTATTGCTAAGGTAAAGAAACAGAAAAACTGCTAATACTGCTTTAAGCCAACCCCATGTACTATAAGCATATTTAAGCTCGATTTATTAAATGTCTTTGTGAAAGTGTAACTATGTCATTATGTGTAAACAATTGTTGATAGTGGTTTCCAAGCCTAGTTAGAAAATATATAGTAAGAAGCATGAAGAGCAGAAATGCTAGGTGAAACAGACAAGACCATCCCCTGCTTGGGAACCATTTACCCCATTCTTGCTCACTAACAACCCCACTTTTCTGCTCACAGAGGGGGCAGTGATCTCTTGATTTCAAGGGACGTGGTTCTTTGCCTAGTCACAAGGGACAAATCACAATTGCTTTCTTGCCCAAGCTGAAGAGATTCAATGCAGGTCTAAAGAAAGCAGGTTCAGTAAATCAGGACTTAGTAAATTAAAATTCTAGAATAAAAAGGAAGAAAGGGGGAGAGAATACATTGTGTTAAGAAGTTTAAGCTTTTAAAAAAGAGATAATTATCAACTACATAAATAAAAGCTAATCTTTTTCTTTAACTAGGGAGTTTGATTGCATAGAAGTAAACGTGTTTGAACAGACTGGCATGTGCTTTGAGGTCAGTACCTATAATCTCTAAACCTTTTTAAACCTCTTTGCTTGTCGCAGTAAGCTAGTTATCTAAAGAATAAACACAGACACAATTCAAGACTCTTCCTGGCTGTTTACATGGATAGTTCACCAAATAGATGCTTAAGTTTCTAGTCTTTTTACAAAGAAGGCAGTCATGGGTGCAGAGGGATACCACCTTGGACCACAATCATCATTGAGATATGGATATTCTTGTGTTTATAAAACAGTGCTCAGCGCCCCTCCATTACATCATTCCAGTCATGGTGATCAAGTCATGTCACACCCACAGAAAGACATAGCCAATGTTAGGTCATGGCAGCAGCAAACCAAGGCAGTACAGGTTCCAATAGAAACAGGCCAATCATGGATCCTTTGTACACTTCCCAAGTTACACATCTTTTAAAAAATCTATTATTGTTCTTAACTTGCAAAGAAAGTGTGACAGGGTTGGAGGTGGGTATTTACTGCTCACCATTCCCTAGTGTTCTAACAGAGTCTGAAAACAAGGAACTATGAAGAGGATGTCCAAGAAATTAGCGGTCTGAGTGTATGTAGCAATGGTGAAATTCTAGTTTAGAACATTAGACTCTTCTTTCTAAACTGACATCTTCCAAAAAAGATGGAAGACAAACACATTTGATATTGTATCTTAGTTGGTAAGTGTTTTGAACAATTTCAATGTTCACTGCATTTGAATATAACTTATCTTACCTGTTTAGTTTTCAAATGCTTCCCAAATGGAAACCAACTTTAAGTACAACCTTAAAATGGACGTTTTTAAAAAAATTCTAACTTTACCAATCTCAGAAATAGAATTCAACTTAATTAAGACAGACAAGTACTTTCTGCAGGTTGACAATGTGTTTTATTAAGAATTTTTGCTCTTGGATTCATTTCTGCTGACTCTGAATTTTCTTAAATATGCTCTTGTTCTTTCCTTAGATCTAAATTTTGAACTGCTGAAGGACTGTTGGTATTCCATCATAATTATTCCTCACATTAGCATATTATCTTTTCCCTCCATCTAAAATGTGATAGCTTTTTGAACTTTTTTATGACCCATTTATACCAAATATGTTTCTCTTTTCTAGGCATGTGTTTCATGAGTACAAATCTCTCCTATGTATTTACTTAGATACAACAATACAATGTGTTGCTTATATTTTGTGCAGGTTCAGTTAAGTAGGTAATATACAAAACTGTTGCAGGAGGAAGGCCTGCCAGGTTACCCTGAGCACATTCTGGAATCCTGCTGTGCTAATGAAGAGTACATACCTATGTCCCCACATACCTGGTACACACTGCAGCTGTACTGTTCTTGTGCACACAACATGTGGAGTTCCAAATTCAAATATGCTAATAACAGAGTAATTATAAGTACATCAAAAGATAGCACGGTATTGTTTGGTTTTCTTTTGGTTTCAAACAGTTGTGTGTTTTCTTTTTAAACACACACACACACACACACACACACACACACACACACGGAAATGGCCAAACAGAAGTTTTCATTTTGATAAGCAAAAACATAGAACCTAAGGCATTTCACTCTCTCCAAAGTTTCAAACACTAAAATGTGGGTGAACAAATAACATACCCCAGCAAGTACTCAAAAAAATCTAGCGATTCAGATTTACATCTAAAGCAGTTGCCATATGCTTTCAAGTCAGCACTAGGATCCTGCATATGAACAGCTACATCATTTGGCAACAGCAATTAATGAAAGAATCCAAGAAAAAGGCATCAAAACTGATCACATTTCAGCTTAAGAGGAGTGCTATGTCCAATCTGCTGCCACGATTTGACACAATGGAAAGCTGAATGGATCATGTCAGAAAACAAATGCATAAATAACAGCACACACAGTCTAGGATCTGAATTTGTGGTGATATACATATCCCCAAACAATCAAGCACAATCAACAGCAATACCTGGCAGTTCGTCTCCAAATTAATGAAAAAGCACCCAGCTCTCACCTTGCACAAACACACACTCCAGTGGTCAGTGACAAATGCAGGCTGCACTTGCAGGCTGGGAGACAGAGCAGCTGCTCTGTCCTGAGCTGCTTAAAGCACATTTGAGCCCAGCAGGCTCGGTCCTACCCTCTGTTGGTTCGCTGCAGTTTCTCCCATGACTCCATCACCCAGGAATGGAAACCACGGCCCTCTCCCCAGCTACTGAGCTCAGGTAAAAATGCTGAGTCCTGCAAGGTCACCACAAGGTGAACACAGGCAAAAGGGATGGAAGAGGAAGAGGAAGAGGAGGGATCATCAGGGGAAGACCCTAAACTCCAGATACTTTGCCTTTTAAGACATTCTAAACTCCATAAATCAGAGCTGTGACAATTATCAGAGAAGCAGTAAATTTGATGGCACTGAGCCAATCTCTTTCTTTCACCCCCCCCCCACACACACACACACTTCCACAAATTATTCTAATTGCCCAGACATCCTTCTTAAGCTAAAACATTTTTGCAAGCCCTTTCCAGGTAACAAGGCATAAAAGAAAGGTCTTGGAAAATTGAGTATTTGCCAAAATCAATATAAAATAATTCTTTTAAGAGCAAAATCATTTCTGGTCTATAAACTAATTCATATTATTGAATTCTTGCTTTTTGTGTACATACTAGAGTTATGCAAACACCACCCCCATATTAAAAAGATAGCAAAGATGTATTTATTTCATAGATGACTGTCCGAATCAATTACAATTTCTCATAAAAATTCCTCGCATTTTTTCAAGATTAGTCTTGACTTCCACACATTTAATTTGGAGAGGTTTCAAGAAGGCATTTCTTGTCTAAAATACAATCATTCAGCATGTACATGTTACAGAGACAAACGTGTATAAATGTTTCCCTGTAGAGTCTCTCTAAGGTCTTACTTTCTATATTTTGGTTTTCCTATCAAAAGCAGAGAAGTAAAAATTTTTAAGCTTGTAAGTACATTACAAAACATTATTTCTGTTAGCTGTATTTGTTTTTTCTTATAGGTACATGATTATTTACCTATATTTAACAGGAAATTATTCTAACTCTAAATCACTAGCCCTGTGATTTGAGCAATTTATGTACTCCCATGTGTATTAATTTTATAATCTACAAAATGGGGATTCGTTACTAGTGTCTGCTCTGTCTATGTCATGGGTTGGTGTGGGAGTGAATAGAACAATGTATAGAAGATAGCACTTTGTAAATTGGAGTGCCAGGAAAAAAAGAACTATGCTTTCCTGCCTTCCATTGTCCTAGTTAGTACTGGGGCTACTGAGTTACTTTCTGTGTTTTCAAGAGGACTGGCTTCACAACAGTGTTTGTTTCAAGTGGGCTATAAATAGAGTTCAAGATTTTACTGCACTGCTGTCCTCCTTGTGGCGGATCTATCTAGACGGCAGCAAGCACATGGCCAGTCAGTCAGTGAGCAACATGCGTTCCATCTGCTCTCTGAGGCAGAGCCAGACCAGCTAAAACTCTGGTAGAAACAGTTCACAGGTTTGGCTGTTCACAGTTTGCCTGGTGTCCCCAGCACTCCTGGGTTTGAGGGGCTTCCTCATAGGAATTAATGAAGGGGAAAGCTTGGGGGTGGAATGCCAAGTTCACTGATAAGTTAATTCAGTAACAAGTGCTTCTGGGCATCCAGGCTAACGTTCTTGCAATTACGTATGCATTATTCAGACATTAGGTTATTTCTGGTGGGGGTGGGAGTGGGCAAGAGAAGGGAGTCCACTGTGAAGCAGGAAAGGGACTCACAATGTGAGCACCTGTCTCCTAAGACACACAGGGCTGGAGCATCCTCACAGTTACCACACCAGGTTGCTGAAATTATTGCCATTTCATAGAGGAGAAAAATCAGCCTGAGCACTGTTACCACAAAACGGTAGAGCTCAAATTACAATCAAGGTCAGCATGGCCTAGAGTCCTATATTCAGAGTAAATACGTTAAAGTATAACTTTCTCAGTCACAAAAAGAAATAAAGTTTGATTTTTAAATAGTGGGGGGAAGAAAGGCAAGAATGCACGTATCAAGAAATCCGCTTGAAATTATTTACTGCATTCCTAACCTTTATAGAATGCAGAAATTTTTAGGAAAAAAAACATATTTTGTTCTTTCATAAAACAATAAAGTCATTTTAAGATACAGAAAACAAAGAACAAACAACCCCACACCAATTCTGTTAGTATGTTCCAATAGCTCTTTAACATCAAATAGAAGAAGTGAATTCAGAGGTCTTTCTCTATAGCAGAATGCCTGTTTTCCAACATACACTCAATGCATTGTTTTATTGCAATCTGTTCAAATTACCAGGTCCTTGGGAATTTTCATAAGGAAGCAAGACAATCTCCCACCCTTAAATGTAGAAGAGAAGGCACTTTTTAAACTGTATTTGGAGTACAGTAGAAGCACCATAATATTCAGTCCTCTGGGTCTGAGGATGTTAATAAAATGCCAGGTTCTTTCTTGTAACGTTATTGGAAAGCTGGAGGCAGAGTCTGACTGCAGCTTACACAGTACACGTGTCTGCTCCCCCTTTCCCAGCGGCATTCCCAGTTATAAGAATAACCTTGGAATTGTATCTGCAAGCCAGCAGTCTGATTCCTAGCAAATTCTCAATTTCTGCATTCAACCTCCTTTTTTCCATAGTTTTGCAATCTTTACAGAGAATACCATTCTTTGATCATAACCTGCTTCTGCTTTTAACATTCCCATCTGCAAAGTGCACCATACAACATTCCTTTCTGAAATCTGCCTC
The DNA here is from genome assembly GCA_027563665.1 of Antrozous pallidus. Lineage (NCBI taxonomy): Eukaryota > Metazoa > Chordata > Mammalia > Chiroptera > Vespertilionidae > Antrozous > Antrozous pallidus. Next base: position 65,700,804 of record CM050511.1, read on the forward strand.
CTCATCCTCCCCAAACCTAGCCTTAGAAAGAAATTCACAAATTTGGAACTCTTGCAGAGAGAAATGGTTTGTTTCAGACATTTTTATTAAAAAGAGGTTTGTACTGGTATTTGGCCCCCTGACTAAGTTAGTAATACATCAAAATAAATAGTGGATAAAAAAGAATAAATATGCCTACTTTAATCTCAATTTTCCATGTCAAATTGTGAATGAAAAAAATCCTGAACACTAGCAGTATGCTAAATAACCAATCAACCCTCATAAAAGCAGGTGAAGGGCCTTCAGCTATTTGGTGCTCAATTCATTGCTCCTTTTGTTCAGAACAGGCATTTTGACCCTCACTACAACCCACTTGTTCTAGTGGCATCACATTTAACTCTAGAACCAGTAAAATAAAAAAAAGAGTTCATCTGCAATGACATACATAACATACAGCGAAGTGGAAAAGCTGCTTTTCTCATTCCCAAATCCATGTTATTCCTGAATGCAGAAAGGATGAAAAAACAACCACAGTCTTTGCTTTTGTTTGTTTATTTATTTGCTTGCTTATTGGTTTTTTTTTTTAATTAGACACTATTGCACTACGCTTTCAATTATCTCTAAAGTCAGAAATGATAAAAATGAAAATATAGTTTTGGGTACGTTCTTTAAATTATTATTCTGGCCCATTAAGGTGTTTTTGTTTTTCAAACACTGCAGCTAGAGTCTTCTGAGTGTAATTCCACCGCAGAAAACAAGAGCACAGGCCTCCTCCCTTTCTTTGTCACGGGCTCTTCAATTCTTCTGTTGGATTTTAAGAGCCTCATATCAGGAACATGTGTTAAAACAACCACCACAACAGCACAACAAAAGCACTTGCATTGAAGTTTAAACAAATTAAGAAGAAAGCACGTGAAAGCAGGGGTTACTATCAGTGATCCGGGTTACTATTAGTGATCCAGTGGATATCAATGTCTTGATTTCTTATTTGGTTCTTGCTATCTTGTCCACTGATAATATCTTCTAGATGGTCCTGGTGGCAGTATTTACCTTCACACAGATATTCAAGGCAGTCGGGCCTGAAATCCTTTGAATCTTTTTTTTTTAATCTTTACACACTTAGGGTAGAACTGGGTTCCCAGATGAGTAGGACAGAATTGTTTCTGGTTTGTAATCCAATGAGAAAAAGTGTTTTACTAACACATTTTTCCCTGCCGCTCCCTTCAGTTTGATTCCTTTTCTTAGGCCTTAGAAACAACTCCCATGATAATATCTATAAGCCATGGAAAACAAATACTCTTCAAACATTGAAGGTCTTTAGAGAAAAATTTAGAGTAATCTGAAATGTGCAAGCTTTTAGCATTCCAGCCACTTTGTATGGATGCTTAAAGATATGTGAGTTCTCCATCTTTATATAGTTAAAATCATGACACTGAACATTGCTTGTACAGTCATAATTTACTGTATCTTAAAAGATAACTTTGCTTTTTACTGGATGGTGATTACATTTTTTTGTTTGCAAAAAGATCTATTAATGCCTTTCCTACTCTAAAATGTAAAGAACCACTGTCCTGGTTTTCCTGAAAGCTTTCCTAAATACCTCCGAGTGGTTGAGAAAAAGAAATACTTGGGAGTATAAATAAGGTGGAGAAGGGAACCTGAAGATTATCCCTTCTGAATGCAGAGAAAGGGATTTCTGGGCATTTAAAGTGATATAAAATGTACAGTCAGGCCCTGTCAGTGTGGATCAGTGGACAGAGCATTGATCTGTGGACCAAAAGGTCCTAGGTTCCATTTCAGTCAAAGGCATGCACCTCGGTTGCAGGCTCTTCTCCAGCCCTTGCTCTAGTCAGAGCGACTGCAGGAGGCAACCAAGCAATGTTTTTCTCTCACATCAATATTTCTCTCTGCCTTTCCCTTTCTCTTCCATTCATTCTCTCTAAAAGTCAATGGAAAAATATCCTCAAGTAAGATTAAAAACAAAAAAATGTACAGTCAGGATCACTGGAGATATTTAAAAGTTTTATAAAAATATAGTCTTACAGTATAATTGCCACCCTTCACAGCACCACAGAACATCATGGGCAGGTAATCTGCACAAAGGGGTCTCAGCCACCTGGCCCCTGAGACTGGTGATCACAGCCTCATTGTGTTCACCCAGAGTCCTCCAGTAAGAGCTCCTTCGGGGAGCCTGGGACACGCAGGAACAAGGGTGCTCCTCTTTCCCATCAAGAGAATCCTTGAGGGAAAAATCTTTCAAAATTTCCAATGCCCTTGATATATCCTAAGATATATCTATATGCCATGGTATAATAAAGATTGACATTTACAGCACCACGTTAGTACTTTTAAGACGCTTTATGATATATTTACTGAGTAAAGAATATTAGAAAAAATAGTGTGTGCAATGGTATCTGAATTTTGTAATAAATGTTTAATAGTATAGAAATATCTGAAAAATATGCATTACAATGTTAATAATTTTATCTCTAAGTAGTGAGATTGTAGCAATTTTCTTCTTGATCTTTTTTACTTTCTAAATGTTCTGTAAGGTCTATTACTACAAAGAAGAAAGAAAGAAAGAGAAAGAAAGAAAGAAAGAAAGAAAGAAAGAAAGAAAGAAAGAAAGAAAGAAAGAAAGAGAGAGAGAGAGAGAAAGAAAGGAGGGAGGGAGGGAGGGAGGGAGGAAGGAAGGAAGGAAGGAGGGAGGGAGGGAGGGAGGAAGGGAGGGAGGGAGGGAGGGAGGAAGGAAAAGAAAGAATGAACAACTAACTCTAGTTCAAGACAACGTTTGGGGATCATTTTTTAAAAAATTTAACTTCATTGATGAGAGTATGACAAATATTGCCCATTTCCCCCTCTTTCTTAAAAATACATTTCTTGAAAAAGCTAATTCACCATGCTTATAAACTCTGCAGCTGGAAAAATTCGGTCTTTAGATCTGTTGTTACCATTACTCTCACCATCTGCATTAAAAATATTCATGAGGACACATAAAACATTTGAGATGCTATAGTATTATAACATAAGGAAAATACAGAGTTGGTTTTATTGATTTTTAGAATATAAAAAGGGAGACAAGCAAAATAACAGATGTGTATCTGTATGTAAAAATATAGAAAGAATGAATATGGTATAAGTATAAATAGCATGATATATATTCATGAATACATAATCACAGTTTGGGGTCACTACTTATTTTTGAAAGGGGGAAAGTAAACAGACAGTATATACATGACCAAGAAAAGCTATTGTCTTCTAAACAATGACCTAGCCTTAGCACATCTTTTTTTAAAATTTCTTTATTGATTAAGGTATTACATATGTATCCTTATCCCCTCATTACCCCCCACCTCCCATTTTTAGTGAGATCTTTTCGGTAATGGCAATACTAATGTCTTTGGGGTAAGCAGGGTGCCTGGCCAAGAGACTGTATTGCTGATGTTACTTAGGCCTTACTTGCACCTTCATTTGTGTTCTGTATACCTTTCTGTCCTAACTCGGAGCCAACTGGTAGAGAACTCAGGATTATAAGAATATCCAAACATCATCCTGTTAATTAAATGGCAGACGCCAGCCCTCAGTTTGTATATGTCTTGGGAACAAAAGTGTTGAGCACAACACTCTGGAGGCCAGTGAAGATTATTTGGACTCAGCCTAAAATTCATCCACCTGCTAATGTTTTATTTGTTTGTTTGTTTTCTAAAATAGCATTTGAGGAACTGCAGAAAAAGACTTAATCTATAACTTGAGCATTGAACTTTTCATTAATTAAGTCATAGTCATGTGTTTATTTTTAAATTGAAATACATTTTCTTAACATGCTCATATAGAGAAAAAGGTTCATGAGCTGAGCAGGGTTCTACTTCAAGAGAATGGGTTTTACTCTTTAAACAAAACGTCAACACAAATGAAATTGAGAACTCATTATGTTCTTCAAATATTACTGAGCTAGAGGCTTGAAACTATGAAAGTGGCATTTTCAAAATAAAAAATTCCAATAAATTATCTTAAGGAAAACACTAAATAGTACTTTTACTTATTTTCTATCTTCATTCGGACTGTAATTAAACAAATTTCTATTTGCATTATTCCTACACTTTAGTTGGGCTACAGCTAGGTTTCAGTTATTTTTGGAAGTTGAATAAAGTTTGAATATACTTACATTTATTTATATGGAATGAGCTAGTATAATTTACTAACTTTCCTTTTAGTTGATAAAAACACAATCAAAAAACTCAATTTATGCATTCATATAGAAATAATAGTAAGATATCTGTTTTATGGATTCATTTTATCATGTGTCCTTTCATAGTCTAGGAGCCCTTGAGGGATGTTCAACTGATGGCAGAGTGAGGAGCAGGCCTAAGTGGCAGTTGGACATCCTTAGCGCTGCTGTGGAGGTGGGCCATGAGCTTGCCAGATTGTGGCTGAGCAGCGCTCCCCCTGTGGGAGCACACTGACACCAGGGGCAGCTCCTACATTGAGCATCTGGCCCCTGGTAGGCAGTGCATGTCATAGTGATCAGTCATTCGGTCGTTTGGTCAATTTGCATATTGCCCTTTTATTGTATAGAATTACCATCATGTCATACCAATACTTTATTCATAAAGCAAAAAATAAAGGAATGATGCATTAAAAACTAAATTTATAAGCATTTCCATGCAGCTTTGTAGTTGCACAACTTTCAAACTGGCTAGACAGTGGTTCTCAAAATATTTCTTCTGGTAACTACTTGCCTCCTCAGGTCCCATGACATTTCCCATTAAAACAACAACAAAGAAGAAACTATATAATGGCAGACAATCTCTTGTGAAGAGGGCTACTGTGACATCTTGAGAGAGAGGGGGGATGGCTAGGAATGAACAAGTGAGCACAGGCTCTACTGGAGGCAATAAACATCTCTACCAACCACAGGGGATCAATAAATGTTGTTAACTGGCTGCAGAGAAGAAAACAAACAGAAGAAAGATTTCACTGAGGTGGAAAAGGGCCTGCTGTTCTTGAGCCCTATTTCTCTCTAATGAAAAGATATATTACCTAAAACTAGTTTTCACTTTCTCACCAAAGTTCTAAATGTTTTGGTCAGCAATATTAGAAGCAGAATGATGCATTTCAAGGGATCTGCTGGCACCCAACTGAGGTCCTTTTGATGATAAAACCAATTAATCCCTGCTACTTAAATGTCTTAAATGTTTCCTTTCTGATTTACATGGTCCCAAATTAGGCTAAAATGGACAAGAAAATGAAAAAACCCATGTGACATCAGAAGTTTCTTTCTGACCTTTCTGAGAAAAAACAAAAACAAAAAAACAAGACACAAAGTATGGAGCAGAGACTTACTGACTATAATTATTTTAATTTTAAAGATAAGAAAAATGAAGCTTAGGAAAGTCAGTATCCCTCTGTCAATACATTAATATAATTCAGTAAGTGTTCAATAAAGCAACATTTTCTTAGATCTAGTTCTAAGAGAGATAGGGACTTAGATTTAAATATCAAATATTATGGTAATATCTGATACAGATCATGCTAACTAAGAATTTTATCAAAACAAAGCAGTTAGTCAACTGGGACAGATTTTAACCGATCTGGGGTACAGAGCTATGACTGTGTATTACATATCTCATTAAAAGTCTTTACATTGAAAGGATTATCTCCACTTGGATTCATACTTGGGTTTAATAATATGATCAGATGTAAAACTCTTAATTCTAATAAAATAAATTCTGTGGGGAAATTTCCACTTCTCACAATTCAGTAAGTTTCCTACAACTACATTTCATGAGTTCTCTCCTAATTTCAATTCAGCATTTACTCCCCATTTATAGATATAATGAATATCCATCAAATAAAACTTGTTTAACTGTTTAGGAAATTTTCACTTTAAAGAAATACACTTTAACTCATAGATATGATAAAGACTTCAAGGATTGGACTTTTGAGAACACTAATACCATTAAGTAAAGTCAGATATATATATATATATATATATATATATATATATATATATATATATATATGATTTTACATTTAGTTGTTATTTAAACTTTACTACAAAGTTCTGTCTCATGATTTCTACTCAGGTAGTTAGGTTTTTTCCCATTGTTATAGATCAGTTGTTCCAGTCAGACAAAGCAAGGCAATTTACTGGCATAGATGAATAAAAATAATGATTCCTATTGTTTCTATGCTTACCTCCTATGCAAACTTTGCCCCATTGAGGTGAACTGAGGTGGTTACTATTTTGTCCTGGTCTTTAGTCTTGGTCTTTCTAATGAAGAGTTTGACTATTTTTTTTAATCATCCTGGAATGAGGTAATTTGTTCTTTCTTTCTTTATTTAAAATGTTCTTATTTATTTCAGAGAGAAGAGGAGAGAGCTAGAAACATCAATGATGAGAATCATTGATTGGCTGTCTCCTGCATGCCCCCTATTGGAGACTGAGCCTGCAATCTGGGCACATGCCCTGCTCTGGAATAGAACCATGACCTCCAGGTTCATCGGTTGATGCTCAACCCCTGCGCCATACCAGCCAGGCTGAGGTAGTTCTTTTAAAAAGAAAATAAACCCAGAGAGAGGCTCTCAGAGTAGAGGAAGAAATTATTTTCTGGTTATCGGGCTTATTTAGGTTGAGGAACATGAATGTCTAGAAAGTCTTTTAAGTGATAGGCTCCAAGATGGTACCAGCTACATCCAAATAGAGGAGAGGCCATGGTGCAATTGGGGCAGGTCACCCTGGGGAGCAGGTGGTATTTTATGGCCTGTTGTTTTCTTTTGTTCCCATGGGATCTTTATAAGAACCCAGTCTTATATGACTCGCTCCATATAAGGGAAGGTTATAATAGGGAAGGCTGTATTGAAAACTAGGAAAGTATGAGGTCTAATGTAGTCCTCATGGGATGACTTCAGAGAGATAATACAAACACATCTCCTGAAGGGAAGGAAACACTCAAAGCTCTAAGGAAAAGAGTTGAAGCTGTGTGGTCCCATGTGAGATAGTCTTTTTATTGATGACTTGAGGAATCTGGTTTTATTGTGAAGGTTGGGAGTAGTTCCCATAAAGCAAGGGAAGATATTTTGTTGTTGTTGCGGGGGGGAATTCAGTATATATATTCCCATTATGTGTTAAATTTAGCTAGATTTTGAAGGAAGTCTGAATTAGTTTTTCTGAAACCTAGAAGATGTTATACCAATAATCATAACTTTAAGATATTATTTCAAGTTATTAATGCTCTAACCATGAACCTATATTTGACAGAAATAAACAGCCAAGTTTATTTTAATTAGCTATTATTATTCAATAATTATGGCATAAAATATATATAAAATTAATTTTTGGAAATCCTCACTTACTTGGACCTCTGATTCACTTTGTTGAAAAAAACATTTATCATAAAGGAAAATACTAAGTATGTCACCAGCTTTTATTTCTTTCTCTCTCTTCCACTAAAGAGTGATATGAGAATAATTTAAAAAGATGTTAAAATTAATTTTGCATATAATACATGTATTAAATTTTTTCTATATGCTTCTGATAATTTGGTACTTATCTACATGATAATAACACATGTGAAGATCTTCCCCAATCTTCCCCTTCTACCCCATGCTGCTGATCCACTTCTACCACTTATTCCTCCCTCTGGTAAATACCAGTGGCTGCTCTTAATTGGGGCTGCATCTTCACTGTTAATTTTTTATTTTACTTTTTACTACACTGTAAGTGGAATAAAATGATAAACATGTAAGAGATGGCAAAAGGAAAACAAAATTTCATAGTAGAACCAGTCTAGAAATTTTGTCATAAAGATCAAGTAGCATGAATATAAGATGCAATAGATTTGGCTGATAATAGGGTGACCTCCTTGCATACCGAGTCTCTTTGGGCTGAGCCTTTCATTACCCTTGACTAGGATTCTGTTTCTCTTCATATACACCAGCTGCCGGATCTCAAGTTTCAGGGTGAACTCACCCCTAGGAAGAGGAATAATGAGGAAGCATCCACAAAAATTAATACTACTTTAAAATTACTAAAAATATTTATAGCATTTACAATTCAGCATCTTGACCTATTCTTTTTTGACTTATTTTCTAGCAATATCACTAGATATCATTTCAAATGATGACATTTTTAATAGCCAATAAACTTCTCAAGGAACACATAAAAATCTTAGGATCTCAGCATTAGAAAAGATGCCAGTGGCCATGTAATTCAAATTCCTATCTCATTATTAAGTTAAGAATGTGATTGAACAATATTTTTCCAGTTCACTATAGTAGACATTTAATATTGAAATAGAATTGTTCCAACAAAAACTTTCATGAATACAAAATGTTTGGACACGTATTATATGTCATGAACCTTCAGGGTCACTTGTAAAAAGTAAACCCACCAAGTAAACTTTGAGAAGGTGTTGGCTAATGGATGCATTACCTTCATTGCTCTTCTCTGTGTTAACAATTTTAATAACATCTAATTTTTGTGAGAATAACTCAAATTTCTCATGAACATTTGTTATATTTTTATAGGTCTCTTTAAAAGAAATGGCACCAAAATTTTTTTTTTTGATTGGGGTGAGAGAATGAAATGTTGGTATTTAGCCAACTTGTGTTAAAACTTTAATATCTTTATGAGCACTATTTATTACATTTGCTATGTAGAGCAACACTAGAATAGATGATTTGATAGAAATTTAAAGATTTTCTCAATAGATCATTAGAAAATTAAATTGTGCTAAAAAAGTTTAGAAAACAAAGAAACTGAGGCACAAAACAGCTCAGTGACTTGGCCAGGATCACTCAGCCACATGAGGTAGAGGAATCCATGAGTAGTATCAATTCACCTGGCCCTGGAGACCCACTGCTGCTGTGCTTTGCTACATTAGGAAACATTGATGCATATGCTTGTACTTGGCTATAATTATGATCAAGAACAATATGGATAGCATGCTATTAGCACCATGTCCTTCAGAGCTCTGGCATTACTCAAGATATTATCTCTGTTATTTCACATGGGAAGAAATTGAATCATATAAAGGTTAAGGACATTTTTCAAAGTCACAGCTATTTTGTGCTGAATATTAAAGATCAAGAAGATATTGTCTAACAAAGTTGGCAATTCACTTATATCAAAGGCAAGGCTAAAAGTCTAATAAAGGAAACTTCAGTAGAAATATCTATCACTTATGGGGCAATAGTTAGGTTCCAAGGACTTTACATGCATTCTTATTATCCTCTCATCAGCCCTGAAAGGTAGATTCTCATTTTCTCTCATATTATCATCATGGTGCAGATGAGAAAAATTGAGTCTCAAAATTTTAAGTGGCTTGCCCAAAATTATATATGTAGCAGGTATCAATCAGGATTTAACTCCAAAGACCATGTACTTTCAGATGTACCATTGGGGGACCCCAAATGATATTCTAATGCAGGGAATTGAATACAGGTAAAGATAAATTGCTTACTAGGCACACCTGTTTTTGTAATCTCTCTTTGCCATCAATTCCCCTCACCTTCTACCCCATGCTGCTGATCCACTTCTACCACTTATTCCTCCCTCTGGTCTGTAAAACTCTATCCTTGTCATTACAATAAAACCTTCCTTTATCTTTTTTTAAAATATATTTTATTGATTTTTTACAAAGAGGAAGAGAGCGGGATAGAAAGTCAGAAACACTGATGAGAAACGTCGATCAGCTGCCTCTTGCATACCCCCTACTGGAGATGTGCCCGCAGCCAAGGTACATGCCCTTGACCAGAATCAAACCTGGGACCTTTCAGTCCAAAGGCCGACGCTCTACCACTGAGCCGGTTTTGGCAAAACCTTCCTTTATCTTTTAAGATTGCCTCTTCAGAGTGTTCTTTGAGCCAGAAACTTTATACAACAATAAAGGATGTTAGAACTAAGCACTGGAGGGTCCTAAAAGTATATTCAATCCCTGAAAAAAAAAGGGGGTGGCTGCTAAAGAATGCTAAGTAAACTTTTAAATGTATGACTATATTCAGTTATATTGTAACATTTTGTAAGTGACTAAGCCAGGCAATTATGTCTTACCTGGAATGCTTATTTAATGAATGGCATGAATAATTCATTTACAGGCTCTGTCACTGACACCTTGACATATCAGTCTCTAGATAACTAGCTGGATATTATTGCCTCCTTTATTAATTTTATATAACAATATCTTTATTCTCACTCAATTCAAATAGAAGGGCTAACTTATTTTTGTATTTTAATTCTTTTCATTACCTAATAAAGAACCTCACAAGATGTTAATCTTATTGATAACGGTGACCACATACATGTCAAATGCTTACAGTGATGACTAAAGAATTGTATTTAACCATGTTTGAAACTATATAAATAGATCCTTCTGTCCTAAGCCAGCTACCTTTACGGCTGTCATCTCCCTTTGTTTACCCCAAACTATAATAGGGTGTCATTATGATCTTCTGTTCAAGGCTTATGACAATAGCTCACCTTAGTCTGATGAAACATGGGAGGGGTTGTGTAAAGGATTCTTCAATGGTCCTTCCTATGACCCCCAGGAAGGCAAAGTTTCCAGTTCATATGTAACAGAGTTTGTTTCTGTCTACACATTCATTTTCAAATCACCTACCTTCTTTCTTTCATCAAAGAAAGCCATTTTTTTGGCATTACTTAATTGCTATTCCTTTGGGGTCTTTTTCTTTCATAATTAAAGCAGCAATTACTGCCATATGGACATAGAGACTGCAGAACAGGAATAAAAATCATGTCATTCAAAATACGGAAACAAGACTGGGAAAGAGTTGCCTCACCAGGGCCAACTTTCTGTAACTCTAGACCCATAGTTCACACTCTCAAGATGATTTTTCTTGACCTTCCTTCTTTCTGACAACATTTAAGAATAAAATATTATGAACAGAGGCAGAGAAAAGATGGAGTGAAGGTATTACCTTAAAATGAAAAGCTGGTAATGAACAGTATAGTAGTAATTCATTTTACCTGAAAAACAAAAAAACAAAACAAAACAAAAAAAACCCAAACAAAATACTCTGTCTGAGGCAACTGAAGGAACATTGAGAGAATAGGATGTAAGGAGTGAAGGATTCACAATAAAGGAAGAAAGGTTAATGTGGTAGAGTGGTTAACACAGCTGAAAGGAAGTCAATACAGAGCCCAGTGCAGCTCAGAGAAGAAGAGTCAGCACATGCCTGGATACTGAGCTAGAATGGCAAGGTTTGAAAGTGTCCATTTATCACCCCTAGGACTTAACATTGAGAATCTGGTTCTATTGATGCCTGCTACATATGTTTTTTTTTTTTTTTAATCACACTGAAATTTTTTTAAAAAGCACATTTTTGGAAATGATGGGAACACACAAGAATGCTGACCATCTTTCATTACAAGAAGAAACAAATAACTATGTAAAAATGTCAACAAGTCAATAAAAATATGTATAAGGGTTAGTTAGGAAGGAAAAACTCTTCTGCTCCCAAGAAAGTGTTTATAAAGGCCCAGAGAGAGGAAAAATGTTTGGGGTTGTCACCCAGGGAGGAGTCAAGAGATAAAGAGAAGTACTTGGAGGGATGCACACCAAAGTTGCTGACATTGAGGAGGATAAAATTGCTTAAAATGCTCTAGGGAGATAAGACCAGCGGAGAATGATGACATGATATAGCTTTGGGGCCAGCCCTGAGACCCTTGGGCTTCCAGGCTGGAGAGAGTCTGAAGCCCCTAGTGAACTTACAACAGAAGCAGCAGAGACATCTTTCATCAGAATATTACATTGACCACTTCGGCCTGCTTGGGTGAAAGAGCTGTGAGTCTTCTCTATGACATTTTAATATAGCCCCAGTTTGAGAGGTAGGAAAGATGGCATGAGGTTAGTTCTTAAATATCCTGGTCACTTGGATTTCAGAGGTTGAGTTAAAATAATTAGAAAAACAATGGAACTATTTGGCACAGAATCAGCAGTGAGGTAAAAATTACACTGTCACTGATAGTTATGTTGCCAGCAGTGTTGGAGGCAAAATTGGACATTGGTTCTTGAGTTTGGCAAAGGAAGACTGTAGAGGCAAAAACTCAAATTATAAGAGAAAGTTTATTTAGAGAATTACAGAGGTAGAAGCAGTGAGCCGGCTGGGTTGCATAGGATTAGTAAACAAGTTGCAAAAACAAAGAAGGGCTCTTGGAATACAGGAGAGGGAAAGCAAAGGTCATGAGCCTTGGGGGGGGGGGGGGGGGTGGGGACTGAAGAAGAGTCAGAAGGGAAGGCATGGGTCCTCTTGAGGGTTTTTAAAGGTGAGAGTTTATTGGATGTCTTAGAGAAGGCTCTCAACAGAATGTTCATCAGCTTTATGAGATTTGTTCCCCTGACTTCATTTCTCCTTTGATGTGGTTGGCATAAATGGCACTAATTGGAGTTCTGTTCTGTGATCTATCTCCCCGAACAGGGTGATTTAAGCTATTTACCTTCTATTTGGGGAAAGAAAGTGAAAACTGTTTTCTCTTAAGTGTTCTTGATTAGGGAAAATAGGATTTTGCAATTTACTAGATGGCTGTAAACTGCTTGGTCATTTAATTATCTGCCTCAGTTTCCCTATCCCACCTGTCCTGACTTAGTAACCTGTCTCAGTTACACAATTCTTCAAGTGAATTTATGAACATAATAATTTAGCTCAGCAGGCACGGCTCAGTGGTTGAGCACGGACCTACGAGACAGGAGGCCATGGTTTGATTTTCGGTCAGGGCATCTGCTCAGCTTTCAGGCTCAATCCCCAGTGAGGAGCATGGAGGAGGCAGCTGAGCAATGCTTCTCATCATTGATCTCTCTCTCTCTCTCTCTCTCTCTCTCTCTCTCCCTCCCTCCCTCCCTCTCTCCCTCTCACTTCCTCTCTGAAATCAATACAAATATTTTAAAAATAAAATAATAATTTAATGAGGTGGTAGAAAGTTTTTCTTTTCTTTTTTAAATATGTTTTTATTGATATCTTTAGAGACAGAGGAAGGGGGAGAAAGGGAGAGATAGAAACATCAATGAGTGAGAAACATCAACATGAACACAGCCTGCTGGGGATCAAGCCCACAGAGGAGTCATGTACCCTGACTGGAAATTGACCAGCAACCTCTTGGTGCATGGGTCAATGCTCAACCATGGAGCCACACCAGCAGGCTCTTTCTTAAAAGTTTTTATTTCTTAACTCCCATTTCTGTGCTTGTGTTATCAAATATCAAGGGATCAAGTAGCAATCTTATCTTGGATTGCTAATCCAGCCCTCAATTTAAAAAAAAAAATCACTTCCACAGGGAATGATTATTACACAATTGAATGTCATTTGCCTTGGGCATGTTGCAACTGTTTCTTAAAACCTTCTGATAAATGTACAGAGAAGTAGAATATCTGACTTTAGACCATGTAATTAAATTCATTATTGTCAAAGAATATTGCCAAATACAAAAAATTTTCAATAATGACCCTGCTATGCACACTAAGAGGCAAAGAACTTTCACTTTATTGGCAGAAAGCACGACTTCCTTGCTAAAGTGTAGGTGACAGAGTACCCTACTTGCATCTTCTCTTAAAATCTACTTCAAATTCCCTTCTTCCTTCATCTTAAATAGACCAGTGAGGGAAGGAGGTCCTGGATGACTCACCCCAAGATGTGCCTCTGTGATATGCAGATTGTTTTGAGCTAAAGGTCACTTTAGCCACATGCTCAAGAGATACTTTGGTCTCTCCCTTTAACTGTCTAGAAGAACTTGGATTAGGGGCCTTGCCCTTAAGAGATGATTAGAGATAACTTCTTTTGATCTATCTAAAAGGCAGTGCAAAGATTTCTTTCTTTCTTCCTTCCCTCTTTTCTTCCTTCCCTCTTTCCTTCCTTTCTTCCTTTCTCCCTTCTTTCTCCCTTTCTCCTTTCTTTCTTTCTTTCTTTCTTTCTTTCTTTCTTTCTTTCTTTCTTTCTTTCTCTTTCTTTCTTTCTTTCTTTCTTTCTTTCTTTCTTTCTTTCTTTCTTTCTTTCTTTCTTTCTTTCTTTCTTTCATAAATGGCTGTTCTTATCATCTTGCAAATAACCCTTTGAAGCCCCTAAGATAAATCATTACCTCATCCCTAGCTCAAAGTATCTTATGTACTTCAATTCCTCATTCCTATCTCTGAACCTCTCCTGCATGTGGGTCCCTTCCTTTCCTATGTATGTATTAAATTTGATTCTTTTTCTCCTGCTCATCTGTCTTATGTCTACTGATTTTTAGAGCAGCCAGAAGAACCTTGAGGGCAGAGGAAAATTTCTTCTTTCCCAACTAGTGGAACCCAAGAATGATAACTTGCAACTAATTTATCACTCCTCCCAATCAGGAGTGAAACTTACTCAATGGAACTATCAGACTGATCCAAATTAGAACAAGTTTAGCTTCTAAATTCAAAGTTCATGCGTGCTGAAGAAATATAAAAATCTGGTCAAATGAAGCTGTTAAATGAAGTAGGCTGTTGGAATATCATGGATACAATTCTGCATGTGCAAGAGATAATTAAGCCTGTGTGTGAAAAAGAGATATTTAATCAAGGATTCACAGATTTAGCATAAATGGTCTTCAGAGAATTCCCCTCTGAAGAAATTGTATTCACAATTCTGTGGTTATGTACACAAATGAGTTTTTCAAGGGAGATCATTGGGAATTTACATTAAATTTCCAAATTCCCTTGTTAGGAACCACTGCCAAGGTTTTGGGCGTGGCTGGTTCTCAGTGACCTCTTCTTGAGCTCAAAGTTCACCAACATGACTCTGCAGCTTGCAAAAGTAATGAGTGCTAATGGGGCATTAACAAAAAGCCAAGGGGGGAAAATGTGAAACTCAGGAAGTTTACATTTCTACTCTGGAATACCTGAACAAAGTATTTCAAATCATAAAGCCTTTGCTACTAACCCTACAGCAGAAGACTCTTTGGGGGATCAAGATGAATTTTAATATAGCCTCTAATCAACACAGCTGAGGAGAGAATTTTACATCTTTCTATTCCAGATGGTGCCATTTTATCAGAGTTCTACTCCTTGGTGTGCTTAGTTAATTAAAGCCCTTACTATTTGTGAATGACAGATTTGTGCAGCAAAAATTATTCTGGAACAGATGTTGGCAAATTTATCAAAGTGGGTGGTAATCATCCTACCTTCTCTGAAGGACTATTCCAACTCACCCACACTGAACTTGCCCAGGACCTAAATATCACCTGTGCCCTTACCGCTTCTCAAAGGGAGGTGAGGGGAAGAAGAGGCAAAGGGAAGGGGAAGACCAATGGCAAGCTCCTTGACCAAAGTTACCTACTTTGCAAAGGAGTAATCAGTAATGAAGGCATGGCAACAGTTTCCAAAGGCAACAGTATCAAGATGATATACAGGGTGTCCCAAAAAATGTATATACACTTTGATAGGTGATAGCTCAATTTGAAAATGGAAAGTATTTTAATAAACAACACCTTTATAATTAAAAGTGTGTGTATACATTTTGGGGAGGGGTTACTCAGTATATACTACATATTTATTTAATGTGGACCTAGCTATTTTTTAAAAGTAAATTTAAGGGGGTGTCAAAGGTTAACATGGTTATATAGGTTTCAAAGGCACTTCATCTATATAGTGCATCGTGTGCCCACCATCCAAAGTCAAATCTTCCATCAACATATGTTTGTATATTTTACCTTGTAACCCTCTTTCCTCTGCTAACTACAAAAACTGTTGTCTGTGTCTATGAGTTTTTATTTGTTTGTTTTTCTTGCTTATTCATTTGTTACTTTCATTTTTATATTCCACACATGAGTGACATCATATGGCTCTTAACTTTTCCTGCCTGACATTTCACTTAGTATGATAATCTCAAGATCCATCCATGTTGACACAAATGGCAGTATGTTGTTTTTTCTTATGGCTGAGTAGTATTTCTTTAAAACAATTTTTTTTAAAATTGATTTCAGCAAGGAAGGGAGAGAGATAGAAACATCAATGATGAGAGACACTCACTGGTCAGCTGCCTCCTGCACGCCCCACACTGGGGATCAAGTCTGCTACCCAAGCATGTGCCCTGATTGGGAATTGAACTGTGACCTCATAGGCGGAGGCTCAACCACTGAGCTATGCCAGCTGCACTGGCTGAGTAATATTTCAAAAGAACTCATACAAAGTACACCAAACAAACAATCCATTTATACAGTGGGCAGAGCACCTGGACAGATGCTTTTCCCAAGAAGATGTACAAGTATATATCTGGCCAACAGATATATGAAAAGATGCTCAACTTCACTCGGTATTAGGGAAATGCAAATCAAAACTACAAGGAGATACCACCTAACACATGTTAGAATGGCTATTATCAATAAGACAAGTAAGAACAAGTGGAGAGATTGTAGGGCAAAAGGAATCCCCATTCACTGCTGGTGGGAATGTAAACTGGTACAGCCACTATGGAAAACAGTATGGAGGCTCCTCAAAAAATTAAGAATATGACCCAGCAATCCCCCTTCTGGGTATCTACCTGAAAAATTTGAAAACATTTATTCACAAAGATATATGCACCTCTATGTTCAGTGCAGCATTATTCATGGTGGCCAAGATGTGGAAACAATGGAAGTGACATTGGCTAAATGTTTGGATAAAGAAGATGACATATTTTTATAAAACTCTCCCAATAAGTCCCATGAGAGGCTTCCTAATCAACTTATATTCCTACTTGCTGTAAACTAGCAGCTCAAATAAACGTTTATCTCATATCTTTGTTCCTGTTTTGTCTGTATATACCTGCAATTAAAATGGCAGCCTAAAATAACCAGTTTATTAACACAATAAAACAACAACCAAAGTTATGACAGGTACTTTGTCTCACCTCAAAAGCTCTATGGATTTCTGAACTCAAAATTGCAGAGGTGGTGGTGGGGTGTGTGTGTGTGCAAGCATTTGAATACTGTCTGTTCTTTGGCAATTTCAAAACACTGTATATAGCTAATGCCTTCAAAAGAAAACCCAAGAAAGGGTTAAAGTAGGTAGTTTTCATTAGGATAAGATAGAACAAAGTGATTTGAAAAATATAAAACCCTTTATAGATGTCAGATCTTTTTTTTTAATCACCTAGCTCTCTTAAAGGGAAGATAAACTGTTTTTTAGTGATTCATATAAATCTTGTTTCATATAGAATATTATATTTAAAGTTTGCATGTTATATATTGCATTTCAGTATATATTTATTGCAGTTATTGGCATAAGTACAGAAAATTATACAAGACCTGTTATAAAGGTTAGAAAGAGCTCCTGGCAGAGACACTGAATTACCATATTCACCAAAGTTCCTGGGGCAAAGCAACAACCTTGAGTTGCTTCCATATCAAACTATTTATTATAAATCTCATGATAATAAACTCTACAAAGCATTAGTAAAGATTTTCCTAGCTCTAACAGTATGTATAATCCCACTCCATAAAATCATATTTAAAGAATTTGTCTCTATGAAAACAGCTTCACCTGGGACTAGAAAGAGAGTGCTTACATTTAAGCCATTGGGAGCATTTTACTCTAATACAAATATGCAAAGAGCCAGAGCACAGTGCTTTCAAAGTCACTTTATATGATGCCCCCTGGCCAGGTGCACAGTAAATCACACAGAAAATAGGTGTGAACTGCCTTTTAAATTGCCAACCTGGGCAAATGGCAGAAGGGATATTGTGGCTATAAATTTTAGATAAAGAGAATCGCTTAACATTTAAAAGGTTTGGGGACAAATTAAGCTTCAACTCACGAGACATAAGGAAAAATGTGTGAATACAAAGAGTAAAAAAAGAGCAAAGTGAGTATCATAAAAATATATTAAAATTGTTCACTGTGTAGGTATGAAAGTATTATCCTAGTTCCCTGATGGTCTAGTGAAAGTTTTCCTGCCTCTCTTCCTTTTCACCCCCACAATGGGGGCAGAGCCCTGGGAGGGATTCATGATAGAGCAAACACATTGAGCTCTATTTTAGTTAAGGAAAATGTTACAAGCAGGTAAGCACACCTTTCTATCGCTCTGGTATTTTCTAGTATGTAGCAAACTCTAGTTATGAAGAGGTGATTGTAACTTTCCATGTACTCACTTATCAGCCTCAGTCAAGCACAGAAGCCAGATCCACTTGTGTCTGCTTGGTCTTCAAAAGTTTGCATGAACATACCCACAAATACAGCATTAGCAACTATATGTTGAATTCCTGTTATATGTCCGACAATTTACACACCTTCATCTATCACTTGTTTTGCCCTCACTCCATATTTTTTAATAATTATTCTTTTTTCTTTTTTGCAAATGTGCAAACAAAAAGTCACGAGTGTTAAGTGATCTCTAGAAGCTTTGCTAATGAGCTGAGTCAGGAATTCCAAAGCCAGTCTAACTCAGAACCCCCTCATCTTTTACACTCCAAAGTGTTGCTTATTGAAAGGATCCAGATTTGCCATAAAAATTATTTTTCAAACTGGATATTAACTACTTTAGGTTTAATTGTCTTGATTCCTTCCATTTAAAACTAAAGTACTGTTATTTTTAGCCACCATTTATGAATAAGTCAATAATCATAAAACATGACTATTTTTCAGAACATGTGCCTATTTAGTTCTTAAGTTAAAGTCTGCATGCGTCTACCTGAGCAATTATTCTCTTGCACAAAAGCAAGGAGCTAAACCAGTATTATAGGATTTATTCTAAGTTTCCCATTGCTTTCAGTATAGCACATTTAACTGGAGATGAGTACCTAAAAAACCATTTCATAGCTCAGCTCTGTATCACTATAATTTTGCCATTTCAAACATTTTATATAAAATGAAATCATGCAGCAGGCAGCATGTTGAAATTGACTTTCCACCTCAGCATAATGCCTTTAAGATCAGCCACATTTTTTCTGTATATTAGTAGTTTTTTCTTTGGATTGCTGAATTGTTTCTGATGACATACATGAACTACTGGTGCTGAGAGAATGTTAAGTGAATATGGCATCTTATCTTTGATAAAAATCTTACTTTATAACTTTTTGATTCAGTTTGAACAGAAATCCTGGCTTTAAAACTTAATGATGACACTGGGTTTTTTTTTCTTCTTTTCCTTAGTTAGCTAAACTCAAGGGAGGCGTCTAAACTAGATGCCCTTTAATTTCATTCAAGCTCTCAAACTTTGTATAAAAATGATCTTAGAAAATGAAGAAGCTCCAAAATATGTAAGGCATATTTCTTAAGACATACAATACATTTTTCACCTTTAGTACATCTGTTATCAAAGTTGTTTTGGCCTACCCAGCACAACCCAACTTAATACACTAATAACACTCTGATTAGGGGATGGGTAAATAAGTATAATGCAGGGAGGGGGACCACATCCCTCCAGTTACACTGGTTTTGGGGTGGCATGTGGCACCAGTCAAGCTAATCAGAGTCTACAATACTCAATAATGAAATTTTGCTACAATTGCTAAGAAGAGAAATTCTTTGGTTGCTAGATCACAATTTGGAAGCCACTCCAGAGGAAAACGATACTGAGAAATGGAGAAAAAAAATTCTGTTGACACCATTTCACTCTTTGCCACGTTTGCTTTCATTCATCCTTTTTGCCTGCTCTGTGAAAAAGGATATGGTCCCTTTAATACTTTTTCCTTTGCCAGCTGACACCATGCTAAATTCTGTCAGTAGGGGGCATGAGGGAGACACTGCCAAAAATAATAGTTTTTCTGCTTCCTGGTTCCTGCATGTTGGCTCTGCAGGCTCCTACAGAAATGCAGCTGCCAGCACCAGCTCTTCCAGTTCACACATGGCTTCCTCAGTGTCCAGCAACTTCAGCACCCACAGCCTCTTTAGCATCAGGAATCTGCCACTTCACACTGGCCCAAACATTCGGTGGCCAGCTGCTTCCCCCTGGACCTCAACAGGCGGTTTTGCAGCAAAATGCCTCCAGTGAGTCCCCTCTCCATGAAATTTCTGTCACCAGAGAGTGCATTCAGGCAAGTCCCAGAGGGAAAACTTGCAGAAAGTTCTGCTTGTGCTCTAGCAGTCAAGACTGCTCAGGGATGCAGTGAGGCAAGACCATGCTTTCTTCATCAAGGTCTGAATCTCAGCCTGGAAGGTGGGCTATTCCTTGGGTGCTCTATCTCACCGTAGAGTTGTGGCTACTCTTTATATCTGCTATGCCTAAATTCTCGAGACTTCTTTTTACTCCCTACTAGCCAATCAATGGATATGCTAAATTCTTGTTATAGTTAATATATCTTTACATTAAGCTTTCCCTGTTAAAGTTACTCTGTGGTTCCTTTCTCTTGATTAGACCCAGATTGATATACCAGGCCTGAAGGCTGAGCCACTCTCAGACTGCTCAATTTTATGATCTGATAAATTCCATTTTTGCTGATGTTGGCTATAGTTGGGTTTTATAACTGGAATTGGAAAAATTAGATACAAATAAGATCTATAAAACTAATAAGGTTAATACAGAGAAAATTATCTTAGAATGTTTTATAAATATACCAGAGGCCTGGTGCATGAAATTTGTGCATGGGGGAGGGGGTGTTCCTTAGCCCAGCCTGCACCCTTTCCAGTCTGGGACTCCTTGAGGTATGTCTGACTGCCTGTTTAGGCCTGATCCCTCTCACAATCCAGGACTGCTGGCTCCCAACTGCTTACCTGCCTGCCTGATTGCCCCTAACCACTTCTGCCTGCCAGCCTGATCCCCCCCTAACCAGTCCCCTGCAAGCATGATCAACACCTTACTACTCCCCTGCCAACTCGATTGACCCTAACTTCCCTCCCCTGCGAGCCTGATAACCCTTAACTGCCCTTCTGTGCCAGTCTGGTCACCCCTAACTGCCCTCCCCTGCTGGCCTGGTCCCCCACAACTGCCCTCTCCTGCAGGCCTGGGTCCCCAATTACCCTCCTCTGCAGGCCTGGAGACCCCCAACTGCCCTCCTTTGCAGCCCTGGTCACCCACAACTGCTCTCCCCTGTCGTCCTGATCGCCTACAACTGCCCTTCCCTGCTGGCCATCTTGTGGTGGCCATCTTGTGTCTACATGGGGGCGGCCATCTTATGTGTTGGAGTGATGGTCAATTTGCATATTACCTTTTTATTATATAGGATTTTATAAAAGTAAATTGAAATTCAAATTTAAGTGGTACAGACTCTAATTCTAGCAAACTTTTCTTCAGCTGCACAGGGATGATATTATATTGACAACTTGGAATATGCTCTAAATTGTCTGCTTTTTTAAAGCTATGGATAAGTTTCATAACTTTGAATCAAGGCTTTAGTATAAGGGACGAGTTTCATTCAATACATCTCACCACATGCAGTAAAGAACCTGTCTCTTAGGAAACTGATAAAATTTCTCTCTGGTGGTGAATCAGTATAATCAAGTAAACATTAAGGAGTTAATGCATTTATATTGATCCATAGACTATCCAATATGAATATGTCTGAGTGAGTGAAATAATTGAATATAAGATATAGATACAGTAAGTTGAGTATTCTTAAGCAAAGAAATACTACAGGTTAATTTTAATTTTGGTTTGTGCTTTTATTATTATTTTATGTGTGTACAGAAGTTGGTTCTTAGCTGATTTTTTCCCACTATGCCATATTAATAAAAAACATCTGTCCTATTTTTAGAATAGACATAAATGGTGTAAGCAAATTAAACATGCAAAGATAACAAGTTCTAAAAGATAGTTTCCTAGTAAAAAAATAGCATTTAAATAAATACATTTTTTTTCAGATTCTGAGAACCAAAAAAATAGGAAACAACACAGTGATTTGTATATAAATACATAATCATTATTGCATATCTTAAAATTTCCAATAAACTAAGATGATAACAAGCAAAAGTGTTCTAGATAGAAGTAGCCATTGAAATCAGGTAAAAAAATATTTCAAAACTTAAAAAATATTGATTAAAACCCAAATAGGTAGAGCGTAAAACCCCCATTCATAAGCCTTCAGTGTCTGCTGTCAATAAAGAGAGGGTGGGAGGAGTCACCAGAATTTTAAGAGTCTCAACCCAAAGCCCATGTTTCTATGACAGATATAAAGGACACAGAGACCATTATATGACCAAGAATTAACAACACTGGACTTTCATCTTGTTCAAAAATAGGTAAGGGTCCAAGAGGTTCTAAATTATTTGGATTAGAGGTCTTACCACTGAAGTTTAAGGTAGGATACAGGTTGGAATACTACTGAGATTTGATGTTTTTAAGACATTTCATGTGATAAGACATTCTGTTTTTAAGAAGTAACTTGATTGGGTTCTGCCATTGATATCTCTGAATTTTATAGATATTTAGAAAGAATTCACGCATTGTTTTCTTACAAATTCTTTTGATGTTTTCAAACAAAAGTTAAACTGACATTTAAACTGAAGTGTTGGGTACTTAAAACTTGGTCTTCATTAATTAGAAAAAATGAATTAGATAGTTTTCCTTTTCCAATTAGGTAAGAATATATTAATTTAGTCTCATATCACTATAAGTAGAAAGTTTATGTTTCTGTTATTATATTGTCTTTTTTTTTTCACTTGCAGCCTCCTTAATCTAACAATAAAAGGGAAGTTACACATTACATGAGGGGATATGGAAAAATAAAACAAGCAGTTCCAGCAGGAGAATTGGGCCTGGTGCTCTGAGAACACTGGAAAAGGAACCCAATTACCTTTATTACATTTATGCTTACCACTAAAAACTTAACATGTGTTATTTCAATAGGTTCCACAATGGCCTTGTAACAATGGCATTATTACTCTTCCACGGAGAAAAAAAAACTGAGGGCCCAAATAGTTAAGACTCTCATTCAAATCCTAACTTGTCAAAATCCACAACCCATGGTTTCTCTAATAAACCATGTTCTTTCAGTGGGAGAAAGAGGAAGAGGTTGCTGACATGTACACATAATGAACTGTTTGACATTGAAATTGGGACTCAAACATTTTTTGTTATTATATGTTTATTTCTAGTCTGCAGAGGCAAGATTTTTTAAAGAAAAGAAATGGGGAAAAATAGATACAGAGGCAAAGAAGCATTGAGCAGATAGTCAAACTATAGCAGGAAGGCAGAGGAGGTTGGGGGCGGGGGTGCTGTAAGAGATCAACCAAAGGGTTTACACACATGCATACAAGCATAACCAATGGATACAAGACACTGGTGTGTGTGTGGGGGGGAGCAGGTGAAGGCATGTACTGGGGTATAGGGGAGGCCGGGGGTAGGTCAATGGGGGGAAAAAGGAGACATATGTACTACTATTTGTAATATTTTAAACAATAAAAAATTATTTTTAAAAAACTGGAAAAAAAGGAAACAAACCCAAGATAGAGAATGATGAAGAAAAGGTCATTAGGTTGTTGCCATATTTTTGCTGATGGATAACACTGATTCCTTTGTATGAACTTTGTATGAATTTCTATGTCAATGTACATATCAATTCTGAGACAGATACCAATGTTAATATTGTTAAAGTATGACAACCGGTGACAGGGAATAAAGACAATGTGATAGTGTAAAGTGGCATCCTTCTGTTTACCTAGTGGATTTTCCTTGCAACTGGATGCTGTGTACTACTTGTGAAAATAATTTTTGGTTAATTAAACAACATTCCTTTGGCCCAGTCCTTATGCCTTTCAGGCTGTTATTTGAGGGGGATAACCTGAGAGGTGCTGGAGGGCAAAAATTTATTTTGTTGGCAGGAGAACAACATTACACTAAGTCACTAATGAGATGAAACAGAGGGTCAAACTTGGTTAAAGGCTGTGTGACTCACTGGAAAGATCACAATGGGAATTCTCTAAGATAATGTTTAAAAATATTCTGCAATAAATAGCATAATTTAAAAACACACACTAACATTTTATTTGTGTATTACTTGTTATCCTTTGTTCTTTATTGATTACTAGAAGCCTGGTGCATGAAATTCGTGCATAGGGGGGATGTTCCTTAGCCCAGTCTGCACCTTCTCCAACTGGGACCCCTCGAGGGATGTCTGACTGGATATAGGCCTGATCCCAGGCGGATATCTCTCTCATAATCCAACTGCTTACCTGCCTGCCTTCCTGATTGCCCTTAACCACTTTTGCCTGCCAGCCTGATTACCCCCTAACCACTCCCCTGCCAGGCTGATTGATGCCTCACTGCCCTCCCCTGCAGTCCTGGTAATCCCCAACTGCTCTCCCTGCAGGTCTGGTCACCCCCAACTGCCCTCCCTTGCAGGCCTGGCCCCTCCCAACTGCCCTCCCCTGCTAGCCATTTTGTGGTGGCCATTTTATGTCCACATGGGGGCAAGATCTTTGAACACATGGGGGCAGCCATTTTGTGTGCTAAAGTGATGGTCAATCTGCATATTATTCTTTTATTAGGTAGGATAGAGGCCTGGTTCATGGTTGGGAGCCAGCTGGTTTGCCCTGAAGGGTGCCCCGGATCAGGGCGGGGGTTCCCTTGGGGCATGTGGTGGCTTGGGCGAGAGGCCTGTGGTGGTTTGCAGGCTAGCCACACCCCTCAGCCACCCAAGTGGAGGCCCTGGTATCTGGAATTTATTTATATTCTACAACTGAAACTTTGTAGCCTGGAGAGGAGCCAAGCCTTCTGCTCGCTCTGTGGTGACAGCCATTTCTGTTGGAGTTACATATCTTCTATAATTGAAACTTTGTAGCCTTAAGCGGAGGCCTAGCCTGGCCAAGGCTGTAGAAACTGGCTTCCTCCATCACCGGGGGCAACCTTAGCCTCCTGCCTCTTTCCAGCTCCATGGCTGCTGCCATTTCTTTTGGGTTTTATATATCTTCTATAATTGAAACTTTGTAGCATTGAGTGGAGACCTAGGCCGACAAGGGCAGGTGGAAAGCTTGGCTTCCTCCATTGCTGGGGAAACCCAAGCCTCCCTCCTGCTCTCTGTGGCTGCCAGCCATCTTGGTTGGGTTTATTTGCACATTTGCTCCTGATTGGCTGGTAGGCATGGCTGCAGGCATGTCTTGTTGGTGTAGTGGAGGTATGGTCAATTTGCATATTGCTCTTTTATTAGATAGGATGCCACTGCCTTCATAACTAATGTTACAAAAGGACACTAAAAACATCAGCAAAATAATCTTTGGTGGCAGATCTCTTTCTTACTTTCTACCACACAAGTATTTCAATGGAATTCAGATATCTTCTAGATGGATCTATACTGCATTACAAAGGACTCACACAACTACGTTCAGTAGACTCAAACAACTCTAAAAATAGGAGATTATTTCCTCCCAAAGTTCCAGATTGCATGGTTTTATCCCCTCTCTATGATATGCATTTAGATTGCTTCATTACGCTGTTGGACATGCCTTTTCCCCTCAGCATGAGGAATACTGTTGCCTAAAGAAAGTGGCAAGAGCTAGATGGTCCTCTTAGTCATTACCTCATACTGTTAAATAAATTACATTTCTTCTCAGGTAAAGCCTAAGTGCATTTCTTTCAAAATCCCATTATTTATACCCCTATCATTTTGCTCTTCCTCTCTTGTGTTATACAAGCTTACAGTGAATCATAAATTCTTAAAAAGAGGACACTATTTTGTGTGTATTTTGGACAACACATAGTGAACCATGGATGGTGGATTAATATTGAAGAAAACATACTTAGGGACTTAGTCGTTTCTTCTTTTCAATGTATACACAAGAACATTTTATTTTTGTGACAGGTAACAGCCAAGCTTCATCCCATCCCATATTTTATTTGAGATGAAAAGGAGTATATATAAACTGAGGGCCATAATGTTAAAGCTTGGAAGATTTGTTTAAAAATACAATGTGATGGAAAAGAATTTGCCAGGTACCATAAACAGAACTAAAGGAGGAAGAAATCTCCTATATTTTTATTATTCGGTGGTAAATAAAGCTTACAATCTTTAGCAAACCCAATTTGAATTTATCTGGACTATGTTTTTCAAGTTTGGTATAAACCCAACCCCAATATTTTGGAACTATGTACCCAAATCAAAGACACATCTCATAGTAATTCTTGTATGATCTGGGGACAAAAGACAAGCTCAACTTTGTTTCTTTCAGGATTCCTCTTTATAAATGTTATTATAAATGAACAGTTAGAATTATTGCTGGCAGCTTTTGCAATATACATTTTAGAGGTATTTCATTCTCAAATAAGTGCATCAAACTTGTTATGTAGACAGAGTTAAAGTACACATATTCTGTACCACTCCATGCTCATACAAGTAGAGGGTAGTGAATGGTGTGTGCTGCAACATTTATGACCTTCTGCTAAGACAAAATTTCATTCTTTAAAAATTTATTGGTGCTTTATAACTGGGAGCTAATTTTGCTTCTTTTATAGCTGTCAGCTCCCTATTTATCTTACTGACTCTAATTTATGAGGCTAGGAAAAATATTCCTCCATTTCAATAAAAATGTCTTTCACACAGAAAAACAGTGATATCTCTGCATACTATGACATTTTTGAGACTAATTACTAGTAAATATACAGAGAGCCTAAAAAAAGTCCAAATATTAGCTCATAGGTATAATTTGTTGATGTGCTTCAGTGGTGTATGACAATGAGGTTGACAGAGATTTGAACTGTACTATAAAAAATCAACTTTATGATCTTAGATTTCTGAAACAGGAAATATAGACAATCTTGGAGATCAGATATTTCCTAAGAAACAAAAGCCAAGTAAAGAAGATGTTGAGAGGAAACACATATAAAAAGTGTTTCCTGAATGAATAGCATTCTGGAACATTATTCATAAATAGTCATAATATCCCTCAAGGTGTGTGCCAGAGTATATGATTTATCTTTTAGCTAATTCTACCTACTTTCAAGGGGAAAACCACAACATTAATTTCAAAGTGTCTGTCTGTGCAGATGTAACCAATGGGGTACTCCCACAGGTAAGCTAAGGCTGATTTCCTAAGAGCTCATCCCTCTTAAATGTATCAAATATAGGAGGAGATATATATTATTACCTTTTGATAGCTACAGAGCATTTTATCTTTGACTCTTGAGTTTTTTTACTGCAAAGAATACTAACAGTCTGCCTGCTACATTCTTGGCTTTGGTTTAATAAACTTTGGATAATGGGTAGAGAGAGCTGAGAGAAGCAAGGAGAATAAAGTGCTTGAAGAAGAAAAGCGGGGCAGGGGTGTGGGGGTTAAAAGTAGGAAAAGAAAAAGGAGAGGGATGAGGAACTGGATTTCAGAAAAAGCAATTTTGAGAGTCAGACAGGCTTTGAGGCCATTGCAAAAATGAATTTTAAGAGATATTACAATGATTTCAGAATTGAAGCATACTATAATACACTTTATTGAACTAAAATGTATTTGTACTAAGTGATTTTTTAAAGCAGTATATGCTATGCTGAGACCATGTGTGTCTGGATTTTTGTATAGATAATGTGGATGTATCATGCTCCATTTTTTTCCATACCCTTGATTTTAGAATGTTCCTTCAGGAACAACATATCCTGAATACTCTAATCCTGAGAAACATATTTTCTCTGAAATATAGTTTTAAAAATTATTAGAACTTTAGCCCAGTCAGGGTGCCAGGGATTGAGCACTGAACTATGGACCAGGAGGTCAAGGTTCAATTTCCCATTTCGGGCACATGCCTGGGTTGCAGACTTGATCCCCAGTAGAGGGTGTGCAGGAGGAAGCCGATTAATAATTCTCTCACATCTTTGATGTTTCTCTTTCTCTCTTCCTCTCCCTTCCTCTCTGAAATTAATAAAAATATATATTTTTAAATTATTAAAATTTTGGATTTTTATGGGGGGCATGTCATTAAATTTTCCTATCTTTGTATTTTTAAGTATAAAACTGTGTCAAGCTTATTTGAAAAAATGAATTGTTGAAAGGCAAAGTACAATCTCTATTGCATTCACCCCATTCTCACTTTTCTAATGTCATCATTATTGATAGTTTTGTTGTATATTCCTGCTCTCTACATATCCCATACTGAAAAAAATAATCAATACTATGTTTTTTGCATTTTAAACTCAAACCTGATCCTACAATTGAACTAACAATCACAATTCTTTCTATTAGACTAGTTCTAGAGTTCCTTTAAAAGATCAACAATGCACAATCATACATATTGAAAATCTTTAGCTTTACTTGGGAAAGTCCCATTTTCTATCAAAACATTTGAAGTGTTTGTTTTTGTATCTTTGTTGTTTTTTGTCACTACATTTATGTCTTTACTAATTAGGATTGGCTAAGTAATGTTGCACTAACAAACAATTCCATAACAGCATTTATTCCTGACTTACACTATTGTCTGTGGTGGGTCAGTCAAGGCCTTCGCTCATCAGTCATTCAGGACCCAATATTATGTGCTTCCACAATCCCAGAGCAGTAGGAAGGGCACTCGATGATCTGAACAGTAGTATCTAAACTCCTACCTGAAAGTGAGACATATTACTTATGCTCCTTTTTCATTGGCCAAAGCAACATGCAAGGCAGTGACTAATTTCAAAAGAGGGGAAAAGTTTAATTCTATTGTGTGACAGGAGAACACAGTGCTAAAAACTTTGGTGGGCACAATATATGACTCAGTATTTTTTTGGTTCAACTCTCAAGTCCTAACTACTTTTGTTAAGGACAAATATTTTATACTAGGGGCCCGGTGCATGAAATTTGTGCACTGGGGGTGGGTGATCATTCACCCCAACCTTCCCCCTCTCACATACTGGGACCCCTCAGGAGATGTCCTATTGATGGCTCACCCCTGTCCTGCCCAAAGCCGAAAGCCTCTAGCAGAGACTTTCCATCCTTGGGCAGGGGACCTCGGCCAGGGAACCCCAGCCAGCCCACCCGGCCTGCCTGAGGGCTGGGAGCACCCAGCGAAGCGATCTTCCTGCTATCTGGGTGAACACTGCCTGGCCTGACCGAGCCCGGGGGCAAAAAGGCCTCTTGGCAAGGCCTTTTCGCCCCAGCCTGGGGCACCCAGGGAAGCGATCATACTGGGATCTGGGGTGATCACTATCTGGCCATGCTCCAAGCCCACAAGGTCTGCTTGAGGCAGGGGGCAAAAAAGCCCCTCATCAAGAGGCCTTTTCGCCCCCCAGCCTGGGGCACCCAGTGAAGTGATCTCCCTGCTATCTGGCTGATTGCTGCTTGGCCATGCCCCCAGCCCACCTGGCCTGCCAGTGCCCTCTGGCTTAGGGTATCCAAGGACACGATCGCACTGGGATCCCAGCCAATCGACTGCTGCCTGACTATGCCCCAAGCCCACTAGGCCTGCCTGAGGCTGGAGCAAAAAGGCCTCTTGGTGAGGCCTTTTAGTCCCCAGCCTGGGGCATCCAGGGAATCAATGGCCCTGGTACCCAAGCCGATTGCTGCCTGGCCACACCAACAGTCTAGCCCAGCCTGCCATGAGCAGTGGCCATCTTGGTTGTGTGTTAATTTGCATATAACTCCTGATTGGCTTGTGGACGTGACTTATTTGGTGTAGCAAAGGTATGGTCAATTTGCATATTACTCTTATATTAGATAGTATTATTGCTTCCTATTTTCACCCTCAAATATGTATTTTTGCTCTACGTGAATATGTTTTAGGAGGAGAATTCTTAACACTGAACATAAGGTCATTATAAAAAATGTTTTTATTGACTTAAATTCCAAAATTTAAATTCCCCAAATCTCACAGATTTCCCAAATATGGATATTTAATTCCAATTCTATCTGCATTTTTTAGAGAATTTGCTTTATATATTATCTCATGGAGTTCCTTCCTTTCTATAATTCTTTATTTCTTTGTTGGGTTAAAAAAGGTAACCAGCATTGGACTCTCAAAGCATGGCATACTCTTCCTATTTGATTCATACAGACCTTAGTAATCATAAATGTTTACTGATTAGTGGTTAAATGCCTGATATATTTATTTTTAGACCAGGTTTTCATTTTTTCCAATCTAGTTCATGGAGAGCAAAATCATATGTGAAACAGTCACACTGAACTTGGCCAACAACAAAAGGCTATGACTACAGTGCCTGGAAGAATGCTTATTCGTTATTCCCTAGACCAGCATATTTCTCAGCAGAGACAAGAGCATATACTGTAGCTATGGAAAATCTGGGGAACTGGAGCTCTTGAAAATACCATTTATGCTACATCAAACTTAAGCCTACTCAGGCAATGTAAATCTTTCCCATATGTGATGACTGCTTGCTGCCCAGCTTCCAATTCTAAAGGACTCATAAACATCCCAAATACTCCTTTTTAATTTCTACCAGGACTCTGCAGCTATCTTATGCTTACAGTTGAAACACACACACACACACACACACACACACACACACACACACACACACAGTTCTCTAATAAGCTAGAAAGAGAGATATTTCACCCTGAGAAGAGGGAAAAAATACAACCTTATAATTCAGGTATAAATTTAAGACATTTTTATATTCCAGGATAGATTTAAATTTCAATAAAAGTAAATTACCCTTTAAATTATAGATACAATAATATTAAAGACAGCAAAAGCACTATCTATCTTGAATTCTGAATTGTATTCTAAGACTCTCAATGATTTGGCCCAGGATATAGGTATGGGGATTTTCAGAGGCTAAAATCAAGATATATGGTGTGAGAAAGAATGACTTATGCTGCTACATGGGGAGTAAGAGGCAGTCTGAGAGATGTTAAATGGCCAATAAATTGGTAAATTTCTCAAGGCATTTAGATGACTTAAAACAGTGCTTCTTAAAGTGAGGTCCATGGACCACCTGTCTCATATCACCCAGAGTTT
This sequence comes from Antrozous pallidus, assembly GCA_027563665.1. Classification (NCBI taxonomy): domain Eukaryota; kingdom Metazoa; phylum Chordata; class Mammalia; order Chiroptera; family Vespertilionidae; genus Antrozous; species Antrozous pallidus. Next base: position 65,731,530 of record CM050511.1, read on the forward strand.
CTATTAAAATGCATATTCCAGAGCCCCATGCCAGGTTAACTGAATCAGAGACTGGGCAAGGACCCAAAATCTGCATTTTAAGCTCTTCGGGTGATTTTTTGCATCTGTAAAATAATCTAAATCCACAGATTTATTGAAAGAAGACAGAAGAAAAGAATATTTTAAATTAAAGCCCTAAAAAGGCAGGTCAGAAATTCAGGCAATGAAGCAGTCTTACCTACATCTTAAAGCAAGGGGAAGTAAGAATCTTGTATTCTTGGAATAGAAAATGCTATACTGTTGGTTGAATAAGACATCTCAAGGGAATTTTAAAGTATCCTTAACATTACATCTCAGGCCCAACAACAGTTCCCATAGCAAATTCACTGAAATCCTGTCACTGACTTCCCCATTCCCGCTAAGGTCATCCAGTAGTTGACCATGACTATCAGAAGTTCAGATCAGGCATGCTTCTGCAGACTACCTGGCTTTCTCTGATTACCAATACCTTGAATTTGTTTGTTTCTGCTACCACATGCCAATTCAACCCTACCCCACACACTCTAGGATTAGATTTTGGGTTTCCCTGCTATAACCCAAAGTTTTTGCTTTTTCTGATGTATTTCTATCTAGTATCTAATTCCCAGTTGTTTAATGAAACTACATCTTGCATTCCATTTCAATCTTAAGAAGAGTCCTCTTCTGAACTCCAGCCAATCTGCTGACTGATTTCCCTGAAAATGAAAGCAAAGCCTGCTGCACCTGTTTAGTGTACCTGATCTTTGCCTATCATCTTGCTCACTCTGGCTGGTTGGATCTCATTTGCCACATCATGGTACCCCTGATGTTCACTGCTTCCCCAAATTAAACCACAACGTTGTTAAACCTGTGGGCTGCTGTGCCCGGCTTTTCAGAAAAGATTTTCATTTAGAGCCTTCATTTGCATATAGTGGTAATTTCCCACCCCATGTACACACGTCGACTTCTGCATTCCAGCCCTCTCTGTCTACACCCTGGGTAGCAGGAAACTGGGCCACACCCAGTCAGTTGCCAAGTTTTGGCCAAGAAATTCCACAGAAGTCCCAGAGGACTGTTGAAAACCTAAATAGGCCATGAGTTTGGAAAAATCTCACAACAGTAAGATGAGTAAAGAACTTCTCAGGACTTAAGATCTTCAGAGGGATGTTCTAGCAACTCCAAATTTAGTCTTTGTTCTGTGAGTAAACTGTAAAGCCCTCAGAAAGCCAGTAAGTGATTTATTTTTTTTTCTTTCTGTTTTTGATCTCTTTGGAGTCCATAGATACTGAGCAGATGTTACTTTTTGGGCAGTTTAACTGTGCTTTACTCATTACCAATAAGGGCTCGTTTAACCAGGCAACAATCCTTTTGAGCAATTTACCAAAAGTTCAGCATTTGGTCTGTGTCACTTAAGATAACTTCAGTAAGGATTAGAAAGATAGCATGTTTCTGGTCCTTAGAGATCAGAATGGATGAAACAGAAACTAAAGTATGAAGCGCCATTAAGATGCTGAGAGTAGAGATTTTCCTATAAGATTACTCTTTTCATTCCCTAATCTTTTCACCTCTATGCTCCAGACCTAAACAAGTCAAATCCTACACTTTGTCTTTCTAACTTTGATATTCCTCCCTTCAAAGAAACAGAAGTATAATTCAGACTTTTGATAAGATTATAAACCATTATTTTTACATTAGCATTTTACAGAGTAAAATAGATAGCTAAGATAAATTGGATATATATATATACACACACACACACACACACACACTAGAGGCCTGGTACATGAAAATTTCTGCCTAGCCTGTGCCCAGGAGCCCTCAGGGGATGTTTGACTGACAGTTTAGACCCACTACTCCCAGGCAGTCGGACATTCTTAGCGCTGTCATGGAGGCAGGAGAGGCTCCTATCATTGCCACTGCACTCACCAGCTGTGAGCCTAGCTTCTGGCTGAGCAGAGTGCACTAGGGGGAAGCTCCTGTATTGAGCGCTTGCACCCTGATGGTCAGTGCACATCATAGCAACTGGTCATCCTGCTGTTCAGTCTATTTGCATATTAGCCTTTTATTATATAAGATATCTGACATAGCAGGAAGGAATGAATATTGGTCTGAAAAATCCAGTATATAAAATGTAACTTCCTTATTTTTTTAAAATACTGTTTCATGGCAAAGATGGCAAAAACTTAATCTTGGTTAAACCAGGGTCTCCACTTTCCCAGGACCTTATAACATCGGGGATCTCCAAGGTTCCATGTCTTGGATGGGGGAAAGTGGAAATTAATTCCATAGTCACCATCTTCCACACATGGGCATCTCTGAGATGCTCTTTCCCCTTCCCTTCTATTCTTAGACACCAATCCACACCCAGAGCCTATGTCTTCCTTGCAGTGACTCCTACCTCCTCCAGGTTTGGCTCTCACTGTCCCTTCTCTTTCCCTCTTGGCTGCATGCGGGGCATGGGGATAGTTGGGGAGGCAGTTTGGGACATGTCTGCCTGGATACCCATTTCTAAGGACCTGGCATCAAGCAGAGCAGCACTACAAAATGATTCTGAGTTTTTTAGCCTTTATGCACAGGAAGTGATTCACAGATTCCTATGCTCTTAGATCTCCCCAGTCTGATCCAATTCTTCAGTTCTGTCTCCCACATGCAGCTCAAGGAATGGTGCCAAGGGTGCCAGTACATGGGGCCTTTACTCAGAATCCCATCATCCTGCAAGAGCTCAAGGTCACCTTGTTCCCTCTGATTCTCCCCTCTGGCCCCACTACCATGAGAATCATTATCTGCTCTTAGCAATGGCATAAAGAGACCTGTTTTATTTGGTTGTTGTCATTGTTGTTGTAATTTAAACTTTAGATTCTGAGGCTTAATGGGGTTTAGCCTTTTGAATCTCAAAACTGTTTTAAACAAACAAAAAAATCCAAAGTCCTTTTTTTTCTGAGTCATTACTTTCTGAGACAGTATTTTTATAAAATAAATGAGATTTGAGCAAATGTAAGGAGCAGACTCAGTGCTGACATTCAAGAAATATTTTGAGATGTTTACTCATGGTTTAAGTTTCTGTCATGTGGAAGGGCTGCTGAAACTCTGACAAATGTGAGAATGCTAGGATAAGCAAAGTTTAATAAAACACTAAAATGCTCATCATCTTTATAATAATAAAAGGCTAATATGTTAATTAGACAAGATTTTACGGGCCTCATTCCGGACATCCTTCCAGATGAAGCCGAGGCCTGAGGGAAGCAGTCCAGGTCCTGGGGGCCTGTCGTGGCCAGAGAAGGGAAGTCTGGGTCCCAGGTGCTGGAGGGAAGCTGGTGCTGGCAGCTGAGGAAAGAAAGGTCTACTCTTGTACAAATTTTTATGCATCGGGCCTCTAGTTATACAAAAAATATATGTAGAGCAGAAACCTGAAGTATTTTACCAAAAATAAAATACTTTTCAGTGGGAATAAAAGTAAGCTTGCATTTTTTGCCTCTGTCCTTTCACATCCCAATGACTGACCAGCTAATTCTCTAACATATCCTTGAGTGAGAACACCTTACACAGGATTCACACCCTTTTGTAACAGTAACACTAGAGAAATATTGGGTCCTCTAATTGGCCATTCAGGGGTCAGGCACTGTGTTAAGCACTGCTCATACAAAAATGGAAGACAAAGTCCCTGTTCTTAGAATTTAGCTGAGCTAGGAGAGTGGGCCATTGAAGTTAGAAGTTAACATGAAAAGAGATGGGGTCCATGGGATATACTGTGGGAACAAGGGACAGAGATGGAGCCAGGAAGAGCATACCAGAAGAGGTGATGATTTCCAAAGGACAAGACTTAGCAAACAGTCTAGGGTGAAAATCCCCTTCATGTGGCAAAGAATACAGAGAAATGCTGAGCCTAATGTTTATATGAGCAAGTGGCAAAGGAGCTTACCAACCCCAGTGAAGAAAGGGAAAGGTTCATTCTTATCAAGTTATTATCCCAAGACATTTTCTCCCAATATCACTGTGTGTGTGTGTTTTCATAAGAAATATGGTTATTTCATATTATAAAACTGTCATGACATAACGTTAATATTTTTGAAATGTGTAAGTATATCTCTGATGCAGAGATTTACTTTACTTCAAAGAACATTATGGAACACTGGGAGTTACACTTTGGGGATGATTCTAAAAATTTCATTATTTCATTTGTGATGTATGTCACACACTTCCATTTCAGGAGCTGAAAAAATTTAGTCAAGCAAACAGTGTTTGAAAGGCTTTCTCCACCAAAAGCAGCTCCTATGAATGAAAAAGAGGATGGATCTCTAATATACACGCTGAATTCTAATTACGGAGAGAGAAGCAAAGAGAAGACCGGGGTTCATTTCTATTATAATTGTGAGACTATCAAATGCAATCAATATTCTAACAAGTTGCTGGGATCATTGTAAGGGACATGTTCATAGAGAGGAAGCATGTGGTAGTCTTGCTCTATGACCATTGATAAGTCAGTAAGCCTACTTTGGATTGTTTGAATAATCCTATCTAATAAAGAGGGAATATGCTAATTGACTGCCATGCCCTCAAAGATGGTGGTGCCCACAGCCATAAGATGGCAACGCCCAGTCCCTTCAGTCCCTCTGGGGTGGCAGGCCCTGCATGACTGGGCCCGCCCCCAGGTGGGTCTGGTTGCTCTGCATGCCTGCCTCCTGAGTCCCCCAGTCCCCTCAGCCCATCAGCCACCCAGGGCCAGCCCGAGGCACAGGTAACCAGGGCCAGCCAAGGCTTGCACTGCAGGCAGTGGCAGCAGAAGATGTATGATGGGGTCATCATCTTCCCCTGATTGCAGGTTACCTCCAGCCCCTGAAGGCTCCCAGACTGTGAGAGAGGGCAGGCCAGGTTGAGGGAACCCCCCTCCAGTGCATGAATTTTCATGCACCGGGGCTGAAAATAAGAGGAGGCTTAATTGCTATAACTTTGAAATCCCATCCAACTCCCGTATTGTCATGATTTATGCAACTTCCATTTATAAGTAATTAATGAGTTGATTAAGGAAATGAAATAAGCCACAGAAGCCTTTGATGCTAAGAAAGAACGTAAGTTCTGTGACACAAATAACTTGGCAGTTTCTGGGGGAAAGCATTAGAGCAGACACTAATAATAGCTTTAAAAAACCATACTGGATACTGAGGCATATGGTCAGTTTGTCTACTCAAAGGGACAGGCACATGCTGATTTGGAAAAGCTAAATTAACCTATTATTCCAGGATCATATTTTAGTGAAATTATATTCATGGAATACATCTGAAAATCTGTACTCATTACTTTGGAGTATTCCCATTTAAAATGTGACTGTTTTGCTGCATGGGTACTTAAATTCAAAGAAAATCAGTGTGCAAATGAAGCAGAGAGCCTGTTAAAAAAACCTGGGATCGATTCCTAGCCACTCCACTTATTTGCTTCATGACTACAAGGCAGAATCAAAAGGAAAAGAAAAAAAAAAGAAAATAGAGAAAACCCATAGAAACATTGAATAAAGAAGTGTTTATTTGCATCATGTATTTGTAGTTATTAAAAAATGCTTTGTTTTACTTTTCTTGCTCCCCTGTCTTAAAAGAAAAAAAAAAAGAGAAGATGCCTTTGTCTCAAAACAAAATAAAACACTCACTTGCCCTTGTTTGACTACACCTGCAATTGGACCAATGTCATTAGTTTACCTGGGATTAACTTTAGAGTAGACTTCTTCAAAAAGCACATCTAACTCATAAAAAATAAACCAAACTCTTTAATATTAATTGGATTTTATTTTTCAGAATGTTAATAAAATGTGCTTTTTTGAGCACTAAATGAAGGGATGCATTAGAAGTGCACAGATAATTGGGGCTGGCACATATAAGGGTTTAATATATGTTAACCATTACTGGTACCCTGATTTTATGTACAAAAAAAATTGAGGTTTAGAATTATTAAGTAACTTGCATAGGCTGATACATGTTAAATGTGCCCAACTTAAAATTCAGTTGCATAGCCCTTAACCATCTACTAGTTTCATTGGAATTTGGGCAAAGTGGTAGCCATTGAATGGAGAAAAGGAATGCCAGATATATATTTTTTAAAATTCTGTAATAACTATTACCTGGTGTACAGGAAGTGAGGAAAAAGATAAAGATGAAGGGCTGGTTTGAGTGCATAAACGATGTTGAGTTCGATGCACAAGAATACTCGAGACAACATAGTACGGGGGCTCTGGCTGGGATGGCAACTATATAAGGTGGTGCCAGAAAGTGTGGGCTGACAGTGCAGCCCGGTCCCCTGCCAAGCCAAAGGTCCTAACGCACATGCTGTGCATCCAGCGGGAGGGGACCTTCATGACAACTCGCACAAAGTGTGAATTAGAAGAAGACTTGCTAACCACTACTCTTGATTGTGCTTTCAGTGGAAACCATGGGTCTGGATGCAACCTTCTGAGGAAGAAAGTGTAAAGGGAAAAATGAAACAAACACAGATACTCAGAACCAGAACCAGGAGGGGAGAGGAAGACAGGAGCCTTCTAAAGAGAGTGAGGGAAATAGAGGCATAGCCGTAGGCTATTATAAGATCCTTAATGTCAAAAGACAAGAAGAACATGACAGCAAACAGTGTAAAATACAGAGGGGGCCAAGATGAGCACAAGGATAAAGACCTGTTGGATTTCACCATTCATTCAGCCATCATTAGCAACTCCTGAGAGGTATTTTCAGTTTTACGGTAGAAATAAATGCCAAATAGCAAAGGGTTATAGAGTCAGAGGGAGGTGAGGAAGCAGAGACAGAAAAATACACATTTTTCTTGGCATCAGGAAGAGACAGGTTGGATAAGAAAGTTGAGTGTTTGTTTGTAGAGCTGCAGACGCTTGTACGTTGGGTGTGCACTGAGGAAAAGCAAAAGATGCAAGTAAGAAAACATAATTTCTGAAGCAAGTCCTAGTTTCATCTTCATAAATATTTTGTTAAAAAATTCCATGAACAACAGTGGCCCAGGAAATGCTTTAGTAAGTACTCATTAATGAAATGACAGCTGTTTTAAGTGTTCCCATAGCTGCTGTATGTTTATCACCCCTTGAGTAATAAAGACTCTGGCATGGAATCTTGAGTTCTTCCTTTAGTATGAGAAGCCTTCCGTTCCCTGAGGATTTTTCAGAGAATAGGGTACATGGTTGACCTCTTACTCAGACAGAAGGAAACTGTGCTTTCACCTCTTGCCCCTGAATAAATTTGTCACCCAGTCATTACTTCTGGATGGGTTTAGACATTAGACTGAAATCTGGAATTCTAGGGTCTAGATGAGTAATATTTCTGGACTTATTTTTCCTTTGTGAAAGAGGGGTTTGGACTTGTGAATTTTGAAGTCATTAGAGCTCTAAAATAATCAAATGAGCAAAAATCATATGAAAATAAATGGTTATCCTTATTGTATTATTGACAGAACACACTGTAGATCTTTAACATGTGTTACTGCTTACTGTATAGCCATAGGATAGACAATTATGCAGTCGTACATTTTTTCCAAAGTGTTCTGAATGATATAGAAAAAGTTCCCAATAAAATGTTAAGTGAGAGAAGGAAGAATCCAAGTATGCAATATTAAGCTAATTTTATAAAAATAATATAAAAAATTGACACCATATTATAGACACAGTCAGAGAAAGAAATCTGACAATGGGAATGAATCCACTGCAGTGTGGAATGGGTAACAATAACTTATTTTCCTTTTATATTTATAATCATGGTTGTTATATCCCTTACTACAAGCCCAATGCATAAAGATTCATGCTAGAATGGGCCTTTCTTTCCCTAGCTGCTGGCACTACCTTTCACTCAGCCTAGTCCTGGAGCTGCCTCTTTCTGCTCCAGCCCCACTTTCCCACACTGCCCAGAGGCCCTGAGAGACCATGTGTGGGGAAGAAGGACTGCCTCATCGCCATAGCGATGATGCAAGCATCCTGCCCACCCTCAGTCACTCAGAACCTTTATATACAAAATAACTGCCATCTTTGTTGGGTTAATTTGCATACTCACTTCTGATTGGCTCTGGGCATAATAGAAGTATGGTCAATATACATGTTTCTCTTTTATTAGTGTAGATGGGTAGGTAATGTTGGGCATTTTACACATGAGGTTTACAGGAAGGTTGCCTTCAATTCCATTGTATTCAGTTCTACTCATAATGTTTTCAAGTGTGGGGATGGACATACAAGTGCTATCCTCCCTGTGGGACTAGCGTGTGCTGCAGAGAAGCACCCCAGAGGACACCCTTGATATTAAAGGTAGTCAAAAGAACGTGTGTCAGAAAGAGAAGCTGAAGCAAAAGGAAATTGCACCTTAGGATTATTTTTATTTTTTGTTAGTTTGGCAAGATATCAGTGTTTAGCTAGAATTCTATAACTTATACAATCTTTAAAAATTACTCTGTAAAATTTTAAGATAACCAATATCATATTTGTCTTAGCCCAGCCAGTGTAGCTCAGTGGTTGAGCATTGACCTATAAACCAGGAGGCCATAGTTCAATTTCTGGCCAGGGCACATGCCTGAGTTGTGAGCTCCATCTCCTGTGGAAGGCATGCAGGAAGCAGCAAATCAATGATTCTCTCTCATCATTGATGTTTCCATCTCCCTCTCCCTTCCTCTCTGAAATAAAAATCTACTTTTAAAAATTGTCTTAAAATCAGCCATAAGTTTATTCTTCCAATCCCCCCTTTTTTTTACCAATAAAATAACAACAAAAAATAATATCCTATATAATAAAAGCATAGTATGCAAATTGTCCCCATGGCCAAGAGTTGTCCAGGAGTTTGACAAGGGGGCAGGACTGGCCAGGGGAAAAGAGGGAGGCCCTGGCTGCGGCTGGCAGCTGCTAGGGACCCTATCCATGAGCGAAATTTTGTGCACTGGGACTCTCATTAGTAAATAAAATAATAGCAATATCTGCTTATAGCAAGTGTATTATAAATTCCTTAACATTTTCAGAAAAATATACCAAATGAAAGAATACAGAGAAAAAGGCTGACACTTCATGTCCTCCAACTCTACTTTTTAAATTACTATTGACTGCAAGTATTAGATGTTTTTTCTTCATAGCAATTTACAGTTCCAAATTGTGTTTGCTAATAGCAATTTCATAATTTATTAAATAGCATTGCTTAATGAAGTCTTCATGTTTTATCATGACCCAGCACTGAACTAATACTTCAGTAATAACAAACACTTCAGTAATAAAATATGAAGTATAAAACACATAATTTTAGTATATTTTATTTGTTAATGCCCATTTTTAAAAAATATATTTTATTGATTGTTTTACAGAGAAGAAGGGAGAGGGATAAAGAGTAAGAAACATTGATGAGAGAGAAACATTGATAAGCTGCCTCCTGCACACCCCCTACTGGGGATATGCTCGAAACCAAGGTACATGCCCTTGACCAGAATTAAACCTGGGACCCTTCAGTCTGCAGGCTGATACTCTATCCACAGAGCCAAACTGCTTAGAGCTGTTAATGCCCTTTGAGTTTAAGGATTGCAATCAACAAAAATGTATTGCCTGACTTAAATGCACAAAAAACAAACAAACAAAAAACAAACAAACAAACAAAAACCTTTGGTCTATAATCATATAACCCCTTAAAGTGTCTAAAATACCAATTCAGTACATCAAAGAACAGGCCTGAGTCATTTTGAACATATTTTCTGAGAGGTTATAACTGAAAATGTGCTAAATGTATATTTTTATGAGAACAACACAATTATCTTTCCCTGTTTAACACCTTCAGAAACTTCCATAGCTTCTCTCACCTGTCTACAACCTCTAGCATTCAACTTGACAGCCCTGGGAAACCATAAATCTTGCTCACTGAATTCTGGTTCATAAGTGGGTAGGTTCTCAGGCTTTGGGTGAATTCTTGCAAGGCTGTGTTAAGAAGGACCTTAATTTATTTCAGTGGTTTCTTCCTTTTCCAGTTTTAAAAAGCATTTTGTAAACAGCAATATGTATTCATAATGGCACTGAGTTTTCAGGAGGTTTATATTTAGGCCTGTGGTATAGTTCTGATTATAAAATACATGCTCCTTCATATGTCAAATTCTAATTAGGCATGGATGAAAATTAAGTTTTCATTAAACTGAAAAACTGAGGTAAAAAAAAACTTTATTGAATTGTCCCAAAATATATATTTTTTAATTCTAAAGAGCTGTATTTTAATTTGAATAAGATTTTATTTTAAAATAACTCTTATTGCCTCTTATTCCATTTAACAGAAAGAACAAAAAGTAAAAATAAGTGAAATCTCCAGCTTTTACATAGATAATACTTCCAAACATATGTAGAATCTAAATTTATTGTTGCATACAAAACAAAGTCCCTAATTCATTATTTGAAACAGAAAGAGTTGCCATATGCACCACAAGAGGTTTTAACAGCCACAAATAATTTCTACAATTACTATGTGAAATATGTATTCAAAAAATTACTTAAGCCAAGCCCTAGCCAGCTTGGCTAAGTGGATATATCGTCATCTGGTGGACAGAAGGGTCCCAGATTTGATCCTAGTCAAGGACACATATCTCAGTTGGAGGCTTGCTCCTGGGCCCTGTCAACCAATTGATGCATCTCTCTCACATGGATCTCTCTCTCTCTCTCTCTCTCTCTCTCTCTCTCTCTCTCTCTCTCTATCTCTCTCTCTCTCTCTCTCTCTCTCTCCTCTCTTCCATTCTCTCTAAAAATCAATGGGAAGATATCCTTGTGTGAGGATTAACAGCAATAACATATATATCTTATATAATAAAAAGCTAACATGCAAATAGACTGAACGGTGGAACACCTGAACAACCAGTCACTATAATGACATGTGCCGACCACCAGGGGGTGTGCGCAGAACATGGAGGGCATCGGCCATGGTGGGGTGGTGAAGCAGGTGAATGGGGGCACCAGACCAACCAAGGCAGGCACCAGACGCTGTCTTTGGGGTGAGCCTCTGGTGGTTACTGAAAAATTCTTTGCTCTCACATGCTGCAGTCCTGCCCTGCTCTTGCACCTGCTGCTAGCACAGGCCCCACTCACACCCACTGCAGGCAACTGGACCCAGTCCTGATTGCTTGGTGCCATCAGTGGGTGTGAGTGGCAGCTGCTGGCCCCAATTGCCCCTCAGGGCTTCTCTACCTCGCCCTGCTCCTATGGGGAGATCAGAGCCAGCAGCCACCACTTGCACCCACTTCTGGTGCTTGGTACCAGTTTCCATCACTCAGCACCATCAGCGGGTACAAGTGGCAGCTGCCGGCATTGATCATTCCTCCTTTCTCCACCTCCTCCTGCTCCTGAGGGGCGATTGGGGCAGCAGCTGCTACTTGCACCCACTGCTGGTGCTGGCCCCAATTGTTTCACAACTTTAGTAGGTGTGAGCAGGGCCAGTGCCCTCAATGCATGGGAGCAGTGGCAGCAGGAGCAGGGCTGCTGGCAGACAGGTGATGGGAACCACAGCAGGAGGGTCAGGCAGGGTCACAGAGGATGGGCTGAGACCCGCCTCTGTGCCTACCACAGCCTCACGGCCCACAGTTCCTTTCAAGGTACACAAATGTGTGTCCTGGGCCCCCTAGTATGTAAAATAAAAAATAACAAATCCAAAGGGCCTCTAACACAAAGGCTGTAAAACATATTTCTGAAGCTGTATGATCAAGTAATTAGCAATTGAATCTAATTAAATTAAAGTTGGGACTTAGAATTATCTTGGAATCCCTTTATGGTTTCATGTATTTGTCTAATATATGCAGTTTTTTCTTGTGTAGAGTGGGATTAATAAATGTGACTTCCAGCATTATCAAGATAATTGAGAAGTTAGTTATCAAATGCACAATATGAAATATATTGAATATAAGGAAACTTATATGGTATTACTAAGTTCAATGTACACACTTTATAAAATTGCTTTATAGTATTTTCAGTTTAAAAGAAATTACTTACAAGGAAGGGCACCATTTAAGAAATCAAGATATCATTGAGAAAATGAACTTTGCATTACTTTTGTCCCTAAGGCATAATCTCCATACAGGGGAAGTATAGACTACAGGATAAATATTTTTCCTTTTCTCTCTTCCCTACAAAGCATTATTATGCAGTTTCCCAGCCACTTATGCATGTGAAGAGCACATGCCTGAAGTGAATAGGATTAAAATAAAACACTTAGTACTTGATTAATATTAAGTCTGCCTCTTGGAGCTTGATTAGTCACTGATTCCTTAACATATACATCCAATAACTATAAAAAGGAGAAGAAGCAAGATTTTCTGTATTAGATGCAGCAATGCCTTACTTCTCCCAAAGCCACATCCATGGCAACTTCTACTACGAACACAAGTGAGAACTTGGACACAAACAAAAAGTCTCCTGAGCACCTAAAATAGATGTCGCTGTGTCTATGCACTTTGGTAGATGCATTTTTCTCATAAAAGAATCTCATAGGCCTTTGGAGAATGTTATTGTCTCTCATTCCACCTGTACTATTTTATAAACCTCTTTTTCTGGTTTTCTTGTGCACAGTACAAAATAAATAATAATTATACAGGGGTAGTTGAGATTGAAAGGAGTTATTCAAGGGATGCAAACTGTCCACACTGATAAAAAACAACAACAATAAAGTCACACTTTCATATGAATGGTGCACACAAGAGAGAAAAAAGTCCTATAAGCATAATACAAGAATTCTGAAAAGCACTGTGATTGTGTGATCTTTTGACATAAGAAGTAATAGCCTTACACACCACAAAATAGCCCCCCAAAGTACATTACTTATAGAATAGTTTCACAGTATGTACACACAAAGAGAATGCTGAGTAATTCAGAAAACATTGAATTAAATTTAGTTCCCTCTAGAGAGAGATCAAAATATAGAGTGGATCTCAGAAAGCTAACTATCCCAAAATAACCAAATTCTTTCTAAAACTTTTGGATTTTTAGGGGTAAACTTATAAGCTTTCACTTTTCTTACAAAGGCCACGTATAAAGAACTCCTTAATTATCTCTATTATTTGTCTTTTGATCAGCAGCAAAGGTATAAATCAGCTATCTGGTTCTCTGGGAAAAGAGTGGCACCTTGGATCACAGGGGTGGAGTCCCTCCTGTCCCCTGTACTGCCACTATGGGCTACCCCCTTTTTGTTCCCAGCATCCCTCCAGAGTTCAGTGATTTGAAGACTTATTGCAAATGTCACTCTTCTTAGGAATGTACTTCCTTTTAAGTGGATGAGGTTCAATTAGAAATATTTCACTTACAAAAAGAAAAAGCAGGCTTACCATTTTTTTTTACATAAATGGGAATAAAAGGAAGGGTTAAAATTAACAATTAAATACAAAAAGCAAACTAGAGGTTAAAACCCCAATTCAAAAATGTGCGTTTTCCAGGTCTGATCCATGAAGTTAAGAAGGGGTCAGTTAGCCTCCACTTAGTCAGTTAAAGTGCCTCGATCGTCCCTGCCCTGGTACTCTTATCTGATTGGCTTAATATTGGTTCTATACTTCAAGTTGAAGATGCATTAATCTATCCCTCCCCTTTAGTCGGGAACAGTCTGTACATTCTGTAATGTTAAAGCATCTCCCTCTTTATCCCACACAAACAATAAGCACAAAAACCTCCCATGACAAGAAGCAGCAGCAGAACAAAGCTCAACTCTGCCTTAAAACAAAATAGCCACAAAGATCATTTGGCTCCTGAAAACAAAGCATAACAAAATGAAGTAAAGTCCTAGTAGCTTCAATTATCAACAACCACAAAACACTGTCGCCAGAAAAGCTAAGATATATTAAAGAGTGTCTTTCTCTCAGAATAAAGGTAAGGTGGAGGAAAAAGGTCAAATGACCACGGAATACGTGTTCCCAGAAACAAATAACCCTTGAAGGAGATTTCAGTGAGTGAAAAACAGTACCTTATAAGTAACTGGTCTTGTCTACTCACAGCTGTTCCCAGAGCCGACTCTTGTTTAACTGTCTACTGCCTTCAGTTTAAAGTTTGTTCTGTTGGCAGAAAAGTACAGAGCTTGTCTGGAAAATGCTGTTTGGACATAAATCATTCCTTTTAAAGCGGTGGTAGCTGTATTCAGGCTTTCTTGTAGAGGGGGTTATAAACTCTTCCTGTAGCTAATTTTCTTCCTCCTCCTTTCCTTCAGACTTTCTCAATATCCTCCTACCCCATATATTGAAGAAAGAGACAGAGAGAGGAGAGGGGGGGGGGGGGAAAGAACCACTAGGAGATATACCTTAAATAATGTAGTAATTGAGCACTTAGAAAAATAAAAAGTAAAAATCAATGAGAAACATAGAAAGTACATTGGAGTCTTAAATATAATTTAGTCCTAATGACCTCATTTTATAGATAAGGAAACTGATGTTCAGAGAAAAATATAATTTGAACAAGGTCACTCATATTGCTAATTAGTGCCACAGCTAACAACAGAGACAGGGTTTTACAATTCTCAATTCAATGCTCTTTCCACTACATTAGTTAACTGAGGGGAAATAGTTTACTTTTTTCCTCTGTATCCTTGTATAATACCCAAATGAGCTGGCAGGGAGCAGTAACATAATTAATAATATAAGAACCATCTGTTCCTAGAGAAAATATTTATCTGTTTTAAAATTAAAACTGAAAGTTTCCTTATAATGTTTAATTTCTTTGTATTCTTAGGGTATAATCTTTTTATTTGCTGATTTTCCAGAATATTTGTTGTTAATGATTATTTATTTATTTTTATTTCTCAATTACAGTTCACATTCAATATTATTTTATATTGATTTCAGGTGTATGGCACAGTGGTTAGACAATCATGTATTTTCCAGAATATTTTTATGTCTTGGAAGTTGTCACTTTTCAGGGGATGTTAATAATATCCCACAGTCCTTAACTAGGACTATTTCTATTAAGACTTGTTGCTATGACAGGTTTTACAGTAAGTATTCAACATTTCTACCCAATACCAGTGATATTGTTACATGGCTCTTGAACTAGAGACATATTATTATTTCCACAAATGCCCACTTCCAATTTTAAAATTTTTAAATCACACATATAAATTAATTCTGATTATTACTAATTATATATTCTTTTAAATAAAGCAAAGCACATAATAAATTTTATTTGCTGTCTTTCAAATTAAATGTCCTGCTTATTTATAAAAAATTATTTCCTCTAACTGAAGGGTGAATTGTCCTTAAATAATTTTTTTAAGTTTTCCTTTCTGAAATGTATTCATTCACTTACTTCATAAATTGAACATTTATAAACTTACTTCATCCTTCCATTGTGGAATATAATAACTGACAAGCAATAACTTTTTTAAGAGAAGTGCATAATTTTCAAAGAAAATCGAAGGGTTTAGGTAGAAAATAAGGCCAATTTTCTATAACAACCTTTTTATCCAGTCTCACATTTTAAGTATGTGCTCAAAATTTATTTACATTCTGTCCACTGAGTTGCCCACTGACATCAATGTACATCCCCAGATGAGATAAACCAAAATATGAAGTGGCACAGATTGAAATTGCTCTGGTCACTATTAACCTTTCTACCTGATTTAGTTCCTTAAAATATTAAAGCCGGAAATCCGATAGACATTACCATCTACATTTATACATAACACTAACATGTCAAACATGACAGGAGTTTGGCACACTGATAGCCATTGCTTGGCTTTACTAAAAGTATTCTGTATTTTTCTTTTACTTCTTAAACTTTACTTTTGATTTGAACCTTTTGCTTTTTGTCTGTTAAAAGGAGCAGGAAGGAAATATGAGTAAAACCTTGAAAGAGATGTGGACTGCGAGGAGGCACACGGAGATTTAGATGGCATGAGTCAGGGTGATTCAGGGCTGGCGAGTGGACGCAGGAAGGAAGGTGTAAGGAGGAGTCACGTACCAGCAGGTTTTTTAGAACAGAAGTGGGCTGAACCACAGACAATAGATTATAGGTATTGAATTCAAGAACCAGATTCTCCCAAAATAGGTTAAGCAAAGAGGGAACTAGCAATTTTGGTGACCAGTGCAAGCAATAGGAAATTGGCCCTCAAACGTGCTTTGTAATTCATGACACGGTTTATTTCTACCCATTGGAAGGAAGGCATGTGCTCTCAAAATATGTGAATTCAACACAATCTAAAATAGCACAATGATATACAACCGTTTACAAAAATTGCCCCTCTATATTTTTAGTCCCTTGGACATACTCCAGGTTGCCCTACATACTCCAGGCATGCTCTGGATTTCAGAGTCCTAGGGTAGTTTGGAAGGGAATAGTTACTGTGTTATGAAGGCTGGACCTGTGGAGTTGAATTTCACTGATGGGAGAAGTACTTAGGGAAGAGGTGAACTCCGGGGCAGACTATATTAACACAAGCAAGGCAGTCGGAATTCTCTAACGCCTGATCTCCTCCTCTCAGTTTTCACGTTTACAGTAACACTAGAAGAAGGCTTTTACTAAAGAATCCCAGAGAGCAATTTTGTGATAGCAGTGAAGGGAAGTGATTGCACAAACAGCTACTGGCTTATAATATTCTATGCTTGGGTGGAGATTCCTCACATGGAAGTTTTTAACCACCTCAGGAAATAAATGCATATAAAAATTGCAAGCATCAACTCTTAAACCAATTCAAGCTCATGCCTACTTCGTTGCTCATCTCCTCTCACAATCCATTCTCCAGCAGCCAGAGTGATTATTCCCTTCTTCATAACCTCTGATGATTTCCCATCATTCCCCTGCTTTATATCTTCCAATGATTCCTATTATTCCGTTTCATACCCTCTCAAGGTTTCCTATCATTCACTTCTCTTATATTTCCCAACGACTTCCCATCATTCCCTGGTTTCATCCCTACAATAATTTCCCATTGTTCTCAGCATAAATCTAAATGCTTAATGATGGCCTCCTAGGCCCTGCACAATTTTGCCCGTTTATTTTTGCTACTGATTTCTTAACATGATAGACCTATTATTTTAGAATTTTTCTCCCTCATATCTTCACAGGACTACTTCCTTATCAGCATTCAAGACTCGCATCTGCAGCCCAGCCAGCATGACTCAGTGGCTGAACAGCAACCTGTGAACCCGGAGGTCAGGGTTTGATTCCTGGTCAGGGCACATACTGGGATTGTGGGCTCGATCCCCAGTGTAGGGCATGCAGGAGGAAACCAATCAATGATTCTGTCTTATCGTTGATGTTTCTATCTCTCTCTCCTTCTCCCTTCCTCTCTGAAATCAATAAAAACTATTTTAAAAAAGAGTCATCTCCAGTGCTACCTCCCCAGAATAAAGACTTCTTGACCATTCTAGCTAACCATCTTTTCCCCCACATATACTCACTCTTTACCCCATTTCCCTATTTTGACTTTTCCCCATAATACTTACCACTATGAAAAATTATCTTTGGTTCTTTTTTACTTATTCACTAATTCAAATAGTTGGTTAGCTAGTTTAAATATGCTTACTATATCTCCTTTAGAATAAGTTTTATAAGATCAGAACTATATCAGAAGTTACAAATAAGATTAGAAGACTAAGATTTAGGAGTTCTAAAACCATGTTATTCCAAGTGTTCAGAATAGTGTTCACTATAAAATAGGCATTTGACAAAAATTTCTGGAATGAATTAATTATATTTCCCCTGTGGGTTACTACTCTTCAGTCAACAAATAATTAACATAAGTCCATAAGTGTGAAGGCAAAGATGAATCTATTTCTGCAATTGGTTTTGCAAATCTCCCTATGGCTCAGAGCTAGGTATCACAGGAAGTAAGAGCCCCCACTGGGGTCTAGGCATTTATATCTATACAAGGTGCGTCTAAGCCCTTGGATTTGCCAACACAAAGGCCAGGATATACCCTTGGCCTCCCAGAATATCTTTTTTTTGTTATATGCACCTAAGTAGGTAAGTGATTTCATTTTCTAGAAGGTCCTAAGAGCTTCAGGACATGTCCTTTGTTTCCTGAATCTGGAGTAGCTGCCATTATTGAAACAGCAGATATTCTAAAGTTAATTCCATCCTTTTATTTTCATGAAGTTGCTCTTTACTGCCAGCTCCTTAGGAGCAAAAGTAAACCCTTGCATTCACATCATATGTTTTTAACTGAAAAGGGGACAGAAAAAATAATTTCAGAGAGTTGAGCTCACAGATAATAGAATCTCCCACCTCTGTTCTCCTCCACACTGATTCAGAGCTCTCCAGTGAGCTGTAAATTAGATTTCCTCTCCTGTCTCATGTCCCACAGCTTCCTAATTACCTGCACTAGTGAGTCAGCCTTTCTGGATCCCACGGCTCAGGAACATTGTGGGATAATGTGACTGGCTCAACACACCCAGGGTCCAGCCACATCAGAAAGGTGGTGTGTGATGGCAGGCAAAAAGAAAGTGATTCTTTATTTGGAAGACAATGATTTTTTCCTAAGCCTCAAAGCAGCTGTGTTCCCTAGGATACTTAGGAAGAGGTAATTTCTTGACTGAACACTCCTGCTGCTCAGTGGTACATAAAATAATTAAAATCATTCTTGCAAAAAGTGCCCTTTTTATGGCACTAAGTTCATATTAATCGCAGTATATAAGTAGCATTTACTTAGTCAATGAAACAAAGTTACACATATTTATTTATTTTAAATATGTTTTTTATTGATTTCAGAAAGAAAGGGAGAGGGTGCAAGAGACAGAAACATCAATGATGAGAAGATCATTGATTGGTTGCCTCCTGCACACCCCCTACTGGGTATTGAGCCTACAATACAGGCATGTGCCATTGACCAGAATCAAACCCAGGACCCTTCAGTCTATAGACTCACGCTCTATCCACTGAGTGAAACCAACTAGGCCTACAAATATTTATTGATTATCTCCTATAGATAAGGTCTTGTGAAAGGCAATATTTGTATAAATATTCTTTGTTATCTCATGAAATAATATTTTTTCTTTATCTAGAATACAAATTTCTTTAGGAGAATAAGTAAAAGTTTCTTCTTTCCTTCCCTTCCCTTCTCTTCTCTTCTCTTCTCTTCTCTTCTCTTCTCTTCTCTTCTCTTCTCTTCTCTTCTCTTCTCTTCTCTTCTCTTCTCTTCTCTTCTCTTCTCTCTCTCTCTCTCTCTCTCTCTCTCTCTCTCTCTCTCTCTCTTTCTCTCTCTCTCTTCTTCCTTCCTTTCTTCAATTTCTTGAAGCCCATGTATATGAGTCCATATAATATGTAATGCTTGGGTTATAAAGAAAGAGACAAAATCCTTTGTCACGAAGATTACCCTTGGAGGTGGGAGTTTATAGACTGTTGGGGAGACCAGCATGGGTTATAAAGAAGCCTGGACTGAAGATGGGAAGGGACCAAAGGAGGCTTCGTTGAGCAGGTGAAATCAGAGCACATTTTGAACACAGGCAGGGGAGAGGATTAACAGGCCAGGCTGGAGAGGGGGCACACTTGGATCACTTCAAGTAGTTCTTATAAAGCTGGAATGTAGAATAAAAGTTATAGAATAATAGATAAAATATGCAGAAGAAATATAGGCAAAACCCAGGCTTAGGAATTTGGTTTTTATCCTAAGGCAGTGGTTCTCAACCTTCCTAATGCTGCAGCCCTTTAATACAGTTCCTCATGTTGTGGTGACCCCCAACCATAAAATTGTTTTCATTGCTATTTCATAACTGTAATTTTGCTAATGTTATAAATCATAATGTAAATATCTGTCTTTTCCAATGGTCTTAGGTGACCCTGCTAGAGGTTCTCAATCTGTGGGTTGAGATAAGTCTGAATGGGGGAATAAGGACATATATGTAATACCTTAATCAATAAAGAAATTTAAAAAAATAATGAAGTCTGCCCTAACCAGTTTGGCTCAATGGATAGAGCGTCGGCCTGCCGACTGAAGGGTCCCAAGTTTGATTCTGGTCAAGGGCATGTGCCTTGGTTGCAGGCACATCCCCAGTTGGGGGGGGGTGCAAGAGGCAGCTGATCCATGTTTCTAATTCTCTATCCCTCTCCCTTCTTCTCTGTAAAAAATCTATAAAATATTTATTTTTAAAAATAGAATGAAGTCTTTTTAACTGGCTTCTAAAGCGTGGCAAGACAAGCAAGTCAGAATTCTTATACAACTTGGACAAGTTATTCAACAACAAAGGCCAGATCAACTGCACCATTGGGATATATTAATTATTTTAGTTCTGTAACTTTATTAAAAATGATATAAAACAATTAAAATGGCAGTCACAGATAATATATATAGTATCTAGGTTCAAATAAACTAATGTATTCATATAAAAATTTTGGCTTCAAGTGAAATTGATAGAGATGGGTGCCCCTAGCTATTTTGATTATTGAAAAATAAGCACTGGCTTTATTTTTCAATGTATTAACCATCACTGAATCAATATTAGTAAACACAAAACAGTCCCAGCCAGAGTGGCTCAGCGGTGGAGCGTAGACCTATGAACCAGGAGGTCAAGTTTCAATCCTCAGTCAGGGCACATGTCCGGGTTAAGGACTTGATTCCCAGTGTAGGGTGTGCAGGAGGCAACCAATCAAAGATTTTCTCTCATCATTGATGTTTCTATCTCTCCCTTCCTCTTTCTCTTTCTCTGAAATCAATAAAAATATTTTAAATAAAAAACACCAAATGGAATCAAATCTTAATCCACTCTTCTGCCTCACACCTGAATTATTTCCTGAAATGAGCGCATCCTTCCTTATAAGGCAAGGTTCCTTGCCTGACTGGAAAAGGGAAGGATGAGCATAGGACAAATAGCCAACATGCTTACAACATCCAAAATTAATTAGGTTTCCAACTTCAGTTCTATCAGCAACTAGCTGTTTGACCTTGGACAAAACATTCCACTGAGACTTATTTTTCGCTCACATAAAATGAGAAGATATCATAAGATTACCTCAGAGGTTTGATCAGATGTTAAACTTAACTATTATCTGAAATAATTGCCTCCCATATGTTTTAAATTTGCTTAAGGTTTATTAATCCATAAGGATTGGAATGATGTCTGTTGCATCCTGAAGAAATTTAAAAAGCCAGCTATTGACAAAACAACTGTAATAGTTACAATAATAATGATTTTTTAAAGACTCCCAGGAATATAAACATAGGCAATGGGGAGGCATTTCATTTTTTTTTAAAGCGTATCATAGAAAGACTATTAGGATTTTCTTAGGGGAGAAGTCATCAGATGTAAAATGCTGAACCACAATATGCTTTATAGTTTTGAAATATAGTAAGCTTCTTCTTTGGGCTCCCAAAACACATCAAGGACCAAGCTTGGTAAGTTTATACAGAATAAGAAGGTTTTCCTCAGAAGCATCAAGTCGTTTCCCTATGCTGTCATTTTTCACAAGTACAGAAAGAATCCACATGTATAGGAGAGAATGTTGGGAATAATTAGAGGAAGCACCTTCCTGTGCTTAATATTAACTTTGACAAGTCTCCAGGCACTCAGGCATGGTTCAAAAGATGATGAAAACAAATTGCCTGTTGATCCTGTGCTATTGGGCTTCAGATGTCAATGTAACCAAATATAAGGAAGCTGGACTTTCCTCTCATTATATTGATTCATTTTCAAACAGAAGTAACATATTTCCTTATTAAAATATAAACAACATGAAATGATGTAATGTATAATTTTAGCTTTCTTACCCTCTCAACCCTCACCAATATTATTTCTAAGAATTAATTGCTCTCAACAGTTTGTTGTGCCTTCACCCAGGCTTATCTATCTATCTATCTATCTATCTATCTATCTATCTATCTATCTTCTATCTATCATCTATCATCTATCTATCATCTATTTATCTATTTATCTATCATCTGTCATCTTTCATTTATCTATATCCATCCACAAAGTTGTATGTTTGTACACATACATTCATGTATACATCCACAAATCTGCATTTGAAAAAGAAAACATTATCTTCCATTATTCCAATCTTGACAGCTATTAAATTTATTGACTTTTATAGCCAAGTCAGCAAGCATAGTAATAAATGTGTCCCTTTTCTCATCATAAAATCTCTTCTCCATCTTTAAACCCCTGGACCTATCTGTACAACTATCAAGTGGCAAAGAAAAAAATTGCAATGTTATTTTCACTAGCAATCAAGAAACTAAGCAAAATGAGTATCTAATGAATGAATGGATGAATCACATCAAGGACCCTAATATCATCCATGTGGGAGAAGCTGCCAGGAAACAACTATATGTGAACTGACTTCCAAAGTATCCATTTCTCTCTTTATCAAGACTTCAAAATTGCTTTTTTGAATGTCTCTTAATCATTGCTTTGTGTGAGGATGCCTGTTTCAAACCTGAACACTTTATTTTTCATCCTCACGATAAGACCACTAAACAATGAAAAGTGTGACTTGAATAAATTCCCTTCCTTCATCATAAATTGGTCTCTGTACTGTCACCATCATTTTAATCAACACTTGGTCGGGTTTATCAATCCCAGTATCCTTGATGAATTTACAGTGTCTTATAAAAGATGCCAATGCACGTTTTCCACAGCCTTTCTATAAAAATAAAGCACTACTATAAGCTAACCTTTAGCCAGCAGTTATTGAACTGGTGAGCTTATCACTGGCAGTTTTAGCCTAGCTAGAAAATAATTTTATTTTTCTTAGAAATTTTAGTCAGTATATTTTTAGATACCTCCTTGGACATGCAATGAACTTCAACTCTTTAAGACTTTTTCTTCACAACATTCAATGAACCTATCATCACTTATACTATTAATATCTTCCTATGAGAGAATATATATTTCAGTCATGGGGAGAGTTGTCATTGTAATTTGTTACGGAATGTTACAAGTTTATATTCTTCAAACTCAATTTGTTATTAATAAGTAGATGCTATTTAAAGACATAAGACAGATGAGATTGCCAAAAAGAAAGTGTAGTTAGCAAAGAACAAACAAGGACTAAGAGCTGAAGCACTCCGATGAAATGTTAGATGTGTTAATAGTGTGTATGCAGTTTATAAACATATGAATTAGATATAGTTGCAGTGGGATATGTTGTTCATTGAAACGTCTGGAGATGCCTGCTTTCACTCTGTTGAATGTGTTAACAAAAATAATTGTGTAAGGGTAGAAGGGTTATAGTAGACGTATGAGTCATTATTAGGTTTTGTAACATTTTATTTTGGAATAATTTCAAATTCACAGAAATATTATAAGAATTATAAACAAAACCCATATACTCCCCATTTAGTAGCTTTTATGTATCAAAATAGTATATGCATATTTTTTCTGATCCATATTAGTGAGTTAGAGACAATATATACCTTTATCAGTATACAATGTGTACTTCCTAAGAGCAACAATATTTTTGTTCATAGCTTCAGTATAATTTTCAAAATTGTGAAATTTAACATTAACATAATATTAATACTACACTACAGTCCATATTCAAATTTCTAAATTGCCTCACTAATATCACTAATGTCCTTTATAGCCACTATTTTTTCATTTTAAGATCCAATCTACAGTGACACATTGTGATTGATGTCATTTTTCTTTATTCTCCTTTAACCTGGAACAGTTCTCAACTTTATCTTTACCTTGAAATTTTTAAAGGATACAAACATATTATTTTATAGTCTCTCTCTCTCAGTTTGAATTTGCCTACTATTTTCTCATGAGTAGATTCAGGTTACACATTTTTAGCAGAAACGCCAGAAGTAATGTCGTGTCCTTCTCAATGCATCATTTTAAAAGGCACATGCTGTCAGATTGTGCCTGATATTGATGAAGTTAACTTTGACCCATTTTCTTATCATACTCTCACTGAGTGGTTTTAGCATCCACTGATGGATTAGTTAATTATTTCCATTACTTTTATATATATTACTTGGCACTTTCTTATAAGAAAGCACTTTCTCATCATATCAAATTTTTATTCATTTAGGTTAATATAAACTCATGCGTTTTTATTTTATTCAGTTAGTCAAAACAATTACTTTTACTGGGTGTTTTATTAATTTTTTGAAAAAAAATTTATTACTTATAAGTCCTGGAAATTATATGGTGTACCTAGGAGAACTACACTGCAAGGTCCTGCGTAGAAAGAGAGAGAGTGAGCAGGCCTTCCTTCTGCTTTTACTGGGGTCAAGGATGGACCCTAGGGAATTTAAAGTTACACACACACACACACACACACACACACACACACACACACACAAACAAACAAACAAGCAGCCCCAATGGTCAGTTATAAAATCAAACAAAGGAGAGTTGGGAGCTGGTTTCTTATTAAGTACTCTAGTACTTAAATTATTTTAGACTTAGCCAGTAGGAGCCCCTTCAGGCTGATTTATGTGTCCTTTTGCTGTTACTATCATTTTTTGAGTACTTTCTTAATTGTAGGCTTAGTTTACTTTCCCTGTTCCAGACTTTAGTCTTCTCACCATGATTTATTTTGATGCAGAATGACATTTAGAAACCAAGTGCTGAAACATTCATGACATTGCTTCTAAACCCCCTCCTCAGAGATACTAAACATATATATATATTTCATATTTCAGGGTTTTTATTTTTAATATATTTTTATTGGTTTAAGAGAGGAAGGGAGAGGGAGAAGAGATAGAAATATCAATGATGAGAATCATTGATTGGTTGCCTCCTGCACACACCCTACTGGGGATTGAGCCCTCAATCTGGCCAAGTGACTTTGACCAGAATCAAACCCGGAACCCTTCAGTCTGCAGGCTGATGCTCTATCCACTGAGCCAAACTGGCTAGGGCTTATAATTCAGTTTTTTAATCATGTTTTGAGTTTTGACAATATGATTGCATTTCCAGGTTTAAAATATGGGACATTATCATTTATATTTCCTCCCACCTCCTCCTACACTTCTATTATATATAAATATTGACAAAATAATAAGGTTATATCTGCTTTCTGTTCTACCCTATTTTTACCAGTTGTTTCATCTTAGTCCTATAGTTATATTAATTCAATGTCACTGTGAGAATTTTATCATATATTCCCATCCCCCAGTTTCTGATTAGATTCATTTTCATGAATTTCATATTGGAATAATTTTTCAAGGAGGCCTGGGTATTGACTGTATAATTGCAACAGCCACTGCACCTGGCCTTGATGCATTTTCATTGGAATCATTTTATTATTCTCAGAACTTCCAATGCTTTTGGCAGTCAACATTGCTGTGAAGAAGTCTAGGTAGGTATGATTTTTTACCCTTTGTCTGCAACTTGATTTTATCATCTGAATGCCAGCAGAATTTTTTTCTTTTCCCTTATCCTATCTAATAAAAGAGTAATATGCAAATTGACTATACCTTTGCTACATCCACAAGCCACACCCACTAGCCAACCAGGAGCGGGGGGCGGGGCTGAGGCGGCCAGGGCTATGGAGGGGTGGGGTCAATATGGCCAGGGCGTGCTGGCCAGGGCAAAGGCCCAAGCTAGGGGAGGTTGGCGAGAGCTTGGCTGGCATGGAGCCAGCCATGGGCCCCATTTCAGGGTGATGGCTGGATGCCTAAGACCTAAAGCCTTGGCCAGAGGTTTTAGGCCTTAGGCAGGCTGGTGTGAGTGGTTAGTAGGACATCCCCTGAGAGCTCTCAGTATGTGTGAGGGGGCAGGTTGGGCTGAGGGGTCACCCAACCCAGTGCACAAATTTCATGCACTGGGCCCCTAGTTTAGATAACGAGGATATGTCCAGATATTTATGTTTTATGTCAATCTGATGTGTCCATTTAATCTGCAGATTAAGGTACTCTTTTACTCCACCTTTTTTTTCCTTTCATATGTCTTTAAATATTTTCCTTAGTTCATTTATTGTTTTTTTGCACTTTAGGGATACCATTTATTTCCTTCTTGTCTATTTTTTTTTTTTTTTGCTAATTATTCTAATCTCTGTGTCTCCCCTCTGCTTTCACCACAATTATTTCAAATATTTCTTTCCTTCCTGCCAGTGATCTCCTGTGCAGATCTTTCTATCTTTCTTCATTCTAATTTATTTTTTAGATTTATAAAAGTCTTTTTAAGTTCTTAATTTATCCAGAAGCTTTTTTTTTTTCTGTTGCTTTATCTCTGTCTTTGAGCTCACATCTATGGAATTCGTGGTTTCTTTAGGAAATTCATTTTCTTTTAGAATGCTGAGCATTGGGTACTGGTGGAAGACTTTAGATTTCTACTTTGTTTTTGTCCTCTACTGGATATTTTTCAATATGTGTTTGGCATGCTATTCTCATGTTCTCATCTTTGTTTCTTTCTAATTGTTTTATTTTTTATTGTTCTGATTTTGCTGTAACACTGCTGCGGGCAGCCATGCCACTTCGTTTCCCTGTGCTCATGGTTCACACGGCAGCCGCTTCCAGACAGTCTTTTCCCTGAGTCTGTGAGGGTGGATCTCTTTGGCTCGTTCCCAACTTTGTAAGAACACTGTTTATCTTTCCTTCAGAGCAATGATGATTCTTCAGCAGTGGGTACATTTCTTTGGCTGTATCCTCAGAATATCTTAAGCTTTTCAACTTTACAGCAGTTCCTTTTGTCAACAGCCACTTCCAACGATAAACAAACAGGAATAAGGTAGTAAGCACTGCGGCATTAAATATACAAACATGTGATGTCTTCACCAGTCACTTCAGTCGCTCATTTGCCAGACAAAACAAGGATAACAGAGTTGAACTCCTACCAAGAATGTCACGGTTTGGGGAGAGCCTCTCTTTCTCTCTACATCATATTTGACACTTGGTAACATCAGCTACAAATACTCTACCACTGCCCTGACTAAAATATAATAGTGAAATCTGAAAGTATCTCCTCTCTCTTCTTTAATAATTTGCCCGGCTAAATAAATCTATACGCCAAAGAGTAGATGTCATTTCCCTTCCTCCCTCCCAGGTATTCAGGTTGGTTTTGTTGTTGCTGGGGTGCTTTGCTCAAGTCTGCAGGGCTTTAGGTGTATCTGGACATGCTTTCCTCCTCTTCTACAGGAATGCCATAAACTGTGCTGTGGGCTCAGGGCATGTATTAAAGGTGGTGAGGCATTTGCGTGTAAGTGTGTGTCATGCTCATAGAACACATACATAATAAACACATAGATGTTCTAAAAAACACATACCTATATGGAAATGGACAGAGGCAGAGCAAACTGGAGAAATAGTTAAATTTATTCAAATCCAAAACATTAAACTTTTAAAAGATGAGCTTGTAGGACCAACACACCACTTAAAACTATTGGGTAAGCATTAAAATTGTGAGAAAGTTTTGACTTTGAGAAGCAGAAAAAACCAAGTGGAATCAGTGTGGTTTACTTTTTCAAATTAGAGCTAAAAGATGACCTTAGTGCTTTCTTGTCTCATGGGAGGCACTTGGCACAAGTGGGGAATTTTGCATTTTCTCTTAGTTATGTTTTTGTCCTAGGAGATTTTTCTTCTACTTTTCACATGTTTGTGGTCCTAACTCATGCAGAAACAAGCGCATGGTCTGCCAGAAGACACAGGGCCATACAAGGTTGTACTTCTTAGTCTTTAACAAGTATATGATCACCTAAAATATATGCTCTCTCTAAAATACAGACTCTGATTCTGACTGAAGGATGGGTGGAGACCTGAGAATTTAATTTTCTAACAATACTGCTCATCAGAGGGGTACACTTTGAGGGACAAGGCATATGCATGCTACTGGTTTTAAAAGAATGGTTCAATTTAAAGGTCTAGAGTCACTGCAATGGCTAAGGAGCAAGGAGTTCTTTCAGGGTGTTAACTTGTATATCAGACCTTTATGTAAGTACAATAAATTCCAAAAATCTTCTTCCAATGTTTTATTATTCTCTCTTTCCTAATCTTTCCTTTCTTTCTTCCTTCCTTTCTTGTCTCCTTTTTCTTTCTTTCTTTCTTTTTGTCTCCACTTACTTCTTTGATTCCAGCCCCCACCCTCTTCTCTACCTCCTTCTTCTATATATGGAAGGATAACTGAGTCACAATATTCCAAATTAGGAAATGGGACCACTATTTTTATGACTTTTTTC
This sequence comes from Antrozous pallidus, assembly GCA_027563665.1. Classification (NCBI taxonomy): domain Eukaryota; kingdom Metazoa; phylum Chordata; class Mammalia; order Chiroptera; family Vespertilionidae; genus Antrozous; species Antrozous pallidus. The sequence continues at coordinate 65,759,527 of CM050511.1, forward strand.
TCCAGAGCTTTAAGTATTTTGGTTTTGCACTATCATTGTTGATGTTATTTTAGGCTGAAAACAGATTGTAAAGTACAAGAACTCTCACTCAACAGTAAAGTAGAGAAATCAACAACTTTAATGTTTGCACAAATTGTAATCTGTAATTTATAAGTGTGGGGAGGAAGAAGATGCATGCTGGGAAAAAAAATGAACAACCCCAACACAAAAAAGTGATTCCGCATTATTGTGAGCAACAGAATTGAACTCCTACCAATTAATTTATTTCTTCTCTGTTCTCAACTTTTCATTACCAAAGGATTATGCTGTACATGAGATTGCATGTTTCAAGAGTATGGTCACTGCTTTTATTTATTTATCTTGTTTGCTAATCCTCACCCAAGGATATTTTTTCCATTGATTTTTAGAGAGTGGAAGGAAGGGAGGGAAGGGAAGAGAGAGAAGAGGGAGGAAGAAGAGAGAGGGAGAGAGGAGAGAGAGAGAGAGAGAGAGAGAGAGAGAGAGAGAGAGAGAGAGAGAGAGAGAGAGAGAGAGAGATCTGAGAGATGATATATAGATTGGTTAACTCCCGCATGCACACCAACTGGGATCTGGGTTCAAACCTGCAACCTAGGTACCTGCTCTTGTCCAAGAATCTAATATGCAGCCCTTTGGTGCTCCAGCTGACATCTTAACCACTGACCACACCGGCTAGGGCATGGCCGCTGATTTTTTAAAAAGTATTTTCCATCTGGAAAAGTTAGCCTCTGTCTTTGAAACTTAGAACTAGACAGGCTTTCAAAGTAAACTTTCATTAAAAAAAAAAAAAAACAAGCACATCCATTCTTATGACCTATCCCCACTGTCTTCCATAGTTATTTTTCTAATTTTTGTTCTTCTGAAACTGCAAATACATAGTAATTTATTTTACTTAATATATCAGAAGCTTGCTAATAAAAAATAGATGTTCACAGTTTTTCCTGAAGCTGCTATTGTGCTTTGAGAAAGACCCAAGCAACATGAAAACACTTTCACCCTGAAGAATTTTTCTATCCCTCCCCCAATAATATTTTTACATATGTACCTTAGCAAACCTTTTGACCCATTTTTTTGGTGCTCCTTTTCTAAAGATTCTTCATTCTGAATCCATAGATAGCCCTTATGTGGTCTGAATTAAACCCATGAATCAATAAAAACAAAACTTCAATATTCTACTAACAAGTGTATTCTTTTATTCCACTCACTACATAGTATAATACACACCCCATTAACATAATTTTATTAACTCATTATCACCAAATTAAGTAAAGGAGCTCAGTTTTAAGTAATAGCTACCTTTGTTAAACTCTTTCTAGACTATTTAGTATATTTAAGAGTTGACTCATTTAAACATTAGCTTAGAAATTAAAGCTTATAGGTTGATTTCCATGTTATCATTCATTAAAAAGCTAAACAAATATTCTTTTACCATTGTATGGAAACAGATTCTTATCATACTTTTCAAAGGTAATCAGCCATTTGGGCTAACAGTCAAAAATCTGTAGGTCTTTCCTACTGTAACATATGTCTTTCATAGAGCAACAAGTAAGTGTAGCTGGTTTATTCAAATACAAACAAGAAGCATAAGTTCTCTGAATTGGAAATTACTAAGGAAGAGCTGTATAATGAGAAATCTTTGAGAGTAATAGTAACAGAAAAAGTGATGTACTTATGCCACACCAAAACTATTAATATAAAACATCTCCATCCTTGTGAGCATTCAGAATTTGCCCGTAGTTTCTCCTCTGTTAGGTGATGATTAAAAAAAAAAAAATCACACACATACACGCACGCACGCGCACACACACACCAATTACTTTGGGGGATGGAGAAAAGGAAAAGAATGTAACTCTAGTTTCTGTCAATAACTCGACACTAGAACAATTTCAGTGTCAGATATTGCTTCTCAATCAATACCAAGGTCTGTGGTTAAAAGAACTGCATCAAACCAGTGTTTCATCTGATTAATGATATCAGTAAGGGTTATCTCTACCCAGAATGGAAAGGTCACTGATCAAATAGCAGTGACTCCCTCACATTGTTGTTGCTCATTGATTGTTTAATGACCCCTGCATAGAATCTTCTCCTTAAAGGCACTGAATATGGCAGGAGAGAATAATAACCAAATGTTGCCTCTTAAGGGCCCTCACACTAGAGAGAAAAGTGGATCTCATAAGCCTATCTCTTTATAATAATGTACCTAAAATAAAGTATGAGAAGGTATATATTAAAAAGAAGCTGAACAAAAGAAACTCTGGCTTAAATATTTCTTGGTAGTAAAGAAACAAAATAAATAAGTAAGTAAGTAAATAAATAAATATTTCAAGAAACCATTATTGTTAGTAAATTCCATGGCATTCAGCTAATATATGATGCTGAATTCTATGATTCTTAAACAAATCACAAATCTATTTCCTCACAGACCTCAAAATCATTAGGAGAGACAGAAAACGCACATTTAAAAATAAATTCATATGGAAATGATAGTATTCTGACTTTCGGATTTTACATACAATATAATAGAAATAGCAATCCTATTTATTGCTGCTTTTGCGTCTTGTAAAAGCCTTTAGTTTTTTCATGCCTAGTAAGAAAGTGCAAATATGTGAGTGCTTAGAAGGTACTTTATTAGCTTTATCACAGACTTCCGAAAATTTGTAGTAATCACATCCTACCAGTAATATTTCAGAAGGGTGAAAGAGAAGTATTTAAAGCACTCTGTCCTAAATAAATGAACAAACAAATGAAGACTAAATGACTAAGTAGTCCTGACTCCTCCCTCTGCCACTTGAAGGCTCTGGGCTCCTGGCCTTTCTTCCCTGTTGGTGGTTGGACACCGACCCTTTCATCCTCCCAGGCCTCTTCCCTCCTCAGTGCCTTGCCTCTTGTTGGTAGGTGCACCTTGCCTCAGGGGCTTGGTTATTTCAGTGGCACTGGGATGGACCTAATGATTTTCCTGAAAGCTGACAAACTACTAGGTTTTATCACCTGAAATATAGAAGCAACAACTGTTTATGTAAGTGCCCTGGAACCACAGTTAATCATTCTTGCAAATAATATTACATGGGATGTAATTCAGGTTTACTGCATTCAGTGTTTTCCCCAATATAAGAAAATAATGGCCTGGCTAGCAGAGCAGAGAGCCAGTGATTTATCACAAATGAATGCTATACCGTGTGCTTTTTAGAACTAAGTAACTGTGTCAAATCATTCCACTGGAATATTGACTTCCTGCAACTATAAAAACACCAGAATCTGGCAGTAGGTATACGTTCAAATACTGATATCATGTTTGCAAGATTCAAAAGTGATACTTTTTAAAATACTTTATTTTAGATAGTAATAGGAAAATCAGGCATAAAAAGATTTAAACTATCATGTCATTAAATTTTAAATACTTACTTAAAAAATCACAGATACTCTAAGTTTATACCATGTCCTCTTGGTTTTCCTTTCTTTAAAAAACAATAGTATCTCCAACCTTGTTGATCTTCACAATTCTGCTAATTTAACCAATGGTATTGAGTGAACCTATTTTAGGCACACAGGTACTCTTTGCGTAAGTGTCATAGGAAATTGCTTTTGTCTCTTTGGTGGGCTTTCTGTTGGAGGGACTTCTGGCAAGGACGGCTGCAGAGCCTCATGTGGAAGCAGGAGCTTTGGAGTCAGACTGACCTGGACCAGTCCCAGCTCCTGGGATGTATGACATGGGCTTTTGTTTCTTTTAACCATTTGATTTCCCTTACTTGGCTCATTTGTAAAGTAGAGATAATCTAACTCACAGATTTGTTTGAAGGAATCTATAATAATAAAAATGTAATGTGCTCATTAGACAGGATGACCGTCTGGACAAAGCCAGAGTTGCTAGGGAAGCCTGAGTCCTTGGTGCCTGCTAGTGGCTATAGGGAAGCCGGGTCCTGGGTGCCAGAGGGAAGCTGGTGCCTTCATCCAGGGGAAGGAAAGCCTACTCTTGCACAAATTTTATGCATGGAACCTCTACTAATTCATATTAAAAATATTCAAAGTACTAAGCACTGTCACCTTTAAAGAAACCATCATTTTAATAATAATATTGTTTGTTAATTTATGTTAATTCGCTTTGGTACAGGGAAGGTTGAAAGTAGGGGAAGACTGGCAGCAGGGCACCATATATTTTCCCTCAGATCCTTCTTTAACCACCTTCTCATCTTCCCTAGTCATTCTCATAGAAAAAAAAAAGCCATGTGGTTTTTCTGGACATGAGAAACATGCTCAAACAAGGTCAAATTTAATGTATACATATAATTGTATTAAATAGTTTTCTATAAATATAGATTCAAATTTCTTAATGAATTATTCTGTATTGTATCTTAGTATTGGGACAACTATTTTGAGCAAATCACCTTTCCTTAAAAACTGTGCTGTATCCACCCACAGCCATATGACATTTTAAATGGAAAACTGAGCTTAAACAGAATACTGCAAGATGTGCTTGCTGATGGGATGCCTTCATGTGCACAAGCAATGCAATTATATCATGGCCACTGGCCAACTGGCTCAGGTCTTGAAGAGACAATAGAAAGGCTGTGAGACATAAACAGGAACTTTGGGGAAAAAAACAACATAGCACTGTTGATCATAATACAGCCGTTACTATGGACTCAGTCTTTCCTCTCTCTACACAAACCTTAAATGCATTTGTTGGTTCACTGGAACTTATGCTCTGTCCAAGGAGAGAAGAGCCAGCACTCAGAAGGTTAAACTTCTGGTCTGACATAGTGAAAAGGGGTCACTTCTGCTGCTTGCTCCTAGGAGTGTTCTCTGCTTCTGAAACTCATCTTCATTTCTGTGCATACAGAGAACGTGTATATGTGTTTCAGGCATGTTTTTTGCTTACTCTGAAACTATACCCTTTTCTCTTACTGTAGTTGTTTTACATTTGACCCATGCATCAGGACCACGTTATTTTCTCTTCCTTTACTAATATCCCTCCTCAGTCAATTCAGGTTTCCCAATAGAACTTCCATTGGTTTCCCTTTAATTCCTTTTTCTCAGTGTTATGTCCTCTCCCCGCCCCATTTTGATTGTAAATTCCAGCTTGGATGAACAAAGAGGAGAATTCACTTGTATAAACAAAAGGCCAATCAAGATTGGCATGCTCCCAGTGGGGCTCATTTAGGGTGGGAATCAGGTGATGGTGAGAGATGAGATTGGAAGAGGAGAGCATTCTCACTACTGGGAGGTGCCAGCACATGGGGAGACTAGGGAGATATTCATGACAAGAAGTGGCTCTAGAAGTATCTTGGTTGCACTGACAAGACTTGGGTGCATGTTTCTTTACATGCACTTTCATAAAGCATGAGACAGAATCAGATTAGGAAGAACTCCAGCCATCTTGAAGCTGTTGTCCTAATTGGGGAAGTAATTTCAACTTCCATACCACCATGAAAAAAATGAGAACCTATCCTCCCAAAGTATGCAGAATAATGTTTTCCTTCATTTTTCCTGTTGACATTGCAATGCGTACAGAGATCTCATTACTGTTGTTTTCCATATTTGAATTTTAAATCATTGATAAGCTGTAGTAATACTGATCCATGACTAAAAACAGGCAGAGGCAGGGACCTAAGAAATATTTTTCAGAGAGCAATTGGAACACTGCAGATATGCAGCTGTCAAAATTGGAAGGCAGAAAATATACATAAGACACAGTGGGCTGTTCAATTTGTGAACTACTTGAGGCAAGTCAGATCTCTTCTGAGTATAATTTATAAGAATCACTTATGTGCTGGGCTTGAACTCTTCCAAGCTCTGTCCTTCTTGGCTTAGGGCCTTCTGCTCTTCCTGCATTCATCACCATAGTGATTACAGTCCAAAAAAAATCGTATGGCAATGATTTAATTGGCTTCAAATCTTGCCCAAGGTGTCACAGGTGTTTTGGTCCTATTCCTAATTTTTCCCATTTAGAAGCAGATTACTCAAATAGCAGAAAGGGAATGTCATTTCTATTGCCACATGGGAAGCTCAGTGCTATATACAGTCAAAGAAAAACTCAAATAGGAAATCTAAGTTTCTTAGACCTGAAAGTAATATTCCATTGTAATATAAATGGCATATAAATGATTGAATCATTTATTAATAAGAAGTATAAAACCATCTTTAAAAAGTTTCAAGGTGACAACCAACTCCCTTCCTTTTTAACATCTGTCTAGTTTATCCACACCTTCCAATCGCACTGCCACTGAACCGTTGCCCCCAGACTCATTTCCTCAGACCTACTTCTTAAGTAGGCCTCAAGTGCAGTTCTGTTCATATAGCTTTGTGCCAAAAAGACCACAGAATAAGAGTTGAATTTCTTAACACTCTGAATAAAGCCTTTCACAAGCTGGGTTCAGCCACTATGCCACTATTACAGCCATTAGTCTGTCTTCACCAACGAAATAAGTATCAATAATCATTCTGTTTCTTCTCACTAAATGTTATTTCCACTACTTTGATTATAAAAATCCTATCTGTATTTTGAGAACCTGCTCAAATGCCAATTTCCTCATTACATCTTCCCTGATTCTTCTGGAAGAAAGTAATTTTACCTTTTTTTATGTTGTCCTAATATTTGGTTTTATCTTTTTCTTATAGTCCTTATCAAATTCTTCCCCCTAAAATTACTAGTGTATAGCTATCAATTCACCTTGTAGGATTCCAACGCAAAGAGTCCCAGAGTGACACATAAGGCAAAATTGGGACTGAGATGAATATTTTTTATAATATTCAGGTTGAAATCAAAATTCTACAATGATCCTATGTAATAAAATCCTAATATTCAAATCAACCAAACAGCAGAAAGAACCATTGCTATGATGCCACTGACCACCAGGGAGCAGATGCTCAACACAGGAGCTGCCTCCTGGTGGTCAGTGCGCTCCCACAGAGGGAGCATTGCTCAGCCAGAAGCTGGGTGGTAAGTGCAGTGGTGGTTGCAGGAGCCCCTCCTGCATCCACAGCAGGTGGACATCCCCTCAGGATCCTGGACTGCAAGAGGCTGCAGGCTGGGCTGAGGGACACCCCTACCCCCAGGCCTCTAGTATGTTATATTTATCTTCATTGAATATCTGGTAGTAAAATTTGAATATTAAAGTGATTTTTGTTTTGTTAATTTTGAATTAAGTTGTACACATCCTGTCTTCCTGTGTGATACACTGGAAGGGATATGGTAAAAATAAAAAGAATAATAAAAATAATTTTTATATTCAAATCTCACTAGCATAATTATAGCAATGTCTATCTCCTAACTTCCTTTTCTTAGGAGAGTCCTGGGGTGGCTCATGCACCATTTTCCTTGACAATGTGCTTCTCTTCCACACACGGTGGTCTCTGTGCCTTTCATGCTTACTGTGTGGTACACAATGACACAAATCACTCTTCCCTTTGTGCCCCCCTTGTCACCTTCCAAAAAGGTGTTCCTTCTCATGCTGTCTTGTCAGCCTGCTCACTTTCCTTGCTCTATTGGGCTGTGTGTTCTGAGATAGTGGGCTCCCCTCTCACAGCATAAAATTGCAAAACAAGGTGCTTACACTCCTTATCCAAATTTCCTTAGAGGACTGTATTGGAAGAGAGTGGAAGTGATATGCCTTCCTGCAAACACAGCATCTGGGTGGAGCTGGGGTATTTGGGCTTCTTATCTGCTGGAGGGGAATGCCTCTTCACTTGGCATTCCTTGTCTCCCCATTACCCCAGCCCAGTCATTGTCCTTCATTCCTACTATTGGACTTTGGGCGCCCTACCTCCAAATCCCCTGAGCTGTGGCTTAATTCCTTGTATGAACACAGAGAACAGGCCCCTTTGTGATCCACACTCCCATAGGTACACAGCTGTCTCCAGGAAGTGCAGCTGATGCACACCTTAGAGTTGACAGACTTTCATTACAACGGCTAGGCTACATTTCTTTTATTCACATTTTGTGTGTGTGTGTGTTTGTGTGTGTATGTGTGTGTGTGTGTGTAAGAAAGAAACACACTCTCATGAATAGATTATTGATGTAATTGCATTTTATAGTGGAAGTGGTAGTGAGTAAACTTTTAAAAAACTTTGGGGCCTTTAAAACCTTTTAGAGCCCATAATACACTTTAGCACTTTGCTAAAGTCTTGGTTTCATTGACCCCTTGCTGCCCTCTAGTGAGTGTCTGGTATATCCCCCTCGGCTTCCAATTGGAATGAAAGTTGACCTGGAGAGAGAGGAAGCCTGACTCAAATGTGCTAAATGCATTCATTTTAGGCTCAGAAAGGTCATCGAGCCTCTGGAGAAGAGCTGGATTCCAGGAACCTTCGGACACTGTGCTACTTTGGTCAGAGGACAAACAAGAAAACATGCAAAAATAACTTTGGAGCATAGTTAACATTACTCAGGGCCCAGAAATACCCTGAAATGCATTTGCCCCTGCATCATTGCTATAGAATTAGAGCCAATTCAGCCACTGAGAGATTCCTTCCATCCTAGTCTGAATTCAAATCCTCTTGGTCAACAAGGGACTTTGGAATTATGCTGCTGTTCAGCAAACACTTCTTGAGTCCTGGAGGCCAACAAAATACAGCCAACTACAGGAAAGAGGATGCCTTGTGAGAGCAAGCAAACAATAACAACGGGTAGCAATGGGCCTGGCACTGACTAAGGTTTGGTGAATAACATTGCTGAGAATTTTCTTCTCTACACAGTATGAAAACTTAATTGACTGAAAGTTATTAAAGTCTTTGAAAAGTTTTAAGTGATTGAAAACAGAAAAGATACTAAGAGAAGAGCTTACTAGGTATCTAGAAATATTTGTTCAAGATCCCCCTCCTTTATTTTTTATTGACTCAAATGAGAAACTAGGTTCTGTAAATTCTTCTCCAATAAATATAAGTGAGTCTTAGTTACTAATACCCTGAAATTATATTATAATAAAAAGCTTTGAGATTAAAATATAAACATTTTAAAGTCAGATATAGAATCTTAAAACTCCTCTAATTTTAGAAGGTAATTTAGGTGTGGATCATCATGTCCAATTCCTAAAAATATATCTTATTTGATTAAATGTATAGAATGATTTAAATACTTCCAATTATTTTGTATGTGTATGGGACTTTTAGTTTAATCAGTTCATTTACTGACTATTAAGAAATAATTTAATGGGTATGGATATACTGTATCATCTGTTGGCTATTATAATATCCAATATGATTGTATTTCTTAGTGCCTTATCTTTTACTGGTGGGGGCCCTGAACAAAAACCTAGTGTTCCCAATTATAACTGATATAAAATATTGGGTAGCCTCCCATAGTTCAGTAGCCAAAAAAGTGTTAACACATAAAGGAATAAGGTTACTTAACATCCCTCCCTCAAAATTAAGGAAGAAAACATGCTATTCAATTGTTGAATTCAGCATTGTGAAACCAATGTGTTGGTGTTTTTATTTCATGTGTTGTAACACTCACTACCATAACAAGCTTTGACGTGTCTACATTCTGATGTCTGATATCAAATACCCTTAGAAATGCACTGCACTAAGATAAAAAATAAATTTTAAACATTCATAATAAATGTTTACCTATTATGTTTAAAGGCTCTCCCCAGGTAAGAAAGTTAGTTTATATAAAGGAAGAATTGTGCCCATAAGTATGCAGATATGGTAAACAAGGAAAAAGAAATAAGATTTTATGGTTCTAAGAAAAAATGTGAAATAACCCACCTCCCAGAAAATTACAGTGGAAGATTCACCTCCCTTCATTCATTTGTTCAGGACTTAATATAGTGTTCATAAATCAAAGACACAATCTTTGTCTCAAAAAGCTTATGCAACTTAAAATAGAGGCCATTCATACCAAGGCCTTACATCTGAATAGCACTTTACAGCCACAAAACTCTTTCATATACATCACCTAAACTTCCTTGCAACAACCAAGAGAGTGAAAACAGGACAGAAATAATAATCCCAATTTTACAACTTGTGAACCAAAAATTAAGTGGCTTGTTCAGTATCACATGATTCACAAATGTTTCAGCCAGGACTAAACTGAGTTCTTCTGACCTAAGTTTAGAGCCCTCTCCAGAATTTTTGGCTGCTTTCAATATTTGGCAGACTCTAAAGCATCTTAGCAATTGCTCTTCCCCATCTTTACAATTGCTCAGGAGACAAACCTAGACATTATTTGCTCACAGAACTTAAAATTCACCATCTACCCAATTATTAAGTATTAAATTCTTCATGGATTCACAGGACTTTAAGCAAGACCATTAAAATCCTCAGAGGACTATTTCTATGTGAGGCTTCTAGGGAATATGATGAACAACTACATACTAGTGAAATTATTCTAATAAGAATAATACAGGAGAAACATCTACTGTACTGTCAATAGAAGTCATAACTTGAAAGTTAAAGATATTGCTTAATATGACATTACTAAATAAACACATTTCTAGGAAAAAGGTTGCTTGTTCAGAAGAATGATTGCTTATGTAAAAATAAGCCAGAGGGGATAACGTTTCTCTTTTCAAAACTAATTTAACAGACAATTGTTTGTGGAAGTCATCATCAGCGAGTGCACAAAGGCTTATTTTGGGGTCCACAAATTGCTCTATTGGTACCTTGGCTTCTAAACACTATTTTGAAATATGTCCCGATTCAAAGGCTAGAATGATACCATGGAGTTAGGAGATGAGTTTCTTAGCTCTTGAAGCAAAGGCAGGTCTCATTACATTTTGATGTGTGCATGAGGCTTTGAAATGAATGCCACACTAAATGACTACCTTACTTCCTGAGAACTTTATATATTTTAGTCTTCTCTCTTTCCTAGGTTGAAGTCCTATGAAAAGTACATTTCTAATGATACCAAGTCCATTTTGCCAATAAGCCAGAAGAAGAAAATAGAAAAAAAACACCTTTAATTATCAGAACATATTCCTACAATAGTAATATCTACGTACAACTCAAATCTGTATTGTTATTCTGAAGGGGACTTTCTAATCTATAATGGTAGCTTCTAAAAAGGTGCATTTTTTTGTAAAATGTTATTCTGTATTTTTTTGTATTTTTTTCCATCACCATTTATCCCCTTTTTGGCCTCTTCCACATCCACCCACTCCCTCCCTCCACAATCACCACATTGACATCCATATCCATGGGTTCTCTCTTAAAAGAGGCATTCTTTCTCTTCTGTATCAGTGACAAGAAAATGTCAGAAGATATCTTTTCTGTCCATTCTCCCATCTTCTTTTTTTAAAAAAAAATATATTTTTTTTATTTCAGAGAGGAAAGGGGAGAGAGAGAGAGAGAGAGAGAGAGAGAGAGAGAGAGAGAGAGAGAGAGGAACATCAATGATGAGAGAGAATCACTAATTGGCTGCCTCCTGAACACACCGAACTGGGGATCAAGCCTGCAACTTGGGCATATGCCCTGACTGGGGATCAAACTGTGACCTCCAGGTTCATAGGTTGACACTCAACCACTGAGCCAAGACGGCCATGATTCACATCTTCTTATACCAATTTAAAATCTTTTCCCAAATTAAACATCAACAAGGTAGCTGAAAAAGTTTATTTGCTCTTACCGAAAAGACTATTTTAATCATTGCTATCTAAATTTACATTGCTTTATCCCTGCCAATCCAAATCCGAATTCTGGGAGTGTTCAAAAGCAAGGATCTCTAGGGACAGATCACTCTAGAGAATCATACATCCAACTTCACATTTCTGTAGGGCTTCTTTGTGCCATGCAATCTGTCACCCACATTACATCTCTCAAGTAACATGGGAGAATGCAACCCAGCCATTTTAATGAGAGTTATTAACCTTGTTTGATAGAAAATAAATCTGATGAAACTGATAATCAGAAAAATGATCAGTTCGCTCACAGAATAAAGATACTAAGTGCCAGTGTGAAGATTTAAACTCAGGCATGTCTTTTCCTGACTACTGGGGTACTTCTTCCACAAGTAAGCACAATGTCTCTCTTCTCACCTGTAAAAGAATGATGGGCCTTCATATTTAATACCCACCGATTAGCAGTGAATGACAGCCAACTCACAATATGAAACAGTACTCACATTTCTTGAGTTAACAAGGAGATTGACCACAAAGGCAGTTGAGTATAACAAAGGGCACTGAAGTAGGAATAAGGGCTTCATGGAGTTGAGTGTTGCTCTGCGGGAACTTGCTCTGAGAGAAGATGCTTCCTGGTGTGCTTTGCAAGTGGTGGATGGTAATATTGGAAAAGTTCTGTTTATCCACTGAGTTCCCCACTAACTATACACTGATTGGGCTTCAATGGAACTTATCCAGACCCTGAAGAGCAGACATTGAGGGCACTGCTCTTGCCATAGAAACATAGGGGCGGGTGGGTACCTATCAGATGACAGAAGTAGCTCAGTGCCTATCTCTGAGACAGAAATAATTCCTGGATGCATGAAGATGCTTGTATGGCTACATGGCCCACAGAGGCTCTATTCCTTGCCATATCTCTGTGTTTTGGAGATTCAGAACTCAGAAGTGAAGGAGGGAGGGAGGAAAGAAGATTTGACTTATTAAGCAAGAATTTATTATCAAATACTATGCTAGTCAGTACTATAGAAATCGTCTCATTTATTTTTATAGTACATATTATCTGTATTCATTAGTTGACCCAAGCTAGAAATGTGAATGATTTACCCAATGTCATTTTAGAGCCAGCCTAGAATATACCATAGGTCTGTATTTTCTCCTCTCCCTACCTAATTTCTATAGTGGTAAAGGGCTTTGGCTTTGGCACCACAGGGAATGGGAAGACAGTCTCCTGGGAGCATTCCTGAATGAAAATGTCAGTCTAATTAATAGAAAACCGTGATTTTATAGTGATAATAATCCATATAGTTTTCTCACTTTATCCAGCATGGCTTAGCATCCAAGATATTTCCTCTCTGTTTCAACAGCTATTAGAAATTGAAAAAAGAAAAAAAAGAAAAAAGAAAACTATGTTGGACTGAGAGTATTAGGGAAAAATTTGACAACATTTATTAGTTTAAACTTATAAAATTTCCAATATTTGACCAGTTTTGACCCATTAGCCCTGGAATTTTTTTATGGTCAACATACCTATATAAATTGAGTACGCACACATAAACACTTGAGGCAGCTAGTATGCCAAGATAGATTTTTGAGAGATTAGAGTTTTGTTTGCAATAGCAAACACCATAAACAACCTAAATACATATTAAGATCAAAATAAAAATGTTAATTATCTGTACCTGAACAATAAAATACTATGTAGCTATTAAAAACAATAAAGTAAATCTATATGTATGGATATAAACTATATCTGAAATAAATTATTAAGTGATGAAACAAGATACAGAACAAGAACAATACATTCAATAAATTTACAACTGAATGTGTATATATGAATCATACTTACAAATACACAAGTAACTATGTGATTTGAATACACACATTCCTGTATATAAATCTAGGCAGGAAGATTGATTATTTAAAGTCAGTAACTCAGTAAAACATTTATTTTTATGTCTATTCTTTTGTAGCATTTGAATTTTTTACTGTCTGTGTAGTACTTTGATTATAAATGATTATGAAAAAGCAGAGAAAACTTTCTTTGAAAACCACAACAAAAGAGTTAATGTTTCCAAGAAAGGAGGGAAGGGGAGATCTCTGAGACTTCTGCCCTGACAGGAGCAGCAAAGGGGGAAATCTGAGTCAAAGAAACAAAGATGGAAATAGAAAGGGAAGGGAGGATGGGAAGAGATTAACCAAAGGTCATATGTGTGTGTGTGTGTGTGTGTATATATATATATATATATATATATAGCCCATGGATATAGACAATAGTGTGTTGAAAGCCTGGGGTGGGGTGGGGGCTGGGTGGAGGGGAGCAAAGTGGGGAAGATGGGGGATATCTGTAAAATGTTCAACAATAAAAATCCCATACCTATATTTGCAGACCACAGTTTTTAAACAACAATAAAAAGGAATGCATAGTTTGACAATCTGACAAGATTATATAAAAGTAGAAAGGTTCTAAAAAATCTCCGGTGTGTGATTTCCATGGCCTCTATAGAAATTAATAATAGAATTTCAGATGCATGGTGTGTTAATCAGTTTTTCACTGACATTTTTTTTCATTTGGGGGAGAGAAGGAGTGAGATTTTCCTATTCTATATAACGTGGTATAACAGTTGACACAGGATATCCTATGTTCTCTGAATTCCAAATATCAACTCACAAGCAATCATTTATTTGTTTGTTTAATTACTTATTTATTTTTCAGGCAAACATTTAAATGTTTATAGAGCAAAAACTAAAGGAATCCCTAAATTCTACATTTAGAAAAAGACATGAGGACAACACATTATGCCTATATTTCTGCTGTACATTTCTCTCCTGATGGCTATAGCTGGTTAGCCTCAACTGAGCATCTCATCCATGTTGCAAAGTGAATTTTGTAAAGGAGGTTAGAAAAGGACATTTGCTATCTCCATGTGACTAAAGGTGTACAGCTAGCTGCCTCAGAGCTATGGGGAACCATACTCTGCCACGTGGGAGAAGAGACCATCAGCCTGATGGAAAGACAGGAATGATGCAGATCTACCAGAATGTATAAGGACAAGAGCAGACACTGGTACAATTACTGCTTGGGAGATTTTCAAATTAAGTGTTTTTGTTTATCCTGAAACTAAGTGGCAATATTTCCTTAAGCTCTGGAAAATGGCCCCTGAATTTCTATAATAGTCAAACTAATATGAGTTGAATTCTGCTACGCTACTTATAGCTAATATCCTAGTGAAGGTAACAAACAGTTGAAGCCTCAGTCTCCACAGAACCTACATATACTCTTAAGAATTTGTATAACTTAAGAAAACTTATACAAATACTTAACCCTAAATATCCTACCTAATAAAAGAGTAACATGCAAATGTGACCGTACTTTGGCTCCTGATTGGCTATGCTACCAGCCAGTCAGGAGTGGGGGGCGTGACTGGGGGCGTGTCCACGGCTTGCCTGGACACTAGAGAATACTTCCCTTCACCAACGCTTCACTTCACACCTGTGGGGAACACTTCGCTTCACACCGGTGCAGATGGGGAACGAAGTGCTTCATGCTAGGGCCAGATGGGAACACTTTGCTTCAAGCTGGCGGGGGCAGAGAATGAAGCAGGGACCATGCCTCTGCACAGGGTGTTTTCGAGGGCCTAGTGAGCCAGCAAGAGAGGCTGGATCCTTGAGGCGTCCGTGGTGCGGGGAGGGCTGGGCCAGAACACCACCATACTTTCAAAGAAAGTTGTTTCCTACTTAAATATCCTCTGATGAGTATCTTTAAAAAAGAAGTAAATATTCAGCCATTGTCACACCTTGAAAAGTTAAGGAAATTCCTTAATATCACCCAACATCCACTGTACGTTCAAATGTCTTTGTTTCAAAGATGCCTTTTACTGTTGGTTTGCCCCCTCCGGAGGCTACCCAAGGTCTTATTTCAGCCCTGATGTTGGGCTACTTCCCCCGACCATAAGTTCCCACCGCACATCCAGCCAGAGTTAAAGGGGGCTTCTTCTGTTTTTAAGGCATCGCCATATCCAGTGCCTGCCAGGCCCCTGTGAAAGCACTACGCCTTAGGTCTGGGGTGCTGGGAGCTGAAGCAGAGAGGCTGTGAGGACCAGTCTTCCCTATGCATATCTGCTCATGGAGAGCATGAGGTGAATCTGGCAGCTGGATGGGAGGCCGGCAGGGGGCGTGGTCGCAGCGCAAGGGAAGGGAGGCCTATACCCTCCCCCAATCCAGAGGGGCTGGACAGGGGACCACAGGCCATGCCCCCCACCCAGCAGGGCTTGACAGGGAACCTCAAGGTGCGCTTCCCATCCTGTTGCTGGGTTAGGGGACCTCAGGCTGCTTCCCCACCCCAGCTCCAGCCTGGGGGACCTCAGGCCGTGCCTCCCACCTGGTGCGGCTTGACAGGGGTCTACAGGCCATACTCCCAACCCACCAGGGCTTGACAGGGGACCTCAAGGTGCGCTTCCCATCCTGTTGCTGGGTTAGGGGACTTCAGACTGTTCTTTCTACCCACCAGGGCTTGACAGGGGACCTCAGGCTGCACCCCACCTGGCAGGGCTTGACAGGGGACCTCAAGCCACACCCCCACCCCAGCACCAGGTTGGGGGACCTCAGACCATACCCTCTGTCCCAGTACCAGGCCAGGGGTCCTGAGGCTGTGCCCCTCCTGCCTGGCTGCACTTGACGGGACCTCAGGCTGTGCCCCCAACCCAGCGGGGCTTCACAGGGGACCTGAGCCTGTGCCCCTGTGCCAGTGAGGAATTATGGGGGACCTGAGGTTGCACCTCCCTCCTGGTGCTGGGCTGGGGAACTTGAGGCTGTGCTCCTCTGCCTCATGGGGCTTGACAGGGGGCCTCAGGCCATGCTCCCTATCCAGCGGGGCTTGACAGGGGATCTCAGGTTGTTTTTCCCACCTGGTGGGACTTGATGGGGGACCTCAGGCCATGCCCCTCATCCTGTTGCTGGGCCAGGGGACCTGAGGACACACCCTGCCCTGGGTGGCTTGACAAGAGTGGGACTGGCAGGGTCTGGGTCTCATGTGATTTTGAGGCACATGTGAGTGAGTGGGGACTTGACACTGGGCCCCATGGTGCGCACCAGACTCTGACAGAAGGAAGGTTTTCATATACATTTTACTAATGTTCTTTAGTCTCTGATACTTCTATTATAGAGAAAGAGCAAATAGCAATATTACATTATTTCCTCTAATTAATACCCTTTTAATGTGCATGAATTTCGTGCACTGTGCCACTAGTAGCAATATAATAACAGCAAATACTTTTTTACTACTTATAGTTAACATTTAATTTCATAATTGAGGCTCAGAGAGTTTTAGTCATAGACCAAACTCATGTGATATGTAATAGCACTGAGATTTGAACTTACTCCCACTATGCCTTCATGCACCAGAAAATCCTCCCTTTCTGCAGGATATTTGGAAGGTAAAATATATTTCTTTTTCCAAACATTTTTATATTTCTGTAAGTCTTTTTGCAAATTTTTCACGTTACATCATATGATTATTAGTTTTTTACTGATTGTCACATGCATCTGTAATTAGAAATGTTTGCATATATCATTTAAACACTCAAATATTTGGCCTAGAAGCTAGTTTGAATTGGATACTTTGGATCCTTTTTAATTAACAAGAAATACTGATTTTACTCTCCCAATGCTTCCTCAACTGCAAATAAGAAAATGTGGCTATGAAAGAGCATCACTGTTTTCAATCTTAAGCACTTTCTTCAGACTTTATTTGCTCCACTGCCTTTCTAGCATAGCAGACTACTTTAAGTTCTGTGTGACAGGTATACTGCTCACTGGATCACAGAATGGAAATCTTTTAAGAATGTTTCATATCATATAGTCATAGAAACAACCAGGATCATGTATCTCTTTTAGATTATTTTATTTTATAGGTGAGCATCACACCCACCTATAAAGGGAGGAGGATGGCCCAGGTTGCTTACTGCTATGACGGACATCAGAAGCAAACACACTGCAAGTCTTCGATGTAAGTTAGGGTTCACTTAAAACTCACTAGCCATTTACACACTTGAAGACAAGTGACTGTTTTACAGAGAAACTGTAGAGGGCAGTATTGCTGTGCATTTTGTATATATTGATTAAGAAACTTTCCACACAGCCCAACAACCCAGACATGAACAAAAATAGGCCTGTTGGGTTAAGAGTTTAATCAGTTTTTCTTTTTCTTTCTTTTTTTTTTTTTTACAATCCTTATATATTACTCTGTTTTAAAGTAACTTACAAAACTTTAAAACATTAGATGTATGCCCACCCACCCATCCCCCAAATTTTCATTTATTCACATCACCATGTGTATTGACTGTTCTGTCTTTAATGACTCTATTGTTTTAATTAAAAATTATTCTGTTTCAGACTCTCATATAAATGATAGATGTTCAATGTTTGGCTATTTTAATGTCATGTTGTGGTTGGTTTTATTTTTGTGCTCTTGTTTCATGCTTGGTGCTTCTTTTTGCTCAATAGAAGTCTAAATAATATTCTCTAAGATTACCTCTCAAACAAGGTGTGTGTGTTTTTTTTTCTAAAAGTAGTATTAAATCTGTTATTCTATGGAAATGTTTTAATATTGCCACATTTTATAACATAACTGAAACCAAAAACTGATGCTAAGAAATAAGAAAAGCAACAAATAAAAGTGCTAATATTAAAAAAGAGATTTGTTTGTTTTGCTCTAGGCATTTCCTTAAAAGTAGAAAATGTTCTTTCTAATGCTATTTATAATGATTCTAAGTGAAATAAAGAAGCAGCTATTCTCAATATGCATTGATACTGACTGGCAATGGGTTTGATTACACACAGATAAGTATTCTGGGGTTCTATATTCAAGCCAATCAACCTTCCTTTGAGCCTTTCTTATACAGGTATGTTACTAAAGGATACACAGAGAGAATCCATACCCTTGCTCCAAGGAACTCAGTACCTACCTGAGAGGTGAGGGTATGGGATAAATGAACAAAAGGAAAAGAAAATTATACAAGAGAAAAAGAAAAATCAGTCCTAGCTGGTTTGACTCAGTGGTTAAATCGTGGGCTTGTGGACTGAGGGGTCCCAGTTTCTATTCTGGCCAAGGGTACATGCCCAGGTTATGGGCTCGATCCCTAGTGGGGGGCATGCAGAAGGTAGTCAATCAATGATTCTCTCTCATCATTGATGTTTCTATCTATCCCTCTCATTTCCTTGCTGAAATCAATAAAGATTATATATATATATATATATTTAAAAATCAAATACAAGACATGTCACAAGAAAATAATGTAGCCCAGGAATTGGTTATTGTGAGGTTTACTGAAGAAGGACCTGGGCCAAAGGGTGGGTAAATTCGTAAAAAAACAACAAACACAATAAAATAAAAATGGGACATTTCATGAAGAATCAGCCTTGTACTCAAAGGTGGAAAAGGACAATATATCACCATTTTAATATATGAGTCCCTAAATGACAGTTCTTGAAAAAATAGCAAATTTCCAGGCCTGCCTCCTCATTCCTGGTTATCAGACCATTATGTCCCCAATGAAGAAATTAGCTCACAATTCCTTCACTTACCTTCTTTTTTCCCATCTGAGAAAAAGACAATGAAAAAATGAGGCACCTCCATTACTGATTTCACTATCTCCTCCTTTACCACCCCAAGGAAATATCTATCACTGCAGGAGAGCAAAACAAAACAAACAAGCAAAAAAACTATAACCAATGGACAAAGACACCAGGGGATGAGGGCATGAAGGTGGGGAGTGGGGGAGAAAATGGGAGGATAAGAACACATATGTAATACCTTAATCAATAAAGAAAACAACAACAACAAAACCACTCTTGATTCTAATTAAGTTAAACCAAAAGTGCCTTTGACATGCATTGTGACTATTTGCTGACACGCCTGCTTTTTTAGTTTCCTGGACTGTTAGTCTCCCAGGGAAAAGACTGGGGTGTGGAATTATAGTATTCAGCATTGCTCTAGGGGGCAAGGTGAGACACTGCAATAATCTGTAGAACTTGAAATCATACAGATTCAGCCTCCAGTTTAGTGCAGGGATGGAACTCTCCCTTCAAGAACTCCCCCAGGGAGAGGAACCAAGATGGCGGCATAGGCAAAACACCTATCTTACCGTCATACACAGCAATTTTAAAACTACAACTTAACGAAAGAACAAACGCCTTCCAGAATCACCAGAAAGCTGGCCGAGTGAAAATTCCACAAATAAAAGTGAAGATAAGACACTGTGACTCGGAGGAGCAGCTGAGGACAGCATTGAAGATTCGCGCTGAGAGAGGTTTGGAGCTCGCGCCATGGATAGGGCGGGCGGCTGAAAACCGGCCAGTTTTCTCAAATGGGGAGACAAAGACGTCACACTGGACTGATTCTCCAGCTCTGGGCAAAGTCCAGGGAACCCACTATTATACGGGGTGAAAACTGGACAGTGGGAGGGCACACCAAAGCTCAGGCGCTACAAGAATCTGCCGGCTTGTGGAGAAGGCAAGCTTGTGTGTGACCTTGGGAACAACGCAGCTATGTGACCAAGTAGAGAGTGCTCGCTACTTGCTATCTCATTCGGGAAACCGTCAGACTACTTTGTTTTACGACCCTGGGTGAGACGTTGGGTGTGCAGACGCATTTGGGAAGAGTCTGAATTCCCTGGCAGCTGGTGCAGCTTGGCAGCAGCTCTATCTCAGAGGTGCTGGCAGCCATTGCCCCCACCACAGGGGTTGCATAGGGCAGAGCTAACACTGTCTGCTTGGCCCGGAGACTCCGCCCATCCAAACTGAGCACAGCTGAGCTTCACAGACAATTGGCCTGGAGGTCAACCCCTCCAAGTACTAACAACGATTAACCTGAGCTTAACTTCAGCAAGACTGTGCAACCCATATCCACCTCAGGTAACTGGGGAGGCTGACCCACTGTCCCTTGTAGGAAGTCTACCACACAAAGCTAATTGACCAACTCAGGGAAGCAGCCACCATGCAGAGACATGGAAAGAAATCAGATGTGAAAGAAATGGAGGGAAAAAAAACGACTGGACATGGAATTCAAAACCACAGTTATAGGGTTTTTCAAGAGGCTCCAACAAAAGGTCGAGGCCTATAAGGAATTAAGCAAGACCGCAAAGGAAATGAATGAGTCCTACAAGGAAATGAATGAGACCCTCAAGGATATGAACGAGACCTGCAAGGAAATGATAAAGACCAATGTGGAAATGATCAAGACCAATGTGGAAATGAATGAGTCCTACAAGGAAATGAAGGAGACCCTCAAGGATATAAAGGAGACTCTCAAGGATATGAAAAAGGACCAACCAGAAATTAAGCATACACTGACTGAAATAAAAAATATTATACAAAGACCAAAAAGTGCTCTGGAGCACCCCAAGAACCAAGTTAAAGATTTGAAATACAAACAGGTAAAATCCACTCAGCTGAAAAAACAAGAAACCAAAAGAATCCAAAAGATTGAAGATAGTGTAAGGGGCCTCTGGGACAACCTCAAGCATACCAACATCCGAATTATAGGGGTGCCAGAAAAAGAGAGAGAGCAAGACAATGAAAACCTATTTGAAGAAATAGTGACTGAAAACTTCCCACACCTGGTGAAAGAAAATGACTTAAAAACCCAAGAAGTACAAAGAACCCCAATATATAGGAACCCTAAGAGGACCACACCAAGGCACATCATAATTAAAATGCCAAGAGCAAAAGACAAGGAGAGAATATTAAAAGCAGCAAGAGAAAAACAGTTAGTTACCTATAAGGGAGCACCCATATGATTGTCAGTGGATTTCTCAACAGAAATGATGCAGGCCAGATGGGAGTGGCAAGAAATATTCCAAGTGATGAAAAGCAAGAATCTACAACCAAGATTACTCTATCCAGCAAATCTATCATTCAGAATTGAAGGTCAGATGAAGTGCTTCGCAGATAAGAAAAAGCTAAAGGAGTTCATCACCACCAAACCAATATTATATGAAATGCTGAAAGATATTCTTTAAGAAAAGGAAGAAGAAAAAGATAAAAGTGTAAATTAGGAACAACAAATACACATCTATCAACAAATGAATCTAAAAATCAAGTGAATTAATAAGCTAATGAACAGGATAAACTGGTGAATGTAACAGAATCACGGACATAAAGAGGGAATGGGCTGACAACTCCTGGGGAGAAAGGGGGTGTGGGAAGTGCAGCAAGAGACTGGACAAAAATCTGCAACTATGGGAGAGGACATTGGAGGGGGGTGAGGGCGGAGGGTGGGATGGGTACCAGGTGGAGGGGAACTATAGTGGGGGAAAAAAGGGAACCATGATTAATAAACTGAACAATAAAGATGAAAAAAATAAAGAACTCCCCCAGTATTTTATTTTGCAGAGAGAGCATTCTTCTATCTTCTATACTTACTTTGGTACATTTCAGCCAATCTATATACATTGAATGGCCAGATTATATATATATATATATATATATATATATATATATATATATATATATATATGGCCTAGTGCATGAATTAGTGCATGGGTGTGGTCCAGCTAGCCTGCATGGGAGGGGACATGGGCAGTTAGCCAGCCTTCCTGCTGGTCAAACTCCTGGTGGAGGGGACAATTTGCATATTAGCCTTTTATTATATAGGATATACACTGAGTGGCCAGATTGTTATTATGCATTCAGAGATTATAACAATCTGGCCACTCAGTGTATATAAAAGCCTAAGTGACCATCCAACCAGTAGCTATGACATGCACTAACCACTGACCACCAGGGGACAGATGCTCAATGCAGGAGGTGCCAAGCTGTGGTGACTCTGGTGATGAGCCCAGAACCAGAGAGGAGGGAGCCTGATTTCAGGATGTGTCACCCAAGAACTGCCCTCTTGCAATCTGGGAACCCTTGGATGTTGAAGAGCTGGTTTTGGCCCCATCCCCACAGGCCAGGTCGAGGGACCCCAAATCTGTGTACCAGGCCTCTAGTTAAATTATAAAGGTTGTGAGTTTATGTTATTACATGTTTTATCCATTTCTTACATCTTCCACACAGTGTACTGTGCAAGCAGGTACGTGACAAGTACTTGCTGAATATATAAGATTCTCCTCTTTATAAGATTCACCTTTCCTAGGTACTGATTTACCCATATCTGACACTGACAGCCACTTTGAAGATAAAAGCACCTTGCTTTAACCCCACAGCCATACTTAAACATTGTTTAGAATTAATAATGGAGAATACTGAGAATAGATTAAGGACTAGGAGGCTTTTGAAATGCAGGGCATATTGAGACTTGTCTGGCTGTGTAATGGAGTCTTGCATATGATATTCTGTACCACCTGGCTAATTCCCTCTAATGACTACAATACCTATTAAGAACTCTCTGAAATAAAGACTTAACAGAGGACATTTATAGGGATATATATATATTTTTAAAGACAAAAGAACTATTTTAAAAAAGCAAGCACTACATAATGGAAAATATCCCTGAACCAATGTGAAAGATGATTCATGTCCCTTTTGTTACAAGTTATTCTGTGGTCCTGTCAGTCAGGACTATCAGAGCTACAAGCTGCTGTGTGGTTTCCTCTTAACTGCTTGTGGAAGGTTTACTGGAAACCTTGGTCAATCACTTTTCAGCCTCAGAGAACCTTTCTGCCCCCCGTCTCTCTCTCTCTCTCTCTCTCTCTCTCTCTCTCTCTCTCTCTCTCTCTCTCTCTCTCTCTCTCTCCCTCTCCCTCTCCAAGTGAATTGTCACTTAATAGCCAATATGCTAAAGGCATATTCTATTCTCATTAAATTTTCACAGACTAAAAATTTCACTTGGGAAATTCTATTCAGCCATTCTGTGTTTGGGCCTTATATTTTTCTCTCACACACAAAGGATAAAGATATGACTGAGATTACCAAAATAATTCTAAAAATTTATAGATTCAGGGGCCATGGGATTGGAAGTCATGCGAATAATGATTCCAGGGAACACATGCCAGGCTCCTGCCTCTCCAGGGTTAACGTTTAATGCTGAACGTGGATGAATTGTGGTGTTACCTATAAAGTACTCTGGGGTCTTACATAATGAAGAGCATTTTTTTAAGTGGAAATGGCTCCCATGTTTTTCAATGTGTATTTGGGAAAAGCTGGATTCATATATAATAATCAAAACAAGCACAACAGAACCACTGAGGAAAAATGCCTTTATAAATAGATGGATTTATTTGAAAGAGATGCTTTAAAAAAAGATATTGAAGGTGAAAATCATCTACTGAATAACATAATAATGCTTAGGAGCAACCATCAGTAAATTTTGGGATTCAAGAGCTGGAAAAGAGTCTACAAGTTAAATAATTAAAAAGTTTTCAGCTTTCATGTGTTTGTTGTGTCCTGAACTACTTTGCAACCGAGTAGGAGCTAAAGATAAATTAGAGGCATTTGTAAGTGATTTGCTTGTTTATAATTAAAGTTGATTTCAGGTTACTTTACCTCAAGTTCTGCAGTGCTTCCTTGCATGGAAGAACAAGGGGTAGAATAACATAGAGTCAGACTTTCGTATTAGCTGCTGATTGAACCAACCCTGGATAAAAAATACAGGGTGTCCCAAAAACATGTATACACACTTTAGCAGCTGATAACTCAATTTTCACTCCTTTTCAGGCTTAACTGATTTGAAGTAATGGGTAAAGCCAGACTAAGCTTTAAACAAAGAAAATTTATCTATTACACTCTTTTATGGGGATACACAAAAGATAAAATTTATGGTACAAAACCAGCAGCAGTTGACGAACTGAAGGAGCACAAATACCGAATGAAATGATTCTTGATGTGTGTGAGTCCATTGCTTCATGTCATCAGTAGTGCCTCGACCAGAATGTCATCAGTTTGAAAACAGGTATTGACAAAAAAATTTAGTCATTTCTATAGGTTCTTTTAAATTTTGAAAGTGAACTGCATGTTAATAAACACTAACTTTACAATCATTCAAAGTGTGAATACATTTTGGGAGACACCCTATATTTGATTTTTAAAAATTATATTGCTGCTAATTGTATTATGTGGTTAGGCCTATGGTTGTTAGCTGTCGTGATGCCTGTACTGAACATGTACAGACAGTTTTCCTCATTATTAATTCCTAAAAAAAATAGCATGACAATTATTTATATAGTGTTTACACTGTATTAAGTATTATAAGTAATCAAGAGATTATTTAAAGCAGTGGTTGCCAACCATTCAGACCTCACGGACCACCAGTGGTCTGCAGACCACCAGTTGGAGACCGCTGATTTAAAGTATGTGGGAGGATGTTCATAGGTAACAGGCAAATACTACACCAGTGGTCGGCAAATTCATTAGTCAACAGAGCCAAATATCAATAGTACAACGATTGAAATTTCTTTTGAGTGCCAAATTTTTTAAACTTAAACTCCTTCTAACGCCACTTCTTCAAAATAAACACCCAGGCCATGGTATTTTGTGGAAGAGCCACACACAAGGGACCAAAGAGCCGCATGTGGCTCACAAGCCACAGTTTGCCGACCACTGTACTACATATATACATCTATACATCTGTGTGTGTGTGTGTGTGTGTGTGTGTGTGTGTGTGTGTGTAGATAGAGATACACACACCCACCCACCCACCCCCACACACACACATATAAAACCCTGAGCAACTCGTCAATAGGTGGACCATGATGTGCACTGACCACCAAGGGGCAGACGCTTAACGCAGGAGATGGCCCCTGGTGGCCAGTGTGCTCCCACAGAGGGAGTGCCACTTGGGAAATTTATCAAGCAGTGGCAGCAGGCACAGTGGGGTCGGGATGAGCAAGAGCAGCGCGGCACTTGTCCTGGGCTCGGGCTCCTCCCTGGCCATCTGCGGCTTCACGCACTACTACATCCCCCGACGGGTCCTGTATTTCAAGAGGGCACAGGCCAGGCTGAGGGACCTCACTTGGTGCAAAAATCCATGCACTGGGCCTGTAGTTTTACATAAGGAACTTGGGCATCTGAAGATTTGGGTATCCACTTCAAGGTCCTGGAACCAAGCCCCCACTGATACCACTAGACATTGCACAGTCATTGCACTCAGGTGACCTGTGTATCCTTGTGGAAATAGGAGAAAAGACTGACAACTGCTACTCCGTGCAGCAGTACTGTGTCTAGTCCCCAGGTGCTTGGTTTCTTTGATTATTTCTAACATTTCACTTGATGTCCCTTGGTCTTCATTTCAATTTCACCTTCTAAGTCCCAGACTTCTTTTACACTCCTAAATATTTTCTTAATGATAGGAGATAGCTCCCATTTAAACTTATGATTTACTTTTTTCAGCCAGGTAACCATACACAGTAATTTAACAACATAGTCTTCCATGTGTTTTCAAAATCTTCCCAGCAAATCTGAATTTCAAAAACAACCATCTTTGCTCAGAAATTCAGATTCTCTCACTTTAATCAAGACCCAGGGACCCTGATGCTAAACTGAAACTTTATCCTACCTAATAAAGACAGAATATGCAAATTGACCATAACTCTGCAACAAAGATGGCAGTGCCCACAGCCAACAAGGAGGGAATATGTAAATTGACACAACAAGGCAAGAGGCGGAAAGGTGGCTCCCGGCTGAAGCAAAGGCAGAAAGAGGGCTCCGGGCTGGAGTGAAGGCAGTGCCAAGTAGGGGAAGGAAGGGCAGTACAGTTCTTGCACAAATCTTCATGCATTGGACCTCTAGTATAAGCCATAATTATTTCAGACTTCAGTCTCTGGGTCTCATGTAAACCATAAGGTCCACAAGATTTAAAACAATCACAAAAATGATTATTTGTTATTTATAAACTATGTGTAAATAGCACTGAGATATAACAAAAATTAAGATGTTCTCCCCTTAAGAAATGTATAAACTAGTTAGTGATCTATAATAATAGAAGCATAATATGCTAATTAGACCAGACAACCTTCCAGATGAAGCTGAGGTTGCGAGGGAAGCCCGGGTCCCACATCCAGAGGGAAGCCAGTGCCAGCAGCTGGGGGAAGGAAGGCCTACTCTTGCATGAATTTCCTGCATCAGGCCTCTTGTATAATAATAACTTGACAACAATGAATAATAGAAATAATATAAATACTGAATAAAAGCACACGTTTGAAGTTTCATAAACCAGAGACTGAATCTTGTCACAAAACTTAGTTTCCACATCTTTAAATTGGACCTAATCAAAGAACCTAACCTAATTGCATCACTTTGAAATTTACCTAATATGCTTTTGCCTGGTGTAGATTAATTCAATACATATTTACATCTGTATCTAGCTATATCTACATATTATGTATGTGTACAGACATTTTTCATTATCTTCTTTCTCTTACACTTACAGTAATTTGGTAATTCTGTTATTTATTCAATTCAGAAATGCACATTGCCTATGCCATTAGTGAGCAAAATCAATCTCAAGCTTAGCTGAATGGCCAGGCGTGGTTAGTGAGTATTCCTTTTCTTTATTTTCCTCCTTTCCCTCTCTTGGGCCCTCCCTAATTTTCTCCCAGTTTCCAAATTTCAGGATATGAAAGAGACATCATCACTATCTCAGCTCAATGACTGCCTATCTCTTCTAGGAGAAACAGACTTTTGGGTCAGCTGCCAGCTACTGCCTCCAAAGTCAAGGACAATTGCCCACTCTGTGCCCTGGCGAGCAAATCCTGCCAAATGGTGGCAGATGGCATCTTCCATGCAGACCCTCTAAGAGTCACATGGCAATTGGCCCAGTTGACTTTTCCAGCTCCTCTATCACCAGTCCACTCCACCCAACCCGACTTTTCCATTCCCTCCCCCATGCTGGCAAACAGAACAGAGACTTTTAAACACTGACATTTCCCCCCCCCCATAATCCCAGCAATAAAAATGAGGCTTTTAAAAGAGATCTTTTTATTTGTTTTTGGTCTTTGAACTACATAATCAGACCACGTGGCGTGATGACTGCCGCCTTGTACCATTTGACAACCACATAAAATGTGAATGAAAAGGCACCAGAGCCCGCTAAAGCAGTCACCTCTTGAGATGTACTTCTTTCCCCTCCTCATATTTATGGAAACAAAACTGTGATTTTGTAAAATCAGGCACCCAAATGTCACTGGACACAGAAACAAATCCAGTTTAACCTCTCAACTTTCAGTCAGTTTCAATATCATTGCCTTCTTCCAGTTCCAAGGAAAGAAAATAGCCGACATCAAGCTAACGGCGGCGATTCTTTGCCACAATGCTTGTAGCCATCTACCAGCTATTTGGCATTTCTGTCTCCAAGCCATGCAGATGCCCAGTTGAACCAAACTGAACATAGACAAATTAGTCATAAGTAGAGAGCAAAGAGTTTCACACATATAACAATACCAACTCTCAAACTATTTGTATTCAAAGATATTTCTGGAAAAATAAAACAAACAAAAACACACAAAAAACACCACCCAAACCTGCTTATATTTTTTAAAGTCTCCTTTTTTCCCCTTGAGTTATTTAGTAAGCTATCACCATAGAAACTATCCCCATAGATGTTCCCTAAGATGTTCTCATCTTTTTCTAACAACAAAAGCCATTTGAGCACCATCTTCAGTATAATCTTGATACTTCTGTTCCACAATCTCTTTTCTCCTATACCAAAGGGGCACAAACATCCACCTGTCTGGTATGGAAGGGAGAAAATCCCCCCTGTGAGTGTCTTTTGTCCTCAGCTCCTTCTGAAAGAAGAGCAAAATGATTATGTGAAAAGTACCTAGGTCCTGCCATTTTGCTAGCTGATGAACAACTGATTTTACCTTGAAGCTTTCAGTTCTATGTAAAATGAAGACAGTAATAGAAACTACCTTATAGTATTGTTAAACTAAATAAGATATCCAGCATAACAAAATAAAAGCTCAAAAAGGGTTTGCTATTACTATTTTTCTCTTATGCACAGAGAATTTTATTTCTAGGATAATGTGGGACTAGACATTATTAGGTACAGGGCAGCTATAAGGTAGGATTATATTAGAAAATACCTCTGAACCAAGAATAATGGTGGATGAGGTAGGTACTTGTTTCATGATAAACTAAGCCATGAGCTAAAAAATATGGCCAAGAATGGAATCTTTTTCTACTCACATGAAGGAAAAAATGGTGAGAGGAAGGAAAGAAATATAAGAAAGTACTTCTAAATATTTGATTATTTTTTGTATGCCAACTATGAGCTGAGCCCACAGAACATAATAATAAATAAAATAGGTTTAAAAAGTTAAACAAATCATTAGATCCAAAATATAAAACCCTATGACAGATGTGAGCAACAAGACTAATAATGAATATCAGCTCAGAGGTAGCTACTTTCAACAGGAAGTCTCATTGGAGAAGACATTTAAATTGAGATTCAAATGATAAGAAATTACCAGGAAAATACAATCTCCAAAAATCTCCAAAAATGAGGGCAAGGCCCTAAAGACATAGTTCAACAGGCACAAAAAGTCTTAGATCTGAAAAATCTGGGGAGTTTCATGAACTACTGGGCAAGCCAGTGTGCTGGAGAGTAGTGGGGTAAATGGAAATGGGGAAGGGGGCCCTGCAGGGCTATGAAGATGTACATGGAGTTTAGACAATATGGTAATTTCAATGGGAAGCTGTTGAAGGCTTCATTCAGCAGAGACTTGGTTTAGCTTGTTTGAAAATGATCTTTCTGGAATCCTGGAGGAAAATAGAGTCCAGAAATCCAGGAAGGAGATGATATGGCACTAGACAAGCATGAGAAAGGGGTAGAGAGAAAAGGACAGCATGGAGAGTTTTGGAAGTATAATCTGCATGATATGCAGATATACAGGCTATTGAGGGTGAGGAAGAGAAAGGATTCCAAGGGTCATGCCCTGAGTTATGACAAGTGTTAAGATTTTTTTCTTTCATTGTTCATTTAAATAAATGCATATTGGCAACATACTAGAAGAAACCTGGGCAGACTCAAGTTATCAAGACACTGGGGAAGTGGGAGGGTAACAGGCAGGCAAGAATAGAGTCCTGGGGAGCACAGGCCATTCTCCTGGCCGGAAGTTAGGAAAGGGGCAGTGGCCACATGAAGAAAAGCAGTCAACAGAGCAAAACAGGTGAAGCACAGTCTCTAAATGCTCCTTTTATTTTCAAGGCTTTAAGAACATCAAAAGGCAATCTATGGTGATCCCATGTGAGAGCTCAGGGACTCTCCCTGGGGCTAAAGTAGACAATAGGCAGCAGACAAGAGAATTATTGAAAATTAAAGAATGAAGCTTTTTAAGAAACATGCTTGGGCTTGTGTTATCTGCAGCTGACTCAACCAGAGGAAAAAAAAATCCAAAACTTAAAAAACAGTGCCAAAACAATCTATGGGGGGAGAAATCCTTTTTTTTTTTTTCAACTATATGATGGCTAGAACCACTAGATATTCACATGTAAAAAAAGTTGGACCACTTCCTTATACCACGCACAGAAAACTAACTCAAAATGAATTGCTGACCTATACCCCTATTATAAGAAAGCATAAGAATAAAACTTGAAGACTTTGATTCAGGCAAAGTCTTCTTAGATATGACAAAAAGTGGACTCCCCCAAAATAGATACATTGGACTTCATCAAAAATTCTGTGCTTCAAGGACACCATCAAGACAGTAAGAGGGCCCATGGCTCAGTGGTTAAGAGTCAATCTATGAACTAGGAAGTCATGGGTTCAGGGAATATGCCCATGTGGTGGGCTCAAACTCCAGGAGGGGATATGCAGGAGGCAGCTGATCAATGATTCTCTCTCATCATTGATGTTTTTCTCTCTATCTCTCTCTCCCTTCCTCTCTGAAATAAAGAAAAATACATTTAAAAAAAGAAAGTAAAAGGACAACCCATGGAATGGGAGAAAATATTTGCAAATCATGTATCTGTTAAAGAAAATTATATCTAGACCACATACTAATAAAGAACACTTATAAGTCAACAATAAAAAAAGCAAAAACTTTGAACCGATATTTCTGAAAAGAATATACCTAAATGGCCAAAAATATATCATTAGCCATCAGGAAAATAAAAATCAACAATGACATAACTTCTCACCCACTAGAATAGCTAATAATAAAAAAGATAGATAAAAACAAGCATTGGTGAGGATATGGAGAAGTTGAAACCATTAAATATTGCTGATGTGTATGTAAAGTTATGCATGTACTTTGAAAAGTGGTTTTGCATTTTTACAAAATGTTAAACATTAGAATTATAATATGATAAAGCAATTCCATTTCTAGGGATATACCCAAAAGAAATGAAAATATATATCCACACAAAAACTTGTAAATAATAATGTATGTTCATATAGCAGCATTATTCATAATAGCCAAATAAAAATAACTAAACAAAAAAACCTTCCAACAATAGATGAGGAATAAAAGTATATGTCCATAAAATTAAATACTATTTATCGATAAAATAAATGAATATACAATACATACTACAATAAGGGTAACCTTAAAAACTTGATTAAGTAAATAAAATAAACATAAAGACCATATATTATATAATCCCAATTATATAAAATGTCCAGAGTAGGCAAATCTATACAGATAGAAAGTAGATTGATGGTTATCTAATGCTTGGGGCTTGGGAGAAATGGGTAGTGATTGCTAATGGGTCTTAGATTTCTTGAATTAATAAACATGTTCTAAAATTAATTGTGGTTATATCTGTATAACTCAGTGAATACACTAAATTTATTGCATTATACATTTCAAATTGGTAAATAATATGATAATAAAGTTGCTATAAACTAAAATCAAACTTTTTCTGATAGAACAGTTAGGAAATCAGGAGTGAATTAATAATATGTTTGCCCATGCTGAAGTTAATATAAAATAATATACTGCCTTTTAAACAAGCCCTCAAATTTGTCACTTCACACTAATTAGCTCACCATTTAAGAAATACAGTTAGTCCTCACTTAATGTCATTCATAGGTTTCTCTTACTTTAAACAAAATGACATATATCAAGCCCAATTTTCCCATAGGCTAATTGACAAAAACAAGAACTAAGTTCCTAAGGCTCTCAGCAATGTTATAATGAAATTAGAGGCCTGGTACATGAATTCATGCATGGGTGGGGTCCAGCCAGCCTGCCCTGATTGGAGGCCGATCAGGCTGGGCTGGCTGGGGGGAGAAGTCATGGGAAGTTGACTGGCCGGCCCCACCCTGTACACCCTGCCTTCATGCTGACACTGAACAGTACTGCAACAATATCTATACATAGGATCGGTCAAGGAAGGGAAGGCTTCCTATTTTTCTGCCTGCCCCAGAGACACAGATACAATCATCACAGTACTGGCCACTCAGTAGGTGTGCAGGGTGAGGCCCATGGCCTCCACAGGAGATGGGTTGGATATAAGAGCAATAGACAAATGAACTCAAACACTTGTGTTTAGAGTAGGCATCTCTTCAAAACCTAACATGATGTCAAACATTAATTTAGCAAGAAAAAATTCTGATGGCCAATATATAGAAACAATTCCCTATTGATACATATATAAAAATAACAGAAAATATTCATTAAAATATAATTACAGTTAGCTAAAGACACTATGTTCCAGAGAGCTAAAAAGATCTCACAAATATAGAGTAGAGAACCAAATGTTAATTTCTCTGATCATTTTGTAATGCTCATTCTAAACAAATTAACTTTGGGGGGAAAAAACAACTTGGATCTGAACTCTGTGTCACTCACTAGTTTCGTGAACTTGAAACGTTCCATACACTTACTATCCTAACTTTATCATATGAAAGAAAACCACAATGTTTAACGCATGCGAGTGGCAAAATTAAATTAAATAATCCACATAAAGGACAATAATATACTTAGCACAGAGAGCACATCAAATTGTAGCTATTATTATGATTATTAAATTGTCATTGTTATGCTACCAAAATCAAGTGAACTAGGGTGGCAATAGTTTTGCCACTTAAACTTGAGAAATCATAGAAAATTAATATTAATATAGACAAAGAGAATCTGGAAGAGTAGAAAGACTACTCAACTGGGAATATGGGAATTTATACAAGATTGAGCACCATAATCTGAGACTCATATTTTTCATCTGTAAAATAAACAAAATGATCTGTGATGTTCCTTACAACTTCCATAAAATAAAGGGAAGGGACTTACTGATTTTCCTTTTCCTTATAATATTCTTTTTTTGCCTTAATTTCAGGATCAATCTGATTTATTTGAAAGCCAACTTATATTTCCAGCAAAGGAATGAAGACAATAATAGCTACTAACACAAACTAGTGAAATATATCTTAATGAATTTAAATCTATAATCTTAGGAACATTTAAAAAGCCTCATTACTCAGCCGTTGGTTATAAAAACATCTTGAAATAGTCAGGAGTCTCCATGAATGAACCAAAGTTATAAAGTCTTAAATGCAAAATATCTTACGATCCAGACTGCAGATCTTTCAGAAATAAAAATAGCACATTAGTCCTCCTACTGCACTTTTAGCCACATTTAAAAATACAGACAATCATCTCTCACCAAGCACTTCAATCATTATAATGTTTGCTATGTGAGATAGTTTTGTATAATGTATGGTGAAAGGTATGAAGAAATGTCAAGAAGCTACTTTTTATTATTGTTATAAAACAGAAAATAGTAACTGTAATTTGGAACACATTTCGAGTTCAAAAAGTCCTTTCAAAAGTATAGAATATTACTCATATTATCAAGGATATTTATTTTAAATCATGTTGAGCTTTTAGGAACAAAATTATATTCACCCATTTGATTTGCTTTTGCTGTTAAAGATAAAAATCTGATTTTACTAGGTGAATCTTAACGTCCTATTTAAAAGTAGTTTTCAATATTTATTTGGTCAAGGAATTCTAAATATTCAAGTTTTGCTGGAAAGGTATTAACTCCATTAATTGCGTCAAAGATACATTGTGCTTGCTAGAGATGTAGTCCAACTTGGCAGATAGCATATTTATACAGGGATCAGTGTCTTAGCAACAGAAGCCAAACTACTTTTTTTAGAAGCCAAACTATTAAGTAGGAGCCATCATCATTCTTTTCATTGTGGACCTCTTATTCTAACCCCTTTAGTACATTTTCTTTTTTACATTGTTGAGGTTGTCAAGATTCTATGCTCTGTCACATTTTCAAATAAGCAATCTGAAGGTGTGAATTTGCAAATGCCATGGAAGTGAGAGCACGGAAAAGCTCCAAATTCATTATCTGAACAAGAGACCTCCTAGTTATTTTGAGGAGCAATAAGGCAGTCACATTGCACTTTGAAAGGAATGGTGTTTTCAGCCACTATGTACGTACTGAGCCATTGTGCCTGGCTGTTTCTATGTAATTGAGTCAGTGATTGGTAGACTGAGCATACAACCAGACTGCTGCCTGCAGTTTCCCATGCAGGATTAGTCCCGTCACTAGTAGTTTCATCAGTAGTTATCATTTATGCCCTGAGGCTTTATGGTCCAGACCACAATAGAAAGGCACTGCTGGCTGCTGGAAAGTGCAGAAGGAGACATTCATCTCAAAGGAAGCAGCAATAAAATCTACCAGGGTTCACAGGTTAGCAGCAATGAGCTGAGCAGAATAGTGGGTTTAACATTTGGGTGCCTGTTCTGATTGACTTAGGAGAGGTGTTATTGATGGCTTGGGTCTGAACTTTTAGAAGAAAGAGAACACAATTGCATAAAAGAAATTCATGTTGTACACTGGCACACAGATCATCCCTTTCTTTATCTGCTGAGTCCTTTCACACCATTTGATTTTCACACATCACATTAACTAGAAAAGAAAATGATGGAGAATTATGTTACTAAGACAAATTAATGGATTGTAATACATAGAAATAATGAGATGCTCCTTAAAGAGAGGTAAATTGAAGACAAGTTAAACCCACAAATGATGGTTGACTAGCGACACTAATTTATACAAGTCACTGTGCTCATTTGGGTGACACTAGATTTCAGCATTCACATACATTGTCTCCTCTAGAAATCCCATGTTGTAATGATGATGAAATTGATGCCATAGGGATTAGAGGACTTGCCTAAAGATACAGCAAGAGGAGGAACCCCATCTCCCCCACCTGCTTGTTCTGTGAATACTGAACTGCTCCATAAATGGACTTCATCATCATTACCCAGTGTGTTCACTGGAACTCTGCCCCTAAGGATGTTCCCTGGGATGAAAAACCACAGCTTCTCCAGAATAAAACTTGACACATAATATCTGGCTCATGGCCGATTCTTACTAATTGTGTGGTGAACTAAACCAAACCTTGAGCTTGAATTGAGTCATAGAATCAGTGCAATACTGAAAGCTTCTGATAAAGGTTTCCAACTATTTCTAGATTTCTCTGACTTCTGATGTCTCCCTTTCCCTTTATTATTTACTCTTCCTCTTTCCCTTCCTCCCTTCCTTCCTTCTTTCTTTTTTAAACATAGTTTTATTGATTTCAGAGAGAAAAGGAGAGGAAGAGGGAGATAGAAAGATCACTGATGAGAAAGAATTATTGATTGGCTGCCTCCTGCACAACCCCCACTAGGGACTGAGCCTACAACCTGGGTATGTGTCCTGACTAGGAATTGAACCATGACCATCTGGTTCATAGGTCAACACTCAACCACTGATGCATGCCAGCCAGACCCATATTTCTTCCCTTCCTTCAACAAATAGTTACTAAAAGTCTATGAAATGTCAAGCAGTTTCTTATGTGCTAGAAATAAGATAATGAGCTAAAGCAGAATTCTTGTGATTATGCAACTCACATTCTGGGGAGGGAGACAAACATCATTTATATAAGAAAATGAAAAGAAATATAAGTCATGGGCCTTCAATAGTATGTTAAGACAGACTGGTAGGTTTCTCTCAAGTAGTAACTGAAATACTATCTGAGGGATGAGGGGGAATTACCTTATGATTCTTGGACTGAGTGGAAGGAACCATTTAAAAAGGAAAGAACAGCATATGTAAAAATTCTGTGCCTAGAGTAAAGCATGGCACATTTGAGAAATTAAAGGCTGCTAGTGTGATATGAGTTTAGAGAGCAAGAAGAAAGAATGAAACATACTGAGATAGTCTATTTAGCAGTCTGTAGGCAGTGATAAGCTTTTTTTTTTAAAAATAGAGGATGACTTGATCAGATTGGAAAATAAAAAGTTTCACTGGGCATATGGGAACTCTGTACTTTCTGCACAATTTGTCTAGAAACCTAAAACTACTAAAAAAAGTTTATTAAAATATCACTCTGGCTACAGTAAATGGGACAGAAAGGAGTGAGGGACAGGGTCGAGTCTGAGACACACTACGAGAATATTGCAGTTCTTCAGGACCAAAAGGAATAGGACCTGAGCCTCAGGACCCTCCTGCATGAAGAGGTAAAGAAGAGGAGGGACAAGTATTGGTGGTTGAGAAGACATGGGTGGTGAGAGAGGAAGAAAATCAGAAAAGTGTGATGTCCTTGAAGCCAAGGTAGAATGTGATCAAGAAAGCTGATAAAATGGCCTGATTGGACAATTATCATAGGGCTGAAACTCAGTCATTAGATTCAGGCAAAGCCATGGCTGACACGAATAAGGAAAAGCCTGGTGGAGTGTGGTGGGCACAAAAATAGAAACAGAAATTGGAGTATATTTTGCAAAAAGAAGCAAAATATAGTAGGAGAAGTATGCTCAGGACATTATTATTATTTTTTAATCAGAGGAATAATAACATGACACTCATGTGTATAAAATTTTAGTATGCATAAGATTAATTTGCCTTTTACAATAAAAATGAAAGTTCCCAGGCTACTCCTATAAGCCCTGGGAATAATCCAATATAGAGGATAAAGCTACAAAATAATACTGAAACAGTATAATCAATAGATTATAGGAGTGGATAGAATTCAAAGACAGATGAAGGACTGGACTTAGGAAGGAAAATGGAGCATCACTCTGTTTTAATAGAGAGAAAGAGGACCAAATGTCACATGTATGTAATTTTGTATATTTGGTATCAGGGATCAGGATAATTTCCATAAAATTAAGTTGGCAGTAAAGTTATCTGTGGGAGAGAGAGGTTGATAAAAAATAAAATACAAAATAAATCAAGGATTTAAATGATAATTGATTTGCATCAGTTACATCCACATCAAAATGAGTTATTTGTCTTTCAATCAAAGAGCCCATTGTGACAAATCACAGCCCTTAGATTAGTGCCAAAGAGCCCCCCAGCACAGTTCTGTCATTACCTCCCCTGTGATTCCTGTAAGCAAGTGACACATCAGAAATAATGAGTCATGCGAAGGACAATGTAATTGGTGCTAGAGAAATGAACCCTACATTATGTCATGCCCCTGCACTAATCGTTTCCTAAAGCCTTAATTGCCTGTTTTGATACTCCTAGCTCTTCTACACCCTGAGTAACAAGTTGGTAATTCACTGCAGAAGGCTTGGGCAAATGGATAAGATGTACCAAGGGCTCCCTTTGGCTTTCTTGCCCTGACTAAACACATCACAGTAGTTATTTAATACCTGAGTGGAGCACTTTTAGAAAGGAGTTTGTTCCCAAATAAAAATTAGCCTGGACTTAAAACAAAAAAAAAATCTAAAGATAACAACATGAGGCCAGATGTCTAGTCTATTTCCTTTAGGCAAAGTGTTAGAATGAGAACAAAAACAAACCTAAAAACAAAATTAAGGAGATTTTTTAAATCCAAGGACAGGATTTAAATGTGCCGGGAAGACCAGCTGTATAAAACATTTGTTCTCGTCTGGCCGGCATGGCTCAGTGGTTGAGCACTGACCTATGAATCAGAAGATCAGGGTTAGATTTCTAGAAAGGGAACATGACTGGGTTGTGGGCTTGGTCCCTCGTTGGGTGTGTGTAGGAGACAGCCTATCAATGATTTGCTCTCATGATTGATGTTTTTATCTCTCTTCCTGTCACTTCCTCTCTGAAATCAATACAAATATATTTAATAGTAAATAAACAATATATATATATATAAATATTTTCTTTCTCTGGGCAGCCTCCATTTCTATTCCACATGTCCTCAGTTAATTGTGCTTCCTAAATCATTCAGGTTTTCCAACATTTATGAAAAGATTGACTGGAATTCTTAACTGTGGCTTAATGTATAAACAGAAAAATCTGAATGGCTGCTTCTTTCTTTGAAGAGCAGAATGGAGCTCAAGTAGTCAGTAGCAAAAATCAGGAAGAGTCTGCTTCACACATATAAAAGCGAAGCCTTTGGTAGAACAACGATATCTCATCTTCTTTTATACTCGGTTATGGGCTGAGTTGTGTTTCCCTAAAGTACACATTCTGAAGTCCTAACCCCTTGAACCTCAGATCCTGACCCCATTTAGAAACAGGGTCGAGACCCCATTTAATTTCAATTAAGTTAAAATGAGGTCCTGAGGGTGAGTCCCAACCCAATCTGACTAGTGTCCTTACAGAAAGGAGAAATTAGGACACAGATGGGAATAGAGGCAAGACCATGTGATGACACAGGGAGAAAGCAGCCATATACAAATAAAGAAAAGAGGCCTCAGAAAAACCGATTTTTCTGATACGTTGGTCTTGGACTTCTAGCCTCCAGATGGTGAGAAAATACATTTCTGTTTTTAAGCCACTTAATCTGTGGTTCTGTGTTGCAGCATCCCTAGCAAACTAATAAATACTCTTTCTACCAATCCCTCTTTCTTGCCACAGATACATAAAATGTTATTTTTTAAATAGTGCTGTTAGAAGAAGTTCAGGGGAAAACCTTCGGTACGGTACCAGAGGATCCTTAAACCAGTACCACTCCATGGCAATACTCTAGTGTTCTCTTACATTGGCCAGACTTATTGGACCCATAGCTGATTTGATGAAACATAATATAGAAGTTTGAATTTAGATTTATTATTCCGATGTTTGAAATAGAAGCATTGATTAGCATTTAGCTGTATATTTTCACAAAGTGAGCTGATTGCCAATGTGGGGGGGGGCAGCCTCATGTCTAAACACTGCCAAATCCTCTAGGACTCAGGGCTCCCCCAAGGTGTTCCCGTCAAAGAAATAACCAAATTCCCACCTCTCCAGGACATCCTGGATCAGCAGGTACACATGTGAGTCACACTACATGTCCCTGGCACATCCCCGTCTTACTCCATCAGTACCCCTGTCTAGTCTCAGAACTTCCTTTATGCCTCCTCCAGTATTCGTTCAGCCTGTGATTTGTAACACCATCATCAGCAAATAAAAATCCTGAGGGTTCTTTAAATTCCAGGGGCCTACTCACTGACTCTGGGAAGTCTTCCTTGATTATTTGAGTCCTTGACACTGACCTTTTGCTGCCTAAATTTCACTGCGTTTATAATCCCATCTAAGACAATTCAGTATCCAGCACTTACTTATACACAGCACTATTTAAACCATTGTTCCAAAATGTTACTACTCATCACTAAGATTTACTTCAGGCCAGGCAGAGTCCGAAGTGATCCCCATATTCTTGTCTCTACATCCTCAACACAACCTGAAGAGGGAGGTGTTCTTACTTCATACTTGCTGAGAGGAAACTTGCTTGGAGAGCCTAGCAACTAGCTCCAGCAGCACAGCTGGGATCTGACCTAGTCCTGTCTGACAGAGAAGTCTCAGACCTCTCTCCTCTTCTTTAATTGGCCTCCAGGGAGACTCTCTCTGGTTCCTTTCTCACCATTAACTCTCAGTCTTCCTCCCATAGGCATCTCTCTCTGTAAATCACTGAAAAGGGGCCTTTTCTGCCCTACTCTCAGATACCTCAAGAAAATAGTTTCGCATTTGGCAAAGTATTTAGCATAGCACCTGGGATAACTGGGGTTTTATAAATCCTAGGTGGCTTTGCCTTATGTTGCCAGCTTTCTTATAAGAGAAAGAGTAGAGATTGGACCCTACATTTATTTCTGCAAGATCCAGAACCCTTCAAGCATTCCTTGGATTGGTATAACGGGTATGAAGATGGAACATTTTTAAGAAAAGCAGCATTTGAAAAATGGACAGGGCATATGAACCCACAGCCTAACAGACAAAGACAATTATTTTATATTATATTCTGCCCTCTAACTTTTTTATTACAGAAAAGGCAATAAAAATGATGCAATGGCTTCTCTCCTAACTTTGTTAGAACAGCATATTAATATGACCCACAATTCATCTTACCTTTTTGTTACTAGATTAAAATTTATTAAAATATAGTTGATGCACAATATTGTATTAGTTTCACATGTACAACATAGTGATTCGACATTTTATATCTTATGATGCGCTTGCCACAGTAAGCCTAGTAACCATTTGCCATCATGCAAAATTATCACACTGTTATTGACTATATTCCCCTTCATCTTTCTTACCCATCTGTCCCTCCTCCCTCTTCCCCTGTAGCAATCATCTGTTTGTTTCTTATTTCTATGAATCTGTTTCTGTTCTGTTTGTTCATTTGCTTTTATTTTACTTAAGCCAGGAAGTCCAAAAGCCCCAAGGGACACATTATTGGGTTGCAGATGGGCCTTCAGGTCTTGCTTTTTGAAACATTTGGGACCACTTCAGCTCAGTTTTGTATTACAAAAGAAAATAAAAATAAAAAAGGACTTCCTTAGTTCCCTGAGGAGTGGCATAGGACTTAGTGATATGCCAGTTTCCCCTTGTGTCAGCTTCTCTCCCACCTCAAATGATGAGTGTGTTCTCTGCTCATTCACCTTTCTCCTTCTGATATAGTCTTTTTCCTATGAAGTATACTTCCCCTTTCTAATTCCTGTATCTTTTCCAGTCTACTGTGTTTTTTTCTATCCACTGGCCATTGACTCATTCAAACACACTCTCTCCCTAGCTAAGATACAGCTCAAAAGAGCCCTACCACAGAAAAATCACTGCCTGGAGAACATCTCTTTTCATAATAACAGTGGCTGACATTTGCCTAGCACTTTGCTGTCTATTTTCTTAGCTGGATTGGATTGCAAAACCCTTCCCAATTATCGAATAAAAAAAGACAGGTGAACACAAATAGCCTCTGAATGCATAATGAAACCATGCCACAACACACAGTGGGGAAGAGGATCATATCTGCAGCAAATAATTTTCAAATAAACACCTTCTGTTACCAAAGTACTGACCTTATTGGTTTTAGCATAAATGAAGAATGAGGAAATGCAGACTACTTTTCAAGGAATGTGGTCTGTGAATTAATGAAAGTCTCTAGTTTTTTTGTCTTCTAAGGCAGTGGTTGGCAAACCACAGCTTGCGAGCCACATGTGGTTCTTTGGCCCCTTGAGTGTGGCTCTTCCACAAAATACCACATGTGGGTGTGCACATACAGTGCAATTGAAACTTCATGGCCCATGTGCAGAAGTTGGTTTTCAGCCTGGGTGAGTCTATTTTGAAGAAGTGGCATTAGAAGAAGTTTAAGATTAAAAATTTTGGCTCTCAAAAGAAATTTCAATTGTACTGTTATTTGGCTTTGTTGACTAATGAGTTTGCTGACCACTGTTCTAAGGCATTGAGAGAAAGAGCTGCAATCAAGTTAAATGATTCAGAGTGCAAGGTTATGTTGATTTTGGCTAACCCAATGCAATTAT
The DNA here is from genome assembly GCA_027563665.1 of Antrozous pallidus. NCBI lineage: Eukaryota > Metazoa > Chordata > Mammalia > Chiroptera > Vespertilionidae > Antrozous > Antrozous pallidus. The sequence continues at coordinate 65,800,694 of CM050511.1, forward strand.
TACACAGACTAGAGACCTGGTGCAGAAAATTCATGCACTCAAAGAGGGGTTTGGGGAGTGGTGGGGAGAGCCCTGAGCCCAGCTTGCACCCTCTCACAGTCTGGGAGCCCTTAGGGGATGTCCACCACTCTGTGGGGAGCAGCAGGCCTAAGCTGGCAGTCAGATATCCTTAGCGCTGCTATGGAGGTGGGAGAGGCTCCCACCACCACTGCTGCCTTCACCAGCAGTGAGCCTGGCTCAAGGATTCTGGCTGAGCAGCACTCCCCATGTAGGAGCACACTGACCACAAAAAGGCAGCACCTGCATTGCACATCTACCCCTTGGTGGTCAGTGTGCAATCATAGGAATTGGTCATTCTGCTATTCAGCCAATTTGCATATTAGCCTTTTATTACATAGGATGATAAACTGAGATTCAGTTTACTCATTAATTAAACAAGCATGAATTAAGCATATACTAAACTAGAGGCCCAGTGCACAAAATTCGTGCATGGGGAAAGGGGTTTGGCGGGTGTCCCTCTGCCTAGCCTGCACCCTCACCAATCTGGGATCTCTCGAGGGATGTCTGACTGTCCGATTCTACCTGATCCCAGTAGAATCAGGCCTAAGTGGGCAGACAGACATCCTTCTCACAATCCAAGACTTCTAGCTCCAAACTGCTTGCCTGCCTGCCTCCCTGATCAGCCCCTAACCACTCCCCTGCCCTCCCTTGCAAGCCTGGTCCCTCCCAACTGCTCTTCCCTGCTGGCCTGATGGCTCACAACTGCCCTCCCTTGCAGGCCTGGAACCTCCCACTGTCCTTCCCTGCTGGCCATCTTATGGTGGCCATCTTGTGTTCACATGGGGGCAGGATCTTTGACCACATGGGGGTAGCCCTCTTGTATGTTGGAGTGATGGTCAATCTGTGTATTACTCTTTTATTAGATAGGATGACAGCCACTGTGCTAGACACTAGGGATGAAAGGCATTGTTTCTACTTAAGAGCTTTAAATGTAATGGGAAAGAAAGTGAATACAAACACTTTCTAAGATGTTGAGTCTCATGAGAGTGGAAGGAAATGCAGAGTACACGAACTTTTAAACCCTTAATCTCATTTGTCATCCTATGTCTCTTAATTCTTGGATTTTCAGCCTCTGTTGGATCTAAATAATAAACCTATCCATATTCTTACTGGTAGAAAAAAGCTGTAGCATGTGGTGGTTTTGTGGGCTCAGATAGGTGTAAAGCTTAGTTTTAGCATTTGTTGGAAATGTGACTTTGTACCATTGTTTACCAATGAGGAGGGTGGTATCTAACACAGGCGTAGTCATATTAAGGGAACCATTGCAGATACAGCCTGACATACAAGACTATAGGAACTGACATAATTTCGGTAAACATTCACTACAAATATTAAGGAAGTGTTTTCATATGGATGTTACAGAACTGGTGAGTGAGGGGTATAAATGTTAATAAATGCATGGTAGGATAAATAAAACACCCCTCTGAGAAAATTAATTTGTTAGTTTTACCAATGAATACAGTATTGTCCTTTTCAGCACGATACTTAGATCTTTAAGATATGTACCTTGTAAAAAGAAGTGTTTTGATGATATTTCAAGCTATTTGATCTTGCAAAAAATGCTTCCTTTTCAGAATATGTATGAATATCTCCATGAACTTGTGTGGACTGGACAAAGTATGGGGAATTTTTTTTCACGCTAGGCACACCCAACATCCTATTTGTGGTATTCATTTGTTAAAAACGAATAAAACAGAGTTTAGCTCTAGTCAGGAACAGGAGTTCTAAATGAGACAAGACATGGTTTAAACAGAGAATTTCAATTTGGTCACTAAAACTTTTTTGGTTCATCCTGATGGAAGAAAAAATAGGATTCAAGGATAGAGCTGCTAAATAAAAAGATTGGTAAGCAGCTCTTGCATCCTGATTTTGAGGCAGCCAGGGGGTAGTGCCATGGCCTGGGGAGACAGGCTGTCTCAGAGCTCTAATTCTGGCTCTGGCGGCACCAGCAAGGATTAGGGATTTATATTAGTATCCTCAGACTCCTGTTCATAGGTTGGCTTCTTTTTAATCTCACTACAGGGGTCCACAAGCTATGGCCTATGGGCTAAATCTAGCCCACTGACTATTTTTTACATTTTTAAGCTATTAGAAAAAAGAAACTGAAAAGGATATTTCATTAGATTTGAAAATTATATAAAATCCAAATGTCAGTATCCATTAATAAAGTTTTATTGGAACACAGTCATACCCATTTGTTTATGTTACAACAACAAAGTTGAATAATTGTAACAGAGGCTTTATGGCCTATAAAGACTGAAACATTTACTCTGTGTTTGTGTTTTTTGTTTTTTTTTCCAGAAAATATTTGCTGATGCCGAAACCGGTTTGGCTCAGTGGATAGAATGTCAGCCTGCGGAATGAAGGGTCCTGGGTTTGATTCCTGATCAAGGGCATGTACCTTGGTTGTGGGCCCATTCCCAGTGGGGGGGGGGGTGCAGGAGGCAGCTGATCGATATTTCTCTCTCATCGAAGTTTCTAACTCTCTATTCCTCTCCCTTCCTCTCTGTTAAAAATCAAGAAAATATATTTTTTTAAAAAGAAGATATTTGCTGACCCTTATCTAGCAGGTAGAATGAATGATAAAACTAAATGTGCATGATCCTCATGTCCACAAACGCTGAGAGAGCATGCTGCATTCAGCACTTCTCACAAGAGCGATCATGAGATCACACTTACAATTGGTTTATAAATGCCCCAAATGCCTTCTGCTTGACGAAGTATTAGCCAGAATTTCAAGAGATTACAAACATTTTAAATGTCCTTTAACCATTTTAATAGCCTCTTTTAAATGTATGTTTTAAGGCATTTTAACTAGCAAGGGAATGCAGAAGCAAAAAAATCCCAAATACATTTTTTATATGAAAGAATACATAGAAGCAAAAGCATGCTGATTTCAACGCATTTATTTAACTCATGTTCAGAACTACTTGTGTATATAGAATTATGTTTTCATGCCATAAACAACTCCTACTCACATTCTCTAAATAATTTGCACAAATTAACTAAGCAGGAAAAAAAAAGAAACTTTTAAAAAACACAAGCTTCAGGGCAGTCTACAGATTTAGGCAGATAAAAAATATTGTTTTTTTATTTTTTATTTTTTTTTACAGAGCGGAAGGGAGAGGGATAGAAAGTCAGAAACATCGATGAGAGAGAAACATCGATCAGCTGCCTCTTGCACGCCCCTTACTGGGTATGTGCCCGCAGCTAAGGTACATGCCCTTGCTGGAATCGAACCCAGGACCTTTCAGTCCACAGTCTCACGCTCTATCCACTGAGCCAAACAGGTTTTGGCTATAGTTGCTTTTGGATAACAAATATAATTGCATGATTTTAACTTACTGTACTGACACAAAAGAGAAATATAAGATAAAGAGAGTGTTCTAAAAGTAAATGTTCCAGCAGCATATTTAACTAATTGATCAAGAAGTTGACATTGATGCTAAAACACTTATAATACCCCCACATTTCACACCAAATACTGGTTTTCATTTTTATTGTTGCTGTTGTTGTTAATCCTCACCCACTGATCTTTTTCCCATTGATTTTTATAGAAAATGGATGGGAGGGAGGGTGGGAGGCAGGAATGTGGGAGAGAAGGAGAGAGAGGGGGAATGGAGAGAGAGAAACATGGTGCACACCCAGATTAGGGCTGGGAATTGAATTTGCAACTCAGGGACATGCTCTTTACCAGGAATTGAACCCACAACCTTTTGATGTGTGGGTTAATTTTTAACCACTGAGCAGCACCACTCAAGGCCTGGTTTACATTTCTAAGTGACAGAAAATTAATATATCAAATGACATTATTTTTTGATCCTAGAAGAAGTTGCAAATACAGACATGGATGATAAATTTTAATTGCGGTTTGCAACATCAGTATCTCAAAAACTCAAATATTGGCCTATTATGTAGCACAGCTGCACTGACCATCTAAATCAGTTCAAGTTTTGGGAAATTAAAATTTTTACAGTCTCCAGACACATAAAATGTTCTATCTAGGGAGATCTTTAGTAAATGCATGAAATAGGTCTGTAGAATTATAATCATAGGACCAGGAGAAAATTGAATCTGAGAGGTAAAACTAAAAACTGATTAATGATATAGCATGGAACTGTGAAGAATAGAAAAAATTGTCATATTATGCATGTGTGCATATAGATTAAATAAATAGATGCATAAGAAATAGACATGATGAGCAAAATACAAAAACAGACAGACAGACAAAGACATCCAGGTTCTCTAACTTTTCATTTAGCTTCTAAAAATTCTTCTGGAAAATAATTAGAATGAAAAAATGTTAACAAAATTTACAGAAGTAATATGCAATTGTCTGAGGTTATTAAAAATGATTAGTGTAGTCATGGGTAATGGTGGGGAAAATGACACCTTCACTTTTTTTGAAGGGCTTAATTTCATTTCCAGGCAGATGAAAATCAAAATTTCTTTTTTTTTTTGTTTCTATAGTCAACATATTACCCCTCATCCTATTTTCTTGTGTGTTCTTCTTTTCTTTCCTTAGGAGAAGGAAGAGGATGAGAAAACCTTCATGTTCTAGGGGCTGATGGGGTCTTGAGAGTTTGCCATATTGGTAATTGCTTTTGAAACTCATAATGGATCTCTGCTCGGATAATATCTATGCAGTCAGTGGACTGATGGCCAACAGGTATGTCTGCTGCTGGCTAGATAGTGAGTGATAACTTGGCCAGTTTGTGGAGCAAGTTGGTGAAGAAGCTTGAGATGGTTTCTGCAACGTGAGTTCTGTAATGAAGAGAAGTGAACCCCAGTGTATCAGTTTTCTGTAGGGAAAAATTAGAGGTGTAGATTCTTCCTTTGGCATAGTTATTTTCATGTAAGTAAGGACACTGTGGAAAATTGTATTTCTCTCCCCAGTTTTTCATGACAGTATAGTTTGGCTTTAGAACAAACATTCAAAAGCACTATGAGTAGGCATCTTTACCCAGTGCCTATTTTAAAGATACGCATAAATATACAAACAACTGCAAAGAAATGAAAATACCTATTCTCATTTCAAATGCTTAAACTCTCATTCTTGATGGAAGAGTTACAAGATCCAAGTATATAAATTTCAGCTAATGATAATAAAATTATTCACATATTCATATTTCATAATCTATGCTCAAAATTCTAATATCTCATATTTTGAAGTCAGACTAAATATATAAAACTTTAATTTAATTTCTGTGAGCTTTATCTTGGGAAAGGTAAATGAGTGACGCATGCATACACAGATACACACACACACACACACACACACACACACACACACACGTGCGTGCGTATGCATTCACTAGCTGGTATTAGCTGTTTTACCTTGATCAAATTACTTCTCTGTGCCTCAGTTTCTTTATTTGGGAATGGAAATAATACAACAGAATGCCTCCAAGAATTGTAGTAAAGATTAACTAAAGTGATTCATGCAAAGAGCCAGGACTTTCCTGGGATACAGATAAGCTGTAGATGCTATAATGGATATTTAATGCTCTAAATCCCAGAGGCTGGGATATTGACTGCTGATAGCTCACAGAGGCCCTCATGGAACTGTTCTCCATTGCAACAGGATACTACTGTACCCCAGTTTGTCTCCCCTCTTTCCAATCAATGACTAGGCAATCTGATGCCAGGAAACAAGTCTGGTCCCTCACTTTCGAACAACTCTGAGTGGCAACCCAGCTCTAGGGCTCCCCATACCATCAGCTGAGACTTCAGTTGCAATGATGTCATCGGACAGCTTCTTCCTCTGCCCATCCTGTTTTCCTCACTTCCTCACAGATGCAGTATCTTCAGAGAGCACTCCCCAATAAACATTTGATCATAACTCTCCATCAGAATGTGCTTCCCCAGAATCCAGACTAAGATTTTAGATAGCTATAGATTTTTTTAAAATGTCTTTCCATTACCCTGGAATTAGTAAGATCTAAATATGAATAAAAAAGTGCTAAAAACTAACATTCCAACTTGTAAAGAAGTTGTGCCAAGCCACTTCCCTACAGGGTTTATAGAGAGAAGGCATTTCAAAGAAGCCCAAACCCCATTTTCCTGTCCCTGACTACTACAAGAGGAAGAATAGAAAAGAGGAAGGGCTGCTTGGAGACAACAATTTTCAAGATAAACATTGTTTTTTGTTGTTGTTGTTGTTTTACAGGGAGGAAAAGAATTTCTCTCAACTATCAGAACAAATCAGAAAATCATGAAAAAGCTGTTCATAAATTTTGAAGTGTGCTGGAATGGTCACCCATTACTTCTCCAAGCTGAAGACTTGCATGAAGGTTGGCAAGCCACTGAACCCACTGGGTCTGAAGCTCACACTCCATGGAAACAGGGGTAAGGTAGCTGGTGGAGTGAGGCAGCAGCAGCAAAACAGCATGCAATATTCTTACATGGCAGGTACATGGGATTCCTTGTAGCTGAATAAGCATAAGGAAAGCAGTTGGCCTTTTAGCTCCTTTGTTGGCATCCCATCCAATAAGATCATACCCTACATAGAACATCCTACCATATGAGGTGCATTTCCAATTCTAGAGATGGTGAAAAATCCCCAACTGCACTCCATGAGAGTCAGCATTTGGGGAGACATGTACTAAGCAGGCAGTACAAGGAGCTATATACCTACAGAAGCTTTTGGGTAGAAAGATTGCCTTCTTCCATCTTTCACTCAGTACCGTTACCAGAGAGGAAGGCAGAGAAGTGGGAAAAGGAATGTGAGAAGTTGCACACCACTTCAGCCAGGAGAGCCACAGAGGTCTTAGCTGCACCAGATGAAAGATTCTACACAGCAGGAAGTAAGAGACCAACATCACCTAGTTGGGAGTAGTAGTAGCCAATCAACAACAACATTTGTATGATTGAGATTCCTTCATAAACCTGGTAGATACATATACTTCAACCTTTTTCAGCACCTTGCATTATGCTGTACTAGGAGTAGGGATGAAGTAATGAGGGAGAAAGGTGTGGTTCCTAACTTCATGGAGCACATACTCCCTTGTCTCTCTCTACAGGACTACGTCTGTCTTTGAACCGCTATTGATTTTTCTCAGTGTGACAGACTATTCTTCTGAGAAAGTTAAGCTATCCTCATTCCATTAATTACTCTGCTAATTTTTTTAAACATCACAAGAAAAACTTCCACAAGACACATTTTGAGAGAAGCAAAGCTCTTTCTTTGAGCACTATACATTAAAGGTCTGCCAACATTCTTTTCTCAACCACATTTCCCAAAAGCTTAGCACTTGGCCATAAAATGTAATCCAGTCTAAAATCTGGCATGTCAGACAGCAAAGTATTCAAATATGCCAATTTGGCTAACACCTCCTTTTTGAATAACAAGTAGAGAAATAAAAAAATAATTGAAGTAAAAGGCTTTAAATCACAACATTACTCCAAGATAATTCATTTTATGAGACAGCAAATCTATAAAAAATTAATCCTAAACTATGGTAGATTTTTTTCAGATAAGTTTTTACAAAAGTGTAAAGCCTGTACAGAAATATACTACCCAGAGTAATAAATAATATAGCCTACCTCAAAGAATTGTAGTAAGATGCCCAATTCTATTGAAAAATCTTGCTTTTCTTATTTGCACATGATTAAGACTTGATATCATAAAGTATTTTAGACTAAAGCAAAAACAAAACAAAAATCTGGGAACTATAAATATATATACATATATGTCATAAACTCTCTTTCTCCTTCTCTATATAGGGTAGGGCAAAAGTAGGTTTACAGTTGTGAGTTTGTGAAACACAGTGTTAATAAAGCTATTGTAGTCTGATCTGCATGGCTCAGAGGTTGAATGTTGACCTATGAACTAGGAGGTCACAGTTCAGTTACCACTCAAGGCACATGCCCAGGTTCAACCTCCAGTGTGCAAGAGGCAACCAATCAATGATTCTCTCTCATCATTGATGTTTCTATCTCTCTCTCATCTCCTTTCCTTTCTATAATCAATAGAATATATTTAAAAACAAATCTATTGTAAAAATCATAACCTGCATTTTTCCTTATGAACAACTGTAAACCTACATTTGTCACACTCTGCCTGTGTATACACACATACACACACACACACACACACACACACACACACATACACACACATGTATGTACATATTACTGTAATATTTGTCAAAGGGCTTCCTGGAGGCTATTGACAGTTTTCTAGAGACCATAACAGGCAGGTGGGATTAAGGTATCCTATTAATGGCTAGTCCTTGGGTAGTTGGGCTCAAGGTGCATGTCCATAAAAACAGAACAGTGCTGGTTTTGTAAGCATCATCTGCAACATGGGTTTTTAGAAGCGGTGATCAAAAGAATTTCACACAGAAAGAAATGTAGAATAATTATGTGTTATGATGATATGCCTTCAGTATGAAGAAGATTCTGTATAAGATACTGATCACATTTTCACCAACTTTCCTGTCTCCTGTCCTTTCTGATAAAAGAAAACACTATTGCACTTTGCAGGCTCCCCATGTCAAACTATTTCACAATTGGAAATCTTAGAAAATATCATTGTGTCATTCCCATTTGTAAAAACAAATCATGTCATTCTGTTCCTGAGTAATCCTGATTTTGCAAAAATTGATAAAAATCATGTGATACAGATCCCCACATTTTCATACAAATACAGAAGCATTTGCCTGAAATTCCATCCTGATGTCAGGGACACTCCAATAAATCCCTAATGACCAAGATTCATGGTGCAGACACCGAATTCTCATTGTGGGACATAGCGACTTTCCAAATCCCTCTTCAAAGAAACATTTGATACAATTCTCTTGTCACTTCAGAATTATAAATCCTAATTTAGAAGCTACACATATTGGACTAATGATTCAGGAAGCATCTTTTCAAATGAGCTCTTTGCTCATTTGTTTTGAAAGAACAACCTTCAGATTCCACATCATAGAGTCTTGAGCTTCCTAAACTTTGCTCATCAAAATTCATTATTTCATATGCACTGCATGTGTAACACATGCCCTAGAATAGCAATCTTGGAAGGGAGGTTTCATAACTTCCTGAGCTCAAGACACAGCTGTCTCTAGAAGCCTTGACAATATCTTTTTATATTACATCAGAACAACAGAAAGATGAAATCTCTACACAGTAGTAGACCTTTAGAATTATTAGACATAAAGAGCCAAAGCTGTCAGTTTAATACCATGCTCATTTAAAAGCCAATGGGCCTTAATGTTTGAGGATAAATAGGGAAAGAAATTTCCTCTACTGATACTTCAAAGACTTTGCAACATCTGGAATTTGATTCCATACAGAGTATTCCACTAAGAAGTAAGTATAAAAAAGTTCTTAATAGAGCAAACAAGATTCAGGTTTCTTGCAATATGTTCTCCTCGGAGGGAAACAAATAGCACAATGCTTCTGACTAACCTTTCTGCACTTCAGCTGCATTAATTAACATTTAGTCATGGATTCCACTGTGAGCCAGATGAACTCAGTGCTACAGCTGTTTTCACTGAGGGGGAAAATATGCTTTCACATTTCAGATTCCCAACATTTATAAATCTGGGGGAAATGTTTTGTTGACTGCCTCTGTGCCACCTTTATTGATATGCATTACATATTAGTCACCCAAATAAATTAAAACTCACTCTAGCTATGATTAAATCAATGTCAATAGCACATCAACTGGGTCAGTCAGCGCCAATGCTATAAAAAGTACCTCCCTCTTTTTTTCTTATATTAAGGATTAAGGAAAAACTAAAAAACTCATCAAAAAAGTAGACAGTGGCCTTAGAGAAATTGTTTCTGGGTGAGTTAAAGGTCTAAGTGAAAACCAGGTACTCTGAGAGGGATGAATGAAGATGACTAGAAAAAAAATGAACAGATGTTGAAGAAATTTAACTGCAGGACCTGATAACTTGGCAGAGACATCCTCAGCTTTATAAGCTAAACATATGGAAGTGATTGGTTGGGAACAAAGCTGAGGTACAGAACTGCAACATTTTGTCAGTTGTTGAAGGAGGTTTTTTCTTTCCTTTTTATAGCAAACGTTTCTTTGCAATGTCATTTTATGAGGAAATTATGGCAGTAAATCAGCTGACAGTGCATTCTACCTGAAATACCTACCTTGTCACAATTTTTATATTACAAAAGCACTGTAAAATCAACTTGTTTCCAATAGTGTCAACTTGTTCCAGAGTGACTTCTGGTCACACTGGAGTTTGGGGACAGATGGATATCCATCCAATAATCATGTGGCCATGCGTTTGTGTGGGGGAAAACATTCATTTGTATCAAGTGGAGATGCCTGGAATCATTATCTCTGTAAATGTGAACCAAATTTGATACTTGCCTCCTCAAGTTAATGTGTTCACCCATGAATAAAGCCTGTCTGACTTGTTTTTACCTTTACCAATATAGAACAGCAATGATGCAATCAAATCAGAATACTATCTTACCTGGAATTACTTCAAAAAGGAATTTCCCTGGACTCTCTTCATTGCAGGGATGTTCCAGGACTTTATTTCCAGGCAGAAAAATAGCACCCTGTGAACACAAATGCCCAAAACATCAACATCATCAGGTGGCAAATATTTAATATCATCATCATCATAATCATCAGCAGCAAATATTCAAGGTGCATCAATAACCAGTGTATCACAACATGCATCAGACGCATTTATATTCCCAACTAATCAAAAATCATGTAATAGAATCATATTCATTCAACATGTGACAAATTTTTCTGACCATTTAGTATGTATGAGATAGTTTTAGGTGCTAGATCCATTTTAAGCACCAATGTATAAAATACATTCTGTATACCAAACTTTTTACTAAACATTCTATCAACATATTATTTAATAATCTTATGAGGTAGATATATTTTCCCCATCTATAGTTGTGAAAACCAAGGCAGAGACAATAAGTAACTTAGTCAATGTTACCCATAGCTTTCTCTTTTCTGTTAAAGTTCTCTCTCTTTAGTGGACCATCCTCATGGTTCTGAGACATGTTTTAAAACTTTATCCAGGATTTTTACATATTAGGATAGATTCCGTGTAGATAACTATGCTAGGCAAGGGGATTAAAAGATGATAGCTGGAGGGGGAGCTGGAGTCTAAATTATTTAGTAGGATAAGCTTTTAAACATGTCTCAAAATCATAAGAATGATTCACTAAAGAGAGAGAACTTTAACAGAAAAGAGAAAGGATAATTAAGAGAAAGCTATGGTAACACTGACTAAGTTATTTATTGTCTCTGCCTTGGTTTTCACAACCAAGTGCTGCCATGGCAACCCAGCACTGACTGCAGCACTGCGGGCACCTCAGCCCAGGTGACCCAGCACTGACTGCTGAGGGGGCTTCGATCAGTCCTGGACAGAGGCTGGGAGAGAAAAGCAGCGTCTGATCGCAGTCCTGGGAGCAGTCAGTGCTGGGTCAGCATGGCAGAAGTCAGTCCTTCAATGAACATAGGTTCAATTAACATTAAGTAAGCATAGGGTCAATCAATATCTCTTTGAGAAGAGTTGATAATACAAAGTATAGTGTGTAGCCATTACTTATATTATTTCACATAAAACTCTTCAACTAAGATATCTGCCTTTATTTAAAATGTATTTTCTTATTGTTGAAAGTATTACAGATGTCCCTTTGTTTTAATTTTTTCCCCTCCATTGATCTCCTCCACTATGCATCTGCCCCTTCCAGGCCTTCACCAGACTATTGTCTGTGTCCATGGGCTATTCCCATCTAATACATAAAAATCTAGAAAGATTTAGAGAAAATAAAATAAAAGATATGCCAGGTAAATACTGAACAGAAGAGCTGAAGTTGCTGCGTGAATAGTGGATACAGGCTTGAAGCCAAAACATAACTCATGAGATAAAGTTAGTCATTGTAACATAACAAAAGGTTCCTTTCACTAAAGAGATAGGATGGTTCCCAGTATTTATACACATAATAGAACAGTGTGGGGTTCAGAATGAGCCTCACCAAGATGTGTCTCAGTGGTATGCAGATTTTTTAGCTAAGGGAAATTTTAGCTTCAGGCTCAACTGAAAATTCTGCCCCTTTCATTAACTACCTGAAAAAAAAATTGAATTAGAGACCTTGCCCATAATAACACATTATCCTATATAATAAAATTATTATATGCAAATCAACCAAACAGCAGAACAACTGATCACTATGACATGCACTGACCACCAGGGGGCAGATACTCAATGTAGAAGCTGTCCCTGGTGTCATTGTGCTCCCACAGGGGGAGAACCCCTCAGCCAGAAGCCAGGCTCATGGCTGACTAGCACAGTAGCAGTTGTGTGAGCCTCTCTCACTTCCTCAGCAGCGTTAAGGATGTCCTATGGGGAGCGGGCCTAAGCCATCTGTCAGATATCCCCTGAGGGCTCCCAGACTGTGAGAGAGTGCAGTCTGGGCTGAGGGATCCCTGTCTCTGAGTGCATGAATTTTATGCACTGGGCCTCTAGTATTCTTATATGTATCCACCATACTCTAGTTTGTGCACCCATAATTCCAATTACATGATTCTCACAAGCTTCATGGTTGACAGTTTTTAATCTTCAGTGAACTTGACCTCACAGGAGCTTTCAGCACTATTAACCATTCTTTTATTGAAGTACCTACTTCCCATGGCTTCTTGGTATTTTTCAATACTTTTTAAAAAAATTACTAAATGCATTGCAAATATTCAGCATAATTCAGACTTTTTTATAGGTAAGTTTGAAATCTGTATCATAAAAAGTGATAAAATCAGTTTTTTCAAATACAAGTTTATTTTACTTAATTAAATAATCTTGTGAAAAAATTAAATTTGAGATTTAACTTAGTTTTAGAACATAGCATGTAACCTTCCAGGTAGATATAATATTCATTTATGCATGCAGGTATGTGAATATGTGTGTATATATGTCTCCTGTTTAATACTATGCCTTCTGGCTCTGCTTAGAATATTAAACTGTACCAATGTTTTATAAAGTAAATTCATGCCACTATCCTGAATAAACAATTCTCCTCCATGCCCTGCCTTCTCCTAGGCCACCAGATCTTCCCTCCACTAATCACCCTTTTCTGTACCTCAGGAGACAACTCTCTATAAATTGCAAAAAATAAAATAAAAAACAGGCTGCAGGTTGGGTTTGACAGGCCATAGCAGGAGGTCAGAAGACAAAATAAATTATTGACTTGTTTTCTCCATGGGAGGCAGCAGCTTAACCCTCATTACCTGGGCAGCTGCCTTAGTCCACATATCCTTAAACTTGCAGGCCCCCTCAGGTTCCTGTAAAGCTAAGAGTGGTAATGGGTTCCTCCTTGTTTTTGGCCCCAGGATGTTTTTCACTACCTGTTAGTTTCTATTAAACTTTGCAACACTTTGTCACAAACCCTCCAATTACTACTTTTGGGGTGGAGACATCAATTTCTTGCTGGGATCATAAATGACAAAATAGCCAGGGCACAAGTATGCTCAGTTTTCTAAGAAAGAGCAAATTATCCCATGATATTCAATATGCCTCACTACAAATGATCAGAATGAAGAAACTAGGAATAAAAAGGAATGTAAACTTTATAAGAGTTCAATACATATGGCAATAAATAAATGTCAAGAATTAATCAGCATTTTGATGTAGTCCCATTTGTTTATTTTCTCTTTAGTTTTCATTGCCCTGGGAGCAGTATAGATGAAGAAGTTCCTTTAGCATATGTCTGAGATTTTGCTGCCTGTGGATTCCTCTAGTATTTTTATTATTTCCCATCTTATGTTTAAGTCCTTGATCCATTTTGAGTTTATTTTTGTGTATGGTATAAGTTGGTGGTCTAGTTTCATGTTTTTGCATGTATCTGTCCAATTTTCCCAACACCACTTGTTGAAGAGACTGTCTTGCCTCCATTTTATGTTCATGCCTCCTTTGTCAAATATTAATTGAGCATAGTGGTTTGGGTCGATTTCTGGGTTCTCTATTCTATTCCATTGATCTATATGTCTGTTCTTGTGCCAGTGCCAGGCAGTTTTAAGAACAGTGGCTTTGTAATACAGCTTGATATCTGGTATTGAGATCCCACCTACTTTGTTCCTCTTTCTCAGGATTGCCACAGCTATTTGGGGTCTTTTTTTATTCCAGATGAATTTCTGGAAAGTTCATTGTAGGTCTGTGAAATATGTTGTTGGATTGCTTTGGTAGTATGTACATTTTGATGATTTTGATTCTACTAATCCATGAATACGGTATGTTCTTCCATCTGTTTATAGCTTCCTCTATCTCTTTTTTTCAGTGACCTGCAGTTTTTCGCATGTAGGTATTTTACTTCCTTAGTTAAGTTTATTCCTAGGTCTGTTAATTTTTTGGTGCAATGGTGGAAACCATCAACAAAGCAACAAGAAAGCCCACTGCGTGGGAGAACATATTCACCAATGTCATCACAGATAAGGGTTTAATCTCCAACATTTATAGGGAACTCATATAATTTAACAAAAGGAAGATAAGCAATCCAATAAAAAATGGGCAAAGTACATAAATAGACACTTTTTGAAGGAGGACAGAAGGAAGCCCAAGGGACATATGAAAACATGCTTGAAATCACTAATTATTCGAGAGGTGCAAATCAAAACAACAATGTAGTATCATCTCACACCTGTCAGAATGGCTATCATCAACAAATCAATAAACGACAAGTGTTGGCGAGGATGTGGAGAAAAAAGAACTCTTTTGCACTACTGGTAGGAATACAGACTGGTGCAGCCACTACAGAGAACAGTGTGGAGTTTCCTCAAAACTGGAACTCCCATTTCGCCCAGTGATCTCACTTCTAGAAATATATCCCAAGAAACTAGAAACACCAATCAGAAAGGATATATGCACCCCTATGTTCATAGTAGCACAATTCACCATAGCTAAGATTTGGAAACAGCCTAAGTGCCCATCAGCAGATGAGTGGATTAAAAAACTGTGGTACATCTACACAATGGAATACTACACTGCAGTAAAGAAGAAGGAGTTCTTACCATTTGCAACAGCATGGATGGAACTGGAAAGCATTGTGCTAAGTGAAATAAGCCAGACAGAGAAAGATAAATACCACATGATCTCACTCATTTGTGGACTATAACAAACAACATAAACTGATGAACAGGGATAGATCCAGAGACAGAGAAGCATCAATCAGACTGCCAAACTTCAGGGGGAAGGTAGGAGAGAGTAGGGGGAAGGAGGAGAGATCAAACAAAGGACTTGTATGCATGATTATAAGCCCAACCAATGGATACTAACACCAGGGGGGTGAAGGCATGAGTGGGGGGGAGGGTTGGGGTTAATGTAGGGATGAGGACACATATGTAATACCTTAATCAATAAAGAATTTTTTAAAATAATAAAATAAAATGTCCAAAGTTAGAAGGAAAAAAAGAATTAATTAGCATATTCAGAATGAAATCATACTTATTTTTGTCCCTTCTGGGGAATATTCCTTTTTGTAAAGAGTATTTAAAGTTTGAAAATGGGATACTGTATTTTAAAAAATTATTTTATGGTTTGACAGCTAAGATTGGCAAAGGAAACAGAATTCAGAACCATGCTAGTATTTTGTTTCCAGCTAAAAAGGCTACTAGAAAAGAAACTCATCTCTACTTAGTGTCAGATCACTGAACCAAGGCCACATGACTTGGGGGTAAGGCTATATGATGTTAAAAATAAGCATAATGTTCTTATTCTCTAATACTTGGATTGGAAAATGTATTCATGTGCAGTAGCTATGTCAGTTGCATAAGCACAATAATGAGATATTCTTTCCAGCATGAACAGTGATTATGAGCATCACTTGAAATAGGTGAATTGAAGTCTGAGCCTATATAAATAAATACATTAGCCATAGCATCAGTTTGCAGACTGAAGGGTCCCAGGTTCGATTCCAATCAAGGGCACAAGCCCAGATTGTGGGCTTGATTCCCAGTAAGGGGCATGCAGGAAGCATCAATCAATGATTCTCTCTCATCATTGATGTTTCTATCTATCTCTTCCTCTCTGAAACCAATAAAAAATATATTAAAAAATAAAAATATACTTTAAAATATGTATATTTGTAATGCAAATAGACTAAAGTTTAATAAAATGACATCAAGGTGAAATAAAAATTCTTCAACCATTTTTATTTGAGTTAAGTAAGTTGGTTTAACTTTTTGTAGCAAATAATTTCATTAATCTATTCAAAAAATTTGTATTAAACAATATCTAGTATGTGTCAGGCCTTATCTTAGGCACAGAGATTATAATAGTGAGAAAGTCAACAATGCTCTTTCTTGCATTTCTGGATTTTAAATTCACTCAGGGAAGACAGAAAACTGAAAAAAAAATACAGATAAGCCCCCAATATGAAAAGAAAAACACATTACATATTATTATGAAAGAGCTCGGGCCACTTAATAATCAACCAATCATGAGGAAGTTTGTGTTTAGTAAATCTATTCTGGAGTTGAGCTGCCTAGCCTCGTATTCCCACTCTATACCCTTTAGTGAAGTGACTTCAGGCAAGATATCCAAACTTTCTATTCCACAGACTCTGCATCCTTAAATTGGGATAAAGGTAGAACCTACTTCATAAGTGTGAAAAACTAATCCCCATGTAGTTTGTAGAAAAATGCCTGATACAAAATATTTTTAGTTGACAAAAGATATGTTAGTATTTTTAATAATGACAAAAATATTTATTATATTCCAGAAGGCTCAAAGATATTTTAGGTCCACATTTTGCTAACCCCCAAATGATGAGGTGATTCTCATATAGATTCTATACATACCTGCTAATATTATCATCTAGTTGAGTAAAAAGGAAGGAACAAATGATTTTATCTTTAAGTATTAACCCAATTTATGTTCCTACTAGAGGCCCAGTGCACTAATTCATACATGGCTGTGGTTCCTCTGGTTGGACTGCTGGAATTGGGCCAAAACCCACAGTCCAACACCACCTGCAGCTCCTACCTGCCATTCCCACTCATCCCAGCCCTACTATGCACTCAATCAGTCTTGATCAGGAGAGGCTCACACTTGCCAGCCATGAACCCTGAATCTGGGGCCCTCCCAAACGGAGTGGCCTATGAGGTCATGCTTAAACCAGTTCTCTGACTTCCCCCAAAGGGTCCCTGATTGCAAGAGGGTGCAGGCTGAGCTGAGAGATGCCACCAGTGAATGATTGTGATGGGGAGGGACTGCAGGAGGGCTCCAGGACATGTCTGGCCCATGCATGTCACTCAGTCCCAATCAGCCCGACCACAGAAGCACGCTAACCTACCAGTTGGAGCATCTGCCCTTGGTGGTTAGTGAAATCATAGCGACTGCTCGATCCGTCAACTGTTTGCCCCCTGGTGGTCAATACGCATCATAACAAGTGGTTGAGCAGCCTTAGCATATCATTAGCATATTGTGCTTTGATTGGTTGTTCAGTTGTTCTGCTGTTTGATCTATTTGCATATTACCCTTTTGTTGTATAAGATTTCTAATCAATGACTGCTATTGAAAAGAGTTTGAAGTTTTATAGTTACCAAGTTTCTTCTTGCCCTCTGAAATTATTTACTCTCATACCTGGGATGCTGCCAGAAAGACAAGAGATGGAAAACTTACAAATTGGTACAATTTTTGAACTTTCTGAAGTAATTCTGATGTGAAAACTGTTTGGGAAATACTACCCTAAGCATTGTTATAAATTGTCTTTTAGAGAAAATATGCATGATATTTATATCATGTGTAAACTTTGCAATGTACTATTTTTCCTCAGCTAATAAAACACATAAGAGCAAGTAATACACATAATATTGTCCAACTATTATTGAAATTAACAATGACAAACATAATAGCATGAAGTTATTTCTGAATAAATAGAAATAAATTCTCTATAGAGATGTCTCATTATGCTGTTTTTTTAAATTAAAAACTGCAGACTTAGCACTTGAGAAGCATTTGTCATTCTGGGTTCATTTTAATTTTAAAACAATATTTGCATAATATTACATATGTTCAGATTCTAAGAAGCTAACAGAATGCCACTAATTGTAATGGAGAAACATATGTACAATATTTTGATGAAATTATTTATTGGTTCATTCCTTCACTAGAGGCCCAGTGCATGAAATTCATGACCTGGGGGAGGAGAGAGGAGGAGAGGAGGAGTGTCCCTTAGCCCAGTCTGCATCCTCTCCAATCTGGAATCCCTTAAGGCATGTCCGACTGCCCGTTTAGGCCCAAGCCCAGTAGGACTGGGTCTATAGAGTGTGATTACAGAATTTTGATTTTAGAATAAAATCAAGTATATGGGCAGTCAGACATTCCTCTCACAATCCAGAACTGCTGGCTTCCAACTACTCACCTCCTGCCTTCCTGATTGCCCCTAACTGCTTCTGCCTGCCAGCCTGATTACCCCCTAACCACTCCCCTGCCAGCCTGATTGATGCCTAATTGCTCCCCTGCCAGCCTGTTTTCCCCTAACTGCCCTCCCCTGCAGGCCTGAGTCCCTCCCAACTGCCCTTACCTGCCGGCCTGGTCACCCCTAACTGCCCTCCTCTGCTGGCCATCTTGTGGTGGCCATCTTGTGTCTACATACAGGCAGGATCTTTTATCACATGGGGGCAGCCAACTTGTGTGTTCAAGACATGGTCAATTCACATATTACTCTTTTATTAGATAGGATAGAGGCCTGGTGCATGGGTGGGGGGCAGCTAGTTTGCCCTGAAGGGTGTCCCAAATCAGGGTGGGGGTTCCCTTGGGTTGTGGGGCAGCCTGGGCAAGGGGCCTGAGGTGGTTTTCAGGCTGGCCATGCCTCCCTTTCCCCCCGCCCCCCCCCCCCCCCCCGGTGACCCAAGCAAAGGTCCTGGGATTTATTTATCTTCTACAACTGAAACTTTGTAGCCTGGAGCAGAGCCAAGCCTTCTGCTCTCTGTGGTGGCAGCCATTTCTGTTGGGATTTATTTACCTTCTATAATTGAAACTTTGCAGCCTTAAGCACAGGCCTGGGCCAGCCAGGGCAGGTGGAAAGCTTAGCTTCCTCCATCTTTGGGTGCAACTCAAGCCTCCTGCTTTCTCCAGCTCTGTGGCTGCCATCATTAACTTCTATAATTGAAACTTTGTAGCATTGAGTGGAGGCCTGAGCCAGCAAGGGCAGGAGGAAAGCTTGGCTTCCTCCATTGCTGTGGAAACCCAAGCCTCTCTCCTGCTCTCTGTGGCTGGCAGCCATCTTGGTTGGGATTATTTGCATATTCACTCCTGATTGGCTGGTGGGTGTGGCTTGTGGATGTGCAGTCAATTTGCATATTACTCTATTATTAAATAGGATTGGTTTATTCAGCAACCATAAATATAATAGGTATTATCTGTTGAGGATGCCAAATACTTAGGAAAAAATGAAACTCTTAATATAGGTTACCCTCGAATAGCCAGGTCACAGTTTCATTTTGCTAATTTTTTCCTATTTTTTTACTTCAATAATGAGCACATATTACTTGTGTAATAATAAAAACATATGAATATTTTTAAAGCAAAGAAAAATGACAGAAGGAGGCAAGGTTGGATGGGGTATTTTTTCATCTCAAAATTAGGCTTCTGCCTTGAAATAAAGATGGTGGAAGGAAGTTCTAGAAAATGTCTAAATATAGTCTAGTACTCTGAGTAATGGCCACCCATAGATATCAAGTTCTGATGCCTGGAACCTATAAATGTTACCTTATCAGGAAAAGAGGTGTTTGCAGGCATGATTAATTTAAGGGTTCTGACATAGTTATCCTGGATTATCTGGGTAGACCTTAAATCCAGTCACAAAAGTCCATATAATAGAGAGATGGGAAGACTTGATGCATACACAGAGGAGAGGGTTAAATGAAAATGGAGGCAAAAGTTGGAATGACACAGTCTCAGGCAGGAAATGCTGGCAGTTACCAGAAGCCACAGTAGTTCCCTCCTAGAGCCTCTGAAGGGAGTCTGGGCCTACCTACACCTTGATTTTGAACTTCCAACATACAGAACTGAGAATTAATTTCAAAGGTGAAGACTGAGGAATTTCAGAGGGAAGTGGGGGTGGCAGGAAGAGGACAACCAAAGAACTTATATGCTTATATGCATTACGCATGGACACAGACAATAGTGCCATGAGGGCTGGGGGGTTAGGTGGGGGTTAGAGAGATGCAGTGTGACTTATTGGTTCATTCATCTAAGGGTAAAAAGGAACATCTATAATACTTTCAATAATAAAAATAGAATTATAAAGAAAAAATGTCTGCTGTTTTTAAACCACCAAGTTTGTGGCAATTGGTTACAGCAGTCAAAGAAAATTAATACAAATACAACATATTTTGAAACAAACCCTTCAGTGACCCCTTGGGAGGAGCCTGTAAACAGCTGAGGTTTTAAAAGGAGTTCACTGCTCATTCTCAAGTGCTGATGAGTGGGTCTAACTTTTACTTAGCCAATGATTTTTGGGAAGAATCCACATTGTTCAAGGCACTCAAATAGGGTGTAGCCAAAGAAAATCCCTCCTCACCCGATCCTCAACTCTCAAAAGGAGAAATTAATCCAATCAGTGTCACAGTCTCCTCTTGGACAGAAGACCTGGGGCAAAGTTAGAAGTCCTTATTTGGAGAGAACTGAGCTCAGTTGATAATCTTTCTCAATCAATTACTGGACCCTTGACCTTGTATTTGGTATCCAATAATACATGCCATTTGATAACATTTATTATTTCTCAACTAGAAAATGAAAGGTCAGCTGCTCAGGGAATCGTAAATGCCAAAGATTCAAAGTGAAGTCTATGGCAGTGGGAGAGAAAACAACAAGAAAAGGTTTTGCATTTGTCTTGTTATAAGACACGAAGAAGGAAAAGTCAACTATAATAATAAAAGGGTAATATGCTAATTAGACCAGAGGTCATTCCGGATGTCCTTCCAGACAAAGCTGGGTCCAGAGAAAAGCCTGAGTTCCAGATGTCTGCCAGAGCCCAAAGGGAAGCCTGGATCCCAGATGCCAGAGGAAAGCCAGTACTGGCAGCCAGAGGAAGAAAGGCCAACTCTTGCATGCATTTTGTGCATCAGGCCTCTAGTAGCTATATAATAATATTTGTTAGGGAAAAGCCTAGACCTTAAGGAGAAGGATATAATAAGCCATTATCAATGGAACAGAAAATTGATGATAATTAGAAAAGCCCCATTTAACCCTTTATCTTAATTAATTAGTAAGCCCTTTGTGTTTTTAAAAACTGAAAATGAAAAGGACCTAAAATTTAACCTTGGAAGAAACTGTACAATAGTTAAATCTATAGTACCAAAATACTGTAGGAAACTGAATAAAATGACCTTGAAAAAATTTCTTACAACCTAGTAAAATTATTTTATAGTTACTTTGATAATTTTCCATATAGTTGAATTTTAAAATTAGAAAGTGTAACTGGGAGGAAAAAAAGTCATTAGCAGAAGGAAGAAAACTTAAGACTTAATTGCACAGCTATTTTGGACATGCTGAGCTTCTTAAAAAAATCTCTCCTTTGCTTTATGGTTCACCTATTTCCCTTGGCAATATTTATCACACCCACACATATAAGAAATGGTTTATTTCTATGTTTATTTTCATTAAAACATCATTGTTTGAAAGGAAAGATTTGGAACAAGTCAGATGTCCATCACTAAAGATCAATAACCATTATATCAGGTGTTTTATATTATACTAGAGGTCTGGTACATGACATTCATGCCTGAGGGTGAGGGGGGGGGGGGAAGAGTCCCTCAGCCCAGCCTGTAAGTCAAAGAAGTAGAGGAATACCAATAAAAATATGAGTGAACTTTAATATATATAATATTTTAGCAGATATAACTTTAATATATAAAATATTTTAGCAGATATAAATTTTTTTATCTTTATATAGCTGCATAATATTCCATTATACATGTTTCCTATATATGATCTCTATAGGAAAGAGAAAGGATAGTTTAGTTTAGAAATACACATTCATATGCTATATTTTAAGTAAGAAAGAAATGATATTATAAAATATATTTGCATTTGCCTTGACTCATAAAAAAAATCATAGGAAGAATAGACACAAACCTAATCAAAGTAGTTACCTATCAGGAATTTAAGGGCAGCAGAATAAAAATGGATGGAAAGTAAGACTTTTCTTGTGAACATTTACTACTGTTTTGATTTTGAAATTTTATGAATGGTTTATGTGTTTACAAATTAAATTAAAAATGAATATAGCATTTAAATAAGAACATTTCACAAAAATGTTAGTACTTTTCTCTATATAGTTGAATTTTTAAAAATTCTTCCAGAATTTCTATAGTGCAAGAATATTACTTTAAATTATTTGATTTATTATTTTTAGAGAGATAGGAAGGGGGAGAGAGAGAAAAAGAGAGAATGAGAGAGAAAGAGAGAGAGAGAGAGAGAGAGAGAGAGAGAGAGAGAGAGAGAGAGAGAGACATAGATTTGTTGTTCCACTTATTTATGCATTCATTGGTTGCTTCTGTATGTGCCCTGACTAGAGATTGAACCTGCAACCTTGACATATTGAGTCCACACTCCGGCCAGGAAAGAATATTACTTTTTCAATTAAAAACAACAACACCCTTTTGTATTAAAAGTGGTTTCAATTCGCTCACAGTGTTAAAGACATAGCTAGTGCACTCTATATTATTCTAGATGTATGAAGGCACCTACTTGGGAGCTGAGAGAGAGAAAGTTTTTAATTTAATTTTGACCTTTCTTGGCAAGCAGCTAGTTTTCTTGCTTAAGAAAATAATCTCAGGAGAAATATCAGTGACTAAAGTTTTGGATTCATACTCTCATGTTTTTCATCTTGTAAGTTCCATTGATTTTATAGTTGTTCTCACGCAATTTGTTTGTTCCTGGCTCCTGCCCTATCCATTCAAATGTCATTGACTTTTTTTCATCTACCTTCAAAATACTGACTTGGCTCCTAAGACTGAGAAGCAATGTGCTTCAATTCCAAATATTCATTTCCATCCTGCTCCTGTCAGATTAATCAGAAACAATGAATGTGGTAAGGCAA
This sequence comes from Antrozous pallidus, assembly GCA_027563665.1. Classification (NCBI taxonomy): domain Eukaryota; kingdom Metazoa; phylum Chordata; class Mammalia; order Chiroptera; family Vespertilionidae; genus Antrozous; species Antrozous pallidus. Next base: position 65,823,794 of record CM050511.1, read on the forward strand.
TTAAAATTTAGTTTAATTTGCAATAGGTAAAATTAACATGTCTTCCCCCTTCTAGAATATATAAAATTAAAATTATTTTTGGGTTTTTTAATAGCTGTTTTAACATGCCTGGCTTTCCTATACTAAAGAAACATAAGCATCCAGCAAGGCCAGATATCATGACAATGATAAAATCAGAATGCCACATAAATTTTTATTGCATTTCTCTAGGTCAGACAATGTTTTGAGTGCTGGAGATAAAGCAGCATAGAAAGTGGACAATGTTCCTGTTATCACGAAGGTTACATTTTAATGAAGGAAGAAATAAATATATCCATTCATAAATTAAAAAACATAAGGGAATTACTCATGCAATGTGCTGTGTACTATAGTTAATTAAAATAGGGTGTATTTTTGAAAGTGCCTGGGTAGCTGCTTTGGAATGATTATTCTCTGAGCTGGTGACATTTTAGTTGAAATCTAAACTCTAAGGAGAGTCTATCCACACAAAAATGAAGAGTGGTTTATCTCTAAGAAGAAGGAAGGGGTGATCAGGCCCCCTTCATAAGCTGAGATTGTGTTTGGATGTTTATTCTAAGTGCAACAAAGAGCCATTGGATGAGTTTGAGCATGGTATCATCTGAATTTTATGTTGCAAAGAACACACGGGTTATTGAATAGAAAATGGATTGTTGAAGGGCAAGAGTAGAAACAGGAATCCAGGCCAGTTCATGATAGAGAAGATGGGCAGCCATTAAGATGAAGACCAGTGGTTTTATTTGGATTATGTTTTGGAGGTAAAGTGGAGTTGGTAATGTCTTAGATGTGAGACTTAAGGAAAGAAAGGTAACAACTATCTTGCCTAGAATTTTGTTTGAGCATTAGAACACTGCATGGTCTGATGACAGGAAAGCTAGAGAAGGGAGAAATAGGATTTGGAAGGAAATTAAGAATTCAACCATATTCAGTTTGAAACACTCATTAGACATAAGAAACTGACAAGTGGAAAGTTTGATATATAAGTCTCAAGTTCCAGACATAGATCCAAGAGATTAAGTTTTGAGAATCATCAAACTTTAAATTGTATTTGAAGGCACACAATTAATTAAAGTAATCTAGGGAGAATGTGTGGACTGTTGAGGAGAGGGAGCCAGAAAGAAGGCTGAGGAGGAGCCAGAGAAATAAGAGGGGCAGGCACAGAATCCTTAAAGCTGCTCTTCCTCCATCATCTGTTGAACACTCCAGTGAAAAGGCATTATCTTGAAAAAGTTCATTCTACTTTATACCAAGCCAAAATCTAACTTCAGAGATCCTCTTCCCCCACAGTCCCCTTCACAACCATCCTATCTAATAAAAGAGTAATATGCAAATTGACCGTATCTCCGATCAAGCCATGCCCACCAGCCAATCAGGAGCAAATAAACCCCAACCAAGATGGCTCTGGCCACTGAGAGCAGGAGGGAAGCTTGGGTTTCCCAGGCAATGGAGGAAGCCAAGCTTTCCACCTGCCCTTGCTGGCCTAGGCCTCCACTCAATGCTACAAAGCTTCAATTATAGAAAATATATCCCAACAGAAATGGCGGCAGCCACGGAGCTGGAGAGAGCAGTGGCTAGGGTTGCCCGGGTGATGGAGGAAGCCAAGCTTCTGCAACCTTAGCACCTAGGCCTCTACTCTAGGCTACAAAGTTTCCATTATAGAATTTAAATAAACCTAAACAGAAATGGCTGTTGCCATGGAGCCAGCAGAAGGCTTGGGCCTGCTCCAGTCTACAAAGTTTCAACTTTAGAACGTAAATTAATCCCAGATCCCAGGGCCTCTGCTTGGATCACTGGGGGTGTGGCCAGCCTGCAAATCACCACAGGCCCCTCTCCCAGGCCACCCCAAACCCCAAGGGAACCCCCACCTTTACCCAGAACACACTTTAGGGCCATGCACCAGGCCTCTATCCTATCTAATAAAAGAGTATTTTGCAGATTGACCATCACTCCAACACACAAGAGGGCTGCTCCCATGTGGTCAAAGATCCTGCCCCCATGTGGATACAAGATGGCCACCACAAGATGGCCAGCAGCAGAGGGCCATTGGGAGGTTCCAGGCCTGAAACAGAGGGCAATTGTGGACAATCAAGCCAGCAAGGGAGGGCAGTTAGGGGTGACCAGGCTAGCAGAGGAGGGAATTTGGGGGCAAACAGGCTGGCAGGGGAGTAGTTAGACATCAATTAGGCTGGCAGAGTAGTGGTTAGGGAGTGATCAGGGAGGCAGGCAGGTGAGCAGTTTAGAGCCAGCAGTCCTGAATTGTGAGAAGGATGTCCAACTGCCCGTTTAGGCCCAATCTTACTGGGATCGGGCCTAAACAGGCAGTGAAACATCCCTTGAGGGGTCCCAAATTGGGGAGGGTGCAGGCTGGGCTGAGGGACATCCCCCGCTCCCCATGCACAAATTTCATGCACCAGGCCTGTAGTTGGTTAATAATACTCTATGGCTCTAGACATCTTTACTATGCCCCCATTAACCTCCCCCCCTCCCCCACTTTGTTTTTGTTTTGTTTTGTTTTGTTTTTGGCTTTATTTTAGTTAATTCTCACCTGAGGATATTTTTTCCAATGATTTTGAGAGATAATGAAAGGGAAGGAGGGTGGGGAAAGAAGAGAGAGAAAGAGAGAGAGAAACAGCAATGCAAGAGAGACACATCAATTGGTTGCCTCCCGCATGCCCTCACAGAAACTACATCTGAAGGTGCGGAGGAAAAGATTATGAAGGGACACGGACATTTTGAGGGGTAATGTAACTATCCCATACCTTAACTACAGTGGTGATTACATAGTTGTATTTAAATAATAACTCAATAAACCTGACATTTTAAAAATGGGGGTAAGAGATTAACCAAAGGACTTGTATGCATGCGTATAAGCACAACCAATAGACAGAGACACTAGCAGGGTTAGGGCTTGTACTGGGGTTGGGGGTGGCTGGGGAGAGGTCAATGGGGAAAAAGGAGTCATATGTAATACTATGTATAATACTTTAAACAATAAAGAATTTAAAATGAAATAAAATGGTCTGATTTACACTATTAAAAAAATAAAAGTGCAGTGTCACTGATGTTCTGGGGCTTGGAGTGCTTCTCACTGCTGTCAGATCAGTCAACCTTATTTCTAGTCCAATGTTGAGGCTCTTCTGCAATTTCTCACTGTCCCTGGACACATTAGCTTGTGGTAGCCTCTGTATAATCAGAATGATCTACCCCATACCTTGTGAAATAATTTTGTGAAGTTTTTCTAACAGGAATGCTCAATTACTCTTTATTCTCATCTAAGTAACATGCTCAAAGACAGAAATTATGAGCATTATGCATTTTGCATAATATCTATCACACTCCATGCAGAGAAAATAATGTCAGCAGATGGAAGGTACTCAAAAATATTTGTGGAATGAGTAAATAAATTGAATTGGAAAAACACATGATTCACATTATTATTGAACTATGGCTTTTGGGTGACCAGGCAACTTTCACTTGAATTTTCTTATTTCCTATCATGTCTTGATAGGATCTGTTTCTAATATAAACAAAAGATAAAATTTCCTTCCCAACTTCATTTTTTGTCAACAATGACCCAATTGTCTCAGGCATAATATTGGTTGAATCTTTAGTTTATTTTTATTCATTTTTCTCCTTTATCCTGTCCATATGCAGGCTTCTCTTCTCTTTTCTTTCCCACATGTAACCTTTCCTTTTACAAGTGTCTCTGATGATCTCTCTGACAGCTCCTGACCTTCACTTTATTTCATGCACTACTGACATTACACAGAGCCAAGGAGATTCTTCATGAACATATCTTGCACTTATTAGACTCAAAGAGTGGCATTTAAGATTATTTGTAACAAGTTAAATTTGTGTTTATGCTTACTTGCAGGCTGGTAAAGATGCTGGGCGGGTATCAGTTTGTAGGAACTAGGACTTCAACACACAAATATAGAAACCTAAGTTACATCATAATAAGCACAATCTACATTTTTGCAATAATAAAATCTGAGGTTAAATGTTCAAAACTGAGTACAAATGTTGCTGTAAATTAAATGTGAACTTAATTTTAACTGTTATGACTAGACAGTTAAAATTATAATACATCAAGACTATAATTATAATACATGAAGACTCACAAACCCTTATCCAGCCAGCTCAGTGGTTAAATGCTTACCTATGAACCCATGAGGTCAGGGAAGTTAGAGTTTGATTCCCAGTTAGGGCACATACCCGGGTTGTGGGCACTATCCTCAGTAAGGGGTATGCAGGAGGCATATGGTCAATGATTATCTCTCATCATTGATGTTTCTATCTCTCACTCTCCCTCTCTTCCTCTCTGAAATCAATAAAAACAAATTTTTAAAAAAGGGGAAAAAAGACTACAACCCCCAAAACAACAAAGATATATAAACATTTATCTATCTGATTTTTTTTTTTTTTGCATTATAGATGCAAAAGAAGAACTTATTGCTGATTTAGGTTAAAAAAATACTAAATTGAAAAAAAACATTTTTATCTCTTCCTATAATAATTTAAAATTTATAGAAACATAAATATAGTAAAGGATATTAAAGGATTTCAGCTAAAATACATTTAAGAAGTATATTTCATAAACACATATGAAAATCAATGACTAAATGACATCTATTTACTATGATGCTAGGAAGTAACTTGAAATGATCATTTGAATGCATGTATTATTCTAATTTTAAGAAAACTACATATGTAAATATAAGGTACATCTGTTTCTGTTACCAAAATAGAAGAGTAGATGGTTTTTAAAAACTTGTTTCACTTCTCTCTTTCATTCTGCCTCTTTACCAAAACATAAAAGAGTATATACTTCCCTTTTTAAGTTCCTCCTGTCCCTTCATTTTATCTATATACTCATGTATAATAGGCATAAAGAAAGGAGCTTCATTACATGTGGGTACTTATATTTCATACACATATATGTTATAACCAGAGAGAGACAAAAAAAGATGTGCATATTCATAGACTGAATTTGGAAGAGATAGAGTGGGTAGATGAAATACCCTTCAGAAGGAGAAATATACACAATGGGACTGATGGGACTTTTGAACAGTCTTCTTTAGGCTGAGGAACTGGGTCCAAATCTCTGGTTATTTTGTCTTCTGAGACGAGACATGAAGGAAGTGTGATATGACCACACTGCAGATGGCTTGAATGATCAGCTTTCAAAAAAGAATTTCATTAAATCCACCTACCACATGGTGTCAGTTATATGGGACTCTCGTTTTATTATACAAATATTCAAGTACACATATGCATATGTACAGGCATGCACATATCTATGGATCTTGATGTCACAAACCTTATAGTTTGTGTTAATGTGAGAGTTTTCATGGCTGCTAAACATCTGTCAAGATCACATAAGAAATTCTTAATCTCAAAAAGAAATTGCAATCAAGGAAGATCTGACCAGATAGAAATGAGATATAAGGACAGACTTTTCCTTTTATGACAGCTGTTCCAAATTCTTGGTTTATAGATGTTATGCATTTTACAGAAAGATGCACCCATGCATAATACACAGCTTTTTAAAAATATGTAAACAACAAAAGTAACTGGTGGCAATACCTAATTTCAAACTTCCAGCATCTAGAACTGGGAGGAAATAAATTTGAATTGTCTTTTTAAAAAGTAGCTAGTGGTTATCAGGCAATAAATACAACAAATGATGAGTTCATGAAGATAAATGAGATTTCAAGTCTAGTGGGGCCATATTTAAGAAGAAATATAAGTAGCTGATGGAAACAGAGATAGTAGAAGTGGTTAGTCTTAGCCCCAGTTTCTGTAAAATTTTTCTTTAAAATTTCTGTAATTATACTAACAGACTAATAAAATGCCCCAAAGTTTTTCTTACAATGGAATTTATTCTTCTTTAAGGTCTACACAATTATTTTCCAATAAAAAAACTCTATAGGAATAAATATTGCAAAGTATATCTGCATAAAAAATAATACAACCATTTATAATTATCAGAAAGAAGTGGATTATTTTTCTTTTGCCTACTGATAGACTACAAAAGAGACATTCTCAAACAGGGCACATGCCAAAATTTTCCATTTTTTGCTCAATGGTATCTTAAAATTAGCACACATGCATAGTTTACTTTGCATCAATCAAACAATAATAGAAGTTATAAAAATGGAATCAATATAAAATTACTTAATTATTAAGAACAGAAGCAATGTATTCAAATACTTACTTATCTCCACCTGTATGTCTGATTAATTGACATTTTAAAACTCAACATGACTAGGATTGAGCTCCTCATTCTACCCCCCTACCACCATGCCTCCTGCCACAATCACCACCATCTGCAAAAAGGTCTTGGAATCTTTCCTACCTCAGTCAAGGGCAATTTGGTCCTTCAAGTTGTTCAGCCTCAATTCCTAAAATTACCCTTGACTTCCCTTTTTTATACTCACAGCCAGTGCAAGGACAAACTCCTGTTGTCTTTGTCTGCAAAATATAACGACAATTGGCCAGCTTCTAATTACCCATACTGTGTGATCAGTTCAGGAAAGTAAAATTATTTGTTTTGAAATCTTAATCCAGTTTTACAACACAGGGTTTTTGAATAATTATTAATGCTCAATTGATATATATATATCCTTTTTATCTAGTTGTATATGTGTTCATTCAATAATATAGAGGGAGTGCCTACTATAGGACAGACACCATGCAGGTACTTTATATTAGTGAGCAAAATAAAGATCTTGACTTTGGGAATCTTACATTTGGTGACTGGAGAAAGGCAAAAAATAATACATAGAAGAAATATATTTTGTAGTATCTTAAAAGATAATAATGACTATGGTGAAAAGTAAAATACAGTCAGTTAAGTGAGTCAGGAGTTACTTGGAGGTGGGAGGGTGTTAGTTTATAGTATTAATAGGGTAGTCAGGATATGCCTCTTAGAAAAGTAAAAACTTAAATAAAAACTTGGCAGTCTGATTCCCTTTTGCATATCTAACAAGAGGATTAATAAAGAAGTACCCAGATGAAAATGACATATCCTGCCCTTGTCTCTGATTCAAGTTTTCTCCAAATAATCAATTAGAAAGAGAGAAAGCAAGGAATGGATGGGATGGAGAAAGGGAAGAAACAACCAAAAAAAACCCTGTTTGTTATGGACTGAACACTTGTGTCACTCCCAAATTCATAATTCATATATTGAAATCCTAACCCCAATGGTAAGGTATTTGGACATGGGAGTCTTTGAGGGGTAATAAGGTTATGAAGGCAGGTCTGATAAATTTAGTGTCCTAGGGAGAGACCTCAGAAAGCAAATATGTATGCTAGTTAATTAACTAAGTTGTAAAACAACATCCTATATAATAAAAGGCTAATATGCAAATTGACCAGGCAGAATGACCATTTGCTATGATGCTCACTGACCACCAGGTGGAAGACACTCAATGCAGGAAATTCTCCCTGGTAGTCGGTGTGCTTCCACAGAGGGAGTGCTGCTCAGCCAGAAGCCAGGCTCATGGATGATGAGCACAGCAGTGGTGGCAGGAGCCTCTCCTGCTTCCGCAGCAGCATTAAGGACTCTTCTAGGGATGTCTGACTGCTGGCATAGTACTTCTCCCTGGGAGTGGGCCTAAGCCAGCAGTTGGACATCCCCCAAGGGGTCTGGGACTGAGAGAGGGCGCAGGCCATGCTGAGGAACCACACCCCAGTGCACAAATGTTGTGCACCAGGCCTCTTGTAAAACTATAAGACCCTGTCTTCTCTAGATCATCCAAAGATCTATAATGCAAAAGGATTTTTCTTATGCTTCCAATTGTAGCACATTCAGCCTTCACTGTTATTGTCATCCTCAACTATATCTAAACTACCTCAAATACAGTCTATTAGGAAATCTTCTGTCATTACACATCCCTCCCACTGCTATTTTTTCCATTGGCAGGGCAATTTAGGCAAAACCTGATGAAAATTCCATTCATCTCATCATTTCTTCATGGTGTCCTTTTCTATAAGTCAACCAGGTCCTCTGGCACCTCCCCCTTTTGACCAACTGCAAGAGCAGCGTCACCTTAGCATGAGAATGATTTCATGGGAACTTTTATTCACAATGAACACAATCCATTTATGAGTTAAACTGAAAGAATTTGCTTGAGAAATAAAGTGCTTGCACATGTAATGTCAATGAGTCCTTTCCAGGAAACTGAATTGTCATTTAATACAAAATTTAAAACCATATAAAAGGACACTCAACTGAAAATAACACAAAACCATTATAGGCATTAAAAGTGGAAATACAATGTATTAGCAAAGGTAAGGAAACAATAAGGTTTAACTCAAAATAAAAGGCTGTGATTTTTTTTCTATCTATGGTACAATTAGGCATTCTGATTATGGGTCTTGGGTTGTAAACAGGGTTGATATTTCTTTTTTTTTTTTGGTAATATATTTTTATAGATTTCAGAGTAGAAGGGAGAGGAAGAGCGAGATAGAAACATCAATGATGAGAAAGAGCCATTGATTGGCTGCCTCATGCATGCCCCCTTCTGGAGATCAAGCCTGCAACCCAGGCATGTGCCCTTGACCAGAATCGAACCCAGGACCCTTCAGTCTGCAGGCTGATACTCTATCCACTGAGCCAAACCAGCTAGGACAGGGTTGATATTTCTTACATAGACATTTACCCTTTCCTCATTCTGATGGTAAATGTATTGTATAAATATAACTTCTTGCAATTATTTAAGTTACCAACCTGAATTTAGACTCTAGTAAAAACTGATGATGAACCAGGAAGAAATGAATATATTCAATACATATTCTCTCTTAGGAATTTTTTAAAAAGGCATTTTAGGAGGGAACCAAGATGGCAGCAATAGGTAAACACCTATCTTGCTGTCATACACAACAATTTCAAAACTACAACTTAACGAAAGAACAAACACCATCCAGAATCACCAGAAAGCTGACTGAGTGAAAATCGCACAAATAAAAGTGAAGATAGGACACTGTGACTCAGAGGTGCAATGGCGGACAGCATTGAAGATACGCATGGAGAGAGGTTTGGAGCAGTGCACGCGCCAGTGGATAGGACGGCTGAAAACCCAGCCAGTTTCCTCGAACGGGGAGACAAAGACGTCTGACTGCACTAATCCCCCAGCTCCGGGCAAAGTCCAGGGAACCCACAATAATATGAGGTAAAAACTGGACAATGGGAGGACACGGCGAAGCTTGTATGCTGCAGGGGTCTGCAGGCGTGTAGAGAGGGCGAGCTTGTGCGGAATGCATGTGAACTTGGGAACAGTGCAGCTGTGTGATCATGCAGAGAGCACTCGTGACTTGCTCTCTTGTTTGGGAAATCATCAGACTGCATTGTTTTGCGACCCTGGGTGAGACGTTGGGTGTGCAGACTCATTTGGGGAGAGGCTAAATTCTCTGGCAGCTGGTGAAACTCAGCAGTGGCTCTCTCAAAGGTGCTGGTGGCCGTTACCACCCAGCACAGAGACCCTGGGGCCGCATAGGGTGGAGCTGATGCTGCCTGCTTGGCCCATAGACACCACCCATCCAACCTGAGCACAGCTGAACGTCACAAACAATTGGCCTGGAGGTCAACTCCTCCAAGTGCTAACAATGATTAATCTAGGCTTAACTTCAACAAGACTGTGCAACCCATATCCACCACAGGTAACTGGGGAAGCTGAGCCACTGTCCCTTAGAGGACATCTACCACACAAAGCTAATCGACCAACTCAGGAAAGTATCCACCATGCAGAGACATGGAAAGAAATGATATGTGAAAGAAATGGAGGAAAAAAACCCGACTGGACATAGAATTCAAAACCACTGTTATAAGGCCGAGACCTACAAGGAAATAAACAAGACCTATGAGGAAATGAACAAGACATATGAGGAAATGAACAAGACTTACAAAGAAATGAATGAGACCTACAAGGAAATGAACGAGATCCTCAAGGATATGAAAAAGGACTAACCAGAAATTAAGCATACACTGACCGAAATAAAAAATACTATACAAAGACCTAAAAGTACTCTAGAGGACCACAAGAACCAAGTTAAAGATTTGAAATACAAAGAGGTAAAATCCACTCAGCTGGAAAAGCAAGAAACCAAAAGAATCCAAAAAATTGAAGATAGTGTAAAGGCCCTCGGACAACTTCAAGCATACCAACATCCGAATTATAGGGGTGCCAGAAAAAGAGAGCAAGACAATGAAAATCTATTTGACGAAATAGTGACTGAAAACTTCCCACACCTGGTGAAAGAAATTGACTTAGGAGTCCAAGAAGCACACCGAACCCCAATATATAGGAACCCTAAGAGGACCACACCAAGGCACATCATAATTAAAATGCCAAGAGCAAAAGATAAAGAGAGAATATTAAAAGCAGCAAGAGAAAAACAGTTAATTACCTATAAGGGAGCATCCATACCATTGTCAGTGCATTTCTCAACAGAAACGATGCAGGCCAGATGGGAGTGGCAAGAAATATTCAAAGTGATGAATAGCAAAAATCTACAACCAAGATTACTCTACCCAGCAAAGCTATCATTCAGAATTGAAGGTCAGATAAAGTGCTTCACAGATAAGAAAAAGCTAAAGGAGTTCATCATCACCAAACCAATATTATATAAAATGCTGAAAGATATTCTTTAATAAGAGGAAGAAGAAAAAGATAAAAATATAAATTATGAACAACAAATACACATCTATCAACAGATGAATCTAAAAATCAAGTGAATTAATAATCTGATGAACAGCATAAACTGGTGAATATAACAGAATCATGGACATAGAGAGGGAATGGACTGACAATTCTTGGGGAGAAAAGGGGTGTGGGAAGTGCAGCAAGAGACTCGACAAAAATCATGCAACTATGGGAGAGGACAGTGTGGGGGAGTTGAGGGCGGAGGGTGGGATGGGTACTGGGTGGAGGGGAGCTATAGGGGAAAAAAGGGGGGAACAATGTAATTAATAAACTGAACAATAAAGTAAAATAAAAGGCATTTTATGACTTGTTTTCAATAAAAACAAAACAAGTCTCATTTGGCTTCTAAATGAGACCCAGAACACCAAAGTAATTTATATACTCTAAAAAATTACAATAATTCTAATAACCGAAAAAACTAGACTATCTACGAAATACTACATAATGTTTTATCTGAGTATAACTAAACATAGATGGAAACAAAACTATCCTTCCTCTGATTAGTTTAAACTATTTGTAAATTTATCATTATGTTTTCCTTCAAGAAAATGAATTCAAGTTCTACTTTATCAATATATTTCTCCTATTGAACTTACTTGCTTTTGTATACTATTTGCATTAGAGTTAGGAGGTAGGGCTTAGCAAATAAATTATACCAATTAACTTGGTCCCTTTCAAATAAAACAGATAAAGAGGAAATTAAGGATTTTACTCTAATGATTAACTAGTAGTAGTTCATTTGAAAATGTTTATCTCTAATTTATTTGAATTCCTGCTGTTCTAGCCCATTAAATGACTTACGTGTGATTCACTTAGATTCATAATTTAACATATTTATTTCATTACTTCAGGGTCAGTGACAATCAAATAGAGCAGCACTTGCTTCACTAATTACCATACTGAGATTGACAAAGGGCCTTTAGCTGAAAATAAAAGGTTGTCAGTTCATAAAGACATACCTTAGAAAAGAATGTGATTTTTTAAAAAATCTATGGGACAATGGGGCATTCTGGTTAAGCTAAGGTAAGTATCACTTTCAACCTCTTCCAAGTGGATAAATGAACCAGGAAGTAGCTATATCCTCCTCATGCCCCTGTTATGGGAAATATATTAGGTGAAGACAAATCTACTCTTTATTGTACATGCTAGAGGCCTGTTGCAAGAAGAGATTTGTGCAATAGGATTTCCTTCCCTTGGCTTCCAGCACCAGTTTTCCTCTAGCACTGGTCCCCAGGCCCTTTGTTCCTGCTGGAGTCTGCCATCTTTGTTTTCATGGCAGACCCTGGCTGGAGTCTGCTATCTTAGTCTTCACTGCAGACTCTGGATTCTGCAGTCTTCATCTTTGCTGTGGCTGAGTGCTTCTCCTGTAGATCACTTGCCCCTCCTTCCCTCTCATAGCAGGCATCCTGCCCTGCCACGGCAACTCCTCACCTGGAGCAGCTGGCCAGTGGCCATCTTTGTCCTTCTAATTTGCATATTCCCTCCTGATTGGATGGTTGGCGTAGTGAAGTGATGATCAATTTGCACATTTCTCTTTTATTAGTGTACATTTATGGCCAAAGAGAATATGGGCCACAGTTTTTTGAGGGTGGCAGAGATCTAGCAAAATCTAATATCAGCATTTTTTAATTTTTTATGTGAAGATGTATAAATGCAGCAATAAAATATTATGTTACTTTAATTTTGACAGTAAGAAGTACAGAATAAACCACAAACTTATCTTATATAATAAAAAGGTAATATTCAAATTAAGCCTCATGCCATCTCAAGATGGCTGCCTATGACTAAGGCAGCAGGGCAGGGGGGTAGTGAGGGATGACCAAATGACTGAACAGCAGGCTGTGTGGGGCAACCAGGTCAATATAGGGGGCATTTGGGGGAAAATAGGCCTGCAGGGGTAGGCAGTTGGGGGGGGCTAGGTTGGAAGGGGAGGGCAGTTGAGGGGACCAGGCCTTCAGGAGAGGGCAGTTAGGGGCAACTGGACCAGCAGGGGATGGCAATTGGGGGAGACCAAGCTGGCAGGCCAGGGCAGTTGGGGGCAACTGGGCCAGCAGGGGAGAGAAGTTGAGGATAAGTGGGCAACAGGGGAGGGCAGTTGGGGGTGACCATGCCAGCAGGGTGGCAGATAGGCATCAATAAGGCTGGCAGGAGAATGGTTAGGCAGTGATCAGACTGGCAAGCAGGCAAGCGTTGGGAATCAGCAGTCTCAGATTGTGAGAGGTCCTAAACCAGCAGTCAGACATCCCCCATGGGTTCTCAGATTTGAGAGGGTATAGGCTGGGCTAAGGAACACCCCCCACCTCATGCACAAATATTGTACCAGGTCTCTAGTGTGTGTGTGTGTGTATATATATATATATGTGTGTGTGTATATATATATATATATATATATATATATATACATATATATATATATATCTAACATATTCTTTCTAGCCTGAAAGCTAAAGCAAAACTAAAAAATGCATAGTTACAATATGTACATGTATTTATGTATGTATATATTTGTTCTTTAAAAAACACACATGATGAGAGAGACAAATTTAATTTCTTTAAGGCCAAAGAGGTTTATCCAAACACTTCAGACATTTCCAAGTCCTTAAAGATTATGGATAGAGCATTGGCCTTCAGACTGAAAGGTCCAAGGTTCAATTCCAGTCAAGGGCACATCCCCAGTTGGGGGTGTGCAAGAGGCAGCTAATCGGTGTTTCTCTCTCATTAGTGTTTCTGACTTTCTAACCCTCTCCCTTCCTCTCTGTAAAAAATCAATAATATATTTTTTTTAAAAAAAGAAAAAGTCAGGCCAAGACTGGTTTGGCTCAGTGAATAGAGCGTCGGACTGCGGGCTGAAGGGTCCCGGGTTCGATTCCGGTCAAGGGCATGTACCTTGGCTGCGGGCACATCCCCAGTAGGGGGCGTGCAAGAGGCAGCTGGTGGATGTTTCTCTCTCATTGATGTTTCTGACTTTCTATCCCTCTCCCTTCCGCTCTGTAAAAAATCAATAAAATATATTTTAAAAAAAAAAGAAAAAAAAGAAAAAGTCATACCAATCCTATCTAATAAAAGACTAATATGCAAATTGACCATGACTTTGCTATACCCACAATCCATGCCCACCAGCCAATCAGGAGTGAATATGCAAATAAACCCAACCAAGATGGCTTGGGTTTCCCCAGCGATGGAGGAAGCCAACCTTTTTACCTGCTCTTGCCATCTGAAGCCTGCACTCAATGCTGCAAAATTTCAATTGTAGAAGGTAAATAATTCCAACAAAAATCGCTGCTGCCACAGAATGAGCAGAAGGCTTGGTTCCACTCCAGGCTACAAAGTTTCAATTGTAGAAGATAAATAAATTCCAGACACCATGGCCTCCGCTTTGGTCACCTGGGGGTGTGGCCAAACTACCACAGGCCCCTCACTCAGGCTGCCCCATACCCCAAGGGAACCCTTACCCTGATCCGGGAAACCCTTCAGAGCAAACCAGCTGGCCCCCACTCAGGCACCAGACCTCTGTCTTATCTAATAAAAGAGTAATATGCAAAATGACCACCACTCCAACACACAAGAGGGTTTCCCCCATGTGGTCAAAGATCCTGCCTCCATGTGGACACAAGATGTCCACCACAAGATGGCCAGCAGAAGAGGGCAATTGGGAGAGACCAGGCCTATAAGGGAGGGCAGTTGTGCGTGATCAGGCCAGCAGGGGAGGGCAGTTGGGAGGGACCAGGCCTGTAAGGGAGGGCAGTTGAGGGAGATCAAACCTGCAGTTAGGGCAGTTAGGGGTGACCAGGCCGGCAGAGGAAGGAAGTTGGAGGTGACTGGGCCTGTAGGGAAGAGCAGTTGGGGGTGACCAGGCCGGCAGAGGAGGGCAGTTAAGGGCAAACAGTCTATAGGGGAGCAATTAGGCATCATTCAGGCTGGCAGGGGAGTGGTGAGGGGGTGATCAGGCTGGCAGGCAGTAGCAGTTAGGGGCAATCAGGAAGGCAGGAGGTGAGCAGTTGGGAGCCAGCAGTTCTGGATTGTGAAAAGGATATCCAACTGCCTGTTTAGGGGATTGGGCCTAAAAGGGCAGTTGGACATTCCTGGAGGGGTCCCAGATTGGAGAGGGTGCAGGCTGGACTGAGTGGCACTCCCCTCCTCTACTCCTCCCCCACCCCCATGGACGAATTTCATGAACTGAGCCACTAGTGGTACTATAATCTTCAATAACAATAGTAATACTTTCACTCAAAAAAGCAATTGTACTGCTCTAGAACTTGGTATACTGTGGGGGGAAAGACAAAGCCCTACTCCATTGGGGTTACATTTGGCTGATGACAGAGTGGGTGAGGTTCAGACATGTGCCACTGCAGGCCTTATTCCAAATCCCGGCTCTTCCAGCACCACCTAGGTGACTCCAAGTCCCTCCTGCACTAACATCCAAAGGTTCTCCTCATTCTGAGCATCTCATGGTTTCTCAGAACTTAGAGAAAAGCAAACACTATGGATAAATGTAGAGAGTGGCTACAGGGTTAGACCTCGGATTGACCTGTGGCAGAGCCACAAACAAGTCCCAGCTTAGAGGCAAAGCCCTCTTAGCATAAGTAAGTTTGACCTTGTGACCGCTCCCTAGATCCTTCCGAGGTAGCTAATGGACTGAAGGAGATGCAGCAAGTGGTGCCAAAACAAGTGAAATTCACAAGAACATTGTAATTATATTGCCCACTACCTTGTTTTCCTCTGACTATAAAACAAAGCCTCAGCTTACAGGCCAGGGTCTTTCTGTGTCCGCATCCAGGCACAGGAGATCCAGTGAGACCCAGCCATAGTCTCTTTGTCTTATTTAATCCTTCACCACCCTCCCTCCGGCTCAGAGAACCCTTGGCTGTGCTGGCCCAGCACAGATTAAACAAGTCAGGTACCATCCTAAATCTAAGCTGTTTCCCAACTGAATTGTCCTCTGCAACATTTTAAAACTTCTTTCTATTCATTTTTCCTTAAACAAACTGTTAAATTAAAATATGTTCATATCTACATATCTATCTATCTACCTATGTCCTATCTAATAGAGGTTGGAAAATGTTTTCTAGAAGTTGACAAGCAATCTTTTTTCCCAGTTTGATCTCTGCCCTGACAAGAGGCAACACCTGATAGGAATGCAAAGAGGTTAATATTAAGAAAGATTTTGACATTGAGCAAGGTCTCTTTTTCCTTCTTCTAATGGAAATTTCTCTGAAAATATTTGCAATGCCCATATCTACTGGCCAAAGATAGACTAATTTTCATAATACAGTGATTTTGTTAAAAATCTTATCCTCTTCTTTTGAAGTCCTCCTCACCCCTATTCCATGCCCAGTGAAGTCTTGTGACTTAGGGAACAATAGAAATGTGCTCAAGTTTCACAAGCATATCTGGATTTCAAAAGTAAGGTTTTCTTCTTCAATAAGTAACAAGGCTCAGGTGCTTGTTTAATATATGCAGGACATTTCTCACAAAGAGAAGGATGGGAGAGTATCTCTCTCTTACACACATGACATTCCCTTCCCTAGCATGTTCCAATTTATACCTATAAGAACTGCCTTATTTTTTTTTTTACAATTCAGACTCATTGCCACCTAACTACTCTAATATTTCTCCTACTCTCCCACCACTCCTACCACACACACACACACACACACACACACACACACACACACAATTGCTGGAGGTTAAGAGTTAGCAATGAAGTTAGGGGGAAGTGAGAGATTTGGCCATCCAAGTTTTGAACCCCAGTCTAAGGATCAGCACAGGCATAATTTTCCCTCATTTCTTGGAATTTACAATACAGAGATGGGAGAGAGATCATTTTTGGCAGAGAGAGAGATTCATGAGCAAATATCCAGAGTAGGACAAAAGTAGATTTACAGTATAGCTCATATGGAAAATAATATAATAAATAAATAATAATACAAAAATAAACTGTTTCATATATTCAAACTGTAAACCTAAGTTTGCCCCACCCTGTATATTATGTATCTTTAAAAGTACTTAATATATTATATTAAGCATGAGATGCACTGTCTACATTGGTGATAGACAGGAGCAATACTACTCCTTCAAAGAAAGTTCTCTCTACCCTGTCTTTTTTGCCCAAATACAATACTGTTAAGATAATAAATACAGTTTTCATAGTACCTGTTTCTGAAGGTCCATTAAGATGAGGAAAAGTGTGTTATGCAAACAAGGTTCAATGAACCATAGAAATGGTGGGATTATTTTTCTCTTGATTATTTAACTCTGACCCTGAACTTTTGCATACTTTAAAAGCAATTTATTAAATTCTGCTCCCGAGGCTGAACAGATGATTCTGCATTCTCATAGCATCTCTAGTAACTTTATTCTTGCTGGCTCCCCAAACAATGCAGTTTCATTTACATTGTGGCCATGTAAGAAATGTGAGAAGACCACAGCAGTGTATTTTACAGGGTTCACAGGGTAAAGCCACATTGCCACTTTGTTTTAAAAATGCACAAGTCTGAGACAACCCAAATGACTTGCTATTCTCTTTCAAGCAAAATACTGAGGCTTTCTGGTAATATTTTAAATTACCATATTATTTTCAAACTAGAGGCCTGGGGCCTGGGGCACCAAATTAAAGAACAGGGGTGTGTGTCCCTCAGTCCAGTCTGTACCCACTCCAATCTCGGACCCCTCGAGGTTTGTCCAGCTGCTCGTTTAGGCCCAATCCCGGTAAGATCATCCCTCTCACAAGCTGCTGACTCCCAACTGCTCATCTGCCTACCTTCCTGATAGCCCCTAACTGGTTCTGCCTGCCAGCCTGATCAACCCCTAACCACTCCCCTGCCAGCCTGATTGATGCCTAACTGCTCCCCAACCAACCTGATTGCCCCTAACTGCCCTCCCCTGCAGTCTTGGTCACCCCTAACTGTCCTCTAATGCAGGCCTGGTCACTCCTAACTGCAGGCTGTGTCCCCTCCAATTGCCCTTTTCTGTGGGCCCCAACTTCCCTCCTCTGCCAAGCCTGGTCACCCCTAACTGCGTTCCCATGCAGGCTTGATTGCCCCCAACTACCCTCCCCTGCTGGTCTGATCACCTACAACTGCCCTCCCTTGCAGGCCTGGTCCCTCCCAATTGCCCTCCCCTGTTGGCCATCTTGTGGTGGCCATCTTGTGTCCACATGGGGCAGCCATCTTATGTGTTGGAGTGATGATCAATTTGCATATTACTCTTTTATTAGATAGGGCAGAGGCCTGGTGCATGAGTGGGGGCCAGATGGTTGCCCTGAAGGGTGTCCTGGATCAGGGTGAGGGTTCCCTTGGGGCCTGGGTAGCCTGGATGAGGGGCCTGTGGCAGTTTGCAGGTTGGCCACGCCCTCCAGAGACCCACGCAGAGGTCCTGGGCTCTGGGATTTATTTATCTTCTATAATTGAAACTTTGTAGCATTGAGTGGAGGCCAGGGCTGGCCAGGAAGTTTAGCTTCCTCCATTGCCAGGGAAACCCAAGCACCTGCTCTCTCCAGCTCTGTAGCGGCCACCATTTTTGTTGGAATTTATTTATCTTCTATCATTGAAACTTTGTAGCCTTGGTCAAAGTCCAGAGCCAGCCAGGGTATGCAGGAAGCTGGCTTTCTCCGTTGCCAGGGAAACCCAAGCCTCCTGCTTGCCACATGGCCGCAGTCATCTTAGTTGGGTTAATTTGCATACTAACTCCTGACTGGCTTTTGTGGATGGTTTGTGAGTGTAGTGGAGATATGGTCAATTTACATATTACTTTTTTATTAAATAGGAAGAGAGCCCTCTGTTGGAATAATTGTAAGGTGACACAATGTAAGTATTCAGACATACCTGTCTACTGGTATCTGAGGCTAATTTACATTTCTGTCTAATTTTGTTCTAATTTAATGGCAGTGGACTACTAGTTCTGGTTCTTAGAGAACATTGTCCAACTCAACTTTATGAATATTTCCTGGAATAGATCCTCTTTCAGGGAAGAATGTGACATGGTAGTTAAGAATCTTAACTTCAGTCAGACTGATTTGAATTATACTCTAGACTAGTTCCTGACCTTGGGCAAGTCTCTTAACTTCGTAGCACTTTCCCCATCTATAAATTGAGGATGATAATAGCACCTATATTCTAGATGTTTTTTTAAAATATTAAAATATATGTATTTCATCAAATCATTTATAATAGCACCCAACACATAGTAAATGCCCAATAAACCTTAGCTACAATTTTAGTTTACCCCCACCCTTTTATAAGAAAGCATTTTATCATTGAATTAAAATTACCATGAAGATGAAAATAAGGGTGTGAATAATAGAAATATATTAACAAGGCTCACTGTTAATATCACTTGTTAGTATCACTTCTTCCCAAATGGAGAGTTCAATTTTTTCCATGAAGACCATGTAAAAATTGACACCTGTTACTTCATACATGAATCTGGATAGTATTTAAAATTCACACATATAAATTTTTAGGCTCTTTCCCAGAAAAACTGAACAACTCTGGCGTGATCTTGTGATTTCCAGATATATTCAGAGAGCTCAATGCAGCTGTTATCTTCTAACCATCCACAACTGGCTCTAAGTTCTCAAACAGGACAGAACCTGGGAGGGAAGTGGGGAGCTGAATGTTGTATGAATTAGTAAAGGCTTTCTTGAACTTACATCATGTTTAATTATATCAAATGCTGTTCATCATGTGGTTAAGTTTGTGGTACTTCTTGGAGGAAGGAACAAGGAGAAAAATTACTGGCATCTGAAACAAAACCATAAATCTCTGTTCATTGGACACCTCAAATTAGACTTGAGTCATGGGATTGTCAAGTTGCTCATGCTGGAGTCAGCTGGGCTGATTGGCTTCTTATAGCACAACACAGACATTCTTATTTAATCTCATAAAAATTAGGCAAAAAACATTCTCATAAAGCAAGATTTGGGAAGAGTTAGGACATCATGTTTGTTTCAAGTCTTAAAATTATATTAGTAGTTTTTCTATATGTTTTAAGGCTGGTAAGCTTAAAGAAAGTTCTGTGGTAACTCAAATAAAAGCTCTGATATACTCATACAAGATATACTCCTGGGGGCCAGAACAATCCTTTGAATAAGATGTGTTCTAAGAGTCTTTCCTATAGTATCTATCACTTTATCTTTAGGAAATCATCAGGACAATATAAATAGAAAGGCTCATCACTGAGATTTTTTTCATTCTTGTTAAAGGTTATTGTTAAGCTTTGGGATACTAAAAATACACATCCTAATTCATGATATATGCGGTGTTACACCCATCTATAAAAATGAGGAACAATGGAAATGTATCCATGCATGTGAACCTGGCTTCAGAATACTTCAATTTATTTTTATTTCACCTCTGTCTCTTACTATCCATGTGACTCTGTGATATTCATTTAACCCCTATAATCTAAATTTACTCTAAACATGTGAAAACAACATTTATGTCACAAATCTCAAATACTGTATCAGTGCATAATGCAGGGGGGTGAAGAAGCCATAACCCCTATGTCCACAAATTCACAGTCTAAGTAGCACCAAAATTTGAATGAGAGAAGCTACATGAAACTTCTTTGGTATGTTTTGACTCTCTGTATTAACTGGTTTCAATTCAGTAATGTCTTTCAAATCTGCAGTTTTCTTTGACAGTATGACATTCAATAAAAAAATTGATTATGCATTGGGCGCATTGGTTTTTTTTTAATAACTTTTCTTACTATTCAGTTTCAGTAATTAGATGTTGGACCATGGATAGGCAGAAAAAAGGTGAAGCCATCAGAGGATATATTTCAACAATAAAAGAAAGATTTTTTAAAGAAAATATAAGAATTTTTCAGACAAAACAGATTCATCGGTATACAGAACAGACTGGTGGTTGCCAGAAGAGAGAGGAGTCGGGGGATTGGATGGAAAGGTGAAGGGATTGAAAAATACAAGTTGGTAGTTTTTAAAAGAGTCATGGGGATGTAAAATACAGCATAGGGAATATAGTCAATAATATTGTAATAACCATGTATGGTGCCAGTTGGGTTCTGGAAATATCAAGGGGAATACTTTGTAAAGTACATGATTGTCTAGCCACTATGATACCTGAAACTAATACATAATAGTAGTAAATGAAAACTGTAATTGAAAAAAAATTAAAAAGTAAAAAATAAAAAAGGTGTTCAAGAAAGGGAAACAATGGGATGCCAGTAGTTTCTTGTCAATGGTACTTTAAAACAGAGGTACTGCTTATGTCAACCAGATTCACAGTATGGAGATAACTGCTGGATGATATAGGTGTCAGTAATGCACAGCTCCTGAGGATCCTCATTGGCATCCTCATGCTGCACTTGAACCACTGGAAGGACCATTTAAATTCCTCAGAGGTGAGTCAGATCAGAGAGGACAAACTTTAAGTGAGTAGCAAAGTTCTAAAGCTTTAGACAAGAATCCAACAGGAAGTTCAATGAGGCAGAACCACTATATTTCCTTTTATCTATGTCCTATTTCCACTTTGTTATCTAAGACAACTGATATTTATTTATAATTATATATATTTGCATGTCACATTTGCTTGAGAACAAAGTTCTTCAAAATCTTTACAGTAATTACCTCTAAAATTTTTGAGATAGTTTCTTATTTATGTTTCTCTATATTTTTTGAAGTGTTAACATGATAATGTAACATCCTATCTAATAAAGAGGGAATACGCTAATTGACCCTCACTCTGTCCCAAAGATGGCAGCACCCAGAGTCAATAGGAGGGGGTATGCTAATTGACTTCCATACCCTCAAAGATGGTGGCGCTCACACCCAATAAGGAGGGAATACGCTAATTGACTGCCAGGCCCTCAAAGATGGCAGCACCCACAGCCACAAGATGGCAGTGCCCAGTCCCTTCAGCCCTGCCAGGGTAGAGGCATGCAGCAAGACTGGGCCCGCCTGGCGGGTCCAGGCACTCCGTGCACCTGCCTCTGGAGTCCCTCAGTTCCCTCAGCCTCCTAGCTGTCCAGGCCCAGCCCAAGGTGCAGGCAAGCCTAGGATGGCAGCTACCCAGCTGCCCAGGGCCACCTGAGGCTCAGATAACCAGGGCCGGCCAAGGCTTGTGCTGCTGGCAGTGGCAGCAGCAGAGATGTGATGAGGCATTGCCTTCCCCTGATCACTGGTTGCCTCCTGTCCCTGAGGACTCCCAGACTGTGAGAGGGGGCAGGCCAGCCTGAGGGACTCCCCCATCTCCAGTGCATGAATTTTCATGCACCAGGCCTCTAGTCTATATCATAAAAGGCCTGTGGTCATGACCAAAACAATTGGTCACCAGGAGGTGCATGGAGCACCTCTTGCGGGCTTGGACTCACAGCTTGCGTGGCAAGGTGGGGCTTGTTCAGGCTGGTGTGGCTGAGGCAGGGCCCTGGGCTCACACAGGTGCAGCAGGTCTAGGTTTCATGCCATTTTGGATGCTGTGCCTCTAGTTTTATAATAAAAATATACTTTCACTTTTTAAAAAGTCAATTATATTTTAAGATAATATATGCCTTAAAGGTCTTTCCAACTGTTCCTAAACTCCATTTGTATGTTCGAATTGCCAAGGTGCTCTTAGAACATGAAGGTGGCTTCTTGGGTGTCACATTTGACCTAATGAATCAGAATCTTCAGAGCTGAGCCTAGAAATCTAGACTTTGAAAAGCTTCCCAATTAGTTGTGCTGGAACTGAGCACATTTGCCCTTGGGTGAGCATTCAGAAGCCTGTGACTTGGAAACAGCACCTGCAGACCTGGATTGCCCAGGTGTGGACTCTTCCGCTCACGGCTGATGTGCAGGCTATAACTCTAATGAGGATAAATAGCTACTTCTCTGCAGCTAGCTGCTGCCCAGGAAATGCAGGTACCTTTAGTCATGTCGCTTTGCTTATTTTGAGAAGAGTTCCTGAAGTCTTAAAAGAAAGGGTGAAATCTGTGATGGAAGGGTTCCATTCTAGCCAAGGGCAACGGCTAAGGTCTACAGAGGCTGCCCTGGATCAGCCTAAGTCCCAGCATGGAAATGGGATCAGTCCTTGTTCCAGGCAACCCAAGAGCAGAGGCAGGAGATGAGACCAGCAAGTTGAAGTCATCTAGGGTGTGAGGAAGCCTTACCCCAGCAGCTCTGCTGAGATGCTGTCCATTTCTAAGGACTTATGTTTTAAATGTGAACAAATGCCTTGTAGTTGCTGGGTTTTGTTCAGAAAAATTGTTGTTTTTATATTGAGTTTAATGATGTGACATTGCTTAATAAAATTATATAGGTTTCAGGTGTACAATTCTTTAACACATCATCTGTATATTGTGTGTTCATCACCTCAGGTCAAGTTTGCTTCCATCACCACTTATCCCCCTTAACCCTTTTTTACCTCTCCCACCCTTCTTTTCCTCTGGCAATCACCATACTGCTGTCTGTGTCCATGAGGTGTTCTTTTGTTTTGCCTATTTTTTTTTCTTAATCCCTTCACATTTTTCACCCAGCCTCACAAAGTCCACCTCTCCTCTGACATGTCAGTCTGATATCTCCTTCTAGTTTTAACTTGCATCTCTGTATCTCTAAATCTGTTTCTATTTTGTTAGTTTATGTTGTTCATTAGATTCCACATATGAGTGAAATCATATGGTACTTGTCTTTCTCTGACTGCCTTATTTCACTTAGCATAATGATCTCCAGGTCCCTCCATACTATAGCAAGGGGTAAAATATCCTTCTTTTCTATGGCTGAATAGTATTCCATTGTAGTAGTACTAAAAAAAGAACATAGTATTCTAAATATCCCACAGCTTTTTAACTTCTCTTCTACTAATGGACACTTGGGTTGCTCCAAATCTTGTAAAAAATGCTACAGTGAACACAGAGGTGCAGATATTCTTTCAAATTAGTGTTTCAGGTTTCTTCAGAAGTGGAATTGCTGGGTCATAAGGCAGTTCCATTTTTAACTTTTTGAAGTAATTCCATCCTGCCTTCCACAGCAGCTGCACCAATCTGCATTTCCAACAACAGTGCATGAGGGTTCCCTTTTCTCCACATCCTCCCCAATACTTGTGGTTTGTTGATATATGGATGATAGGCATTCTGACAGGTGTGAGGTGATATTTCATTGTAGTTTTAATTTGCATCTCTCTGATGATTAGTGAAATTGAGCATTTTTTCATAAGTTCATTGGCCATCTATGTCCTCTTTAGAGAATTATCTATTCAGGTCCTTGGCTTATTTCCAAATTGGATTGTTTGGGGGTTTTTGTGTTTAATTATACGAATTCTTTATAAATTGTGAATATTAACCTCTTATCAGACATATCATTGGTGAATATGTTCTTCTATTCAGTGGGTTGTCTTTTCATTTTGTGGGTTTTCTTTGCTGTGCAAAAACATTTTAGTTTGATGTAGTCCCATTTTATTATTTTTTTCTTTTGTTGCCTTTGCCCAAGGAGATATATCAGAAAAAATACTGCTATGAGAAATGTCCAAGATTTTATTGCCTATATTTTCTTCTAAGATTTTTATGGTTTCAAGTCTAACTTTTTAGTCTTCTATCTCATTGGATTTATTCTTGTATATAGTGTAGGAAGGTGGTCTAGTTTATTTATTTTTTTGTACATTATCTGTCTAATTTTCACAACACCATTTACTGACTAGACTATCTTTACCCAATTGTATGTTTTCTGTCTCTTTTGTCAAATATTAATTGACTATAAAGACGTGGGTTTGTTTCTGGACTTTCTATTTTGTTCCATTGACCTATATGTCTGTTTTTATGCCAGCCTATTTCCAATTTCAGCAAGATTAAAAAGAAATATAGACTTGAACCTATAATGAGAGAAGAACTGAAGGGGAAACAAGAGAGATATATAGGTGAGACTTGTGTCCTGATAGCCTCAATCTTAGGCTCAAGGTGAGTTTGTCTAGAAAGCAAGTGTTAGGATTTCTCACCTCATCCCAGCATAGTGCAGTCTGTAGAGTATGGGATTTCAGGGAACATGCAGGAGCAGTAAAATTATTATGTGTTAAATGAAAGAACAGAGAGTTTGGTATGTTGAGTATGACAGAAAATTCATGGACTGAAGACCAGGCAGTAGTAAGACCCAGGCATTATCTTAACAGACACAAGTATGCAGAGGTAATTTCTCTGAAGGAATGATTTCCAGTAGAGTGGATACCAAAAGGGTCTGGATATCTCTCCAGTGCTCTAGTAACATGAACTCCCTAGAACATGCTAGAGACAATGAAGGAAAAGGAAAATCCTGTCTCAACTGATTATAAATTTGAAAATGGCTAAGAATTGTGTGAATCATATTTTATGTATTAGCCGGGATAGGAATTTGAAATGTAGAGGGATAGAAATTATATAAAATTTAGTTACTTTTTATTTTACACTAAGTTTTGTACTCTGAGAAGTAGATACTGCCTAGCTTTACAGTTAATTCTTTTCAACCCTGAGTTCTAGAATTCTAGTCTAAATAGGGCAAAGCTTTCTGGTATTAATTATATTTCTCCAACCCCTTTATTATTTGGATCTTGTTTTGATGTTTTATTTGTCTGTGCCTTTTACTATACGCCTCTTAAATTCTTTTTGAAAGTGTTATAAATAAAAACAAGCTTGGAACTGGAACCAGATTTCTTGTTGATTATGTTGAGCTTTGATATGGCTTTTTACATTAAAATAACCTTTTAAAAATAATTTAGTAAAACACAATGTACAAAATTGAAAAATTATACATAACAAACAGTTGGCACACATTTATTTCCCTGACATTTGATAAAATGTCTTAAACAGACAATGTGTACCCATGGCATCACCTTTCATCTAGCAAACCTGGCCTTTACTCCTTTTGGAGGAAAAAACATTAAAAGAAATGAAAAGATCAAAGGGATTTCACCATTGAACTGTTATCAGAGGACTGACAACAGTTCAGTTAAAAACTGACTTCCCCATCAACAGCAGCAGTAGCAGCAGCAGCAGCAAAAAAATGGATGCATCATTAGCAGCCTGCCAGGTCCAAAGGCTAGCTGGGAAATAGATTCTGAATGTGAAACAGACTAATTAAGCCCATTGTTCCCAGCTGTCACCCAAAGGAACAGCAGGGACATACAGGCTGTGTGCTCAGCTAGGTTGAGTGGCAAACGTGAATTCCTTCACCTCCCAAATGTGCATATAAAGTGTGGACTGTCTGCCAAGGTCAGGAGTACAAGCTAAATCTCTGTATAAATGTGCTAACACAGAAATGGAGGATTAAAGGCGCATTAAGATGTTGTGAGGAGGATGAAGAGAAAAGACCACAGCAGAAGGAAAAGCAATGACTGGTGCACGTGTGTCTTTTGCTAATGACCTTTATCTCTTCAAAGCTTCTTATTTCAGCGGATGCCCATTCTGCTTGGGAGCAAAGCTGCTATTGTAAAAAGCCCGCACAAAATCACCATTTCCCCCATGTGAGTGCCCTGCAAGGCCTGGAAAAGTCATTCCACTCTATGTGGCAGAAGCCTCCATTCTGGCCTTGAGGAGGCAAAGCTTGCTCCTCTCATGTGCTGCCACTTCACAAATCTTGCTGGGACTTGTGTCTTCTAATGACATTGGAATAGGAATGTGGGAGTCCTTTCCTTAACATGCTATTTGTACTTCAAAACATGATTTCTTCTGACAGAGTTAGAGGATGTTTAGGGAATGAGCTGACATCGCTCTGTTCGCCGCAGCAAGATTTTCAGATGAATAAGCACTGCGCCAACACACACACACACACACACACACACACACACACACACACACACATACACACACATGCCAGCTGGACCCTGTCTTACTCATAGCCCTGCATGGAGGAAGGGCACTGCACATTCCAGCAAAGGATCCTCAGGAGCCAAAGGCCACCATTGGGAGAACCAAGACACAGGTTCAGGATTCTCAACTCCTTGTCCAACATTCCTTTTCCACTTCACTGGAGTTCTGACTCTCCACTCACCCAACCCCTAACCCTCAACCCCCATCAAGCAGCAGATGTCCATATAAACTCAGTGGGAGCTTGCTTAACAGTTGTTGCTGAATTCTAATGTAAAGATCAGTACTGCCCTGTTTAGAGAATTTTGCAAAATGGTCTCTTAGAGTTCCTGGAAGGCAGCAGCAAAGCAAAATGTCAGCATTAATTTGATGTGGCTTTTTGTTGAATGCAGAACAGTTCATTAAAACCTTAAACAGGTGGCAGCTTGGCAGCTCACTGTGTGTGCGCCACGGACAGATTTATTATGCCTTTCATTGTAAAATATTTATGCAGAAACAGACTCAGTGAGATAAATTATCTTGTTCACAAGAGCATTTCTATTTGAGGCTGCTGTGATCACTGCCACATCAATCAAATGATGCAATGAAACTTACCATCCATTTTATAATCACCATCAATTATTTGTAACAGGAAACTCTTTTTATGACTTCTCCATTTTAATGTCGGAGTCTTCGAGGCAGCTCTGACCTAACTGTGGAGGACAGTACCACAAAATGGGGACTGTAGGCAGGACATAACCCCGTTGCTGTTGCTGAGACTCAGGGTGGGAACGGGATGTGTATTTCAAAGCAAACATAACTGTGTGTGAATAGCATGCGTTCTACCATCCTCCGTGTTGACAGTGGGTGAGAGAAAAGCATGTAAACATCAGAGGCATGTTTGAACACTGAAGTTCTGCTTCATCAACTGAGGTGTGCCACGAGCCAATTGAAGCTCCACATAAATGTCAAGTGAAGCAAAGTACACCCTCAGAGTCACTAGTGAGTCCTTGAATAATTGCAATGAGTCCACAAGCTCACTGTCATCCCCTTTCTAGGAGGTGGAAGTTTCTACTGATGGCATCTGCCATTTGGGCAAAGTGAATGGCATCAACTTTAAATACAAGACATTTTCTGCAAGAAGCATTTCCAGATGTGGATCTCCCACAGTCTAGTCTCTCACAGAACTTTCCAGATTCTTTTGCTCAGTGCCATGTCTGGAGCATCACACACATTAATCAATGCAAAGTTCTACTAGCTACTTTCCAGTCTCACAACTACAGGACACATGCGGACCCCTCTGTAAGCACACTTTCCTACGGAAAACATTCACAGCAGAATAGAAAGGGAAGGTAGTCCTTATTTGGGCACTTGTCTGACTTCCATCAACCCTGGTTATACCCACCTACTTTCTTAGCCAAGTATCTCATGGACACAGGCATCTTGATTTTTCAACTGGCTTCTCACTCATTTACTTGCCCTTATCTTTGTGCTACATGCAGCCTTTAGTTTTCACTCCTGCCAAAGGAAGAAGGCTTATGATCTTTCCTCACTTTCCTTAACAGAAGTGCCCCCCCCCCTCTATCAGAGACAACACTAAGTATCTTTTCTCAAAACAGTGCTCAAGAATAACCTTTATGAAGATTTTTCAGCCTAACTCTGACTACAAATTATGACAGGTTCCCTTTTAGCACCTGCAAATAGTTCTGTACAAGTTTAATTGGATAGTGGTACATTCATTTGTGGTTATTTGGGGTTTTGCGTTTGTCCCCATCACCCATTACAAATTCTTAGACAAACAGTAGTAAAAAGCCTACCTCAAGGCAAATCCTTCAGATCATTTCAAGATGGTTTTAAAAGTCTTCGAATGTGAATATTTAGATCAATGTTTACAGGGCTAATCCTCATATATCCTGCATAGCCAATATCATGCAGACTGACACATTCTATATGACAATGAAAGGTGCCCTGAGGTAATTGATTTTCACTACTAGGCTCTCAAACGGACAGGACTTGGAGTCAGAAAAACTGAGTTCTAACCCTTGCATCTGTGCACTTACTAGCTGTGCAATTATAAGTCACTTGTGGCCTTAGAACAGGCTCAGCATTTACATCAATAAAATGTGCAAAATGACATTTGCTATGGAAACCTTAAAGGGAGGTTGACTTAGATAAATTATATATGTATTTATTTAGTAAAATATAAAGGGAGATATAATATTATTGTTACCACCATCTATCAGTCAAAGAGATTTTATATTATTCTGGGATAAAAGATAAAATAATACAATTTATAGAATGTTCTTAAAAAGATGAGTATACTTGTCTGGTTGGTGTGACTCAGTGGTTGAGCACTGACCCATAAACCAGGTGGTCAGGGTTCAATTCTCAGTCAGGGCACATGCTCAGGTTGTGGGCTCCATCCCCATTATGTGGTGTGCAGGAGGCAGTTGAACAATGATCCTCTCTCATCATTGTTGTTTCTATCCCTCTCTCTCTGAAATTAAAAAAAAAAAGATGAGTACCCCTTAGAAAATAGAAGATCAATCATCTGAGTTTAATATCAGCAAGACATGTTGAATTTGCCTGCTTTAGCAAGAGAAGAAAAACCTACTACCCCTGCTAGAGCAGTAGTTTTTAAAATATGATCACTGGTCCCGCAGCACCAAGAGCATCTGGGGAAAATGTTAGAAATGCAAATTATGGAGCCCTACCCCAGACCTACTGAACCAGCTCTCCAGGTGCTCCGATGAATGCGGGAGCTGGAGAATCACTGCCCTGCTCCATAGTCCTGGGTTTTGTCCAGATGCCATGAACTTGGGTGAGCTTGGAGCCCACACCAAGATAAGACACCATGAGAATATGTGCATTAACCACAGCAATAAATTATCCCAGATTTTCAGTCAATGCAGATTTATTATGTCATCATTTCCATTCAATATGAGCTAGCAAAAAAAAAAATGTGATTTTGTGAAACTTTGTCAGTCTTTTTTTTTTAATGTAAATTCACATTGCTGTTTGCCTTTCCATTGTTTTTGTTTGTTTGTTTGTGTGGTTTTTTTGTTTTTGTTTTTGTTTTTTTTTTTTTTTTTGGTGCATTGCCAGACAAGAGAACCAGATTTGTTGGTTCTAAAAATATGGCCTCTGCAGTTACAGGGGAAAAGTCTCTGACTTTAGGTGACATTTAGCCATTAACTAGCCCACATTTAGCCATCAACTCTCAGAGTGCCTTAAGGTAAGTCAGTCTCTCAATGCTGAGAGTCCCTTCTGATAAAGTGAGAGGGTTGCACTAAAATACACCCTATGTACTTCTTCACCTCTCCCTGTCTGAGCTGTAGCCCTCTTCCTTTTCCTTCCTTTCTTCCTTCCTTTTTTTTAACCTTCCTTCCTTCCTTCCTTCCTTCTTCCTTCCTTCCTTCCTTCCTTCTTTCCTTCCTTCCTTCCTTCCTTCCTTCCTTCCTTCCTTCCTTCCTCCTTCCTCCTTCCTTCCTCCCTCCCTCCCTCCCTCCCTCCCTCCCTCCTTCCTTCCTTCCTTCCTTCCTTCCTTCCTTCCTTCCTTCCTTCCTTCCTTCCTTCCTTCTGTCCTTCCTTCCTTTCTTCCTTTCTCTTTCACTCTCATTCTGGAAAATGAATTCTTAAGACTAGAACAGAAGGCATAAAGGAAGGGCCAGAGAAAGAAACACTGGCTGAGAATCAGAGGAAAAAGGAAGTATAGAAAGGACTTTCATTTAGCATACCATGAATCAATCGAGATAAAAAAAATCATAAAAAGTCACTAAAATTCAGCTGTAAAATAAATATGAAACAGTACCAGATTTTAAGAATTACATAATTAACTGTGTTCATCCTTTAAGAGAAACCTGCAGAGAGGTAAGGAGGAATGCCTCAAGGAAGGGGATCATGAAGGGGATGAAAAACTGTC
This sequence comes from Antrozous pallidus, assembly GCA_027563665.1. NCBI lineage: Eukaryota > Metazoa > Chordata > Mammalia > Chiroptera > Vespertilionidae > Antrozous > Antrozous pallidus. The sequence continues at coordinate 65,854,184 of CM050511.1, forward strand.
AGTGCAGATATGGGACTTTGCAAACCCAGTCCACTGAATGGTGGTACAGTTTGAGCAAAAGGGAGGGCCAAAGGCAACACAGCTGCTCCAGAGCAAGCACATTCCCTGTCTAAATCCATCTTTATAGTATTAAGGGAAAACATCTTCTCCAGCTTATTCTGTCAAAACCAGGCTAAAGCCACCAGCTATCTTTGTACAATGAAACTCACACCCCGCTAATCCTAGAAAGGAGAATTAAACTAAAGGTCTATAAGAAATCCAGTGCCCTTAGAGAAAGAATGACATATATTAGTGAAGAGAGCATGCTATTACACCATTAGGGTTGCCAAACATGAAACTAGCAGACATGGAGAAAATAAGCCCTCCACAGGGGAGATATTTAATTACACAAAGAGGAATAGCCAGACTCTGAATAACAGAATTCACCATTTTTTCATTTCTACTTTCCAAATGTTCTTCAATAAAGATTTTCCTCATCCCAACTGATACTCAGTAGAACATGTTTCCTTGCCATGAAGATAGCCACAGAGCCAGCTTCTTCCTGAACCATGAGAACTCAGCTACAACCAGGAGTCTACCTCTCTTTTTTTGTTTGGCACCAAACTTCACTGCTACAACAGATGGGTCAGCTGACTGGAGAGCTATGTCCTATCTGCTGATACTGAGCAATACTCAAGCCGCAATGGGAAAGATCCACCTCAACTTACTGCCAAGACCAGTCTCTCCAAGACCAATGGGATAGGTGGGCAAAGGATGCTTAGTACAGTCACTCCCATTTGGTGGGTCCATTGTGACATCAATTACATCCTAGAACAGATTTATGAAGTCCCTGGGACTTGAGAAATCAATCACTTACTCCTAAGGAAAACTGGACTAAAAGAAAGCACAAATTAAATCAAAATTCACAAAGAAGGGAGTTTTTTAAATGTAAGGCCCCATCTTGTCACAACATGGCTCAATTAAACATGTTCTCTTCCTAGTTAATTCCAACTCTACACAGATTTTCTCCTAGTGCTCTTCCTCTGTGTACAAGACTAATGATTTTTTTTAAAATTTAATAAATCTTTATTGTTCAGATTATTACAATGTTGCTCTTTTGTCCCTCCCATAGCTCCTCTCCCCCCTGGTACACATCCCATCCTCTGCCCTTACCTCCACCACACTGTCCTCATCCATTGGTACGCTTTTTGTCCAGTCTCTTCCTGCACCCCCCACACCCCTTTCCCCCAAGAATTGTCACTCCCTTTTTATGCCCCTGATTCTATTATATTCACCACTTTATTCTGTTCATCAGATTTTTCATTGATGAACTTTGAATTCAAATTTCAAATTTGAAATTCACTGTTCATCAAATCTAAGTGAATTTTTAGATTCACTTGTTGATAGATGTGTATTTGTTGTTCATAAATTTTTATCTTTCCCTTTTTCTTCTTCTTCCTCTTCTTAAGGAGCACCTTTCAGCATTTCATATAATACTGGTTTGGTGTTGATGAACTCCTTTAGCCTTTTCTTATCTGCGAAACACTTTATCTGACCTTCAAATCTGAATGATAGCTTTGCTGGATAGAATAATCTTGGTTGAAGGTTGTTATTATTCATTACTTTGAATATTTCTTGCCATTCCCATCTGGCCTGCATAGTTTCTGTTGAGAAATCAGCTGACAATCATATGGGTGCACCCCTGTAGATAACTAACTGTTTTTCTCTTGCTGCTTTTAATATTCTCTCTTTATCTTTTGCTCTTGACATTTTAATTATGATGTGTTTTGGTGTGGACCTCTTTGGATTCCTTTTGTTTAGGGTTCAGTGTGCTTCCTGGACTTTTAAGTCAAATTCTTTCACCAGGTGGGGGAAGTTTTTGGTCACTATTTTTTCAAATAGGTTTTCAGTATCTTGCTCTCCCTCTTTTTCTGGAACTCCAATAATTTGGATATTGGTATGCTTGAGGTTGTCCCAGAGGCTCTTTACACTACCTTCAATTTTTTGGATTCTTTTTGCTTCTTGCTTTTCCAGCTGAGTGATTTTTGCTTCTTTGTTTTTCAAATCTTTGACTTGATTCTTGCAGTCCTCTAGTCTGCTTTTGGGTCTCTGTATAATATTTTTTTATTTCAGTGTATGCTTAATTTCTAGTTGGTCCTTTTTCATATCCTCCATGGTCTCACTCATATCCTCAAGGGTCTCATTAAATTTACTGGCCTTTTCTAGGAGCCTCTTGAAAAACATTCTAATTGTGGTTTTGAACTATATGTCCAGTCGTTTTTCTTTCCTCCATTTCTTTTACATGTAATTTGTTACCTTGTCTTTGCATTTTGGTTACATTTCTGAGTTGGTCAAGTAGGTTTGTGTGGTAGGTGTCCTCTAGGGCACAGTGGCTCAGCCTCCCCAGTTACCTGCAGTGGATACTCTTGGAGCAACCCTTTATTCGCTGCACAGTCTTGATGTACTTAAGCCTAGATTGTTGCTGGTATCACTGGGAGGGTTTGACCTCCAGGCCAATTGGCTGTGAGAATCAGCTGTGTTTACACTGTGAGCACCTTTGTGCTCAGCTTGGATGGGGTGGAGTTTCCACGCCCAGGAGGCAGCCTTGGTTTCCTGTCATCCCTGCCCTAAATGGCTCCTGGATCTCCATGCCCTGTGGCAACAGCTGCACACACCTCTCAGAGAAAGCTGCCCTGGAGCACTGCCCACTGCTGGACAGTCTAATTTCTCCCCAAATGAGTCTGGACACCCAAAGACTCACCCAGAATGGGAAAACAAAGCAGTCCAGCAGTTTGTTTGTTTGTTTTCCCTCCTGAATGACAGAGCCAGCCACAAGCCTGCTCTGATAGCTCACGTGCCTTTGCAGCCCCCAGGTTTCAGCTTGCTTCCTCCTACTGTCCAGTTTCACCTCGTGTTAGTCTGGGTTCCCTGAGACTCACCCAGAATTGGGGCTCTGTGCCGTGGGATGCCTTTGTCTCCCTCTCAGTTCAGAAAAACCAACTGGGTATTCAGCCGCCCTATCAGCTCACACGCAGCTCCAAACCTCTGACTCCACGTGTATCTGCAACTCTGCCTTCTATAGCTCCCTCGAGTCACAGTGTCCTTCTATCTTTCCTTCTATTTGTGGAATGTCCGCTCAGTCAGCCCTCTGGTGGTTCTGAATGATGTCCATTTTGTCCTTTAGTTGTAGTTTTTAAGTTGTTGTACGGGGCAGCAGTATGGGTGTTTACCTATGCCGCCATCTTGGTTCCTCCTGGACTAAGGATTTTTCAGAGAAATTCAATCTACAGGGTTTTTTATTCATTGATAAACACTTAAACACATCAGAAAATCAGCAGAACAGTTACTGGTGTGCAAAAAGCTTTCTGGGCCTGTTTCCTCGTTAGGAATGAAAAACTGTCCTGTGTTTATATTAAACTCATTCATCTTTTTATTGGTTAAAGTTTTGCTAAAAAGCTCAGGTCACAAAAGGACAGAATATGTTGCAAGTTGGTAACGCTGTTCCTTAAATGGGGAAAAAGCACTTCATTCAGCCCCTACCTAGGTCTTTTGAGGCTTCCCAGGCATGTCCTTAAAAGATTTTTCTGCATTTGGTAAGTGGTATATTAGTAGATACATCAGCAGGTATTCGTTTATATAGGCAATCTTACTCTTCAACTCTAATTTCCCAGCCTTAGAATTCAGCATAAAAGAAGTTCTACAGAAAGCTCTGCTTTCAATCACATAAATGTACTGGGGCATATAAAAAGTGGTTTTGGAGACTCCAGAAGCAAAAGACATGTCTTCTTAATAGATTGATGCCCTGTACTCACAATTCAAAAATAAAAGGCTGAAGCAAAAGCTTGTGTTTATATATATTTATACAGCTCCCAGTTTCCTCATCCACTAGTTTTATTGAATTACTTCATTCACACATTCATTAGTCTGCTCATACTTTCATTTGACAAATATTTCACTGTATGTTTAGACCCAAATTATTGGAAAATAGAAACTTAAATATGTTTTATTTCTTAGAAGGAAGAAATGCAAATAAAAACAACAATCCTATATAATAAAAACCTACTATGCAAATTGTAGGGAGGGAGTTTAACTGGGAGACCAGGAGTTTGACTGCTTGCTATGATGTGTGCTGACCACCGGGGACAGCATGGTACATAACAGGTGCTGGTGACTCAGCGCTGGCAGTGGAGGCTCTGCAGGCCCCATTGGAATCCAACGAGAGTGGGACCATGACAGGATGGTGAAGCAGGTGACGAGATGGTGCCAGGCCAAGGCGGGGTGCCAGGCAGTGCTGCAGAGCTGTGAGGCTGGGGGTGCAAGCTAGGGCCCCATCTCTGCAGGCCACCCCCACCCATGCACAAATTTGTGCATTAGGCCTCTAATATGATAATATACATAACGGATCTATGGAAAAGACATACAAAGAATACAGAAAACAGAACTTATAATTCTTGCTGAGAAAGGCAGAAAGGCTTGAGAGAGCTAAGCTAGAAAGACATGTTGGCTTTTTCCAGGTGAATGATTCAAAGAAAGGGCTGTCTAGTCAGAAGTAACATCCAGTGCAAAGGCACAAAGGAATAAAGGAAAATGTGTTCAAACTAAAAGTTCAGTACTGAAGAAGCAAAAATGTATGATATAATCTGAGAATGTCTGAGGCAAGAAATAAATACTAAAGTGCTCTATATGTCATACAAAAAATTAGATTTTATGTTGTAGAACAGTTGTTCTTAACTGGGGATGCCCATTTGAATGACATTGAGATCCTTCTCTAAGCATCCACCTCGACCCTAAACCAAGAGATTTCAATGTCATAGGTCTTGGGTAATGACTTTCCCCTATATTTTCTAAAATTCCACAGGTCTTGTTACATGTCATTGTTTCAGAACTGCTTTAGGCTCCTAGAAACCAGTGAAGAATGGGAAAGCCCTGATCAGCTTGAGTGTTGATACACTTCTTTGTGGAGCATGTGAAGGGATTTTTTGCAAGTTATAAAAGAGAATCTAGGCAAGGCATAGTTTAAGAGGCAATATAAACTTTCAATCAAGAACGAATGAAGTCCTGAATTAGGACATGGCAAGAAACAAGGCAAGTAGGTTTGAAAGAACAATGGGGATTAGATTGCTAGGAACTGGTGACCTAAAATTACATCCTCTCCCTAGTTTCTGCTTTGCTAACACCATTCCTGCAAGACATGGAGTAGATGATATAAAAAGTGAGTTCAAGTTTTCATCTCCTGAGTTGATTGGGTTCAAAACATAATGATGTAGGAGAGTGAGAAGGTATTGATTTAATATTCCCTAGTGCTTTCTCCTCCAAAATGTTGGTAATTTAGGTGTGGATTTATTTAAATTGGCTAACATACATAGCACTTATTAAGAATTCAGAATTCCAAACACTATTGGCGAGTTGCAATTCTAACAACTTATAACAAGTAAATGCTCAATAACATCAACCCATCCTCCTCTGAAGATTGGCTACCTCATAGACTTGTCCCCACTTCCAAATCTTTTCTGTCTGATGGAACCACCAGGCACTTGGTCCATGCTCATCTTCTTCATGCAGCCAAACAAGCTTAGTATTTTATTGGATATAAAAGTGGCTGAGTTACATAATATTAAAGTAGAAGAAATTGTCTTGGGATAGAGTCAGATTTGCAGCCACCCCATGTCAACTAAGATTAAAATTACTTTCTCCAGCCTCACATCCTTCCTCTCCTCCCTTTACTTTTCCTAGCCCCTTTCCAAGGGTCTTTGATCATGGGATCTATATTAAAGCCCCAATAAAAGGCATTGACATAATTTCCTATATAACTGCTGAACCTAGCTTGCCAACATCCTGGATTTATTTTTCCTGAATTACTGAGAAGATCTACCCACTTGATTGTAGTTTTTTCTTATAATATCCCTATGTGCAGAAGTAGATGTTTTAAAACATTTTTCTATCGCTATCTTCTGTGGAGGGTGCAGTCCACTAAAAAATATGATTAGATTGAAATTTCATGTAGCACATAGAAACTGTGTTCTATGTTTGAAAGTGCAAGGCCAAGGCAATCTATCTTTCTATCCAGATATTATCCAGTATTGGCATTTGGGGTGTGTTGTTTTATTTTAATTGGCTAATGGCACTTAAGATTTCACAACTTCTCACACCATGCATAGTCAACTTGCAATGCTAACAATGTATGTATAGTATCGTACATACAGATTTTAACTTGGTAATAATACTGCATATCTGATACCTAAATCTGTACATTTTTTATTGCTCCCCATTTCCATTTTATAGCACTCTCTTGTATCAAACACTGTCTCTTTACTTCTCTTCCCAAATTTCTCTTCTCATATGTCTAGCAAAATATAAAGTGTTACAGTCCCAGAGAAATTAGGATGGTCCTATTTACTTGTTTTTATCCCCCCATTCTCCAAATAATTTTAACTACATATATTGTCACAATATGTTGATAGTATGGTCCTGCTAAGAATTTTTACCTGCATGTGTTGTCACACATGTTGACAATACGTTGACAATATGGTCTTGAGACATAAATCGGTCTTAAAGCATAGTCATATTAGGGTCAGTCTTCTTCAATTAAAAAAATCATGTTGTTTCTCTAAATATATTGGAATGAAGACTGAATTTTGAGACAATTTTCCTCTGGGTGTTAGTATAACAAATGGAATTTGAAGTCTCAACATTCTTGAATTTTGTACACACAATCATGAATAGGAAGCATGGCCACTGAGCCAGAAGCTGTGACCACCAAACATTCCAAGCAAATTCTATCACTCCAGGAAGAAATGCATCTAAGAGAATCATAAGAAAGGCACAATACAAATGGCAATGTTAGAAATACTACCATTTAACATAGACTCTAAATCTGCACACTTTCAACATTGACCTTGGTTTAGACAACCAACATCTCTCTCCTTGGACACTTCACCAGCTTCATAATTGACTTCTTTGGTCTTTCCCCCACCTTTCTGTTCTGCAAAAGTAGAGCCAGTACAATCCTTCTAAAGTGCATATCCAACACCTTACCTTCTAGTTTAAAACCCTTCTATGATCCTCCATTGTTCTCTGGTTTAAGTTCTAACTTTTTAAAATGGATTGTAAATCAGGGCTCATCATGAAGGACCACTTTCTACACCCATAGCTTTGTTTCCTGAAGCTTTCTCTCTCAAACTCACACAAGGCAAGAGGTTCATAATCCAAGGTCCTTGGCAAGGACTGTCACTTCTTTTCTCTTTCTATCTAACTCCAGTGACTTTTTGATCCCAGACTAGAGGATATTTCTTCTAGGAAGATGACATTAGCCCCTTCTATATGTTACTATATTGACTATACTTGCTTGTATTTATATAACACTTTGAAAAATGCACTATAATTGTCTAAAACTTCCTGTCCTCTTTCATTTGTGCCACCAACTCCTGCTTTGTTTTCTTAGTTGCCTCTGTAGCTGGCTCAGTACCTGCACATAATAAGTTTTCAGTTACTAGTTGTAGAAGAGATGAGTGTGTAAATGCATCCATGAATGAATAAATGAATAAATAAAGTAAAACTGTACATTGTTTTGTTTTAATGGTCTTTGATCTGATGGCAGAGGTGAAAAAATTACAAGTCTTGTAAAAGTCTATAAACAAAATATTAGGGTAAACCAACTGAAATCCTGAGGAGAAATGGGTCAAATGTTCTTTAATGTGAAATTTATTATGCTCTGACTCTTGTTTCTTTTTCCTATCATAGTGTCAAGAAGTGCCACCAAAATATAGGATATTTCAAGAGCATCCCAACCAGTATTTAAATAAATCTTGAGATGTGTAACTTTTCCATATTTTAAAAATTGTTAGGTAATTTAAGAACCTCTTTTCAGCTTGGCAAGTGTGGTGCAGTGGTTGAGCATCAACCTATGAACCAGAAGGTGGTGGTTCAATTCCCATTTGGGGCACATGCCCAGGTTGCCAGCTTCATTCCCAGTATGAGGCCTATAGGAGGCAGCCGATCAATGGTTCTCTCTCATCACTGAAGTTTCTGTCTCTCTCTCCCTTTCCTTTCCTCTTTGAAATCAATAAAAACATATTTTTTAAAAAGGAACTCTTTTCTGCCTTTCTGGTAAATTTTTATGTCTTTATGGGCAACCTTTGATTTTTTAGGATATTGGATACAGAAAAACACAAATATTGACCTTACTCATACAGAGTTCAGGAAGATAATTTATGGGTGTTAGGGGAAGAACAGAAAATAAATGGCAAAGTTAGGTAGAACCTATATATTTGATCAATTAAGTCACATTTTTACATACTTTATAGTTTCTGAAAATTAAACTAGAGTAATAAAATAAAGGAGAACTGAGCAAGCTGTAATAGATTAAAATCTATGGGTTATTTCCTTTTGACCACCAGAGAAAGAGTCTGGGAATTGGGTTGCCCTGCCCCTTCCCTGTTCTCTGGAACAAGCATGTCAAATTCAAAGGCTCACATGGGCCAAGTAAACAAGGTTTAAGTTAATGTGGGCCACAAAAAACCAAAAGCTTCAATTTTCATAGAAACATAGGTTTATTTCTATAGAGACAATGCTGAATACAAAGAGCTGAAATAAATGTGTAATCATTGACATAAAATAATAGAACATTTTAATAAAAAATAATATTTTTTGAACATTAACTTACCAGACACTGCACAAATTAAAAAGCATAGTGCAAATAAACCTATTTTTCTTGTTCTCTGAAAGCAAAATATTTTCTGTTGCGCACACCAAACAAGTCAGTCCAAGACTAATGACGTGGCAATTGGCTGCTAAAATATTCACTGTTGGTATTAGTGGAGAGAAATGGTGCGCCTGCGTGTAAGGCGCGTAAGGGAAATGAATGCAATATGATTATAGTTATCAGTCAGTAGTGAACGTTATAGTTAATTGTTAATAACTATGTATGACAGGATATTGTAAAAATTAAGTTATGAAATTTTTATTAAAATGTTTCTTCTATACCATTATATTGGCTGGGCTGCAAAAATATTTGTTGTGGGCCAAAGGTGGCCTGTGGGCCACAAGTTTGACATGCTTGCTCTAGAAAGATTCATTCCTCAATTACCCAATTTTAGTACTTGGACTATTTTGCTTTTTTTTCTGATTATTAACTAGTCACAAACTGTATTTTTTATTTCTGACATTATCTATTCATACTTTCAATTCCAGGAATATGCACCTACACATGAATTTTGTTATAAAACATATTTACAGTGAAATCCTTGCACATTCCCAATGACTATTCTAGATTTGCAACACACAACAATCATCCTTGTAATGTTTCTGATCAAATGTCTGAATTTAGTTATCTTTGTAAGAAATAATGAAATAGAAGCCACTTGCATCATAGCATTCATCTAGTACTATTTCTATTTCTAAAGTCTTAATAAAAGTGAACATGAACCGAAACTCTCAAAATGGACCGGAAATTGAAACTCTAAAAATAACACAGACAATTATGTCTCACCACAGCTTTCTAAAGAAGCCCCATGTACAGATTTTCTTTGAACTTAATTCAGCCAACTCCTCTCCCTTTGATTAGTCTCACCATTTCACTACTTGCAGCCCTGGCATCTGGACTATTGACACCAGTAGCTGTGAATTAATTATCTTGGCTGTTTTGTTCTAATCGCATGGAAGATGCATTCTAAAGCTATTTTAACAAAATATTTCAAGAGATAAATTGGCATTTTGGAAATAATAAAAATGAGAAATATTGAGCAATGTTAACTAAAGTGTGATAATTAATTTAATCACTGGCACCTATATTTTTCTTGCTTCATGGCTGGTTAGCAGGTCTAAGGTATTTACTGATTGGTGAGCTTCCCCAGAGATAGGAATGCATGTAAGGCGAGAATGACAACTTAGAAGTTAATTTAAAAGTTCGATTTCAGGCACTCAATTGCAAAGTCAAAAGACTAAAATCATAGCATAAGCACATTCCATTTTTTTTCCCACTTTACACATCTAGCTTAGGAGAGAAGTAACAAAGTCAACTTCCCCTAGCAACAGGTCACACTGCCCTTATAGCTGCTGTTCAGCTGTAAGCATCCTGGACTTAAAGAAAAAAGAAAACTATTTTGAAGGCCTAATTGGTAAAAATAAACCAATTATATTTAGGGGTAGCATGAAAAGAATATCTTCCAAGCTACCAGAAATATTGCTTGGAGAAGAGTGTGGCACTAGCTACAGATCCTAAGCAAGAAAAGAATGTCCAAGGGAAGGATCCCTAAGATAATCTTTTTTTCCCGTTTTTCTAGCATGAAAATTTTCTCTTCATAAAAATCAGACTGATCAAGGGGAGAAAAATATACTAGGAAACAAAATTATAAGTGTCATATTTTAGCTATGAAATTTGTTTATCTGAATGATGAGACAAAAGTTTCCAAGACTAGAATTATATCATTTTAAATAGTATGATAGAACTGGCAGAGAGAAAATAAATATGGCCACCATATTACTGATTTTAAAGTATATTTGAAATACTGAAACCTATGTAAAGACCTTTGAAGACAGTTTGAGACACTTTTTCTATTCTACAGAATTTAATTTCTAAAGGCACCATTTAAAAATAACTTTTCAAAAGATAAATTTTAGTCTCATTTTCATCTTTTGACATTTTAATATTTGAAATTGGTCTTAAAAATCTAAAAAACACTCAAAGAGACAGCATTCCTAATTTCACTTCCTTAAAATACTCCACTAGTAGCCTCTTCATTCTGTTCCAGGCAACTCTATCCTTCTAGCCGCTCAGACTAGAGCTTGCCAGCTTCAGCCGTATTGTTAATATTTAAAGCTGAATAATTATTTTTCTTTTAAATATATATTTATTGATTTCAGAGAGCAAGGGAAAGGGAAAGAGAGACAGAAATATGAATGATAAGAGAGATCCACTGATTGACTGCCTCCTGCACATCCCCTACTTGGGATCAAGCCTACAACCCAGTTATGTCCCCTTGACTGGAATTGAACCTGGGACCCTTCAGTTCACAGGCTGATGCTCTAGCCACTGAGCCAAACTAGTTAGGGCCTGAGTAATTTTTTGTTAGCAAGAATTGTCCTATGCCTCCTAAGATGTTTAGCAGCACTTCTGGCTTCTGTCAACTAGACACATATAGCGCCTTCCCCAGCTGTGACAATCCGATATGTCTCCAGATAATGTTAAATAGTTCTGGGGGCCCAAAACACCAGACAATCAGATACTACTAAAATATTATAAACTTCTCTGTACAACATCTTCCAAAGAATGTCAGTCTCACAATGAGTAAAAGCCAAAGTTCTTGAAAAGGTTTTTCTGATGTAATCTCATTCCACTCCAATAACACTGACCTCCTTACTCTTTCTGGGGTGCTTCAGGCATGATTCTGCCTCAGGGCCTTCATACCTGCTATTTCCTCTGCCTGTCAAGCTCATTCCAAGTCTTTGCTCAAATTACCCCTGAGTTAGGTCATCCCTGACAACTGGATTTAAAATGATGTGTTCCTCTGCCCCCATTCTTTATCCCTTCCCTTGTTTATTTTTTCTCCAAAGTACTTTTCATAGTACTGTGTCAACACACTTATTATTTTGTTTATTTTCTGGTTCTTTCCACTAGGTTTTATGTTCCATGACAGCACTTTCTATCATTTCCACTAAGTTATTGTGGACAACAGTTACTGGCCCATTATTGAAAGTCTATCAATCAAACTATATTGAATGAATGGCCTTTCCAGGGTTACTACTGAAGACTATCAAGGAGATCTTTTGGAATTTTCAAAATCATTTATTTACATTTGATTATTCAATTTGGAGAATTATAATGTAAAAATTGTGTTTGTGATCAGTGTGTGTTCAAATTTTTGAAACTATTTTGAGGTATTAGGAACAACTTTTATTATGTTCCTGAATTTGATAAGCAAGGTGATAATATGAATTCTTGCCTTAACAGAAGTCCAAAAATTATTTTTCAGATTTCGTTACACTTGTCAGTTAAAACTATGCAAATTTTTAGCAAAAACCATTTAGTCAAAATTGAAACAGTATTTTTAACATAATCTGGTACCACAAATTTCTTCACTAATTCATTCAACCTATATCAAATTGTAAACCTCAGATATGTGCAAAGTATATAATGCTTGATGTTGTCAAATGATGCATCTTATAATTTGAGAAAATCCAACTTTAATTTCTTCCGAGAAGCTTTTTCTCATTTTTGTCTTGGGTGACCTGAGCTGATAGCAATGTGATTGAAATTTATCTACCTTGGGCCCATTCTTTTCTTGTTAGTTCTTCTAAATCACAGTAAATAAAGAAGAAATATCTTCAATTGCTTGAATGTTGAAAACACTTGAGAATAGTTTAATTTTTCATATAGTTTGTTTATGAGGGAATATATTTATGTTTAATTAGTTTTACTCTTAATTTTCTTTTGGGAGTGTCATATATGAGAGGCTGGAGGGCTTGAATTTCTCCGCTTACCTCACTGGTCGGGTGAAACTGTCTTTCCCACGTGTGCTTGCCAGCACTGTACTCAGAGAGCCTGTTAAAAGATCTATGACTTGGCTAACCACACAGAAAAAATGGCTTCCAAGATTCCCCATGGCCCATATTTATTACTCAGCTGTGTGAGAACATGCTAATATAACAGTGAAGATGGTTCTGGAAAAATGAGTCTAGTACTGAATCAAATTATGTCTCACATAATCAAATACTTCTCCATGCAGAGTAGCCTTCTACTATAATCACTTGGGGTTCAAATAATATTTATACAAATATTTCTACTTTGTACCACAAATAACAAGTTTATAATAGCAAGTTTTACTAGGGCAATTTTCTAGCAAATAGTTTAAAAAACTTTCTGAAAAGCTCTCTTAATTGGTTTCTATGGAAAGAACACCATAAGTGCTGAACTTAGCCTTAGAGACTCAGGTAATACATTTTAAAGAAAGACCAGCTGTATGTTTTTTGTTACAGGCAGGCAGATATGAGCAGAACAAGGATGATGGGTCAGGTACAGAAGGTCACCAGGGTGAAAAGCCCTGGGTACTAGCAAGGGACACAATTGGAAAAACAAGAATCTCCCCCCCCCCAGGATAACCATTCCTTCACTAGAATATCGCCAGTCATGTGGTTTGGACCTCCTGACCTTTCATATGGCTAGTCATGCAGTTTAGACCCTTTTACCTTTCTTTCCTAAAGATAATATCTAGGTCTCAGTTGTATTTTAGCTCCAGATACAGAAAAGCAGCCATACCAGACAAGTGATGCTGTGGCTGCCTCAGTATCCCTTGCCTTCATACCAACCAATCAGTGGAGTCTATGACCTGAAAGAGCACACCTGGAAAGCTGAGGAATATTCTATTGAGACCCTCCCCTGAGATCTCCCATAAGATTCACACCAGCAAGAGAGAGATAAGCACCCTCAACATAAAGGACCCAGTACAAGCTCTCCTCCAGGGGAGCATGCCCTTGTCATTCCCTTCACCCTCTCTTTCCCCCTAAGGCACATATCCCTTAAACTCTAAGGGACCCCAGGAGACTTGCAACTAGGGGAGTAATGGGCAGTGGCAGTTCATTCCTGGCTAACCCCTTGAACCTGTCTCCAAAGCCCCCTTTTCTTTGACTTCTTAGTGAGCCACAGCAATCCAGTCTAGGTTTTCCTGTTGCTTCTTCTATGCCCTTCCTTAGTGTGTTTTTCACTGTCCTTAGTGTGTTTTTGCTGTGGCCAATACATTTTTGGTTCCTTTGAGGCATTTTGACTCTTGATTGAAATCTCTTTCAAGAAGATAAGAACTGAGATTTCATCTTGCCAGTGAGCCTTTACATTTAATAATTTTGCTTTGCTTGCCAAGATAAGAAAGGGTATGGGGTGGGCTAGTAGATCCAAGAGTCCCAAAAGTGATTACTTGAGCTGATTTAATTATTGAAAATGTATTCTATAGACACTTTACATAGGAGTTTCTATAGACACTTTACATAAGAGCAGGAGACAGGAGAAAGGAAAGAGTTTGTTTCTCCTTTTTGTCAGTGACAAAAGAAAATCTTGACAAACTGAGCAGCAAGAATGCAATTATAAGTGAAGAATAACTGGAGCTGTGTTATTTTGTAATATTTTTATTTTGTAGTTATCATCTACCCCTGAAGTAACTGTACTTTGCCAATCAAATGAGAATATTATTCCTCTGAGAAAGTGCCCTAGGAGTAAAGTCATTAACTTGCCTAATGCCCTGTCCCCTTGGGCAGCCAAGCTGACATAAAGTGTTCTAAAGATTACTGTGTTTTGACCATTTTCTATGCCAGATTTCTGTACAGAACTATTAAAAGTTTCACTAATAGCTATATATTAAAGATTCACTGTTAATTTCAGCACACAGGTTCTGAGAAGGAAGGTTTAACAGAGAGAGGAGGTGTTTCTCCTTTCCTTGGAGAAATTCTTCTTAAATCTATGGAACTTGAAAGGAAGAAAAAGAAAAGGTAGATCACTGAGAATGCATTAAAAGGTTTCAGTGTGCTTGATGGCACTTTATTAAAATACTAGAGGCCCAGCCGAGACCGGTTTGGCTCAGTGGATAGAGCATCGGACTGCGGACTGAAGGGTCCCAGGTTTGATTCTGGTCAAGGGCATGTACCTTGGCTGCGGGCACATCCCCAGTAGGGGGCGTGCAAGAGGCAGCTGATCGCTGTTTCTCTCTCATCAATGTTTCTGACTTTCTATCCCTCTCCCTTTGGCTCTGTAAAAAATCAATAAAATATTTTTAAAAAACAAAATTAAAAAATACTAGAGGCCCAGTGCATGGATTTGTGCATGGAGGGGGGAAGGATGACTCCTTAGCCAGGCTTGTACCTTCTTGCAATCCAGGACCCTTCAGAATGTCCAACTGCCAGTTTCTGCAGAGATTGGACCTAAACCAGCAAAGGGACATCCTTCAAGAGATGTAGCAGTGTGCCAAGTTGCAAGCAGCTAGGGAGGTGGCCAACCCAAAGCTGGGCGATGTGCAGCTCGTGCTCATCCTGGCCTATTATGCCTGCCATCGCCACTCGGAAGCACTGCAGCAGAGTTGGGAGAGGCTTCCATCCTCACAGCTGTAAGCCTGGCTTCTGGCTGAGCAGTGCTTCCCCTATGGGACCACACTAACCACCAGGAGGAAGTTCCTGCATTGAGCATCTGTCCCCTGGTGGTCATTGTACATCATAGCAACCGACTGATCATTCCAGTCATTCTGATTGTTCCAGTCGTTCAGTCGTAATGGTTGCTTAGGCTTTTATATATATAGACTAGGGGCCCAGTTCACGAAGTTTGTGCACTGGGGGATGGGTGATCTCTCAGACCAATCTGCCCCTCATACATACTGGGAGCCCTCAGGGGATGTCCTACTGACCCCTCACCCCCAGCCTGGCCGAGGCTTTAGGCCTTGGGCACCCAGCCATTGCCCTGCAATGGGGCCGATGGCTGGCTCCGTACCAGCCCCACCCCTCCTCAGACCCCCCCAAACCTAGACCTTCACCCCAGCCAGGCTAGTGCAGGCCTCTGCTGCCACGTGGCCCAGGCCTTCTACCTGGCCAGCATGCGCTGGCCGCTTCAAACCCACCCCCCAGGGCCCTGGCCACCTTGGCCCCACCAACCACAGCCCTGGCTGCCTCAACCCAACTCCCCCCATCCCCAGCCCTGTCCACCTCGGCCCACCCTCCACGACCCTAGCCACCTTGGCCCTCTCCCCATGGTCCTGGGTGCCTTGGACCTGCCCCCTATGGCTGGGCCACCTCGGCCCTGCCCCCCACAGCCTGGTCGGCCTCAGACCTGCCACCCACAGTCCAGGCCGAGCTCTTGCTGGCTGGCTCTGCCCCAGCTCCTGATTAGCTGGTGGGCGTGGCTGGTAGGTGTGGCTTGTGGATGTAGCAAAGATATCGTCAATTTGCATATGACTCTTTTATTAGATAGGATAGCCACAAGTAGATATTCTCCCTATTTTATACTTTCATAAACTGAGGCTTGAAAGATGAAAAAAATTAGTCAAAGCTCAGGAAAAAATTAAAAGGTAAAGGAAAAAACAAAAATCCAGCTCTATTCATGTCTAAAAACAGAGACTAAAATAAAGACAAGACAAAAATTATTTCCTTGTTTTATTCAACAGAAAACTCTTCCAAACACTACTGAAATGTTAGATTTGTATTATTTATGTCCTTTTTAATGTTGACCCAATTTTGCAATATTTTATTTGAGTTGCCACACACTTTATTACCAATCTATACTTTTAGATTGAGTTGCCAATAATTAGTCCCAGTGAACTACTGAAAGGAGCAAGGTTTGTTAAATACTAGTACTATAAGCTAGGCCACTAGAGTGTGAAACTCATGAGTATGGTTAAATGTGGACATTTTAACCTTAAAAAAATTATCATGCTTGCATTTATTAAAAAGCCAATTACCTAATAGTAAGCTTATTAAATAATTCGCATGAGCTAAACTAATTGACTCTAAAATATAGTTCATTTTTCTGTAATTTTATGTATTGAAGTATTTTTATGGCAAAACATTTCAGGCAAAATAAAAAATTCTCATTTTCTTAAAATCTCATTTAAATTTCTTCATTATAATTTCAAATCCAGTGGTTGTGCAAATTGCTTCTTGCTCTCATTTTACAACAACAGTATTTTTGAATACATTTCTGAATTGCCTCTAAAGTTAATTAAGTAATTTTTGGTTTAAGATTTCCACCTTATCTTATATAAGTAATAATTCACAGAATATGCTTTCACCCCAGCCTATGGGATTATAAGTGTCTGCAGGCTCCAATAGCTGTATGCAACTTGAATTTATCCAGCAATACAGGAGACAACATATTTATTCTATTGAGAAGAAGCTCAATAAATGATTTGGCATCAGCTACTGAGTGAAACTGCTTTATTATTTTATTTTGATAAAAAGTTTCAAATATCTTTTTGAAGTGTACAGCACATTGATTCTCCAAAGGCATGGTCTAACCAAACTTTCATTTTAAAGCTTCACTTTCTGTGACAGAGAGTTATGCATAAAGAATTTCCTCTGGCAGTTATTAGACTAAATTATTAAAATGAATATGTATTAAAATTCCCTATTCAGTTCATTTCATATAAAAGTTACTTTTCAGTAGCAAGTCCCTAAAGGACATTACTCAACAACAATACTTAAACTATATGATTGTATATGAAACTTAATAAAATGTCCATCAGATACAACAGAATTTACGGAAAACAGTTACCTAATTGTAAGGGCATTTATCACCCTACGCCCCTGAGCACAGTTAGTTCTTGCAATCTGACTGTTAGTAATCTAGCCTGAATACTGCATTGTAGCAAAAAATGTTCATATGCTCAATGGGCCTTAAAAAAACTGCCAAAAAGTTATATGTTATTAATAAAAAATATCCAAAAAGTAAGAAATATTTTAAGAATAAATACTTTAATTGAGTTAAATGTTTTTGTGCCAGTAAATGAAAGGAAAAAAAAATTAAAAACAGACTATCTCATAAAATTATAGCTGATTTATATATATTCATTTTAATTTTGTATGAATTACAATGTATGCAACTTTTATTTATATTCAAATCCTGTACACCCTAGTCTTCAGTTAATAATTCTAAGGCAATATACAATGTACACATTTATACATGTATACATTTACATCATAATATATCATATCCATTGTCATGAATCTGACTATATAACAATTTTTTCCTTTCACTGTAGCCTCATATTTTTGTAAATTGTGGTTAAATTGGTATATACGGTTATATATATTTCAGGTGTACAAAATTATAAGTCAATATTTGCATATACTACATAGTGTTCATCTCTAGTTTTCATCCATCACCATACAATTAATACCCTGTACCCCTTTTCCCTTTTCCCTCACTCTTTCTTTTTGATAACCACAAGTCTGTTCTCCATCCATGAGTTTTTGTCTTGTTCTGTTTATTCATTGCTTTGGTTTAGATTCTACCATAAGTGAAATCATACAGTATTTGCCTTTCTCCATCTGATTTATTTCACTCAGCCTGATACCCTCAAGGTCTATCTACAATGTCACAAATGGAAGAGTTCCTTCTCAATTCTGTACATTTTTAAAGTGTCCATGGCTAGCATAAGAATCAGTTAAGATTTGGGAAACTGGCTACTGAACTGAAGCCATTCTGGACTAGAGTGTAGATTGTTCTTATAAAATGTAGACGTTTAGTAAGTGTGTGGAATTAAAGTATATAACAAAGAAAGTCCTTTTCATTTTATCTACCAATAATCACTTAGATAATTTGCAGCCATTTTTAGCATTTTACTTTCAGAAATAGAACCCTATATAATAAAAGGCTAATATGCAAACTGTTCCCTCAACTGGGATTTTGACTGGGAGTTTGACCAGGAGTTTGTCTAGGAGGTGGGGCTGGCCAACCCCCTGTGGCCCCTCTCCCCAACCCAACCAGATGATCAGGACTGGCCGGACAGACCCTTCCTGTGCACAAATTCGTGGACTGGGCCTCTATATAAATACCTTTTTCAAAATCCAGAGTTCTGAATGCACATATGTGACACAGTTGCAAGTTTCTTTTAGGAAAGTTAATTTCTAATTGGCAACCCTTTTTTAAATGCCAAATTTTCTATTTTAGGACACTTTTTAACTGCTTGTACTGTTAAAATACAAAAATGTAGGTAAATTGAGTAGCAGATATTGAGAGGCTCCCCAAGGATACAATAATTAAGGTCCAGGAGGCAAGGGTGACTATTTACAAAAAGAAAAACAAAGCTCATTTTTTATAATTAATTAAAATATATCAAACTGGCAGAAAATTCACAAGCTGAGACACACCTTTTAAATTTTCTGTTCATAAATCACTAGCTATATCCTGATGGAAAATCTTCCAATTAAAATCTCAGGACACATTTGGTTTTAGGAGATATGGTAATAAATGGCAATATTACATCTTTTATCTTCAAAGTTATCTATTCTGTCATTGGTGATCTGTGAAGCGAACCTAGAGTATCTATTTGAAAAATCCCAATGTACAATATATAAATGCTAGAGGCCTGGTGCACAAAATTCATGCATGGGGTTGGAGGAGTTGCCCCTCAGCCCAGCCTGTACTCTCTCCAATCTGGGACCCCTTGATGGATGTCCAACTGCCAGTTTAGGCCCTGTCCCGGTGGGATCAGGCTTAAAGGGGCAGTCAGACATCCTTCTCACAATCCAGGACCACTGGCTCTCAACTGCTTGCCTGCCTGCCTTTCTGATTGCCCCTAACTGCTTATGCCTGCCAGCCTGATCACCCCTTAACCACTCCCCTGCCAGCCTGATTGATGTCTAACTGCTCCCCTGCCAGCCTGTTTGCTCCCCAACTTCCCTCTTCTGCCAACCTCGTCACCCCCAACTGCCCTCCCTTGCATGCCTGGTCCCTCCCAACTGCCCTCCCCTGCTGGCCATCTTGTGGTTGTCATCTTGTGTCCACATGGGGGCAGGATCTTTGACCACATGGGGAAGCCATCTTGTGTACTGGAATGATAGTCAATCCACATATTACTCTTTTATTAGATAGTATTCTGTGTTTGCAAATAACACTCACTGCCATTCTTTTATGTGTAAATATTTTCATTTCTACCTCAACTGGTTTTAACTAAGTGATATGCAAATACACGTCAAAGTCAGTGTAAACTATATTAAACTCATTTCTGTAAGTACAATTATATATCTAAGAATAATATGCACTACACAGGAAGATGACAGCATAGCAGAGAGAAAGTTATCCCATCTCAGGACTTTTCTTGGCAGGACCTCTGTAAGACACAACTGACAAAACTTTACCTACTGCTCCTCCAATGCTGCATGGGGGCAGGAGTTCGTACCTTAAAATAACTAAGTTAAGGTTTTGTTGCTGGAGATAATTTGTAAATGTATATGTATTACCTAGGTTGGGTATGAACAAGTCAGCAAAAAGGATATTCAGCTGGCTACATAGACAGACATACCTAGAGTCATTTATGCACTTATTCAGTAAAAAAAATTCAAATAATGACAGTCACTTTCCCAGGCAGTAGTGATATAGCAGTGAACAAAGGAGAAGAAATTCCCTTCCCTCACAGAGCTTACATTCTAGTTGGGGTAAGTAAGTAAAATGTATAACAGATGATGGCAAGTTCTATGGAGAAAAATAAAGCAGAAATGGATATAGTTGGTTTCAAGGAGAGGATGGCAATTTGTCACTAAGATGACATATGAGCAAAGAGCAAGACACTTGGTATCTGAGTATTCGGTGCATTGCCATTGTACCACCACAACCCTGTCACAAAGGGCAGCACCCTCATCGTTAACTTTTATGTAGTTGTAATGATTGAAGATCATTTTTATATCCATTCTTGTATTTCATTCTTTGAGGTAGGTATAATTTTCTATTAATTTTATATGTGAAAATAATAGAATGACGAGTATTTTTAATAACCTACACTTGGGAAAGTTAGGGTTAGGACTTCAACTCAATTCAGGTTATTTGACTCTCAAGCTTACACCCTAATTGCTGTACCACAACGACTCTGGGGGTGGGTCACTACAGCTGAATGTCTGAGGACATTGTTAAGTGACAAACTCAAATGAAGGACACCAAAAAGAAAAGTGAAAGAATTTTGGATAATTTTGCTCAATTTGCCACTTTGCTATGATTTGGTCATATTTGTTTTCACAAATATACCTCAATAATTAAATAGAGCACTATGCAAAGTAAACACACTTCATAAAATGCTAATTATAATAATTAAATCCAATTTCACAGGTAGAATAATTAAATTACTTAACCCCCTCAACTAGTCAGTGATATAGTCAGACTCAGATCTCAATCTTAAATCTAATATTATATTCTTTCCATTAAATAAAATTACCTACCCAAAATAATAATTACACCAATATCTGATGATTATCAAGTGGTTGCCATGTGCCAAGCCCTGTTCTAAGCTCTTTACTCATTTAGTCTTTACAACTACCAATCAGGTAAGTACTAGTTTCACCCTTTTATAGAGAAGGAAACTGAGACAGCAAAGTTTGAGTCATTTGCCTTTCAGATAACTAGGAAGACATTGAGCTGTTTTAGATCAGGAATGATGGCTCCAAGGTTCTTGCTCTCAGCCAATAGACACTACTGTATTTAGTAATAGATACATTTCTCCTCAAGGACTTCACCAAGAGTGAAGTCGATAGGTACCATCTTTGACTGAGATTAACCTCTAATCTGATACTTAATAATATTATAATTAAAGATAATTAAAGCAGCCTTTGATCTAATCATCCTGGACTTATTTGGGAGACTCAAACTCACAACTATCAGTGACAATTTACAAATAATGTTTGAATTCACACTGATTAATTCATTAACATGTCCATCCCTTCAACAAATATTTACTAAAAGCCTACTATTAACCAGAAACTCTATTAGAGAATGAAACAAAGATTTCTGCTTTCATAAACTTGTGGTCCTGTGTGGGAAATAAAAAATAAAGAATAAACATGATAAAAGTAAATTTTGTATTATATTTTAAGTTCATAAACAGTATGAACAAAAAAAGAAAGAAACCCCCCCTAGCTAGTTTGGCTCAGTAGATTGAGCATCAGCCCATGAACTAAAGTCACGGGTTCCATTTCAGTCAAGAGCACATACCTTGGTTGTAGGCTCGATCCCTGGCTGGCCTGGTAGAGGGTGAGTACGGGAGGCAACCAACTGATATTTCTCTCTAATATCTATGTTTCTCTCTTTCTGTGTCTCTCCCCCTCCCTTCCACACTCTCTAAAAATTAGTGGAAAATATACTTGGTTGGGAATTAACAAAAAAGAAAAAGAAAAGTAGAATTTAATAAGTGTGGGGAGAAGACAGTTTGCAATTAGAAAAAAATCACTTTATTTAATATTCAAGAAACATGTGACAAAGAAAGCTCTCAGTTCCAGAGTTGGTAGTTTGGGAAAGTCAAAGAAAATTAGCCTTTCCAGTCTCCTATGGCAAAAGGGGGTGAGAGGATTCAGAAATTACAGTGATATTCTGAAGGAAAGAGAGTTAACCATGGAGAAGGAGGGAGGAGCTACTACAAAGCCCACAGTATAATTATGACTGGAGTTCTGATCTCAGGCTGTAGAGGGATCAAGGAGGAGAAAAGTGGCAAACACCGTCAGAGAAATACATATGGACCAGATGGTGACGGATCTTGCAGGCCACTACAAAGACCCTGGTTTCTGTTTAAGTACCACAGGGAACATTGCAAGATTCTTAGCAAAGGATTGACATGGTCTGACATTAAGTTTTAGAAGAATCGCTCTGTCTGCTTTGTTAAAAATAAACTATAGTGAGATAAGAACAGAAATGGGAATGAGCAAGTGGGGTTTTGGAGTCATTTAGGTAAGAAATTATAGTGGTTCATACCAGGCAGTAACAGCAGAGTTGTAAAAGTGGAAATTTTTAAGGTGGAGCCTACAATTTTTTAATGTCTTAGATGTGAGCTATATGAGATATGAAAGACTGAGAATATCCAAACATTACTCCAATTTTATTTGACTGAATAACTATAAAGGATGGAACTTCCACTAACAAAAGTGAAGAAGGCTATGGTTGAAGCTGGTTTAGGGTTAAGAGTAGTAGTGCAATTTTAGGCATGTTAAGTTTAAGATATCCATTAGTCATTGAGTAGATTGTTGGAAGTGGGTGAATAAATAAGTCTAGAAGCCCAAGAGAAAGGAATTGATTGGAAATTTATATTTGGGAGCCATTGAAATATATATGGAATTAAACCATGATGCTGGACCCCAGTGAAAAAAGAAAGTAAATAAAGAATAGGAGAGTACTGAACACTTGCGATATTATGTAGCAAAGTGAAATTTATTAATTGTGTCAAATTCTGCTCACAGTTCTAGTAAGAGAGGGAATGAAAATTGACCATTGTACTCCTCATGGGAGTACTGGTCACTTTGACCATTAATGGAATGGCAACAAGTAGAAGCAAAAAAATGCTGGGTTCTAATATTATTTTATTCTAATTATTCTCATGATTAATTTCATATATATGTCTCATCAGTTTTTGGGCTTATGGAGAAAGAAGTCATTATTTATATTGATATTCTTCAGGCTTGAAAACAGTTTCTGATCAATATCAAGTGTTCAGGAATTTTTTTACCATTAAATGGATGATAAAAATATTTGTGTGTCTGAGAGTTTTATTTTTATTGAAACTTAACTATATAGTTGGAGAAGCAAATATTTGATTAAAACTAAAACTATTATAGCTGTTTAGAGGAAGGTGCATTCTTTGAGGACTGGGTGGTTAATTAAAGAAATAGGATTTGAGTTGTACTTTAAAGAAGTATGTCAATGTGCAAAAAACACACAAACAAAATACCCTTTATTGCTGAAACCAGTTTGGCTCAGTGGACAGAGCATTGGCCTGCAGACTGAAAGGTCCCGGGTTCGATTCCAGTCAAGGGCATGTACAAGAGGCAGCTGATCTATGTTTCTCTCTCATTGATGTTTCTGACTTTCTATCCCTCTCCCTTCCTCTCTGTAAAAAAATAAATAAAATATATTTTTTTAAAAATGAAGACTGCTATTCACAGTAAATCCAATTCTTTGAAGTTAAAAAAAAAACCTTTATTTATTTACTTTCAAAGACTATGTGCACTATCATTTTTCTTAATGACTATAACCTTTCTCTCAAAAACAGGAAGAAAACAAATTGCCATTTATCAGTTAATTTGCTAAAATATTTATTTTCTTTGAAACTCTATTTCAATGCAGTATGGGATGTACTAGAAATCAAAAAGAGATTAACAAAGGAACTCATATGCATATATTCATAACCCATGGACACAGACAACAGTGTAGTGAAGGCCTGGGAATAGAGCAGGGTGAAGGAGGTTAATGTGGGATGAAGAGGATACTTTTAATACTTTTAAAATTAAAACAATTTTTAAAATGATAAATAAAAACTCAGATACACTTCTTACTTTTAACTCAATAATCATAAATGTAATATGTTATGGGCTGAATTTTGTCCTCCACTCCCCACTCACCCCCCAAAAAAGTAAACTCCACAAATTTATGAATAAGTCCTAAGCACCAATATTTTAGAACGTGACTATAGTTTGAGATAGGATCTTCATAGAGGTTATTAGGTTAAAACAAAGTCATTGGGTGGGCCCTAATTAAATATGATAGCTGTCTTTATAAGAAGAGAACATTTGGACAAAGACATATACAGAGAGAAGGCCATGTGAAGACACAGGGAGAAGATGACCATCTACAAGCCACAGAACAGATTTCCTCTCACAAACCTCAGAAGGAACCAGCTCTGTTGACAACTTGATTTTGGATCTAGGTTTAAGAATTGTGAGAAAATACATTTCTGTTTTTTTAAGCCACACACTTCATTACAGAAGCCCTAGAAAACTCACGCAGAGCATAAAGCTAACATGGCTCCTCTTTTGTATTTATCTACAAAAAGAAAGGAA
This sequence comes from Antrozous pallidus, assembly GCA_027563665.1. Taxonomy (NCBI): domain Eukaryota; kingdom Metazoa; phylum Chordata; class Mammalia; order Chiroptera; family Vespertilionidae; genus Antrozous; species Antrozous pallidus. The sequence continues at coordinate 65,878,658 of CM050511.1, forward strand.
GATTTCCTAAGAGCATGGAAGGTAATAAACTAGGAAATTATTCACTTTCTTCTGTTAGCAATGATTTTCCTATTTGCTTTAATGGTGCAGTCCTGATTTAGCTTGTACAGTATTTAACTGTACAGAAGTTGTATACCCTGAGAAAGAAAATTCACTTAATGTGAACCCCAATGACAAATTAATTTGTTGAGATGGACTCTCCATTTATTATTTATAAATAATAAAAGTCTAGTAGCCGTTTGCTAATAGGTACTCCTCAGATACTCTGTATACCTGGGAAATCCTTAGACTGAACTCTTATCTTCTGTGGAAAGGAATGGGGGAGGCAAGATAAGCAAGTTTGGTATTAACTAGATTGGGTAATTTCAGTGGATTTGGGGTTTATAAAGGCTGTTAGTGGTTGTGTGGTACCTGGCTCTTGGGTGATTAGGATAAGGGGATAGTGGTCTGGAGTAGAAGAGTGTAATACAGGAGGTGGTTGGGTGTGGGTTCTGGATTAGTTTGTTTGGATTGAAAGGGGTGCTCTGGGGAAAGTCCTGTACTAATTTGAGATATTAGCTAATCCAAGGAGAGGTTGTCCCTCCAGGATCAGCAAGGTCTTTGATGTCAAAGTGGCAGAATACATAAAATAAAAAGACACACTTAATATTTAGGAATTGCTTCCCTTCCTAGTAATTTTCTAAATGTGTGGACAAAAAGAGGGCCACATACTAAACCTGACAAAGTCAAGGGAGGCCAGCATGACAGGCCCTATAAACTCGGAGACTGAAAGTAACCACATAGGATGGTCTGAACATAAAAATTCCTCACTGAAAGCAGGCCATGGCAGGTAGTGACATCCTAAGCTTGTAGCTTCCTTGACCAAGGTCAATCTTTACCATAAGTGAGCCTGTCTACTCTCTTTTTGGATCTAAGATAATATACCTTTGAAATGTCAGAGTAATCTTTTCCAAACCCTTTAGGGCACAACGACCACACCAGAGCAAGAGACCACAGAATGCCTCATTGTTATCTCATTCCCAGCATACCATCTCTATGTGCTGTAAATGTTCATACTATCCTGTGCCCACCAATGCGAAAGAAGTATTTCTCTCTGTTTTACTCTTTATCCAACCCTGAGATTTCTCCATTTTGTTTTCTCCTGTCCCCTTAATCTACCACCAATGGATTTCATGTAACCTTCTTTACCTCTCCTCCTTTTATTCTAATGTAACAACTCCTATTCTCCGGAGCATTTTCCCAATACATAGGAAACCAAAGGAGTGGACATAATGGGCACTTGAACTCCAGAACCCTTTAAGAAGCAAAGAGTTCATTATCCAGGAAGATCTGTGCTGATGTTTTTTACCCTAAATGGGCAAGCTCCCAAAACCTTCAACTAAATCATGCCCCACCAATATTTCCACATACCAGTTCCCACTAAACCCTTAACAACTGCCCAAACACTGGATAGGTAGTTCGGGCTTTTGAACATTAGCTTCCTTTCTCCTGGGTGGTGCCACTCAAAATAAAATAGTCCATCTTTCTCTGCTGTAATTCTTGGTCTTTAGTGTTTGTCTCTACTAGTGCCAGGTGGATCAACTCTTTCTGTTTGGTAACAAATTAAACTATATAAATTATCTTAGAGCCAACTTTGAGAGTTCATTAGCTATTTAGGTTTATTGAACACTGGTCAAAATATAAATAATTCTATTCTCCTTCCTGCTTTTGCCGGATATTGAGATCAGATGCATTTCCTTCAATACCATTGGGAATATTTGTTTTTTCCAATGAAATACTCAGGATAACACCAACCATATAAACATAGGCTCTTAAAATGTATTGAGATTATAGAATTTACTGAAATATAGAATAGTACTGAGTTATCCCCAGTCAATCTGTCTTAAGGCTGCAGAGTGAGTATATTTTATCCAAGACTGTGATTAAAGACAAGAGAGTCATGTCTGATTCTCAGTTCCATGTGCTACATTCCTATCTTCTGGATGACTCTAGGACAAGTTGAGAAATAATCAACAATAATAGAAATTTTTGGTTTGGAATCATAAAATAGATTGGCATTTCATTAGGTATATATTAGAAGCAACTATCTAAAATAATTAAAATTAAAATTTTCAGAGGATATACACTATCTATCTATGATAATATACTCTTATAATAAAATGCAAAATTGCAATTTAATTTTTTTAAAAAAAGAACTAGTCCTAGCTGGTTTGGCTCAGTGGATAGAGCATTGGCTTACGGACTGAAGGGTCCCAGGTTCAATTCTGGTGAAGGTCACATGTCTGGGTTGGTGTCTCAATCTTCAATAGGGGATAGGCAGGAAGCAGCTGATAAAAGATTCTCTCTCATCATTGATGTTTCTATCTCTCTCTTCCTCTCCCTTCCTCTCTGAAATCAATAAAAACATATTTAAATGAATGAATGAATGAATGAATAAGTAAGTAAGTAAGTAAGTAAGTAAGTAAATAAATAAATAAATAAATAAATAAATAAAAACTCTGGAGACTCTTTGTGCTCACTGATCTGGATTGACGATGTACCCCACACATTGTGGGAGCACACAAATATACACACAAACGCACATGCATGAAATTAAAATAAATGTTAATGTTAGAGGGGAAGAGAAAGGAGAAAGAACACAGAGTTCTGTATTGTTAAATTCATTGTTATGGAATGTCCTCGAGTTTAAAATAAACTGCTATCATTTATAGAATTTCTCTTCCCATAACTACTGGAGGGTTTTGGAGAAACCACATGTCAGTTGAAAAAATGTAACTCTTTACTTTTTCAAGTGGTGCCAAAAGGTGTTAAGAAAGAATATTAAATTGCAACAGGCTCTTCTCTAAATTCATTAGAACAGCTGAACTAAAACCACTAAGTCAAGCAGAACCTTACTCAGAAGAAGTTGTATCATATTACATGTACAAGTCTAGTAAGTGGTATTTATATTTAAAATAAAGTACCAGAAAACTAGCACAAAGTTATTTCTCTAGCTAAAAAACTACTGCAGTTCTTCATAATTCAAGATGAAGCTGGAGTTATGAATACACAGAAAACCATCATGATTAGTAAGAAGGGGTGGAGATGAGATCAGTTTTTCAAAGCTATGCCACATTCCTGGCCTGCCATGGCACTGATTACTAAGGATGGACTTGGACAACAGTGACTGAGATGATGCGTGGTGTAGAAGAAGCTTCTGTTCAGGAGATGAGGCAAGGGAGTGCAGGTTTTGGATAAACCCTCATAGGAATGTAAACCATAGCCCTAGGTCTTAATAGTCATCTTCTATGTTAATAAATGTTCCTATTTGAAAGAAAGCCTCAAATATCTCTTTGATCTAGATCAGCACTACCCAATAAAAATATGATGTGAGCCAACTTTTTGATTTAGCATTTTCTAGTAGCTACATCAGTAAAAGTAAAAAAGAAACAAGTGAAATGAATATTAATTATACATTTTACTTAATGCAACAAAGCCAAAACATTCAACATGCTTATATGTTGAAATGATTGAGATAATTTATCTTTTTCTTTTTACATACAAAGTTTTGAAATCAAGTGGGTTTTTTTACACTTAAAGCACATCTCAATTCAGTTTAGCCACATTTCAATTCTCAATAGCCATATGTGGTTAGTGGTTACCATTTGTGGCTATTGACAATACATATAGATATTGGAATCTATTTTGAAGATTCCTTAGACGGCAAATGTATATTTTAAAAAGAAAAACAAGTGAAGCCTAAGGAATGTTATATATCAACCTAAAACTTCTAGTCTTGGTGATACCCATGCCATATTTGTTGCCAAAATTTGAGGTTTTAGAGATTATAAAGTTGATATAAAGGATCTTTGGACTCTTACCCTGGCTCTAACCTTGGCTGAGATCAGCTTCTTTGTTAGTGGATCTGAACTATCTATTATTATGGTTATACTACCCAGGGAGATGATCCAGGGAACTCATCCCAGTATCAGATACCTTATGAGTATGCATTGATTCACAATTAAAACCTTAAGACCAAACAAAAAAAAAATACATTGACTTCTAGGTAACACTGATTATCTATGCGACTCATGCGTTCAATTAATGTAACTTGTATATTTTTCCAGTTACACTGGGCTCCACATTGAGTATTGCTGACACATTTAACTATGTGGAAAATTATTGTGTGTCCATAACTGTGACACTTTGGGATTTTTAATGATTTTATCTTTCCTTCCCTCAAAAATTTATTGAAGAAGTGCTTACTATGTTCATAGATAGCAAAACACTGAGAGCAAGACAAGAGAAGTATGAATTTATGTCACTAGTCACTTACAATTTGGTTTAGAGAAAGATACACATCATATTAATGTATATGATTAGTGTAAAATTGCATTAATAGAAAAGGGAGAAGTACATTAGCCTTGGGTTTATCAGGAAAAACTTCATGGAGAAATTCAAATTTATAATGGTCACAAGGATAATTTGGTTGGATTAACAATTTAGGACTATGGAAACAGTTTCAATAGAGGAATGAAACTGAGTCTTTCCATTGTATGTTTAGTGGATGGTGATAAGAAAAGCCTAAATTAATTAAAATTTTGTGTCAAGGGATAATGATAATGGCTAGTAATAAATAAATATATATATATATATATGAATATACATATATGAAAGAATATACACATATTCACAACAAGCTTATAAAACCTACTATTAATATTTAACTTTTTTAGATGAAAAAACTGAAGTACAAAAATGTTAAATATCTAAGGGTTTTTTTTAGAGCTGGATGATATATGATGAGTTTGGGTTGGCACTTTGAATTCAGAGTAATGGTAGAAAAGTCAAGTGTCAAAGGCCTATGGAATGAGAACATCCATATAAGATTGAGACTAGAAATGTTAGCTTGGGAATGAAGTTTATATTATTAATTCACTATAAGAAAGGCTTTAAAGAGAAGAATAGTGAAGGTCAAGGTCTGTGCTATGAAAAATACTCAAAGCTGGAAAGGGAATTAAAGAGATAGGAAAGATAGATGACCCACAAGGAAAGTACAATATGATAGAAGCCAAGGAAGGAATAATGGAAAACTGTATCAACTGGTGCATGAAGACCAAGAAAAATAAGTTTAAAAAAAAACACCCATGGGATCTATTTTTTAAAAAAAAAGAGGAATTCAATAGAATGTGAAGGCAGTTCTCAGTGAAATAGGAAAAAATGGAATGTAAGTAAGGAAACTATGAGAATAAACCTTAGTCTTAGAATTCTGTTATGGTACAACAAAGAAGTGTAAAGCCAAAGCAATAGTGACACCTCTGAAAAACTTCATTAACAAACTACATCACCAAATAGTTGTTGAATGATAGGGGATGAATGTGTTAGCTAGATCCTCCAAATTACTTCCTTAAGCACAGAAAGAAAGATGAAAAGAAACAGTAGGAAATGGTGGTAGACATTAGTGAAAAGAGGACAGTCTATGCAGCCTGTAGAGAAAGTATGCTTTTTTTTTTTAATCTTCACCTGAGGATATATTTTTTATTGATTTTTAGAGAGAGAGAGAGGAAGGGGGGAGGTAGAGAAAAAAAGATGCTGATGTCAGAAACATCGGCTGGACTGGGAGTTGGACCTGCAACCTAAGTATGTGTCCAGACCTGGAATTGAACCTGCAACCTTTGGTGTATTGGACAGCGCTGCAATCAACTGAGCCACCCAGCCAGGGTGATAAATTTTACTTTTTAAACTAGAAAAATCATCTTCATAAAGTTAAGAACCATTGAGTGGGATTGGGAAATTATTTGATTAAAAAAACTGATAGAGAATTGATAAGTATAAATAAATTATTATTGAATATTGGGAAATGTTTAATTGTGATTTGACACCATGCTTTCATAGTAGGTATCGTTTTCATGGCTTTCCATTTTACCCAACAAAAGTTTCAACTAGAAATGGAAGGAGAAACTGGCAGTTAAAAAATAGTTCACCCTGGATGGTTGCTAAGTGGCTAGAGCATCACCCAGTGCACCAAAGGATCACAGGTTCGATTTCCAGTCAAGGGCCTGTATGTGGATGGGAAGCAACCAACTAATCTCTCTCTCTCTCTCTCTCTCTCTCTCTCTCTCTCTCTCTCTCTCTCTCTCTCTCTCTCTCTCCCCTCCCTCCCTCTCTCCCTCTCCCTCTCCCTCTCCCTCTCCCTCTCCCTCTCCCTCTCCCTCTCCCTCTCCCTCTCTCTCTCTTCCTCTCTACTTCCTTCCCTCCCTTTCAATTTTCTAAACATCAATTAAAAAATATTCTTGGATGAGGAGTAAGAATAATAAGAAAAAAGTTCATGTACTCAATGTAAAAAATCCTTATAGTGATCTAGTAAGCAGAAATAAATAGCTGATAGTCATAGGTTGCTTTGAAATATTATACTGTTTTCCAACTATTCTCCACCTGATCTGAAGGTATATTCATCTAAGGATTCAGGGATGTTTAATTAGGTTTTAAGTGTATGGTTTATATTTATTTGAATCATAGGAGAAGATAATATCTTTTTCAAGGAAGTAGTTGAGTCAAAAGGTAAGAATAATTCTGAGTGTCAAGGTCTGTCACTGAAAAGGTCTTTTTGGCCCATCCACACAACCGTGAGATGTACGACAAAGACAACAAAGAAAAAGAGTGAAACTTGAAAGATTTTACGTTAGTGGTAGTTTCATTGAAGATAGGAATATCTTAGGAACACAGGTCAAGACCAACACTACTGGATTGTCAGTAGTGATATAACTAATATGAATAAGAGTCCCTTTTGTGAGCAGAATTAAATGTGGGAGATGACGCAAAGAGAAATGCAGGAGAGGAAGAAAATGACAGTGTCTATATGAAGTCAAAGAAATACCTCATTGAGCACACTCTAGACATCTACTGAGAATAGTCGTGAATCTTTGGACATATTTGAGTATGCTAAAGTTCCTTAAAATTAAGAGAAAACTAAGCTTTTATTTGACACTTATGACCTTAATTACCTCCAGGCTTAAATTCAAAAATAAATTAATTAAGCAATATTAGTGGTTGTAGAAGCAGAAAAAATTATTAATCTGAGGTACTACAGAATATTTGTGTCATTCCAATATTAGTATATGTGCTGCCAAAACAAGCATGAGGTACTACAGAATATTTGGCATAAAGATCACAAATTCTTAAAACAAAACTGTTAATACTTAGACAATATATCATTTTATTTCTCCATTTCGTATTAAGTATGTCAGTATACTAAGCCCACTGACTGGAAGGAAACCAAACCACTTGTGAATTTTTTTTCACTTATTAGTTAGACTGCTAATTACTACATGCAAAATATCAGTTGCACAATTACATTAAGTAAAATGTCAAGTTACTTAAATGGAAGAAATCGTAAAAATAGTAATCTATATCTTTAGAAAGATGAATGTTTCTGCAGTATGCAGCTGAGGAAAAAATTAAAGACCTGTCTATAAAAAAAATAAAATAAAATAAAGTTTATTTGTAAGGGCCAGAACCAGAAGCATCTGGTTGCCAATTAAATCTAATGAAATTTAGGACTTAACTTTAGAAAGAAGTAAAGGCTCCCAAAAATATTTTAGGAAATACATAAAAATTACACCTATTCTAAAAGCATTTTGTACTGTTGATTTATAATTGTTAATTAAAAGGGAATAAAAACTATGGTTTGAAGCTAAAATTACATTCTACCTTCGTAGATCTTGGTGAGTGATAAGTAGAATAAGTTAAACAGGTAAGAAGCCAAAGGTTGTAAATACCACTCTGCTAAAGGAACTTTTGGGCGAGAAATTGTGTACTTCATATAAGGCAAAATAAATAGAGGTCAGTTCAAGGAGTAATTGCATTAAAATTTTATAACTGTGGAGATACATTGAGTTATAAGAAATTGCCCAATTTAAACAGATGGTAGCACAATTCTATACTAATAGAAGATACCGAGTAAATACTTATGAAGAAAAGACTAGACCTAATACTAATTTGTCCCAAATCTATATGGGTAACATTCTAAAAATTCCAATATATGCCTTCCTTATTGTATAATTTATCATTAGATCAGCAGATAACCAAAAAGATACACATCAAGAGAAAAAAGAGACTCAGAAAGGCAGCCAAAGAAATGCCCGACAGTGAGAAAAGCAAAGGAAAACACAGCCAGCCAGTCAGATAAGCTGTTAATAAGAGGAGTGCCAAGATTTCCATATGGGCAGTGCAGTAACGCTGTATGTGTGTAGATGTACACTAAGCATTTTAACGATCAAATTTTACTAGAAACTGAAAATAGCAGATACTAGACAACAGTCCGCTCATTATTATTTTTCTTTGAGCCAAACACACGTATGAAAGAGGGAAAATGCTAACCATTGGAACAAAACCAAAAGGGAAATTTTTTAATGAGTTTAATATAACCCAAGTAAATGATACTGTTCCTAGAATAATTAGCATCTTAAAACATCTCATCAGAGAAAACAAAGTCTAATTTTATCTCCTGATATTCTGAAATATTTATAAATCTCCAAATGACACCTTTGTGCTGTGAAGAAATATACAGCGCAGGGTAATTGCAGTGGCAAAGCTAAATGGAGCTGGGAGATGCAAGTATTTTATTGGACATTGCTATTAGACATTAATTTGCTATTAAATAATGCAAACTTGGCAGCTGGGCTGCATACCTGCGAGTAAAAAATTGAACCCTAAATCTCTATTGTGTACATATGTGATAAAAGCTTAAAAACACAGTAAGACCACAGGAATGTTTTCATTTTGCATGTCCTTCAACAACTTGTGTAACATACCTTGGGTTCTCTCATTATGTAAAATCTAGTGAAATGAAATTCTGAGGCCTTGCACCTCAGAGACACAAAAAACATGCCTCCTGTCCCAATAAAAGTTCTTCAGGTAACACATGTTCCCAGTCCCCCAGTTATGTGACACTTAGCTTAGGACAAGAAAAACTTTCTCTACAGAAGGCAGTCTTAAAGGCAAAACTGTTAATTGTCTCCCAATATGTATTTTCTCATTCTTGTAAATAGTAATATAAACCAAATTTTATATGGGCATATGGCTATATAAGAGACTAGAGAAAAGATGGTAAGAAAACAAAAATAGATAGATAATTAGCTGATAAAGTTCAGGAAAGGAAGGGAAGAAAATAATAAAAACACCAGAGAAATTAATACAAAATTAGGCACTACATTGCAAAGCATGGGAGTATTGGAAGATAAAAGAAAAAAATTTAAAGAGAGTGCAATGGGTTTTATGAAATGATATATATGAAAATCAGACAAAGAAATACACAAAATATTAAAATATAAGTTATAAAGAAATTTTTCAAAAATAGATAAGGAATTAAATTTATGGATACAAATGACATACCATATATCAGGACCATTTCATAATGAAATGTATTATAGTTACATTATTGTTTTGTAAAATCAAGAAAAATTCTCTGGGTTGGCAGGCAGCACATATGAATAATTTCTCTGTGGCTAAATATCAGTCTGATCTCAGTTTCCTCTACTTCAATATCCAACATAAAAAATAGCAGAAAAAAAATGATGACAAGCTCCACAAAAACAATCATCCAAAAATTAACACCCATATTTCTGAACAAGTAAAACCAAAGAACATTGCTATGAGCTCATCTTGACAAAGTGACTTGGGTAATAATTTTTCCAACAGGAAAAAATGGGAAAATTACAGCAAACTGATTAAAACAAACTGACTCTATTTAACTAAAACATGGGAAGACAGGGTAATAGAACTTTTTATAAATGTGTACATCCTAACAATGTAATATAAGCAAGTGAAGAAAGAGAAGATTGGAATTTTTTTTAATGTAAAGTTACCTTTCTCTTATAGCTAGTTAAAAAACTATATACCTTTAAATCAATCAGTTGGATTAAGTTTCAGTTTATTTAGCAACATATAAGTACACATTAAGAAATACAACACTGTTAACTAAATTGGGTGAAGAGGAGAAACATGATAAAAGAATCATTGCCCCTTCTAGAGTAAATAGCTGTTTGTGTAAAATATAGAGAATTAAGGATTTTACAGAAATTACTAGGTTAAAGATATTTTTTTGAGTAAAGGTAAAAAAATTTGTATTAGCAAAAGAAACATATGCAAAGCAAAGACAGATCCAAAAAGCAAAATACATTAAATAATCCTATAAAACTGAAAGCATAATGTCAAAGAACATGAAATAATTACATCAACCATAAAAACATATTGTTAATGGGTTAAACTCAACTATTACACATGAAATAAATTATCAAATAGTAAAAAAAAAAAAGTGAGATCCAATTGTATGTTGAACCCAAGAGATTTAAAAAAAAAATCAACTGCGCAAAATCCTCAATATGTTCCAAAAGAATATAATTTGTATATAAAGTATTTTCCAATAACCATTAAACAAGAAAATGATGAAAAAGAGCTAAGAAACTAGAAATGTAAAACAAATCATCTTTTTTTTTTCAAAAAACACAAGTGAAAGATGAAATCAAAACCAAAATTTTAGAATATGTAGATAAATATCAGTATTAAAATAATTGCCTAGCAAAACTCATTGGAGATACCTGGTAAAGCCTTGAAGAATAATTCTAATTTAAATATTTGTGTTATAACAGCAAAATTAAAATAAGCAACTACATGTAAAAAACTTTGAAAAAGCATAGCACCAAAACCCAGGAAAAGCAAAATTGAGGAATTAATAAAAATACAAGTTGAAATAAATGAACTAGCAAAACACTAAAAAACTATTAGACATTGCTGCAGGTTGCCCAGGACCAAACCAGAGAGGGTCAGATCCGCATTCCCACCATATGTCCACCATCCAGATATCATTGCTGACAGGTATACATAAGGAACTGTTTGACATTGAAATTGGGACTCAAACAATTTTTTTTTTATTATGCGTTTATTTCTAGTCTGCAGAGGCAATATTTTTTTAAAGAAAAGAAATGGGGAAAAATAGATACAGAGGCAAAGAAGCATTGAACAGACTGTCAAACTATAGTGGGAAAGCTGAGGAGGTTGAGGGGTGGGCTAAAAGAGATCAACTGAAGGATTTGTATGCATGTGTATAAGCATAACAAATGGATACAAGACACTGGGGGAGTGAGCAGGTGAGGGCATGTGCTCGGGGGGGCGGGGTAGGGGAGGCCAGGGGGAGGTCAATGGGGGGGGGGGGAGGAGACATATGTACTACTATTTGTAATACTTTAAACAATAAAAAAATAAAAAAAACTATTAGATAAAATTGGTAGGAATCTTTATTGGAAATAATAAAATAAACTTAGCTAAATGAAACGGTGGAAAGATTCATAAATTATTTAGCTTAACTTTATGAAAATACATTTTAAAAATCTGGATAATGTGATAAATATTCTAGATAATATAATTTGTCAAATGTCATAAGAAACAATAGAAAGTTTTAATCACTCCTTTACATAGGAAATATAAAGAAGGCTGTCAGAATGGTACCATGACAAAAGTACCTCATGGTTGTACAAGTCATTCTAAAGATGGTTCCAAAGCAGTTTACTAACTTTAGTGTATATAAGAATCATTTGAAAAGCTTATTAAAACACAGATGGCTGACTCCAATCCCAGAGATTTTGACCCAATATGTCTGGGGTGAGGCCATGAATTTGTATTCTGACCAAGTTTTTGTATCAGTGGTTCTCAACAGGTGGAGCTTATGCCCAGCAGAGGCCACTTGTCTATGTTTGGCAATTATTATTTTTTTGTTGTAGTGACCGTGTAGTAGGTACTAATGGCATTTGTAGGTAGAGGCCAGAGATGCTGCTAAACACCATACCACACATAGAACAGTCCCTAGAACATAGAATTATCTGGCCCAAAATGTTAAGTGTTGAAATTCTAGGTGTTGCTAATTCTACTGGTCTCTACATTACACTTTGAATAGTACTGTTCTAGAGCAAGAGTCGACAAATGTTTTCTCTAAAAAATCAGATGGCAAATATATTAAGACTTGTGGGTGACATACAGCTCTGTTGCATGCTCTTTGCTTATTTTTACTATCTTTTAAAAATATAAAAATATTCTTAGCTCACAGGTTGTACCAAAACAGATCCTTTTATAAATAGTAGAAATACAAATTTGGTTGTAGAATACAGATACAAAGAGTATAAATTCTTCTATAAAATTATAAAAATAAATTTTACACTTAAACCTAGTTATCAAAATTAATGTAAATTATAGCTGGTCATTAAAACCAGAGACAGTAAAAGCACCTTATCACAACTTTTGTTCACATTTGTAGTGATGGTAACCAATGTAATTATACAAAATAAATTATTCTTCTAAAGGTTGTCAAGCAAAATATAGTAGAAACAGCTGGATGATCACCATATCTATTTTTCTTACTTTTCTTGTGTACATATATTAGCTACATTTCCCAATAGGTAAGGTCATATAATTGAGTTCTACAAAGTAGAACATGAGCAGACATTCCAAGACTGTCTAATAAAAACATTCCAAGTCATCTTGATTCTTTCTTCCCACATCTGCCTGCTGAATACAGAAAATCCAGTGTAGCATTCTAAGGCCTGAGAATGGGAGCTGGCAAACTATGGCTCATGGGCCAGATTTGGCCCCCACCTGTTGTTAATTAGGTTTTATTGCACAACTATGCTTTTTCATTTACGTATTGTCTATGGCTGTTTTCAAGCTATAACAATTATTGAGAAGTTGTGATAGAGATCGCATGGTCAGCAAAGCTTAAAATATTAACTGTCTGGCCCTGTACAGCAAAATAAATAAATAAATAAATAAATAAATAAATAAATAAATAACCATGCCCTAAGATGATGGAAACAGAAAACAGAAGAAGCCTTTATTCCTGAGTTATCTTGAGTAGAGCTGTCTGACCCTATCATACTGTATTTGTGCATGTAGTAAAATAAAACTTTATTTAGTTAAGTCACTGAGATTTACTGTTTATTTCAGAAATCAGCTAATGCTGACTACATTGGAAAGGTAAACTTATGAGCAAATATGATTGCTTACCTATAATATTCAAGGGAATCAACTGAATATTTGTGAAAAATGAGAAAAAATATATGAAGGCAATTGGATACAAAATTAATTAAAAATCAATAATACCCATACATATATAATAATCCATTATATATATAAAATCACCAGTAATGGTTAAAAAAAAGAAACTTATCCACAAAATTGTAACAAAAATAAGAAGTAGCTACATTAAATTTCATCTGAATTTGGAAGATCTATTTGAATAAAACATTGTTTAGAGAAGAGTTGGAACATATATCTTGATTAAAATATTTAAATTATTTTAAAAAGTTAAATTTTTTTCCATGTACCTCACCGATTTTGATCTGTTTTTTTTTAAATCAATATTAGATGTCCAAAGTGATTTGGCCAATATGGAATAAGCACATTTAATTTTATGCCACAGGTTTCTTCTCTTCTGTGGTGGGATTCCTTTCTATAGGCTACTCAGCTGCTGTTTTCTTGGTAGCTGCAGCCTTTCCCACCAAAGGCTTCTGTGGCGTAAGACCAACAGCCTTCTTTCCTTTCATCCCACCACAGGCTTCTTGCCTGGAACCCCCTTCTCATCTGCTTTGGCTTCTAGCCCTGCTGCTGCCTTATCCAGCCCAAGCTGTGCTTCTTGGCCTGGAGAATAATGGGGTTCTAGTGCATGGACTGGGGTGTATAGGGGCTTAGCTTCAACATGATTCTCAGATTTTCCAGTTCTTCAGGACTCTGCGATGAGCCTGCTTGTGTGGTGCTTGGTGGGCTCTTTGGGTCTCTGAGCTTTTCAAGATTGTGCTCAGGTCTGTGTTGAGCATCTTATGCATGGGAAGGTGGTAGTTACTCTTGAGGGAGGCAGCTTTATTCCAGATGCCATACAAATCATCTAATTTGCTGGAAGCACTTTCAGTCCAAACTCAGAAACATGCCTACATGCCACCAGGACCAAGTTTCAAATGTTCTGTTTGCTTAACTTTAACTGGAGTAATTTCAGTGATGTTTCTGAATGCTTTGATGATACCATTGTCTTCCTTATAGGTGATGCAAAGTCCCCTGCCCTGGATATGAACATGGTTTCTCATGCTGCCCTTGCCAGCTCTCATACACGAAGGGGTAGAGACCTTTTTTATATCATTCCAGGCCTTAAGGTTCTTAAGAAGCATAAAAGCCTCCTTGGTTTTCTTGTAGCTTTCAACTTTATTTTCAAACACCAAAGGACATTCAGGAACTTCCTCAATATGATGACCTTTAGACATGACTAGTGCTAGTAGGGCTAAGGCAACCGGGGCAGATGTGTATTGCTTCTGTGTTGTGTTCACTCTGTGGTGCCAATGGTGCCAGATTTTGGTTGGTGCAAACATGTGGCCCCCAAAACACATGTCCCAAAGCACCCTGGCCCTCATGATGAATCTCACCACCATGAACTCTGGGAATTTGAGCCATAACTCTGCCAGTACACCAAGACTCAGCATTGGTTTGATGACCTGCCACTTCACTGACCAGATAGAGCTGTCTATTTATTTTGTGCAAATTGGTGTGGACAAAGTTCACAATATCTGGTTGAATAGGAGTCTTGAATACAGCAGACTCTGTGTACACCGATGTTAATGGATGAGCACAGGCCATGGTGTGGAGAAAAGGCCACACTCCTCTCTACTCAGTGGCTCCAACAGGAAATGGCTAAAGATGTCAGTTTTTACTAAGTCAATGCAGAAACTTAACTTCTTGGGCTATTTTCCTACAAATTAGACAAGCTCATTATGTACTTTATATGTAAAAAGCAACATGCAGAAGTAATTAGCCTTAGATCTTATACCAGATGGATCAATGAAGTTAAAGTGGAAAAAGAAAACATAAAAGTACTAGAAGAAACCATGAAAAAAATCTTTTAATAATTTCAGAATTTGAAAGATCTTCCCAGATATGATATAAAACTCAGAATCCACAATAAAAGAGGGAAAAGATGAAAATTTCAACTCTAGAAACACCACCAATATTTACCTCTTTCACATATACATGTAGAAATAGTACACATACTCACCATACACATGTATGTGTGTGATAGATAGAATAAACTGTCAAAGAAAAACAACAAATTAGAAAATATATTAGCAATACATATTATAAGCCTCATTTTCTTAATGTAGTAAAAGTTCCTAGAAATCAAGAAAAAATGAATATTTTTAAAAGGGAATTAAATGTGCAAATATGCAAAAAGTTTAATCTCATTTATAATAAAAATATAATAATGGCTTAAATATTTTTCCATCAATCAAATTTCCAAAAATAAAAATTGAGACAACACACAATGGTATAGAGGGATGAATAAAAATACTCATATACATGACTAATGCTAGTGTAAAAAATTGATGAAACTCCTACAGGTGACTATTTGCAAAAATATATCATAATAATAATTACTTTCCATTTTTAGGAATGTATTTTACATATGCAAAGGTATAATTTGTAATAGCAGAATATTGCAAATAAATTATCATGAACTAGATTGAAATTGGGGCCAATGATTAGTACCCTGATTACTAAATTAGGGTACATGTATATAATAAAATGTTATATAGCAGCTATAGAAATGATGAAGGCCCTTGTATGGAGATAGATAGATAGATAGCTAATAGATATACACAAAATCAAAGATATATTTTTATGGAAAATAAAAACAAGGTAAAGAATAAAATCTGTAGCTTGCTGCATCTTTATTTAAAAAAAGGAAAAACACACATGTATGTCTGTGTATACACTGACTAGCTCCAGAAGGATACAAAAGTAAGTACTAACAGGGGTTTTCTGTGAGAGGAAAACTATTTGGCTGAGAAAATATTTCACTTTTGCTCTTTTGAACATTTAAAATTTTGCCTTAAAAAGATAAACATATCTAGATGTCCCTATATACAGAATAGACTTAACAAGTAGCTATATAAATATTACATTTAAAATTGATATATTTAACATAGATATATAGATATATGAAAAATTTTATGCTTTCCTGTAACTCATTGATATGGAAATAAATGCACAGGTTTGTTTTTTATAACTTGATATTTACAGAAAAAGAATTTATTTGTAAAAGGGGGTAAAAATACAAACAGGCAAAGGAGAGAGCCTTCGCAAAACTGAGACTAAAAGACAAAAATACCAAAAAAAAGAATCTTAATACCTTCTATAACATCTCTCTTTCTAGGCCTTATCATTTACAAAAAGTCATGGCCAACAAAAGAACTGTTATCAATGATATCAAGTGTCTTCAAACATGAGAAATATCTAAAAAATTATAAATAAGAGAGTTATAATAAGGCACCATCACAAACTGTTAAGGTTAATTTTTTCATAGTTCAAATATTGCAAAAACAAATAATTTCAGTAAAGCTAGAAGTTCTTTGCAACATATACACTGTGCTTTACATAACTGCCCACACAGCCATTCAGATCACAACATTATTTGGGAATTTGAGGAAAGCCGTTGCTATGATAACTTCAGATCAATTAAGTCCTTCATGCTGGAAAATAAGAGGAAGAACTCAATGATGCAGAAAATACATAAAAGTGTTTCTTCCTTTAAAGGTAGCTGTTTGTAGTTACTCAAACTCAGAGGGTCCTATGACTCTAATCTGCTCTGAGCACATAATTCAAACACGCACCTTTTCAGCATTAGAGAAACATAAAGACACAGACTAGATTTTGCCCCAAATCAGTAAAAGACATTGTCTTGAAATAGATACTCTAACAATTATGTTTCCAATATAAATAATATAAACAATACTCTCAATGACCATATAGTTTTATATGTTTACACAAATTAAAAATACTTGTTGACTAATAAAATGGGTCCTTTTAACTGACTGATTTTCACGAATTCCTTGTAAGGAGGATTCTCACATTAACTGCTAATTGGCAATCAATACTAGAAGCTGTGTAACCAATCACTGGTCTGCTCTCAAACAAGTTTATATTCGCTTAAAGTTTGTAATTACAACATAGTTTATTCTACATCATGGGTTTATACATTCTCAATGTTTTTGTTATCTAAAATAGCATCTGGCAATTTCAAAGATGACTATGAGCTATGATACATGTCTCGAGTTACCTGAGAACTGGGGAGAAGATTCTGGCACCCGCAATGTGCAGAGCAGACAAGGAGCAAGCCTTGCACAATAGTGCCCTGGTGAGCTTCATTTACTTCTGCTCAGGTGGGCAGCATATTAAATTACTGAATATCAAGAAAATCAAGCCAAACCGGTTTGGCTCAGTGGATAGAGAGTCGGCCTGTGGACTGAAGGTCCCAGGTTCGATTCCAGTCAAAAGGCACGTAGGCACATCCCCAGTAGAGGTGTGCAAGAGGCAGCTGATCGATGTTTCTGACTTTCTATCCCTCTCCCTTCCTCTCTGTGAAAAATCAGTAAAATATATATTTTTTTTAAAAAAAGAAAATCAACATCAGTGATTATGATTTCTTCTAGTAATCAGTGATAAAATTAATTTTTTTAATTTTACTTTGTATTTTACTATGTCCTTGTCTCTAAAAAAGGGGCAAACAACCTTATATAAGAAGGCAAATAACCATTTGCAAGCTGCCATGGAGGACCTTTCAGGACAAATAATGTTCCAAAGTCTAACCTTCTATATCCATAACTGCTAAACCGTGACAGTGTTAGCCAGCTTTAATCTCATCAACCACAGAAGGTTGTGCTGTTTTCCTTTCAGAATAGCCCTAATTTCCTCAGGACCATCATTCCTGGGCCATCCAGGAGCCAGAAAGCTGCCTCTTGCACACCTCCTACTGGGGATGTGCCTACGTGCCTTTTGACTGGAATCGAACCTGGGACCTTTACTTTAATTTACTTTTTTTAATGAAAGTTGAATGTAAGATTTGTTTTAAAAACTAGATAATAGAGCAAAGTAAAATCAATAAAGGTAAGATGGGTGAGATGAAAGAAAATGAGGAAAGGAAAACAAAATGAAATATGAATGAGGTTAGTATATACTATATATTGCATGCCCCAAAACCTGTGCACCAACCCTGAATCAAGGGGTAAATGTTTTAGAAAATTGACAGTGTCTCTAAAGCAAATATAAGTTGATAGCCATGTAAAGAAAAATTATACTCTTTTCTTTAATGACACTGAAGAGAAGTTCTTCTGTGGGGTGTTTTTGGGAATGAAACTGTAATGTGATAACATCCTGACAATAAATACAGTGACAAGTTCACTGATCTTTTTCTTAACAGTGTTTCTAGATATAGACATGTGATCAAATTACATTTCAATAAAAACAATGCTGCAATGGGAAGAACAACCATCTATTAATAAGTATCTATGTTACTCTTTATGGACTAGTTTAATCATAGAATCTATGAGCATTTTTAAATAATAACAGGGTTATATGAGATGATTAATCTCCTACATCTGATGTTATCAAAAGGAGTTAATGTGACATTTAAGTGCTTTAAAGGCATGGAAAGATCATCCTGGGGCATTATATAATGGAGAGCAATTGATCAAATGTGTATAATATGCTCTGTGGCTGGTGCCTAGGCTCAGAATCAGTGTAAATGCTTTCTGGCTCCTGGATGGCCCAGGAATGATGGTCCTGAGGAAATTAGGGCTATTCTGAAAGGAAAACAGCACAACCTTCTGTGGTTGATGAGATTAAAGCTGGCTAACACTGTCACGGTTTAGCAGTTATGGATATAGAAGGTTAGACTTTGGAACATTATTTGTCCTGAAAGGTCCTCCATGGCAGCTTGCAAATGGTTATTTGCCTTCTTATATAAGGTTGTTTGCCCCTTTTTTAGAGACAAAATGAAGTGTGTTCAGATGCTTCACATCTCAGGAAATAACATGTCTGCTTTTGCAAAATAAAATGATGAACTAGACACCAAAGTAGACTTTTTCTTAATCTCTTCCTACATTATCCATTTCTCCAAGACAGATTTTAGTCTTCTCTTCAATTTTGTTTTCCCTATTTCCATGTATTACAGATAGTTATAAGGTAGTTTGCATTGAATTTTCTCATTATTTGGTCTCTCTTTTCTGTTTAAGGAAAGACAAAGAAATATCCCTTATTTTTCTCTAAAATTAGAGTTAAGTTTCTGTGAGTTTTCCACTTTAATGGTTTCTCATAAAAGAAAATACTTATTTGAGAAAGAAATACGTTGATGTCAAAATACATAGTAAAACATTTTTTAAATGTCCAACAGTTCTTATTTCCAATGACTCTACCACTTTCCCAGAAGTCATAACAATTTCAGTACTGATTCTGACCTTTTGTATATTCCATGGTTATCACAGAAGCTAATCCTACAGTCCAGTACAGTTTAGGCACCTGAGTGTGAATCTCCTCTTTCAAGGAAGGTTGGAGGTATACAGGTATCTATTTGGCAGTAGAATAGATTACATCATATTTACACTGTTCATGAGTTCTGCAGCACATAAAATCAATCTCAATAAACTCTGAGTATTATATTTTAAACTAGTAGCCCATCAGCTACTTCCACGGGGAGCTGAGCTGCTTACACAGGAGGCAGGAGGGACCCGTGTTCATTCTGCAGGAGGTGGGCCCACCGTCTCCTCTCCAGGCCTGTGCTGGACCATGGAGATGACAGGCTGGTGCCCCTGTCCCTGTCCATGTTTGCTCCAGCTCCAGGGGGCCAGCCCATGCCGGGTGCGGCGACAAAGCAAGCATTCTGCCAGGCCACTCACGCTGCCCATTCTCAGTAGCTGCCCCCCCCGCCCCCAGGACTGGGGGACTCCAGCGGGGCTGAGAGGACTGGGTGCTGCCATCTTGTGGCTATGGGCACTGCTATCTTTGTGATAGAGTGACAGTTAATTTGCATATTACCCTTTTATTAGATAAGATGATCTTCCCCAACAGAACAAATGTGCCAATATGCAGCCAAGATGCTATACACTCTTTGCTAATCTAATCAGACAACTCTGGTGAGTTGTCTATAAACACGCACTGCTCCAGTTCCATAAGCTTGCTTTGTGCTTTCCTGTTTAATAACATATCATTAATCATTTTATTTCTACTGAAGAAGAAATTTAGGGACCTAAGATTTTTTTCTGTTTTCTTCCTGAAGATTCCTTTCTGAACAGAGAAGGCAGAGTTCTTTACTGATGCACACCAGTTTCATCGATATAATAATATTATATATTTTGCCACTGACATTTTAATGAAGAGGGGACAGCCACATGCTTGAAAAACATTAAGAAAGAAAATGCAAATTCAGATTTCTTATTCTGACTCTAAGCTTCATCCATTTGTCTTTCCTGTCTTCATTTTCTTTGGTCCCAAATGGATAATTATGTTTATCTGTTTCTCACAAGAAAAGCAGTAAGGATAACCAGGCTCTAAAGGATACATATTACAAATACACATATTTATTAGTACTATTATTAGTAGTATTAATGTTCTATGAGTATGTCTAATTTTTTTACATTAAATTTTTGGGAAATAATTGAAGTTGTAAGGTTTTTAGAAGAAAGAGCATGATTCTGGAGACCTAAAGATATAGATACAATTCCTGGCTTTTCTACTTCCTAAGCAAATTAGTTACCTCTTCTAAGTCTTAGCTTTCTTGTTTGAAAAACGGAGATAATGATGCATAGCTCCTGATGGAGGCCAGAGAACTATGTGTGTGTATGTAAAGCACCTATTGCAGTATCAGGCACACAGGAGACAAACCATTAAAATATCCTTTCCTCTTATGGGCTATTACATTATTCGTCTTCATTCTTTACTCCTCCCCTGTACATCACTTGCCATGAGACTTTGGGTACCCTTTCCTGCCTCTTGACCTTAGGCTTTAACCAATGAGATGATAGTAGACATGATGTAAACAGATGATGCTTATGTTACTGACTGATTTATTTGGGGCTTCTGTGATTACAAAGAAAAGGTCAAGTCCCAATGAGTCCATTGTCTGAGGAAGAAAAAAAGGCATATGGAACAAAACTGAATTCAATCTACAGTTTGCAATCCAGCCTAGCCAAATCCAGACTAGAGCAGCCAGTCTCTAGCTGTGAAAATTGAGTGTGAATGCAAGAATGATTGATGATTGGTATAAAACACTGACTATTGTGATGGATTGTTATGCAATATTTTGGCAAAAGATCGATATCTAGAAATGGATACCTAGAATTAAAGTACTGTTATGCCAAAACCCCAATATATGTAGCACTGGTTTTCAGATCAGCTGGTGGATGACAATAAACTACTATAGGAGGCTAGGTAAAATATTTGTTTAAAAATGTTGCCTGTGATAACTTAGAGATAGAAAATATGCCTAACAAGTTTGTGAACTTAGGGAAACAGATGTCCAGCTTGAATATTAGAAGGATGAGCAGGCTTCTGGTAGGAGTAGTTACCAAAATGCTCTAGGAAATAGACAAACTTGGTACATAGTTAACTTTTAAGTTGGTTTGCAAACAGATTAAGAGGACATTCAGTAAGCTCAGAAATGGTAGGTTTTGCTGGGCAGAAACATAATTTTTTTCCTATTCTAGTCTCATCAGTCAGTAAAATACCATCAAATTAAGGTTTAACCTGGGACAAAAATTAAATATCCATCATGATGCTCAAAACTTGGAAGCATTCAATAATTTAAGATCTCTTGGCTCTGGCTGGGTAGCTCAGTTGGTCAGAGTGCCATTCCCAATATGGTTGTGGGTTCGATCTCCAGTCAGAGCACATACAAGAATCAACCAATGAATGCATAAATAAGTGAAGCAACAAATTGATGTTTTTCTCTCTGTGTATGTGTGTGTGTGTGTGTGTGTGTGTGTGTGTGTGTGTCTTTCTCTTTCCCCTTTCCTCTCTCATGCTCTAAAAATTATTAAAATTTAATATCTCATAACAGGACTGGTTTTATGGAATGTAATATTATAAAGCACTGAAAATCAATGAGCTAAATTTTAAATGTATTAACATTGACAAAATTTAAAAACATAATACTGAGTGATAAAAGCAAACTCTGAATGGAGTTATAGATCATGATGAAATTTATTAAACTTTTGAAACATACACTTAGTTGTTAATGGGTACACACGCATATATAAATATATTAAAAAATCATGCCTGAATATTAAATTGACCAATGTCAGGAGTAGTTAACTCAAATGTGAAAAGGAGAGGACAGAGCTTCCAATGTGTTTCTAACATTTTATTCCTTTACAAAAATGCAATCTGAAGAAAATAGAGAGAAAGGTTAATTCTGTTAAATATGGGTGGTGAGTACACAGTTAACTTTTAAGTTGGCTTACATGATTAAAATTAAAAATAATAGTAAGTGGAAAAGAAGTAAAGAGTATGTCTTTTAGTATGTAGCTTCATACTAGTCATTCATAATTAAGATCATATTCAAATATTAAATTATGCACTTTGCCTCTTGGTTTATCTTGCTGTACATTTGTCTTAGAATTTTCACAATCTGAGGCAAGGATCTAGAAATTAGCATATTGTCCCTTGCACACTGTGTGAATGTAATGGAAGAGAAATCATTTTAGCCATATATATTTGACTGACTAGCCACCGACACCAAAGAACTATAACCCTAATTATTTTACAGTTATTTTTTAAGGGTCTCTTGCCAGTACATCCAATTAGGTACCATAAACCTACTGGTAACTATAACAAAAGCTGGTGGGAAGCACAGGTCCAGTAGGGGATTATAATTAAATACCTGAATGAAGAAAGAATGTGTCTGCCACATGAAGCCAGGAGAGAGTTAGGAAACAAGCAAGTTGTTGTGCTCACATTTTTCCTGCATAACCCATCTAGTTACAACAAGTAGGCAGTGCATACTTTCATCAGACTTTTACCACTGACTCATGAATAATCTCAATTTTTAATCATACTCTGCATTTCCAACACTCATGTGCTTGAACTGTTTTCCTTGGGAGAGAACATTGAGAGAGGAAGGAATCAGGCCATGGAAGGAGGGAGAGAGAGTAGGAATGGTACTACCAATAAACAGCTCATGTAATGGGTTACTTACTTTTGTAGTGCTGATGAATAAATTCAAATTTTTCCATAAACCAAACATTTTTTTTTATTAGAAGAGCTAACTGCAATTTCTAAAGCCTTAAAAATGCAGACCCTTTTTAAAGCAATTAATTTTTCTCAGGTAGGTAAGTGTCTTGGGATCCAGTGGAGATGCATGCTTACTATTACATAATGGCTCTCATTTACCCAACATTATGGAAAATGTGTCCTGTGTATATTAGTTTATCCACATAATAACTTCAGGCAAGTTTTTTTTTCTCTTGAAAATTTATTGTCCAAGTCCCTGTGCCTACATGGTCACATCGGGCAGCAAAGACAATGCAAAATATTCACATACACACTGAACTGAAAGATTAATCCCCATTGAAATATTCTTCCCATCTCCAAAAACAGCAGTAGCACATAGTTACAAATATGAAATGTTTCATATTAGACAAAATATGCTTATTTACATAACTTTATTTCAAGAAAAAATCTTTTAAAAAACCTGTTTATTATTATAAAACTAGAGGCCTGATGCAAGAAATTTGTGCAAGGGACTCAGACCTGGCTTTGTCCAGAAGGTTGTTTGGCTGTCCAGTATAATTAGCATATTACACTTTAATTATTATAGATAAGGTTCTTCTTTTACATCAATTGACTCTTTTCTATGTCAAATTTTCTTTAATAATGAGCATCCTCTGCTCTATTGTCATAATTTTTAGATGAATAACTGATGGCAAAGGCAGTTTTTCTCAATTTCTCTCATATTCATAGAACACCACACCAAGAACCTTTATAAATCCAGACTTAACTGACTTCCAAGTTAATGCTTTCAAGCATTATGTATTCTAATTTTCCAGGTGAAAATAACAGGAGCCACCATACATAAATCACAGTAGTACAGGGTCCTAAAGAGAGTGAAACAGATAGTAATTGTGAATGGAAACCATGGGAACTACTAATATACATAAGACCTTTGAAACTGAGAACACCTGCTCACCATAGCAGCAAGAGTTATTACAAGTATGCCACTTTTTCTTAAAGAGCTAGAAACCAATTTGAGAGATTGAGTTCTGATCATCTTAAATTCATCTTCACCCTTTGCATCTGATCTACTTCTGTTGATGATATTGAGCCAAATCCATTAAAATGTATTATTCTGGCTGGGTAACCCATAGGTGTTACCAAGGGCATAGCATCCTATGATACCCCTTCAATTCAACACACCAATGCAAACACTCTGCTAGACATAAGTGATAGTAGATTGATTCAAATTTGATCTATGCTCCCAGGGTGCTCACAGAGAAAAGGAATGCTTGCTAAATATCCCCATGCCCCAATAACTATGTAGCCTAAAAATATGTATTATGAAGAGGCTAAAAATTAGATAAGCTATTGCAGTAAAGTACAGTTTGATGATATTTAAGCTGAAATCGCCATAGTGCTAAGCAATGAAGGATCTGTTTTTAGTTGAAATAACCCAATCAAAAACTTCATTCTACTCCACAAAGAGAGAATGTATCTGTTTGTCTTCCGCACTATTATAAAGGAAGCAACAGAGAAGGCACAAAAACAAAAAGTACTCAAGTTTGAAAGAAATGAAAGCATTCCCAGGTTAGTTTTGTTTTTGTTTTTTAATTAAAGCATGCATTTCCAGGACATGATAAAGGAGAACGAAGTTGCCTTAGAAACTGACTAATATTGGACTGACAATGAATTTGGAGCATTTGCAGAAGCAGAGACAAAAACTTGGCCCCAAAATGAAGTAACAGTGCTATTCCAGAAGAGGTTGGGGCATTCAGAGAAGGATTAGTTGGGCTAAGACAAAGCAAAATGTTCTGATTAAAACAGAGTTAATGTCACTTATCCCACTGGCTAATGGTGTTCACCAATTTCTCAGTTTATAGCAGCACCTTATACATACTATTAATATTATTCAGTCTACATTTAATGAACTAGATCATTGCATAGGGTTCTCATTTTAGAATGTGACTTATTTAATTCCTAATTAAACAACAGTCACCATTATTCTAGTACTTACTATATGCTAATCACTTTTCTAAATATTTTTATACATAATTTATTTATCACTATAAACCTTTGCTGTAGGCAATATTATTTTTCTCAGTTTACAGATGGGAAATTGGAACCACAGAAAGGTCAAGTAACAAGTTGAAGGTCACAGGTAATGGATGGAAGAACCAGGGTTCAAACAAAGCAATCTGACTCCAGATTACATCCCTTCACACTGTGCTGCCCACCTTTCTAAAGAAAATCCGCAAGTTTGATTACAATAATAAATTAATCTCAAAAATATTAATTGAGCACTGTCAGCCAGATATTATATTAAGCATGTGGCTACAGAGATACATACTACTTGGTACATGTTTATATGTAAACAATAAAGGCAAAAGGTCTCACTATATATGTGACATCAGTGCAGGGAATAGAGTGATCAACATATTATAAACTATTTGGCTATTTGTCCTGACTATAGCATTAACTCTGTTGCCTCTATTGACAAAAATAGGGGGATATTAAGTAATAAGCACTCTTTAAAAAGTTCCATATTAACATATTTATTTTCTTAAGTACTACATATTACAACAGCCCTCTTCCCTCCCTCCTTTGTTTTGTGTCTCCTTTCCTTTGTCCTCCCTTCTTTCCTTTCTACTTAAAATCAAGTCATATTTCTTGAGATAACACTAGAACAGACCCTTTCTGCTTATCCTGTATAATAAAAACCTAATTTGCAAATCGACCAAATGGCAGAACAACTGGTCAGTATGACGTGCACTGACCACCAGTGAGCAGATGCTCAGTGCAAGAGCTGCTCCCAGCCCACAGGCCCCAGGCCAGACAAGGTGGTTGCCCCCTGATTGCCCCACTGATAGCCCTGCAGAACAGCCCTCATCACAGGTCAGGCCTGGGGACCCTACCCATGCACAAATTTCATGCACTGGGCCTCTAGTTCATTATAAGCATGTAATACAATCTGTTAAAGATTAAAAAAAAAAAGGTCTTAGATAGAAGACATCTCTAAATAGTTGAGAAATTTTCATTTCATTCTTGGCTTTCTCTCACTCCTGACACATTTTATAGCTTCCTTTTTATAACTGGAGATCCCACAGACAGGAAGAGGAGACACACCTGCATAAACACCAAGCCTGGAGCTTGGACCTGGTCTGCAGCCAGCTCTAGGCCTCCTGCTCTCATATTGCCTCTCACTGGAGCCCCATCAACACCTCAGGGAAATCACAGAGCCCAGGAACGAAACCCAAAAAAACTTGGCAAGTGTGGCCAGGGCTCCAACACCTGGGCTGAATGAGGAAGTATCGAAATTAATATGCAACTGTTTTCAGAAACCTTCCTTTTCATTTCCTATGATTGAATATTCATGTTAGGATGGCTGAAGAGAAACAAATCCACAGAGAAATATCTAGGCGAGATTAAAATGAACTAAATTTACTAAAGATAATAGGTAAGGGGTACAGAGGCAACTGATGAGTGATTTTTTTTTAGTGATATTTGATGACCTGATACCAGTGAATATTTAGGTGATGTGGATTTTTGTTTGGGGCCAATTCTTATTTTTGGGGGGGAAGATATTTATGATTAAAATAAAAAGGACCTAAAGGGGCACTCACTGATGCTAAGGGCACAGATGCCTAGAGGGAGAGTTATGATGTGTACTAGTATTTCATTAGGTTCACTTAGGCAGAATGGAAATGGCCTGACCATACTGGCTCTGAGATAAGTTCTATCATTCTCATTTATTTGGAATGTCTACTCCATCTCCAAAGAGAGAATACTCTTAGATAGAGGGAGCTAAACTCAGGCCCAGCCTTAGAAAAGGCAAAGAAAACTTCACAGAACTACAGAGAAGATACCATTCTACATTTGCAAAATCCTATCATACAATTCTAATAACCCATTGAAGGAAGTAAAACGTTTACTATTATTGTCTCTCATTTCCTTCAAGACTTCCTCAACTGTCACCACATAGGTCTTTTTTGGCAACTCTTTATAAAACGGCCACCATTTTCCACCTTGCCTTCCAGCCACTCCTATTTCCTTACTGGTTTAAATTTTCATCAAAGTGTCTAACTTCACTTAGCATATTATGTATTTATGTATTTATGTATTTACTAGTAAATACACATGAATGCATACTAATCCATGCTCCAGTAGCTTGCTGCCACCCTCGAGTAGCTCTCTGCCTGCTGCCCTGCCCTCCTGTAGCTGCCCTCCTCCCCCCTTCGCTTCCCTCTTATAGCTTGCTGCCCTGTCCCTTCCTATAGCTCTCGGCCCCCTCCCTGCTTATAGCTAGCTGCTCCACCCTCCTGCTGATCTGTGATCCTGGTCATTACTTGGTCAGTCATCACGCTTCACACTGTAATGACCATTTGGATATTACATCTTTATTATATTGGATATATTATTAGTTTCATTCTACTAGAATGAGAAGAGTAACTTTGTTTTGTTTGCTGGTTTATCCTTGAGGCTTAGAATAGTTCCTGTCAAATTTAGTCAATATTTGTTGTATGAATAAGTGAATGAATATAAGGACTCAGAAGACTGAGACTTCCTCAAGTTATAAAGCTAATTGGTGGAAAAGTCTAGACTCAAACGTTTGTCTTAGAAATCTATATCTTATGCTCTTTCTATAGAAATCATAAATGCCCCTTTGAGGCCTGATGCCCCAAAGGGTGGAGATATTTCATGAGGTAATTAACATGTAGTAAGTACTCAATAAATGTTGTTGCCTCTGAATAACTGAGAATGCTACCCACCATATAAATGTTATGATTTTCCACTTGCCTGAAAGTCTTTGAAAGAACTTCAAAGGAATAATGGCTTGTAAAGAAGTCCAAGGTGAATAAGAAAAGGAGGTCAGCTACTGCAAATACTCTAAAATGCTTGAAGAAAAGCATTGCAATCTCCATAAACACCTTGGTGACTGCTCATACCCAACCTGGTGCTCCCTAGTAGTTTTTTCAGGGTGAAATGTACTTTTGTTGTTGTTGAACATAATGCATGCTTTTTTGTAGAAATTCAGAAATGCACAGGAAAACACATGGAAGAAAATCTAAATCTCCTGCATGCAATTCCTCTGTTTAGGGAAATAACTATGAAACCTCTCTAAATATATTTTCATTTCCACCATATACATGTACATAATGCATTAAGTTGTGCATGTACATACTGCTTCACACTTGCTTTAAAAAACTTAATAATGAATCATTACCATATTTCATTTCATTGAGTACTCTTATGACACGAGTTTAAATGACTGCATATAGCTTTTTTGTATAAATGCAATATATTTTATTTATTGCATATTTGTAGATATTTTACTGTTCCTATTTATTTACTCTTATAAACAAAACAATGAAAGTGTAATATAAATAAATGTTTGCAAAATTCTCTGATTATTTTTTTTAGAATAAAACCCCTATTTTGTAATTGCTAGCTGAAGAGTATAAACACTTTTGAGGTACTCTGTGGACCTTATATCTATCTGGGGAGATTATATTACCTTAAACTCTCTTTAACAATATAGTTCTCTGAAGTTTTACCAATATTTTATCATTAAAAAATATATTTTCCAACTTGATAGGCAGAAAATGATCTCTTATCCTTTATAATTTTTTATGACAAAAAATGTGTCTGTTACAGAAAACATGAAAAATCCAGTCATAAAAAAGAATAAAATAAAAATTACCCATATTGTCATACACACAGACAAATACTGTTAATATTGGCATGAATATATTCAGCTTTGGTTCTTTGTGTGCAAATATGAATAGCTATAGTTATATATCTAAATACAATAACAATTGTTAAGTGGGATGGCATCCATATCTTTTAAACTAATAAAATCAAGAACATTTTAATGGCTGCTTAGTGTTCCAGCATACAAAAGAATTTAGCTTTCCAAGTCCCCTATTACTGACTATTAAGATTAATTCTAATCATATCATTTGAAGTTTATTTAATATTGATAAATAAATTTTCCATTAATTTAGTGACCATGCGTAATTCTTTAGTGATTTGTCTCATCTATATATTTTTTTTCAAAAGATATGCCCATTGTTTTCTTGTAAGCATTGGGTAGCTGGGGATCCCTAAACCAGGGAAGATAAGCAACAGGTCACAGAGGCACTTTTCATGTGGACATGCAGAGAACAGCATTGTAGTCCCCTCGTTCAAAGAATTTCATTCAAGCCTAATGAGTCATCTAAGCCTGTTACTGGAAAACAGGAAGTTTCCATTTCCAGTCCAATTTTGACATCATCTGCTTTAGTAGTCTAAGACAACATCTTGTTCTACAGACTTCATTCTGCCCAATACATGGGATAGATACTGAACTGCCTTACCAGGATTTGCAAAGATGTGCACCATCTTTCTAGCAGTCCTAAAATTATTAGGAAAGGCAAATGAGTCTCCATGTGCACAGTTTATTACCAGATATCATCTTATAAACAATAATGTTTCCTAATGAAAACTTCAACTTTGAAGACAAAAATTACATAGATAACTAAATGATTGAGAGAGACTAGCCCATTATCCCTAATAACCTAACTAACTACCTGACTTTGAAAAACAGAAGAACAGTCCCTACACAGATGCATTTGGAAGATAGTCAACTACCTCCAATATGTTCTTACATTTTTCAGCCTTTAAATAAAAAACATTATCAAAGACAATTTATTATGTGTGTTTTCTTATCCCCAAAGTTAATAGAGGACAAAGAGCCATTAATTAAATAAAAATTTAACTTCAGTTTCTTCTGAAAACAGAAAATTTTAGCTTGCTTGCAATGATTAAGCAGTTTAATTCATCACAGTGCCATGAGATGTAACTAAATAAATGGGCTGGTGCATTTGGAAAAAGCAGCACCTTGCCCATAAATGTGGCTGAAAGTAGGTTTTTATGAGCTTGAAGTAAAAAATAATCCCTAACATATTGGACATTTAAATAGGACAGCTTGATGCAATGAGGTAACAATGATTCAGCAAAGATACTTTTCTTAATTTCATGACAAAATACTTACTGAAAGATTTATCTCTAAAATCTAATTTTTGGGACATACAATGGAAGTCCTTTTTATCAAGGAACATCAAGAGAAAGATAATCAGAACTTTCTATGGCCGTGATGGCAAACCTATGACACGCGTGTCAGCACTGACAGGTGTAGCCATTTTTGATGACACGCGGTGCCATGCGGTCACATACAGAGAAATATGGCGCCGCATGCCGAGAAGGACGTTTCATCCTTGGCTACTGCATGGAAAGGTGCCGCTTGGAGAATCAAGAGGAGTGCCACTATGAACAGGAAATTTGGAGTGCCTGGAACTGATTACCAGACACTTTTAGCACCCTGAAAAATACAGCAATGGCTTTACTCACAATTTTTCCCTCCACCTACTTTTGTGGGACATTATTCTTAGTGTTAAATAATATCAAAACCAACAAAAGAAACAGATTGACAGATGAAGTTAGTAGCAGCTTGCTTGGGCTTGAAGTGTACAAAATACCAACCTTCAATTGAAGGTTTAGCCAATGAAATTCAGCAACAAAAAAGTCACTGATAGGTAGGTTAGTTAAAGAATTCCCCCTCCCCCTCACTTATCTTAGTTCACGGCATCCCACACAAGTTAAATAATATCAAGACCAGCAAAAGAAACCAGCTGACAAAGAAGTCCCTAAGCAGGTAAGTTAAATAACTAGTTTTTGGTTTATTAAATACAGTTATATATTACAATTATACATTTTTGTTATTTAAACTATAAATATCACGAAAGTATGTGTTTTTTTCTCAAAGTGACACACCACCCGAGTTATGCTCGGTTTTTTGGTGAATTTTGACACACCACACTCAAAAGGTTGCCCATCACTGTTCTATGGCAGCAAAAGAGGCTACTGTGTGATTCCCCAAAGCAGCTGAATTAAAAATACCACTGAGGATTTAGTATAAGACAATAAATTATATAATTTTTTATTTATTTGTGCATTATTGTGCCATTTGCTTTCACTTATAATACCTTAATTTAAAATCATGTTGTAAATTTTAATATAGACTAATATGTGAACTACATGAGTTTAAAAAAATGGTATTGCGGTGAGCAGGGAGGATGTAGTAGCAACACTAATAGACTTTTGTATGATAATTAGTCTATTGAATGCCAGTAACATATTGTGTAACTTAACTCTGTGTTTGAAAGCGGCCAGACATTCTTACAAAATAGAATTATGATTTCTTCCTTTACTAGTAAAACTTATAAAACAAAATAGTTGGTGGAAGAATGATTAATAATGCTATAAGCTTTGAAGTCACTTTCTCTCTAATGCCACTCAAATGTTTCCTTAAACTTTTGTGTTTCTTTAGAAAAAGCAAGCCTCATAAGTTATCTAGCTGGTCATTTGCTTTGATGACCACAGTTTGCCTTGGAAATTATGTGAGATATGACATATTTTCCCCTTCAAATGCTCCTTCCTTTTTCATGTTTAATGCAGAGTTTTATCTGGAAATAGTAATGTAAACATCTCACAAAAAAGATTCTGGCTATTTTCCCTTATCCTTACTTAGAAAAGCTATGCTCCCCAACTCAATTTATAGATTCAATACGATCTCAATCAAAATCCCAGCAAGTCATTTTGTGGATACCTACAAATCCAGTTTATATGAGAGTACAAAGACCCAGAAAAACCAACACAACACGATAGGAAAAAAGAACAATAAATCAGAAGATGGAGACTACCTGACTTCAAGACTGACTAAAAAGCTATTGTAATCAAGACAATGTGATATTAGCAAAAGAATTGACAAAGAAATCAATGGAGTAAAAGGGAAAGTGCAGAAATAGACCTCCAGGAACATAGACAATGATCTTTGACGTGGGAGCAAAGACAACACAATAGAGCAAGGATAGTCTCTTCAAAAAAATGGTGCTGGAACAACTGGACATCCACATGCAAAAAAAAAAAATTACTAGACATAAACATTACAAAAACTAACTTCAAATAGATCACAGACCCTAATGTAAAACAAAAATTATAAAATGTCCAGAATACTACATAGGAGGGAACCTAGATGATCTTGGGTATCATCATACCTTTTGAGATACAATATCAAAGACACAATCCATCAAAGAAATAATTGATAAGGTGAACTTCATTAAAATTAAAAAACTTCTGTTCTGTGAAAGATAATGTAAAGAAAATGAGAAAAAAAGCCACAAACATGGAGAAAATACTTTCAATAGACACTGATAAAGAAGTTATCCAAAATATACAAAGGACTCTTGATATTAAACTGTAATTTAATTTTAAAATGGGCCAAAGATTTTAACACCTCACCAAAGACATACAGATAGAAAATGAGCCTATCATATGATGCTCCATATCATAAGTTATCAGAGAAATGCAACTTAAAGCAACAATGAGATACCACTACACACCTCTTAGTATAGCCAATACAGACAGCACCAAATGCTGGCTGCACTGTGGAGCTCTCATATACTGCAGCTGGGAATGCAAAATGGTAGTCATTTTAGAAGACAGTTTTGCAGTTTATTACAAAACTAAACATATTATTTTCATACGGTCCAGGAATCATGCCAACATTTCACTGAAAATGAAAAAATTCAGTATTAACTGCCTCAGAACGTAGGTATTTTCAACATTGTTAATATGCATACCGTGAAAATAATTCTTCAAGAGTTTTCAGTCGAAGGCACTTGGCAATGTCTGGAGACATTTTTGTTTGTCACAACCTGGGGAGGGAGTGCTACTGGCATCTGGTGGGTAGAGGTCAAGGATGTTGCCAAACACTCTGCCACGCACACATGGCAAAGAGTTGTCCAGTCTCAAATGCCAATACTGAAGTTGAAAAACCCTGCTTCAATATAAAGCGGGTTAAAGGGGGCAGGTAGTTATTCAAATAGAAGAGGTTGCTTCCTGTAACACTGGGAAAATAGTTATATAGTGAATGAGTTTTGGCATAGGAGGAATATCAAAGTTTGTTTCCAAGGGTACATTTAGTCATCCATTTATCTAACAAATATTTTTGAACACCTATTACGTGCCAACAACTCTATGAGTCCCTAGGGCTGCAACGTTAACCAGAATATAACAGAACACAATTTTGCTTTCACAAAATTTAGATTTTAGTTAAGAAATAAAAAACAAAATAAATTTAAAAATACTGACTATAAATGATGGCATAAAGTATAGAAACAAAAGGGGCTCTTACAGAATGTTGAGAATTAATTAAAATGAATAAAATATGCTCACTATGTCATAATATCACTGCAGTGTTTGGATGAAATACATACATTCTTTTGTGCTATAAAAGCCACCCTAATAGTGTATTCAAATCCTATTCACCACTTACCAATACTCTTGCTGAGGAAGAAAGACTGATTGAGCATCCCTCTCTTAAATCCTTTTATAAATGATCACCAGAAAGCAAAACTAAAAAGACTTCTTTTCAAGCCTCACATAATTTGAATACATTGCCCCAGGAATGTAAAAAAATATATATTTTCGTGGGAGTTGCTAACAGAGTTGAATAAATATAGTATATTATGTGCGCCTTGCATAAAAAGCTTATTGATTGAAATCACATTACCAAGGAGAAACAATACAAGTTCTTCAAGCGAGTAGCTCAGCACAGAAATGCCTGAACCATGAATATACTTCACACATGGGGTTTTGCCTTCCCAAGAAAGATAAGTGCTTTCTCTAAGGCACTTCAATGCAAAGATTATTGTATGTCGAATTTGAATGTGCTGTGCCTTCTAGATCTTTCCCTGAGATAGATACAGGCCCCATCTCCTCTCTCCTCACCCAGAGTTACACAGTGGCCTTCCTATTTCTTGCTTTTCTGAAACCCACTCCCCACATAGTAACCACAGTAAAATTTTTAACATAAATTAGATCATATCACTTCCCTTCTTAAAACTCTTCAATACATTTTCTGTTTACATAATAGGAAAACAAATATCCTTAATGTGCTTAACAAGTGCCTAGATGATCTGCTCCCTGCCTATAGCCCCAACAGCTTCTGTCCCTGTCACTGTAGTGCTCTGCATCAGTCACAGTTATTTCCTTTCTGTGACTATAGCAAACACCCCAACATCTTTTCCATGGCCTTTGCACCTGCTGTTTCCTTTTGCCATCTGAGCCTTAAATCTGCAATCCCATATCCTAATTCTTTATTTCAATACACTGGCTTTGTTTTCCTCATTACAACACTTAACACAATTTATAACTATATATTTATAATCAGTATTCTCAAATAAGATGCTAGCTCCATGAGGCAGAAACCCTGCCACCTAGCCCTCAATTTCAGTTTCAGCATCTAACAGGTTGTTGGGTATACCATGATGGTGAAATGTATATTAACTTAATGAGTTAATTTTTTTAAATGGTGTTCCCTTTGCAGAGTACAATTTGCAAAACATCTACCATTACACACTTACAGAATGTATTAAGGGCGTTCTATAAAATAAAAGCCTAATATTCTAAGTGTCTGGTCACCCGGTGACTGGTGGACTGTTCAACCAATCAAAGCACAATATGCTAATGATATGCTAAGGCCACTCAACCCTTGCTGTGATGTGCACTGACCACCAGGGGGCAGACTCTGTGACCAGTATGTTAGCTTGCTCCTGGGGTCCAGTTGTTCGGGACTGAGCAAGATAGGCAAGACATGCCCTGGAGTCCTCCTGCAGTCCCTCCCTGGCTGGCCAACCTCTCACATCCCTCTCTGGCCAGCCAGCCCCAATTGCCTCTATCAGGACCGGGAGAGATGGGGCCAGACTCGCTCTGGAGCCCTCCCACAGTTCCTCCCTAGCCCCAATCTTGCACCGGTGGGGTCCCTCAGCCTGGCCTTCGCCCTCTCACAATCCAGATCCCATCAGGGGATGTCAGAGAGTTGGTTTGACCCAATCCCACAGGCCATCCCCTCGGGAGGACCACAGACTCAAGGCTCACAGTTGGTAGTACTGTTGCAGCAATGCAAGCCTCTCTGGATTGGACTGATTGGGCAGGAGCCTGAGGCAGGCTCAGTGGGGCTGAGGCAGGCTCAGGGGGGCCGGGATGAGTGGGAGCAGCAGGTAGGAGATGCAGGCAGTGTTGGACTGTGGATTTCAGCCTGATCCCTGCAGGCCACCCAGAGGGACCACACCCATGTATGAATTTGTGCACCAGGCCTCTAGTACTATATAATAGTAAATAGAAATAGTAGGATTATATTTGAATTTTACATGTAGAAATTGTAATACATATAGTACAAAACTATACATCCTTTAGAGCAATTCACATGTGTCTCTTAGGGGAAAATGTTTTTTCAATAAAATCATGAGGTGTAATGTTATTACATCAATGTCACCAAAGTGTGGTTCTTCACATAACATCTATTATGAGAGGTCACCTGAGTAAACAAATCCAATGAAAGTTTTCCATTCAATAACCAAGGATTTCCCTGTAAGGTAAAGAGGACTCTATGAACCTGTGAAGGACCAGGTTAATTTTCTGACGTTGTTTACTGATTTCTTTTTCCCAGAGAAGACACACAGGTACAGAGGAAAAAGGACTAAAAGTCCAAGAGGAGATGAGTTCTCTTTCTAGCTCCATCACTCTTGGGCAGGGTGCTCAACACCACCAGGTCCTAATACCCTCATTTGTGAAATAAAGTGTTTGTCTTCATATGTTTTAATACTTAAAACAGTACCCTGTCCTAAACATGTCTCCTGAGTAAGATAGCTATCACTTCTTCTCTTTAACTTCTCCTTCCTATCACTGCTAGTAGCAGACCATTAAACCTGTATTGTCCTATATGGTAATACCAGCAACCCGTGGCTACTGAAAATTTGAAATGCAGCTAGTTGAAGTGCTTTGCGTGTAAGATACACATAGATTTTGAAGATGGAACAAAGAGGAAAATGTAAAATATCTCAATGATTTTTATATTCATTACATGTTAAAATTTTAAATTTTTTAAATGCACTGGATTAAGTAAAATAGAATAGTAAATTGATTTTGCCTGTTTATTTTATTCTTTTAAATTAGGCTCCTTGATTCAATGCACTACCCATTAAAATACCAATAGCACATCTCAAAAAATTCATATGGAATAAAAAAGACCACAAATAGCCATAGCAATCCTGAGAAAGAAGAACAGAGTTAGAGGGATCTCAATACCAGATATCAAGTTATATTACAAAGCCACTGTCCTCAAAACTGCCTGGTACTGGCACAAGAACAGACATATAAACCAATAGAATAGAATAAAGTACCCAGAAATGGACTCAAACCACTATGCTCAATTAATATTTGACAAAAGAGGAATGAACACATAATGGAGTTAAGACAGTCTCTTCAATAAAAGGTATTGGGAAAATTGGAAAGATACATGCAAAAAAAATGAAACTAGACCACCAACTTACACCATACACAAAAATAAACTCAAAATGGATAAAGGACTTAAACCTAAGATGAGAAACCATAAGAATCTGAGAGGAATCCACAGCAAAATAGCAGACTTATGTCAAAACAATATCTTCACTGATACAGCTCCTAGGGCAATGGAAACTAAGGAGAAAATAAACAAATGGGACTACATCAAAATAAAAAGCTTCTGCACATCAAAAGAAACCATCAACAAAACAACAAAAAGCCCACCACATGGGAAAACATATTTGCCACTGTTATCTCTGATAAGGGTTTAATCTTCAACATTTATAGGGAACTAATACAACTTAACAAAAGGAAGATAAACAACCCAATCAAAAAAATGGGCAAAGGACCTAAATAGACACTTTTCAAAGAGGACATACAGAAGTCTGACAGACATACGGAAACATGCTCACAGTCACTAATCACCGAGAGATGCAAATCAAAACAACAGCAAGGTACCATCTCATACCTGTCAGAATGGCTATCATCAACAAACAACCCAGTGATCAGAGAAAGGCGACGCCCCGTCACACTTCTGATGCTGCTGCCACTGCCGGCAGCAAAAGCCTCAGCCGGTCCTGGTTACCTGAGCCTCAGGCTGGCCTGGGGTGACTAGGCAGCCAACATCTGATGCTTAAATGTACCTCAGCGCTGGGTGGCTGGGCAGCCACCATCCTGAGCCTCAGGCAGTGGGGCGTACCAGAGGACCCAAGGCCCCCGGCAAGGCTGAGAGAAATCCAGTGGCAGGCACACGGAGCAGCTGGCACCACCGATCAGCTGGCTCCACCCCTGCTGTGGGTGCCACCATCTTATGATGGCATGACAGTCAATTTGCATATTATCTCTTTATTATATAGGATTGAAAAACCATACCAGATGGAAACTACCAAGGTATTTATAACAGCTATAATAATCCATTTCTTTACATATATAATATTCTCATTAAGAAAACATTTATTTAATGTCTCCTATACATCAGTGTATATACAGAAAAAATATATACTCCCAAATGTAGCATAAAGTTTATATTTTTAAAGAGATTCCATGTAGCTCTAGCCAGTTTGGCTCATTGGATAAAGTGTTGGCCTGCTAGAAATTGTGTTAAACTGTGTTATGCATAAATTTTATTCCATTTGTATTTCAGAATACTATTCAAGATTTCAGCCCCTTGGGTTTGTCATTTTCTACTGTAGAAAAACTGGTCTTAAAATTGAAGGACAAGTAAGATTATGGGGATGAAAATGTATGCAGAATTTTAACTGTTTCCCTTACAGCCACAGGCATCCCAAACTAAACCAGAAAAGAATTCTTTGAAGCTATGAAAAGTCTCTATCTTTCTTCTCTTCTCTTACCTCATCCACCACTCATTTAACCAACAGTGGAACAGAATATTTTTTCAGGAACACAAAGCAGTGGCTGGGAAATGCCTACTCATCTGTTGTTTCTAAATAGCTATATTTTAGAGCCGAGGACCTTGAATCCTAATCTTTTTGGCTTCCCACTCTCTACTTAATGCTTGACCTTCAATGCTGTCACAATTCTGGCTCCATTCCCAAAAGCACAAAAGACTGCAAGGCATGCAGACCTTAGCATCCTTAAGTAAAACTGAACTCATAAACATGCATCAGAGTTTTCCTCAAAAAAATTTAAAGCACATTTCTGGAATGATGTGGTTTATACTTATAATGGTCCATTCTGTCTACACAAAAAAGCTTTATAAGGTCACCAATTATGATACTGTAAATGTAGAAAAACTAAGTTTTCATGTGCAAAATGATATTAAATTTTCACATATATAGATGTTTATTATTACAGTGGTAAGTACTATAAAACCAACAAAAATACTGAATCCAGGTTATGCTAGTTTACTTGGAGGGATTTACCCAGGTATTGTTAATGAGAACAGCAGGATGGAGAAAAGTAGGAATCATATGATACATTATTTGATAAGAAACATATATCCCTACCCTGTTTCCCCCAAAATAAGACAGTCTCTTATATTAATTTTTGCTCCCAAAGATGCGCTAGATCTTATTTTCGGGGGGATGCCTTATATTACAGCGAGCAGGTCTTATTTTCGGGGGATGTCTTACTTTC
Source organism: Antrozous pallidus (assembly GCA_027563665.1). Lineage (NCBI taxonomy): Eukaryota > Metazoa > Chordata > Mammalia > Chiroptera > Vespertilionidae > Antrozous > Antrozous pallidus. The sequence continues at coordinate 65,917,247 of CM050511.1, forward strand.
GGAGAAACAGGGTATATTCGTGGATACTATGAGTACTGATAGGTATGATTATTCATATATGTGTATGAATATAGAAAAATATGAAAGAATATGCACTAGCTTGTTAACACAGGACATTGTTCACTGGGGATAAGATGAAAAGAAAAAGGAGAGAGGAGTATCAAAAAAAATGTTGTACTTCAAAAGTCACAAACATACTTCCTAGCATTGGAAAGTAAACCAAGTAAACCTGGAGAACCTTGCTAAGAACAGATTGAAGTGTGGTGATGGCTGGATGAAGAAGATTCCATTTATATACATACTAGGAGCCTAGGGTGTGATTCGAAATCACGCGGCACTGCCCACCCTCGAGTCACCGGTTCTGTCCTGGCTCTTGAATCAGCTGCAGCCGCTGCTGATCAGGCCCTCCTCCAGCACAGAGGTCCCTGCTGCCCTGCCCCCGACGCTGAGTGTTTGAGCTCCTCCTGTCCGGTCAACCCGTTATGGCGTCCCGGTTAATATCTTATTTCTCTATTTTGTATATATATATGTAAAATTACTAGTATGTACACAGGCATATTTACATAATTTTTAAAAATGTGATAAAAAATAGTGTCTTTGGTCTTTCTGTGAAATATCTCAGCAGTGTCTGCATTGAATTACCAGTGATTTCATACTAGTATGGCTCTTTAGACCCATTAGTCCATCCTCCTTCAGTATATTTCTCTGCACAACCAAGTTATTCAACAGAAACTTTCCATTATGCTCCCCAAAGTATTTTTACATAAACCACAGAGGAAAAGAAGATACTGATGTTCTAATTCATCAGTTATTTGCATTTCTGAGCAAATGCTACACACTGAACTTCAATAAAATATAAAACAACTAGAGGTCTGGTGCATGAAATTCATGCATGGGGGGGGGGGCCCTCAGCCCAGCCTTCACCCTCCAGGGGAATTGGGCCTAAGCCAGCAGTAAGACATCCCTCTCCCAATCTGGGACCACTGGCTCCTAACCACTGACCTGCCTTCCTGACTCACCACCACTAACCATTCACCTACCTGCCTGGTCACCCCTAACTGCTTGCCTGCCTGCCTGATCGACCCTAACCACCTCTGCCTCTGGCTTTGTCTGAAAGGACTTCCAGAGAGACGTCCAGAAGGTCATTCTAGTCTAATCTAATCTAATTAGCATATTATGCTTTTATTTTTATAGATGAATCTCAACCTAGGAAAGCTTGGCTTGGCTCTTTAAAGAAACTTTGCCACTTTGCCCCATGCCTACCAGATAACTATAGCTACTACCTGATTTGTGTATACTTAAGTGCTTTATGATATTACTTTTTAGGTGCAATATGAACTGGGCACAAAATAAACAACCAACTGACTGTAGCCAAGATGCTCATTTCTAGTAGGATCTTCTTATATTTGGTCTCTGAATGGAAATCAGCTTCCCATTGCCTGCTCTCTATCAACCTGAGAAAGAGATTATTCTTTTGCTGTGTTTGGGTTCATAGTTCAATATTACATCAGTTGTTTGATAGAAGGAACGTTTCCAAGTTCTGCAAGGTTTATTCAATACATGAGGTATATTATTTGTTCAAACCACATACTTTAGAGAGAATGGGCCATTATTACTTTCTGATGACTCTTAATGTTTTCATTCTTGTACTCAGAAGAGATGGACATTGTTTTAGCAAGTACTGTGAAATAAAAAAAAAGTAATAAGATTCCTTTCCTTATATATCAATTAAAAGGTCAAGTTGTCTACTAAATCTAAGTCTAAGCTGGCAGATAAATATCATCTCTCATTCAAACTCTAAGCAATTTTTAAAATCCTTACCTGAGGATATGCTTTCATTAATATCTTTTTAGAGGGAAAGGAAAGAAGGGAAGGAGGGAGAAATGGGGGTGGGGGAGGGAAAGAGAAACATTAATGTGAGAAACATCGATTGGTTGCCTCCCGTGCATGCCCTGACTGAATTCACAATCATGACTGGAAATCAAACTCACACCTTTTCATGTACAGGATGATATTCTAGCCAACTGAACCACCTAGCCAAGGCACTCTGACTGTGGCTGTTCTGGAATGTTGAATTAAGAAAGATTTCAAAGATATTTATCTGGTTAATTGAAGGAGTGCTTAGATGGAGTAGGCAAGTCTGCCGTTGGAAGGAAAGGACAGATGGGACCACATTTGCAAAACCTACCCTGATATCATAGGTTAGGTTGTATGTCTGATGAAAGGTTTTAAAACTTGTTTTTTGTTTCTGCCTTGATACACCCAATTGACAATAAAGCTAATAATAACATAAGTTTGTTCTGTTGAAGGTGGTTATGCCAATTGGATGTGGTATGGTAATACTCCTAATTAACATTTACTTAATGTTTTTAATATACCAGGCAACTCATTTAATGCTCAAAACAATCCTTTTGCATAGTGGCCATAGATGCAAGTCCTTCCCTCTTTCTTCCAGTGAAGAAAAGTCAGAGTGCAAGTGAGTATCACAGAGGTAATCTTGAATGTACTGAAAATTAAAAAAGAGTAAATTTTCCTGAAGTTTTAGTATTTTAACGAATGGCAGGGCATGTCTCATAACTGATTATGACAGGTGAGCATGTGGATCCCAAAGTTTCGCACTCCAGTATTATTCTTTGCCGTTCTGGTTTTCCAGATCCGCTTGCTAATTCCAAAATGAATGCCATGGAGACGTGTGTGTTTTGATAAACAGGAAAGATGATAATTGGCAGAAGCATGATTACCAATGCCCCAACCGTGCCAGCAAATCAGTTAAAAATCCAGATCGTACAGCTGAGTGGGGCTGCATGGAGTTTTATGAAATTACCTCTGTCAATTCTTTTAATTTTGTAGATGTAAAAACTAAGACCAATGGTTTCCATTTATATTTGATTACTCTTTAACATTTCCCCCCATTCACATTTCTAAGAATTGTGGCAAACTGGTTGAAAATAGCGAGGGTAGTTATATTAAATTTAAATAAGCACATATTAAGATCTACTTAAAATGCATTAATAATTTTGATAAAAGTTGTAGTGGGCTTCTAGCAGTAAAATTAGGTTTCCTCTAAAGAAGGCCTGCAGAAGGATAAGCATGATGGATGGCAGACACTCCATGAATGTTCATTTTAATTTTAAAAGAAGGAAAGAAGGAAGGAAGGGAGAGAGAGAGCTGGAAGGAGAGAGGAGAAGAGGGTTGGAAGAAGTTTGCGCATTCAAAACAAAATAAAATCTCATTTACAATAGATAGTCATTTTCTAAACATTAGTGTCTTTGAACTAACAATTTACTGTCTTGCAGTCCTACCTACATGAAGCACTGCCTTGAAAGGGAAGTCTCCCTCTCTGCTTAAAAAGGGAATAATCCAAATTAACATGCAAAATATGCATTACAGTAATTGGCACAAAAATTGGGCATGGTATGAAAATTCGTAGCAATGTCTTTGAAAAATAACCAGATCTAACTTCCAAGCTTATAACTGGAAGGGAACATTTGTCAAATAAAAGTCCATATTTTATTTTTTCCAACTCCTGAGTCTACTTTGAAAGCATTCTTTAGCATGTAGAATTAATATGTGCTGCATATGTGTATCAAAGTTTTTTTGCTAATTACTGTCTCAAAACTGAAACCTCAAACAAAAAGTGTTAAAAAAAATACAAAATACAAAATTTCACCCCAAAATTCACAGTGTCCTGTACTGTTGCTGTGAAGGATAAAGTGCCTCTGTGGCAAATTAACCAAAAAAACTTGTTGAGTTGGCTTCCCCTGAAGCAAACCCAGCCTCCACTCTAACCAACCCAATATGTCTCTAGCTATATCTAAAGACAAATTATTAAGCTCAAAGGAGAGGATCAAAGGCAAGGATAACTTGATATTATGAACCAAAGGAAATGAAAGCTTTATACATCTTTGGCTAATGGATTAGCCAGAGGTGCAGATGTTGTTAACAGGAACCAGATTCATTACCTAGTTAGTTTTCAGACATGCCCCCAAACTGGCAATTATCATGATTACATGATAAAAAGAACTTGTTCAAATATTAAATTAAAAAAATAAAAAGTACTTCCCTCAGTCAAGTTTACCAGTGCTACAATGATATCCTCTGGCTTATTTTTATTAAAAAGTTAATAGAATTCATAGGATATTAATGAAAGGTATATTTCACAGTTTTCAAAATTCAAACTAGAAGAAATATTTGATGTTTTCCAATGCAACCTATTTCTTGTTTAAGATGAGAAAATGAGGCTCTAGAGTCATTAATTGTTCAGGTTTTATGTAAGAGTTAAGACTAAAATACAGGTCCTCTGATCCCTGCTAGCTATCAGTTTTATTTGTTATCAAAAGTAATTCACATCCATTCAAATGCCCACAGAAGCTTTGAACTGCAGAGCTAAAAGGAGGTGGTGAGTTGACAGAATCTCTGTCCATCATATTCCAATGCCTCTGAGGCCCATTGCAATTTCTTTTACAAAGTCCTCTCCCTTGCAAGCTTCACCTTGCAGGTGATTTATGTCTAAAAATATCACTTGGTGACCTTTAGAGAGGAGACAGCTTCTCATGCTTCTCCATTTTAAATCAGTTAACATTAAATTAGAAATTTTATGTGTCAGAAGGAGAAGTTAAGAATTCAAGGTACAGAAACTTTCATAATCACAGCCTTAACAGTCCTTCCTAAGGATGTTACAAACCTCACATTGACAATAACATATAAGACTAAAGTTTTGTTTGTTTATTTTTAATACATTTTTAATGATTTCAGAGAGAGGAAGGAGAGGGAGAGAGAAATAGAAACATCAGTGATGAAAGAGAATCATTGATTGGCCTCCTGCATGTCCCCAACTGGGGATCAAGCCCACAACCTGGACATGTGCCCTGACCAGGAATTGAACAGTGACCCCCATGTTCATAGTTGGATGCTCAACCATTGAGCCATATCAGTTGAGCATAAGGCTAAAGTTTTAAAACTTTGGAAATTAAATGAAGATTTAATTTATTTGAACTCCCATCACTAATCTAAGTTGTAAAAGTGGAGAGTCATCACTTTGAAAAATGTGTACTCCTGCGTAATTCTTTTTATAACTGTATACTTTGAAGAATCAAATGGTCATGTAGAATATGAGTTTATGATTCCTTCAGTCAATAGATATGAATCAAGTACACACTGTGTGCCAGACAGTGTGTTACGTGAGAAGGTATTTGGACTCAAGGAGTCACCATAAGACAGGATGTGCTATCAAACAGATGTTCACTGGATTCTACAGGAATTCACAGGAGGAAGACACTAATTTCCATTCCTATCCCCCAAGCTGGTCAAAGAATATAGAAGGGAATTGTGGAAGAGCAGAGTGATGTGATACATACTTTTATTTTCTCTTAAGCAAATAAACTAACAGAAGCTGTTATATTAAAGGACAGCACAGGAATTTAGCAAGCGGGAAATCATCAATCTAGGATTTAAAAGCAATAGGGGGCTTTAGTGGAGAGTCCAATCATATACACATATAGCATTATGTGACTGGCTGATGGAGAAAGGCAAATTGTCTGTTGGTTGGGCTGAAATTATTTCTAAGATAAAGGCAGTGATAATCAGAAACCCCTTGCTAACAAAGCTACTAGCACACAAGAGAAGAAGTTTTCCCTCTTCTCTTTGCATGACTAGGTCTTTGTCATTGTTCAGTACCCACCATCCCCACCACAACTACCATATATCAGTGTTGTCTCTCTAGGTATCTATTCATTTCCTTCACACAGCATTTCACTGTCTCCCTCATCATAGCTGAGCTTCACACGGCTTGTTTTATAGCAAGCACTACACCTGGCATATGTCATCATGCATATATCTATCTATTTATGAATTAATACAGAAGGAGGGAAGGGAAGGGAAAGGAGGCTAAGAGTCCTATTCTATCAAGTCTGAGGGATCAATCCAACTGTATCTATTTCACCCATTCACATGTTGCCTTCTTAGATCACTATTTGTCAGATAGAGGTACTTCTAAAGGAAAACAATTTTAAATACAGGGTGGGGCAAAAGTAGATTTGCAGTTGTAAGTATGTAAAATAGAGTTTATTTCTTGCTAGAAATGCCCAAATCTATTTTCCAACACTATATTGTCAGGTGTTTGAGCCCCCTGGCCTTTTTGTCTTCTAAAGCCACAACCCTAAAAAGGAGAGGCAGTTTAAAGGAGCACCTTTTCCCTGGATCCTTCTGGGTTCTTTTCAGCCACCAGTTTTGTTTCCAGAGAATCCACAAAAATGAGTGAGAGGTAGGGTTGATAGACCAGTGCATGCCCTCCGCAGTTCCCTGCCACATGGCCAAGACCATCCCCAGGACATGTCCTTATCTGCCATTTCTATTTTAGGTATCATAGTAATTTAGCAGACACTCATCAGCCACTGCTATGTATCACTTTTGTCTTATGTCAGAAATGGAATGCATCACATCTGCTTTGTCCATGAATCCTCTTCACTGTATGATTTTGTAAAGACAGCCAGAGATAAAGCCCAGATTTATATTAGATGGCGCTGATGGATCAGAGTGGTGTAATGTGAAACAAATACAACCAGGGACCACCTGGAAATGCCTACAGAGCTAACAGAGGTTCCTTTGATGATTGGCTGCAAAAACTTAGTATTAGGTGTAGGTAGATGTATTTTAGCAGGACCTGCAGCCAGCCGATCATAGATACATACTCTTTGAACATACAGCAAAATCAGTCCATTATCACCCGAAGAAGGCCAAAACTCCTCTCTTAGAATTTCTCACTAAAAATTATGAGCTATTACATAATTCCTATAACTCTGTGGATGCCACTAAATTGTCACCTTTATTTTAAAAGTATAGGGTTTTGCTTGGCCAGCATGGGTCAGTGGTTGAGTGTCAACCCATGAACCAAGTGGTGACCGGTTAGATTGCTGGTCAAGGCACATGCCCAGGTTGCAGGCTAGATTCCCAGTAGAAGGCATGTGGGAGGCTGCTGATCAATGTTTCTCTCTCACTGAAGTTGCTATCCCTTTCCCTTCCTCCCTTTCTCAAATCAATAAAAACACATTTTTTAAAAAGTATAGGGTTCTTTTCTATGAAAACTATATTTCTATTTATTAAAGTAAGTGTCCATGTCTTCTTTTTTTGCTCTCTTATCTGACAATTATAAAAACTCAAAAACCTTTTGACTATAGTTTGCCCTCCTCTTCAGAACATTTTTCCTCCCTTATTGACCTTATATTATTTCCATCACTGTTCTTTCTAATTTTGTCAATTGTTAGCCTTGGTGTATATATTTTTTAACCCTTCCAAAATGTAGTCTCTGCATCCAAAAAAAACAAAAAAAACAACAACTACTACACAAAATACTGTTATGAAAATTAGAATTAATAAGAGAATAATGTCAATAGAGTATTCAGCCTTGGAGCGTAACATAACAGTTTATAATAAATATCTATTCCCTTTCATCTTTAATTTTTATTAGTTGAAACTTTTTAATTACCACGCTAATAAAAAATTGAAGAATGGCTTTAGTTAATTATACTAAAAAATAATAAAGCTTATTCTTTTATGAAGCTCCCAAGATTTCAGAAGACTGCTAATATATTTTACAAGAGAAAATCTGAAAATTTCAGTCATCAAAACAGAAAGTTAGAAAAGTAATAACTGTGTGAAATCCAAATAATAAAAGTCCTCGGGGATAGACAGCATTGCACAACTCCTGTTTCGCAATCTAGAATATAAGAGGGAAAAAGGTCAGAAACAAAAATGCGATTTCCGTTGAAGTTGCTGCTCAGAGACATGTAAACTGAAAAAGACAAAAATATCGCTTCTAAAAATTATTATTCCTATGATCAAAACAAATTATGTGGTTCAACTATATCTATTAAAATATGATACAATTTTCAACCCAGGATATTACCTGACATACATAAGTATTTTGAGGATTTATTTATCCCCATATTAAAATGTGCTATAAGAATTAGAAAATTAATGCCCTATATTTAAATTGACCCCGCTGTAAAGGTTTTGGATAATTACACAAAGAATGTCCGCAGTCTTTGCTTTGAAAAATGAACTAAGCCCTAACAGGTTTGGCTCATGGATAGAGCATTGGCCTGTGGACTTAAAGGTCCCCGGTTTGATTCCGGTCAAGGGCATGTACCTTGGTTGTGGCACATACCCAGTAGGAGGTATGCAAAAGGCCGCTGATCAATGTTTCTCTCTCATCAATGTTTCTAACTCTCTATCCCTCTCTCTTCCTCCCGGTAAAAAAATAATAAAATATATTTAAAAAATGAATTCATTGATGGAATTTCAAGCAGTAAACAACAGTCTGATGAATGACTAAAATATGTTTTTAAAAAACCAAACATGTTTCCTATATTTTATATCTCATAATTTTGGAAGGTAAGGACTTCAGAGTGAGCAAACTCAGTTGTATCTTTAGAATATTCTCAATCATTTTTTAAAAGTCAGAAAGAGAAACATTTCCAATAAACACTGCCTTTTTATTATAATTGCATACGAAACTATGAGACTTTAAAGAGGATGTTTTGAAAACTGAGTATATTAGATAAGCAATTATGTCACTGCCTGTGATAATGACTAAAGCTGCCTTCACCAAAGATTTGTGCCTAAATATTCAAAATGCAGACTAACATAAACCACTGAGAACATTTATGAAATCTTTGTGCAGTTTGAAAATGGAGTTGCGCTCATTTTCCCTCAGGTTACTCCAAAAATAAATTGCCCATTTCTAAAGTAATCTATGGATATTGCAATGCATATTTTCCACACAAATACAATGTGTTAGGAAATAAAAGTATTAACTCAATGGAAGAATCATGATACTTTACACTTTAGAAGGCAAGAGTGTTTGTGTGCCTAAGCAAAACTTCTAGAACCTTGGGATCAAGAAGCAATGTAAAACGACTGATGTCATCTCTTTATTTGATAGAGGAAGCACATGAGAAGTTACTAATGCAAGGTCATGTACCTCTTTAATGGAAGAATAAAGTCATCACCCAGGAGAGCCTTTGGCTCATGTACTACCATGTCTGTTATAAAAAAAACAAAAATTAACAAAATGTGGGAATGTCCTTTAAAATACAGAGCAAAATTTACACATTAAAAAAAAACACCTAAAAAAAGATTCAAAATTGATAAAGGAATCTGCAGCACAAAGCTATTTGAAAATGTATTAGTATCTTAACTGCTGATGTTTCCTGTCTTCCTTGGAGGAGATTGTAAATGAATGTTAAGTAACACAATTAAGTCAGGATTACTGTTGGTTTGTTTAAATAACCTGTGCATACTGCAAGCTGGGCCAGGACTATAGTATATTTAACCCTCAACGAGGGCACTAAACTGATAGCTACAGATTAGGTTCTTTATTCTATTCATCCATATTATAGTTTTTTTAAGACTGACCATTGGTAAACCAAGTAAAAGTTATGCATCTATCTATCTAAACATTTTTTTTTATTTTAGTGAAAGATTATGTATTATTTAAGCATTTGTGATCCCATACCTAGAAAAACATTTTCACATAAAAATGGAGGTTCACATAGATGAACTGAGGGTTCTGCTAATAAATGAAACTGATTCTATTAATCTCTTCTAATGACTGAGACACAAAAAGAACCAATGAATTAGAAGAAAATGTTATCACAAGTTAGAATCTATATCTTTAGTGCTTCAGAATTTTACAGAATTTACTAAGAATCATACTTATGTATATGTCAAAAATGGAACAGAATATGTTTTAAGTTAATAATCATAGAAAATCAGACACATGAAGAACTCTGACAATCTTTAGAACATATATATATAAAGGCTAATTGCAAAGTATCCCTGTGGGAGTTCAACCCAAAGCCCAGGAGTCCTATTGCTTGCTATGATGTGTGCTGACCACCAGGAGGTGGCACAGAATGAAGGAAGTCCCTGCAGGCAGCTGGCAGCCAGGGAAGGGAGGCCCCAGCTGGAAGTTGGGGAAGGGAGGCCTTGGCTGGCAGCTGGAAGGCCCCAGTTGGCCCTGATCACCAGGCAGGTCTAGGACCCTACTCATGCACAAATTTCATGCACCAACCCTCTAGTTGTTAGAGAATGTTAACCCCATTTACCTGGTAGAAAAATGAAAGTACATTTGACTGGGAGTTGTAGTTGAAAAAAAATGTAAAAGTATAAGTTTTTATAATAAGGTGCTGAGTAAGAATTTTCCTATTGTCCCAGAATGATTTCTGCAATATAAAACCAGAAATAAAGATACGCTAAGGTTCAACAGAATAGAATCCAATCCAACCAGATACCACCACTGTGGCCAGCAACACACCTGTCTTCTGCTTCCCATCTGTGAAAAGATGTCTTCTGGAAGCCCTGACTATCTCAGGTCAACGGAAAAGAAATACCAGGAGAATCACTAGCAGCTGGGCAGTCTGGCAGCTCACTCCTCAGTTTGTGATTGCTTGGGCTGCTCTGCACCTGTCCCTGAGTAATGGCTAAAAGAACTACAGAAATATGCAGGGCAAATAAAATTCTGTGGCCAATGTGCAATATCACATTTGTCATGGCACCCAGGAATGAATTTCCAGGAGCTCACATTTAACCAGGGAAGGTAGGTCTCCAGGTAATGTGAGTCCAGCAGGTGTAATGCCCATTCTGAGAGCTAAAGCAGGGGGAAAAGGTCCAAACAAAAACTTGTTTGTGAATATTCAAAGTATTATTTATAATACTCCAAAAGTAGAAACAACCCAAATGTATGCCAACTGAAGAATGGATAAACAAAATGTGGATTGCTGATACAATGGAATATTATTCCATCATATAAATAAAGGAAGTATGAATAGATGCTACAACATGACTGATCCTTGAAGACATTATGCTAAGGGAAAGGAGCCAAATTCCAGAGTGTGGGAATAATAACTCCTCCATCTGGGATTTAATCCTTTAATATAAAATGTGATCAAATGTTTTCTAAATTACAATGTATGTAGTTTACGATTGATAAATTGCCATTGAATGAATGAACATATGGTAATAGTGCTAGTGCTAGAGAAAATAAGATAGCAGCTGAATTTGGAAAGGATAAAGCTAAAGAGGAAAAGACAGGAAGATAAAGTGCCTAAAAGAAACCTAAAAGAATAAGTAGCACTATTCAAATATTCATAGTAAGGGGGGGATAAACCAGTAAACATATATGCATAACCCATGGAAACAGACAATAGCGTAGTGAATACCTGGGGGAGGCTACAAGGGGTCAATGTAGAAAAAAAAGAGGACATATGTAATACTTTCAATAATAAAGATTTTTTTAAATATATTTTATTGATTTTTTTACAGAGCGGAAGGGAGAGAGATAGAAAGTCAGAAACATCGATGAGAGAGAGACATCGATCAGCTGCCTCCTGCACACCCCCAACTGGGGATGTGCCTGCAGCCAAGGTACATGCCCTTGCCGGAATCGAACCCAGGACCCTTCAGTCCGCAGTCCAATGCTCTATCCACTGAGCGAAACCGGTCTCGGCTATAATAAAGATTTTTTAAAGCAACTTTTTAAAATTCATTACTCTAAACACTAGAAATGTAAATGTTTAAATTGCATTTTCACTCATTATTATCCTCCCCCCATTTTTTCTTCTCCACTACTTGGGATAATTGAAACATGCCTGTTATTCTAATAAGATAGGGAAAGTCCATCTATGGACTATTTGGTTCTGTATATTGCACTGCATCACAGCTACAAAAGTCTTCAGTCAATATGAGTAAATGTTAGAAACAGAACTCAGGGTACTCTGTTCCAGTTCTTTATGCGAATAGGTATTGAATATATACATGTGCTTACTTGGGTACATACTGTGCATGAGGCAAGAAAACCAGGGCTGACCCTCTCTGGGAGGTCCAGTTTTGCAAAGGGAATCCTTCAAGTCTCTTTGGCTGTCATCATAATCATTTTAATAAGCTTTGAAGGAGCCCAAAATGTAATTTAAGCAATAAATAAATAAATAAATAAATAAATAAATAAATAAATAAGACATGCTAGAAAGGTGAGCATTGTTTTTTTAATACTCTTTCCATGAGTTCAGTGTTTTGGCAGCATAGGTCACAAGTGAAAACAAGTTCTCCTCTACTCTGAGGTTAGTGTTACTTTCATGAACTGATCATCTGTTATTTTCTTCATTATTCAAGTAACAAGTAACAGATCCTGACTTCTAAACAGCTGTGTCAGGATATCCTTATGATCAAAGATGGTAAAAATGCTGGTAATGATAATGACAGCAACAATAGTTAATATTTATTGAGTGTTGAATATGTGGATAGGTACTGTGTAAGTATTCTGGAAATATCATTTCATGTTTGCTAACAATTACTCTGTGAAATTATCTATAACATCCTTTGGAATTTAACACCAACTTCATGGACGTTTGGAATGATTTAATCACCTGAGGCAGAGACTGCTTATTCTTTTTCAATACCCATGATCTCCTCTGCTCCCAGGATGAAGCCAGGCTACATGTCCAACCTCCTCTGATGTTAGGTATGACCATGTGACTCAGTTCTATCCAACGGAATGTACACAGAAGTGATAAGAGCTATCACCATACCTGGCCCATCTAAACCTCCAATGCAATACTTCCTTTTATGTCCCCTCTTCTAAATCTGGAAAGGAAATGACCTCATGGTGAACTTGGAGGGCAAATGTTAAAAGTGCAAAATCACTGGCAGTCTGTTTCTAAAACAATCAGTTAAAGCAGACTCCCTTCACTTAACCTAGAATCACTTTGAATTTTCACTTGAGAAAGAAATAAGCTTCTTCTTTTTAAATCTTATACCATTGGTATGCACATTAGAAATTTATAAATATATGATGAATAAAAAATACACACAAGTGGATGAATAAATAGTTGAATACTTTAATAAATTATATTTTGTCATACTAATAGTATAAAATGGCTAATATTTATTTTATGCCTATTATGTGCTACTGCTTTCTAAGATCCTTTGCATAAATTATTTTATTTAATACTGTTAATGACATCCTAAGGTATGTATTATTATTTCATTGTAAAATTTAGTAAATTAAAGCTTAAATCAGCTTATTCAGTGCCCAGTGAATCAGAATTATTAAGTGGTGAATTAAGATTCAACACAATTAGACTCAAAAACCTAAGTTTTGACCCTCCAAAATAAATAAATTCCATGCCTAAATAACTTCTGCAAGCAATAAAAATTGTCCAACTACTAACAGAATAAAATAATATTTGATATTAACAATACTCTCTCTTGATATAATCATATTTAGGAAAGATCTAAGAATTATGATGTAGAATACCATCTTGTATGTCCTTTTAAGTACAAGAAACATAAATGATACATAGAAATTCAGTTTTGGATTTGAAGATAAAATCCAAGTTTTAAGGTTTCGAGTGTTATTTTAATCACATAAACAAGGTTTTGACTTCTTCTGGCTCATATATTTTAAAAGAGAACAGCAGTTGCCTTAGAGAATTTTAGATTTCATTAACTCACCAGTTTCATTAAGTATATAAAATTAGAGCTTATTCTTAAATCAGTAATCAATTTATGCACATTTAGAGGTCAGCCCTCAGGTTAAAATCCACTCACAATCACTTTGTTCTCTAAGTTAAGAAAATCCATTGTGATCTAACAGTGTCATCTTCATCACGTCCAGAAAAAGCCTCCCCACACAACTGGATCGATATCTATTGTAGAAAGTCTAGACTAGATTAATTGAGTTGGTGCCTATTTGGATTTTAGTCATTTTATTAGGAGTCTCAGACTGGCTTCTAAAAATCAATGCTTTCCAGCATCAAATTCTAGTACCAAGAGTATGTCAGAGACATTCGCATATTTGATACTTAGCTATTATTTAAGTAACAATACATGTCATGATAGAAGTGAAACAGATGGTTCCAAAAAGGCACTAGATATTTATCACTGGATTCCTTTAACAATACCTACACTTATTTAGGATAAGTATAATAAACATTCTTTATCTCTGATTCAGTTGATTCCCACATACTATAGTGTCTATAATTAAGGCCACAGTCTTTTATTATAATTACTCAAAAAATAGCCAAACAGATATTGTCACAAACCCAGTTTAAATCTGTTTTTAAAACTGCTTCAATAGCTATTCAAAAACCCAAAGGATGCATAGGTAGATGGGAGAACTTTTTTAAATGTTTTTATTGGTTTTAGAAGAGAAACAATGTGAGAAATATGGATGGGCTCTATGTCCCCTACTAAGGATTGAGCCTGCAACCCGGGAATCTAAGTCAATATTTTGGTCCATGGGATTCTACTCAACCAACTGAGCCCCATGGCCAGGGTGGAGATCTTTTTAAAATACAGTCTTCTCTATAGTATAATTTAAACTTCTATTTTCAAATATAAATATGACTTTATTTTAGAGATTAAAAAACAAAATAAAATGTTATCTAAACACTGGAAAAATGCAGTAGTATAAATTCTTATGGTGGTGGCCTGTGAGTGACAGACATTATGAATGTATTAATGTTTGTTCAAAAATTGGCTGCATACAGTACATCATTTTTCTGTATTTAGTTTTTTATAAACAACCAAAATCAACTTTATTTTTAAAATCAGTTATGAATAAAATCTGTAGCTATGTGAGTGTAAACACTGTAGAAAGTGGTTTCTGGGGAGAGTTTTGGCCCTAAAGAACTGAAGTGTTTTCTATTTTGACAATTATAGTATACTAAACATTTTAGCTTGGCTTATCTTAAATATAAAATAGTTCCATTTGGGGGCACCCTGGCTAAGGTCTGGAAAGTCTTGTTTACAAATCAGGCACGCTCTCCTGAGACAGGAGAACCTAGAATCACTTTTGACTTTTGCTCAAAAAGAACGTACAAGGAAAGTGGCCATGAGACTTTTGGGGTTCTCACTTGTGCAAGTTATGGAATAGTTGGAGACCAAGGTACAATTTGAAAAAGAACAAGTAATTAAGTATATAATGCAGTAAAATAGATACATTAGGTTCTAGTAAATATAAAAGTTGATACTATAGGTGGAAGGAAAATCTAAATGAAAAATTAAATTTATCAGTATAGTTTTACAACATATTAAGTGTTATGGATTGAATTGTGCCCTCCTACCTCAAATCACATGTTGAAGCCAAAATACCTTTAAGTGGCTGTGTTTGGAGACAGGGCCTCTAAGGAGATAATTAAATTAAATGAGGCTTTAATGGTGAGGTCAATCTACTAATATTTCTGTCCTTATAAGTAGAAGAGATATCAGAGCTATCTGAATCTCCCATGCTCAGAGAAAAGGCCATGTGAGGACATAGAGGGAAGGAGATTGTCTGCAAGCAAAGAAGAGAGGCCTTACCAGAAACCAACTCTGGAAGCACCTTGATGTTGGACATCCTTCTCACAATCCAGGACTGCTGGCTCCAAACTGCTCACCTGCCTGCCTCCCTGAATGCCCCTAACTTCTTCTGCCTGCCAGCCTTATCACCCCCTAACCACTACCCTGCCAGCCTAATTGATGTCTAACTGCTCCCCTGCCAACCTGTTTGCTCCCAACTTCCCTACTCTGCTGGCCACTCCTCACTGCCCTCCTTGCAGGCCTGGTTCCTCCCAACTGCCCTTCCCTGCTGGCCTGATGGTCCACAACTGCCCTCCCTTGCAGTCCTGGAACCTTCCAATGGCCCTCCCCTTCTGGCCATCTTGTGTCCACATGGGGGCAGGATCTTTGACCACATGGGGGCAGCCCTCTTGTGTGTTGGAGTGATGGTCAAACTGCATATTACTCTTTTATTAGAGAGGATAGAGGCCTGGTGCATGGGTGGGGGCCAGCTGGTTTGCCCTGAAGGGTGTCCTGGATCAGGATGGAGGTTTCCTTGGGGCATGGGGTGGCCTGGACAAAGGGCCTGTCGAGGTTTGCAGGTTGGCCACACCCCCCAGCGACCCAAGCAGAGGCCCTGATATCTGGGATTAATCTATGTCTATAATTGAAACCTTGTAGCCTGGAGCGGAGCCAACCAAGCCTTCTGCTCGTTCTGTGGTGGCAGCCATCTCTTTGAAACTTTGTATCTTATACGAGGGCAGGCTGAAAGCTTGGCTTCTTCCATTGCTAGGGAAACCCAAGCCTTTGTTCTCTCCAGCTCAGTAGCTGCCCCCTTTTCTGTATCTTTTATAATTGAAACGTAACATTGAGTGGAGGCCTAGGCCCACAAGGGCAGGTGGAAAGCTTGGCTTCCTCTGTTGCCGGGTAAACCCAAGCCTTCCTCCTTCTCTCAGTGGTGGCAGCCATCTTGGTTGGGGTTTATTTGCATAATCTGTTCCTGATTGGTTGGTGGGCGTGGCTGGTGGGCATGGCAAAGGTAAGGTCAAATTTGCGTATTAGATAGGATATATGTATGTGTATATCTATCTATATATATATAGATACACACACACACACACACACACACTGCTTGAAGGTGATCAGATATATATATATATACTATTTATCTCATGTGTATAAGCTATTTATCCCAAAATTTTACTGCTTTAGTAGTAAATCTTTAACAAATAATATATAGAAAGAAAAAATTACACAAATCACATTGACCACTGGTTCTGCTTGCTTTAAGCAGCTTGGTGATCAATACAATTGTTAAGGCATGTTACAGAGAGAGCACTTTGAATATGCCACTCCTGTCCCAGAGCTGCCCCCAAGGAAAAGTCTTGAGCCTTCCTATTGGACCCAAAGGATTGGGACTTGACTGGACCTTGAACACTGAAACCCTTTAAGAAGCAAAGGATCTAGGAAGATCCAGTGCTGAAGTGCCTCACCAAAATGGTCAAGTTCCAAAATCTTCCAATTAAAACTTGCCCCACCAGCGATTCCTGTTCTTTGTAACTGCTTAAAACCCTCTGATTGTAAGCCTTCAGGAGTTCAGGTTTTGAGCAATAACTTCCCATTCTCACCCAGCAATAAAGCAGCTTCAATTTCTCCATTGCAATTCTAGGTGTTTAGTGCTTGGCCCTGCTGTGCACCAGAAGGGAGGAACTCTTTTTCTGTTCATTGCTTAAGAAAACTTGGGGAATGATGATAGGCTATGTTTGGTTTGTATAAGAATTAGTACTTTCTTGTCAATATAATTCTATTTTATACATTTCAGTTATTATAAGTCTACAAATAGTGGCATACTAATATGAAAAAAACAACTTACCTTAGACATGTTATAAAAAGTAATTTTCATTTTAAGGCCAATTTTCTTTTGCATTAGTCAAAAGTTTTTGTATTTTCTTATTTATATTTTCAATGTTTATGAAAGTTAAGGACACTGCACGTAGTACTATTTGTGATGAGACAGACCTGAGAAATTACATAGAGAAGCTTAGCTAAGGCAATAAGATGATACCCTCTTTGAACAGTTGGGGCAGAGTTCCTCAAAGTGGGGGGAGGGTTCATTTACATATTCTCTGAAACCATCAGGTCCTCACACTTTAGAAACATTGAATTCATGCTTGACCCTACCTTCAGTACTAGAAGGTCCATGAAGCTCACCAAAAAGAAGTTTTGTTAGGTCTGCTTTCAGTTCTCCACTCATTCAGCTCCTGCATTCTCTGTTTGGTCCCCTAATTCTTTGTTTAGGTCCAGGATCAGACCTAATTAGTCATTTAATTCATACCCACTCTGGTTAACAATCCAGTTCACCTGAAGAGTCCACGGGATGAAACACTGAATCTTACTCATACTTCTCCTATTTATTTCAATGTGTTCTTCCATATCAAAGTCCCCATATTGGATCCCTCATGTTCCATGATTTTTCACATTAACCTGATCCCTTTTTCTCAGTTTAGCACAATGATTATGTTTGAGATAATATATTTATATGACTATTACATAGTATAAAACATGTTGCAATGAGGAAAGAATACTTGAGTATGAGATGAGAAACAAAAGGCTGCTTTACTTCTATCTCTACAGATCTTGGTTGCATCACTTGCTGTCTCTATTTCTTCATCTTGAATGATAATCCCAGATTCTCCTCTACTGGTTTGCTATGATGAATGCAATAACAGGTACAGAAATGCACTATAACTGTCATGATCCCAATATGGAATATACTCACCAATTAGTTATGAGGTCTTTGGCTGAGGCCACATGAACTTAGACCTATTTAAAGGCAAAACTGTCTAACTTTGGGTAATCTGCATTGTACCTAAACCTTGGTCTTCAAATGCATACATGAAGATAATCCTACCTTATAGAATTACTTTAAGCATTTCATAAAACAATATTAATAATTCTTAGTCTATGCCTGGCTCTGGTAAATGCTCAAAAAATCATAGTATTTTCAAGTAATGACTGAGGTTTGGAGTATGTTTTAGCATTACTATTTTTATCTAATTCAATTAGATTAATAAAAACTGAAATTATGTCTGCAGAATTTAAAATACTAAAGCAGAACGCTGATCCAAATTACTTCTTAAGTTATTGAACTTTAACACAAGGGAACTAGCCACAAGAACATACTTATGTAAACTAATCTAAAATGTTTCTTCTCTTATTCATATATCTTATAGATGTAAAGCAAGGAAAAACACATAGGTGATGCAATGCCTCAGTTCATAGCTCCTTTCATCAACTGATAAGCAATGATCAGAGCTAAATAAAATCCTTGTAGCTACAGGGAAAGAGATTTTTCTTCTCTCTCATTGTAGCCTAGAGATTTGTGGCTGAGAAAATGACTAAGTAAGCAAATAGAAGACAATTTAGGAACCACAAAGAAACACAGAAACTCTTCCCAGAGCATATTGTGTACGCTGGTCGGATGTATCCGCATTGTTCACTTGAACTTCACATCCATATTTCATAGAAGTTAAAGTGGAGGGAAGCACCCCAGAGAATTAATACTAAAGGTGTCCCAGAAATTACTGAACGGTGCATTTATAGTCTTCCTTAACTTCCAACTTATTTTTGAGAAAAGGAAAGATGTTTGGCTATAATACGTATGTTCTTGCAGATATCCATTAAGATTTCTCATGGCATTAGTTTGCTTGAGAGGCTCAGACATGATGGTTCAGCTTCGTAGAAATCAAAATTAATATTAGACAGATATAGTTTGCCTCTTGGCCTCAATTTGCAAGTTCATCATCATGAACCAAGGTAAATAATGAGAAAAGGTATGAAACTGAAGGAGACCATCGGTTTCAAGCACACCCCTTTACTTCTTAAAGTGCTTAGACTCACAGTGCTTTTTACTCCATTACTTACCAAAGGTTTGGTTTCATCTTCATCTTTGAAATAATATAGCTGATCTCCCTTGAGCACAAACCAGCGGGTATGCCAAGTCTTGACAAAGCCTCCTTGCTTCCTCAGCCACCCACACTTGACTGCATTATTCCGCCCTTGGCCTTGTTGGGGGTTCTCAGCGGAGTCATTGTTCTCCTCCATTATCAAGCTGATGGACTTTCCTATTTAGCAAACAAACAAAAGAAATAATAAGGTGCTTGATATATTCACTCTTAAAATTCACTCCTAACCCTAAAAACAAACAAACAAACAAAAACAACCAGGATGAGGAGTGAAAAATGTATAACAACTCACTTGCCAAGTTTCTAGAAGCAAACCACAGACCTGACAACATTGTGCCTGGGGATAACTTGGAGAGAGATCCTTGTGTCTTCCTTAAGTGAGCTAGTCAGCCGGACAATAACATCCCTTTTTTACTAAGTAGAACTGAAGATGGGAAAACTATGGAGGTAATGTGTTAAGAAGCAATTTTTTAAAAAACTAAAACAACCAACAAAAACTGTAAGTCTTATGATTATGGGCCTCTGTGCCTGGTGTGTACTGATTGGGGCCCATTTGTTCAGGTCTTATTATCTGACCAAACACTAGCCTGACACATGTTAAAGTTTAAAGGAACTATTTTAAAAACCACAATGCAAGACATTTGTTTTACATATGTGAAAATTTCTCAAGATGTATCTGGCCCCTTTCCCCCAAAGTGTATCCTGTTTAGAGTTTCTTTGGCTGGTCAGGAATTAGTGCAGCTGAAAAAGTTTAGGGAGAAAAACATAAAATTAAAAAAAAAAATTAAAGACCCCAGCTCAGCCAATTGAGTTTCCTTCAAATACCAGGAATAAGTCAACTGCATGATGAAGAATGCTGCAAGTTTATGTGTGAAAGAATATAGGACTATACATACTATACATAGCAAGGAAACGAGTTTATTGTAGAGAAAAAATCTTAATCAACAGGGAAGAAACTGAAATGCCAACAGTAAAATGGGAAAGTGGCTTTCTGGGAGAACCAGGGACAAGTGACTAAGAATAAAAGATATTTTCCTGCTCCAAAGGCTTTCTGCAAATTCTCACTAATGTTGCATATTTTGATGAAAAGTCCATCTTTACCTTTGTATCTCTGATGAGCATATAAAGATACAGACTAATAATAAAATAGAATATTCCTGTTCTGGTGTATCCAGGCACAAAGTTCCTACTTTTCTGCTTGATTCCAGAAAACAAGCTGACATTTTGTCTAGTCCTTCTTTGCACCATTGATTTTTTAATTGATTTGTATATAAACAGTCCTAATTATCAATTCCATGAAGTTACCATAGTCTGCCCTTAGTTACTTAAGTTTCTTCTTTGAAGGTACAAGGTCAGACCTTTCATTATTGGGCCTTTAGCTTCTGACTTTAGTCCTGCCCTCCCAGTTGTAGAGATGAAGCAGAACTCTGGCTCCAATTAATCAGGTTGTGAGCATCTCAACCATCTTGTCAGTAGTTTTGCCTCTTACATTGGCATACATTCCAAGCTATCTTCATCCTTGCTTTCATGTCCACCTCTATAAACCATCTTTAAGCTGCAAGTAGGCCATTTGATCACCATCTGTCTCATTCAATATTCACTTTTTCCTTTTTATACTGAAACATCTTTCTCACTAATAGGCCCTTATCTCTATAAAACATCTTGAAACTTCCTTTGCTGCATAAGGCATTCCTAAGACAGAAACACCTTACTGCAGGAAGCATTCCTCCATCGTGTGCGTGCATGTGTGCGCAGATTGGATCATGTCCAATGCTTCAGAGTTTGTTATGCCCTCAGGGCAGGAACTTTCATCTCTTCTATTTTACGTTACTTGACCAAGTATAAGGAGCCATGTAAAGCTCACTCTAAATGAACAGTAAATGCTTAACACAATTTAGATAATAAGTATGCTTATTTAGACCACTAAATAATTGTTTTAGCCTCCTGGTATTTAAATTGTTCAAATCTATACAAGTTGTTATTTCTTCAGCACCTATTTATTCTTTGACCAAACTTATAAAGTTGAACTTCTCAAGGTATTCCTTAAAACAAACATTCTAACACACACACACACACACACACACACACACACACACACACCTAGAATTCATGCACAACAGACTCCTTCGGCTCTTCTCTCTCTCTTTTTTTTTCCCTTTCCTCTTATAATTTATGTTTTCTATTAAGTTTGAAAAATCCCCTCTAAAATTCTTCAAGGTAATTAGAAACTTACCATCAATAATTTAAAAATACAACTGCCCATTTTTGTTTATATCTACCATTAATGCCTTAGAAAAAAATGTGTGCACATTAGAACATTGTTTATAATCCTTCTTACATAAGTTGTTTACAAGTCTGGTGAAACCAATGACAGCATCGCCCACTGAACTCCTGGCTATGATGCCTCTAATTTCATAACTTCAGAATGCATCAGCAAGTATTTTAACAGTACTAATTGTAACAATTCATTAAACCGAAATGTAAACAAATTGTATCATATCTCCAAGAGAAAATAATGCCACAACTATTGCTGGATGAGTAAAACTAAGGTTACTAAAATAACTATGATTTTTATAGAGGAGTCTTGATATTTCTTCAGAAATTAAATGGCTCAAATTCTATCCTTTACCTATAAAATGATAATGCTGGCCCAATCATTTCTAACTATGGTGCCTTCCAGAATATTGAAATCCACCACCTCTCTAATTCCATACGCTTAAGGAATACCATGTCTGGCATATGGTAAAGCTCAATCAATGTTTGATGAAATAATAAATATTGCAATAGGTTTGGTGCTAGATACCTAAAGTGAACATGACCACCCTCTGAAACCTGCCCCTGCCCCAAACCTGATCTTAGTAAATGGCACCATGATACACACAGTTGAAAAAAATAATCATATTTGAGTCCTGATTCCTCCTCACAATGAATATCAGATCCACCAGTAAATTCAGAAATATTTTCAAATCCATCCCATTGGGTCCATCTCCATTGCCACCCTATGATCCAAGCCATCATTATCTTTGACTAAACAATTCTCATAGTCCTCCAACTGGTCTCACAGCTTCCATTTTAAACTACAAACACTAAGACATGGGCGCATGCTCACACATATTTTATTCTCCACAAAGCAGCCAAAGTGAGCTTTTAAAAATTTAAATCAGGTAGTGATTCTTTACCCTTAAAATGTGGTGGGATTTGATTATGCTTTTTTAAAAATCGGGAGTCTTACCATGGCTTATACTTCAGGAATCATGTGGCACCTATTTATTTATTTATATTTTTATTTCTTTAAGAGAGGAAGGGAGAGGGAAAGAAAGATTCAGAAACATCAATGATGAGAGAGAATCATTGACCGGGTGCCTCCTGCATGCCCCACATTGGGGATCAAACCCACAACTCGGGCATGTGCCCCCAACCAGAATCAAACCAGGGACCCTTCAGTCCGAAGACCCACTCTACCCACTGAGCAAAACAAGCTAGGGTGAGACACCTATTTATTCATCTAACCTCATCTCACCTTTAATCCCCCCATTCCAATACACACACACACATACACACATACACACACACACACACACACACACACACACACACAACACATACACACACATACACTTAAAAGCTCTGATGCAAGGAACCATACCAGCTTACTAAGATTCTGGAAACACCCAAATCCTTTATGCCTTGATTATTGATACCTGTTGATCTCTGCCTAAACTACTCTGCTTCAGGTTCTTTGAAGGCTGACTCTTTCTCATTCTTTAAGTCTAAGCCTGAAACTACCTCCTCCCAACAAGGCTTTACTAATCACCCAGAGAGTTACTTACCCTCTTGTTATTCTCTGTCACTGAACTCTGTCCTCTGTCTTCCTGAAACTTCTTTAAATTGATATTTCTTTAGCTATTTAGGCTAATCATCCCTCCAGGAAATCACTAGCTTCAAGAGGCCAAGGACTGGCTTTTCCTTACTGGAGTTTACCCAGTACCTTTAAGAGTGCTCACTTGGTGTTCAGTAAACAATGCAAACTTGGTGAATGAAGCTATATATAGAATGTACCACAATAGAATTCATACAAGCATATTTTGGAGAGTTTTTACATTGCATTAAATTTTTTTAAAGAAGACTGTATACTTTAAGAAATTGATTTATTTTTCTCTGACATAGGAGACTTTAGCATCAAAACTGTTCTTAAACATAATGTCAAAATATTCACACTTAAATGAACCTGAAACAGTCCTTTATAAAGAAACGTAACATTCAACATTTACACGTGTTAGCCTTGTGGGAAATGTATGCAATCAATAGTGGTTAAGCATGAAGAAAAGTATAGTGTACTCATTCAACTTCTCAGAGAATAATCTTAACTAAATCTCCATTGGGAAAGGAATTTCACTGTGTTGGGGCAGCTGGAAAGTACCTGAGATTACAGAATAGAACTATCAACTAAGGTGTTTAGCATATCAACCTAACAATGATAATATAAGAATATCATAATGTTTTACTCTTACCTAACAATATATAATTGAAAAGTTGTGTCTTCATATCAATCTTAGAAAAGAGCCTTCATGATGGCTACCTCTGTGCCATATCAGGGCTTAGAAAATTACCATCATTTGATGGGTTTATGCCTTTGAATTATTTTCCAGGTGTGGAAACTGATTTGTACATCTTTGTGTATGGTTCATTTTTGCATCCAGAAGGTCTAGGAACACAAAAATATTCCATGGTGCAATCTGAGATGAAATTCCTGCTCCCAACAGAGTTTCTAAAAGTCCAACAGCCACACACATAGGTATTTCTATTTGTGACTTCAACAGAGAATATATAAACATGCATGTAATCAAAGATGTATAAAAATAGAATGCCATATGCCATAGAGTTGGAGTGTGTTTGGATTCATCTATGAGACTACACATGTCTAGCAAACACAAGAGACTGACAAAGAAGGAGGGGGCTAGGGAGTCGGTCAGAGAAAGACAAATACCATATGATTTCACTTATATGTGGAGTCTACAGAACAAAATTAAAATAGACTCATAAACACAGAGTGGACTGGTGGCTGCCAGAGAGGAAGAGGGTTTGGAGACTAGGTGAAAAGGTAAAGGGGTTAAGAAGTACAATAGTCACAGGGATGTAAAGTGCAGCATAGGGAATATAGTCAATAATATTGTGATAACTATTACGTATGGTGCCAGTTGTGGTACTGGAAACACTGAAGGGAACGCTATGTAAAGTATGTGACTGTCTAACCACTAAGCTGTACAACTGAGATCAAAACAAAATAAAATTTAAATTAAAAAAAAATGGAGGCGGGAGCTAGATGGAAAGAGAAGGGAGAGAGAGAACGTAGAACATAAGCAGTTTCACCATTAAGGCCTCCACTACACTCAGTCAACACATGGTCCCATGGGTGGGAGGCATGTGCTCACAGCCAGTGTCAGTGCCCCGGTCCTCTGTGGGGTGTGTCACTGTGAAACCATGACCCT
This sequence comes from Antrozous pallidus, assembly GCA_027563665.1. Lineage (NCBI taxonomy): Eukaryota > Metazoa > Chordata > Mammalia > Chiroptera > Vespertilionidae > Antrozous > Antrozous pallidus. Next base: position 65,942,016 of record CM050511.1, read on the forward strand.
GGAGTTTCAGAGTTCACATGATTTCACATGGCGAGGCCCTTCAACACAAACTACTCCAACTGTTGAGTGAAAGAATAGTGATCTGTTCCATTGCTCTGGGAGAAAACAAAAATAAAACTGATAGATTTGATAGAATACTGCAATTTGTGAGAGATGTATGTAACTTTCAAGTGTAATTCGGTTCAGATCCAATCTTTGCCTTTTGTTGACATTGGAACTAACTCCTTTGTAAAATGAATGTGATTGCACTGTTCACAAAAGCCAATATTTATCTGAATTCTAACCTTTCTTATTAAAAAAAACAACTTTGTCTTGTAGCTGTTGCTAACATGCTAGTTTGACAGGCAGGTTTGTACATTTTATTGTGCTGTACATCTCAGTGCTAGTATATATCCTTTCTATGGGTAATGGTTCACAAAACAAAACATAAAAAAGGAATGAGATAATGTGTGCATGCATATGTTTATATGTGTGTACATGTGCATGCATACATGTGGGAATGTGTGTGTGGAGTAGGTGTGAGTATATATACACTGTCTGTGTTTTCTCCCTAAGGCAGAAAATTCTTAAAAGGCAAAACATTTGTTGAGATTCTTTTCTCATTTTTCCAAAACTCAGTTCCATGCCACTGGAAGACATGTATGTATATTCCTGCAGATCCCACATCCTTTGATGAAGGAAAAAACATAAAAGAGCTTCGCCACTCAATGTTCATGGAACAATCTGATTGTGGTATCTTACAGTCAACCCATGAATGTACAGATTTATTTTTATTTTTGGGCAGGACATTTCTTCAATAACTACAATTATTTACCTAATTTAGAACTTAATATTCTAAATATTTAAATAATTTCAGGCTTGATCTGGTTTTCTCTCTCTCCATCCCGCTCCCTTTCCTCCGGCAGGTGCCAAGAGAAAGCTGTATGAGCACGCTGGGAAAAGGTGCTCCCTGCAGGCCAGAAGGAGCCTCACCAGAGCCTGACCTGCTGGCCCCTCAATCTAGACCTCCAGCCTCCAGAACTGCAAGGAAAAACCTGTCTGTCATTTATGCCACCCAGTCCATATGCCATTTGTTATGGCAGCCAGAATAGATGAAGGCAATACACATCTATAAAAGATATGTATAAGGAAAAATTAAAAGAACTAAGTCTTAGAAGCTTGTATAAGGTAACTGCTAACTAAAGAAAACTGATGGGTGAAGAACAGTTCACTTTCTGTCCCTCACTCTCGACCACATTGCCTCTTCAATTGAAGAATGAATCAAACCATGGTGCCTACAGGGAATACGCATTCTAGATCTGATATTGCAGAGGCTCCTGTGGAAATTGTTTTAGCTGCAAAATCAGTTCCAGGAACCTAAGTCTGTTTTCAGGATACAATTGCATTTCTTAAAGCACCTTGGGTTGCCTCACATGGTTGGTTGTTCTCACTGCCAGGATTTCATGATTAACTTTTTTTAAGGCTCATTTCTTTTATTTTTAATTTTCAATTAAATTTTGCATTCAATATTACTTTGTAATTATTTCAGATGTATAGCATAGTAGGTAGGCAATCATATACTTTATAATATTTGATATTTCAAGTACCCACCTGGACCATACATAGTTATTATAATATTATTGATTATATTCCCTATGTTGGACTTTACATCCCTGACAATTTAGTGACTATGAATTTATAATTCGTAATCTCTTCACCTTTTGTACCAAGTCCTCCAATCCCTCTCCCCTCCAGCTATCATCACTCAGTCTCTGTATCTATGAGTCTGTTTAAATTTTGTCTGTTTATTCTGATCTTTATATTCCACAAATAAATGAAATTATATGGTATGTGTCTTTCTCAGACTGGCTTATTTCACTCAGCATAATATCCTCTATGTCTAGCCCTGCTGTAGCAAATGGTAAGATTTCATTCTTTTTTATGGGTGAGAAACATTTCATTATATACATATACTACATCATTTTATTTATCTTTCAGCTCCTATACAAAAGCTTCCCTATTGCCACTGCTATCCCCTACCTAGACATCCCCCTTCCATGATAACATCATCATTACATACATCATCTTTATCATCTGGTCATATGCTTATTGCTTTACAGTTTTCCACACGGTAACTCATTGACCATAAGTGCTCCCTGGAACCCCCCAAACTAACCCGGATATACTGGATACACAAATGTTTGCTGAATGATTGTGAATGAATGAAGAAATGCATGTAAAAATGCATTAGTCAGCATTTGGGGCCTACTAGAATTGATCCCAGAGGCCTCAAAATTCCCCAAAGTACAGGGCAAAAAGTCCTAAATAAACAATGCAAGCACTTCCATCCAAATTCTCCCACCTAAACCTAATCCTTTCAGCTTGTAGCATATGAAAACTAAATTGAACTTCAGAAACTACTGAGTTTCTATCTCACTGGTGATGCTAGCTCTACTCATAATTTGAGTTAAAAATAAACTTTTTTCTTAAAACTGAAGAGTTTAAGTGTGAAGAGAAGAGAGGAATTGAGTAAAGTGCAGTTTAAAGTAGTCACCAGAAGAGCACACCTGGGGGAACTTTAACAGTAATAATTTTTGTAAATGTGTAGTCGTTTTCCCGAGAAAACACTAAATACCTTATTGCTTTATTCATTTGAAATTGTATTGTCCAAAACATCAGGAAATAGAAAATTATGTATATGTCGGGATGAGTTAGGAATGCTAATTTACATTTTATATTTTAAGCTTCAATATTTTCATATTCATTTGGTAAGAAACCAGAATGACTTAATGGGATTAATTACTTACAAGAGAAGTTCTTTTATGCATTTACTTTGTTTTTGTTGTATGTAAAATGCCTCATACTTTGTAGGGAGGATTTTCTCCCTCTTTAGGAGATTTTCATTCAATAAGGAGAAAAGTATTTTAATATATACTAAGATAGGTTCCCCACTTCCACATCACTCTGAGAGGAAGGAGTAAAAATGAGAACTATTGGAATTCCCAATGCTGATAACCTGAGTAGAAACAAAAATCAAATCAAAACACTTTATCATTGATGGGATTAAGAGAAAAATGGTGGACACATGGATAGTACTGCTGATCTGCAAGCTCCTGTGAGACATCGTTAATTCATCACAGTTCTTTTTCCTGCAGAACCTAGATACACTCCCAGATGCCATCTCAATACAGCAATTCTAAACAGTCACATCAATCAATCACATAGGAAAAGGAGAGGGAGACTGTTTGTTACTTCAATTCTATAAACAAACCAAGAACTAATATAAAATAGAAATTCATGTACTTCCTAAGAGAGAATGCCATTTGAAATGGGGAAAGAGAAAAATCATCTCCTTTTTCTTTCTTTCTTAAATTGAGTTAAAATTTACATAACATTACAGTGTAATGATTCTATGAATGTATATGCAGTCATTCACCAAATAACAACAGGGATACACTCTGAGAAATGAATCATTGGGGATTTTGTGTTTGCACGAACAACATAGGGTACACTTACACAAACCTAGATGGTAGAGCCTAGTTCACATGCAATGACTGTGTAGGTTTGTAGCATAGAAGCAATAGGCTATATCATGAAATTTTGGCTAAACTTCATGATATAGCCTATTGCTTCTATGCTACAAACCTACACAGCATGTTACCGTGCAAAACTACATGAGAAAACTGAGGACAAGAGAAAATGAAGCAATCAAAAAAATGGGAAACAAGATGTAATGAGGCTACTGCGAGCATCACACAGCATACTGTTTTACAATTAGTAGAAAGAGTGCACTCTAAAATAATGATAAAAGTATAATACAGAAAATACAGAAATCGATAACATAGTTTTTTGTTATCATTGTCAAGTGTTATGTACCGTACATAATTGTGTGTGCTCTACTTTTATATGACTGGCATTACAGTATGTGTCTCACCAATGTCACCACAAACATGTGTGTAATGCATTGTGCCATAATCTTAAGGTGGCGATGCACTGTAATAGTAATTTTTCAGTTCTGTTATTATCTTACTAGAGAGCCAGGGGGGTCCCTCAGCCCAGTCTGTCCCCTCTCACTGTCCAAGAGCCCTCAGGGGCAGGAGGTGACCCAGCAATCAGGGGAAAGCAATGCTCCATCACACCTTTGCTGCTGCCACTGCTAGTAGTGCAAACCTTGGCTGGCCCTGGTTACCTATGCCTTGGGCTGGGCCTGGGCAGCTGGGGGGCTGAGAGGACTGGGGGACTCCGGAGGCAGGCACATGGAGCACCTGGGCCTGCCTAGGGGCAGGCCTGGCCTTGCCACGCACCTGCTGCCCTGGCGGGGCTGAGGGGACTGGGCGCCACCATCTTGTGGCTGTGGGTGCCGCCATCTTTGAGGGTGGGGCAGTCAATTAGAGTATTCCCTCCCTATTGACTGTGGGTGCTGCCATCTTTGCATAGGTGTGAGGGTCAATTAACATATTTATTCTTTATTAGATAGAATGGGACCGCCATCCATCAGATCGATTCTTTTTTTAAAATATATTTTTATTGATTTCAGAGAGGAAGGGGGTGAGAAAGAGAGACAGAAATATCAATGATGAGACAGAATCAATGATCAGCTGCACCAAGCCCACAACCTGGATATGTGTCCTTGATTAGAATTGAACCTGGGACCTATTCACTGAGCTAAACCAGCGAGGGCCATCAGATCCATTCTTGACTAAAATGTCATTATGTATGCATGGCTTTATTGCAAAATGATCATCACAGTAAGTCCAGTTAACATTTGGCACCATACCCAGCTACAGATTTTTTTTCTTGTGATGAGAACTATCAAATCCACTTTCCTAGCTACTTTTAAATATGCAATGCAGCATTATTACCTATAGTCACATGCTCTACATTATATAAAAATATGGACTGCTTCATGATTTCGCCTGTCATGCTTTAATAGGGGCCATGCTAACCTTCTCTGTATTGTTCCAATTTTGGCATATGTGCTGCTAAAGCGAGCACAGAAATCATCTTCTTTTAAGGAAGAACTAATAGCTTGCTGAGAGCTCAAAGAGGGCAACAGTCATTGCATCACAAAGAAAATAGATCTGAAGCAGAGAAAAGGAAATAAAAGTTGGATGTCCCTTGTTTTATTTTCATTAGTCCAATCTATTACTAGACCCTTAAAAATAAGATCGGAAACCAATTTTATTCAACTTTTCAGCTTTAATGTGTCCCTCCCCTCCTCTTACTCATAGTTCAAAATTTTGTTTTGAAAATTTGTCTCAAGAAAAAGAAAAGAGGTTTTCTACACCTAAATCTGAAGAATAGTGGAATAATAATACCCATAGGAGGGGAAAATAAGGGCAGCTATGAAGGAGAGTATTTGTTTGCACACAGCGGGAGGAGTGTGTAAAAGGGTTTGCAAAGCTGAACAAGTGGAAAGCTGAGAAAGACAGTCTGGCTGAGGTGGGGAGAACCCGATCAGCTGAATCCTCTGCTCACAGTAGAGAAATAACCTCCAGGCCTGTCACTTACACAATTTCTCTATCTTTGTCCGCTCATGGTCACATTTTTAATCTTAGATAAATTGCAGACAATAAGGTGATGAAGGCTTAGGACAGGGCAGGAACCAGGGGTGGAGGGCAAGGGAGAGCAGGAAGGGGAGATATAATCTTAATCTATTGTTCTCAACAATAAAGATTTTTTAAAACTTGTCTGAAATGCTTAAGAAGTTACCTTTATTGTTGAAAGTATTACAGATGCCCCCCTTTTGTTTTCCCATTGATCCCCTCCACCCTACATCGGCCCCTCCCAGGCTTTCATCATGTCTGTGTCCATAGGCTATACATATATGCATATAAGCTCCCCATTAATTTCTCCCCTCCCACCAATCAGTCCGTCTTCCTTAAATACTACTTTTAATATCAGATTCCTTTAATGAATCCAACGCAGGAAGATCAAATATGTTGTTGATTATATTATTATTTCAAGGCTGTCTCTGGAGCCAGCTTTTTATTCAACCACCCTTTACAAGTAGGTAACTTTGGCTTAGATAGTCATTCATCTACAACAAACACTCAGATTTTCTCTTTGAAATGCAATCTGTAAGGTATTTAATGATTTCCAATAAGGACCTCTTCTTTATCAATTAATCCTATCGGTTGAACATCATCAGCCTTCTTTTATAAGTTCTGGAAAATCACTTTTCACTCTAAGTATATTGATATACTGACAATATAATTCTTTCATTAGAACTTAAAGTAAGTGGGGAGATGTCAAGTGAAAAAATCTGAGTACTATTCCCCTTTATTCAGCATCATTCCCATTATCATTCACTTTGATGCATTAAACTTTGATCTTTGAAGAGGTATCATTATTCTCATATAATTGGAACATATTATAGTTCTTCAAAATACCTAATTAATACACACTTAGTTTTAGGTAAACTGAACAGAAACCTAGCTTTCATGCACTTGAATATATATAATCAGCAGTTCAGTAAAAGAGAAAGAAATAATATACATAAAAAGACATTTTTTAAAATATGAAGCTTGGTGGGACCTATGATTTGGCATGTCCAGGAGCCTATCTTTGGGGAATACTCTTTTGTGCCATGTTGTTTCCCTTGTTTGCACTATCCCACTGCCAGAATGTGGATCACACATAGGTCCCGAGCTGCCTAGCAACAGTGACCAGCCCAGAGAGTGGACATGTGACTGAAGCAGTATCAAGTCGGGGTCCTTTCTTAGGTCAACTATAGAGACACATGATGGATGAGCATCTGAGGCTGAAAGCAGTCATCTCCGCTGCCCAGTAGAGGAAAGCTGTCTGCAAAATGAGGCTCTTCAGAGACAAGCAGATGTGAGAGAAGAAAGGAGAGAGCTCTGGAGTATCCATCCCAGTTCTAACTCCTGAAGTCCTGGCCTGTGTGTAACTTCTTCATTTAATCCTACGAGATATCTTATTATTCTAAGCAAAGTGAACAAATCAATTCCTGCTTGCTTAATCTTGTTTGAGTTACTTACTACTCTAAAAAATCTTGATTAATAGAGAAAAAAACAGATAAAATTATTTCTGAAAAAGTTTTCCTTAAAATAATAGAATTCTAGGCTTACAACACAAAGAGCTTATCCTTCTTTGCACAAAACATAAAAATTAATTCAAGATCAATATTAAACCTAAATTTAAAAGCTAAAACTTCTAAAAAACAGGAAATCAAATTCACAACCTCAGGAAATAAAGTGTTTTTTTTAAAAAGGATACAAAAAATAATAACTATAAAAATTTATAAATTAGACTTTATTAAAATAGAAATCTGTTCATCAAGAAGCATCATTACAAATGAACACTCAAGCCAGACACTATCAGAAAATATTTTCAAAACATATGTCTGCCAAAAGAATTACATCCAAAATATATAAATGCTTCCTATGACTCAATAATACAAACACAAAAGAAAGAATTTAGAATATAGAAAAAATTCATGTAGATACTTCATAAAGGACATACATACAAATGACCAGTTCTCATGAAAAAGTCACAGCATCCTTATACATCAAATAAATGTATATTTAGATCCAATGAGATGCAATAACATAAACATGAGAATAGTTAAAAACAGACTGATAACACCAAATGTTTGTGAAAATATGGAGCAACCAGAATTTTCATCCATTTGCTGGAAAGAGCATAAATGGTATAACCACTTTTATAAAAGGTTTGGCAACATCTTGTAAAGTTGAATATATGTCTGCCTATAACTCAGCAATTCCAACTATAGATGTATAAATAAGCGAAATGGAATTCATATGTTCACAAAATATTTGTACAAAAATGTTCATATTAATTTTATTCATATTAGCCCCAACTTGAAATATTCTAAATAGTGACCATCAATAGTGAGTAGATAAACAAATTTAAAAGCTAAAACTTCTAGAAGAAAACCATACAGTGAAATACTCCTTAGTCAATAACAAGAACCAAATTATACATACATATAACACCATAGTTATTATGATGAGTAAAATACCCAGATACAAGAATATAGACTTCATAATTCCATTCACATGAAGTTCTAGAATAGCCAAACCCATCTACAGTTTTAGAAATCAGAAAAATGGCTATTCTTCAGGGGGTGGATATTGACTATAAAGGGGCACAGGGTACTTCCTATGGTTATGGAAAAGCTTAGTATCTTGATAGGACATGAGTTACGTGAGTATAGACATTTTGTCTAAATTAATTAACTATATCTCTAATTCCAATCTCAAACCACAAGACACATTCTTGTATTCCCATTTCCATATTTGTAACTTCCTTTTCCAATAGTGACAAATCTGGCTTTCCATTATGTTAAACTTATATATGTATTTGCTAAACTTGTAGACATTTGTCTAAACTAATGAACTATACACTTCAGATATGCACACAAATTATGTTGTTTTAATAACTTAAAAAACCTTTGGAAAATATTGAATTCTATTTAGTAGAGTTGTTTTGTACTAATTATTATGGGTTAACAATTCTGAAATTACTTTCTGTGTATTTCAAGTTGAACAAATAAATATACATCTTGACATAATGGGAAGCCAGGTTTCTCACTATTGGAAAAGGAAGTTACAAATATGGAAATGAGAAGACAAGAATGCATCTTGTGGTTTGATATTAGAATTAGATATATCATTATGAACTTATGGCATATAACATGATGATTTGTTTTATACACACACTAGAGGCCCGGTGCACAAAATTTGTGCATGGGAGAAATGGGGTCCCCTCTGCCCAGCCCATACCCTCCAATCTGGGAACACTTGGGGAATGTCCAACTGCCGGTTTAGGCCAAGTCCCGGGGATCAGGCCTAAACCGGCAGTCAGACATCCCTCTCACAGTCTGGGACTTCTAGCTCCTAACTGCTCATGTGCCTGCCTGCCTGCCTGATCGCCCCTAATTGCCAGCCTGATCACCCCTAACTGCCTCTGTCTGCCGGCCTGGTTGCCCCCAACTGCTCCCCTGCTGGCCTCGTTGCCACTTACTGCCCCCCGCCCCCCAGTCTGGTTGCTCCATGCAGCCTGATGTTTAGTCATTTGGTTGTCCCTCATTAACGCCCCCTGCTGGCTGGTTGCCCCATGAAGCCTGCTATTCAGTCATTTGGTCATCCCTCACTAACACCCCTGCTGGCCTGGTCACCCCACACAGCCTGCTGTTCAATCATTTGGTCATCCCTCTCTAACACCCCTGCCAGCCTTGTTGCCCCATGCAGCCTGCTGTTTGGCTGTTTCTGTTACTGTGAGGACATCCCAGACAATTTGCATATTCCTCTAACATTAGTATAGATAGTGAAGTGATGACTACAGTCAAGCTAATTTATATGTAACCTTATCACATAATTACCATTTTTATATATGATGAGAGAACCTGAAATCTACCCTTAGCAAATTCCCAATATTCAATAAAGTATTATTAACTCTAGTAATCAGACTGTACATTAAATCTCTGGAATTATTCCCCCTACCTAACTGCAACCTTATATCTTTAGACCAAGATAACATGGTTTTTAACAGATAGCTACATAGACATAGAAATAAATAAAGATATACATTTACTAATGCTGTTAACTGAGAGGGCCTCGAAATAATGGTACACCAGTAACATTGAATAAATACACCTAGTGTCCAAACATTGTCTTGTGAGTGCAATATACTGTGAAATGGAAGCATAACTACTTGCATGAAAGGATCATTCCAGGGGTTGGTCAGGAAAAGTATCAGATAATCCTAGGATAATATGTTCCAGAAAGTCATGAAATACTCAGTAATCATGTGGAAATACTAAAAGGCTACAGAAGCTAGTTTTCACTGGCCAAAATGGGACAGTTTGAGAATCTAAATAAATAGTGACAGTATGGGTAATAACCATAGAAAAATGATAAGACTGCATCAGTCTATTTATATAATAAACAAATAGACAAACAATTAAACTAATAGAAGACACAAGAAATCTATCTGTTCAGAATGTCAACTAATAAATATACGGAAGCAATAACAAAGATAAAAATTATAAATGGCTACAAAAACTAGTGCTAAAATTTTGGTGGCTAAAACATATTTACATAATTTCCAAATATCTCCCCACATACTATTTAGAAAGTGTAAAAATAGTAACTTTACTGTGGAGAAACCTGGCAGATCCAATGCAATCCAAGTTTACACCATCAATGCTGAATAAACTGTCATTATATGCCTCCTGATGTGATGTTCTAAGAAGAACACACTATCTTTCACTTCTGTGGTGGTCCTGCCAAAAATGCATAGCCTGAACCTAATCATGAGGAAACACTGCACAAACCCAAACTGAGGAACATCCAACAAAACAACTGGTCTGTATCCTTCAAACATCTCAAGGTCAAAAAGACTAAAGAAGGTAAAAGACTGTTCATAATGAAAGTATAATAAAGAGACATGACAGTCAAATACAATGCTTGACCCTGGCTTAGATCCTGAGCCAAAGGGTGAAAAATACAAAAAGAATATTATTGGAAAAATTAATAAATTTTAAATCTAGACTGTGGCATATAAAATATTATATCTGTCAAATTTTCTCATTTTGATCCTTGATAATTGCAGTTATGTGTCAGTGTACTCATTGTTAGGAAATACACACTCTAGTGTTTATAAAGGGGCAAGATGTCTCTACTTTAAACAATTCAGAAAAAAAGCATGACAAACAGATAGGTATATAGCTAGAATGATAAAGCAAAATGGAATAGAATGTAAACAACTGGTGAATCTGGATAAAGGGGTTTAAGAGTCCTTAGTGCTATTCTTTTAACTTTTCTATAAATGTGAAAGCATTTCAAAATAAAATGTTACAGAACACATCTGGCTTATTGTAAGATGACACTAAGAAGAAGCAAGTTCTGTTCAGAGGACCACCACCAGTAGGTTTCAAACATGCCACTGTAATTGAAGGGCACTACACTAGAAGTTAGCAAACGTGTCTCTGGAATTGACTAGTTATCTGACCTTGAGAGAGTCATTTATTTTTTTGCCTTCGAACTCTGAGCCCCCAAAATAAAGAGGTTGAATAACTATTTGATGTCTAAGATTTCTGCTAATTCTAAAATGTTGTGATTCTTAGAAATTCTTAGCATTTACTTCTAGAGGTAACATGAGTAGTGGGAAGATTTCCTAGTTGTTACTATTAAGACTGCTAAAGGTAAAAGGATGGTGATAGAGCAAAAGTTTTGTTCCATTCCTGGTCCTTGTTACTGAACTACCATGCCATTTTAGATTTATTTTTTGAAAATGTCATGCCTTAATTTAAAAACTATAAAAGCCATTAACTACCATTGAAAATCTATATATAACCTTCTCCATGCTTTTAGATAGAAATGATTTTACTTGTTTCATAAATAATATATAGTGTTTACTATATGCTCACTATATATACACACATAGATGTACTAGCCACAAAAACTCTATGAATTATTATTATTATCCAATTTATAGATGGGAAAATTAAAGTATCAAAAGGTTGCTATAGTCCTACTGCCAATAAGTGGCTATTTAAAAACAACCATACATTCAAACCAAGGCAGTGTGGCTGCAGAGACTGTATTCTTAACCATTTCTCTACACTGTCTCTCAACTATCACATGAAAATAAACTCTAGCATTGACTAGCCCAGGCATTCAAAAATTCCATGAGAAACAACATAATCCTGAATTATAAATCTGTTTACATATGTACTATAGCCTCAGTTTCGAGATCTATCCCTAATATATTCCTATTTGATATTTATGCACACATAATCTATTCTGAGCTTTTACTTTAAATTTTAATACTTGGCAGACCCTTCTATGTGAGACATTAGCGACATTAATTTGCTACTCCTTCCCCTTCAGCAGCTTGAAAGTAGTCAGGTGAGAGAGCTCAGAAGCTGCTACTTGTCCATTCTTGGCGGAGACCAGCAAATAAAGCCAGCCAGACTGCAGCACACTCGTTATTCTCAACCCAGGGGCAAAGAAGTCTCATGTGCGTGGTTTTACATAGAGAACACTCCAGTGAAAATAACAAATTCCTTGTTGCCTTTAAAAAAAGAAACTATCCAGCACTATGTCATTTTAGTTGGAAAAGTATGAAGTTATAATTCCTAAGGATTTTATCACAGTAGAACTAGTACATTTCCCCTTTCTCCAGGTGCCAATATCTGTAGCCACCAGTTTAGCTCACTAAGGCCTCCCCAGATGCTGTGAAATACTCATGCAAATCCCAGACTCATCTTTCATGCCTCGATTGGGGGTAAGAGGTAAAGCTGGACAACTGTTAAGAAAGAGTGCTTTTAACTGACAATAGAATTACACGAGAGACATATAAGATGGGACTTATGATAAGAGGAAGAATTAGAATTTACCATGTTTTAACATGTCTAACACATTACCTTGCAAAAAAACATAATAATCAGCAACATTTATCACAGGGCTTCTCATAAATTCCACATACATAATCTGAATTTCATGAAGTCCATATAAACCATATAATTCCATATGTATACAGAATCCACAGGCTAAGAAGTCTTTCTCAAGTCATAAACCTAACAAGTATCTGAGCAGGTATTTTTTAAAATATATTTTATTGATTTTTTTACAGAGCAGAAGGTAGAGGAACAGAGTTAGAAACATTGATGGGAGAGAAACATCTATCAGCCGCCTCCTGCACACCCCCTACTGGGGATGTGCCCGAAACCAAGGTACATGCCTTTGACCAGAATCAAACCCAGGACCCTTCAGTCTACAGGCTGACGCTCTATCCACTGAGCCAGACCGGTTTTGGCTGACCAGGTATTTTTATTTTTTTGCTATGGATCCTAAAGTCTTGTTTATCTTTATTTTCCTTTTCTTATCCACTTAACTATACTTATACTGCCTCACACTTATACCATTACCTGAAATAGACTACTATCTTATAACTACTAGCATTCCTCCCAATGAAGCAATGAATGAAATAATAATAGAACCAAGAGTAAGCACTTAAATATTAATTATAGCTTAACACTGTTACAAAAATGTGTAAGAAAAAATAATAGACAATTGAAAAAATCCTTTAACAATACATATTTTTCATAGAGTTGCTTCAGGATTTAAACATAAAATTGAGACATTACATGAAGGGTCTTGTAAAAATTCAAGTTTTAGAACAGTTTAAATTTCAATCTTGGAGTGAAAAGAAAAATAAAACATTTTAAGAATTGTAGGAAAATTCTGCTTTCTAACATGGTTATGAAATGTTGCACAGGTTAATAAGAAGTCTAGTAATGGTGTGTTTTATAATATGAACAGATGGCCAATTTCAATTAATTAGAAAAAATCATATTTATCATCAAAATTATAAGCAACAAAATTAAGGCTTGCTTTGAGACTCAGAAGCCATTTCGGATCTTGTAAATACTATAATCAGTATTTTTGTCATTTATAAAACACTAAGCCAGATTTAATCATCATTCTCTCTTTCCCAGCTGTACCAACAGTTGATAATATCATCCTTTCTATTCTCACAACTAAAATATTCTTCTTTTCTAGCCTCTTCATTCCCTCCATCCTAACTAGCTTTGTTCTGTCCTCACTACCACCCCTTTGCCTCACAACTGGATAATGACTTCATTCTAACCCACACTGTCATGCTCCTAAGGCCCCCCTTCTCAGTGCTACCGCCAGACTGTTCACTATTTTATATAGTCCAGGACCTTAAATGCTGCCAACTGCATAGCACACATTTTTAAAATGTAGCCTCATTTTTAAGGTGTCATACTATCACCCTGTTTACCTTTCCAAATGATTATTTATTATCCCCCCAACAAGCACCCATAAAGGAATCATCCAAATCTGTGTACTCAATTTGAAACAAACATGCAGTGCTTATTCTTACCTCTTTATTCTTAGAAATTACAACTAAAATCATTATCATCATCACCAGCATCATCAAAAACAATCATATAAATTACATATTATGCACCAGGAAATGTCATAAGTGCTTTGGACATTTTAACTCACATAATCTCTGCAATAACCTTGTGAAAAGATGCTATTTTAATCATCCTCATTTTGCAGAAGGTCCAAGGCAGTCAAGTAAGTTATGCAAGGTCACACCGCTAGTAAATTGGAGAGCCAGAATTCAAACCAGCAGTTTGGTTCAAGATTCTATATTTAACCACTATCTGTATGCTTCTCGATTACCAAGTAATACAATTCCTTTATTGTCACTACATAATCAGCTATGAATTTCACATATGCTCCTTTATCTTTTTAATAAGTTATGAAATTACCTATTTTTATTTCTTTGAGGAGCCTCTTAGTAGTAGATAGAGGAGCCTCAAATAGGTGTCTCTAGGGAAGACCATGTTATTGAAAAAGTAAATATTATAAAAGGCAAAGACTCAAGAATTATGTTTAGTCAAAAATGTATAGAATTAGATTTCCTGGTACCAACAAAGTCCTCTGAGCCAGGACTTCCTGCAGCAAGAGTGCTGAGAGAATACAGCTCACTCTCCAGTCTGTGAGCTGGCAGAGCTGCTTGCAGGAAAGGCTGGAGATTCCTAAAACTTGCTTCGATCCTATAGTTGTCCAACAAGTATACTTATTTAGATTATAGGTTGTAAATTAATAATCATAACTATCTAATGACTGATATAAAACATTTTTATTAAATTTGAATATTTACAATAACAAAATGAGTCCATACATATTTTACTTCTATTATGCTTTCAAAAGACTTTATTAAGTAATGGTAGCTATGGCCTCAAATATCCAATTGTTAAGGTTCCATCATGTATGATACATATAATCACCTCCCCCTTAATTAGATTGAGCCATGCACAAAATTTCTAATGTTTGATAGATTTTGACTTGCAAAAAAATGGTTATTTTATCTGATTTTGTGAAATATAAATTCAAAATGGTAAAATGGAAATAATCAGCATGGAACACAGTGCATTCAAAATACATTGTTCCTTTCATTGCCTTTTGTAGACAACTTTATTTGGACTGAAGACACTGTAATTTTTAACTTTCTTCCTTGAGCCCTGATAATAAAACTGTTGAATAAAAATTCAGATATAAGTGTTTATATTACTACTGTTTCCTGCCCACTTTATATCTCAAAGTCCTACAAAGGAGAAACGAAGGGAAGTTCACCCTTAGTTATTAATGGTTACCAGGGTAAATAAAAATTTGCTGTTTTGCAAGGCAGTGGGGATGATTTTTTTTTTTTTTGCTAAATTTATTACCCAAATGTACATCTTCCCTAAATAATCAAGCTACCTTTCACACCTGGGACACACATCTGCACCTTTAAGGAAGTACCTCTTTAGCAGAAGTCACTGGGGGAAAACCCTGACACCAAAGTACAAGTGAAATATTATTAAGTTACTTGTACACACCACAACCTATGCTTTCTTTGAATACATTTGAATGACAATTTATAAAGTTCTCAATCTCCAATTTGTAAATAAATCTCTAGGGGTACAAGTCCAACAATTAAAATATTTCCCCCTCAGTGATATGCTGGCTACTAATGGCCAGGTAGTATTTCCTGCAAAGCATACTTAGTGATGCCAAGAGTTCATCAAAATCTTGAAAAATATTTTCTGCAATTGTAGATGCCACAGGTAAATATGGACACAAGAAGTGCTTAAGAACTCCAATAAACAATACTTTGTCCTAGATATTAGAATCCAGTTTGCCCTAGGTGGAAATTTATATGGAAGAACATCATTTTTCTCTACAGGAATATCTGGCTCTACATGGAGTTTTACAGTTGAATAAGTTTTTGTTCATATATTTTACATTAAAGTTCTATATTCCCTTCCATTGCTCAAAATATAAATACTTTCTGCCCTGAACTAGAGTTAATAATCAAAAGAGGAAGGAAAAAATAAAAGATTCTTGGAGTAGGAATGGCTGGGTACAAAAGAGGAGATATTACATCAATACTTAATGTGATTCTCTTTGTGTCTTAGGCCTGATCTTTATCTTAGCAAACAGATGAAAAACTTCTCAAGGTCAAGAATTGTGTCTTATAATCCCCGCATGCATAGCTCAGAACTGAACATGGAGTGGATGCTCAATATGTGCCTATCTAATGATTTAAATGTAAATGATAAAAAGGCTATTAACCAAACGTAGATACAAAGTATCTAACATAGCATATTAGAAAAGATAATTTTCCTTCTTTGGATTAATTTTCTTTGAGAAAAATGGAAAAAAAATAATGAGACTCTTTCTCACAAAATGTGTTTGGAGTACCATGGTTTTAGGCCTGATCTTTATCTTAGCAACCAGCTGAAAAACTTCTCAAGGTCAAGAATTGTGTTTTATAATCCCTCCATGCATAGCTCAGAACTGAACATGGAGTGGATACTCAATATTGCCCATAATAGAAATGCAGTAAATTCTTGTGGTTTTGAATTTTTATAAAGCACTGTGTAAAATTACCTATGAACTAAAATGTGCATAAGATATATTTTAGTGAAAAGTTATAAATATCCATGCATACATAACTCAGTGAGTATGTACACACACATGCATATTTTCTAAGTTACAAAAAGGCACTATTCTGTAAACTTTATCAGCCAGGTTATACATTAACTAGAGGCCTGGTGCATGAAATTTTTGCACTAGGGGGGTGTCCTTCAGCCCAGCCTGCACCCTCTCCAATCTGGGACCCCTCGGGGGATGTTCAACTGCTGTTTTAGGCCCGATCCTGCAGGGACATCCCTCTCACAATCCAGGAATGCTGGCTCCTAACCACTTGCCTGCCTGCCTGACTGCCCCTAACCACTCTGCCTGCCAGCCTGATAGCCCCTTAACTGTTCCCCTGCCATCCTGATTGACACCTAACCGCTCCCCTGCTGGCATGATTTATACCTAACTGCTCCCCTATCATCACAA
This sequence comes from Antrozous pallidus, assembly GCA_027563665.1. Lineage (NCBI taxonomy): Eukaryota > Metazoa > Chordata > Mammalia > Chiroptera > Vespertilionidae > Antrozous > Antrozous pallidus. The sequence goes on from CM050511.1 coordinate 65,958,914, forward strand.
TCATCCCCAACTGCCCTCTCTTGCAGGTCATCTTGTGACAATGTGGGGGTGGCCATCTTGTGACAATGTAGGGTGGCCATCTTGTGAGCACATGGGTGTGGCCATCTTGTGGCGACCATCTTGTGATGATGTAGGGACGACCATCTTGTGATGATGTGGGGGTGCCCATCTTGTGACATGAGGGTGTGAGGGTCAATTTGCATATTACCTCTTTATTATATAGGATAATAACTTATTATGGACAGATTTATCAATAGGCAATTGTTCCTATTTCTCATTTTTGTTCAATATCTTAACAAAATTTGTCCAAAGTCTACCATTATAAAGAAATATTTTTGTCATAGTTGTCATAGACGCTATTACTTAACAAAATAGCTATAGCTTTTGATATCTAAACATTAATTTTTCTTTCTGATCAAAAGCTCCCATACCTGGTTTTGTTTACAAGAAAAATCACTGAAACACTAATCTATTGTAATTAGATAGATATGTTTATCAGAGTTTGACTAAATAATAAAAAGGTATTTGAAACAGACTTGAAAACAAAATAAGAAGGACCATGCAAGATAATCATGATACTAGTATATTTTCAGTAATATGTAATTATATCGTTTAGAGAAAACATGTTCATCAATAACTTATATACCATTTATGCTTGGTATATATGGCTTGTATAGTACATATTTGAGGGTGCTAAATAAAATAATGATAGCATATTTTCTGATGTATCCTCATGTCCTATACTAAGGATATAGTATAGGGATTCTACAGTAGGGATGGAAATATTGAAATCCCAACTATCTAAATGTAACACTCCTGGACACATCAGCTATCATGACACAACAACTGCACTCCCAAACAAGGCATAGGTCATCTGGAAACAAAATAATGTATAGGTGATGCAATGATCTTCTAGGATTTGTCCAAATAACTAGAGAATAAAACATTAACTTCCTCAGCGGAGCATTTGCTAATCTCCCTGATAAAGTTTTAAGTATTTATAGCACAATATATATCTCTTCAGGATACCACAAATATAATTTTACTAGAGGCCCGGTACATAAAATTCTTGCATAGGGGTGTGTGTCCCTCAGCCCAGCCTGTAACCTCTCCAATCCTAACAGATCAGGCCTAAACAGGCAGCCAGACATCCCTCTCACAATTCAAGACCACTGGCTCCCAACTGCTCACCAGCCTGCCTTTCTCAATGCCCCTAACCACTACCCTTCCAGCCTGATTGATGCCTAATTGCCCCCCTGACAACCTGTTTGCCCCTAACTGCCCTCCCCTGCAGGTCTGGTCACCCTTAACTGTCCTCCCCTACAGGCCTGCCTCCCTGCCCCACACTCCCCTGCATGACTGGGTCCCCTACAATTGCCCTTCCCTACAGGCCTAATCACCCCAAACTTCCCTCCTCTGCCAGCCTGGTCACACCTACCTGCCCTCCCCTGCAGGCTTGATTGTCTCCAACTGCTATCCCTTGCAGGCCTGGTCCCTCCCAACTCCCCTTCCCTGCTAGCCTGATCACTAATGCCCTCCCTTGCAGACCTGGTCCTTCCCAACTGCCCTCTTCTGCTAGCCATCTTGTGTTGGCCATCTTGTGTCCACACGAAGGCAGTCATCTTTGATCACATGGGGGCAGCCACTTGTGTGTTGAAGTGATGGTTAATTTGCATATTATTCTTTTATTAGATAGGATGTTTATTTGTGTGGTTCTTTTAGTAATGTCTAGTTGCTCAAGCAGAGTCACCTTAAGCTCTTTGAGAGTAATTTCCATGTCTTTTCTCTGTGTGTAGGAGTAAGGGTCATAATTGTATTACTTCAATGAAACAGTGCCTGGTACATAAGAGATAGTCAACAAGTAACACTGTCAAATTTGTTGAATGAATGAAACACAGGTGAATGTTGAATATTAGAAATGTAAAGTTATGGCATACATGCTACAATTAACATCATGAAACACAAGTAATCACCAAGTGGAAAGCCTGAAAATAGATTCCTTCCTATTCTCAATATTCATGAGTTGAGCAATGGGAGAATGCATGGAAGAGATTGTTAAGGAAACAGAAGAACACAGCCTTTTGGACAGGGGTATAACGAAGTCAAGGAGTAAAAACTGTAAGAGTGAGTGATGCACCAAGACTAAGTATTAATAGGTGGGAAACGGAAGAGGAGCCATCAAGTGTGACTGGAAGTGACTAAAGACTTTAAGCAGAAAGCATTTCAAAGTGATAAAAACAATTAAAATGGAAATGGGGAAAAAATAGGCTGGTGACTAAGAAATAGCAAGTTTACTCTACCAAGAAAATCAGTAGTGAAGAAAATAGAGAAATAAAGCCATGAGTTTATTAAACTGTATAAGGGCCTGGGAGACATATTCATAGACAGATAGACAATAAACTATCATAGAAACTTTCTGTAAACTCTATCAGTCTTTTCGGGGGACTGAGGAGTAGGTGAGAGAAGAGAGGTAATGAAGAATTTGATGGACAATAGGAAGAGCTCTGTGAGTCAGATATGACCACTTTTTTTTTTTTTTTTTTTTGGAACTGACTGTTCATCACAAACAAATCTCTTCTTCTGAGTTTTTATGGGTTCTTTTGTTATAATCATTACTAGATTGTCAACTAAGGTATATTTAAATCTCTCTGAGCCCTTCCTAACTTTCATTCAATTTGTGTGCTACCAATAGCATGGTAATTGTCAGCTTCTACATTCTTAAGTATTTACCACATACCTGATTCCCACATTTCAATTAGTAGTGTTCTATTTATTAACTTCAATGTGTACTCTTCATACATAAGTAGAAAAAAAATACTTTGTGTCTAACTTGCACCAGTGAGGAATAACTTGGATACCATAAATTTTTACTTTAGCATTTTTTGGTTACTTTCTTCTCTTTAACAAAAATGATATAATTTATTTACCATTTATTAAAATCTATGAAAATAAATGGAACTATATAAATAGTGCATTTTTGCCTATAAACATTACATGCAAAAATCTATCAGTATTTAAATTTGAGGCATTTTGTAATTTTATTTGCAATGAACTCAAGAAAATAACAATTTAAAGTGAGCTGGCCTGTGTGTGTTCCACACATTTCAACTCCTTCTCTTGAGAGACATTCAGATCCACTTAATGAATGTAAAGCTTTAGGGAGGATATTATCTTGGACTTGAAAACATGGCCAACAGAAGCCCAGCAGATGGATGTGTTTTGAACTGGAGGGAGAACCAGAGTCCCTTTATTCAGTCACTTTCATCTAATGCCCTGAGGCCACTACAAGTGATTTAAATTAGGTTAGAAAAGTAGAGAAGTCAAAAAGTCTGATTCCACTAATGTCATATATGTCTGAAACTGACAACTTGAGGCTTTGTACACATAACTGTATTCATCACTAAGCATAAAGATAATATGAGGACCAGCTAGGACACCCTTTTCCACTCAGCATTCTGTGCTTTAAGACTTTTCACACATTTTTATTGTCACCTTCTCTTAACTCTCACATATTTCTATCCCTTAGTTTTCTCCAGCTGCTTTCTCACCCAGCCAACAGACCAACTATCCTCTGCCTATAACCAAGCAAATCTGTTACCACATGGATTCCTTTTGTTCTCCCCAACCACAGCCCTTCTGCTAGAGGAGGTGGCAAGAGGGAAGACCTCAGTGGTCTCACAGACACACTTGTGTCAGAACTCCAGCCCAGCCACTTCCTAGTTCTGCAAACTTAAGGAAGTTATTAATAATAACTAATTATTAATACCATAAAGCCTAAATTATTAATTATTCATAACTTTAGAAAGTTATTTTTAAACCAAACTTGCTGATTATTGTGTGATTTGTATAAAACAAAGTGCATCAAAACCTGAAAAAAACAAAAACAAAAAACACCTAAATTAATGAAATACAGTCAATTGTTTGTACTTTTCTTCTTCCTTTGGTGTCTTTTTCAAATTACCCCAAATTTACCTTCTATGACTGGCAAAGCTTTCCCTTTCCACATCTAATTATTTATATCTATAACTACTAGTATATCTTATCTATATCTATACCTATACTTATATCTATATCCCTATAGCTATCCTCTGCTATGACCTCCATTCTAGATTCACCTACTTTCTCAGATTAGTTCTCTGTGCATCAGATCATTTCACTTATTCCCTTGTCCATGCCTTGTAGATTTCTCATCATCTAATGACTGAGCTCTCATGGACATGTTCAGCAAACTCAGTGCTATATTGGGAAAAGTATCTTAACTAAAGTTCTGATGTTCCTGTACATCTTCTGGATCCTTGGAAGAGAACAGCTTAACATAGGCTGGCTATTTAGTTAAAATCTAAGCATTTTAAATTAGTGACTATCATAATGCATTCTAGTATATCTAGTGGGATTTTATTGCATTTGAATGTACACTGATTCATATGTGTAATATTTATGATCACATAATAATCACATCTACAACAGCACAAAATTTGCTAATGACATCATCTTGATTTTTTTTCTTGTATTTGACAGCCAAAACAAAAGGTGAGCGATGTATTTCAAATAATATAAATAGTACCTTCATACCCCTCTGTGAGGGAAGATACCCCTTTCTCTGTGGTATAAGTAATACAAAACACTTTAGACTATAAAACTATTTACTAGTAAGTGCTGAAAACTACATCCTCAAAGATGTGGAACAGGAAAAAATTAATTTTAGAGACTATGTTCACTCAAACTTTGATTCCTGAGTGTGTATAAACTAAAATAAACTATGAATACAATGCAATTCGACTGGCAGAAGCATATAAATGTAAGCCAAAAGTAAAAATAATAAAAAGGAAAAATGTTAAATGAATTTCCCTAAAGAATGCTTACCTAGCTTACCTACTTTGGAGACTGGAAAATTTCTTTATGAATAACAAAAACAAGAGAAATAAAAGGATAAAAGTATCTCCTCCCTTAAGATCAAGGCTTAGCGCTGGCCAATGGTTCAGTTGGTTGGAGCACTGTCCTGTACACCAAGGGGCGGTGAGGCTGATGTCCTATCAGAACACATACCTAGGTTGTGGGGTTCAATCCCCTGCCAGGGCGTTCATGGGAAACAACTGATCAATGTCTATCTCTAACATCAATTTTCCCCTCTTTTTCTCCCTTCCTCTATCTAAAAATCAATGAAAACATATCCTCAGGTGAAGATTTTAAAAAATGAGCTTTTACATGGAGGTTTCTTTGATTAATAGGAAACATTTCACTTTAGAATTAATACTATAGGTACACACATAAATATAACTAGTAGCTACTTTTTAAAACTATCCCTTAACATCCTCACTATATATTTTATCTCAGACTATCTGTTTTATAACATCTCACAGAAAGGAAAACACTCAGGTATGTCCTTGAAGGTGACTTTGTTGCAGGTGTCACCCACGGTCTAACAGAAAAGTTTCCTCTCCCAAGTCAGCACTTTCTGTTGACAGAATTGGCCTTTGCCTATCGGGAGCTGCCACTGATCAGTGACTAGAAAGAATTCAGGAACTTAGAAGCTTTCCATCACTGACAGAGAATTGTAGGCAATATAAAAATAGCAGTATACACTAAGGATATGTTGAGGCTTCTTAGCCGTGACAGGACAAGAATGGCCACAACACGAAGTTTGTCTTCATGGAGCAAGATAAGGAAATGGCAGAATGCTCATGAAAAATATAAGCCACTAAGAGAGTTGTTATCAGATGCTAGTGTTCAGATGTTTATGGTGTAATCACAGATTGTAGTTTTTTTCTTTCCAAGCCACAAAACATTATGTTGGGTATTAAATATTATATAGTCTTTCATGGACAGACTAAATTCTGCAGGCTAAAATTGTAGATTTAAAAATGGTGTTTCTATGACACCAATATTATTCTCCAATTGTTTATATGGAGGTTTCTTTGGTTAATGAGAAACATTAATCTCTATCTGAAGAAAATCATATAGATAAATATGATTATAGATACAGATAGAGAAAACATTTCAAAAATTAACTACACTATCCTCAGTATAAGTATTTATGTTAATCATTCCCCATTTGCTACCCACAGCCCTCACTCCCATAGAACAATTCTATCATTCTGCTCTCATAAGGAATTAATTCCTCAAAATCTCTTTATTTTTACCATCAAAGATCAATTTTGTTTTCCCACTAGGACTCTGGATGAAACACTATCACTCACACAGATACAAACTATGAAACATCCTACCACATAATTCTAAATTTTTAGATCACAGTTCATCTCACATTATAACTTTAAAATGGACTCCTGAGAACAATGGATCCTAATCTCCATTACCACTCTATTTGGCTGAGCTGTTACTGTAGCTTGATAAACATTTGTGCTTTGCAGTTTTACTATATAGATACTATATCCTAATGAACCCAACAAGCCTTAGGACTCCATAGTTAACAGATGCTCATTATAAAAAGAACCACAGAGATTGGCCACTGATACAGCACACTGTGGAGAGGGGATAGACTTTAAAGTAAGAAGCGTAGGGATAAAGTCCCAAATTGCATAAGTGATCCTGTATAAATCTGCTTAACCAATTTTGTTTCTTCACTTATTAAATGGAGAAACTAAAAACTTATTGTATAGGATTGCTGTGAACCACGAATATGAGTATTTAATGAAAAAGCAAAGTAATATACTCAGCATAGTTATTAGCTTATACAGGGGTGAACAAAAGTAGTTTACAGTTGTAAAGTTCACAGTTTATTCTTGTATTTTTGTTTATTTTGTATTATTTATTATTATTATTAACCTACTTTTGCCCACACCTGTATTTAAACAAAGATAGTTGAAATACCTATCCTATCTAATAAAAGGGGAAATGCCAATTTCCTCATGCCATTGCAAAGCTGACAGTGCCCACAACCAATAAGGAAAGAATATGCTAATTGACTACTCCACCCTCAAATATGGCGGTACTCACAGCCAATAAGGAAGGAATATGCTCATTGACTGCCACAACCCCCAAAATGGTGGCACGACAGTCACAAAATGGCAGTGCCAAATCCTCTCAGTCCTGCCAGGGTGGCAGATATGCAGCAAAGCCAGAAACGCCCCCAGGTGGGCCTGGCCGCTCTGCATGCCTGCCTCCTGAGTACCCCAATCTCCTCAGCCCCTCAGCCACCCAGGGCCAGCATGAGGCAGAGGCAAGTCTCAGATGGCAGCTGCCCAGAGCCAGCCCAAGGTGCAGGCAAGCCTCAGATGGTAGCTTCCCAGCCATCTAGGGCTAGCTTGAGGCACAGGCAATCCTCGAATTGTGGCTGCCCAGCCACCCAGGGCCACCTGAGGCTCAGGTAATCAGAGCCAGCCTAGGCTTGCACTGCCTACAGTGGCAGCAGCAGTGGTATGATGGGGAGTCACATTCCCTGATCACTGGATTGCCTCCTGCCCCTGAGGGCTCCCGGACTGTGAGAGGGGGCAGGCCAGGCTGAGGGACCCCCTCCAGTGCATGAATGCTCATGCACCGGGCCTCTAGTATTAAATATTTAATAAACCTTAAATAAGTTCTGAAGCAAGAAATAAAAGATTAGGTATTGAGATGCTTCTGTTTTCCCACAATTATCAGACTAAAATCAAAATGATTTGGAGAAGCCATGAATTGGTTAGACCTGGAAGGTCATTTGTGAATAAGAATATACTCCTCATTCCTCCAACACACATGCCATGTCAGTCAAAGTCTTATGCTTAGTGAACTCATGTTACTCTATATCACTCATTTATTCATTTACTAAAAAAAAACATTCATTAAGAGTTTCCTATGTTCCAGACACTGATGTAAGTACTGGGGACAGAGCAGTGAACAAAGTACCATCAATATGTCTTAGTAACAATAATGTCATCTCCCAGAATTTGGTGTTCATTTCTTTCACTGAAATTTTCATTTTACCTTCAAAATATATGCACTGCTATGTTCATAGCAGCATTATTTACAACTAGTAGCCCAGTGCAAGAAATTTGTGCACATTAAAAGGGAATTAATTAGAGGAAATAATTTAGTAAAATGTATATGAAAACCGTCCTCCTGTCAGCATCTGGGGCGCACCACAAGACCCAGAGTCAAGTCTCCACCCACCCACATGCTCCTCAAAATGTGTGAGACCCAGACCTGGCCAGCCCCTGCCCCCATTGAGTTATATCTGGACCTGGCCAGTCCCACCCTTGCCAAGCCCCACTGGGCAGGGGACATAACCTCAGGTCCCTTGGTCCCCTGGCCTGGCACCAGGTTGGAGGGCCTGGTCTCAGGTCCCCTGGCCTGGTGCCAGGGTGGGGGGCATGGCCTGAGGTCCTCTGTCAAACCCCACAGGGGCAGGGGAGGGCATAGCCTCAAGTCAGGTCTCTGTTGATTGCTTGTTAAGGCTCCTTATGGAAACTTGGCTTCAGCTGTGGGTGCAGCCATCTTTGTGGTGGAGTGATGGTCAATTAGCATATTCTCTCTTTTTTTTATATAGAATCACTAAGATTTGGAAACAGCCCAAATGCCCATCAGTAGATGAATGGATAAAAAAAAAGCTGTGGTACATTTATACAATGGAATATTATGCAGCTATAAAAAGAAGGATATCTTACTCTTTCAGATAGCATGTAGGGACCTGGATAGTATGCTAAAGGAAATAAGCCAGTTAGAGGAAAACAAATATCACATGATCTCACTTATATGTGTAATCTAATAAACAAAATGAACTGACAAATAAAATAGGACCAGAGGCATGGAAACATGGAACAAACTGACAAATCTCAGATGGAAGGGGGCCAGGGGGGCAGAAAGTGATCAAAGAACTTATATACATATATGCATTGTCCATGGATACAAACAATAGCATGGTGAAGGCCTAGGGTGGGGTGGGAACCAGGTAGAGGGCAATGGGGGGAAAAGGAAGGAACATCTGTAATAGTCTCAACAATAAAGATAAATTTAAAGGAAATAAATCTTCATTTTATCTTCTACTCTTGACCCTATATCTTTTTAACCTCTGGGTCAGGGCTAGACTTACAGAATTTTGTCAAAGAGTTGGCATGCAAGGTCCCATTGACATCCTTAACACATATACTCCAAGAAAGGAAAGACATAATTTTACACAAAAAGGAAAATCACCTATCTGGTCCATATAATTTGTGTTTCTAAAAATTATAGAATACTACCAAACTGCATAAAAGTTATTTTTAAAACCCTATATCACCCTGTTTATGGAAAGCAATTCTTGCACTTATGCAAATAAAAAACCTAAAGTTGAGTAAATATTTATTTACTCAATTATTTCTTTGGATAATTATAAAGTGACTACTCTCTCAGTCTTTAGAATGAGTTTCCTAGTGATCCTTGCATAATTAAATACATAAAATAATACCATTCAGGAAGAGAATCTACTTTTCCTGAGAGATTTCTGACACTACTCTTATACTACAGAATGGTAAAGAAGATCAGACAATTTCTAATTATAGAGAGCTTACAATCTATTTGGGGGACTGAGATATTATAATGGGAACAATTAGTAAAGCCAGTATTAAATATATCAGTTTTATATTTTCTAAATAAAGTGTTATTTGGGTGCTTATTGTCAAATCACAATCCATAAGTGTATTCCAAGTACTTTTGTCTTACAAAATGAGGGGTTTAAAAATGTACAGGAGGGAGAAAGTTCTCTGATCCACTGTGTTCTTGGAAACTTTAAAGTAATAAGGCCTCTGGACATTAATAAGACATTCTTATTAAAGTTAAATATCCCAGTGAAATAGTCTAGACCAAATATCTACATAGAAGACCTGATAGTACACACTGAGGATGAACTGCTTATCATGATTCTCATTCATTCAGAAAATAAAATATGCATTTGTTATAATTTCACTGGCTTCATATATAATGTTTTTTTTTTACTATTTTTAGACACATGAGACCCCTACATTTTTTAAATAAAATGAAGAGTACCTTGGAAATGTTATTTCTTAACTAGACCTGGAGTAGTATAAGTGCTGGAGGCAAAGTCCAGCAGGTCATAATGAATGGGAGAAGTCCTCAAAAGGTTGAATGGACATTTTCAGCAGGGCTGAAAATCTGCATGTTATTATCTACTGCTGGAACAGCAGAAGGCAATTCCCCTAACCCAGTGGTCGGCAAACTGCGGCTCATGTGGCTCGTGAACCGTGGTTTGCTGCTCTGTTGACTAATGAGTTTGCCAACCACTGGGATAGGGGCTCAATCACAAGGAACAACAGCCTGTAATTATTGGAATTGAGAATCTAGGTCAGTGGTTGGCAAATTCATTAGTCAACAAGAGCGGCCTAACCTGCTAATCTTTTCCTGTTTGCCAAACTTTACCTTTGATGTGTATATTTACTGTGTTAAAGGGGAAAATGCGTGAATAAAAAGCCTTGGGTCTGGAGATTTGGAGAGCTCAGTCACTAGAACTAATTTTCTGCCTGGCTTTCTTCTATGCCTTCAAAATGTGTATTTCTTGTCTAGTTTATCCATTTACGTGAAGCCCCTTCTCTAGAATCCTGAACCCTTGCAGCTGGGAAAAGACTGTGGCATATAAGCACTTCATTATTTTTTTTTAATTAAGAAGCAGACCCCCTTTGTAAAGAAATTAAAAGATAGATACACATGAGAGTGAGGCCCACTATTTCATATTTTCATATATTCAACAGATATTGACTGAATGCCACTCTAGTCTTTGGCATTGCAAATATAATATGAATAGGCTTAAATTACCCATTTTTCAAAAGAAACAGAGTAAAGTAGAAAGAGATTATTTTTTAAAGAAGCACAATGTTCATATGGCTGAATACAGAAATGAAGAAATTAGCAACATAGTCAACCAGATTGTACATTGGGTTTGGCTTGTTTGAGACCTTCTAAATGAAATAACTAAAATATTAATAAGCCAGTTAAATGATTTGGAAGAAATACTTTTACCATTTATCTCTGAAGAGATAAATTTATTGCCTGAAGGCAGCTAATAAAATAACTGAAATTGTTCAGATGAGCCCTTAGCAAATTGATATTTTGGATGCCTGACTCGGAAAAAATACATATTTTTGCATTTGTTAATCATCATTTAGAATGGTTGTTCACATTTAGGAGTAATCCTCTTCCACCCTACCTTACCCACACTCCTCAGGAAGCATTTGGCAATATCTAGAGATACATTTGGTTGTCACAAAAGGAGAAAGGGTTTCTACTAGATCTAGTGGGCAGAAGCCAGGGATGCTGCGAAACGTCCTGCAATGTACAGATCAGACAGCACAACAAAGAATTATCTGACAAAAATGTTTCAATAATTCTCAGTATTATAATTTAGGATGTCTAAATGGTGATGAAAAGCCAAAGAAAGAGTGATCTAAACAATTTCAGGCCAATTGAACTTAAGTGCTCTGTCAGGTTTCATCAGTATTTTATTTTCAATCAGCAATAGTTTTACACTTAAAGTCTAAATATTAGACCAAGTCAAGCAAGTCTTTTCATACATCAAAGTTAAACAAAATTCAATTATAAAAAGCAGGTGCTTTATTAAATCAGACTTAGAAGTAGCATGCTACTGAAGTATGTATCACAATGTACTTGCCAAAATCTATAATTTTATTTATGATGCATTTTGAGTACTGTTGCTCACCATCTCTTCTTAGGGAAAAAAATTGGGTTCTAATAGAACCCTTGACGATAACCATAAAACCATTTTATATTTATGTGTACATACCTTTAAAATATGTTCACCCCTGATGTGCTCCAATTACTACTACATCTTATGTACATGAAGGATTTTGACATCACTGAAGAAACCAGCTGAAGAGCAAACAAGGTGTTATTATATACTTGATTCAGAAGAGTAAGACTTGTATCTAATTTGATAATATTGAATAGACAACTATTAAGTGAATATTATTATAATTATAATCAATTGAAATGAGCAGTTCTTTATTAGTGCCTATTCAGAGGATTGACATAGATACAAGTCAGGTCCAATTACAACAGTCTAGGACTCGTGCATACGCAAAAGGCTTACAAGCAATATTCATCTGCGTGAATTTTGTTTAACAAACACATAGTACTTACAAGGCACTATTATAATAGCTTTGAAAATATTAACTGTGTATTTAATCCTCATGCAAATCCTATGAATTAGATGCTATTATAATCCAAATATTTATGAGGAAACTGGTCAATGGAGAGGTTACTTCTCCCACCTATGTCATTAGAACTTAATTATATCTTTATACATTATTGTTACAATTACCAACTGATCATCTACCCCCCTCCCCAGTCTTTTTTCTTACAATACATATTCTACTCAAAGAGAAATATTTCTATTTTCAAAGTGATGCCAGAGCCATTTTCCTATATCATATCTACTCATTAATTTCTTTGCTTAAATATCTCCAATTACTTCCAATTTCTTATTAGATTATTATGATTAAAAACAAGCACTAGTATTTTTAGCAATAATAACAATTTTTCTTGCTCACCTGCATTAATCATTTTACATGTGTTATCTTATTTAAACTTAGCTGTTGTGGGAGGATCTTCCATTATATCACAATCCGACCCAAATCTACACCTTTTCCCATGCTTCTTTGTCCTTGTATAGATTGGTTCCTTCCTTTAGTGACTCTCTCTCTCCTTTATTTCTGGCACAGTCCTATTCTTCAGCTCCTCCAGAGCTAGGCATTCTATTCTTTGTTTCGTAACACACCTCAAGCAAGCACTGATATTATAGCATTGATTATGTCATATTACAATCTATTGTTCATACACCTGTCTCTTTTATCAGTATTTGAGAAACTCAATACAGATATTTTTATGTTTCTGACATGTGAAAAGTGCTAAACAAACTCATTGAATAAATGTCTCAGAAAATCAGGAGAAGAAATTGGTTTTCTGTTGTCAATTTTGAGCAGCAGGTAAATCCCTATCTACTTTTTTGATCAAATAAAAATATTCTGTGCATGAGGTGAAATTTCAGGAGTCATTTAAAAAAAATGGAAGAAAATACTTGGCAGGTTTGAGAGAGAATATTTCTGTTTTCAAAGTAATACTTGGGAAACAGTACAAGAATGAGTGTACAAATGAAAGCACTATGTTGTTCTTCCTTGGACAAGAAGAGAACTAAAGTATAAAACATGAGTGAAACAGTTAAACATACTCAGGTAAATTTTCCATGTGCAAAATAAAGGTCTCTGAGTGGATAATACTAGAAATGGAAGACATTCAGGAAGAAGAGTGGCTTCCTCAAGTTCGAAATGAACTTGCATATATCAACTTCCATAACACTCCCATGGAAATATTATGGTTCAAAACTTTTAATTTGCATTTATTATCCTTCCAAATAGAAATAAGCCCTGTTCTCCACTTATACATGGGTTGTTAGAAATAAATATATCAAAAGAATTTTTGGATATTTCCTTATTATCTTTACATAATCACATTGGTTTTACTAGACTAATATAAAGTAATTATACTGAAGCTTCCTCATTATTAATGTACAAATTGTTAGACCTGAAAATGAATATGAATTTCATTTTCACATTATCTTTTTATATTGACATCTAGTGTTAGTAATGCATATAACATCTACAATGTTTGTATCATGTAAGACAATATAAATGTAGGTACTGGACAGACAATTCACTTTGTAAACTTACAGTATCGAGAAGTACTGTATAGTACAGTATTTCAATGTATTTTTCTTCATTATAATTTTCTTAATAACATTTTTCTCTAGCTTATTTATTGCAAGAATATAGCATACAATATATGTAATATATAAAATATGTGTTAATTAATTGTTTATGTTATTTTCAAGACTTCCAATCAACAGTAGAATATAAATTTTTGAAAATCAAGTTATACACACATTTTCCATTAATAAGCTAAAAGCGTTCAAAGTCTGTGCCCCGAAGCTCCTTGTTGTTCAAGGGTCAACTATACTCCATAGCCTACCTAGTGCAGATTTTGATATAACAAATGGCCAAAATGTGTTTGCTAATTGGATAAAAATCACAAGTGAAGTTTATGAAGGGGTAGTGAAAATATGCTGGAGTACACTTCAATGCAAGAAATAAAAAATTACTTTATATTCTAACTTCAGAAAAGGCAGTAATGTCCCCTCAAACTATTTCCACTTCAGCCTTCCCTACAATAATGTAACAATATTTCTATCACACCTTTCTCTTGAACTTAAGTGCTTATATCCATTTCATTGATCTATCCTACATCTCTTAAGAAAATCAAATGTCCAGGATATCATTGACCCATAGTAGAAAAAGCAGTGAGTACATGTTAAGAATAAAATTACTGTGTGAACTTCTGAGAAGTAAATTACACAACAAATGCACAGATCATGCATTAAAACTCCTAAAAGTAAAATGTTAGCACACCATAACAGACTGCTAAGTACATATATAATATAAATGAGCTGAGCACTATTTATCTTTAAGAATGATAGGATATTTCCCCACCTGTACATGTCTGTATAAAGGACACGTAAGTTTACTACTGATACTCAGCTGTTCAATAAGAACAATTAAAGTACTATTTGTACTGAGACCGGTTTGTCTCAGTGGATAGAACGTCGGACTGCGGACTGAAGGGTCCCGGGTTCGATTCCGCAACGGCATGTACCTTGGCTGCGGGCACATCCCTGGTAGGGGGCGTGCAAGAGGCAGCTGATCGATGTCTCTCTCTCATCGATGTTTCTGACTCTCTCTCATCGATGTTTCTGACTTTCTATCCCTCTCCCTTCCGCTCTGTAAAAAATCAATAAAATATATTTAATAAATAAATAAATAAATAAATAAATAAATAAATGAATAAATAAAGTACTATTTGCTTTCAGAATATCAAAAGCTATCTAAAGCAATCTCCAATAGAATGCTAAGAAAGAGAGTACATTAAAGTGAGTTATTAAGCAGTAATAATCACACAAAAATGAGCCTATAAGTTCCCCATCTCTTCATACAGGAAGAATGCCTGTGATATTCAGTAGTGGCCTCAAGATAGCCCCATATCATTAATATCTAACACTTAAAATCATTAAGGTTTTCCCAAGCAACTACTTTTTATCTCACAATCTGATTCTCTGAAAGCTATCCTGAGCTATGAAAAAAAACCTTTAAAACATATTTCATGCTCTTTCCAGTCAAGTTAGTGTTCATCAATACATGTTCATCAAACAAACTCTGAATGCATAAGAATCCATAATCTCTCCTTCAAAGGAAGGAAATGGAACAAAAGAACTCAAAGCATAAATCTCTGAGAACAGGTAGTCTGGGTGAGTACAAAGGCCCCTATGTGAAACCTGATTCAATTTTTCTAACCTAAAGAATGAGCACAAAATAAAAGGCTGACCATCTAAGAAAATAGGAACATAGGGAACACCCATACTCTCGAGGAATTCCAGGCTGTGACTCATTGTATAGGTGATGTTCATGGCCAATGCATTAAGAGAAAAATGTTTGCTGGGATGTTCTTTTTCTGGAAATGGTGAGAGGTTTGTACTGAAGCAGCCACAGTATATCTATCACCTATTCCCCTGGAAAGCAATCTCCAAAAGACTGACTGTGGTGGTTATAATTAATAAGCTAAAAACATTCAAAGAACATAGGACAGAACATGACACACAGTAGGTGCTCATTAACCAGTATTACTTGTTTATATAACATTCTTGGCTCAATAACTGAATGTTCTGAAGAGTTAGAAAATTTTTGTCTAAAAAATTGATGACTTGTTTTTTTAAGAAAATTCATTAGCATTTTAAGCTGACTTTTTTTTTAATGGGATGGTTAAAAACCTCTCCTGGTTTTCTGACATGAGTTATATTGGAGAGTGTAAGAAAAGCTTTAATCAGCTATAGTGAAATATCTAAAAGGTGAGATAGCAAAGGTATAAAAAGAATGTCAATATATAGCATGAGCCACAAACATGAGACACTTTATTTTTAATATACTGATAATACATAGGCATGTGAAACTATTAACAAATATAGCTATAGAAAAAAGTTCAAATAGATCTTCAATATTTTGTAAATATTACAGTAGTGTGATATCAAAGATATAATTTGGATATTAATAAAATAGTAGACATAGTATATATGTATATGAAGCCAAGTCAAACTATGCTGGACTCTAGCTAAAAGGTCACTAGCTCATAGGTTATCTCCATCACAAAATAGGCATATAGAGCTACTCCATTTCACAAGAACCCCAAAGGCAAATAAATCAATAGAATAGGGCAATCAATAAACTATCTCCTAAACTATCTCTCTCTCTTCATTCCTATCACTCTTACTGAATTTTAGTCTGTTGCCTAACATTTTTTTGTGCTTATAAGATATTAGATCTGTATTATCGAGCCTTAGAATTTTCTCAGGACAAGTGTCATCACGGCTACTATCTACAGTAATTCAGGTAGCTCACTGTACTGAGGCACCTGATGGAGACAGGAGAGGTGACTCTACCTCCTGTTCTGAGGATATACCATGGACGGCATCTTTCTTGAAAGATAAAGAGACTTTTTCTACTTTACATAAATGCGTTATATTAATTAGTGGTGCCCCTATGCATCACCATAAACTTGCAAAGGGGGATTTGCCATTGAAATTCCATACAGGCTTTGAAATAAACCATATTTGGACTTAAATCATAACATCATCCCTTACTTAAGTGTAGCCTTATCCAAGCTACTGAACTCTCTCCAAACTATCTCCATATATAAAATGAGAATAATGCCATCCACTACAAAGGGCCACAGTGAGAATTACAAATCTTGAGTGGCCATGGGACATCATTTTATGTTCAGATGTCAAATATGTGATAGCTACACTATTGTTATTAATTCTACAGTTCTGTGGTAGAAACTTTCTTAACTACATTAAATTCCTATTTATTAAGAGGTTAAACTTATGCACTGTGTATTCTATGTTTACTAATCACAGACTAACAGTAGAAGCAACATTAAAGAATAAAATGCCAAGAACATGGTTATTAAATATTGAAATCTTAAGATCATGCAAGAATTTGGTAAAAAAAATATAGTTCCATCCCAAGATTCTGATTCAATGGTACAAAATGGGGAGTCAGGATTCTGCAGCATAGTTCTCTGAGTAATTCTGACATAGTAAACCATATTTGCAAAACTATACTACCTCTAGAGAATACTGTTATCTTAAAATGAGCTTGTGAGCAATAACTGATAAATTATCCAATCTCCAAAAGACTGGCTAGATACATAAATGTAAACTATAGGCAGAATAGGGTTGCTCAACAATACCTCTATAGAAAATGACCAACCTCTATAGGTTAATCCCATCACAGTTAGATCTTGCCAAGTGCACAGATTTTAGGGTCAACAAGAAATATGTCTATTGATATGTCTGTTTTCTATAAAATTTTAATTCTGTTGTAAGAAAGTCAATAGAATTAAATTCCTTCAATACTTTATCTCACATTTTACCAAGAAACTTTCCTGAACAGAGAAGAAAAACAATTGTTCTTCCTGTCAATTCATGTACATGGTATTTCTTTGTTAGCTATTTGAGCTAATTGCTAACTATATAAACATATTATGGGTGATAATTCTACTTAGAAATCTAAAGTGCTCCTTTAAACATGATGGAAACTCCTAAAATAGCGTTTTCAATTTTATGCCTTCAATTGTTCCAAAATTACACAATTATCTTTAGTTACAAGTATAAGTAAAATTTTGCTAATTATGACATTTTCACATCTCTTACCCTAAGGCATGGAGAAAAGTGTTGCTGAGTTGTTTTGTACCTTGTGTTTGTAAAGCCATTTTGAAATCTTAAAAGTTACAGAAAGTATAATCTCTTCAGCTGAATTTATAGGAAATAACAATCAAATTTTGGCTTGGTTTGAAAATGTTACCACTTCAGAAGGCAAATTATGCCAGAAGTCTTCAGATAAGTTCCAAATATGAACACTATTATAACAAATGGCCAAGATAATGGGCCTTAGGAAATACCAACCTTTATTCCCATTCTTCCCTTTATTACTATGTTGTATCATAAAGAGAGAAACATCACATAAATGAGCTCCATGAATCCCACAAAGGGTATTTACTGAGAAGCCTAACATCCAGCACATCACATGATCAGAGGGAAACAGAGATTCCTGAATCCCAATAGTGTACATGACCCGGGAAGACTTTCAATTCCCTCTTGCAATAGTGACAGAGCAGTTAGTGACTCAACTAGAAGTCCTGGCCATGCTTGCATTATGAATTTAGGAAAGGGAAGGCATAACTATAGTTCAGTATCATTAGGAAAAGTCTCATTTATGTTAATGAGGCCTTGAATGGCACAAATAATAAACATTTATATTTATTTAAGGAATGCTATATTTATCTCCTTCAGAGTTGCTACTCTATCATATTTTGATCAAGTCGTGTCTAAAACTGATTTATATTCTCTTAGACATACCAATGGATGGTAATGAGAAGCTGCTCTGGGCCTCTATGGTTGCAAGCTATAACTGTAAGGTTTTCTTTTAATTAGGAAAACCCAGGTTAAGTACAATACTCAATTAGGTACTTCAATTATCCTCGAAAGAAAATTTTAGTGACTTCATACATTATTTTTACCTTACAGTTAACAGTGAAATAAAAGGACACCTTACAGTTAACAGTGAAATAAAAGTATTAGACATGTAATCAGCATTTAAAAATAGTAGAAGCCTTCCTTTACAGTCTGAGAAAAAATGTGCTCTCCATTTATGTATAGACCTTTGTTCTCAGTACTGAATAGCTAACATTATCTGAATACATCAGATACCATTCCAGCATGTTGAAGCCTGTCAGAGCCACCTGGATGTGTGTCAGTCATCGAAGGGCCAAATGACTGGTCCATCCGGCATGTGGTCATGTGGCTAGCTAGCTATTTTACATACACACATCAGGCAGAAAAATATAAAAGCAGCCAATTATTTGAATAAGCAGGGGAGAAGGCAAGCCAAAACAAAGTGAGAGACTATCATATGATCTGAGTTCAAATTCTGACTCTTCCAAAGTATCCCATCTAATAAAAAAGTAATATGCAAATTGACCACACCTCTGCTACACCCACAAGCCACACCCATCAGTCCATCAGGAGCAATTGTGCAAATTAACCCAACCAAGATGGCTGCAGCCACAGAGTGAGCAGGAAGCTTGGGTTTCCCCAGTAATGGAGGAAGCCAAGATTCCTGCACATCCTGGCCAGCCCAGGCCTCTGTTCAAGGCTACAAAGTTTCAATTATAGAAGATAAATAAATCCCAACAGAAATGGCTGCAGCCACTGAGCGAGCAGGAAGCTTGGGTTTCCCTGACGATGGAGGAAGCCAAACGTCCTGGCCAGCCTTGGCCTTCACTCAAGGCTACAAAGTTTTAATTATAGAAGATAAATAAATCCCAGATCCCAGGGCCTCTGCTTGGGTCGCCAGGAGGTGTGGCCAGACTGCAAACCACCACAGGCACCCTCATCCAGGCTGCCCCACACCCCAAGGGAACCTCCACCCTGATCGAGGACACCCTTCAGGGCAAACCAGCTGGCCCCCACCCATGCACCAGGCTTCTATCCTATCTAATAAAAGAGTAATATGGAAATTGACTGACATTCCAACACAAGACGGCTGCCCCATGTGGTCAAAGATAGCTGCCCCCATGTGGACACAAGATGGCCAGCAGGGGAGGGCAGTTGTGGGCAATCAGGCCAGCAGAGAAGAGCAGTTGGGAGGGACCAAGCCTACAAGGGAGAGCAGTTGCAGGCAATCAAGCCTGCAGGGGAGGACCAGGCTGGCAGAAATGAGAAGTTGAGGGCGACCAGGACTGCAGGGGAGAGCAGTTGGGGGGTACCAGGCCTGCAGGGGAGGGCAGTTAGGGGTGACCAGGCCTGCAGGGGAGGACAGTTAGGGGCAATCATGCTGGCAGAGGAGCAGTTAGGCATCTATCAGGCTGGTAGGGGAATGGTTAGGGGGTGATTAGGCTGGCAGGCAGAAGTGGTTAGGGGCAATAAAGCAGGAAAGCAGGCAGGCAGGTGAGCAATTGGGAGCCAGCAGTCCTGGATTGATAGAGGGATCAGGCCTACACGGGCAGTGGTACATCCCTCAAGAGGTCCCAGATTGGAGAGAATGCAGACCTGGATTGTGAGAGGAATGTATGGCTGCCGGTTTAGGACCGATCCCACCTGATCCTACTGGGATCGGGCCTAAATGGGCAAGTGGACACCCCTTGAGGGGTCCCAGATTGGAGAGGGTGCAGGCTAGGCTGAGGGACACACACTCCCGTGCATGAATTTCATGCACCAGACCTCTAATCAATTATAAGACCTTAGGTATATTACTGAAGGTCTCTAAGCTGCTGTCTCCACTTCTGAAAAGTTGGGATAGCATCATCTGCCTAGTGAGATTGTTATGATGTTTACGGATAATCCTTGTAAGCAGTAATAATAACACATTACTTATATGCTACCCAAACCAGTACCTTCACTTCTGCTGTTGCTGTTATTACTATTATTACTACTACTAATACCAGCGCCAATCCATATAACTATAGAATATTATGGTGTGTGTTATGAAAATAGTGATTTGTAGCAAGCTAGGTATTTGCTATTTTGATGTTTCATCACCTGGATTGAAAAAAATTTAAAAAATTCTGAGATGTCTGATTGAGTTGGACTAAATTTATTGGTTTTATTTTATTAATGTCATTTAAAGTATATTTATCTTTACAATGGTCTTTAATAAATAAATTAAATATCTCAATTTTTTTCAGATTTAGCCTATATTCAGGTACTATTAAAACAGATGCCCTAGAATTTTTACACTCATTACTCAGAAGATGGTGGGTTTTTTTGGGTTTTTTTTGTCAATCTTCACCAAGGATATTTTCCCATTGATTTTTAGGGAGAATGGAAAAGAGAGAGAAAGCCAGAAAGAAACATCAATGTGAGAGAAACATATTGATTGGTTTCATCCTGCTTGCACCCAGACCAGAGCCTGGGCCAGGGAGGAGCCTGCAACCACGATATGTGACCTTGACTGGAATCGAACCTGGCACCCTTTGGTCCATTAGCTGACACTCCATCCACTGGGCCAAACCAGCTAGGGCATTCATAAGGTTTTAAACTGAACACTTGTTAGAACAGTTCACACAAAGTGTGAATCCAAACACAAGCTGAATTGAAAACTGACACTGTAATACATTAAGATACACACCATTTGTTTCCTTTAAACTTCTTAGAAAGCTCTACAAAACAGATATCAAACATATCAATGATTTAAGGAATGAGAGCAAATAGCCTGATAGTTTTAGCTTTCCACTGGTATTCTGATGTACACCATTTCTTTCTAGCATAACAGCCTGCCATTACCTTTGTTTAGTGTCCTTGATTGTCACTAATAAATGATAACTATATTGGCCTTTTAAATGGGTCACAGTGAGAGAGTTCCTGTGAAGTTTCTTGTGAGACTCATGAAAAATGTGTGCTAATCCTCTTAATAGTACTTCAAGCAGGTGAAAATTAGTTAAAATGAACATCAAGGGCAATTTTAATGAACTGAATAGATAGTACATTAGGATCAGCAGTAGGTAGTGATGTTGAAAGGGAGAATAGTAGTGACTGGGAGATTGGGAGTTTGGAAATGTCACAGAGAAGAACAAACAGTAAGAAGATGATGTGTGACAAGAATGGGAAGGTGTCTAATTGCAAAGTTTCCAGTTGGAGAGCTGCCTGTATTGACTTGGGAATGAGGATAGGAGGATGTGAACTAGAGGGTGGTAATGCATGGTATGTCTCGATGGAGGTTATAAAGATATGGTGCACCATATGTAATATTTATATTAATATGTCAAGTTGTTCTTAAGATCATCCGGCAGCACCTTGACCTCCATTCACCTGATAACCACTCTCAGTCACTATGTAACTTTCAATTCCTTGTCTCAACACTATTAGAGACCTTGATAGGTTAGTATTAGGGTGGGGGATTGATAAGCAGAGTGTCAGCCAAGAAAATGGGATAATCTCTTTGCTGCTTATGAGTGAAACAGAATGTCATTTTGAGAGTCAATGTATTGAGGTTATTGTTAAAGGGCTTGGAAAAAGACCATTTACCAGTAAGTGGGCATGTTATATATGTTCATTAATGAGATCCTTTCCCTGCGATCCTTCCTGTGACTTGCAACCATTTACTTTGCTGAAACAAAGGTCTGATTGTATCACTGCCCTACCCCCAAATTTAGATTCTTTCCTGATGCATACCAAATGATATCTAGACTACAATTAGGCATAGTTTTTTTTAGTCAAATTTTCTGCCCTCACATCTCCCTCTAAGCTATTTCCCATTCCTCCAATGACTCTCTAATTGAGTACTAGTAATTGTCATCTACCTACGTGTTACCCAAGTACACCACACACTCTCACCAATTTCAGTGGTCAAATCGTTAATCTTGCTCCCTTTTCCCCATTTTTGCCCCTCCAGGTCTAGTCAACGTTAATTCACATCTGCATCCTGGAGATTTCTTGCACCAAGCATTTTACCTACTCAGCTGAATATCTCTGAGTCAGCACTGGAAGAATTGGGCACGGCATGTGTGGCTTCAGAAAGGTGACCTGGATGAGTTCAAGAACTTATAAGTAAGAGAAAAGTCAAGAGATATTGCACAATAACTTAGAAGACAATGGAGAAACAGGAAATTTATCCCCCCTTATCTTTGTCCACATTTGTAAATATTTATTGTTGATAGAGTACCCATTGTTTTCTTGGTACTGCATTATTAAATGCTGTATGTCATAACTGACATTCTCAGAGAAAACATTACCCATATTTAATCTTTTTTTTAAGGGTCTCTTATATTAAATGAAATTAAAGAAAATAATATAGCTCAGTTTCAGCATTTGCTATATTCTCTGAGGAAAAAAATGGTATTGTAATCTAAGTAATCCATCAATGCTTCTAGTTGACTTATCTGCATCTCTCCCTAATCTGGGCATTGAGATTTATGGGTCATTTGAAAAGTCCCTGACAACCTTTTCACCTTTTGCATGACAAAACTGCATAAATCTTATGTTTTCCTACACTGAAAGTGAAAATTAAACCTCTTTTTAACACACTATTTGTCTTGCTTGGCTGGTTTATGGTGAGAAAGAAGGCCAAAAATGTTTTTGAAGCAATAATTCATCAAGTATAAAGGAAGGGCATGCAAACAGCTTCATCTTACTAGGTAAGCATGTTTTTTAAATCTTCAGAAGAAACAACGTCATACCTCACTAAAGGTGCAGGGGGGAGGAGGAAGATAATTAAATGGATAGAAAAACAACTTGCAAAAACCATCATCACAAAAAACATTTCTCTTGTGGAGATGGAATGTAAAAAATGATGTAGGAGAACATTTGACAACAAAACACAGACAGGGAGGACTCTGAAGACAAACAGCTTTCTTTTTTTTCTCTTTTATAATCAACAAGACTAAGGGGTTTCCAGTCCCAGTGATGAATTCAGTGGGAAAGGGTGAGAACCCATCTGACACGTGACTACATACAGTGCCTCGATCCTAATGTCAGGTAACAATAATTATATCCCGCTCCAAAAAAAAAGATCCTAAAAGAATCTAATGCTACTTTGCAAAGATTACTGGCTAACCTAGCTTTTCTGAGAAATGGCATTAAATGGCAGACCTTAAATTATAATTCGATTGAGATCTTGTTTCATGTGTAAGTCCTACTTCTCCAACAAAGTTGTAAACCATGTCACTCACTGCCAACCTCTTATTAATAGTTAATAACTTCAAATACTTAATTTTCTGATTTGCTTGGCAAGCAGTGAACCAAGTCTAGGATGACACTGTACCAGGTATCATGAGAAAAGGATTAGCTATGTGTGTGTGGAGGCTGGGGGGTAAGCGGGGGGGGGCGGGGAGAGGGGGGATTGGGGGGAGGCATATAGTCTTGGGTTCAAAACCAATCTTGGGCACAGAGCATAACTTTTCTGAGAGTTTTTTTCCCTCTGGGCAAGTAAGATAAAAGGTGGTTTAAAAATAAATATCTAAAACGACGACATCCAGTAGCATTCAGTACCTATTAAAAGTGGATAAATATTTGAAAAATAAATCATGATTATTATTCCCAAGGTATTCAGAATATAAGAAGTTATATAAAACAGGCAACAAATAATTTTTATAAAATGTCATCTATTTGGTACCTCCAGGAATGTCATTTTTCACAGCCAATTCTGGTTATGAATTTTATGCCTCTGAGGACTATTATTTTAATTATATGAGTTAGTAATGTCTTAGAAGCACCATATGTTTCTTTGCTTTTTCCCCATGATATCCTAAACATCACTAAATATTTTCATAACTCTGCAATTGCTTCATGGACATCAGCCTAGGGCACTTTGAGATCTGTTTACTCTACCTTCAATACTGTTAGGATGCTATAATTTTGACAATTTCTGTGTGATAATTTTAGAAAGTCTCTTGTCCTTTCATTAGATGTCACCTCTTAAAGCTGTCAGTCCATGCCTGTAACATGACTTCTGCCTTCTAATTTACTGCTGCAAACCTACATTAGTCCAGGAACGATAATTACTCGACAAGTTAGAATTGGTTAATATTTTTATAAATACTGCATATTCATTTGAAACTATAAATATATATTAACCCTATGAATCAAGAGAACTTTAGAAATGACTGGTGAAATAATAGAAGTAAAGAGTCACAATTTTTCGAACTAAAGTTTAAAATATCAGCCTGACAAAATACAAATAGCATTAAAATTTAATAAACTGGGTAAGCATTGCAATAAGCATGATTGATGAAGGATCAATATATTGATATGAAAGTTCATATAAATCAATTAAAAATTGAAGAAAAAAGCAACATGAAAAGCAAGTCACAAAGGAATGATGATTAGTGAATGAACATTTAGAAAAATATTTAATTTTTAACAACATAAAAATGCAAAGTAGCCTTTAGTATTAAAATAATAACCTTTTAATATTTTTAAATTAAATATGTTAAATTCTGTGATAGCTGTGTATTAATTTTACCATTTTAGAAAGCAAAAGGACAACCTCTATGAGTCATAAAAATGTCCACAATGATATTGGAAAATCTATATAGGCAAAGATCACACATTCATGCTATTTGCTATTTGTTATTAAAGTTGGAAGCAAAGTCCTAATTGTCCAAAACTAAGGAATAGATAGATATAATTTTTTTTTATCTTTACCCAAGGATATGTTTATTGATGAGAGAGACAGAGAAAGAGAAAGACGCCATTAAGAAACACTGATGAGTTGCCTCCCATAGGCACCCCGACCTGGGGATCAAACCCACACTCTAGGTATGTGCCCTGACCAGGAACTGAACTCACAACCTTTGGGTGTACAATATCCCAACCAGCTGAACCACCTAACCAGGGCTGGTTTTAACTTTTAAGTCATGTAAAAGATATACTATTCAGAAAATTAAAAATAATTTTAAAAAAGAGTATCCCTCTGCTTAGGGAAGTTTTTGGATCATAGGAGCTCACTTGGTCCATGCACTCAGGGCAGAGAAGTTCTAAAGGATAAAATTCCAGAATCCAGCTTCCTAGATGAGTCAATTCTGAAGAATATTTTACATCGCCTCTCAGAGGATCTCCAGCAGAACTGGGTCCCAGCTGCCCAGAGCTGTCACTCCATAAACTCCCTTCACTGGCTTTTCCTTCTCCCCATCTGGCTTCTCCACTCCTTCACCATGCTTCCTTGTACCACCTACTTCCCAAAACTACTTTCATTCTCAAGTCCCTGCAGTTGCTGTTGAGGGCACCCAAACCAAGACAAGTACTATCACTTTTATTTACAAATTCAGTGCAATTTTTGTATTTTTTATTAATGCAAAAATAACACATGATCCATTTGGGCCAGTATAAGTTTATGGTCAACAGGTCACTGGGCAAGAAATTTAGACAAGTTTAATTAAGAGTTTTCTGAAGTTGGGAATAGTTGGAAATAAATGTGACTATCTCCACTTCTCTTTTCTCTCTGCCACTCCTGATTCAAATGATGAATGAGTCTACAAGTGGCCAGGGATCTGAGAAGAGGTCCCTGTGTGGCCGCTTCTCTGAGGTCTGTGTGAGTTCCACTTGTATCTCTCGGTCTCTCAGAGCCCAAAGAAGGAAATGACTAGAAAGTCTGAGCCCCCCGGGCCCTTGAGTTTGGGAGACTAAAAAGGAAGAGTGAGCAAGGAACCTTCTTTCAGGCATCATAGCAGGAGAGTAAAGATCAATTCTCTTCTTCTGCATTGAGGATGGGCAGCTGACACTTAGGGATTTCGACAAAGGGACCTGAGCCTAGTGAACCGATATTTAAAATGTCCATAAAGAGCTCTATGAAGAAAAAAAAAACAACAGTGTAAGGACTGGAATCTGGGTAAAATGAGCAATAAACCATATATTTTTATGGGTTTTGTTTCTACTATAAATGGTGTATTAGTTTTATATTTTGCTGTAACAAATTACCAGCAACATAATAACTTAAACCTGTGGTCTGCAAACTGCAACTCGCAAGCCACATGTGGCTCTTTAGCCCCTTGAGTGTGGCTCTTCCACAAAATACCATGGCCTAGGTGAGTTTATTTTAAAGAAGTGGCGTTAGAAGAAGTTTAAGTTTAAAAAATTTGGCTCTCAAAAGAAATTTCAATCGTTGTACTGTTGATATTTGGCTCTGTTGACTGAGTTTGCTGACCACTGGCTTAAACCAACCCAAATTTATATCTTACAACTTCTTATTTCTGAAGTCAGAAATCTGAAATGGTTGTCATTGGGCAGGGCTGGGTTCCCTTGGGAGGCTTCTTGCCTTTTCTGGCTCCTAGAGAGGACCTGTGTTCCTTGGCTTGTGACCCCCTTCCATCCTGAAAGCCACCAACCACAGGTAGAGTCTTGGTCATGTCACATCACTCTGACACTGTCTCTTGTCCTGTTTCTATATTTAAAGGACACTTGTGATGACACTGGGTCCACCTGAATGAATAATCCAGGATAAAACATAATTTCACCTGTAAACTTAATTCCCTTTTGCTAACTAACCTGACATAATCATGGGTTTCAGGATGAACATTACTGGCAGGTTACTATTCTGCCTACCACAAATGTTGATTTTTTTTTCCTCTGGCATTTCCCAGTTGGCTGATTGGTATTTTTACAGGAATGTTATTTAATAGATATTAATCTTGAGTGCAGTGAACATGCCAAACTCATTTTTAAATTTCTCCAGTGATATATCTTATACTTCTCTTGGACTTTCTACTTATTTAGTCAATTTCACATATATAATTTTTCTTTCCTTTTTATTCTACCTCTTTTCTTTCCTTTGAAGGTAGTACAATGATAAATAATGGGGGTAATCTCAGGAATTCTTATCCTGTGCTACCTTTAATAGGAATGTTTTAAAAGTTTTCTAAATAACTATACAAATTTGGAGTGATTTCAGATGAAGATCCCTTATCAGAATAATGAAAAAATTTATTCCTAGGTTACTGAAAGTTTAGAAAACAAATGAGTGTTGAATTTTCTTGGGTGCTTTTCCTCTATATATTGAGATAACTATGTGGCATTTTCTCCTAAATTATGTAGATATCTGAATATTAAACCATTCTTGCATTTTTGAATAATTATTATTTGACTATCATGTTTTTATACACTGTTGAAAATACTTTGTCAACATTATATTAAGGTTTTGCTTTTATATTTATAAGTGAGCATACAATATAATTTTCTTATTCAAACCTTACATCTATTTTAACCTCAAAGTTGCACTTGTTGCACAAAGTGGTTTGGTTATATTCTCTATTTTGAGTCTCTAATCCAGTTTGCTTAAAATAGGGAATTTTCTGCTTTTACAGGATTTTTAAACTATGCCTATAAATACCTAGAGTTGGCGTCATTTGGAGATTGGGGAGAGGAGGAGCATTTTTATCATTAATAGTATTTCTTTAATGGTTACTGATTTATTAATGATTTCCATTTTTTAAAGGCTAGGTCAATAATTTATATTTTGCTAGAAAATTATCCATCTTATCTAAAATATCAAATTTATTGCCAGAATATGATCTTATTATTCTCCTATAAACAGTAAGGTCCCTTTGTATCAGTAGTTTTAATTCCTTTCAATTTCTAATATTGTTAATTTGTACTATCTCTTTTTTCTTGCTCCATCTGTGTGTGGTGATTTCTCCTACAGCTGTTTGTAGGTAGTTCTATGCAACGACAAATCCTCCTGTGGAAAGGAGAAGAGCAAGGGACATTTGGGAGAGGAGTAAGTAAAAGTTCAAATCACCTGAATGAGGCTGCTTCTCCAGCCCCCCCTCCCCTCCAAAAAAAGATGAAAATAAACTTAGAAAAGAGGACACCATTTAGCAATTTGAATAAGTATCTAGAGAGCAGTCTATTGAAGTGGGCATCTATAAACTATACTCTATGAATATGGAAAGAATACTATAATATCTTTGTTACCCATCTAACTCCATAATTTATCTCGTATTTTCAGATTCTGGTAAATATTTAATAAAATTTTACTGACAGGAGAATTTGAGACAACATAAATTTATTTATGTAATAACTGTAAGAATCACTTGTGACTGACACTTTCCATAAGCAATACATAAAATTATAGATGACATTTAGTGTATTGCTACAAAAGGCAATCCGAATAGCTCATTCTTAAACTCATTAAGAAACACATGGATTACCTATAATAGAACTGCTGGGATATGATCAGTTACTGAATGTGGAAAAGGTGAGTGATGTGACAAGAAATTAATACAGAAAAAGGGCAAAATATACATTCTGTGTGCAGTATTATGCCAAAAGGGAGAAATTTGTTCCATCATAGAATACAAGTTGTAGAAATTTTAATCCAATAGATCATTCCACAAAAACTTTTAATAAGATTTATGAAGAACTATTTCCAGAGAGGAAAAAAAAGGAATGCAGGGATTTTATAAGAGAACAAGTTGCAGGTAAAGGCAACATAGGACCCCTGTCATAACAGCTCCTAAGTGAAAACATTGCAACTGTGACTGAGATCAAACCTCTAAGACAAACACCAAAATTACAGACCAAACAGAGTCAGCCTATCAGAAGAGAGAAGATAAGAACCCATAACCAGGGGGGGAAATTCATGGAACAAATAAGAAAACAATAGGTATGAAAACATTTTACAGTATCAGATACATTGGGCATTTATTATTTTAGCACCC
Organism: Antrozous pallidus; assembly: GCA_027563665.1. Taxonomy (NCBI): domain Eukaryota; kingdom Metazoa; phylum Chordata; class Mammalia; order Chiroptera; family Vespertilionidae; genus Antrozous; species Antrozous pallidus. Next base: position 65,988,164 of record CM050511.1, read on the forward strand.
AAGTATCACCTATTCTTTTGAAATATTCTCCTTCACACATGTGGCTCTGGTGTTAGCTGACTAGGTATGATTCCCACTTACTGGCTACAATGCACCTATTCTATTGAACTGAGCTAATCACGAGCCTATTGAGGAGATTGATCAACATTGTAGTAGAGGAGAGTTATTTTCTTTTCTCATTATCAGACAGTAGGAACAAGAATGAGGTCTTTCCATAGATGGTTTCATTACTGGTGCAGAATGCACTCTCAGGGAAGAAAGCCACCATGCTGAGAGAAAAAGATGAATGTAGAGAATCTTGACAGTAGTCACTCCCCAGTTACAGTCACCCCTAAAATTAATTATGTTATCAACCCTTCAGTTTGCTTAAATGAGCCAATAAATTCCTCTTTGTGTTAAAACTACTTCATATCAGTTTTCTGTCTTCAATAGACAAAACTCATGACAAAGAGACCAGATAATAGATGTCCTAAAAAAATGTATACAAGAAACTTTAAAAAAAGAAAAAGGAAGTAATTCTAAACAGGTAGTATTTAGGAAGCTGGATGTGAGGACTAAAAATTGAGCAAAAACAAAAAAAAATGTTTCTTCTGAAATGTAATGTGCTATGATTTCCCAGTTTTCATACAGAGCATAAAAATTATGATTATCAGATAGGTAAGGGTGTGTTAAAAGTCTCAGAGGCCAAAATGAACACTAAAGTAGGATTCTCCACATGGCTGAACATGGTAGCAAGATAGAAAAGATTTATGCTTCCTCCAGTGGCTGATCTTGCTGAAGAATACCTGTTTCCTAGTCACTCAAAGTGTCTGTTGGAGGTTTGTCAGTCATGTCTGAACTGACAGCACCAGAACAAACTAATTTTACAACCTCTTTTGCAGTCAGCTGGAAAATTCTACCTTTAGTGGAATATAGTATTTCAACCACACCATAGTTGAGTATCCCCTGATAGTATTTTCAACATCCACAGTACACAAATCATAATGGCCCTGAGTGACTGATATTCAACATTTAATGATCAACTACACTGGGCCAGGTACTAAAATAGGATGTTCTTTACACTATAATGGCAATAAAAATAACAACCTAAATAATTACAACTAAAAGAGTGGTGATGTGCGTATGATGTGATAGGCATTTTGCAAAGCATTATCTCATGTAATCCTTACAGCACCAGGAGGTAGGAACTATAATTATCTGCACATCACAGCTGAGGCTCAGTGAAGTTAAGTAACTTGCCAAAGGTCACATGGTTAATTGGCAGAAGAATGAAACTGAAACCCAGGCTGCTTGTTATGGTTGAATTGTGTCTCCCCACCCCGCCCCCCAAAAAAGGATATATAAATCGTAACCCAGAATATGGCCTTCTCTTAAATACAGTTGCTGCAGGTAGTAGTTAAGACAAGGTCATGTTAGAGTGGGTGGCCCCTAACCCAATGTGACTAACATCATTATAAGAAGATGGCCTTGGAGATGAGTGACACAGGAAGAATGCATGTGACAGTGAAGGCAGAAACTGGAGCAAAGCCACTGGAAACCACAGATTCCAAAAACTGCAGGCAAAGCACGAGAAGCTGGGCAGAGGCAGAGGACGGTTCTTTTATGGGTTTCAGAAGGAGCATAGCTCAGCTGACACCTAGTCTTCAGACTCCTAGCCTCCAGAACTGTCAGACAATAAATTCATGTTATTTTAAACTACCCAGGTGGTGTCACATGGTTACAGCAGCCTAAAACACTGATATAATACCTAACTCCAAACCCCTCCGAGTGCCATGTTTTATTACCACCTGAGCTTGAAGTCTTTCCTGGGTGAGAGAAGAAACATTTAACTACATCGAAAACAGATATAACTTTCCGTTTTATTAAATTGTAATTACATGAAGATCCTTTCAGATAAATCTTTTTAAATATCAGAAGTCCTATTTTCTGCCTCAGCTGTGGTAAAAAATCATTTTTGTAGTTATTTTTAGAGATTTTTAAAAATAGCTTAACTATATTCTTTAAAATTACTGAGATGGCCCGCATCTATCCTGAAGGGATTTTCATTTTCAAGAAAGGAGTCTTTGTATTTTGTGGTGGCTGCTAGACCGTTTAATCTGAATTACCACACTCTAAGCACTCATCTAGAAGATATAGACAAGTTTACACAAAACACAGATACGTGCAGCCAGCATTTTACAGGAGAACAAACACGGCTTTTCCTTGCAAAAGAAAGTAGTAGTAGAGAGAAGACAGATTTAGAGGAGAGAGCCTAGAAAGGCAGAGTTAAGATATATTATGGAAGTGATAAAGAAATGAACAAAAGAGGAAAAGCAAGGAGAGCTGAGCAGAGGAAGAAAAATGGGCCTGAAGACAGGAGAGGAGGCAGACGTGACAATCTGGGAGGGTCAGGGGACAGAGGAAGTAGGAAAGGGGAGGCAGAGGGAGGGAGAAAGAAATGAGGTGAAAGGGAGAGCAGAGGAAGAAAAGTATGCTGAATACATGTGAATGTGTGAATTGTTACTTTTATCAATATGCAGACATTTTCTTCAGGGTTCCAGTGCCATCTTAAATACAATAAAATGAGACATATTTCATGATACTTTCTCATAATGATAAGTATATACCAAAATCAACGAGGGAAGAAAATACTCTTATAAATTGTCTTTTATTTTAAATCTTGGAAAAGTCTTTTATCTGGAACAATAGAGCAGTATGCATTCCTATCACTTTATTTTGAAGAGTCCCTTTCAACAGCAGCTACATCACATGCAATACTTGATTGCCATCAAAGGCCAAGCTTCCTAGTGCCAAGAGCCAAGTGTGCTGCGGTCTGATCTTTGAGAAATATTTCTGGAGAGTAAAGATCAAGGGCCATACATGTGGAGGCACATATTGTCACCATTCTAATTTGTGAGTATATGATATTTATTAGAAGCAGGAGTTTCCCAGTAAAAGGCACAGTGACGGCAGCCTTATAGTCAAAGGTAGCATTTCAATGTAGTATATTTAATTTATAAACATATTTATATTTAAAATTTTAAATCCCATGAAATGTCTCAGGGTTGAAAGTAAAAATCATCCTTTAAAATTGAATATAGAAAGTGGCAAGGGCAGGGACTTCCCATCCATTCCCTGACTCATTCATTAAATAAGTGTTTATTGACTATGCTTCTACGCAATGAGACAACCACAAAGATGAATAAGAATTTGTCCCAAGTGAAATCTTGGCTTTATAAAGGACACTACAGTTTATCAAGTCCTTTCACTTAATGTGTGAACATCTCCAGCCACCCTGGGAAGCATGGAACCATTACTAATTTAGAATAGAAAGTAGAACCATGAAAGATCTGTTGCTACTCACATTCTGATAATGCTGATTCCCATTACTGTTTCTTTGGTAATTTTCTTCCTCTGATGAGAATGTTCTCATTTATTCATTAAGATATTGATGCCACTCATAAACATAGCTGAATATTATTCACTGTGTAGCAGGCACCAAAAATGGGGTGGGGAAGGTAAAATAAACAGAACCATTGTCCTCAAGAATTTCACAAGCCAGTGAGTAAAAAAGCAAGTAAACCATTATGGAAAAGTAATCAATGACTCTTCTCTCCCCAAAAAGTCTACTGTGTCCATGTGCAGCTCCCTTCCTTCCCCCAGGCCATGCAAATCTAGGCTCTAGTCCTACTTTCACAGTATAGCCTTTTTCACAACCTCAGTTTGCATTTGTTCAGTTTTCTTCTTAATTCCTGAACAATTACAATCTACCAAACTTAGTCCTTTATTATAGATGTCATTTTATATTTATAATTTTTTAAATGTGTTTCTTACTTACTATACCAGATTTCTAAGTTCTATAGGGGAAAGGATGGAGTCTCATGGGCTTCTGTATTACACACTGAAGCTATAAGAGTTCCACATATGCGTTGATGATTTATAAATATTTATCACTTGATTTATAGACACCATGTAATATATTGGAACAATATATTTTGATTAGCTAATTTTGACTAAGATATGTATTTTTTAAAGTTATCTGAAGGAAATCTTTAATAAGAAAAATATTTTGGTGAACATTTCTTCAGTCCTCACTATAAATATTCCTAATTGTTTAAGGAGAGACTATCTATTAGGTTGCCATTTACTCCATTTGGTTAATAATCTATGTTCTTAGTCATAGAGTAGTTAAAATATTTTATAACATTATAATGTTATTTATTGTCATTCATCCAATAATATATATTTAGTCCTTATGTAGCTATGCTGTTAAAATAAATGCCATGAAACAATAGACTTCTTAGTACCTAATACTCTGGAAATCTGGGCCTTGGTAAACATCTAGATTATCGCTGTTTTACAGAAATATAATGAAAGACATAAATTTTATATCTTTACTAAACAGTTGAAATTAATTTTCATGATGTATTTTGACTCAATATATCCAAAGGTTTATCATTTCAACATGTAAACAACATAAAAAATATTACTGAGGTATTTTGGATCATTTTTACTAAGGCCTGTAAAGCTAGTATGTATTTTACACTTGTAGCACACCTCAATTTGGAGGTTAATTTTTTGTCAGAAATAGTTCATTGGTAATTAGTTGTCATAAAAATTTCATTTTGAAAAGTAGATTCCTGAGAGGAACCAAGATGGTGCATAGGTAAACACCCATACTCCTCCCCCATATAACCAATTCAAAACTACAACTAAACAACAAAATGGCCATCATTCAGAACTATCAGAGGGATGGCTGAGTGGACATTCCACAAATAGAAAGAAAAATAAAAGGACTCTGAGACTCGGGGGAAGCTGCAGAGGGCAGAGTTGCAGATACACACGGAGTCAGAGGTTCGGAGCTGTGCCTGAACGGAAAGGGCTGGCAGCTGTAAACCCAGCTGGCTTTCTTGAACTGGGAGGGAGACCAAGGCATCCACAGTACTGAGCCCCAGTTCCAGGCAAGTCTCGGGGAACCCAGACTAATATGGGATGAAACTGGACTGTAAGGAGGAAGCACCCTGAAACTCAGATGCTGCAAAGGCGTGCAAGCTTTCGGAGAGGGCTCTATCATTTGCGAGGAAAACAAAAAACAAAAAAACGCCAGACTGCTTTGTTTTCCATTCCTGGCGAGTCTTTGGATGTCCACACTCATTTGAGGAGAAACTAGACTGTCTGGCAATGGGCAGAGCTCTGGGCAGCTTTCTCTCAGAGGTGCGTACAGCCGTTGCCACAGGGCACGGAGACCCAGGAGCCATTTAGGGTGGGGCTGATGGGAAACCCAGGCTGCCTGCCCAGCCCGGAGACTGGGCCCCAACCAGGCTGAGCACAGATGCTCTCCCAGTGTAAACACAGCTGATCCTCACAGCCAATTAGCCTGGAGGTCAACCACTCACAGTGATACCAGAAACAATCTAGGCTTAACTATAACAAGATGGTGCAGCCCATAAAGGGGTGCACCAAGAGTATCTACCTCAGGTAACTAGGAAGTCTGAGCCACTGTCCCCTAGAGGGGGACACAAACCTACTCGACCAACTCAGGGAAGCAGCCAAAATGCAAAGACAAGATAACAAATTACACGTGAAATAAATGGAGGGGAAAAAACGACTAGACATAGAGTTCAAAACCATGGTTATAAGGTTTTTCAAGAGACTCCTAGAAAAGGCCAATAAATTTAACGAGAACCTTGAGGATAGGATTGAGACCCTTAAGAATATGAGTGAGACCCTCAAGGATATGAGCGAGTCCCTCAAGGATATGAGCAAGACTATGGAGAATATGAAAAAAGACCAACTAGAAATTAAGCATACACTAACTGAAATAAAAAATATTATACAGAGATCCAAAAGCAGACTAGAGGACCGCAAGAATCAAGTCAAAGATTTGAAACAAAAAGAAGCAAAAATCACTCAGCCTGAAAAGCAAGAAGCAAAAAGAATCCAAAAAATTGAAGGTAGTGTAAAGAGCCTCTGGGACAACCTCAAGCATATCAACACCCAAATTATGGGAGTTCCAGAAAAATATAGATAGCAAGATACTGAAAACCAATTTGAAGAAATAGTGACTGAAAACTTCCCCCACCTGGTGAAAGAAATAGATTTAAAAGTCCAGGAAGCACACCGAACCCCAAATAAAAGGAATCCAAAGAGATCCACATCAAGACACATCATAATTAAAATGCCAAGAGTAAAAGATAGCACAGATCCAGATCAATTTAAGCCATATGTTTCTGGGTCTTATTTTGCTTTTTACTTCTGTGTTTAGTAAGGCCCTTCATTAAGAGTTGATAATGGGAGATAGTCATAGTAGCTAATGCAGTGGAAGGGCAGTTCCTGGGTTCAGTCAAGGGTGCAAACTAAGTGGGAGCTCTCTTCAACTGAATCCTTTGAGAACGCTCCTTAATTTTTCATGGCTTCAAATATCGAGACCTTGAGTCATTACCATGGACAGATGGAAAAGAGAATAAACGTGTGACAAGGCTTTTCAGGCTTCTAGGTGTTTCTTATTTAGAGCCATGTGAGTACCTGTTAATGATAGTATGTTATCTTCTGAGCAACGAAAAGCAGAGTGTTTCATTAAGTCTGAACATGAACTTTGATTATAAAAATACTAGAACCCCAATGCACGAAAATTGTTGCTAGTGAAAGGACAAAGCAGAGCTATTGTCCATCTTGCGGAGCTGGTCAGCCTAACTCCCCTTCTCCCCTGCTGGCAGTGGCCACAAAGGTGCCAGGAATGTCCTAACTCGCCCAACAACAGCTTGAGTGGACCAATGCAGCCCAAGGACATGGCTTAGATCCAAATAAGGCATAACCAAAGTACTGGTCACTTCCTGATTCTTGTGCTGTGAGACCCCTGCTGAAAAACCCTGACCTAATAAGGCTATCTCTGTAACCCACGTCACTTCCCTGGGACCACCCAAATGACCAACCCTTTATAACCTATTGTTCTTGCTGGGCTCGCTCTCTCACCTTGCTGCTGTGCCAGATAGGGGCTGGAGCCAAACCCGGATTTGAATAAAGGTTCTATGCTATTGCAGCTGTTTTGGCTCCCTGGTGGTCTTTGGGGATCATGAAATCTGGGCATAACACTAGAATGGGCTTTCCTTTCCCTGGCTGCCAGCACCACTTTTCCACTCTGGCCCAGCCCCTTTCCGGACAGGTCCTGGAGCCACCTCTCCCTGCTCCAGCCCCTTTTTCCCACACTGCCAGAAGCCCTGAAAGACCAGAGGGTGGGGTAGAATTCCTGCATCATGGCCATGGCGACAATACAAGCTTCCCGCCCCTGTCACTATTGGGCTGAGTATGCAAATTAACTGCCATATTTGTTGGGTTAATTTGCATATCACTCCTGATTGGCTGGTGGCATAGCAGAGGTATGGTCAATTATATGCTTGTCTATTATTAGGTAAGATAGTCTTGATTATAAAAGCTTGAAATTTTTATAGATAAACTGAATGAATATCTCTAACATCACTGATGATTTTTAAAATCTAATCAACTTAGAAGGCTATCCATTTTAACAATGCTGTCATTACTAAATACACTAGTATATGTTGATGTATTCTTGCAAATATTGATATGTGCTCTTACTCTAAAACAATTGATCTTATTTAAGTTAGGAGTCATTCTGAGCAAGATATAGTTAAGTGACTTCCATTTTCTTAAAAATGTGGATACATGCTTATTAGTTATAGATTGTTGCTTTAAAAAAATAAATAAAAGGACCATAGTAGGGTGTGGACTTTCTAGTAAATACTTTTAAACTTAGGGTATGTAATACTCAGTTGAAAAGTGATTTAGAACATAGATTTCAGAGCCCAATTCCAAAGATTCTAATTCTTCTCTAGAGGAGAAAGCCTCCCTTGGCTCTGTTCACTCTCTGTGGCCACAACAGCAGATCATGCCTGTGGATTTCCCCACTGGAGGGAGAGTGTGCTCACCCCTTGGGCAGTTCAGCATGAGGCTCAGCTCAGAAATCAGGCAGAAATCAATTTGTTCTAGGGCTTTCTTCCTTTTCCCATTAGCAAAGCCCAAAACTTCAGAATACCAAAGTAAGCGCGTCATAGAGAAAATAACAACACGAGCCATTTGAGCTGCTTTCTGCCTAGCATTGTACTAAAGTGGCAAGGTTATGTCTACAAACTTGAGTGAAGCCTGGCCCAGCTCATCGGATACAAGTCACATCATATTTGGTATTGAGAGCCAAGCCAGGTATTAAAGTTGGCCATTATTTTACTCTGTCCTTAATTCCCCCTGTACTAGGTGTCTGGAGGAGACTCAAGATGTTAGTCACCTTTGACACATTAACACTGATTCTGCACAAATAAGTATTTTGTTTCCTCACAAAAATTTCCTTGTTCCTGTCACCAAAGAAAAGAAAATAAACTATTAGCCTGCCTCATGACTATTTATTTTACTTGGAGAAAAGAATGGCACACTTTTCTTTAATCAACTTAAGAGAAAAAGGAACTCAACCATAACTGCCTCTTGGTTCATTTAGAATAGAAATTAAAAAGATGAAGAAGGGAACTGAATGCTGGCAGGACTGAAGAGTATGGGAAAACTGTGGTGTATCCAGAGACCGCTACAGCAGTATAGCTGCAAAAACAGATATGCCAAGTTTCATTTTTTAATTTGACATAAAGGAACTAGCTTTGCAAATATACATTGTTAATGTTGACAATTAACAACAGTAGAACACAGGATAACAATACATTTTGCACTTACATAATTATCACAAAGTGACCTCTCTGCTCCAATTAGTCTTTATAAAATCTCTGAGAAGTATTCTTTTTTCAGAATTTAATACTCCCAGAAGTTATTTTCTCAATGTTACACATGTGACTGACATAGTTGAAACATGAAACCATATTTTTAGCACATGATTTAACACCCTGATTGGGCTACTCAGAAATGGATAGGGCAGAGTAAGACTTAGTCACTAACATGTGACTAATACACTAAGTCGGTTAGGGTCTTTCCAACCCCCTTCTCCTTAATCTTCTTCCATTAAATTGTCACCAAGTTTAGTCATTCAAACCCTCTCATAGTTCTTGACTCTATTCCCTCCACTTCATCAGCAGTTTCTAAATTCATTCTTAACTCTTAGACAATTACCAACCATCACACCATTGTTCCTTTGAAACACCATGGGTTTCTCCTTGCCTGAAATTCCTTCCTTCCTTTCTTATCCACTTGTTAACTTCAGAAAATGATTTCCTTCTTTGTCTATCCATAAATTTCCCGCTCATCCCTCAATATTTGTTGGTAGGATCTTTCCCAGGAAGGATATACTTTCACCAAAAGACATTTGGGTAATATCAATGTCCCAAAATGTTTTAAACTTGTGACCAAAATATGGTGCTGATAACTACAGCTAGGAATATGAAAAACTCCCATGAAAATGTGGCATAATCCATGAACTACGGAGCACCGAAGGCTGAGTTTCTTCATTATTACAATTGAATATACCCTGGATCTTGAGTGTTTGTCTTCATATTGTTACACAGTCATCTTAATTAATATGTTGTTGAAGTTTATCCTTGGGATTCAAACCTGTCCAATATGGCATGACATACACTTGTGGTCAAAAGGTGATCAATAAATTATGCAAAAGATTATAATCTTGTCAAAAGCAAGAAGGGAAATAAATTTCTCCAAGGAAGGAGTTCTTTACTTTAGGTTATAAAAAGTAAACAAATAAACATTCCCACCATACCAAGGATTCCCATGCACAAATCAACAATGACCGTGAGGGACCAATTCTTGCTGCTAATGGCCCTGTCACACGGTGATACTCTCAAGCTGTTACTGTTTTGTCACTGCTAAGCCAGAAAGGCATATGCAACCCAAATCTCTCCTATATTTCTTCAGACAAGGGATAGCAATATCAATCACTTTCTTATTAAATCTCAGTAAATAAACACCTGAGGCATCTTCCTTTTCATGGTTCCCAGGAACTCTAAACAAGCACCCTGCAGAAGCCAAGAAGTTACAAAATGTTGGCATTTATATAAAAGAAAGAATTTTTGGAATCACTAAGTATGACTAATAAGGGGAAATGTATTCATTGAAAAGAAAAAGTTTACTATGCTGTGTAAGATAACAGATCAAAATCTCATAACAAGAATAACAATAGTCTGACTAGTTCATACATTTCCTAGGGTTTGAAAGTGAGATACAAACCTGTATACAATCAGTGGCATTACTGAAAGAATAAAATTTTCTTTCTCTATCCAAGAGAAATAATGCTGGCCCTCATAAATTACAGAGAAGGAGAGAAGCCCTAAATTACTAAATGATTACTAAATTACTATCATACCTCCATCTAGGCATCAGAAATGCTTGCCACACCTATTGTGTTATGTAGTATTAAATTCTGACACATTATTAAAAATTGACATCCTCATAGAAGTAAATTTGTCCTCATAGCTGATAAATTGTTGTTACCAACAATAAGTCTTTTCTGGACTTAACTTTAGCTTGATTTGGGCTCCTCCTTCTCTCTTTAGCTTTTCCTGTCCATCCCAACCTGCTGTACCAGTTTCCTTCTCTCTTACTGGAACTCAGGAATAAAACACGGAAAAGAGACTATTATTACACCAAGTTGTTAAAGGTATCATCTTTCAGAAGGACAAAACGGCTTGTCAGGTTGGAGTATCTATTTTTGACTTCGTTACTCTTGGGACTTTTATAAAATTTTATCTTATTGTACTCAGTTATAGAATTTAAAAAAAAGATTACTGGAGGAACCAAGATGGCAGCATAGGTAAACACCTATCTTGCTGCCCTACACAGTAATTTCAAAACTACAACTTAACAACAGAACAAACATCATCCAGAATTACCAGAAAGCTGACTGAGTGAAAATTCCACAAATAAAAGTAAAGATAGGACACTGTGACCCAGAGAGCGGCGGAGGGCAGCGTTGAAGATACACGCAAAGTCAGAGGTTTGAAGCCGCACGCGCGTGAGTGGAAAGAGTGGGCAGCTGCAAACCTGGCTGGCTTTCTCAAACAGGGAGAGAGGCAAAGGCGTCCCACTGCACTGATTCCCCAGTTCCGGGCAAAGTCTGGGGAACACACACTCATACGGGGTGAAACTGGACAGTAAGGAAGCACGCTTAAATTCAGGCACTGCAGAGGTCTGCGAGCTTATGGAGAGGGCACACAAACTTGGGAACAGAAGTGCACGAGCATGCAGAGAGGACTTATGACTTGCTCTCTTGTTTGGGAAACCACCGGAATGCATTGTTTTACAACTCTGGGTGAGACTTTGGGTGTGCAGACTCATTTGGGGAGAGGCTGAATTGTCTGGCAGCAGGTGGAGCTCGGAGGCGGCTTTCCTCAGAGGTGCTTGCAGCCATTACCACCAGGCACAGAGTCCCAGGTGCCACATAGGGCAGAGCTGACGCTACCTGCTTAGCCCAGAGACACCACCCTATCCAACCTAAGCACAGCTGACCTTCACAGCCAATTGGCCTGGAGGTCAAACCCTCCTAGTGCTAACAATAATCTGGGCTTAACTTCAACAAGACCGTGCAACCCATAAAGGGCTGCAGCAAGAGTATCCACCTCAGGTAACTGGGGAGGCTGAGCCACTGTCCGTTAGAGGACATCTACCACACAAAGCTAATCGACCAACTCAAGAAAGCAGCCACCATGCAGAGACATGGAAAGAAATCAGATATGAAAGAAATGGAGGGGAACAAATGACTGGATATAGAGTTCAAAACCACGGTTATAAGGTTTTTCAAGAGGCTCCTAGAAAAGGCTGATGAACTTAATGATACCTCCAAGGAAATGAACAAGACCTAAGAGAAAATGAATGAGACCTACAAGGAAATGAACGAGACCTATGAGGAAATGAATGAGACCCTAAAGGATATGAAATTAAGCATACACTGACTGAAATAAAAAATCTAAAAGCAGTCTAGAGGACTACAAGAACCAAGTCAAAGATTTGAAATACAAAGAGGCAAAATCCACTCAGCCGGAAAAGCAAGAAGCCGAAAGAAGCCAAAAAATTAAAGATAGTGTAAGGGACAACCTCAAGCATACCAACATCCGAATTATAGGGGTGCCAGAAAAAGAGAGAGAGCAAGATAATGAAAACCTATTTGAAGAAATAGTGACCAAAAACCTCCCAATGGTGAAAGAAATTAACTTAAAAGTCTAAGAAGCGCACAGAACCCCAAACTATAGGAATCCAAAGATGACGACACCAAGACACATCATAATTAAAATGCCAAGAGCAAAAGATAAAGAGAGAATATTAAAAGCAGCAAGAGAAAAACAGTTACCTATAAGGGAGCACCCATACGATTGTCAGCAGATTTCTCAACAGAAACTATGCAGGCCAGACAGGAGTGGCAAGAAATATTCAAAGTGATGAATAGCAAGGATCTACAACCAAGATTACTCTACCCAGCAAAGCTATTATTCAGAATTGAAGGTCAAATAAAGTGTTTCACAGATAAGAAAAAGCTAAAAGAATTCATCACCACCAAACCAATATTATATGAAATGCTGAAAGATATTCTTTAAGAAGAGGAAGAAGAAAAAGGTAAAAATAAAAATTATGAACAACAAATACACATCTATCAACAAATGAATCTAAAAATCAAGTGAATTAAAAATCTGATGAACAGGATAAACTGGTGAATATAACAGAATCCTGGGGCATAGAGAGAAAATGGACTGACAATTCTTGGTGAGAAAAGGGGTGTGGGAGGTGCAGCAAGAGACTGGACAAAAAACATGCACCTATGGGAGAGAACAGTGGGGGGGAGGTGAGGGCGGAGGTGGAATGGGTACCGGCTGGAGGGGCGCTATAGGGGGAAAAAAAGAGGAACAATGTAATTAATGAACAGAACAATAAAGATTAAAATATTTTTAAAATAAATAAAAAATAAAAAAAGATTGCTAATATTTTACTTCATATGTGAGGGACAAATCAATAATAAAGATATTAAGATCATGAGAAACATACAATAATGTCATATCAGTTATTCTTTAAAGTTACCTCCTCTTTCACTACATCCTCACTAAGAGACTGAAGATGTCTAGTCTTGACTCCTTATAATGCATCACTATCCCACTCTTTAATATCCATGCATCTAGTAATCTAAAAAATGCAGGTATGATGAGGGGAGACCCAATAAAAGACAGGATTCACAAATAACTATAACAGCAATATTTAGTGAGTGCTTACTATGTGCAAGAAATGCTTCTAAGCACTGTATATATCTAGTAGCTTATTTAAAATTTACAATGATCATGTAAAGGAGTGCTATTTTTGTTCTCATTTTCCAGAAAAAGAAACTAGGGTAAATAGAGATGAAGTAGCTTGACCAAGAAGCACACAGCTTATGAAGTAACGATTAGGACCCAAGTAATCGACCCAGAGTCTATGTGCTCTGAGCTATGTAATATGCAGATGCCCAAAGAAGGGAGAGAATTCTCAAAGAAGGCAGATGAAGAAAGTACTATATGGAGGAAATGTAAAAGCTCCACATTCTTAAAGGACATTGAACAAACATTTCTATGAATAGTAGAAAAAAGAACATTATTTGTGCTGTCAATCCCAACTAAAGTTACATGGTTGTTGTTTTTTAAAGGGACTAGGATTGGGGTTGAGAGAAGCCTGAATATCAGGTACTAGCTGGGATTTAGTGGATATCAGCCTTTCAAGGTTGAGCTAAGTAACAAATGACCAAACTTTCAAGACTTCTGAATTTTATTTGTTTGGGATCTTCTTTTGTTTTTTGTTTTTGCCTTTCTTGCAAATGAAAGTTTTGATACATACCTATAATGACAAAAGATACATGCAACAGAAAAATGTTTCTCTTGTCTCTTTCAATATCTTTTATGCAGATTATAGGAACAATATAATACATTCAATGATGTTAGAAATGGGGAATGAGACTATATAATTGTTCAGCTCCACCTTTACAACCTGAAGCTGATTCAAGTCTCAGTGTAGACAAAGGAAGAGAATGTGGAGTTGGAGACATTGCGAAAGAACCAGGACAATGGGGATAAGAGTTAAAGAAAGAGGCTTGAAACAGGACCACAACTAAATTATTGTTTATACTATTTCCTAACCAAATTCTAGCAAAAGCTGTAAAAACTTATCAAAATTTGCAAATAGGATAATATGCAGTTTCCATGGGACTTTACATTTTCTTAATTGTGGGCTGCATATTTGCCCACATTTCATAACAACCTGAAAATATATTAGAAATAGGAGGCTTCCTTTTCATGTTGGTAGAAATACAGATATAAAATTAGTATAGAAAAAAATCACCTTGCTTTATAGGTTACTTATTTAAGTATGTAAAGATTCAAATCAATATGACATCTACATAGCTTTCTATGTAGGCTATTGTGTTTTGACTCCATACTCTACTAATCAGGCTAAAAAAAAACAACAAGAAAACTTGACACAAATATTTCCCTCTAGTCACCAAATTTGTTTTTTTATAGAGATAAGAGAAAGTCTTTTATGTGTACTGAAGTCTTGAGGAAATAAGTAAATATATTATAAGAGAAAGGAGTTAAATTATTTTGTGAATGGGGGCATCTAACAACCAGATCTTGGTTTCTAAGTATCATTCTTCAATAAAACAATTGCTGTTTAGAGGGCTGGATCAGAAAAAGTATAAGATGAGCCTGGAGCATCTTGGGGTACCAGATAATCAAAAGTGTTCTAAAAATTAGAGTGAATGAGGGAAGGACACAGGTACCAACTTGAAGACTGGCCATATGACCAAATCTGGACAATTTGAGCAACAAAAAAATACCAGATGTAATGTATTATAACTTAAAGATTAAAATAAATATCCAGGAGTCCATACTGACATACATAAATAACTAAATAAGTACATAAGTGGAGGGGAAGGGAAAATTCATTCTTACCAGTGAATTTTAACTAAAAGCCTAATATGCAAATTGTCCCCTCAGAAGTTCAACCGACTGGGAGTTTGACCGCTTGTGATGATGTGTGCTTACCACCAGGGGGCAGCGAGGAATGAATGGCCCAGCCAGCAGCTGGGGGAAGGAAGGCCCTGATCAGCCCTGATCATCTGCCAGGACTAGGAACCTCACCCATGCATGAATTTCGTGCACCAAGTTTCTAGTTATAAAACAGAAAATCACTATTTGATAAACACCACAGTGACAACTGTTTCAAACAGAGAAATTTGTGAATGAAAGTAGAATGAAAAACTGGTGGTCATTTACATAGTTTCAAAGTATCCCCCAACAAGATGCTTAGTAATTGCATAAATGAAACTAGCCCATTAACAGTGGGGAAAACTGGCAGACCTGAACTGAGGAATAGAAGTTGACAAATTAGTAGACTCCTTGATATCATGTGCTTCCTGACATGAATTGAGAGGGCACAGCATCATTCCACATTACTCTTGCCAAAATGCATAACCTGAACTTAATCATCAGAAAAAACAAATTGTGAGACATTCTCCAAAATCAAAGTAGTGTCTACTCTTTAAAAGAGTCAAAATTGTGTAAGGCAAAGAAAGATTGCAGAAATATCCCAGATTGGAGGAAACAACTAAAAATATGTTTAATTCCTGTTTGTATTCAGAAAAAAGGACACTGATGGTTTAATTGGTGAAACTGAATAATATCTATAGCTTGATTAACTTTATATCAAAGTTAATTTCCTGGATTTAATAACTAAGATGCTAACATCTAAAAAAAACAGTTACATGGGCATTCTTCATGCTACTTTTGCAAATTTTATATTTCTGAAATTATTTCAAAATAGAGATAAAAATAGAATATAAATTTTAAAATGCCCTATGATATTGCATGATGTGCTTTTTAATAGTAATTCTCAGTAAAAATAACTAACATCTGTACCAGGAAGCACTTTCTGCTACATTATCTCATTTGACCATTATTCCCATTTTATAAAATAGTCTAAGTGACTTGTCACCATTAGTGAATATGAGAACTGACTCTCAGATCCAGAGTGTTTTGAACCACAGATCAAATTAATAATTCTGAATCAGCTGCTATTTAGTTTTACATTTCTACAAAAGCTTCATGATGATGGAAATAGAAAGGAAGAGTTAATCATAATAGGTATAGAGTAATTCTCTTTTATCCTCACGGGATATGTTGCAAGACCCCAGTGGATGCCTGAAACTGCAGATAGTACTGAATCGTATATATATATCAGGTTCTGATATACATAGGTACATATGATAAAGTTTAATTCATAAATTAAACACAATAAGAGATTAACAACAATAAAATAGAATAATTTTAATATACTGTAATAAAAGTTATGTAAATGTGGTCTCTCTCTGATAACCTATCTAATAATGGAGACAGCTACTAAGTGACTTTATGGATAGCATATATATAGCATGGATACGCTGGACAAAGGGGGTGATTCATGTCCTGGGCGGGATGGAGTAAGATGGTATGAGATTTCAACACACCACTCAGAACAGTGTGAAACTTAAAACTTATGAGTTGTTTATTTCTGGAATTTTCCATTTAATATTTTCAGACTGTAGTTGACCATGGGTAACTAACCTTGAAAGGCTAAGTCACTGATAAGGAGGGATTACTGTACAATAGTTTGTTGAAGCAGTTGAGATAGTTAAAGTGGATTATTTAGTGCATGGATTTATCCCAAATGAACAACAATAGCATACAGTGCAGTATATTCTGGAAGTGCCTAACTGAAGAAGAGAGAGAACCAGAAAAACACCCTAAGTAATAGTAATATGAAAGACTATGAAAGAAATATGAGAGGTTTTAGGTTGAAAAAGGAGATGAAGTGAAAAAAGAAAGAAAATGGGAAAGAAAAGAAAGGAAAAAATGGTTCGAGAAAGGATAGAAGCAAGACATTGGACTTGAAAGAGGGAAGAATCTATTATTTTGAATTAGAACAAAAGTGAGTGGGCTGTTGGTGTGGTGGATAATTCAGAGCTGTCACCCGCTCAATATAGTTTCAAATTTATTAGAATTCAGAACATGAAGCAGCTGAAACTTACACAGGAATTTAAGGTTAATTCTACTGAGATATCATTACAGGCTCCCAGAAGCATTGGGGACTGTCATCACAGGACAAAGTCTTTGGTCTTCTGGTTGACAGTGTGCTCTGGCCAGTGCCTCTCACGGACCAAGAAGCAAGTGTAGATTCCCTGCAAAATCTAGATGAAAAACACTGGTTTCCAGGGCTCACTCAGTAAATACCCAATCCACTCCAATCTCTCTCTCGGGACCCTGCCCAAGAGGGTGTGAACAGATTCCAGGGGTCTGGAGATGCTGAGATAATAGTTAAGCTGAAATAAAGCCTACTGACTTAATAGAAACAAGTGCAAAAATCACAGAAGTAGCAATAAACACCAGAAGCACCCAGTTTCCATTACTTATTTTTGTTGTCAAATTTGAATCTCATATTTAAAGTCAAACAAAAAATTAGCAGAAAATATGAGAGTGAACAAAATTGTTTGTTTTTTCTTAAAGTCTCACACTAAGTGGAAGAAATGTACCAAACTAGTCATCAGCGAACTAAAATATAAACCATTGTAAATTAAAAATTCATTATGAAAAAGTTATCAAATTAAAATTACTCTAAGAAAGCATTATTTTATGTGATAAATTATATGACATCTAATATCCTAATTTAGTCAAAAGTTTGATAAGAAGAGAACAAGATAATAGGATAATAGATCAAACCAGAATATCAAGTTTTGTACTAATACTATGAATACCACTCACTGATTAAAAAAAGAAAAAGTAAGCCATGCTTGAATATCAGAAAAATGTCAAACTAAACAAATCTATTAATAAAAGGCATATTGGAGTCTGCAGAAGGAAGCACTTGTGTTGAACTACAAACATAAAGACTTAAAAAATCTGATATCCAATGTTATATTAGATGATCTCAATAGGGAAATAATTCATTAATTATACAATAATAAAGACTTTTTATTGTTGACACTATTTCAGATTTCAGCATTTATGAAATCATGCCACAAAAGTTCTGTCTTGAAATTTTTTCTCAAATAAGCTATCAAATACTAGTTAGTGACCACTTATCTGCCATAAACAAAAAGTGCTACAGTCATAGGCCTGCAGAGGTAAATGCATCATTTAATAGGAGCTGGGGCTGTCAGATTAATTCATAACTTTCCAAAAGCAGCCAGACAATCATTCTATGACTAAATTGTTTATCACAGTTTTTAACAGTCAAAAAATAATGGTCGCTCCTGCCTCTGATTAAAATCAAATACAGAATCAAAATCAGTAGCTCAGAAAGCAGGTAGGCTGGCAGGTGGACAGGGTTTTACTTATATTTTATAATTGAAACTTTGTAGCACTCTGAAGAGAATTCTCTGGAAACCTAACAATGGAATAATAGAAAGTTGCAAGGTAAAGACACAATCACCTCCAGAAAAACAAACAAATAAACAAGCAAACAAAAGCCAGTTAATGCCTTTGTTTCAAATGAAAGGCCTGAGTTAAGATGAAAATAGCAGGCCAGAAGCCTTCCCAGCCTGGCCCCAAGTCTGTAAACTTGGTCCTAATTATTCTCATTATAATTTATGAGTCAACATTGGTATCAGGAATCAATCTGGAATCTCTTAAGCAGGCATAAGATCTGTTCCCTGACAACCTTGACAAGCTGCAACACCAGCTCTAATTCAGCATATGCAGGCTACTAAGAAATCTCACTAGCAATTTCAGTGCATTCCACCTTAACATCACACAAGTATTTATTTTCATTCTCTCTTCCTTCCTCCCTCTGTCTGTTCCGCCCTCCCTCCTTTCCTCCCTCCCCCCACCTCTCTTTCTCTAACCCTCTCTTTCCCTACTCTCTCCATCCCCATCCCCTCCAGATTCATAGTAATATGACCCTTACATATCATTTATTGTTCTGAATTATTTTAGCATTTCACATTACTAATACAGCTCATAAGTGATGCTGCTTGGCATTTCCACAAAATAGTGCAATATAATTTAATGTTACTTAATGGCTCTTTCTAAGACATTAAGAAAAATCTTTATTAAATCATACAAACAGAAAACAGCAGTAAAAAAAAAAAAATACACCACTATTATCACTACCATGCATTTGGTCAGAATATTTCTACTAAACAAATATAAACAAACCCTCACAAGCCACTAATGTCCCCTTCTTGCTTGAAAAATAAAGAGATTGGAAGCAGAGGCCCAGGTGTGACACCACTGAGCGGCACACAAAGATCTCCAGGGAGTCTAAGCATTTAGCATTCTCTCTATAGAGCCCTCTTATTCTGAGATCACATCCTACACTTCAGAACTGCCTGCACAGGTATGTGGAGCAGCATGCTCTGGCTTCCCACAGCTCAGTGGCACACAGGTCTCACCTTGCTCCTGATGAAGAGTCGCCTCCACCAGCCGAGCCATGTGCTCTATTTGTCCTGCCCCGTTTTCAAAAGGAGCCCCTCAGAGCCCTCCAGCCCCAGTCCTGGACCCAGGTCAGGGAAGCTAAGGATACTCCCTGGAATGTTCCACAAATTAAACAGTAGAGGATGGGACCGCAAACAGTGAGATAATAAACGCACCGCACAGAAAGAATTCTCGATTCTCAGCCTTATACAGCAGCTATGGTGAGCTGGAGACTCTCTCCCCTCCTCCATTCTCTCGCTCACCTTTAATGATTATTTGACTCAAGGCAGAGCTGTAATCTCTTTAGAGATTAACTGGTGGTTTGTTTTTTTTATTATTTTGTTTTTATATTCTACATGAACATCTTAACTGTTAAATAGCATCGGGCTTACTTATTTCTTTGTTTTTCAAGAATATGAACAGGAATAAGAGAACAATGTATAATTAGAGTGTAGTTTGAAGACTAAATTGAATGAAAATCTACAGCACATTCACATTAAATGAGTTCAACACAGTATTACAAGAGATTAGCATAAAATGTACCAAAAAACAGAAAGTGTGACAAATTACACCTTGATTTTACTCTGGTATATTTTTCAGTTGCCTTCAGAGTTAATCCAGGCTTAGTAAAAACGCTTTTTAAGATGTTAGTTACAGATTCACTTGCTCTACTCTCAGCCATCACTCCTTGCCCAAACGATAGAACACAGAAATCATGACTCTTTTTCAAGTTTGCCAGATGGTACTTAGCTAATACCCTTCAAGATGGAGACCACAGGAAGTAACTCATTATATGCATTGGATACCTTATGCTAGCATTTGGTTTTAATTTTATTTTTTAAATTGTTTTTTTTTTAGTTTTAATTTTTAATTGGTTTTCAGGGTTTTTTAGTTTTATAAACTTTTCAATTTAATTAATTTTTAAAATATTTTTATTTTCCCATTGGGTTTCACTTAGCATCTGGGTTATATTTTGGTTTAATTGTTTAGAGAAAGGTAAACAGGGCAGTAAAATAGAAAAACCAATCATAGAAAATCTGTATTCTGTATTCTGAGCTAATCACCTAAATCACGATGAACTCATTTGCCATATTAAAAGATTGTGGTAAGATGGTTATATCTATTTTCTAAGTGGGATTTTGTTCTGAGGTCTAATAAATGCTTTCCAAGGGGAACGTAGCATGTAACCTCCAATTTGTTAATTGTGGAGGCCTTGGACAGGTAATAAACATGGAGGAATACCCAAAACATGTTCTTAATTCTGTAATTTCAACCTTCTCCTGAAATCTAAATTTATACCAAATGTATAGGAAAAGAAAGTTACACAGGATTTCAACATCACCTCCTTTCCCTTCAGAGGTAGTTAAGACCCAGATTCAACCCAGAGAGAAGCAGCAGGGATTCCCTTTCACTCCTGGAAAATACCAAGTTGGCTTTGGTTTGTTAGACAATTTGCTATGCTCACACTGTCCGAGTATAAGAGATGAATATAAGCAGTTACAAATACATACATTAACTAAACAAAAACTTGACAAATACACAGCAAAAAAATGAAAGAAAAGTAACTTAAGGAACTGATCTTATGATTTAAGTGATTCCAAGCAAAATTCACCTCAAATTTGAAAACATTACCTGGGTTATTGAGACAGCCCTGGTTGAGTCACTCTTGCTGACTGGGCTCTATCTACTCTTACCTGACCCAGAACATATAAGGCCAACCCACATGCTGAAGGAGGTCAGATGAGGAACAGGAAATGCTCGTGTCACTCATAACCAGGCATAGAGCTATTTAAGCAAGTGATACTTCTTCTAGAGCAGTGGTCAGCAAACTCATTAGTCAATAGAGCCAAATATCAACAGTACAAAGATTGAAATTTCTTTTGAGAAGCAAATTTTTTAAACTTAAACTTCTTCTAATGCCACTTCTTCAAAACAGACCCGCCCAGGCTGTGGTATTTTATGGAAGAGCCACTCTCAGGGGCCAAAGAGCAGCATGTGGCTCAAGAGGCGCGATTTGCTGACCACTGTTCTGGATAATCAAATCTATGCATTTAATGCCTTAAGCATGGTATTTATGTGAACACAAGAAATGTCTAGTTACATTGAATGGAAACTTCTGTAAGCCATTTCATGTAAAATACGGTGGTCATCAGGAAACTAGTAACTTCATACTCAAATGAACTATTTCTAGTATGTCTTCAAGTTATATTTGCACACTGTACAAACAGAGCTGAAACTTCTGTAAGCCATTTCATGTAAAATACGGTGGTCATCAGGAAACTAGTAACTTCATACTCAAATGAACTATTTCTAGTATGTCTTCAAGTTATATTTGCACACTGTACAAACAGAGCTGAGATTTTGACTGATTTTCTTACTGCTTAGTCAATATATAGCGCGGGGAGCTAGAGGCTGTTCTCTCTATGCATAATAAACACCAGTTGTCATCTAAGAATAGATATTGTTTGCATTTGTGTTACTGAAACAGCAGAAAGTGTAAGACTTCACTTCTAATTTCCCATAGAACTACAAAAAATGGAGTCGAAACTCCACCCTTTAACTTCATTAGCTAGTTTCTCAATGGGGATGTGCTTGGCATTTGGGGAGGGAAAATTCTTTGTAGAGAGGGACTGTCATACACATTGCATTAATGCACCCCTAAGCACTAAATGCTAGTAGCTTCATCCAGTCATTGTGATGACCAAAAACATCCTCATGAATTTTCAAATGCCTCCTAATGAGTGGGCCACCCATGGCCCCAAATCCACAGCTGATGAAAACTAGCCTATTGCAAATGAAATTGTTGAGGAAAGGTCTAGCTCAGTGGTCAGGAAACTGTGGCTCGAGCTACATGAGGCTCTTTGGCCTCTTGAGTGTGGCTCTTCCACAAAATATCATGCCCTAGGAGAGTCTATTTTGAAGAAGTGGCATTAGAAGAAGTTTAAGTTTAAAAAATTTGGCTCTCAAAAGAAATTTCAATCATTGTACTGTTGGTATTTGGCTCTATTGACTAATGAGTTTGCTGACCCCTGGTCTAGCTAAACTTTTTCATGCAATCTATATGGCTTCCAGATCCTTTCCTCTCTCAAGTAATACATCTATTTTTTTAGCTCTGTCAATGTATACACATACCCACATTTCTATTAAAAATGCCCCCAAAGAACACACTACCATTTAGCAACAGAGGCTTTTCAAGACTGGAACAATCTTAGGAAGAATCTACTCCAGCCTCCTTATTTTACAGATAAGGAGCTTAATGTCCAGAAAAACTAAGTGATTTGCCTGAGTTCAGATGCTAATTAATACCAGAAGTAAAACCAGAGCACAGGCCCTCCTCACTGTTTCCCCTTTCCACTCTTCTCCAATCATAGAATGCAAAATAGAGAAAGATCTTTCAAAACATATCTCAAACCACTGATTCAATAAGAAATTTTGCTTGTGGTAAGCCGGCAAGTAGACTTTCTTACCTTGAAACTCTTTTTTCCTGACACTTTCATCGTGAAAAATATTTTCACATACCACTAAGAAAAGTTCATGGATACCTACTGAAAGCTGCTTTTTAGAAATCCAATTGAATAGTATTTTTAATGAAAAAGAAAGTTTTCAATTCTTCTCTAGTGAATTTGGATGCTATATTTTCAAAGAGGATAATGAACTTATTGGGGTGACATTGGTTAATAAAATTACATAAGTTACAGATATACAGTTCTACAATACATCATCTGTACAACGTATTGTATGTTCACCACCCCAAGTCAAGTCTTCTTCCATCACAATTTATCCCACCTTTATCCTTTTCTATTTTTCTTCTCCCCCACCTTCCCCTCTGATAATCACCGAATTGTTGTCTATGAGGTTGGTTTTGTTTTTTTTTTGCTTAGCCCATCATGTTTTTCATCAGGCCCCCACCCCTCTGCCCTCTGACAGCTGTCAGTTCTCTGTATCTATAAGTCTATTTCTATTTTGTTAGTTTATTTTGTTCAATGGACTCCAGATATAAGTGAAATCATGCGGTACTTGTCTTTCTCTGACTAGCTTATTTCACTTAGTATAATATTCTTTAGGTTCATCAAAGAAGATACTCTTAAGTCTTAAAATAAACACACCCTCCAACCAAAACATTAATTACAACAGTAAATTACATTAAAAACAATAATGAACAAATGCTAGTCAACTCAATGCAATAGTACCTGCTTTCTCTTTAAAATAATGGTATACAACCAATAAATATCAAACACATTCCCTGGTTTAAAATGTGTCTCACTTCCATTTTCACCAAAATATTTTTTATCATCAGTATTAGTTGCATACTCATTAGATTGCCAATATCATCTTGCCTGTATGTGCTTTTCAAAATAAGTATATCAAATATCGAGTGCAATTTTTTTAAAGAATTCTTGATTTAATTTCTAACTTTACAGCTGTTCAGGCATCTGGGCTTCTATTACTAAAATGTTTCAAATTGAACACAACTTAGATATTCAAGGCTCAGGGCTACTCACAAAGAATGTTGTTTTTATCTCGTAGTTCTAGAAGAAAGCACAGGATCTAATTACTCAGCGGCCTCCTACCTATAAACTAATTGATGTCTGGGAGGCTTACCAAACTGCACTATGAGCAGGCAGCATAGAAAAATAGGGGAAACAGGTACACAAAACCAAAGTTACACAACACAGGATAGCATTCTGTGGATAAATAATTTTTTTAGTCAATGCAGTACATCATGGACACCACTCACAAGTAATATAAAAAACCCTTACCTGAATTTTTTTCCTGATTTCCAAATGCCACTTTTGAATATGTAATTGTCCTCAATCACCTGGAGGCCATGTTAAAACACAAATGGCTAGCCTTGACAGGGCTTGGTAATGTGCCTTCCTAACAAGTTCCTAGGTGAAAATAATGCTGCTGGTTCTGGGACCACACTTCTAAAACTGCTTCTTTAAAGCATTTTAAAAAGTACTTTTTTTACAGCTATCAATATAAGTACATTTTTCATTTCTACCCAGTGTGCGTGCGCGTGCACACACACACATATACACCCACAAATTAAAACACTTGAAATAATTCTTATTTTTACTACATGTAATGAACCCTGATTTCTTTCTATTTTATTCCATTTTTGTTTATTCCTTTTCATTTAGAAAGAAACATTGATAACGAGCCCCTAATTTGATTTCATGACCACCAATAGACCAAGACTTACAGTTTGAAAAATACTGTTCAATACTACCATGTTCATCATTTAATTTAATAATGATAACTGTTTAAATACCCGGTGCCAAATAATCTTCCAGTTTCTGTACATGCATTGCTCACTTCATAAATTAAAAACTCATAACAACACTATGAAGTAGGTATTATTAAATGCCCATATTCACAAAGAGAAAATGTGTGGATCAAGATTAATGCAACTTGTCCAAGGTCACAATATTTGTGCATATCAGGGCCTGGTTGGAACTAGGTCTAATTCCAGAACATAATGGTAAAGATTGATAAGGGAAATGAAATATTTTAGTTTTGAATCCCAGATCTACCATTTAGTGGCTGTGTTGTTTTGGTAAGTTACTAAGCCTCTCCAAGTTTTAGTTTTCCCACCTCTAAAAGAGAGATAATAATAGAGCCTACTTATGTGTGAGTTGTGAGGATTAAGAAAGATAACTCATGACAAGTGCTTGGCATAACTAGCACATAGTAAGCTTTTAATAATTGTTATTTATCATCAGAAAGAAACTGAATCATTAATGGCCATGCCATCCACTGCCTCCCTTACATTGGCTTCTAGTTCCCAGTACTATCTCTGCGTTTGCCTTTTTTTCTGCTTCCTTGGCTTCTAGCATGTTATCCTATGACCTTGCCTTTGCCCTTCTCTCATTCATCCTCCTTCCGCAGCTCTATCTGCTGTACAGGAGTGCTTGGAACTCTGCACCCAGGTAATGCTTTGTGCCCTCCACCCATTTCAAGGCACCAAAGACCAAGGTTCCCCCATGAAAACTGCCGAGTTGAATTTAACACCATAGATACATAAAATGTATTCCATGCTGAAAGTATGAATTGTTATCAAAAAGTGAAGATTCTAATCAGCAAAACAAAAAATGCTTGAAGGCTGGAGACCTCGGTATCCCCCATAGATGTGTTCATATAAATTTATCAACATTGCCCTTGACCATTTTACATTAACAAACCATCATGAGAGACCAAAATCAAAATGGAACTCTGAAGGCAATACTAACATAGCTAAAGCCTAAGGTTTGAAGTTATGTGCAGCAAGTTAACTGCAGGCTCTTTTGAACCCCCTGGCTCATCCTTTCTTGCTGAAAGTTCCTTCATATGGGAAATTTTAAAGCTAGATAATCTCAAAACAACAAAACAATCAAATATGACCCTCAAAGAAGATGGAGATTCCTTCTCAGGGTATCTTTACAAACAGGATTGCAATACACACCAACAATTCCTATGATAAATGCCCTTTCTTGAGCAAGTCTTGCTTGGACATTTCTTTCCCTGTTGTTCATTTTATTTCTGTGTTCCCAGTGAGTACTGCCACCACTAACTCAACTTTTCTCCCCTTTTCAGTTGCTATCCTCAACAAGATCACCCTCTCCTTCTATCTTTCAGCTTCCCCATGTTGGATCTCCAGTCCGCAGGCCAAGGACTACTACCCCTCTCATTCTCTACTTCCACCGGTCACACACAGCGTTGTTCCCATGTCTGGGAATTAAATAATGGGGAGAGATCACAGAAGCCCCAGGATCATACCTTTCTGTTTACTTTACACACAAAATGAAGTCTGGCCAGGGTGATCATTGGCGATTGATTCAGTTCTGAGACTGTAGTAGCTGGAGTCGCTTTTCTCAAAAGAGAATCTTGATGGTGGTAACCCATCCCTAAGACCCTAAACTCAGGACAAGAATGCTGTCATCTAAAAGAACCACAAGAGAAATCGAAGACCAGTTCATGGAGATTAAGTTGAGACCAGGGTCTATACCCACAGAACACACAGATTATAATTTTCAGATTAATAATTGAAGAGAAGAAAAGCATGTGAAGGTCACACAGTAAAAATAGCAGACTAGCCGAAACTGGTTTGGCTTGGTGGATAGAGCATTAGCCTGCACACTGAAAGGTCCCAGGTTTGATTCCGGTCAAGGGCATGTACCTTGGTTGCAGGCACATCCCCAGTGGGGGGCGTGCAAGAGGCAGCTGATGGATGTTTCTCTCTCATTGATGTTTCTGACTTTCTATCCCTCTCCCTTCCTCTCTGAAAAAAAAAATCAATAAAATATATTTTTTAATTATATATATATATATATATATATTTAAATAGCAGATTACTTGGCTTCAGGTAGAACCTCATTTTGGTTCTCAACTCTCTGTATCACTTACAACTTATATTACTTTGGGTAAGCTTCTTTATCTCTCTGAGCCTCAACATTCTTATACAATAGGAATAACAATATCTAAATTAGATAAAGCATGGTTTACATCTAGAATTACTAATTATTAGTACTTCTAATCACTTCTGGAATTACAAGTAACATATGAAAAATACCTACTGGAGTGCCTGGTACTTAATAGGTACTCAATTCATCAGAGCAGAGATTTTTCAACCTTTTTCAGCTCAAGGAATACAGAAACTAATTACTAAAATTCTGCAGTAGACCAGAAATTATATTTTTTGCCAATCTAACATAAAATAGGTATAATTTTGATTCATTGGGCAGCTACTGTTGTATTGGCTACTGTCATTTTCTTATTTGACTATCAAAGGTGAAAGAGGTCAGTGGTCCTGACTAAATAGTCAGGTATTATATGTTTTAAAAATGTATGCACGCATGCTAGTTGAAAATTGCTGCATTAAAGTGATTATCATTATGAGAGTCTGTGAAACTCAAAGAGAGAGAAAATTTTCAGAACAAAAATAAGGCCATTTCCCCCATCCTGGTTTGGGGAATTTGAAAAATTACTTTGTTTTTCTGAAGACTCAATTTGACAACCAGAAAACAGCCCCAATTACAGCTCTTTAAGCCTGTTTATTAATATACTAGAGGCCCGGTGCACAAAATTCGGGCACATTAAAAGGGTATTAGTTAGAGAAAATAATTTAATATTGCTATTTGCTCTTTCTCTATAATAGAAGTATCAGAGACTAAAGAAAATTAGTAAAATGTATATGACAACCTTCCTCCTGTCAGAGTCTGGGGCACACCATGGGACCCAGAGTCAAGTCCCCACTCACTCACATGTGCCTCAAAATCATGTGAGACCCAGACCCAGCCACCGCCTCCTGCCCCCTGCACATTGGGGTAGATCTAAACCGGGCCAGTCCCACCCTTGTCAAGCCCAGCAGGGCAGGGGGCATCCTCAGGTCCCCAGGCCCAGCACCAGGATGGGGTGTGTGGCCTAAGGTCCCCCATAAAGTCCCCTGACATCCCCTATCAAAGCCCTGCTGAGTAGGGGGGATGGCCTGAGGTCCCCCGTCAAGCTCCACCAGGCAAAGGAGCACAGCCTCAGATCCCCCGTCAATCCCCACTGGCACGAGGGCTCAGGCTCAGGTTCCCTGTGAAGCCCTGCTGGGTGGGAGGCAGAGCCTGAGGTCACCTGTCAAGCCCAGCCAGGCATGAGGGACACAGCCTCACGTCTCCTGGCCTGGTGCTTGGGCGGAGGGTATGGTCTGAGGTCCCGCAGCCTGGTGCCAGGGTGGGGGTGCAGCCTGAGGTTCCCTGTCAAGCCTTGTCAGGTGGAGATAATAGTCTGAAGTCCCCTAACCCAGCAACAGGATGGGAAGCGCACCTTGAGGTCCCTGTCAAGCCCTGCTGGGTTGGGAGTGTGGCCTGTAGTCCCCTGTCAAGCCACACCAGGTGGGAGGCATGGCCTGAGGTCCCCCAACCTGGGCTGGCATGGGGGGAGCAGCCTGAGGTACCCTAGCCCAGCACCAGGGCAGAAAGCACACCTCGAGGTCCCCCCGTCAAGCCCCACTGGGTGGAAGGCATAGCCTCAGGTCCACTGTCCTGGTGCTGGGAGGCATCCCATCCTGGCACGCTGCAGCCACACCCCCCACCAGCCTTCTGTCCCACGTGCCCTGCGCTGCTTTTTTATTTTTATTTTTTCCATTTGCTCTTTTGAATGGGTGTCTTTTTTGTACCTGTCTTCTAATTTGCTGGTTCTGTCCTCAATTTCTTCTAGTCTGTTCAGTCCTTTGAATGTGTTTTTCATTTCAGTTGTAATTTCTCAATTCCAATTGATTCTTATTTATTGTTTCAACCTCTCTCTTCATGTCCTGTCTCACCGCGCTGCAGCCATGCCCCCCCGCCGGCCTCCTGCACGCCTCAGTCCCACCCCCCTGCTCCTGATTGGCTGGTAGCATAGCAAAGGTATGGTCAAATTTGCATGTTTCTCTTTTATTATATAGGATTTCATTTGTAGGAAAAACAAAGCCCTTTTTATTTTTTCTCAGATATATCTCAGGTCAGTCTTCTATGCATTTGTTACATACATATTGAAAAGAACTAACATGTTTGGTCTTATAACACTTTCAAAATAAACATGATTTTCCTTCTAAGGTTTTTCAAGAAATATAAATTTCAGGGCAAGGTCTTTTGATTTACCAGGGAATACAAAAAGAATATCTAGAATGTTTCAAGAAACCTCGAAAAATTATCAGGAAAAAGTATTACCTCTAAAATACTAGCCTAAAACTAAAAAGTAGAACTTTATACATATTTAAGTACAAGTCTAAAATAGAGTTTAAAGAATACAAAATGAAGGTAATTCAACTGTTTCCATAAGGAATTGGAGCTAACTTATTTAAAAGGTATCGGTTTGCCAGGTACATGAAAGCAAGGCAAATTATGTCAGAAAACCTTGACTAAGATGCAACTGAGCATCAAGTTTAGTTCAACTTCTTGGATGACAAGCCAAAAATAAGGAAACTGGTGATTACTTAGTTTCTTTTTTCTAACAAAAGAAACACCACCAATTAATCAGAAGAGACATGCTTTTTAAAGCAGTAAAAGCAAAGATGAATATATGAAGATCGTTATATAAGGAATATTGAAATACATAAAAATAAGTGACAACATATTCCATGCAGCCCATTTCTTATGCATTGACTTATAGCAAAAAGTAGAGTATTATAGTAAAGCACAGTTTAATAAAGATAATGTAACAAAAATGTGTTGTAATATAATGAGGGTAGGGGAATTTTTGATCATGTAATTTGAGAAAAATGGAGAGCATAGATGGTTTAGAAAACTGAGTAGACTGTTGCTCTCAAAGATCAATGCTTGCTCTTCCAGTCTTCTCAGAGATATTATACTACAACATTTTGAGCTTAAGATACATGACTAGTGCTGGAGACACAAGTAGTATATATTCTTAATTGAAAAATTATCCAAATGCTAAGCAGGTAAATAAGTGAGCGAAGTATCACTGCTTAAATAAAGTACAAACCCCTACTATATGGAAGGCAGCAGAAATAACTGTAGAAAAAACAGTTGTTATTGTTTTTTCACAGAAACTGAATTGCCTAAGTGCTTAAATGAGATGAAAAGAAAATCAATATAATAATGAATTGGTAACATGAAAAAAACTGGCCCTCTGAATTTCCTCCTCTCCATCCTCCACATTCTCCTTTAATTAAATCCAGTTTCCCTCAAACACTAGCAATCAAGATAATTATTAAATAGCCAAAATTAGTATTTCTACTTTGTTTGATTAAGATTATTGCCCATTCCAGAGGCAACACAATCTCCCAATTTAACTCCATCATCGGTCCTCATAGCCAAATTCAGGACCTCCCATTGGGATTTGATAGATGACAGATTTTACAGTATAATATAAAAAAAACAATTGTGGAAAATTTGTGTCTATTATAACTGTTTCTATTATCTTTAAGCTCAAGTATGTTTTGTGATTTCCAGAAGAAAAAGATAATTCTACAGTAGCTTTATGTTTATTTTACCTGTTGTAGGAATTAAATGGCATGTAGAGACTGGTCCTGAAATTTAGATATGTTTTGTAGCATTGTTACTTTTGGAAAATAAACTGTAAGCTCAAATAGACATCTTTCAAATAAACTTTTGGGAAATAAGTATCTGCATAAAGTCCACTAGTACTTTATTCATTCATGACTTTGCTTGCTCATTTATTGATGAAACATTAACAGGTGACTACTATGTATTTTAGACACTGGGCTGGACACTAGGATACAGGTGGGTCCTCCTCCACCAACCCACCCATTAAGGAACTCACTGTAGTTAGTAAGGGGATAGACACAAAATTATTATTCAAAGTATGTTCAAAACACCATGGAAACCAACAAGATAAAATGATTAGTTCTTTCTGCATGGAACTGGTTGCATTCTACAAAAAGAAATTCCACTTGAAATGGACCATCAAGAATCAAGAGTGACTTTCCAAGAAGAGAGGATTCCAAGAGAATGAATATCCATGAGGAAGACATCAAAAGTGTGAGCAGTGAGGGGCCCTTGATAGGAAGAGGACGCTAAAAAGGAAGGGCTTTCAAGAGCTTTCAGTCACAATGCTAAAGAGTTTAGAGTTAACATGGTTCAATGGGATCCACCAAAGGTTTTAGAACAAGGGACTTACACACTTAAATCTGCACTTTACAGAGATGAATTATAGCAATGTCACGGTAGGGTGAAGATGCTACTTAAAAGCATACACATACACAGTAACTTCCAAAAACTGCACATTCTCTGCCTCCATCACAATAAGCATTTCACTTCCAAATGTGCCTTCACTTGGGTTCGTGTGGCAGAGACAGAGGGTTTACCACTGAGAGACTCAATATAAGGCTCCAACTCTTCACATGAAGAGCATTAACTTCATGATTGAGTTGACTACTTACATTTTGTTTTTAAATTCCTTTCTCTATCTAGATAGGAGAAACCTTTTAGCCATGAATTTTGAGCAAACAGGCATTTTTTTTTAAATTTTAACTCTCTTCTGCTTTTGTCCTCAGTGTAGGATGAATGCTTCATATTATTATTATCATCAACTTCCTTCCCATCCATGTGTAACCAATTGGATGATAATCCCTTCTACTGGGCTCCAAACTGAAGCTCCATCCACAACCTCCGTCTTCTTTTTTCCAAAGCACAACTTTACCAGAAAAATGAAACATGACAGAAAAAAGGAATCAGCATTACATAAGCCCAACTCATGGGAAAAGAACCCTTTATCAACGTCCAGAAAATACCACAGAAGAATAACCACAGGTAACTAAGATGATCCAATGGCAAACACTTAAGAACAGGAACCAAATGCATGGCCTGGAATTTGCATCAGCACCACCAGCTTTCAGGCCTGAGAAACCAGCGTGGGCACTAAGAGAGGAAGAAGGAAAAACACACTTCACTCCTTGGGCCATTGGGTCACAGCAAAAAGACTCAGAGCAGTGTTTGTAAACATCTAGTAGACTTTTGGCCAGGACAGCAAAGCAATCAGAATCAAACCACTCAGTACCACCTGCTGCACATTCCTCACCCTTCCTGCCCCACTTCCCACTTCCCTTAACCCCTACCCTTCACCCTGGAGCGCCCAAGATCACACATGAAATAAAGTCGTGCCTGGATGAAAATTCTCAGAGCTGTGGCCATTACTATCATAGGCAAAACCAAAAAGGCTTTCCCTGGGGATTTCAGCCACAAAGGTGTTTTTACTTTTACACTTAAATCCACACTCTGATTAGGAAAGATGCAATGCTACCAGTGTTTGTTCTGCAGTGAATAGTTTTTTCTTAAGAATTTAATTCTGCCCCCACTTACTCTCAGGTTTGTAGTTCCAAGATGGTTCAAATTCACAGTTTATACTACACCCAAAGAGCATTACTGAGAAACCATCCCCCTCTCAAATCCAACCCCCTGAGATTATGTAAGAAAACCAAGTAATGCAATTGAAAGCCAAGGACAGACTGACTTTCAGCAGCCTTTCACGTGTAGAAAGGATTATAGATTTTCTTTCCTTTTATCATGCTACCTGTGTACTCCTTACTCCAACTAAATTCCAGATCTAAAAATTCAGTTTATCCCTTCTTCCCATTTTAAAGTCTTCTAGCAAGAGCATCCCTCCTCTGAGTGGCAGGAAGATATTGTTTATTTTTAAGTTTTGTCAATTCTTTGACACTCAGCAATGGACCTAACAAGAAAAGATTTCTGGACTTGCTACCTGAAGGTCAGGCATTCAGGGAAGGCAAAAGGAGAACTATGTATGGGGCTCTCTTAGAAGTTCAAATATCCTAAGAGAAGAGGAAGTATTAAGAAACTTAAAGGGCAGAGAGAGATTTTAACAAGTCTTATGTGGCTTAATAACTGTTTTCTGGCTTTTTCTAATGTAGTAATTCTGTGTGTTGTATGTTTTATGATGTCCAGTTTAATACCAATATCCATTCTTGCCCTTAAGGGTTGGTTTTATGTTCTAATGAGATTCAGGGGACTGGTTGAATTTAATCCATCTGTCCATCTTCTCGGTAATTGATTAAACCTCTTAACTCCACTGTAAATATCCCCTGGATTCCAATTAATTTGCCTTACTTAGTAGACACAGCAGCACATATTGTTTTACTTATGGAGAAGCAAACCCTTTGTAACTTTTATATTTAAAATACCCAGCATGATATATTCATTTCCTCTTTTTAGAAAGAGGTGAGATAATGATGTCTTGCCAGGTTGTTGTTTTTGTGTGTTTTTCTTTAAAAAAAAAAAAAAAGAGTGACAAGATAAACCATGATAAAAGCATTACTTGGACATAATCTTCTAATTCAAATGAATTAAAGCAGATTACAAGGGAGTCTGGTCTCTCCATTGCTAGTTGGTATTGAAAAGCTAAGAAATCTAGAGTAACATTCTCTCCCTTCCTATTTGGGGTCTTAAAAAAGAAACGCAGTCTAAAGTATCCTTTTTAATGAGGATATATTACATGTTTGTCCTCAAGAGAGGATGGCTACTTCCTCAAAAGTTAACGTTTGCAAAATCTAGACAAACCCTTTTGGGTGTCTTAAAATTCCCCAACGATTCCCTAACGTTTCGTGTTCGCAGTGAAAGTGTGTATTATTAAAGCCTACCTCTGTGTGTCTGTGATCCAGGAAAACTGTAACGGAAACAAGCAGGGAGAACGGGAGGCTGGATAGTTAGTAAGAGAGGGCACTGCTCGATGTAGGTTTTGCTTTTATTAGTTCTATCAGTGTAAACCAGTGTGCGCCCTTTTTATCCTTTTAAAAATAATTTTCAAAGGAGCATTGTTTCCCATCACGTGCGCACTCTCTCTCTCTCTCTCTCTCTCTCTCTCTCTCTCTCTCTCTCTCTCTCACACACACACACACACACACACACACACACACACACACACACAAGCACCGGCACACACGATCCTCCCTCGCCCTCGCGTCCCCCATGCTCCCCACCCCCAGACTCCCCTGCCGCTGGCAGCTGTGCCGCAGCCCCCGCGCGCCCCCAAGGCCAAGTCCCAGCCTCCTGAGGTGGCTCCAGTGCGCACCCCAGTAGCCGCGTCACCTACCCTGCTCCTTGCACCCGACAGACGCTGGACGCTGGATGAAGGAAGGAAAAGGCTCCAAGGACCAGCCGACAGAAAAGCAAAAAAGATGAAGGGGATGGGTCGGCTCCTTTACTTCCCACAAGAAGAAGTGTTGCGCGCCATGCACTTAGTCGCTCTGCAGCTGTGGTTTCGGAGGAAATTCTCGGGGGGAGAAAGCTGCGGCTGGGGTGGAAAGTTGTGGGTGTTTTCCCCCCAGCTGCCTGAGCCTCGATCCTCTCCTGTCCCCACCGCAGCCCTGACAGCTCCCAGGGGCCTCGGAGACCCTTAGGAGCCCTTCGGGTTTCCACCGGGAGCTGGGCTGGGTTGCCACATGCACTTGAGAAATCCTAGCAGTTGCGCAAATCAGAGTCCCAGAAGTTAGAAAGAGTGATTGTGTGTGAATGAGTAAATATACAGCACAAGAGGCTGGAACAACTGAGCGGGGCCAACCCACAGACGCAGCTAAGGGTTTCAGATTTCATTTGGCAACTGGCAGCTTCAGAAGATTCGAGCCCACTCAAGCCACTCTACAGGGGAAGCCAGGAGGAGCCCTGCGCTCCTCCAACGCCTCCCTGCCCCGTTACCTCCGGAGCCTGTGTCCACAAGGATCACCAGGCAGATCCTGAGCCCACGCTGCCTCGGTCCCTCCGCAGCTGCCATCACTCATTTCATGTGTAACAGATACACTTTGATGGCAGATCTGAGGCTGTGGATGTGTTTGAGAAGGATGGAAAACCCATGTCTGCTCACCTCTAGGAGCTCTACATTTCTTTGCCCTAACTCCACACACCGGTTTTACTTGCTTATCCTCCGCTCTCTGTGTAACAATCTTATTTCTCAATCAGATCTCCTTGGTTCCTTAAACCTGAATTCCTAGAAATGCTTACTGGACGCCCACTAGTTAGATCCTTAGAGAAATTTCCCCTTGTCATGGTTTAAGAGCCCTCAGAATCACACTGTACGAAAGAGAATAAGTAAACATTTGAAGCCCTCTTCAATACCACCACCAAAAATCTAATTTCAAATCTATATCTTACAGTACTGGTAACCTGGAATGCCAACTCAAATTGTTTCAAAAAGCTTTACAAAGCTCCCTACTTCAGATTATCTAGAAATCATTACCAGATTTCTTTCAGATACAAAATAAGAGTGGCCTCGTTAGATATTGCCAGTGATATGGAAAAAGAGCACAGATTTAAAAAGAAGAGGAGCACACCTTTAAATTTAGAAACACCAAAAATAAGAGTCTGAGTGGACACCGAGATTTTTTTTTTCCTTTTTTATCTTCTTTCTCCAGTTTCTTGGAGTCTTTCTTCCTGGTGAACTGCCCCATCAAGCCTTTGGAAAAAAATGTGTACAGAATTCTTAGCCAGAAGCAATGTAGCTTTTTTTCTAATTAGTAAGGAGTAAATGATCTTCATCTACTGATGGGGCTTTAGGTGTTCTAGCGGTTTTAGATAAAAGCTGGAAGACAATAAAATTAACCAAAATGAAAACTGCACAGATGGACTCAAAAGCCTTAGGAAGACAAGCGTTACTAGGTATGATGCTAGATGTCCACATTTTAAGAAAGACAGGGAACCTATTATCTCAGTATCCTATTTCAGGACCTACCCATTATTACTACAAACAATATAGACTCAAGACAATACAAAATTGACAGGGTAGTTATATTCTTACTGGGTCTGCCTCTATGGCACACCCTTGTGTCCAAGGCCTTTCCCTTCACATCTCCTGATTGTCACCACTCTTTCCATTTGACATAACTTTGTTGACTTGTGTAATGAAAGTGATTATCTTAAACTAGACCATACAATCCTATATAATAAAAGCCTAATATGCTAAATGTCTGACTGTTCTCTTATTTGACCAGTTGCTATAACGTGCACTAGGGGCAGATGCTCAAACCATTAGGTTAGCTTGCTGCCAGGATCTGGCTGATTGGGATTGGGTAAGACTGGCTAGACATACCCTGGAGCCTTTCCATGATCCCTTGCTGGCCCAAATTGTGCACTATGGAGTCCCTCAGCCTGCCCTGCACCCTCTTGCAACCCAGGACCTCTCAGGGGATGTCAGAGAGCCGGTTTTGGTCTGATCCCTACAGGCCAGTCCAAGTGACCCCCCACCAGTACATGAATCCATGCACTGGGCCTCTAGTTTAAGGATAAGAAAATTGTCACTTGGGGATTAAGCAGTAAGGAGGTATATCTACTAAGACAAGCCTCCTCTTGTCCTCCAACATTTCTACAGAAAAAGAAAGGCCACTGTATTCCTTTCCTTGAAGCTCCTCAGGGATTTAGCAAAGATCTTTGTTACAAGACAGAATAACCTGAAATAGAAATACAGGGTTATTCATAGGACTCAGACTGTGTTATCCCTCTCTTATTTGTGGACTAATTGGGACCGGGAGACATTCCTCAAATTTAAAGGAGAAATAAGTTCTTAAGCAAGAGACTTGGAAGATTCTAACTAGAGGATGATCTTGGTGACTGATATAGACTCCAGGGAAGGGGAAGTCATCACTCAATTCCCAGAATATCTGGTAAGAAATTGCCCAGGGCATCACTTGAAGCTAAGTTTTAGCAGTCAGTCAACTCAATTCTAAGGTAAGGTCAAGTTGAGATGAACTCTACAAAACCCAGCAATATTTCCAGAGTAAGGACTAATTTTCCAGGATTCCAAAGTCATCCATATCCTCAGAAAAAGGATCTATAGCAGCCAAGGGTTTGAGGAGCCTCAAGGGGAATTTACAAGGGGAATATGTAATACCTCCAGGACCAGATGGATTTCAGAGACTTAAAACTGAGATAGGAGGAGGATGAAACCAAGGGGGGAAAGGAAGAGGAGGAGACAGAGGAAGAAGAGGAATGAAAAAAAGACAATGGCTTCACTACACTTGGACAAATTGTTTGAGCATCAGCATTGCCAGAGTCAAGGACAGAAAAGCAGCCAAACAATGCCCCTTGGACATTGTTATTCTCAGGCCACTTTGATTGGAATTCAGAGGGAACTCAGCAAGAGTTTGTACAATCCCTTTTTCTAATATTTTAATAGGTCAAATGGTGCTATTATACAAGTATGGATTAAAAATGTATTCTAATGTACTTCACTAATTTAAAAATTAGTTTTCTACCAGATTCCTTGCCAGATTCTTTGAAGATCTTAGCATAGAGTAATATGTTGTCATGTTATCCACTTTCCCATTAATATTAGATACTGGAGTTCTTTAATTATGTTTTCTTTTGGGAAAACATAAATTCCTAAGAGGGCAAAAAACACTGTAACAAAACAGAATAGTCAAGAATTGCCAGAATTCTAACCTTTCCTCCAGGCTCTCACCAACAATGCACAATTTGTGTGGGTATTAAAATATGCCAAGATCTGATTTCAGGATTAAGATAGAAGGCATCTCTACTGAAAAACATTTATATTTTTATTTTCATTTCCGGATAGAAGTTTCTTTTTAAGAAAGTGCAGTTTTGTTTTAGCAAAATAAGGTGAAGAGAGCTTGAGGGGCTTTTGTGCCCTTCTTCCCCCAACACTTTGTACTACATGATTCAAGGAAAAGGGATATACTACTAATATTGGGACCAAATCAATCCAGCTAAATCCCTGTGAGAAAAATAAGGAGACAAAGAGCAAGTCAGAGAAGGGCCACTATAGCCATGGATTTCTTCCTAACTCCATCAAAGGCCTGATACCAGTCAGAAGTTTCAAAACTGAAGCATGTTCTATAGCCATTTATATCCTAAGTAGAAGATAGCACCAACCATCACTATATTCTTTTTCAATTGACATAGGGTATTTTTTAAATTCTCACCCAAAGATATAGTGTTTTTTTATTATTATTATTGAATTTTAAAGAAAATGGAAGGGAGGAGGAGAGACAAATATCACTGTGAGAGAGAGATACCAATGGGTTACTTCCCTCCACTCATGGTAACCTGGCCCATGATGGAGTCTGCAACCATGGCACATGCTCTTGACCAGAATTGAACTTGGGACTCTTCATTCTGAGAAATTAAAAATTGACATCTTCTCATCATTCAGAGATAGTATTAGATTAAAATTAGACATAATTTGAACATGTCTAACTGTTTCTTCAGCTGTTTATGTGCCTATCTTTTTATTTTTCAACCACAGTTTACATTCAACACTATTGTGTATTAGTTTCAGATGTACAGTCTAGTGGCCAGAATATCACATATTCTACACACTGAACACCTGATATTTCAAGTATCAACCTTACAGCACACATAATTATTACAATATCATTGACTATATTTCTTAGGCTGTATTCCACATTCCATGACTATTTTGTAACTATCAATTAGTACTTGTTAACCTCTTTTTGTTTTTCACCCAGCCCTCAAAACCTCCTTTACCTGGAAACCATCATTCAATCTTATCTATAAGTCTGTTTCTATTTTGTTTATTTATTTCAGTCTTTAGATTTTACATATAAGTAAAATCACATGGTATTTTTTTCTTTCTCTGATTTATTTCACTTAGTACAGTGGTTGGCAAACCATAGCTTGTGAGCCACGTGCGGTTCTTTGGCCCTTTGAGTATGGCTCTTCCACAAGATACCATGATTGGGAGCACAAGTACAGTACGATTGAAACTTCATGGCCCATGTGCAAAAGTTGGTTTTCAGTCTGGGCAAGTCTATTTTGAAAAAGTGGTTCTAACACATAGCCACACTCAAGGGGCCAAAGAGCCGCATGTGACTTACGAGCCATTGTTTGCCGACTACTGACTTAGTATAACATCCTCTAAATACATCCATGCTGTCACAAATGGTAAGATTTCACGTTTTTACAGCTAAATACTATTCCATTGTATATATGTACCATAGCTTTTATATGTACATGTCTATTGATGAGCACTCGGGTTGTTTCCATATATTGACTATTGTAAATAATACTGCAATGAGCATAGGGATGGATAGCTTTTTTCAAATTAGTGTTTGGGTTTCTTTGGATATGTACCTAGAAGTAGTACTGCTGGGTCATGAGGCAGTTTCATTGTTAATTTTTTAAAATATGTTTAAAATGTTTTTAGAGAGAAATAGGAAGAAAGAGGGAGAAAGAGATATAGAGAACCATGGATTAGCTACCTCTCGCACGCCCTCTACTGGGGATCAATCCTACAACCTAGGCAAGTGTCCTGACAAGGAATTGAACAGATTACTTTTCCATGAATGAGATGACACTCAACCAACTGAGCCACACCAGCCAGGGCTCAATTTCAATTTTTTGAGGAACTTTCACACTGTTTAACACTGTGGTTGCACCAGTCAGCATTCCCACCAACAGTGCAGGAGGGTTCCCTTTTCTCAATAACCTCCCCAATACTTATTATTTGACTTACTAATGGTAGATATTATACCAATATTGCACCCCAGAAATGAATCCCACTTGATCATAGTGTGTGATTTTTTAATATATTGCTGAAATCAGTTTGCTAATATTTTGTAAAAGATTTTTGAACTTATGTTCACCAGGGATATTGGCCTATAATTTTCTTTCTCACTAGTGTCTGATTTTGAAATCAGGATAATGATGGCCTTGTAAAATGAGCTTGGGAGTCTTTTCCTCCTCTTGAATTTTTTAGAGTAGTTTGAGAAGAATAGGTGTTACTTTTTTAAATGTTTGATAAAACTTACCTGTGAAGCCATTTAGTCCAGGACTTTTGTTTGTTGGGAGGTTTTTTATTACTGCTTTGATTTTATTAGTTGTAATCAGTCTGTTCAGATTTTCTGTTTCTTCTTGATTCAGTTTTGGAAGATTGTATGCTTCTAGAAATTTATACATTTCTTTCAAATTGTCCAATTTTTGGCATCTAGTGGTTTATAGTATTTTCTTATAATCCTTTGTACTTTTTGTGTGTCAGTTTTACTCCCCCTCTTTCATTTCTGATTTTATTTGGATCCTCTTTTTTTTTTTCTTGATGAATCTGGTTAAACATCTATCAATCTTATTTATCTTTTCAAAGAATCATCTCTTGGTTTCATTGATCTTTTTTTGGTCTTTTTATTGATTTCTCTCTTATCTGTATTCTGCTCACTTTGGGCTTTGTTTGTTCTTCTTTTTCTAGTTACTTTAGGTATAAGGTCAGGTTGTTTTGAGATTTTTCTTATATTACTATTAAATTCCTTCTTAGAACTGCTTTCACTGTGTCCCATAGATTTGGAATCATTGTGTTTTCATTTTCATTTGTCCAGAATATCTTTTAATTTCTTCCTTGATCTCATTTTAACCCATTTATAGTTTAATGACATATTATTTAGCCTTCTTTATGTTTTTTTTTTACTTTTTTTCTTATAATTGATGTCTAGTTTCAGCATGATGTGTTCAGAGGAGATGCTTGATATGATTTCAATATTTTTAAGTTTATTGAGATTTTTTGGGGGGCCCAAGATATGGTTTATCCTGAAAAATGTTCCATGTGTACTTGAAAAATATTCCATGTGCACTTGCCCTGCTGCTTGGGGGTGAAATGCTCTAAAAATATCAATAAGTCCATTTGGGCTAGAGTACCATTTAAGGCTGCTATCTCCTTATTGATTTTCTATCTGGAAGATCCATCCATTAATGTCAATGGGGTGTCAAAATTCCCTACGATAATTGCATTACTATCTATCTCTCCCTTTATATCCATCAAGATTTGCTTTTTATATTTAGGACTTCTATGTTGGGTATATATAAAACCATTAAAAGGTTATATACTCTTGTCGAATTGATCCCTTTATTATTACATATTGTCTTTGTGTCTTATTATAGCCTTTGCATTAAGGTCTATTTTCTCTTATATAAGTATTGCTACCCCAGCTTTTTTTCTCTCTCTTATGTTCTGAGGCCAGCCACCAGGTGTGTTGGCCCTGGAGCCTCTTAGAGGGAACTCTGGCACAGGTCAATGTCAGAAGCTGCCGGTGACCAGCACCAGTTCTCAGTCTAGGACATTCAGTAAAATCTCAGGGTACACCAAGGCCAGTGCTACCTGCCTGGGGCCTACAGATTTGCAGTGGGGCAGGAACTTAGGGTGTCATCACAGCGGGGCCAATAGAGTTCATCAGGTTAAAACAGATTAAGACTTGGTCCTGTGGAGGGAGGGTTCTGCACAGGAATGGTGGCATCTGTCCAGAGTTTTTCAAAAGAAAGACTGCAATGTGGGACCAAACTGTCCACCAGCAAATTCCTCTGCTAGGCACTGAGAGCAAGCTTGGCAAGGTGAGATTTCAGGGAGTCAGCCAGGAGGGGCTAGTGCATCTCCTAAGGGTGATGCCTTAAGGAAATGGGGTTGGGCCAAACATAGGAAAAGAGGTGACAGTGTGACATATATTGAGAGAAAAAATGGCCCCTGACTGAGAGCCATACAATTCAATCTCTCCCTGCTTGACCCTGGCAACCTGAGTTTGCATGCACTTTCTGCAATGAAGCCTGCCCAGATTGGCTGCCAGGAGATCCCTACACTTGGAGCAAGTGTGGCAAGATGGGTCCTCAGGGAGTTAGCAGGGCGGGTTAGTGCACTTCTATAGGCTCATGACATGTAGAGGGGATTGCCTGACCCAAGAAAGAGTTGCCTGGGAGTGGGACTCAGCAATGAGAAACTGGCAGCTGTCCCTCCAACAGTCTCCCCCAAACCACACAATCCAAGTTTTCCCTGTATCACTCCAGTTCCCTCTGAGCTGCCATTCCTCCATGGGAGTTCAAGGTGCATGTCTGTGAGATTTGTTTTTGTGTTGGTCCAATAAGTGGATGCCTAGGTTTCCAGCATTCTTCTCTCTCACCCCAAAAGATGGAATCCCCTCTGACTTTTCTAGGCAGATATTATATAGGTACTTCAGAGGTGCTCTGGGTTGGGGAAGTTGGCTCCTCTGAGGAGAGCTCTGCAGCTGAGATAGACCTCTAGATTCTCAACCACTGCACCTGGGTGAGAGAGGTCAGCCCTTTTTTGTATCTCTGCCTTTCCTGCCAGTCTCGGTGTGGCTTCTCTGTATATCCTTAGTTATGTGACTTCTGTTCAGCTAGTCTTCACATGGTTATCCGGGTTCATTGTTCTACAATTTAGTTATGATATGGTCCTGGGAAGAGGTGAGTGTAACTTCCACCTACTCTGCAGCCCTCTTGAATTATCTGTGTTCCTATCTATACTAATAAAAGGGTAATATGCTAATTAGACCAGACAAAGCCATGGTCGTGGGGGCTGAGGCAGAGGCAGTTAGGGGCAAACAGGCTAGCAGCGGAGAGAAGTGAGGGGTGATCAGGCCAGCAGGGGAGGACAGTTAGGGCGATCAGGTTGGCAGGCAGGTGAGCAGTTGGGAGTCAGCGATCCCAGATTGCGAGAAGGATCCTGGACTGGAGAGGGTGCAGGCCAGGCTGAAGGACACCCTCCAACTCTGCGCATGAATTTTGTGCACCGGCCTCTAGTCTTACGTAAAGATTTGGATCATATTACAAGCCAAGCAAGGTCCTTTTGCCTGGGCTCTAACTTCAAACCTCAGTTTTCAATTAAAATCATTTTTAATGCTATTTAGACCTAGACTAAAGAGTTTACTGGATTCTTGTTAAACAACTAAATTCTCTTTTCCAAGGTTTGCAGATCTCTCCTCCCCCATCAGCTCCCAGAAAAATCTTCTGCTTTATACTTTTAGTGGCCATTTATAGATCTTTCACTTATTATTCTAGAGTTTCTTTGTGTTTGCTGACTCACAATTTTTCTAAGACAGCCTTTATTTTCCAATCATTCACATCTCAGCTCACCACATCCTCTCCTTTTTCTCCACTCACCCATGAGTAGACATGTGAACACACATACCATGCACATTCACATCATATTTGCACACCCATAAAGTGAAATGTTCCTCCAGCTATGCAACTATCTACTTGTGGATTCAGCTCTTACTATAAAACTGGCATGAAACTTCAAAATATTTTCAAATGCAATTCCATTTGAGTACTTGAATACTAGCAAAATTAGCTTACTCTCAAGACATATCTTTGTGTAGATGTCAAGTCAATTATCATGTTGGAATCATCTCATTTAAGTTTGCATTTTTTTAGAAAATTATATACTGTCATAGAAATAAAACTATTCTGCTCCCAGGAATTATTTACTAACAGGCTATGTAAATTATATGTGACTTTAAAAACAGTTTCTTAGGCCTAATACTCAAGCAGAGAGGAAATTATCAACAGGTTCTTTGCATGTGTCTAACTGCAGTGCCATGTATATTCTAAGCCTTATCATTTGTCTAGAAAAACCTCATTTCACCCTATTTTCATCAGTCTAAGCTTTTCTTCATTTCATCTTATTTTCATATTTTCAAGATCTTTAAATAATGAATGGCTGGGTTTTTGTTGTTGTTTTTTGTTTGTTTGTTTGCTTCTGCTTCCATTTTTCCTCCATCTTCACAGCCTGCTTAATCTAGTTTCAGATCATTTGAAACTTCAGGAGAAGAACCTTTACCTCATTACAGATTCTTGTCCCAATGCTATAAAATATACAGTCAAAATAAAAAGTTGAGCTAGTAAGGCTGCTAATGGACTTGGATACTAGGCAAAATTGATTCCATGCTTGAGCAACTGTAATTTTTCTGGTTTGGGCTGTATCTTGGTTAATTATAGGAACTGAGGTCATAACTTTAAGTCACTTAAAATCAATTAAGTTATCAAAGAGAATAAAATGTTTTATTGTTACAGAGCACAGATGTAACCACCAACTTGCATAAAATCTAAATAAGAAAGTGTAAATGAATAAAAATATCTTATTAAGATACCATAATAATTATAAATAAAAATAATAATAAGATTAGTCTTTATGGTTTTCAAGGTGCCTTCCTATATGTGATGTATTTTCATTGCAGCAATCCTATGAAAATGGCATGACTGCTTAAATTTTACAGAAGAAAAGTACAAAGAGAAACAATGTATGCACCTTGATCAGAATTACATAAGCTCATAACACATAAAGATAAGATTTGCATTCAGGCCATTTGAGTACAGTTTCTATGTAATTTTCCCTAATATGTTAGCAGCAGCATCTCCTTATGCAATGGACAGCAAAATTTCCCTTTAACATATCACTTACACTGGTCAAATGCTTGGCAGTAATTATTATCATTACATTCTTTTGTGAGGAGAAAGATTGTCAGCCTCCTACAGATCTATTCTAAATCCCATTTTAGGTATTAACTTT
This sequence comes from Antrozous pallidus, assembly GCA_027563665.1. Classification (NCBI taxonomy): domain Eukaryota; kingdom Metazoa; phylum Chordata; class Mammalia; order Chiroptera; family Vespertilionidae; genus Antrozous; species Antrozous pallidus. Next base: position 66,032,317 of record CM050511.1, read on the forward strand.
AATGTCCTATCCTACTAATCTTTTATGCAAGTTTCCAACAAATAGCAAAATGAACGGTTCTCTCGTTTTCTCTCTGTGCTCACCATCTGTTGGAGATGCTAATGAACATTGAATTGGCTGAAAAAACAGGTGGAAATATCAAAAAGAACAGCAAGTGGCTTAGATAATTTACAAACTTGAAAATTGACTGAAAAAATAAGTATTGGCTTTAAAATCTTGAAGTGACACTAAAGACAAATTAAAATAGTAAGTTTGCTTTTCAAGACAGCTAAGATAGACAGGCTAATCATGTAAGGAATAGAATTTAGAATACTTACTTTCTCATATTTCAAAATTACCAAACAAACTTCCTGGGAAATCAATGAAAACAATGTGATTTTTGAAAGATTTGCAAAAGAAACTAAGAGAATAAGCTAAGAAAACAATGATCAACAGGCAATTCAAGAAGTAGGCCATTAAGAAGATAAAAAAATAATAGAACTACAAAGTTATCCTCTCCAGTTATTTCCTTGTCTTGTATTCAATTTTTAACTTTTTCAATGTTTACAAATGGTGGGAAGCAAGGTTTGTGAAGGCGTACTTAGCAAGAGTTAGTCTGGGGGTAACATGGAACTAACATGGAAACTGAGGAGGAGTAATGATGGAGTTTCCAAATTCTGAGAAGTCTGTCCAAAATTACTGCAGTAGAAGACTCTCTGCCCTATGTGTTTTATTCAATAATGTAGAACCCCATAAAAGAAGCCTCTAATTGGCTCTTGGGGGAATAGTCTCATGAGGTAGAAATTAAAGCCCCAAGACTCTGCTCAAAGCTGATGCACTTTGAAGAAAGAAGGATGCTTTTGGATGTGACATCAGACGTGTCCATTCACATGCTCTCAGAATCAAACTTGAAAAAAATAATTTCAAGTTCCTCAAGAAAGGAAATTTCAAAAACAAACAAAATACAGAGACTGAGACCACCCTTTGGGGAACCCAATAAAACAATTTTAAGATTAGCTTATAGAAAGCCTCTCTATCTGGGGTTCTCTATAGAAGCAATCAACAGCAAGAGCAAGACCAAATCCAGCTCTGCCTTCCAGGTCCATTACTGGGGCCGACTAAAGCCACCAGGTAAGAGAGTGGACAGCAGTCCTGAGATCTGTGACAGGAAAACATCACTAAGTCCGAAGGAGAGGACATAAGCTAATTTATAACCTATGAGGGGGAGATGGGAAACTCCACTGAATGGGATTTCCATTTATCCTGCTGGGCATGGAATCAGAGCCTAAATGTAAAGCCTAGACTTAACCAGTACATAAATGTAAATTTGACCCATATCCCTGCCTTAAATCCTTTTAAACTTCTGTTGATACTCACATATTATTACAAAGAATTAGAAGTATAGAGGGGAAATAGTTAACTTCCATAATAGTAATTTTATGGCAAAAATGATATTGGGAGAAATGAGCAAATTCAAGAAAGTAACTGGTTGCCATGTAGATAAATGGTTTCTTTATACAGGCAAAAAATGTGTAGCAACTCCCAAACACAAGACTTGTACAAAATGCAATTAACTCAGACATTACCTGTGCCATCAAGAAATTTATCTGCAATCATTGAGAATGAGAGAACTAAAAAGGTTCAGAATGTCAACTCCAAGAATAAACCTATCTGTTGAGAAGACTCCTGGTAGCCTTGGCTAGTGTGGCTCAATAGAGTATTGTCCTATACATCAAAAGGTGGCAAATTTGATTCCTGGTCAGGGCACATCCCAGTTTTCAGGTTAGGCAACTGGTCAATGTTTCTCATGTTGATGTTGCTTTCTCTCCTCCAATAGCTAATTTCCTAGTAGCTAATTGGGCAGGAACTTATGAAGAATTTAGTAGTCCTTGCAAAACATGTGCCTCTCATGCACTCTGTGCTTCAGGGAGAAGTGGCACTGAGCCAAACCTTAAAAATGAGCTCCTAGGCCCATAAATAAACCAATGGGTTGTAGTCCTGCCTCGACTGGTCAGGGCTATGCAGCTATATCCTCATTTGCACCAATCAGAGAGACTTCATTTCTACCAATTGGGACGGTGCATACTGTGAGGTCTTGGAATACTTGCACAGAAGGACCAATCAGGGAGCAGGGAAGGGCACTGTTCTCTATATAAATCAGCTTCATCTCTGTCCTTAATGGAGCACACTTGAAGTTTCCTTCAAGGTTACTATATTAAAACACCTGTGCCTCTTTCCCTGACTCACTTTTCCTGATCCACCACCCGAGCCACCTCTTTCTGGATGCTTTAACTGAGCTGTTCCACAGCCCAGCCAGCTCACAATTGAGCTATTATTCCACTCACAATTGAGCTAAATTTCACTGCGCCCCAAATTGGGGACTCCTGTTGGCATTAAATGGTGTCAACAACCTTCAGTTTACAAGAATAAATTTTCCATTTTTCCTCTAAGGTAATGCAGAGACGGTGCTACAACACAGACATTTATTATTAACTCATATGCAGCCTCTGAAACTTACTACTGGCATCATTTTAACAGGCAAACAGAAGACTGACTCTTGTGGAAATGTTATATCATTATTTTAGGTAGACACAAACCTGGACTTTAACCAGTATATAAACACATCTTGACATATTTTATATTTCTGCTCATTTCTTCTTTAAGTTCTCAATATATTGCTATATAGACCAAGAGACAATAGATATCCTATATAATAAAAGAGAAACATGCAAATTTGACCGTACCTTCACTCCTGATTGGCTATGCTACCAGCCAATCAGGAGTGGGGGGGGGGGGGGCAAGTGACACGAGTGCCAGGCCCAGGGGTGGAGATGAAATGGGGGTGGCGGAGAGCGCCCAGCCCCCAGGTGCTGTGAGGGGAAGCAGCTGCAGCAGCAGGGGTGGTGGTGGAGGGGGCAGGGAGCACCTGGCCCCTGGGCGCTTTGAGTGGAAGTGGCGGTGAGTGTCTGGCCCCCAGGGCCAGGTGGTTGCAGGCAGCAGGGGCTGAGCTGAGCAGGGCAATGGCTGGGTGCCCAAGGCCTTGGGCAGGCTGGAAGTGAGCCATCAATTGGACATCCCCTGAGGGCTCCCAGTATGTGAGAGGGGGCAGGTTGGGTTGAGGGACCACCCACTCCCAGCGCACAAATTTCGTGCACCAGGCCCCTAGTATGTAATATGTATACACACACATACATATACACTAGAGGCCTGGTGCACAAAATTCATGCACAGTGGGAGGAGGCGGGGAATGTCCCTTAGCCCAGCCTGCACCCTCTCCAATCTGGGACCCCTCAAGGGATGTCTGACTATTTAGGCCCGATTCCAGTAGGATCGGGCCTAAACGGGCAGTTGGACATCCTCCTCACAATCCAGGACTGCTGGCTCCAAATTGCTCACCTGCCTGCCTCCCTGATTGCCCCAAACTGCTTCTGCCTGCCAACCTTATTACCCACTAACCACTACCCTGCCAGCCTAATTGATGTCTAACTGCCTGTTTGTCCCCCAACTTTCCTCCTCTGCCAGCCTGGTCACCCCTAACTGCCCTCCACTGCAGGCTTGATCGCCCCAAACTGCCCTTCCTTGCAGGCCTGGTCCCTCCCAACTGCCCTCCCCTGCTGGCCTGATCACCCGCAACTGCCTTCCCTTGCAGGGCCTGGAACCTCCCAACAGCCCGCCCTGCTGGTCATCTTGTGGTAGCCATCTTGTGTCCACATGGGGACAGGATCTTTGACCATATGGGGGCAGCAATTTTGTGTGTTGGAGTGATGGTCAATCTCCAAATTACTCTTTTATTAGATGGGATAGAGGCCTGGTGCATGGGTGGGGGCCAGCTGGTTTGCCCTGAAGAGTGTCCCAGATAAGTGTGGGGGTTCCCTTGGGATCAGGGGCAGCCTGGGCGAGGGACCTGTGGAGGTTTGCAGGCCAGCCACGCCCCCTGACAACCCAAGTGGAGGCCCTGGTATCTGGATTAATCTATGTCTACAATTGAAACTTTGTAGCCTGGAGTGGAGCCAAGCCTTCTGCTCACTCCAGGGCAACAGCCATTTCTGTTTAAAACTTTGCCAGCAAAGGCAAGCTGAAAGCTTGGCTTCCTCCATTCCCAGGGAAATCCAAGCCTCTGTTCTCTCCAGCTCAGTGGCTGCCGCCATTTCTGTATCTTTTATAATTGAAACTTTGTAACATTGAGTGGAGGCCTGGCAGGCGGAAAGCTTGGCTTCCTCTGTTGCTGGGGAAACCCAATCCTCCCTCCTGCTCTCAGTGGTGGCAGCCATCTTGGTTAGGATTTATTTGCATAATCTGCTCCTGATTGGCTGTTGGGCATGGCTGTGGGCATGGCTTGTGGGTGTGGTAAACGTATACTCAAATTTGCATATTACTCTTTTATTAGATATATTAATCCTCACCCAAAAATCTTTTTTTCCATTGATTTTTAGAGAGAGTGAAAGAGAGGGAGGAATGTGGGGCGGGGGGAGAGAGAGAGAGAGAGATAAGACATATATAGGTTGGTTATCTCCCTAATCTCAGCCAGGGATGGAACCTGCCAGTGAGGTATATGCCTTTGATCAGTAGTCAAACCCAAGAACTGAAAAAAACTGACTAGGATTACAATAGGCATATTTAATATAAAGATTTTTCAGGTGCTTACTGGATGTAAAACAGTGACACTCACTGTTTTTAAATACATGATCAAAATGTAGTGATAGTATCAAATCTTGAAAATCACTTAACAAACATTAAAATATTTTTTGGATTGAACACTACACTAAAAAAGCCTAACAAAAACAGCAAAACTCTTTTATTTTAATATTTGGCTTTATATGATTATGAAATTCTAAAACCATGCATATTGGGACTGAAGTTTCCCACATTTACTTAAACTCAAAAAAATTTGGAGAAATGTAATATGTGGGCTTAAAAGGGATTCAAAATTAACCTCCCCTGCCACCGTCATTTCTCTTTTCCTTTCTGGGAATTATTGTAAATATATTATTTTACTAGGCCTTTTGTAAAAATAATGTTATAAAACAAATATTTAAGATGAAATGACTTGCCATGCATAAAATGACTTAATTCCTCATGTGTGCCCTATTGGATTAAAAAATAGAATCAAATGTTTACTTAAAATAATAAACTTTGCACACAAGATTATATCAATTTAAAATTTCTGATACTAAAGATTTATGTTAATATTTCAATGAAAAGTAAGAAGTATAGCAAAGTTATTCTTTAATGTTATTAATTTAAAATGCCAAATTTAGAACTAGTATGCTTATCTATGGTTTCTTTTAATAGTTTATTATATTCAGAGGCTATTGTGCAAACAAAATGATTTCTAAACATAAAGCACAGTAGGCAAAAATTTAATACTATTATATTAATATGAATATGCTCTTCATTGCCTCTTGTTATACCATGTTGACTTTATAATTGCTGGTTTTGTTTCTTAAATATACACTTTTGTACAATATACATTTATGTGCCACATTATGATGTTTTGTCAATGATGGACTGCATTTATGACAGTGTTCCCATAAGATTATAATGGAGCTGAAAATTTCTTATCACCTACTTATGTAGTTGCTGTCCTAATCTGGTACCACAATGGATTACTCACATGTAAATAAGGATGTTATTCACATACATGTGGAGAGAGGCTACAGTGTTTGGACAGGTTCAAGCCTCAGACTAATGAGCCATAGTTGTAAGCTTGACCTTAGGGTCCAAACCTGTGGTCCCACGTGGCTGAGTGATATGGGCTGCGGGAGGTGCAGCAAGTAAACAAAGCCTGATCAAGTGCATGTATTGAATAGATTTGAAACCCATGAGAACATTGTAAATATCTTGACCACACCCTTACTTTGCCTCATGGAATCTGGCTATAAAATAAAGACTTCTCTTGCAGTCCTTGGCACTGTCTCACTAATCAGAGGGCAGCATCCTACTTAGCCCCAGCTTTATTCTCGTCTGTCTTTTCTAATCCTTCACCACCACCTCCTCAGGTTCACCCATGGCTGTGATGGCACAGCGCACATACATAGCACATACAATGGTGTACTATATATATATATATATATATATATATATATATATATATATATAGCACATATGATTATGTACAATATGTAATACTTTATGATAATAGACAACTATATTACTAGTTTATGGATTTACTATACTATACCTTTTATCATTATTTTAGAGTGCACTCTTTCTAATTATTAAAAATAAAGGTTTGCAGAAAAACAGTATGCTATGTTACACCACAGCAGCCTCATACATCTCATATTTACTGCATCTCTTGATTGCATCATCTTCTCTTGTGTTTGATTTAATCTCATGTTTTGTTCATCATGACCTCTAAGTGTACAAAATTTACTGCTAATGTTTCCATTAAGACACCATGTTGAGTGACTGACCCAGAAACAAAATGAACAGTGATTAAAAACTATGAAGGTGGAAATTCAGTGATGGTTATGGCTCAACAGTCAGGCATATCTCACTCTACCATATCTATGATCTTGAAGAACAAGAACAAAGTTATGAAAGCTGATAAAGGACCTTCTTTAATGAAGATAATAAAAATTTAATTAGGCCATGTATCAGACATAGAGGAACTTCTAGTGACCTGAATCGAAGACCAAATACAGAAGGGTGTCACTCTCAGCACTATGACAACCAAACCAAAATGTTCATAATGTTGAAAGAATATGCTGAACTCAACTACAACATTAACTTTACTGCTACCTCTGGGTGGTTTAAATGATTCAGAAATTGTTATTCATTACATAATGTTGAGAATGAATGATGAGTTTGAAAGTGCTGATATGAAAGCAGCAGAAAAATCTTTGGAAATTCTAGCTAAGCTGATTGTGGAGGAAAATTACTTGCCAGAGCAAATCTTCAATATGGATGAAACCAACCTATTCTGAAACAAATGCCTTAAGGAGACCAAGTCAATGCCAGGTTTCAAGATGCTTAAGAACAGAATAAGTCTTGCTTGGGATCAATGTTGCAGGCTACAAATTGAAAACCTTGTGATCTGGCACAGTGAGAAACCTGGGGTTTTCAAGAATATCATTAAGCACACACCGAAGGGACAATAAGAAGTCCTGGGGACTCAGATTCTCTTCCAAGATGCCCTTCTGAACTACTCTACCAGTGAAATGGAGAAGTATTATTTGGAGGATGGCAAATCTTTCAAGATTTTACTGATTGTTGACAATGCTCCTCGCCACCCTTCCTTTATTGATGAAATGTATCTCTATGTTAAAGTAGTGTTTTTCCCACCATTTCTTGGATCCAACAAATGGATCAAGGAGTTATAGTAGCTTTTAAGGCCTACTACCTGAGAAGGACCTTTGCCTAGGCCTGTGGTTGGCAAACTGTGCCTCGCAAGCCACATGTAGCTCTTTGGCCCCTTGAGTGTGGCTCTTCCACAAAATATCACAGCCTGGGAGAGTCTATTTTGAAGAAGTGGCATTAGAAGAAGTTTAAGTTTAAAAAATTTTGCTCTCAAAAGAAATTTCAGTTGTATTGTTGATATTTGGCTCTGTTGACTAATGAGTTTGCCGACCACTGGCCTAGGCCATTGCTACAACTGAGGAAGATATTGGAATTCTGGAAGGATTACAACATCCACGACTGCATCAAGAACCTTGCTTTGTCTTAGGGTGACATCACCAAAGCGTAAATGAATGGCATCTGGAAGAATACACTCAAGAGGTTGGTCCATTGATTTTCAGAGAATTTTTTAAGAATGATGAAATTGCAAAGGTCAACAAGACTTATTCACCTAGGGGTACATGAAGATGACATTCATGAAGAGTAAAAGAAACAGCAGAATAAAAAGAATAACCCCCAAGAAAATTCACAGTAAAGAGTTTAGCAGAAGCTTTTGCAGATAAACTTCAACAAACTCCTTAAAAGTTTGAAAACATGGACCCCAACACTGAAAGGTTTTCATTAACAGAGAGGAATGTTCATGGTGCATTATCTACTTAAAAGCAAATCTATGATTTTTTTTAAAAAAGGAAGAAAATAGAAAATAAAAAGCCAAGAAAATTACCATGGATCTATTTCTGAATAGATTGACACTCAGAATACACTCAGGTAGGTCCTTTGTGAGGCATTTCAGAAGAAGGCACTGTTATAACAAGAAATGAAAGCTCCTGAAGACTTTCCAGTGGGACATGATATAGAGGTGGAAGATAATGATATTGATGATTCTGACCCTGTATAGGCCTAGGCTAATGTTTGTGTATGCATGTTTCTTAGTTAAAATTTTTTTAAAAAGTGTAAAAACTAAAAAAATAATTTTAAGATAGAAAAAAGCTTATGAAATAAGAATATAAAGGAAATATTTTTGTACAGCTGTACAATGTGTTTGTGGTTTATTACATAAGGGTTGAAAAGTTAAAAAAAGTTTATAAAGGAAAAATGTTATAGTAAGCAAATGTTAATATATTATTGAAAACAGAAAATATTATTATTGTAGTATAGCCTAAGTGTACAGACTGGATAGAGTCTATACTAGTACACACTGATGTTATAGGCCCTCACATTCATTCACTACTCATTCATCAACTCACCCAGAACAATGTTCAGTCTTGCAAGCTTCATTCACAGTAAGTTCCCTATGTAAGCATATCATCTTATCTTTATAGTATATTTTTACTGTATTTTTCCAATATTTAAATATGTTTAGATTCACAAATATGCATCTTTGTGTTATAATTGCCTACACTATTCAGTACAATAACATGCCATATAGGTTTTTAGCCTAGGAGCAATAGACTATATCAGAGCCTGGGTGTGTCACAGACTACACTGTCTAGATTTTAGAATGCATCCCTATCTTTAAGCATCACATGACTGTATATAGATAAAACCATTAATAATTAAAAAATTGCATTTGTACTTATCAAGGTAAGACTAGTGACCTTATGATTACATATTTTTAATTGAATAACTACAGGGATCTCCCATGAAAATAGCCCTTGTCAGGGTGAAGCACACTGTGCTCAAATATAAACTATTTTAAAACTTAGGACTCTGTAACAAATTTAAATAATATCTCCTTATTAGGCTGCTAATGAGCTTCAATAAGTCAACCTATGGGTGTCTTTTAAGCAGCCATGACACTTCAATAAAATGTCATTTACTTAAAAGGCTGCAATAAGGAGATAAATAAATTATCTACATTGAGTGATGCTTACTAGCATCATTGGTCATCTCTGAGCCCAATAAAGTCAAGATTTGTTTAATGTATAAACAAATTATTATTTGCATAAAGTCTCAATATTGACAGGCTTAAGACAAAGATTAAATATTCAGCTTATTCTTCCTTTAACTTTATTTTGTTCCAAATACAAATATATAAAATAGAAATGTTTAATAAGTTATAAAAAAAATTCATGAAAAAGCAAGGAGATGTCAAAAGTTACTATGACTACACCCTAGGAACCCATTTTCCTTCTCCCCAGCTTCTTGCTCAGATACACTCCAAGGAGAAGTTCCAGTAACTTGAGGGCCTATCTTTTCTACTCCAAATTTCAAATACCAATGACCTTATCCTAGGGAGAGAGGGAAAAGGAAGGACAAGAATACAATAGCTTTGTCTGAGAACAAACATCATGACTCAAACAAAAATCAACTTACATTGCCCCTATGCATGTAAAAGCTGGACTAATAAAATAAAAATTACTACTTAATTCATAGAGCTTTTGTGTCATTATGCCTTTGATTATCCAATAGGATACTAAAATACAACTATTTATATATGGGGAAATTTTTAAATATTTTGGCCTTAAAAAGAGTTCCCCATAGCTGAGAAAAGACTAGGGACTTATGCCTTAGACTTTCTCCTCTACTTTAGTGTAAACATTATTCTTTGAAGGTGAAATAGTTATGCAGGTAGAGATAACACGCTGGTTGTAACTACTCTCAAAAAGCACACTTAGCATTCATTTATTACAGAATCCATGGCAGAGTAGTTAGGACCACAATGATTTCTTGAGTTCACTATCTAAATCTCCTGCTACTATAGTTTACCGATGGGGATATGAAAGAAATGTGCATAATCGATTCCTTATAAAAAATATTAAGCTGGTTTCAAAATTGCTGAATTATTATTGCTACACTTAATGGAACTCATTAAAATGGCTACCATGAGTCTATCTAGATGTTTCCACTATAATTGAATTTTAATTAACTCGATCATTTTAGTAAACTAATAAACAAACTTGTTCCAACCTTATCTTAACCTTGAATCTTTCAGTACATAATTTAGAAATTTAAACTTTTTTTCTTTTCATTGCCATAGTGATACTGAACCAACTGCATTATTAAAATTGTCTAATTCTTGTTAGCATCAATTAGTCTTTCATTAGCAACCTTCAGTATATTTCTGTTCCAAGATAATTTCAACTGTGCTTCTGCCTAACTACTATTTTCATATTACAGCACACAAGAGTTCTGGCATAAACAATACATATATGGATATTTGTATATTATAAGTATATGCACAGGTTAAAACATCTTATAAGATTCTCATAGACCGACCAGGCATTTTGATCTTTTGGAAATAAAGAGAATTACTTAAAAATGGAACTGCTCTAATCTCTTAGTTCAATGTACAATGCAATCTGGTCACTATTATTATGATGATTTTATGCGATCTAGAATATGATACATACCAGTATCTGCATAAGTGCTTCATTCAATGCTAACCCTCTTTCTGGAAACTCAACAGGAAGCTGATCCACCTGTTATACAAGAACCATAAATTTTCTCTGGAAAATCTTATTTTTTATTAGTGTTTGGTACCAGTTTCTTCAATAGTCTTTTCTTCTTGTTGACTGACCTCCTGCTAGTATTTAATAATGTTCTAATAATGCATTTAGTTTTGCTTGGTCCTTGTTCATCAGTGTTCTCTTTAACAGAGTTTTCCTTGTCAGGTATCAAGACCTGTCTCCCCATTTATCCCATAAGTATGTCCAGTCCAGGTAGGAGTCATTAGTGCCATAATGCTACACCACAAAAATTTTTTGAACATAAAATAAATTCTTACATGTAAACTAAAAAGCACCGTACCTGACACATGGCATGCACAATAAATAGGGGCTCTCATTATCCCTACCATTTAGTCTTAGACATCTTCCTTTGATTTTTCACTATCTGAACACCCTAAACAAAGATGAGTCTTAATTCAGCCTGTTATATAAATAAATCCTGGTGTGAGTGAGGGGAAAGGATGTAATTACAACCCAATGGTTTACTTTCAGAGGTAGGTCTAATCTGCTGATTTAGGATTAGAACACAGGTTCTTCCCTAAGATAAAACCATAAGAGGACCAGAACTAGATCTAAAAAGGTGATTTTCTTTTTCATGTTTCCAATTTTTGCTACAAATGAACAAACAACAAAAACCCTACCTATTACTTTAGAGACAGGGTATAAAAGCCAAAACTGCAGACTGTTTAATCACAATCCATAGGGGTAAGATAAATTCTTGTTGAAAGGAAAAGCTACTAGTAGTTACAAAGAAAAGGAAAAGTCCAAGAGAGAGCATCAAAACAAGGCAGGAAACAAGCCCCAAATGAAGTAGCATCCTTGAAGGCATTTCATTGTCCAGGTTGCTCTGGGATCCTAATCTGCCCAACTCAGAACTAGGAAAGTCTTTGGTCATGTGAATAGGACACTGGGAAGCACTCTATCCATGTGTCAGACTTACAGTAGCACGTACTACATTTTTAATAACTTTGATTGAAATTATAAATACACTAGAGGCCCAATGCATGAAATTCGTGCACTGGTGGGGTCCCTAGCAGCTGCAGGCTGCCAGCCGGGGCCACCCTCCCTTCCCCCAGCTAGCCTTCCCCACTGGTCAAATTCCTGGATGAACTCCCAGTGGAGGGGACAATTTGCATACTATGCTTTTATTATGTAGGATTATGTCATATAAATTTTGTTCACATGTTGGATAGGTCCTAGAGTATTTCTGTGTGACAAAATTACACTTATATAATGAGATACTACTTTCGAAATAGTAACCAATGCATTTTTATTTCTAGTATTCCCTTCTCATCTGTTCCTTCAGTCTATGAATTCATTAGCCTCAGACAAGGGATGACACATTTGCCTCAAGCAAGAGATTTTGACTTAGAGATAGCTTTTTAACTATAATCTAGAAAAATATTCCCCAATGCAGAGAAATAAAGATGATGAAGGAGATGTGATATGAGAGTATGATAGACAAAGGAATGAGACATAGAGCTACACACAGTCTTGGGCAAAGTTATTCACCTGAGATCTCTAAGTAAGCATGTCTGATACTTGCACTCAGGAGTTCCACAGTACTGAGTTCATAGATGGTCCAATTTCCACCCAGGAAGCAATGGATAGTGTGCCCCAAGAGAAGCTATGCTAGTCTCTCCCATTGATAGCGCATTACTCCCTATCCATTCCGCAGAAAAACCAAACCTATGCTCAAGACTTTGCTCAATTATTATATTACCTTATTTTATCTTCCAGGTGGACAACCTCCTTTCAACTCTAAACTTGTAAGTAGGTAAAGAGGCAACAGCCAAAGGCAAAGATAGTTTTTCTGGAGAACTGAATAGTGGTGATGGGTAGGAGGGAATGCCCTACCAAACCTGTACATCATTATGGTTCATGTACCTTAATGTGTGAAATCAGACAGTATGACCATACTTATAAATTTTATCTTCATCTTGTGTATTTTACTTCATTCTAAGATACCAAAGGGTTTAAGAAAGAAATGGATATGATCAAATGTCTGTGTAGAGCCTTGGCCATACAAAGAATGAAAGGTCTAATGAAAGAGGATATGGGTCACTAATATTAATTAGGAGCTTATTTTGGTCTAAGACTTATGCTAGACTCTTTGTGTATATTGTCTCCCTTGATTCTTTGACCAACAGTATTGTGTCTGGAATAAACTAATATCCAGAGATGCTAAGAGGCATGTTTAAAGAAATGTAAGCAAACAGTTCTGGGGTAAGAACCCAAGTCTACATAAAACCCAGTGCTTTTTCCTCTAGTCCATGTTCTCTTCCAACTTCATCAAGCCCAATTTAGAAACAGCCATTAACAACCTTTTCACAAATTGGTGTTTGGTTGTCATGGACACCAGCCATATTATACTTTGTTTCCAGTTTCAAAAGAACTCCCTTAAGCACTATTCCTCATTACCAATAATGATCCAATCTGTAATGAGTCCTTAATGGTAATCAGTCTTCTCATTCCCAAATCAAGCACACCTCATTTCAAGGCATTTGAAACAGGTATATAAAGACTGAAAGTCAAATGATGAAGCACCACGGAGAAAACTGGAGCAAGGCAGCCATAACCACAGTGAAAGAATACTCTTGGAGAAGATGCAGTAATTGCAGAGAGATAATTCTGACCTTTAAACACCTGAAAAGCGCCTTGCTCTCTATTTTCTTTAGATCAAGGATTAGGACTACAAGACTAGGAAGCGGTCTCCGTGTGAACAAGAAAGATAGGCAGCAGCTGAGTCCAAATTCAAGTAGGCAAACAGCCAAGAACAGAAGGTGGCAAGAAGCTCAAAGTCCATGCAAACAGTAAGGACTAAGGAGATTCTTACAAGTAGATAAAACAGCTAGAAGCATGGTCAAACAGCAAGAAAGGGTCCACTACTAAGGGGTAATGGGTATGTAGGAGTGATGACAACAGCAGAAAAACAGCCACTATCATGGGGAAAATGCTCTGAGAAAGGGACAGTTGCCCTACAGTTGCTAAGTGGATAGAGCAACGGCCCGTAAACTGAAAGGTCACAGGTTCAAGTCCAGTCAAGGGCATGTACTTCGGTTTTAGGCCCCAGTCAGGGTATGTGGAGGGGGAGGCAACCAGTCAACCTACCTTTCTATCGCATCTATGTTTCTCTCTCCTTGTCTCTCTCCCTTCCTTCCAATCTCTCTGAAAATCAAAGGGAAAATATCCTCAGCTGAGGATTAACAAAAGAGGAGGAAGAGGAAGAGAAAGAGGAGAAAGAAGAACAAGAGAATCTTCACTCTGAAATTCTCAGTGAGAGACTAGATACTATAGTCTGGAGATCGAGTCCTTGAAAATAGAACACCACTGTGGCAAAGATATTTTCAAATGAGGAAGGAGACAACAATCATGCATGAAGCCTATAAAGGAATATGGTTTACTATAACAGCTACTGAGCTTGTGAGTTGCTTTTAGAAGGATGTCAATGAAGGATAAACTATAGGTCACAAATTTCAGCATCATTATCTGAATATAAAAAATAAAATAAACAGATATTAACACTGTTTTTGCATAATTTTGTGGTTATTTCTAGACCCATCCACAAGGTTCCCCCCCTCACTATCACTCACTCACACACACACACACACACACACACACACACACGTTTTAAAGTATTTTGGAAAGGCTGGACTAGAAATTTAACCCAGGAATTAATAAAACATTATTTAGTGCTCAGTGCCTATAAATCAGTTGTTAAGTAGGCAAGAGTTTCTGAAGAGAAATGTGAAGGGACTTTGTGTCTGGGACATCCTGGGCAGATTTAAAGCAAGAAAAGGCTTGATTTTATCAGTTGTCTGTTCTTCACTGGAGAATGTTGTTCACTTTGATGGGTTCCAGGATATTGGAAAACAAGATGATCTCCAATGACTACATGGCCAAAAAAGCAGGAGGGAGTGAAAAGAAAAGAGACTAGTAGAGATGGCCACATGTGTTCTAGCCTAAAGAAGATTCTGTGGTAAATGTTGCTTTAGGAAGATTTTAACCTGAATTATATCTTTTTTTTCCTTTTTCTAATATCTTAGAATCAAAAAGCTTCACTTTTATACTGGAGCCCATAAAAGCAAAGAAAAGAATTGGCCTTGAACTATGGTGTGCTATTCATGACTTTTGACATGTACTTTTTTTGCAAAAACTCACTGCACTCTCCTCCAATCATAGATTCAACCACCACTGCCAAATCATACAGTAAGAAGTCATGATTTGTTGTTATTTTTTAATTTATTTTTATTGATTTCAGAGAGGAAAGAGGAGAGAGAAATAGCTAGAAACATCAATGATGAGAGAGAATCACTGATCAGTTGCCTCCTGCACACCCCTTACTGGGGATTGAGCCAGCAAACCAGGTATAATGCCTTTGACCATAATCAAACCTGGGACTCTTTAGTCCTCAGTTTGATGTTCTACCACTCTTAACATTTTAGCTTACCTACTATTTAATAGTACATTTTAAAAATGAAAATCTAAGTACCTCTACTGTGCTAAAGTGAATATGAGAAGAGATTTTTGTTGTATTATTGGCCTGGATAAAGTGGGGCAATGACACAATCAATACACAAGAAGAAAACTTAAGACAATGTCAGAATCTCACTAAATTTCATCCCTTCTGTCATAGCATCTCCCCAGGGATCTTGACTCATGTGCTAAAGTGGAACACTATTGTATTTTGTACAAAAGGGCCAGTCCATTCATATAAATTTAACTCTTATCTCAATAAGACTAAATAAAATAAGCTCCTTAAAGCCAACCACTTTGACATATTTGTCCTGTAAACACCCAAATATCTACCACATTCATCAGTACACACAGTTATCTATATATATTAAACCTTAATAGGCAAATAGACCAACTGGTGAACAACCGAACAACCAGTCACTAGAATGTACACTTACTACCAGGGGGCATGCGCAGAACATGTTGGGCTTTGGCGGCAGGCAGCAGGGCGTGAAACATGGTGGGCTTTGGCTGGAGAGGGATGGTACAGCAGGTGAGCAGGGGCACCAGACAAAGGCAGGACACAGGTCTCTGTCATCAGGGCCAGCCTCTGGCAGTTACTGAAAATTCTTTGCTCCTGTGTGCCATGGTCCTGCCAGGTCCTTGCACCTGCTGCCAGCACCCAGCGCCGGCCCTGATCACTCAGTGCCAGCAGTGGATGAAAGCGGCAACTGCTGGCCCCAATTGCTCCTGAGGGCTTCTCCACTTCCCCCTGCTTCTGAGGGGTGGGTGATTGGGGCTGGCAGCCATCTCTCACACCTGCTGCTGGCACTGGCCCCAATCACTCTGTGCAGTCAGTGGGTGCAAGTGGGGCTGGTGCCATCAGCGTGTGGGAGCAGTGATGGCCAGAACAAGGCTGCTGACAGAGTGGGAACTAGGGGCTATGGTGGGAGGTGCCAGGAAGGGGCACAAAGAATGGGCCAAAACCCGCCCCTGTGCCCACCATAGCCTCGCAGGCCCCAGTTCATTTCAAAGTGCACAAATTCCTGCACTGGGCCCCTAGTCTATATAATAAAAGCCCAACAACCACAACAGCAGAACAATCAGAACAACCAGTCACTACGATGCATACTGACCACCAGGGGGCAGATGCTCAACTCAGGAGCTGCCCCCTACTGGTCAATGCGTTTCCATAGCTGGAGCACCGTTCAGCCTGAAGCCAGGCTCAAGGCTGGGGAGCACAGTAGCAGTGGCCAGAGCCTCTCCCGCCTCTGGGGCAGCAGTAAGGAGCAAGCAGGCAGGCAGTTAGGAACAAAGGGTCCCAGATCAAATCATATGAGTGAGCATGTGAGGCTGTGAGTAGCAGCATCTAAATACAAGTTCTCATTCAAGCTTGTGATGATTCTGGACATCAAGGACTGCAATTGGTCACATTAAAACAAAGCAGAACCAAGACTCTAAATAAATGACCAAATATGCCAGAGCAGCTATATAAGATCCAATAAATTAAATGCCAAACTGATAAAGACACCACATGGAATTAATAAAGTCTAGATAATCAGTGAATGTCAGAGCATTCAGTGTCGGTTAACAACATAAAGTTTCTAAGAAAAAAAGAATATTTAAAAAATTTATTTTCTTCAGAAAAAATATTGAAAACAAATCAACATTCCATTTGAAATTAATATTTTAATATCTGGGTAAACAGAGAGTAGAATATTTGTACAACCTGATACATGGAGATTGAAGAGAGAGAAATGTGTTTCCTAGAATCAATTATCTGTGATGGTTAGATTTCACAGAACCAGGGTGGCTCTGACTTTGAAAGTGACAAAGTATTACTACCGTTTCTTTCCAATGACCCCTTAATTAGAACAAATAGTGGGTCTGTGCTGTGGCTCTTTTGAATTTTTGGAATTTCTGCTACTAGTAGTCAGCTATACCTGAATCATCAGCAGTTTACATTTTCCTCCTTTTAATGGCTTGCAAACACTTTAAAGTGAGTGTATCTGTTCATTCCTTTCTAAATGAAGCAGTGTATTGGTCTAATAAAAACTGTAGAACATAGAAGGCAATCCAAAATTATAAATTAAAATATGTGTGAAAGAATGGAATCTCAGTTTTCTCTCAGGCTTATAGTATTTTGCACATTCATTCAAATGCATAGATAGGAGATAATCTTCAATCAAGTACAGGGTGGGGCAAAAGTAAGTTTACAGTTTTACACAAGACACAGTTTATTTTATATTATTATTTATTGATCATTGTATTATTTTACCATATGGACAACTGTAAACCTACTTTGCCCCTCCCCTTGAATTATGGGTAAATACTAATGCCCTCTCAGTAGGTTTAGGTGAGAGAATGTCTTATACTCCACTTCTTTGGAGATCTCAAGACTGTCATCCAGATTTCAAAAACAAACAGGAAAGGGGCTGTTCCATCAAGGAAGTCTATAATACATTCCTGCTCTCTCACTGAGAGCCTTAGTAAATATGATTTAGCATACAATATTTACCTGAGTATTTCCCAACCTACAGGAGATTAGAAGTGGCAGCTAAAGGTGTGATCAAAGAGGAAGGAAGGAGAGATAAGTGGACTTGAGAAAGTGAGAAAAACTATTTGTACAAGATAAAGAGCCAAAGAAACAACAGTTCTAGGCCTTATTTTATTGCTGTGAGTAAACAAAACTTGCACTAAATAGCATTATTAGGTAATAAGTTTTGTTTGTAATGTTACAAATATAGACATCCAAAAAATTATCACTAGGTAATAAGTTTTGTTTGTAATGTTACAAATATAGACATCCAAAACATCTCATACATTTTAAAAGAAATTTAGAAAGTTTTCTTTATAATAAGTAAAATGGGCAGAGTTGCGGGGGAAAGGAAGGCCCAAAAATTTGGAAATAACCCGGTGCTAAGCATATAAATACTGAATAAAATCATCTTGAACTTATGGAATTAGAATACTCAGGTTCCTATTAGTGAAACAAAACCAGGACTTTTTTTTTAAACAGATTGGAATAATTGGGTTCTGTAGACAGGCAAAAAGGTAGAAAGAAAGTAACACTGTTGAGGGGACCAAAAAGCCAGTGTACCATTAGAGAGTTGATTCATGTATCAAGTGTTAACAAAGATATTTTGGTTAGTTGAATAAGAAGACAAATTAGGTATGCAACGAAAATGAGATCTGAGAATCTAAAATTATCACAGATAGAGAATGGCAGATGTAGGAAAATTTGAGTCATGACAATTGATAGGAGAGCTCACTTTTAAAAAAATATTAATATGGGCCTCTTGTTTGAGAGGCCAAGAATGAAGAAATATTGAAAGAAGTCAACTTCTAAAGGAGAATGGGAAAAGGGAGGAAAGCCCTCTGTCTGACTAATGCTGAGCGTCTGTTATGATTGCTAAAAGTTGGTCTGGAAGACATTATGGTTTTACAGCTCTGTTTCCAACTCCTTCTGAAAACAATTTTCTGTCTCTACAGCTATTAACCCATCTCCTCTCTTTAAGAATAGAAATGAGACAGAGCACAGCTGTGTGACGTATTCGGTCCTTCCAGCAGCATGTGGTTGAGAAGATCTCTCCTGTACTGGATACTGAGCAGTGCATCACAAGATACTCACACCCAGAGGTGTGTAACTTGCTTATAAAATCAGGGTGACACACCCCTGCAAAAGTGTGTTCCTACTGAGACTAGGAAAACCCTGACAACTGACTGTGATTGCATCATGGTCGTTTATATGCACCCTTTCTGAATGCTGAAAGAGACAGCCCCCAGCCTGCTGCAGCTTCAAATTTTGCTCAGATGGAATGGGTGTGACATCTTAAAAAACACTAATCCAACGATAGTACATATTTGAGCTCAAGGTTATGCCAGTTTTTATCATCAAATGAAATAAAAATAGCCATCTAGTGAAATGCAATAGATTTAAGAAGTGAAAAAATTGCTACCTGGAGTCATTTTAACTGCAGGAATAAACATTTAAAGCACGATAAAATTTTAATATGGTAATACTAACAAATAAAAGAATGTTAGAAAACTCAAGATAATTAAGTTATAAGAATGTCATCTGACCAGAATTTCAAAATTCCCAGGACCTTTGCTCAGCTATCCATATTCATTGTCCAAAGGGCAGTCATTCAATTATCTGTGAGGTCTCAACCTGAAAAGACACTAGGAAAATGAAAACATGAGCAGTGGATTTTGTGGCCCACTCTTTTTTTAAGGTAGATTATTGAGGAAGGGGGCTGCTGAGTTAGCATTCTCTGGTATTCAAACAATATTTCCCTCAATCCAGAAGCCACATTAGCTGTTTTGGGAATTTACCTAATAATAAAGCAGATATTCTTTTCTAAAATATATTGTGACAGCAGGCCCATAGACTCATCAATCCACTATTGCTCCAGGGAGTCCTTAGATTCTTGTTAAATTTCCATACATGACTCCCTATCCTCCTTTAAAGCCAGCTCTGCACCAAAACTCCTTAAATTTTGGTCAGTGGGACATTCCACTTTTTTTGGTCAAAGTATAGTGAACAAATAAACGCTCTCCTGCAGACCTGCCCATTATTTTTTATTTAAACTAGGGTGCCTGTGTAGCCTTAGTTTTTTGCCTGGAAGAAACCTTAATCCCTCAGGAAAATAGATACATGAGAGTCAGCCTTTAATATCTCCTGGACATGCTGAGGCATTACACACATCCCATTGTAAACAACACAGTTTAGTCTCTAGCTGGAGCTTCTGCTGCACTTGCATTTCACAGACTTTTGTATATTAACTAGAAGCGCAGTGCATGAAAATTTGTGAACTGGGGATGGGTCCCTCAGCCCGCCCTGCCCTCTCTCACAGTCCAGGAGCCCTCAGGGGATGTCCTACTGATGGATTCCTTCTGCAGGAGGCAATTGGACTGATCAGGGGAAAGCGCCACCCCCATCACCCTACTGCTACTGCCACTGCCGGCATGGCAGCTGAGAGGCCTGAGTCTCAGGCCTCGCAGCCACTGGGACTAATGGCTGCCTGAGCCCCAGGCCTCATAGCTGCCAGGGCTCATGGATCCCTGAGTCCATAGCTACCTGAGCCCTGGGCCTTGTAGCCATGGTGGTTTTGTCCGGATGGATGTCCAGAAGATGTCCACCCTAATTAGCATATTACTCTTTTATTAGTATAGATTATATAGCATCAAATACATTACTATGTGAAGACTTGGCCTTAATAAATATAGGCTATAGTCCAGCTTTGGTGAGCTATACATTCCAGTGACTACAGTTATCATTCAGACTGATGGTAAGCTCTCAAGGAACTTAAACATTAATTTTAATTTAATTAACTTTTAAAATATACATTAGCAATTAAAGAGAAAAATAGAATTCATTTTAAAATAAAGTTTTCATTGTCTCTCAGTGACTGCCATTTATTTAGTACATACAATGGGCCAGGCACTAGGTTGAGCTTTGAAAAAATTTAGTCAGGTAAGCCATGTAACAACCCTATTACAGATGAGCAAACTAAGATTCAACATGGTTAAGCAAGAAGGTCACAGCTGATTATTATACAAGATTTAGAAACTCTCATAGGGAAAATGAAGAAAAATGGAGTTCCCTCCACCTTGAACACTTTGATATATTTATATATCTAAAAATATACATTTACCAATTTATTATTCTACTAGAGGCCCAGTGCACAAAATTCATGTGTGGTTATGATCCCTAGGCCTGCCCTGCAATCAAAGCCATCTTCCCCAGCTGCCCACAGCTGGCCCTTCCCCCACCACCACCACCCACCCCAATTTCCCATTTGCCATCAGAGTTAGCAGCCAGGGGAAGGGACCGAGAGGTCAGCAGTTCCTGCTCACTTGCTTCCCTTGCCCCCACCACAGATTTCCCTCTGTGCGTGGGGTGAACATGGGATGGGGGCCTTGACCTGGCACTGCCTGCATCCCCCACCACCCACCTCCAGTTCTCTACTTACCATCAGGCAATCAAAGCCTGATGGGTGTGTGTGGGGGGGGGGGTGGGGGGGGAGACCAAGAGTTGGTCAGTGCACCTCATAATGATTATCCAAAAGCTTGTCCTGGTCATTCCACCATTAGGGGTCAATTTGCATATTATCCTTTTATTATATAGGATAGAGGCCTGATGCACAGGTTGGGCTGGCTGGCATGCCCTGTTTGGGGCTCCAGATTGGGGTTGGGGGACCTGCTTGGTGGTGGGCCAGCCGTGGCAAAGGACCCCAGGGGTGTTGCTGGTCATCCACACCCCCAATGGGGGTGGGGGTTCCCGTTGCAGGACGGGCCCAGTTGTGGCAAAGGGCCACAGGCCGTTTGCAGGCTGGCCACACCCCTGATCAGGGTGCAGGTCCCCACTGGCAGGCAGGGCTGGCCTAGCTGCAGTCATTCTGGTCTCTGGTCATTCTGGTCATTCCACCATTTCAGTCACTGGGCTTTTATTATATAGGATCACTCAGCAATATATTGGAATAGTTAACATCATTTTTACCTACTGGTTTTGCATTGTGTGGCTATACTACAATGTATTTATAGCAGCCTGTTGTTGGACATTTAGGATACTCATAGAATTTTAAATGCTCAGCGGAGGAGGCTGTGTCCTAGTGCTGGATATACTGAAACATGTGGTTTACTTGAAAAGGTATGACTTTAACAGAAGGGTTCTCTGTTTAACTTGGTGGGGTACTTTGAAGTCTGTTTTCTCATTGTAATAGGAGATTATTACTCTAAATTTTTTAAAGGATTAGAGATAACCTCTGACTCAGTGCCTGACACAGAGCCTATGTTCACCAAGCTGTCCACATTAGGACCACTTTGCTAGGTGGAATGCTGCCAGATTCATGAATCATTCAATAATGACAATTAAATATTTAAAATTTATGAATTGTTTATTTCAGGAATTTTTCACTGTTGACTACATGCAAAGAAACTGTGGAAAACGAAACCTCGGATATGGGAGGACGACTGTTCTCACATAGCTCAAGGAGGGAAAGGGTAGAGAACCAGTAGGTGAGAGGCAAATCAACTGTGTTTAATACCAAATAGCTTCATTCTTTTCCAAGCCCAGAGACCTTTCCTATCCAAGCACTTTTAGCATCTGCAGGAAAGCACCAAGGTGACTCTGTGGAGACTATAAACAGATGGGTGTAAATCTGTTACTCATAAAAGAGAAATCCCAAGGAGCCATGGCTTATCATAATGCTTTGTGCCTACAAGACCAGCCTATTTATATTTAAACTCAAAATATGGTTAGCATTTTACTAATTTTTAATAAAACACTTGCTTATGTCTTAACATTTGAAATGGAAAAATAGGGCAAATGTCAAATTGTTGAGTAGGACCACAGGAGATTATGGTTTACATGCAGCTGCAAGAAGGTAGAGATGAGGAAGTGAAGTAAGTATGTGTTTATTTCTGCAAATTTGTGATCGTTCTGGTACTAAATTTTGAGGATTAAAAAAAATGCCAATATTCCCAGGATACAAAACAATTATTTTTATTGATAAAGGGACTTGTTGATAACAGGGAAAGGGTGGATTTTCTGAAGCTTCCTTTGATTAAACAGCAGACACTCAAGTTTATAAGGAGAGCATTCAGCAGTGTAGGGAAGTGAGAGAGATAGAAAAAAAGAAAAAAAAAGACCCACACCTGCATTTTGTTTTGTGTAATCCCGGAAGAGAGTTCCAGAACAATTTAATGAAATCATGTTCCATGCCAGAAGAATGTGTTTGCAAGGCTGATGAAAATCTGATGGGCATTTTGCCTGGAAGATTGTAAGGAAATGAACAAATGTTTTCTACTATGATTATCAAGTCAACACAACTCTAAACTCTTAACTTTGGTTCACAGAGGGGGATACAGAGAATATTGACACAATTGGTAATTTGTAAGATATTGCACCAAGTCAATCACCTTTCAGGATAAATACCCCAGAATAACATTAGAATCTCAATTTTACAAATAAAGCTATCATGGAAGAGAAATAATGTTCTTGTGCCACACTAGTACTTTTTTAAGTGAGTTTTTGTGTCTTAAGTCTAAATAGAATCTCCATCTTTTGGGTTCTTTTTCTTTCCCTTAACTCTAGGAAAAAATGTCAGTCCACCAAATTCTGCTAATAACTCTTTTCTATTTCATAGTGTCATTTATTTATGCAAGTGTTTAGCATAGGTTACCTGAATATTTATGTTGCACTGGGAATACACAAAGGTATTAACATTTAGTCACAATGACTAAAAACTAGCAGGTGCTCAACAAATACTGGCTCTTCTCCCTCAACAGCTAAGGTGTCAACTTAAGGTATGAATCATTCAAAGGATATTTTCATTTTACCCAAGATTCCTAAATACCCAAAGAAACAAAAAGATTAACAGGAAATGGCAAATGGGGAGGATAATATTTAGGGCAGGGGATTAAATGCTAGGTATCCTTCCTAGGCCTTCTTTACCAGCCAGGGGACCCACTCCAGCTGCAGGGGGTCTGACTGCTATGGCACACAGCTGCCCTCTTCTCCAGAAAAGTGTCTTCATTCAAAATCTGACTGTCCCTGGGGTACAAAAGGTTGTCCCTGTTGCCTCAGGTGGGACCAACTCTGTGGTGCTATTGATGCTTCTGAGTTTTCTGTTGGATTAGACTGAAGCTAGAGTTCTGAGAACACTGTTGCTTAGCTTCCTCCTCTATCCAAACTGGCTTCACTCACTCCGTTCCTCCAAATGATGTGTATCCAAATCCTTATCTCAGGTTCTGCTACTGGGGACCTTCACCCAAGGCACCACCACAAATGGCCTTGGGTAGCCAGTTACCTAGAAGGTATATTTTTCTTGCTCTAAAATCAACAAAAACAAATAAATGAAAGTAATGCCTAAATCTTCAGGAAGATAATCAAATTGCTCAAAAAATCCAAGACATTCATTACAAAGATATTTACCCAGTAACCCAAATGTCAATCCCCTAATAAAGTTAGAGCAGTTTCTGATTTTTAAGTATCCAAATAAATAATAAACATAAGTTTTTTAAGTTAGTAATAGTATAAAATTATTTTTATCATTTATCCTGAGAGAAATAACAAGTAAGCCAGGATTTATTTTACACATAAGTGAAGAAATAAAACAATCCTACTGACAATAATAAACCTCTACTCTTAAGATAATTTTAATTGGCTTTACTTATTTTAGACACTGAAACTGAAACATCAGCAATGCTTACCAAGGGATACAGAAGTCTCCTAATGTTGCCTCATCATCATTAATTTTGTAGTACTTTAAGTTTTTTAAAAATGTAAAATATACTATCTATTGATATTCGTAATAGCCCAGGACATGGAAATTTTAGGTACCTTTCTTTTTAATCAGATGGGAGTATTGAAACCCAAATAATCTGTAAACTCTGCCCATTAGAATCACAATGGGGAGATTTGTAAAATTATGGAGGGCTAGACAGCATGCCAAACTATTTAAACCCAAGCCTGGGGTGGAGAGGAACTCAATAATCATAATTTATAAACTTTTTGGATGATTCTAATGTGTCACCAAGTTGAAAAACATGAGATTATAAATGGTGTGGCCAAATCTCTACAGCTGGTGAGTCCCAGACTGATATCTGAATCCAAGTTTCCTTGGCCCCATCTGACTTCCTTTCAGTTACTCCACTTCACTGGAAATTTTTCATTTTAACTGGTATTTAAAGAATGTGAAGTAGACTATTTGCATTCTACTGAAAGGCAAAATATATGAAAAAAAAATCAAAACAGATTTGGTTTTGCACTAAGCAGTTTTGGATGGGTAAACCATCTAGGGATGTGCAAATGAGATTTCCCCTCAAACATAAAAGGTTTTATAAATGATAGAAACCGCTTAGCAAAACATAAACACAGTTTGGCTAAAGTGTTTATAAAGCACAGTGGTTGAGTTTATTTAGCCTAAAATTATTATATCACTGGATTACCAATTAGACATTTTTCCTTTTTTCTTATAATATAATATTTTCTTCAGTTTATATTTACATCGAGCTTAGTTTATAGAAACATTTTACCAATCACTTAGAAATCACTGGTGAGAAATCCAGTGTGTACAACAAGGTTTTTAAAGTTGGTTGTTTTTGTTTTTGTTGTTGTTGTTGTTGTTTTTAGGAGTTGGGTGTAGTCTGCTAGCTAGACTATACTCAAGGTCATTGTTAGTGAGGGAAAGAAAGATTTATTTTACAAATAAGTGAAGAAACAAAACAATCCTACTGACAATAATAAACCTCTACTCTTAAGATAATTTTAATTGGCTTTACTTATTTTAGATATTGAAACTAAAATTGTTAAGTTGAACTTAGGGGTCCTGAACTGAACTCTCAAATCTCATTTGATTCCCACAAGGCTGATTTCCTGCATGAAGTGGAATCCAGCTTTCATCTAGAGCCTGGCTGAATGGAGAGCTGAGCCCCAGCCAATACCTACTGGTCCCAATTCTTTAGATCAGTGTTCCTTAAATGTAATTGTGCTGTGAACTCCTTGGCAGTCTGATAAAGCTCATAGACTCTTTCTTCTATCCTTCAGAATTGTAAAGGAAACCAATTATATTGAAAAACTGTTCTCACCATGGAAAATCACCCCTAAAAATATAACCATGATAGTTCATTTGGCATTGAAAACCACTGCCAGTTAGAAGTCCTTTCTAACATGTATCATGCTTGAGCTCTTCATTTGAACTGCTGGAGCCTCTAACAGAGAGAAGGTAGTCCTCAGGTTGGCTCAGATATTTTCCTCCACCAGTCACCTTAGAACTACAAATTCTGAGCATATCCTGAAGCCACGTGGTTTTCATTCAGCTGACCATCAGAGAGGGGCTGAGTGGATCATACTGCGATTTGTGTTGCAAGAAATTGAACAATTCAGGCATTTGTTTGTGTCAAAGATGCTACCTATGTGATAAAGAAGAAGATAGGTTCTTTGATTTTTTTAAAAAATTACATTTAAGACAGAACTTGACACTTAATTTTTTTTCTATTATGAATATGGATATCAACTATTTTGGTACCCTCCATCAGCATTTATGCAGGAACAAAAATGTTGATTGTTGATTAGAATGCTAGACCCCCATGATTTAAATCCTTACTTAGAATCATGGATTTATATTAATAGACTATGTATTTGTCTTTTTCCTTATGAACTTTCTCCAGAAGTTTCTCTCATCTATTCTTTCAAATTATGAGCAGATTTCTTAAATTATTTTGGAAAAGAGTGCACAAAAAAGGAAGCACTTTTCACTTTTTAAAATACAGAGTTTGGTTTTTCTTCTCATTGATATTCACTGAATATTTAACAACCACCTATTGCATTGATAACACTTCCCAAATGTTGATCAGTAGATGAGTGCACAAAAATGAGGTGGTACATGTACACAATGGAATATTACTCTACTGTAAAAAGGAAGAGGCCGAGACCGGTTTGGCTCAGTGGACAGAGCGTCGGCCTGCGGACTGAGAGGTCCCGGGTTCGATTCCGGTTAAGGGCATGTACCTTGGTTGTGGGCACATACCCAATGGTGGGTGTGCAAGAGGCAGCTGATCGATGTTTCTCTCTCATCGATGTTTCTGACTTTCTATCCTTCTCCCTTCCTCTCTGTAAAAAACCAATAAAATATATTTAAAAGGAAGGAAATTTTACTCTTTGTGACAGCATGGATGGACCTAGAGAACACTGTGCTAAGTGAAAGAAAATACCACATGATTTCACTCATATTTAGAACTTAACAAACAAACTGAATTCCCAAGCAAAATAGAGACAGACTCATAGATAGAGAGTTGGCAGACAGCTCTGGCGGCAGGGAGGGAAGTGTGGAGGGATTGAGCAAAAAAATAAATAAATAAATATAGGAGAACTTATGGGCATGGACAAGCATGTGGTGATTGTGTTGGAAAGGGGGGTGAGTAGAGGTAGAAGAGAGCATAGAGGGATAAACAGTGATGGGGAAAATTTTTTTTGAATGATCATTTATTGAAACAGTCTCTCTCAAAACATTTCTTGAGCAAATGTTTTTCCCCGACCCCCCAGGGGCTGAAATAGTCATAATCTTTTTGAAATAGAACATTCAAGTCTGTAAAACATTTAAGGAAGCAACTCCTTCAGTCATTTGCCTATTAGTCACTGCCTGTAAGTTCTTCCCAGCCAACACGAGGCCAAAATTACCAGAAATAATGCTGCTGTTGAAACCTACTTTGGACCAAATGGTGTAAGATAAAGGTCATATTTTCATTAATGTAAAGGCCATGTGTTTTGGAAACACAAGTTATTGTTTAGGACACATTTTAGGTATTAATGTTTGTGGGAAGAATTTTAAACTATCAAATAATTCAATAAAAGTATTCATTCCATCTTTGATAATCATACATTAAACTGAAACTTAATGCTGTAATCCATTATAACTGTTTCTGCTTTGTATCTCTTTGATAAGATTCATGCCTCCCAGCAAAAGGGAATAGCTGATCAAGCTGTTCATCCATGTTCTGACTTTAATTGTGTGTTAGAATAGACTTTAATTGTGTGTTAGGACAAAATCGGTGCTCCTATAACAAAGAGACTACAATGCCATGGCTTGCGTGAGAGAGATGTTTATGTCTTCCCTGTAACAGTCCATGTGGTCCAGGAATGTGGGGCCTCTTCACTCCCAAAAACTCTCCAGTATTCGAGATAGAAGTATCTCTCTACCCCTAACACAAAGCTTCCAAGTATAGAGTAGTTGTCACCATGCCTCAGAGAGAAAGGGGAGGCAGCTTGGAGGAGTCCAGGGAAAGTGCTTTAAGGACAAGACCTGGAAGAGGAACACTCACTTCTGTTCCTCTTCCATTGGCAGGCATGCCATTGCATGGGCATGCCAAGCTACAAGGGAGAATGGGGAATGTATGTTCTTGCTGCGCAGCTGGGTAACCAGCTAAAGGTCTGATGAGGGAAAAAAAAGGAGAATGGATTTGTGAAATAACTGTTAGTATACCACCAGCTGGATTTGCATTTCTGTTTCCATTTTCTGTTTTCAAATTACTAAAAGATGCACAACTAGCCATTATCAAATATGGCCTTGGTCGGCAAACTGCAGTTCAAGAGCCACATGTGGCTCTTTGGCCCCTTGAGTGTGGCTCTTCTACAAAATACCACAGCCTGACTGAGTCTATTTTGAAGAAGTGGCATTAGAAAAAGTTTAATTTTAAAAAAATTTGGCTCTCAAAAGAAATTTCAATCATTGTACTGTTGATATTTGGCTCTGTTGACTAATGAGTTTGCCGACCACTGAAATATGACATCATGGCAATAGGTCACAACCCTTCCATTTGATGGGTTTAAATGAGGTGAGCATTGTGTGTAAAATATGCACTTTTAGTGTTCAGACCCTTCAAAAAAATGTCTTCTATTATTGACAATTGATAGACAAAATATAAGGAGAATTTTAGACTTTAATTTCTAAAATTAAATATTGTGTTCAGAAATACTGCCATATTTTCAAATTTACAGATTTAATAATTATACAGAGTTATGAGTAGACTAGAGGCCCAGTGCATGAAATTTGTACATGGGGGGGAGTCCCCCTCAGCAGTCTCCAATATGGGACCCCTCAAGAGATTTCCAACTGCTGGTATAGGCCCGGTCCCAGAGATCGGGCCTAAACCAGCAGTCAGATATCCCTCTCACATTCCTGGACCTCTTGCTCCTAATCGCTCACCTGTCTGCTTGCCTGGCATTGCTAATGCTAGCCTGATCATCCCTCATTGCCTCTGCATGCCAACCTGATTGCCCCTAACTGCCCCCTGCCAGCCTGGTCACCTCCAACTTCCCCCCACCCACTGGCCTAGTCACCCCCAAGTGCCCTTTGCCAGTCTGTTTGCCCCACACAGCCTGCTTGTTCAGTTGTTTTGTCATCCCTCACTAACCCCCTTGCTGGCCTAGTCATAAGCAGCCATCTTGTAAGGGTGTGATGGTCAATTTGCATATTATCTCTTTATTATATAGGATTGAGCCTCCTAAGATTAAATGTATAAAATGTTTTAAATTATAAAAATATATTAACTATAACTATCTATGAAGTGATACAGTGTTTGGGTTAGATTCATTATATATTTAATACACCTCAAAAAAATAGGCACATTTCACCCAGTTTTGCAGATCAGAACACTTAGATGCAGAGTTTAGATAAGCTGGCATAGTTCCTTAAGTGGTAAAGTAGGGATCTGAAACCAGTGCTGTCTGATTCTGAAGCATTCTCTATTCATCATCTCACTTAATCTTCATAACAATTCTTTGATATAAGCAGCTGGCTGTTGCCTCATTTAATATAGTAGAAAGTAAAGATCAGAAAGGTTAAATGACTTGACAAATAAAGTAACAAAGTAAGAGTGTTTGATTCTAAAATTCTATGCTCTTTGAATAACTGCTTTTGCATCATTGTTATTTACAATCAAGAACTTATTCAATCAAGCATCATCTTCTAATTGAGTGATTTGGGGATAGCTACTTAATTACCCAATATTTCAAGGATGACAATAGGCTTCTCAAACTGCAGTTTTAGAAATTGAATACATTTATATAAAGTGCATGGATGTAACTTGGTGACAGTAGGTGTTCACTCTGATTTTCAGCTTCTTTCTCTCTGAATCTGAATTTAGGTGTAGCTTTATAGAGACTTATATATCCACTAGTGGTCTGGTGCATGAAATTCATGCATGGAGGGGGGTTCCCTCAGCCCAGCCCTGCCTGCTCCAATCAGGGATCCCTTTGGGGATGTGTGACCCCTAACCATCTCTGCCTACCTGCCTAATCATCCCTAAGTGCTCCCCTGCTGGCCTGATTGCTCCTAACTGCCTCTGCCTTGCCCCACCCCTGGGACCCAGGCTTCCCTCCCTCTGGCCAGCTATAGGCACCCAGGACCTGGGCCAGCTTCACTCAGGCCAGCCACAGCCACAGGCACCCAGGACCATAGGGCATGCTGCCTAACCCCAGGACCGGAAAGGGTCCCAGCCCCTCTATGTGCCTGCCTGGCCAAGTCCCAGTACTCTGATTGTTGTGGCTTAAAGAACTTTGCCATATATGTTCTCCCCAGCATCCTGGGGAGAGGGCATGAGCTGAGAAACTGGAAATGCTGCAGCCCCGCTGAGGGCACGCCTTCCTCAGCATCTCCAGAAGCCAGAGCACCTGGTTGGAAGGCTCACGGCTCCGATCCTGGCCTGAGGAGGCAGGAAGCCGAAGAGTGTGTGTGGTGCTTGGAGAAAGGGTGACCTTACTAGACTCGCACACACTACCACTGACAATGGCATGGAGACTGAAGGAGCAGAGAAATGCATCCAGAACTGGGGGGGTCCTGCGCCAACCCAGCAGGCAGGCACCGCTCCGACAGCACACCTCGCAGACAGCCTCCGCCACAGCCCCAGGTGGGCCTCTCGTAGCTGTCTCGCCCCTCTGTGGGGCCTCCGGAGCGCACAATGCACCGTGGCCACGCCCCTGCATGCCTCCCATCCTGCTGGCCATGCCCCCTGCTCCTGATTGGCTGGTAGCATAGCCATTCAGGAGCCAAGGTACGGTCACATTTGCATGTTACTCTTTTATTAGATGGGAGGATATTTAGAAACAATGCATGAAATAGAAAATGGAGCTTTCCAAAGTTATAATATTAATTAATAGGCCTTGGGATACTGCTAAATGATAAGGTTTAAAGATATTGAAGAAGTCAATTTGAAGCTAAGTACAAGAAAGCATTTTTTCACACAATTTAGGAGGTATAAAATACAATTGTCATTTACTTGTACCTGAAGGAAAAGAAAGCTAGAAGCCATCTAACATCACTTTCTCACCTAGTTGGTCTTCTGACACCTTTGTGATTAACCCTTATATTTAATAAAACTCAAAAATTAAGGTAACTCCCTCTCTGACTTCTTGTATTCATTAGTATTATGGATATCCTAGATTTTTTTCCTCTTTGTCTCTGAATTTACTTTCTTTATTCTGTTGAGGCCTGTGATTTCAGTAGAACAGTCATTCTTATGTCATACAACATGAGTGATAAAACTTATAATTATTGTAGTCTTAGTAGTAATTTGTTTATTTAATAGTTTATGAATACACAAAAGGCCCAGTGCACAAAATTAGTGTATGGGGAGGGTGGCAGGTCCCTCAGCCTGGTCTACACCCTCTTGCAATCCAGGACTCCTCGGGGATGTCCAACTGCCAGTTTGGGCCCAATCCCACTATGATCAGGCCTAACCTGGCGGTCAGACATCCCTCTCATAATCTGGGACCACTGGTTTCTCATTGCTTGCCTACCTACCTGCCTGATTGCCCCTAACCACTCTGCCTGCCCACCTGATCACCCCTAATTGCCTCTACCTGCCTGCCTGATCACCCCTAACCACCTTTGCCTTGGCCCTTGCCACTGTAGCTTTGTCCGGAAGGATGTCTGGAATGATATCCAGCTGTCTGGTCTAATTATCATATTATGCTTTTATTATTATAGATTTGGCCTATTAATTCTTTTAATTAACAACAACCCTACTAGGTATGTAGTATTATCTCTACTTTGCATATGAGAAAAATGAAGTGCATAGAGGTTTAGAAACTTGTTAATGGTCCTACTGTTAGGAAGAAGTGGAGTGAGGTTCCCAGCCATGCAATCTAGCACTGATTGACCCTGGTAACCACTACACTATCAGGCCTCTCCACAAACTGAGTAGTTGCACTTGTTAAAGAGAAAATATTTCAGTGGGTTCTACTACTCCTTTTAAGTGATCCTTTCTAGTAGAGGATAATATTGCTATATTCTTTTATCAAATTATTTTATTGGAGAGCCAAATTTATTTATTTGTAAAATTCTTCTTTAAGACATCAAAAAATCTGACTTAAATATTTACAAGTCTATCTAAATTAACTCTCCCTTTCTATTTTTTTATGATGCAGCAGAACATTAAACTTCATTTTTATTTGCTGTTGCCAAATTATGACTGTCAAGAATGGCATCTCCCATTTTTTAAAGTAAGCAATCCAGGCCTGATAATGCTGAGTCTATGCATTCTGACAGAAAGTAAATATTAATTATACAAGTAGTTCCCTGTAACTGACTCTCTATAGAATAATTTCATTTTAATAATGCATAAGCATAGAGAATAAAAACACAAAGACAAGAAAGCTGTAACTCAAAGCATTTTTCTTTTTCTACCTCTTATTCTGCCAAAGACATGATGATAGGAATCATCTCAGAGTCAGTTTTTCAGTTGTCCGTTGATTTGTCTTAGGCCTTATGTTGATTTGGTTTTCCCTCAGCTAGGCAGTAGGTTTAAGTCTCAGTCCATAGGAGATACAAAAAAACTAACTAGGATCCTCCAAGCTGGACTTGGCTGCACAGCAAAGGTGAAAATGTGCTTTTTCCCCTACAAGTTTTCCAAGCTTAGTTACTGCCACTCTCTCTCCTGTGACCTGAGACCTCTAAAACCCCCCATGGCTTCCAAATCTAAATAATCAACTTGGCTTTGAGTTATGCCCATGTTGTTTCATCCAAAGTCATTTTCATCTATATTATAAAAGGGCCTGTGGCCCTAATGCCATAACGACCAAAGACTGGCACAGGTTGCGGGGGGGCGAGGGAGAGGGGCTGCACTCACAGGTGGGCAGGACTGCAAGCACAGTGAGGCTGCACAGGTGAGTGGGGCCATGTGAGTTTGCACACTGGGCTTCCTGTTTGTATATAAAAGATAATGAGGAAGTTGGATTTTAAAAAGTCTCCTATCCTCTAACACATTTTTGATACTTGTATCTCTTGGATTTGGAAAATAGTATCTTAGAAAATGTTGTTTCATATTCCCAATGACTCCTCAAATGTCAGTATGAGGCAACTTGTAAAGTTTTGAGGTACTATATGAATATATCTAATGTCTTCACTAATTGCAACTGCATAAGAAACTTTTAAAATGCATACCATTGGGTTTGATATATATATTGATTTGTGAGTCAAGAGAAGACCAAAATAATTGCTATAGAATATCAATGCATTTGTCTATCCTCTTACTTTGCTTTATTTTTCTTCATAGCACTTATCATCTGAAATTACCCAAAGTAGAAATTTATTTGCTTTATTTTCTACCTCACCTATTAGAAAGTAAACTCCATGAGAACAAGGATTTCTGCTTTGTTCACTGCTACATTCCCAGCATCCATAATAGTGTTTGGTGGATGGTAGACCCTTGGTTGAAATAAATCAATGTATGTCATGTACATATGAATGAGTGCACAGTATCTGTTACACAAATGGTTATTCGACAGTCAGGCTTAGATGAAGTGACTTGCAAAAACAGAGCATAAGTAAAAGAAGCATATTCCATAAAACCACTGGGAAATGGGAAGTTGCTATCATCAGCAACAGTGTGAATGGCAAGAGCTTTGGCAACAATGGCAGTCCCTCCAGTGCCTTCAACATTAAATTTAAGGGAACTAGGAGCAACTATTGGCTCCCTTGGTCTTGGGCATGGGCATCTCCAGAAGGGCAGTAACACCTTCTGCCAACATCAATGGTATATCTGACACTTTTGGTATTGTAGTAAGCAGGGATTATCATGCTAAGTCATGATTAGCAAGTAAAATAGTATATGAAAGGCATTGATTCTAGACTTTTAGCTCTGACCATTCTTGATTTCCCCCAGACCAATGGTCAGCAAACCGCAGCTTGCAAGCCACATGCAGCTCTTTGGCCCCTTGAGTGTGGCTCTTCCACAAAATACCACTGCCTGGGCAAGTCTATTTTGAAGAAGTGGTGTTAGAAGAAGTTTAAGTTTAAAAAATTTGGCTCTCAAAAGAAATTTCAATCGTTGTACTGTTGATATTTGGCTCTGTTGACTAATGAGTTTGCTGACCACTATCCCAGACCAATGTTGAAGGAATTCTAGAGAATTTAGAGTTCCTTCAGATTTTGTGAGTCAAAGCTATAGAAACACTAATTTGTTTTTTTATGATTATTATTGTAATTCTCTTTTTAAAAAATATATATATTTTATTGATATTTTTACAGAGAGGAAGGGAGGAGGAGAGAGTTAGAAACATCAATCAGCTGCCTCCTGCACACCCCCTACTGGGGATTTGCCTGCAACCAAGGTACATGCCCTTGACCCGAATCAAACCTGGGACCTTTCAGTCCGCAGGCCGACACTCTATCCACTGAGCCAAACCGGTTTCGGCTGTAATTCTGTTATTATAACTGACAGCCTAAAAGCACAATGAGTATAATATGCTTTTTATATGGGGTGAGGGGAGAGATATTAAAGGACTGACTAAGCAGAAATTACTTTTTTGGGGAAAAGAAACAAGTGGAACCAAGAAGTAATTTTAATTGGGGGAGGGGGAGGGACAGGTGTCACAATCCAACAAAAGTGAGTAAGAGAGAGCAAAGATAATTTGGCACTAGGAGCCATAGCCTGAGCATCCCCTAGGTAGAGCATGGCTCCAAAATGACCCACGATGTATTCCCCAGAGGATGCCAAGTGCAAAATGTGGCTGCTGTCTCTGAGATCGCTGAGAAATCAGGAGGAGGCCTGGGAGTTTTCTGCCAGAATGGAGTAAGACCTAAGAGAGGTTTGAGCTCTGGAATGCAGATTACATAGGGCCAGGGATTTTTAGGCCATAATAAAAATTTGGGATTTAATTTTGTGTAAAGGAGAAGTCTCTAAGGAGTTTCAAGGGGAAGAGTGACATTTAAAAAGAATTACTAGCACTTTAAAAGGATCAAAGACTGCCAAGGAGAAGTAAGGGTGGAAGCAGGTAGCTGCAGTAACCTAGGCAAGCAATAATCTAGGCAAGCAATAATCTTTTTTGACTGGAAGAGTAACAGCAGTAAAAAACAAACAAACAAAAAAAAACACACCTAGATTCTGGAAGTATTTTGAAGGTAGAGAAAACAAAATTTGCTGATGGTATAGATCAGTGATTTACAACCTTTTCATCTTATAGCACACATAAACTAATTACTAAAAATCTGTGGCACACCAAAATATGTATTATTTTTACTGACCTGACAAAAATATAGGTATAATTTTAATTCATTCACTCCTGGCTATTGTTGTCTTGGCTCTTGTCATTTTTTTAATTTTATTTTATAATCTAAGGGAAAAGAGATCAGTGCCCCTGACTAAATAGTCAGGTATTGTATGTTTTAAAATCTTTTGCAGCACACCAGTTGAAAATCTCTGGTTTAGATACATGGTACTAAAGAAATTGTTGAGAGGATGACACCAAGGTCTTTGGTCTGAGTAACAAGAAGAATATAGTTCCCAGTTGCAGTGATGGCAAAGGTGAAAGAAGAGCAAATTCAGTACAAAGATTAATAGTTCCTCTTGGCTGGCTTAGCTCAGTGGTTGCGTATCAACCTATGAACCAAGAGGTCCTGGTGCAATTCCCAGTCAGGGCATCTGCCCAGATTGCAGGCTGGATCCCCAGTATGGAGGAGACAGCAGATCAATGATTCTCGTTCATTATTGATATTTCTAGCTCTCTCTTACTCTTTGAAATCAATAAAAATACAAAATTAACAGTGCCTTTTGGCATGCTCAATAGACATCCAAGCAGAAATGGCAAGTAGTACTTGGACATATGAGTCTGAAATTCAAGTGGTGGTCTAGGCTAGAGTTCTCACCAAGAGATGGGTTTTAAAACCAGAAGACTGGATGAAATCACTTTGAAAAGTGAGTGTAGATGAAGAAGGTGCCTGAAAATTGAATGAGAAGGTTAACATGTAGAGGTCAGAAAAATGAGGAAGATTAAGAGAAGACTGAAAAGAAACAAGCAGAGGATAAAAGGAGAACCTTATGATAAATACGTATATGTGTTCAAATGAAAATGTAGGAGATAGCTGAACAAAACCATGGATTGTTCAGCCATCAGCTAATACATTTCCTTTTTGTATTACAGAAAGTTTGAGTTGGATTTTCTGTCATTTGCTGACACAAAAATCCTGACTGACAGGATAATGACATTAAAATCTAAGTTGATACTTCCTAGCAATAGATTCTTTCAAGAAACCATACGTTTTAGAGTAGGCTGCCAAAGGTGACATTATAAAGTGAATAAAGCTAATTAATATTTATTTGACACCTAAACATATGTTAGATTGGGTTCCAAGTATTTTATAGATTTGATCTTCTTTAATTTACCCAACAATGAAACAGGTGCTATTATTATCATTATTAATTTCATTTTATAAGTGAAAAACCCAGAATAGCTGAAGATACTTGCCCAACTTCCCACCCTTTAAATAACTGATGCATCATAGAAATTCTCTACAAGTTCAGAGAAGAATGTATTCTTGAATGACAATTTCTAATGTCTCAGTCTTTGGTTGATTCTCAGCCTAATAATGCTTCCAGGTCATGTGACATTATATTCAAAACAACACATTTTCATCTCTAGATAACTTAGCTTTCTTCCCAAAACATTGTATTTTGTTTAGATTTTAGTAAATGGGTATGAAAATCTCCCCCTCCCCCCATGTTTCACCCATGCCAACCAGACCCTGTAGTTATAATTGAAAGTATGACATGAAGAATTTTTCCTTCTGATTTCTAAAAACCATTTGCTCTCAAGCTGACACCAAAAATGGGATTTTTCTTCTGGTTTGTAACAGAAAATCCATAGAAGGCATGTCTCTTCCTTTCACAAGTGGTTGATTCTGTTAGAACACTGAGGCAGAATCCTGCATCCTATGGAAGCACTAAGAGAATTCTCCAGATAGACAAGACATGCCTTCCACTCCTTCCATTTAAATCCATTTTCTTTTCTTAGCTTTCTGAAAACCCTGACCTAAATTTCAACTTGCAACAAGATTGTGTATTTGCTCAGCTCTTAATTTAAAACGTTTCACCAGAGACTCTACAAGGTCGATATGATGATGGTGTTGAGCTTGAACTGTGGCTCATAGATGGTCAATTCAAGTCGGTGTGTTTTTTTATTAGCCTGAAAATGGCTTTTGTGTTTATGAATTTATTTTGCAAAGGCCCAGAAACTATACCACTTTACTTTAAGTTGCCTCAGGGCACAGATGCACATAGAACTTTGTTAATTAAAATAGTAAAGTACCTAGGTTGTAGATAAGGAGCTGGGAGCTGTACCGATTATTAAACATAGGCTGCTAAGAAATCAGGATCTCCAAGCTGAGCTAGTCAGACTAAAAGTACAAATTTTTTTAATGTTTTATTGTGACTTCCTAAAGGAATTTTTGGAAGAGGTATGAAAAGGTATGAAGAAATAGGAGCATATTATATAACCAGAGGTTCAATCCATTTTCAAGCTGAACTCTATAGACTGATGTGGACTCTATAGACAATAGAAGCAGTTAGTTTGTGTGTGTGTGTGTGTTTTTTTCTTTGAACCTATAGCTAGGGATAATGTGGGACAGATAAGTCTAAACCTTGGTTGAGTGGTTTGGACTGTAAATATATATATAAATTTTTAAATTGATTTTTAGAAAGAGAGGCAGGGAGAGGGAAAGAGAGAAACATCCATGAGAGAGAAATATTGATCAGCTGCCTCCTGCATGCACCCTACTGGGGATCAAGCCTGCAACCCTGGCACATACCTGACCAGGAATTGAACCAGCAACCTCTTCGTGTATGGGATCATGCTCAACCAACTGAGCAACACTGTCCAGGGCTGTAGATTGATATTTAGGAGTTAACAGCGTACAGATGCTATGTGAAACTAGACTTATATGCAAAGTCAGTGGGGGAAGAAGGACCCTAGAGAAGGGGAAGGGAGGAGAAGAGAAAGGAGGAAAGGGAAAGGGGGAGGAGAGAGTAAGGGAGGGGAGGGGGGTGCTAGTCATTGTCATCGGGGAGAGCCTCTGGTTGTTACTGAAAATTCTTTGTTTTCATGGCCGCAGTCCCACCTGGCGCTCGCACCTGCTGCCAGCACCTGGTGCCAGCCCTGATCACTCAGCACTGTCCATAATGTGGTAAGTGGTGGCTGCTGGCCATAATCACCCCTTAGGTTCTTCACCTCCCCCTGCTCCTGAGGGGCAATCAGGACCAGCAACCACCTCTGGCATCTGCAGCATGCACCCAGCACCAATCCCGATCTCTCAGCACCATCAGTGGGTGCGAGTGGTGGCTGCCAGCTCCAATTGCCACCAGAGGGCTTCTCCACCTCCCCCTGCTCCTGAGGGGTGATTGAGGCAGCAGCCATCACTCGCAACCACTGATGGCATCAGCCCAGCTCACACTCACTGCTTGTGCTGACCCCAATTGCTCCATGCCATCAGCAGGTGCAAGCGGGTCGGCACCATCAGCATGTGGGAGCGGTAGCAGGAAGGGAGCTTCCAGCAGACAGGGGACTGGGTCCTCGGTGGGAGGGGCTGGGCAAGAGCTCAGAGGATGGGCCAAGACCTGTACCTGTGCCCACAACAGCCTTGCAGCCCACAGTTCCTTTTAAGATGCATGAATTCATGCACTGGGCCACTAGTATTAAATAAATTTTAAAAATAATCATTCAGATTCTCTAAAACAACCTATTTATATTCAAAATGATGGTATTGAGTAAAAGAGTATCTTTTTAAAGTGATTTGCAGCTTAACTGAATTTATTCTTCCAATCAGTTTGAATGTATTAATGATCACGCTAAGATTCACAACAGGCAAAAGCTCAAGACAGCTTCTGTTCATGTTCTGAGTAAACAACACTAATTGCTGAATTTATTTACTATATATTTTATTTTATTTTTCCAAATAAGCTGGAATCCTATCAACCCAATTTTTCACACCAGAGATTCAAACTCAGCTACTGCCCCATCTGAGGTTAATAGCTAACATTTAGCCCTTTGAATTAAAACACAAAAAGAATAAGAAATGAATTCTTAAACTTATTTTTACTTTTATTATTTTATATGTTAGTCAATCCTTTGTCTTATTTTTATAGTATTGATAAAACTGAAATCTATGTCTAAAAAAAACACTGGTTGACTTTGTTTACTTAATGTTCTTTGGAAATTTATGTCTCTGTCCATTTTTCTCTTTCTCCTCCAGCTGACATTCAATGACTTACAAATTACTGTTTTATATTAGAGTTGCTCTTGATCTTTCTCCCTCTTATCCCCACTGCTGCTACCATATTTTTAATATATTTTAATTGATGTATAATTCATAAACAAGACAATGCTCAGATTTTAAGTATACAGTTTAGTGAGTGTTAATATATGTTAATCCCCAAATAATGTTCACCCAAATAAACATAGAGAAAATTTCCACTTCCTAAGTAATTACCTCATGATCCTTTTCAAATAATCTGACCCTCAGCCTCATTCTTGAAGCAATCTGATTTCCCTCGCTAATAAATTAGCTTCACCTGTTCTAGAATATTAAACAAGTAGAATCATATAGGGTTTATTCACTTTTTTCCGATTTCTTTCATTTGGCTTAATGTTTTTGAGATTCATCCATTCTGCTAACATTAGATATTTGTTCCTTTATATTGCTAAATAGTGTCCCATTGTATGAATATACCACAATTTTGTTTATCCATTTCTCGTTGATAGACACTTGGGTTATATTAATATGGAGTTATAAATTGCTATGTGCATTTTTGTGCAAGTCTTTTTGTGAACATATATTTTCTTTCTCTTGGGTAAATATCTAGGAGTAAAATTGTTCATGACCTCATTTAAGTCATCATTGCTAACCTAAATTAGAGAAACTCTCTCCTAAAGGATGTCCCTATTTCATTTCTCTCCTTCTACCTTGTGGTAGACAGAACAATGGCCTCATAAAGATAACCATGGTCTAATCTCTGGAAACCTTGAATGTGTTACCTTAGATGGCAAAAGGCACTTTACAAATGTGATTAAGTGAAGATTTTGAGATGAAAATATCCTGAATTATCCAGGTCGGCCCTGGATAAACAGGAGGAAAGAGAGAGAGTGAGAAGATGGATGGGAGGGCAGTAGAAGGCAGGGGAGAGGAAGGGAGGGGGAATATTTGAAGATGCTATGATGTTACATTGCCAGATTTGAAGACAGGGTGACAGAGGGGCCCTGAGCCACTAGTGCAAGCAGCTTCTAGAAACTGAAAAGGCAAGGGAACAAATTCTCCCTTAGAGCCTCCAGATGGAGCACAGTTCTGCCATCTTTCATTTTAGGGCTCCTCATCTCCAGAACTGTAAATCTGTTATTTTAAACCTCTAAGTTTGTGGCAATCTGTTACAGCTGCAAAAACAAAACAAAAATCACATCTTCAAAACCTACCTATTCGTTTGGCATCAGAAAGATAATTTTGACTTGAATACTGGATTTTCTTACTACCTTGCCAAAATTTTTTCTCCAGTTTTAAATCAAAATGCTAGCATATTACATAAAGCTCCTTAGTCTCATACCTACCTATCTACCCAGTCTCCCTAAGAATACTCTGCTTCCTATTTAGCAATCTGTTCTTAATTTCCCAACACTCCATACTCTTTCCTGTGACTTCTGTCCCAAGTCTTTTCCCCCTGAAGATTTAGCAAACAAATCTCTACTCAATCTTTTTTTTGTTTTGTTTTGATCATTATTTTATTATTATTATTGATTAAGGTATTACATATGTGTCCTTATCCCCCATTGCCTCCCCACCTCCCCTCACTCACCCCCTGTTGTCTGCGTCCATTGGTTA
Organism: Antrozous pallidus; assembly: GCA_027563665.1. Taxonomy (NCBI): domain Eukaryota; kingdom Metazoa; phylum Chordata; class Mammalia; order Chiroptera; family Vespertilionidae; genus Antrozous; species Antrozous pallidus. The sequence goes on from CM050511.1 coordinate 66,073,184, forward strand.
GGTTTATATGCATGCATACAAGTACTTTGGTTGATCTCCCTCCCTTACCCCCACCCTCTTCTACACATCTTTAATCTATCATAACCTTTACTGCAAAGCCCTCCCTGACGTCAGGGATGCAGACCCTCTCTTTGAAAGTCTCATAAAGACTGTATTGTGACATTTGCATAGTATATTACACATTTTTCCCTTGAATATCTGCCTCCAACTAATCTGTGAACTTCTCAAGGTCAAAGTTCATGGCTCTCTCTTGGTTTGTTCCCCTTTCCTAATTAAAGGACAAAGGACTATCCTCCATCTTGAGGGGCTGGTCAGCCTATGTCCCCTTTCCCCGCTGCTGGGAGTGGCCACAGGGGTGCCAGGAATGTCCTGACTCCCCCAGTGACTGCCTGAGCGGACCAATGCAGCCCAGGGACATAGCTTATGTCCAAATAAGGCATAACCAAAGTACTGGTCACTCCCTGATCCTTGTACTGTGAGACCCCCGCTGAAAAACCCTGACCTAATAAGGCTATCTCTGTAACCCACGTCACTTCCCTAAGACCACCCAAATCACCAACCCTTTATAACCTATTGTTCTTGCTGGGCTCGCTCTCTTGCCTCGCTGCTGTGCCAGATAGGGGCTGGAGCCAAACCCAGATTTGAATAAAGGTTCTATGCTATTGCAGCCGATTTGGGTTCCCTGGTGGTTTTTGGGGATCATGAAATCTGGGCATAACACTAGTAAACATTAAGTACTCAATTAGAGCTACTGAGTAAATGAATGAATATATAATTTAATATTCTTTTACTCATAATACAACTTTTCTAGTTAATGCTTACATATACTTTTATCATCTTAAATCCTGCCAATATTCTCATTTATCATTTTGTGTTTAAAGACAGTTATTATTCCAGTATTAATAATCAATAAAATGCTAACAAAAGAGAATAGTCTCATTCTGGGAAAAAATGAAGTATTTTGGATCATAAGTTTAAAAAGGAACTTAAAGGGAAAAATACATCAAGACATAATTGTTTTCATAGTAGTCTTACTCATACACATTTTGTGTCATGATATGCAAGCTTCCGAGGTTCACTCTATAATCATGCATGCATACCTTGGGATGTTGTATTGAATTAAGGGTACTTTCAGTTCTAATAATAATTTTGAGTTCATGGATGATTCCTTACTTGGAGTCAGTAAAATCTATATGGTCCCAAAGTTGGCATGGTAAAACTCTTCTGCCTAGGATAAAGTTCAGAGTCACACTTCCTCCTCAGGGTTGGCTTGAGAAGAGCCATCTGTGAGGGCTGGGCTCATGGACCTCTTGTTCACTATATAGGTAGTGCCAAAGCACAGTGCCAGAAATTCAAATACTTGCTGATTTAACAAATGAAAAAAAAATTATATAAGATGCCTTGGAACTAGATTGGAGAGAGAATTCTAAGATTGTTATTTGGTTCGATTTACAGTGGACATAATAATTAAAATATTCATTTTTAGGTCTTTACTACCCCTATAAACTTTTCTAAGAAGGATTTTCTCCCTGGCAATCACCACCAACCTCCTATTATTTCTTTATTTCCTGCATTGTATGAAAATCCCAGTGAAGTTCATTAATTTTACTCACAGTGAATAGCCTCTTCCCATCTTTGCCTGCAAATCCTACTGAGATGCTGCCTTCCTAATTATTTTAAAATACAGATTACAAAAAAAGATTGCAAGAAAGGGAAATGAATCAAGGAGAGTAACAAAGGAAAATATGTGCTCTTCTGTTGCCAATCCCAAGCCCATATCACTTGAGCCAAACACACTGAGGCTTATTTGGTCCTTCCGCCTCCGCTTGCACACTCCAACTGCCCACAGAGGTTCCAGTTGTTCCAAAGTTCTCTCCCTCCATCTGCAGATCTCGACTGTGTGCTACATAACCTCCCTCACCAATTTCTCCCAGGTACCAGTCCCGCTCACTCAGTTTTGTGCCTTATCTGTTGCCAGAGTCCTGATATTCCTCTGCATAAGGCTTCCTCCAAGAGTGCTGACTGACTGGAAAGAAGCTAGAATGACACCAGGACACTGGACCCCAAAATGCTCCTGTCACAGAGAGCAGCAGGGTCTTCCTGGTGGCCCTTGACAACAGAGACCTACAGAGGATGGATCGAACTACAGTTTCCATGCTGCTGTGTGTGAAACTGTCCACACCAAGTGTCTGAAATGCTCACACATTGAGTTCTGTTTTGTTCTTTATAATCCCACCCCGAATATCTCAGTGCAGGAGACTTCCTTATACTCTGCCCTCCTTTTGGCACATACAAAATAATACCTTCCTTTTAAAATGGAAATTCTTTTTAGTTCTAATGTTATTAATGGATGCACTTGGAAGATATTGTACAAATAATTTATCAGAGTGTGTATCCAAAATAAAAAAATTGCACCTGATTTATAAATTTTAATTAGCTCCCAAATGAGCATCTGATTATGGGTGAGTTTCTGCTAAGTCACCTGTTCCAGGCCACATTTGGCTTGGCAAAGAAGCTCTGATATCTTAATAGCAGAAGGTATTGGCGGTATTCTTTAGCCTCTGTCTCCATGGCAATAACCTTAATAACACAACACAGCACAGCACCATATGTACTCCCTCACTGATAAACGACTTTACCTGCAGGCAATTTAATAAATAATACAGTATGAAGATAATGATTATTAAAATTGATTAAACAAATGCTGATGCCATTCACAGCTCCAGCAATGACTGAGCATCTCCATGGGCCTGGGGCTGCACTGGCCCCTCAGAACACACTAGAAACACTACTCCCAGTCCTCCAATAATGAGGAAAGGAAAAGTTCCTCCTGACTTTTTCCACAGGGCTAAGGTTTTAATGGATAGTAATAAAAACAAGACAAAATCAGTTTCCTTCTTTGTATGTTAAAAAAAAAAGTTCTTATAGTAGAGAGAATTTCCTAGGTCCACTTTCTTCATTTAGTTCCTCCCAGTCCATATAACTTTTGAGTAACAGACTTCAAAAATTATGTGCTTGCCAAATTTGCCTACCTCTAGGTGCCACTTAATCAGCTTCTCAGATCCTGGAATCGTCACTCTCCTGCCCCAGTTCCTCATTTATCCTCTTTGGAATCTAGAAGCCAAAAGTAGACGCAGACCCAGATCTTGCTATAAAGACTTCCTCAACCTTTTCTAAAATTCGGGAAAAGGCTCACCTGTGAAGAATGTATTTACACAGAAAACAATTGTCCCTGGGCAGGCTCCTTCTATTCTCCCCACCCCACCCCTCCCCTTCACCCCTCCACCCCCACTGGCTACCTGACTCCACCCTTCTCTCCCAACCAGATCTGCAACTGACTAAACTGAATGAGCCCAAGACTGCCCTAAGCAGATTCCTCAATCCTTCCAATCCATAACCTGCTCCCAGCTTTCCTCCCTGATAAACCCAATCTACCAGGCTTCTAAGCTTCTTCCAGTTAAAAATATATGTGCTTTTCCTGATCAGCTCTATCCCTTATCAACTTCTCTGGGGGTCTCCCTCTTAAAATAAAAATTGGATCATTCTTTTGTTTAAAACCAATAGATTTCACGTGCATCTACAATAACATACAAACTCTTCCCCAAGGCTACATTAAAAGGTTCTCCTGAAGAGACCACCCACATTCTCCTCTGTAAATGGGCTTTGTGACCTGGACAATGGCTCAATGGTTGAGTGTCAACCCCATGCACCAAGCCTTGCCTGCTCAATCCCCAGCAGGGGGCGTGCAGCTGTCTTTCTCCAGGAAGTTTCTATCTCTCAGTTTCCCTATTAACAAAAATCAATAAAAACGTTTTTTTTTTAATGGGCTCTGTGGCCTAGCACCTCCGTTCCCACCAACTGTGACCACTCCCACAAGTGGTTGCCCCGAGGTTTCCAGCAGTCCACAAGCCAGTGGCACACTCCTGGTCACCCGGAACTCCTACCTGTGCCGCCTGGGTTCCACTTACAGTGACAGCTCCCGTGGAAGTGCCATTCCCCACCACCAAGGCCAGCTAGCGTCACTGGCGGGCAAGCTTCTTTTTCGGGAAATCCATACCAACACACCAAATCTCCCAGTCCTCCAGCAGCATGATCACCGGTGACCTGGCTCTGGAAGCCACAAGAAAGCAGCCTGGCAGCCAGCCATGCAAAGCCACTGCGGGGCCCCCATCCTGAGGGGCCACCGCCAGCCACCAGACTTCCAGAGGCACTAGGTTCTTTGAGCACCTCCCTTCCCCCTCTCACCTCACCCCATAGACTAGGCAAGCAGAGCAGTTGGGTTCTTTTATATCAAAACAGCAAATACCAAAATGAGAGTTGAGAGAGCCCGGCTCTTTACTACCCAAGCCACAGCAAACCTTCCTGACACCCATAACCCTGGGCCTTGCACCAAGTGGAAAATATACCACAAGCAGCCAGAAAAAAAAAAAAAAAAAGGGCAATCCCCTTGCTCCCTATCCCTTGAACCACAAACTTGACTAGCTTACACACACACACACACACACACACACACACACACACACACACCCTCTTTCTTACATGACTAGCTACTTCCATCTTTTAGGTCTCAACTCCTCAACATCACTACTTAGTGAGCAGGCAGAATAACGACCACCCAAAGGTGTGTTACCTCCTAAGACCTGGAGCCTGTGAATGTTGTCACATGACAAAGAAGACCACAGATGGATTGAGGTTGCTAATCATCTGATTTAAAATTAGGAGAGCTATCCAGGTGTTAGCAATGTAATCACAAGTTCTTAAAAATGGAAGATGAAGCTAGGACTGCAGAAGAGAGAGCCAGAGATATAAAGTAAAAACAGGGCCAGGTCCCAAGGAATGTGGTTGCCTGGAAGCTAAAAAAGAAAAGGCGGGGAGGGGAGGAGGAAGGAAGGTGATTTGCCCAGAAAGCCTCCAGAAGGAATGCGGCCCTGCTACTGCACCTTGATTTTATCTGAGACCCATTTTATACTCCTGAACACCTGAACTCCAAGATAAGTACGTGTCATTTTAATTAAATCACTAAGTTTGTGATCATCTGTTACAGCAGCAATAAGAAACTTATACATACATCTTTTCTGATCCCCACTAATACATCATCCCCTCCTGTCATTTGCCAGATTTATTCAAGCAGTACTTTATTTTTGCAGCTCCTGTGTTCAAATGTGGCTTTTGCTCCTGTAGATATACCCTGTGAACAAAATAGACATAAATCTCTTCCCTCGTTATGCTTACCATATAATTCATAAGCTCCATGTTTATTTCTATATTGTTGTTTTTTCCATCAGAACTTGTTTTCTTTAGTGTAATATTTCACAAACTGGGTTTTTGCTTGGGGATATTTTTTTTTTTTTTTTGCTTGACTCTTCCATGAGAGACATTGTTTCTACAAAGCTCATCATTATGCAAATTCAATGTCTGACACATAATGTGTTCAATAAATAGTTATTGAATTAATAAGTGAGTGATAATACACATTCCTCAGAAGTTCCTCTTCTCATTGTTTATTCTCTCTCGGGTCCCTTTTGTTCCTATGCATTTATTAATCAAAAACCTGTGGATCAGCCATGTGTAAAGAAACTACTGTCCAAAAGAGTCCTAGCAGTATGGCTGTCATAATCAGTTAGGGCTACTATATCAAGAGTGTCATAGTCTTGGTGGCTTAAAAAATAGAAATTCATTTCTCACAGTTTGGGGAAACCAGAAAATCCAAGATGAAGACACCGGCATTTCTTGTGTCAGGTGAGAGCCTTCTTTATAGTTGCCGATGTCCATTTTCTCATTGCACCTCACACAGCAGAGAGATCATCTCTCTTCTGCCTCTTCTTAGAAGGACACTAATGCCATTCATCCCTCATGTCTTAATTATCTCTCAGAGGTCCCACCTCCAACACCAGCACATGGGGGATTTATACTTCAAAATATGGATTTGGGATAATACATTTAGTCCAAAGCAACAGTGATGTGCAATATGGTATGTTTAATCCCCATTAGCTGTGATAGCTGTTGTTTCTTAATTCTGACATTCCCCCTAGACTGATGTCGCTGAGAGGGATGAAACCATGCCTTATTCCTTAACAGTCGCTATGATTGTTAAAGTAGAAATGTTGTTTGATTTTAGTTGGCAGTTAGAACTTAGTTAAAAATAATTTTACTCTGTGTGACTTAGGGATTGACATGAAGCAGCTGACAGGACTGGGCTCCTGATAACCATGTGTGATGACATGTACCCTTCCCCCCCCCCCCCCCCCCCCCCCCCCCCCCGCCCAGTGAAACAGGAAACAGAGTGTGTTTACGAGTTTGTTTACTGATATGCCCATTGGAACTAACGTTAAATTTGAGATCTTGTTATGCATTCTGTTTGCCAGATTTCCCCTACTCCCCCCACCTCCCGGACTTCCCTGGGGGCTACAGGCTATTTAAAGGGTCGCCAGCCGAGACCGGTTTGGCTCAGTGGATAGAGCGTTGGACTGCGGACTGAAGGGTCCCGGATTCGATTCCGGCAAGGGCATGTACCTTGGCTGCGGGCACGTCCCCAGTAGGGGTGTGCAAGAGGCAGCTGATCGAAGTCTCTCTCTCATCGATGTTTCTGACTTTCTATCCCTCTCCCTTCCTCTCTGTGAAAAATCAATAAAATATCTTTTTAAAAAAATAAAATAAAATAAAGGGTCGCCAAATACCACTCAGGATGATCATTGCTTGAGAGCTCTGATGCCAGCACTGCCCTAGCGGCTGATGTCTGGACTGCCTTTGGCATCGCTGATGGCCCCTGGTCTGGGTGCTGTCCCCGCTCTGCTCCGCCAACACCAGAAGACTGGTTGAACCTCCGATCAACCCGCGAAGGGTACCCGCTGTCCCTCCAGACCAGACCTGCCCTGACTGCGCCAGCCACCGACAGCACCGAATGCTGACTTGAGAGGATGCCACAGTCCCAGGACCCGAAATGAAGCCTGTACCCACAGCACCAGGAACCTGTCTGTGAGTAAGAACATGTGCTGTGTGATTGGCCACTGGCATCCTTCCTCCGGCAGTCTCTGTAAAATTACTCACGTGTTTTAATTATAAGGTCAGATATTAACGCCTGCCCTTGGTCCTCTTTGCTGGCGACTATTTAATGTCTGATCACCTGCACAGTTAAGTTTATCCTAAGGGACGCCTCGGGTAACACCCCTCCTTCCAATGATCCTGTCATTGGTTGTTGCGCCTGGAACACTCAGTGGCTGACTGTTGAATGAAAGAATAAACAATGACTATATGCATATTTTAGATTACAAATGTTTATAAGTTGAAGCTTCATATAAATAATTGCTTCCCTCCACTCAGAGGATGTACAGCAAAATAGTGACTTGCTGTAATTATAGCAAGACTATCCATGAAAGTACGTGGACACAAGTCTAATAGTGTTTGGCTTTTATTTTGTAAGCAGGGGTGGGTGGTGAGTACATGGAGTACTTTTCCATATTTATGTAAGGCAACAGTAATTTCAGTCAAGTTTTGGTGAATAGTTATTTAATGTCTCTTCAGGGTGGTCATATCCTGTCATCTATGGAAATGCTATTTAAAAAGTTGATGTCCTAGAAAATCTTTCAGACTGGCCTGTAGAATATTTCAAACCTAGTGCCAGGAACACTTAGATTCAAAGGAAGACTGAAGGACAGGTATGGTGGAAGGTGGGGCTTGAGGTGGGGGCACCATGATCAAAACCATAGAGAAAGCATTAACAAATCATAGAGATGAGAGGACTATAAAGTCTTAGTTTAAACATCTCCCAAAGTGATAAAAAAATGAATTTCTTCTTATAAGTGCATGTCATATAAGAATATATTCAAGAATGATTACTTTTGAATGAAAATAAGTTGTCTTCATATATGAAAATATGTTTTAGGTTTTTTTAACCTTTGCATAGTTTTCATTTTAAAGACTGGAATGATATAAACATGACTGTAAAGAAAAGTGAATATTTAATGGGCTAGTCTTTCCTTTTATGAAACTTCTTAATTTATTCCTGCTCTTTCTAGAATAATATCCCTTTCACATATTCTCCATTAATTTACTTTAAAAAAAAAAAAACTTTCAACTTGTAATAATATCCCAAGTAGATCCCAGGAAAAGGATCTGGGCTGTTTATCTAAGGCATCCCTTGAGATAAACTTTAACCATGCAGGTGTTGGGACATTCAAGTAGTTGCTAATGAAGAGGCTATCCAAGCAGGACCAAGGGCAGGCCTAGGACGGAAAAGACCAGAAGTTTTAATTTCAATTTTAAGCATATGCAAAATGATTCAATTAACTGCTGGAGGAATTACACCACATGAAATACATGCAATTGCAAATCACACAACACTTTATTACTCAGATAAGTTCCTGATGCTGTAGTACAGGCTTGATGGGATCCCAGTGGTGCTCTCCTCTAGGGTCCAACAACTGGGCTGGGCTGGTCCAGATGCGGGGGACCAGCATTCCTCACCCTAAGTTTGGTTGCATCTCAATAGGGAGGTACTAGGCGTTCTGTCATCTGGCAGGGAGAGGAGCATGGAGCAGCATCGATTGTGGGACTGACAAAAAGACATGCCTCTTGGGTGGTCTCGACAGGCGAGCACTGTTGGCTGGTTAGGACCCATTTTTAAAGCCTGTTTTGTACCTGCAGCAGTTCAGATGGCTATCAATGAATTGCATCAATGCACACATGTTTATCTCAAACAGGGTGAGGGGCAACATGTGGTTACTTAGGGAGAGTACATCACTCGCACATATGATTATCTTAAGTCACTTCTAAGTCAGTAACTGAAGTTCAAATCCTTATCTCTGGGGTACACATGCTTCAGGGCAGTGGGGAATGTGTCTTTAATATCACACTTTCAGTTTCAAGAAAGTTAACTCAAAACTTTTAAAACCTTTTTAACATTTTTAGACATTTTAAAAATATTTTTAAACATTTCTATATATTACTATAACAAATAATCTTTCTGTTCTCCATGAAAAAATATTTAAACTATAGTCATACTAAAGTCTCGAGTTTACATTTTTTTTTAGACTCACTTATTCTAACACTTAAATTTTTCACACTACAATTTGACAATTGCATTAGGATTGCAATGCCTCTGTCAGGTTAAAGGTACAACATTTCAAAATCCTTAACCAAAGCAAGTAGATATTAGCATGCAAAGTTAACTTAATTTTCTAAGAATGAAGATTACTCTTAATCTTGTGACATCATGAATTATGTGCTCGATTCGAAAAGCCTGGCTGTTGTTGAACAGACCTTTAGTGGTGCTTTGTGTCCGTGCCATTTAAGAGCTATTGGGTGATGTCTCAAAACATTTACCTTCGGAGATGCTGATCTATACAGATACCCAGTCTTTTTTCTTGCCTTATACCACCTCATTTGAGCTCTTATTTTCAACCTTCTTTGGGCGATAGTTTGGGGATAAATTTAGCTTCCGGTTTCTCTATTAAGAAAAATCTGTCTTTGCTAGTGTGGGAGTGAATAGTGGTGATTGCAGGGAACAAAGAGAGTGATTACTTAGCCCCCATCCTGTTAGTGCTCACATCCTTGAGCGATAAAGAGAGATTTTGACAAAGGAGAATGATAAAGGTTCTCCCTTAATCTAGTCATAGATGCCTCAGGTTCTTCCTGCTTGTAGAATGAATTTATCCAAAGCCCTTCTTGAGTAAGAAAGGTCATATTGCTTTGCTAACTAGATATGCTTTTACAGGAGTATGTATATAAACATATTAAATGTCCTTAATATATAATTTAATATAAGAATATACTTTTTAAAAAAAAATTTGGCATTCGAGTTTCCAGAGTCTAATTACTAGTAGGAAGGAATACCCAAATCTGGAAGCTGATGGTTATACAAATAAAAAAGATGCTGTAGGGAATAATGAGTTTATAATGTGTTAGGGCTCCGTTGACTAAAGCATGGCATTAATGATGCCAAATCACTGACCCCAAACCTATAGAGCCATACAATGTCACACAAAGAAAGAGGTTGCTAATTAAAGAATTCTTGGCCTTAATATTGAAATGTCTGCTATTGGTCACAAACAAGACAGCATGAACATTTTAATGAGTCTCATATTCCTACTGGAAAAACAGGTCATATGCATTATTGAAAATCAATAACATTACTTATATGACTGTATATAAAGAAAGAGAAACTCTTAAATGAAGAACATAAACAAACCAACCAAACTCACCAACTAAGCCAGTAATGAATTTAAACACCAAATTATTAGTATGTGGTTTTAAATCTGTTATGACACTTATTACCTAGATATTCACTGGACAAGAATCTTAAACTTTTCTGCTCTGACACATACATTCATAGGATTATTGTGAGTTGTAAATGTGCTATATATGAAAGTACTTAGAATATAGTAGGTGCTCAAGTAAAGAGAGCACATCACTGTCATGCATTAATTACTTTCCCTAAATAACCACCACCCCATAGGTACATGGGCACAGGGACCTTTTAGTCATCTCTAATTTGCCAACAGCAATAAACCCATTTCTGTTCAAATAAATGAATATGGATTGTGTCCTTACTCTAGAACAAATGCAGTAGTATATATTAAAAATAAAACAAAAGACAGGGGCCATGCCTCAGAGAGTTCAAACTAAATGTTGGTTGAGAGAGAGAACTAAGATGGCAGCAAAGACAAAACACCTATCTTGCCGTCATAATCAGCAATTTTAATACTACAACTTAACGAAAGAACAAACACCTTCCAGAATCACCAGAAAGCTCGCCGAGTGAAAACTCCACAAATAAAAGTGAAGATAAGACACTGTGACTCGGAGGAGCGGCGGCGAACGGCGTTGAAAGATTACCACGGAGAGAGGTTTGGAGTGCGCGTGGCGGAGAGGGCGGGCGGCTGAAAACTGGCCAGTTTTCTCGCACGGGGAGACAAAGGCATCCCACTGGACTGATTCTTCAGCTCTGGGCGAAGTCCAGAGAACCCACTATCATACGGGGTGAAAACTGGACAGTGGGAGGGCACGCTGAAGCTCGGGTGCTGCCGGGTCTGCCGGCTTGTGGAGAAGGCAGCTTGCGCGAACAGCTCGGCTGCGTGACGGCGCACCGCGACTTGCCTCTCATTCGGAAAACCGTCAGACTGCTTTGTTTTACGACCCTGGGTGAGACATTGCGCATGCAGACTCATTTTGGGAAAGTCTGAATTCCCCGGCAACTGGAAGCCGGTGGAGCTCCGCAGCGGCTCTCTCTCAGAGGTGCTGGCGGCCATTGCCCCTGGCACAGAGTCCCTGGGGCCGCATAGGGCGGAGCTAACGCTGTCTGCTTGGCCCGGAGACTCCACCCACCCAACCTGAGCACAGCTGAGCTTCACAGACAATTGGCCTGGAGGTAAACCCTCCAAGTGCTAACAACAATTAACTGAGCTTAACTTCAGCAAGACTGTGCAGCCCATATCCACCTCAGGTAACTGGGGAGGCTGAGCCACTATCCCTAGTAGGAAGTCTACCACACAAAGCTAATTGACCAACTCAGGGAAGCAGCCACCATGCAGCAACATGGAAAGAAATCAGATGTGAAAGAAATGGAGGAAAAAAAAAACGACTGGACATGGAATTCAAAACCACGGTTATAGGGTTTTTTAAGAGGCTCCAACAAAAGATCGAGGCCTATAAGGAAATAAGCAAGACCACAAAGGAAATGAATGAGTCCTACAAGAAAATGAACAACACTCTCAAGGATATAAATGAGAGCTGCAAAGAAATGATCAAGACCAACGTGGAAATGAATGAGTCCTACAAGGAAATGAAAGAAACCCTCAAGGATATAAAGCAGACTCTCAAGGATATGAAAAAGGACCAACCAGAAATTAAGCATACACTGACTGAAACAAAAAATATTATACAAAGACCTGAAAGTGCCCTGGAGCACCCCAAGAACCAAGTTAAAGATTTGAAATACAAAGAGGTAAAATCCACTCAGCTGAAAAAGCAAGAAACCAAAAGAATCCAAAAAATTGAAGATAGTGTAAGGGGCCTCTGGGACAACCTCAAGCATACCAACATCCGAATTATAGGGGTGCCAGAAAAAGAGAGAGACCAAGACAATGAAAACCTATTTGAAGAAATAGTGACTGAAAACTTCCCACACCTGGTGAAAGAAATTGACTTAGGAGTCCAAGAAGTGCACCGAACCCCAATATATAGGAACCCTAAGAGGACCACACCGAGGCACATCATAATTAAAATGCCAAGAGCAAAAGACAAAGAGAGAATATTAAAAGCAGCAAGAGAGAAACAGTTGGTTACCTATAAGGGAGCACCCATACGACTGTCAGCGGATTTCTCAACAGAAACGATGCAGGCCAGACGGGAGTGGCAAGAAATATTCAAAGTGATGAACAGCAAGAATCTACAACCAAGATTACTCTATCCAGCAAAGATATCATTCAGAATTGAAGGTCAGATGAAGTGCTTCGCAGATAAGAAAAAGCTAAAGGAGTTCATCACCACCAAACCAACATTATATGAAATGCTGAAAGATATTCTTTAAGAAGAGGAAGAAGAAAAAGGTAAAGATGAAAATTATGAACAACAAATACACATCTATCAACAAATGAACATAAAAATCAAGTGAATTGATAGGCTGTTGAACAGGATAGACTGGTGAATATAACAGAGACATGGACATAGAGAGGGAATGGAATGACAATTCTTGGGGAGAAAAGGGTTGTGGGAAGTGCAGCAAGAGACTGGACAAAAATCTAGCAACAATGGGAGAGGACAGTGGGGAGGGGGAGGTGAGGGTGGAGGGTGGGATAGGTACAGGGTGGAGGGAAGCTATAGGGGGATAAAAAGGGGAAACAATGTAATTAATAAACTGAACAATAAAGATTTTTAAAAAATGTTGGTTGAAATAATAGATGAATAATAATAAATAGATAACTAATGATTACTGTTACCTACCTTCTGTGTTGAAAAACCAAACCACATCATATTTATGCTTTTAGTCATAACTGCTAAATTAATAAGTTGATGAATGCTACTAACAATTTAAGATGAAATATGAATAGGTTATCTTTGTTGTGTTTCACTCATTCCAAAATGACTATGACAACTCCATAAATTAACTGTGGAAAAACCAAGGCAGAAATTTGCATTGAAGGGATTAAATTTGTCCAAAGAATATTAAATAGTTTGTTGTTCTCAGCAGCAAACTAAAGAAAGAGCAAACATGTACTCTGAATTATTGATTCTCAAAAACACATTAAGTAACGCTATTTTCAGCAACTGATGCTATTCTGATACTGTATGTAATATATACCTTCAGGATAAAAATAGCAGTTTTTCAAACTTCATAATTGTTTTAGACATACTATTTTCTTTTGACCGCATATAATAGCCCATCCCTTTCACCCCAATCAATCCTTTCACATGGTAACAAGAACAAAAGTTTTTCTCTTGACCCTGTTTCAATAGCATGACCCAGAGGAGGCCTTCAGGTTGAATCAATGGTGGTCTTTATAGGCATCTGGATTTTGTACCAAAAAGAGAAAATCAGACTAGATTTCTTCCATCAGCCAAAGTTATAGGTTGTTAAAAACCAATGTGAGCCAAGACTGGTTTGGCTTAGTGGATAGCGCATCGGACTGCAGACTGAAGGGTCCTGAGTTTGATTCCGGTCAAGGGCATGTACCTTGGCTGCGGGCACATCCCCAGTAGGGGGTGTGCAAGAGGCAGTGAATCGATGTTTCTCTCTCATCGCTGTTTCTGACTTTCTATCCCTCTCCCTTCTGCTCTGTAAAAAATCAATAAAATGTATTTTTTTAAAAACCAATCTGAAAAGAATCTCTTATCTATGCACATGAGCATACATTTATATGTATATGTAGATAGATCAATTTATAGATATGTATGTGCATAATCTGCTTTCACAATCAAAATGAGATGTCTCATAGAAGTTCTCCTTGTTCCCAAGGTCACCCTTTTTCCTGTCTTCAGGCTCCATGCATTATCTCAGTACCCTTGGAATAAAATAAGCTATTTGCTTAAATTGATTCAATTTGGGTTTCTGTCACTTGCAGTCAAACAAGTTTTAATACAAGATTGTATCATCAGTGCTTCTCCAGTTAAAATATAGGAGAACCAAATTTAAGTAAGAAAAGAAAAAAAAATATTCAGTCACAGACCAGGAGACAAATTTAAAAATGTGTATAAGATGCCTTTTAGGAGGTGAATTGATAAACAAACTGTAGTACATTCATACAATAGAAAATTATTTGGCAATGAAAATAAATGAGCTATCAAATCACAAAAAGATATGAGGAAACGTAAACGCATATTCCTAAGTGAAAGATGTCAATCTGGAAAGGCTACAGGTTGTATGATCCCACCTATATGACATTGTAGAAAAGGCAAAGCTATGGAGACAATAAAAAGAGCAGTGGTTGCCAGAGGTTAAGGGGAGGGCAGGATGTATAGGCAGAGCACGGAAGACTTTTAAGGCAGAGAAACTACTTTGTATGATACTATCATGGTGGAAACTTGTCATCATGCATCTGTCAAACTTTATAGAATGTGTAACACAGAGTGATACCCCTCCATAGGCTTTAGTTCAATCATGTATCAATATTGACTCATAAATTGTAAAACAGCAACAATTATATGCCACTCTAACACAAATTGTTAATAACAGGACAAGTGGGGGTTAGATGAGGGGATTTATGGGAATTCTCTGTACTTTTCACTCAATTTTTCATAAATTTCTCAAAAAATAGTGTTTACCTTCAACTCTAACTCTGCCCCTCTGGAATCAAATTTTCAAAAGACCCTTTAATATGTTTTCATTAACAAAAATACTTATATTATACCTTATCAGCATGAAAACAAGGTTAGTGTCTTGCAAAGCTGCATAATTCACTTGTAATTCAAGACAGAGTGTTTATATGTGGGAGGTAGCCAATAAATACTTGATAAGTAGCAGAAAGATGAACAAGTATGATACTGTCAACAAGCTGATATGTAATCTTCAAGGATTAAAAATTGAAATAACTTTCTCAGTTAACTCTTGGTTTCTCTTTCCTTCATCTTTATATAAACCATTCACATGGTAAGTATACATTTTTCATGCGTCTAAAAGTATGACTCAACTTAAGTTGGCTTTCAAGCTACAATTTTATTCAAAAAGAAGAAAAAACCCCATGATGTTTCCAGTTCAAGATCACTCCACTTCCCTTTAATTTCAAATTCAGTTCTTCAGGGGCAAATACTCAAAGTCAGAGTTTCCCCTTTAACCTCTTGTCCCTTAAGATAATTTAAGTTATTAAAGGGCTTACATGTCATCCTGTGAAGGAGACTGGCCTTTGCCTTTCCTGGACCACAATGAGGCTTAGCTGCCCTCACCGTTAGCCATGGCAGCCAGACTCTGTCCCCACTGATGCACACTATTAACCGCAACAGGGCCTCTGGTGGTAGGTGTGTAGGGCCGTTGTCTTTCCTTTCAACCTCAAGCTTTCTCCTGGCCCCCTGCAGACTGCCAACTTACCTTTGCCCTTCTAGGGTACATAGGAGCTTCAGGTGCCTTTCTATGTGATTTGTAGGTACCCTGGGTGCTGTGATGCTATACAGTTTTATTTTCCAAACCCTTGAGGTCTTAGGCCTAAGGCATTTGTACTAGCTCTTCCCTCTGTCTGGGTAGCTCTTCTCCAACACATCCATAAGGCTCACATGGCTCTTTGTTAAAATGTTGCCATCTAAATGAGGCAGTCCCAATCACACTTTAAGTTTTAACATATTCCTGCATACCGATTCGCCTTACTAATTTTGCATACTATTTTTCCACAGTTGTTATCACCTGTTAAGATATTTTTGTTTTTTGTTATGATAACAGTTCATGGTCTGCTCCCTTCTCCCATCTCTAATGTAAACTTTATAATAACACAGAATTTTTTTCCTCTTTTGTTTACTGACTTAATCCAAGTTCCTAAAACAGAGCCTTGAATAGAGTAAGTGCTTAATAAATAAGTTTTGAATAAATACATCTCTGGCCTTTTAAATAAAACTAGTCCTCCATGCAATACAGAACACGTCTGTCAATACCAGCCATAAGGAACAATGCTTGTGCCTGTCATTCACACACATTCTACACCCTTTACCCTTACCACCTCCCTGCCTGCGTGTAGTCTCCTTTTTTATTTATCCCAACCTCCCTAATCTTGGGTGTGGAGGGCCCCCCTGGGAAGGCACATGGGCATTCTTTAATTATTGTCAGCTGAACTCAAGGTGAAAGGCAGAGCCATGCCTTGGTAACAGGCTTCACCAAAAAGGCTGATGCTTTATCAGCTTGACCTTCACATTTGCCCAGGTATCAGGGAGTGGGACTTTTGATACGTAAATCAAGTCAAGCACCAGGAATGCTGGGAACTACTTAAGAATGCAAATAATCTTCTTTGATCCTAACTTTTGGTGTAACTTCCTGGTATTTTGAGGGTATAAAATAAACTTGCTGCATGGGCTCCGGGTCCCTGTCTCTCCATCAGAAAAGCCAGCATCCCACCCGGCCCCAGCTTATTGTTTCTATTTCTGGGTCTTCTCTTCTATTCTTTATTTCTCAATCCCCAGCCGCCTCCATTCAGAAATGGTTTCATCTCTCTTTCCATGCTGGACACGAAAAAGGGAGATCCCTGCCATATTTGGCCCCCCACTCCACACTCAGGATCTTTTCTCATATGTTCAAGATCTGTCTTTGGTCTTTCTCTTTCACTGACCTCTTTGTACTCCTTTCTCCAGTTTATCTGCCTTGCATCCCCCTTAAACTATGGTTCTGTAAACTGGGTTAAGTAAGACATAATTTATCTATAATTCCTCATAATGGAATTTTCATTGTATCTTGTATTCTCATCCTCTCTGCTTCAGATAGTAGAGCTGGCAACTGTCAGTATGGGGATGAATACAACTTCTTAGGGGGATAGAATAGAGTGAGACATGCTTAAGTATGGAAACATGGAAGTACTAGTACTATGAGAAAAGTCAAATAAGTGAGAGGAAACTAAAGGAGAAATATAAAATTAAAGAAGTAAAGAACCTCGGAAGCCAATGGGAAAATTTTTTTCATGAAGGACAATGGCCACCATTAGTATCAAAGCTGAAGTACAGTCAAGTAAGATTAATTCTGAAAATTCTCAATTGGTTTTACTAATTAAGTAGGTCATTGTCATTAGTTTATTTAGAATTGAGGAAATTTGGAGCCTAGACACCAGATAGCAAAGAACTGAGGGATGAAAAGGGGTTTTCCCAACCTATTACCTGACATTTGTGAGCGAATCCATTTGTCACCAGAGAATTGTTCAGCCGAACCCAGTCTAGAGCACAGAGCCATAGACTCACGAACTAAATGAGTGGTGTTGTTTTAAGTCACTGAATTTTGAGTGGATTTTAATGCAGCAAAATTGATATTTGAGCAAGACTTCATCATGTATACAAAGAGATGAGAAGTAGTTTAGAAAAAGAAAGAATCTGAGAATTTAAAAAAAAAAAGGGGGGGGGGGAGAGGGAATAATAAAGCAGGGTACACAAGGAGTGTGAAAGAGAGAAACTCCAAGCCAATATGAAGGCATAGGTGTAGATTGATTCACATCCTGGATACTCACAGTCACAGCCTGGAGATGAGTCAGAGGCCTGAGGAGAGTTACAAAGCTCTGATAGATTCCCTCTTAATTAATGCTGTTGCTAAGAGATTCTGTCCAGTCACACTATATTTATCACTGTACTCTATCCTCTCCATCCATTTCTGAATTACCTAGTAATGAATACCACACATAATTTAAATCACTGCTTACTGCCTATATATTTGTTATGCAATGGTAATCTGGTTGTAACAATTCTATAAGTTCTTCAAATTTAGTAGCTAGCACACCATATCCATCTTAGGGTTCCTCTTCTTGTTAGCATCCTAAAGAACAAAGATTAGACCACATATCACATGACCATTATTTGAAGTTCAAAAACAGTGCTTCAATACACATCTGACTTAATCAAATACCAGAAAAATAAAAAATTATTTTCATTTGGGAAAATGAGGGGTAATGGATGTAATTGTGTGTCTCTAAAATTAATATGTTGAAATATGAACCCTCAGTTCTTCTAAATAGGACTGTACTTGGAGATAGAACTTTCAAAAGGGTAATTAAAGTACGATGGAGTCATTAAGGTAGGCTGATTCCAGTTTGACTAGTGTCTATATAAGGAGGAGAGAATAGGACACAGACTATCCAGATAGAAGAACAAATATATGAGGACACAGTGAGAAGGCAGCCATCTGCACACCAATAACAAAGGCCTCAGAAGAAACTAACTATGCCAACATCTTTATTTTTTACATCTAGCCTCCAGAATTGTGAGAAAATAAATTTCTGTTGTTTAAGTCACACAGTCTATTATTTTGTCATGGTGGTCCTAGCAAAGCAATACATGAGAGGATTTTTTAATTAAAATTTGGTCACGGAATAAAAGTTATATTCTCTAAACATGCATCAAGAGGAATGTCAGCAATTTGAATTTGCTGAGTGAAAGAATAAAGCCACAAATTAGAGGAAGCAGACTGCCATTGGTACAGGTAATAACCAATCCTGGTGAAGGACTAACATCCAGCAGTGGCAAAAGTAACCCCCATGTGTAACCAAGAAACTCACTTAGATGGGAGGAGGTCTAGTCTCAAATGTAGAGCACGCCAGCTCATGCACAGGCATAATCATGGGGCAGTGCTAAAAATCAGGTGGATAGGGTTCTATTTGTGATGTTAAATGCACACAGAGTAGGCTATATCTGTAGGTATGAGAAGGGAGTTCGGTTCCTGGGCAGAAGAGGGTTTGAAAAACTAGGGAAGATAACAGAGTTCCCATCAAGGTGACTAGACAGGAAGGTAGTCAAATCCCATATGGAAACCAAAAGTTTCAGCCAAACACAGCTTAATTACTGGGTCATCAGAGTTTAATCAACTGAAAGGTTGGAAAAAAGTCATTTGGTAGCAAATGAGAGTTGGCTCAGCTGGAGTATGACTAACTCTGTAGCCCCACCTGCTGGTTGAAGCTGGAGGTGGTCAACATATGGCGAGCATTTGCCAGGGCTGTCCCATGAACCTATTTGAGTTGACCTTGCCAGTATGGTCAGTGTCCCAACCTAAGAGAAGTGTAACAATGTCTGCTGGAGGGATACAGATATGGTATGGAAGCAGCAAGGTGTTTGGGGATCAGAAATTGCATTAGATTTACTAAATCGGCCTTTTTACTCCTGAAAAAGGATCAAAATGGTACTCCATATTCCCATATTCTTAGAACTCAGGTATCTAACGTAACTAAACTTAGACTGTATTTCTAAATCAATATGTTAGGCACTATCTCAGGATTGAATATATCATTAAAACATTTTGTGTGTGTGAGGAAAAAGAAAGATTAGTTCCAATAATCGTTCTTGCTTTTTCTTTGAAGGTCACTTCAACAGAGGGATACTTCCAAAAGAAACACAATTCTTCCCTCCAAAAGCTTGAGTTTATTGATATCTTGCAGAGATAACCACATCTCTTTAGATGCAACCATTATTATTTACAAACCTCATAGAAAGACAAATTCACAAATGAAAATTATTCTCTAGATATACTAGCCAGAGTTCTGCCACAATAATACTAATACACAACCCCCAAAATCTCAGTGGCTAGCAACAACAGACCTGTATGTCTCTCTTGGGTTTTCACATTGTTCAGAATGGGTCTGCCTTAGGTTGCAAGTCAAGTTCAGTTTCAAGTCTGCTTCACAAGCCTCATCCTAGGACCAGTGGCTTCCCAGAGCATGGTCTTCTCATCTAGGTTGCAAAAGGACAAGAAACCACACCTAACCATGCAAACGTATTTTGAATCTCAGTTTATGTAACATCTGCCAATATTTTATCAGCCAAAAGGTCACATCATCAACCCTGAAGTCAGTGGGGTGGAGATGCATACCCCACCTACTCTACTTGGAGGCAATGCAAAGGCTGAAAATGTATAGTTTATTATAGAGTGAGAGTGAAGTTGGGAAACAAATATCTACCATAAAGATAATTTGTCAGTAGTGATAGCTATGGAATCTTCCAAAGTACTAGAGCTTGCAGGGAAGGCGCAATGGAAGAAGTATGAAATAAAGTCAACATTAAACTTTTGAATAATAAAAAAAAAACTACCTGAGCTTAGAAATGAATTTCCTGATGCCTCAGTTTCTAGGAATTCAGGCCATACAGAATTTTTACAAACAGAATTTGTACCTGCTAGCAAATTCTCTCTTCAAAATGGGATATATAATTCATCAAAAAGAATATGTTTAAATTCTTTGCTTTTAGATGATTAAACTATGATATAAAAATCATTTCTTGGAATTTTTTTTTAATTTAGTGAATAAAAGTAATCTTACTACCAAAACTGGTTCGGCTCAGTGGATAGAGCGTCGGCCTGTGGACTGAAAGGTCCCAGGTTCGATTCTGGTTAAGGGCACGTACCTTGGTTGTAGGCACATCCCCAGTAGGGGTTGTGCAGGAGGCAGCTAATTGATGTTTCTCTCTCATTGATGTTTCTAACTCTCTATCCCTCTCCCTTCCTCTCTGTAAAAAATCAATAAAGTATATATTTTAAAAAATAATCTTACTTATCAGTTGCATAGTTAAAACATTTCCAGGCAGCCAATGTAATATAACAGAAATTTAGAAATCTCTAAGGGTAATCACCATATGGTAGGTCCAAGAAATTTACTTTGACCAGTGATTTGTAAGAGATCCCAGACATAGAAGTATTGGCAAATTAAAGAACCTGAGACTTAGAAGAGACAAGCTCTTGGATACCGATACAGTGCTATGCCCTGCTCAGTTTTTAAACAAGGCTCTGAGCTCCTTCCACTGAGAATCTCGCACCAGTGACCATTGCAATTTGTACATTTCTTGGAGAAGTAGGAGGCATCAGCGCATTACTCTTGAGATCTTAGTTGTTAAAAAGTATGAAAGCACCCGTGATCCATGTCTGGGTAATCATTCTTGTTGTCAGTCTTCACACTTGGACCAATTCCCTCATGCATGCCATTTGTGATAAGGCTTCCTTTCACTGAGAAATTAGTGAAAATTAATATGTAAGAATATATTAGAAAAAATAAAAACTAAGAAATAATAAAAGCTGCTTAAGATTCTAGCAGTTAGTAAGTTTTAAATTTGTACATCTGGACACCATGCATCAGTATTACTAACAGGGTAAGAATAGAGACACCTTACTTCATAGGAACACAAGTTTTCCAGTAACCCAGTATCTGATATTGTATAAATGTCAACTCAATATTGAAGATCTTATTCCTTCTGAGAACCTGCTACTATTTTTATTTCTTGTTAGTTGTGAAATGTAGAGACATTGGCTGAGATATCCCATAGAATTTTGGAACAATAAAATTTTGCCTTATTGAAGGCCCCTAAATTAACTGACTTATCCATCATGATGCACATTCAGACATAAATAAGGAATTCAAAGTATTTGTATTCCCTGTTCTCCCTGAGATTTCTGAGTTAAAGGCAGCCAAGGCAAACTGCAGCTGAACTGTGAACATCATTATGATGTCTGCATAGTGACTCCTGAGACTATTAGACTCTGCCAGGATGAACACAATTCTGAACACTTACTAGAGATGCCAGAGAAAAGAGCACTTTTTTCACTCTGTATGTATACAGCAGCACCCGCCTAGAGCTGCGGGGTCCCTGAGTCCAGGGTTTGGTGAGCCAAGCTGTGCAGGAGAGGTGAATGCCTTGTCCTCCCTTTTGATTGCTTTCTCTTTTCTTTAACATCACTCCCTCCACTCACAACCCTCTTCTGGTTTCCTCAAGCAATCTCAAAGTATTCTATCTAAACTTTCTAATTTGTTTTGCTTTTCCCCTAACAGCAAGTGTCTGACGTGGTAACTTGCCTTTGCCTTCTTTCTTATCTCTCTTTTCTCCATATCTTCCATTCCTTTTAGATTCTCTCATCCCCTTTATTTTCCTTATTTCCACTCTACCTCCCCATGTGCTTGTATATTAATTAATTCCATTCAAATTATGAAATTGTGGCTGAGAAGAAAGCATAGAGACAACCCAGGCAGAAGCATTCACTTTACACATGAGGAAGCTAAGGTCCAGAAAAAGTGTGACTTTCACAACGTCACCTGGCTTGTACCTGAACACAAGGCTAGACACCAAAACCACTGACACCCAGCTCATTCTCTTCTCACAATGGCTAACAGAATAATCAGCAGCTCAGGACAGCAACAGCTTTCTTCCGTTTTTTCTCATGACAGCTCCTATTTATTGGCAACCGACAATGTGACATTGCTTAGCTTTGAACATGATTCAAGTCCAGATATGTCTGCCAGCTCCACATTAGAATCAAACAATATATTAGTCACCAAAAATTCACCCCAACTGTATTCCCTCTCCCACCAGTTCCATGGGTTACTATGTCTAATCTCAGAGGCATTGCCTCTGTTCTTTTCTAGGTACCAGTGTCGCCAGAGGATTGGATTGGTGAGATTTATCCATCACTAGTGGGAGTGGGTGGGTCTTGAAATATCTTCTGAAAAGAAATTATCTAAGAGTCAAACAGAAAAATGAATAGTTTTGATCTGCGAAGAGTTATGCCCCTCCGTTTTGCAAGGTCCCATTGTCTTTAAACCAGTCCTAGAAAATATGTAGCTGGGGCTCCAAAGAGCCAAAAGCAGGGCCAGTGTCCACAGTTTCCATTCCATGGTGGAGCTGGGTCCGATGTAGCATCAATCTAGATTTAGTCCATCAGTCCATTGTGTGAGCCATGTGGGTGAATATAGGGGAGTGTGTCCCCTACAACAGGAGTCCCAAGAGAGTAAGGGGGGCAAAGAGCGAAAGGGCAAGAGAGAGAGTGAGATCCCACTGTTCAGGTGCTTAAATATTAAATCTTTCCACATTTGTAGTGGCCACCTCTCCACACCTATTTTGGCCAATTCCCTGTTCTTAGGTGCAACTGCCAGAAAAGCACCTTCTTACATTATTCAGACCTTATGGGCATGTGTCCATTGTTCAGTCCCTTTCCACAATGATATTCAGGGTATAGACTTGAAGAATATTAACTGCAGCTTCCTGGCAAAGCTCTATAAATGGCATGCCTGTATTATCTACTTTCCCCTTTACTTCTTTCCAGTTAATAACAATCAAGTGATTAACAGTATTACCAGGACCACTCCTACCTACAGGGCTCTGAAGTACAGTGAATGGAATCAGTGTGAAAGTGGATCAGGCAGAGATAGTGACAAGCTCTGAACCATACATTTCGGCAGCACAGGGTGTCCTGTGGTGGACAAAGCTTCCCCCTATGCGAGAGCCTAGATTGCAGCTAGACTATTTGCCTGCCTTGCCTTTAGCTCTTAAATTACTGTTCTTGTTGCTGTTACTGCTGCTTGCTTTGTTTGCTTGCTTGCTTGCTTGCTTTTTAAATCTCAGAAATTGATCAAGGCAGGCTTTCTGAAATAAAATTAGAGCTAAGAATACTTTCTGACTTTCCTTCCATTACATGGTTGCACTTCCATAATTTCTACAAAATGTTGGAGACAGTAATCAAAAGAAAGAATAATGATAGCAGGCATTTACTAATGGCTTATTCTGAGGCATTTTGCTTAGTCTTTACATGGACTACCTTATTCCATCTTCACTGAAGTTTCATAAATTATATATCATTATTAGCTGTGCGTTACAAATCAAAGAGCTAGCAATTAGAGGACAGAAACCAGGCAGTAGACTCTGGAGCTGACATTCTTGAGTTACTTCACAGAGAGTGAATACAGCCACTGCAGTCATTTCCAATTTAGTTTATGTTTTAAGCATTTTGAGTCTGGAGGTTGCAGGAAAGCAGAAGAGCGTTCTCCTGTCTACCAAGCTACACTTGAACCCTTGCAATGTCTTATAAATTAAAAACGACAATAACAAAGGATTATGCTTTATGCTGTTAACATTATTAATCTGATCTGAATTGGCCCAGCAAGTGTACTTAAAATCTGCTGCTTAACCATTTCTTCTGTTGGCAAAGAATAGGAGTCTTGTTTACCCTTGAGCTCATCATTTCCTCATTTGCATTTCATCTCAAATAGTTGATCTATTAAGAAATTTATTTGTAACTTATCCTTGTCAAACAGATTTAATGTAGCTGGCCTCATATATGGTTTTCAAAATTGCCAAATATCAACAACCGACATAAAACTAATGCTGTGGCAATGGGACATGTCCTCATCTAAAACAGGAATTGGAGCTTTTCCATAGATGTTTTATTGTTTATGCACAGAATTTCCAAACTAAAACATAAATTCACAAGCCAGCTTTTGCATTTTAGCCTGCACAGCTTCTCCTTTTGAAAATTATGGCTGTGTCTTTTCTAAAAGGAAATCTGTAAGTCAGAAATAGAACCTTTGAAAATAGTGCCAGGTAAAAATCTAAGACAAATAGCAGATCTTGAGGGCTGACACTAAATAGTCCTTAATTGCAAATGCCACAAGCAGGAGAATAAATCCAGCTTCTCGAGCACAAAACACAAATAAAATGGAGGGGTTTATTCAGTACATTCCTTCTAGAATCTGAATTTACTTGCAGAAGATTTTGCTTTCTCCCATTAATAATTTGTATTCTGAAATTAAAGGAAAGTCACAGAAAAAATATCTTTGCAAAGATAACCCTTCCAACTGGGAACTCTAACCCATTCCTACCCATCTTCTATCTCCCTCTCTACTAGCTTCCATTTATTTAGACTAATTTGAACACATCCAGATTTCTTCTTTTGTTTAAAAAATAGTATTTTAAACAATGCTTTCTCTCATATTTATTAGAAAAACAGTCTATCCTGAGATCTTTACTTCTACTTTAATTCACTCATTCATTCACCTATTCTTTAATTCAACAACAAATATTTATTAAGCACCTATTATACATAAAGCCTATATTAAGTGTTATTGGAAAAATACATAATTATGTTCTATATTTATCCTAGCATCTCTTTATGTTCTGTGTTTATCCTAGCAACAGAAATTATACACTAAGACTACACACCATTATACTTTTTTAATAATTGAAAACATGTAATTTCCTTCCAGAAATTTGTATTTTTTAAGTCTGTTCATAGCTATGCTTTAACTTCTAATGGTGGCATTTTAGGCACCAGGGAAAAATGTGTTTTGAAAGGGACCACAGCTTCTCTCTGTTAGGCATTAAATGAGAGGTTAAACAATAGAAGATGTTAGATGGAAGTGGTTGAAAGGGGGAGACAAAGTAAGACATAGCAAATTCAATCAGCATATTCAATCAGGGGTAATACTGCCTCTCAGGAGACATTTGACAATGTCTACAGACATTTTTGGTCGCTACACAGAATAAGTGGAGCACACAGATGCAGTTAAACATTCTTAAATGCACAGACAGTGGCTATTCATTTAAGTCCCCATGACAAAGACTTATTTAGCCCCAATGTCAATATAGTTGAGATTGGCAAACTAAGAATTAGAGAAATGAATATAATTTTTTTCCTTATACTAGAGCTATGTTTACCAGGTAGCAACTTGTAAATGACTGGAGTGGGCCTGCTTGGGTATAGAAGAAAACCAATTGTTGAGCAAATATTTTGCAAAGTGCTGTCATCAAACTATTTGTCTCCGGATTATTAGTGTGTGATTAGAAATGCAGAACTCTGAGCCCCACTGCAGATCAACCAAACTCAGCCCTCCTCCCCAAATTCTGCCAATGTTCAGAAAACAGTGCAATTATTTTCATTAAAAGGAGGTGGTGTTAGAACTAGCAAGAAGGGGAGTGAGTAGCTGTGATGTTTGGGTTTGAATCCAGATTCATGTTTGCAAGACTTTGTGAGTTGGGCAAGTCACTAAACCATTACTGAGATGCTTTCCTCATCTGTGAAAACAATTTGACAGGGCGAAAACTAGAACAGATAACACCCAAGAATGTATCTAACACACAGTAACAATTACATGGCATATTCAGGAGCTCTTACCATCTGGCATTGTTCTAAGTACTTTTTATTTATTAATGAATATAATCTTATTACCAAATTCCTGTAGGTAGTAGTGTTATCACCATTTCATCAGATAAAGAAATTTAGGCTCATAGATGTTAAACAACTTGCTCAAAGTTGAGCAACTGGTAAATGTTGGAGACAGTCAGGCTGTCTCACTAAGCTTTTTACAGTGTTGGTTGATCTGTTGCCTCAGACACTGAAGATAATCAGGTAAGAAGTTGGTTATTCAGTTAACAAATAATTCTTAAGTGTCTACTTTGTGCCACTTGCTAGAGATAGAATGATGAGCAAAACAGTTATTATGTCCACCCACTTAGAACTCAAAACCTCAGTCAGTGTGTACACAGAAGGAAAGTTTGTCAAAGACTCGGATTCCCAGGCTCATCGCTGAGAGCCCAGTTTGGTTGATCTGTAGTGGGGCTTTGGGTTCTGAGTTTCTAATAAACACACTAATAAACCTGAGACTAATAGTCTGATGGCAGTACTTTGCAAAATATTTGGTCGACAATTGGTTTTGTAATGTGTGTTACTGGATTAAAGCTGTGACCACATGAGTTCTTTACAACTCAGTACTATCTACTGGAAAAGCAATTCAAGATATACGCCAAATGCCAAAGAGTTGACTCAGAGAGAGTGCCGGAAGAGGACTTAAGCAAGAGAAGATTACCTGATGGGCACTAACTCCTAACAAGAGACCAGTTAGAAGTCGGGAATGCTCAAAGCCCCTTTCCAGAAGGAAGGCCTCCTGCTGTTCACATAAAATGTGTCCCCTAGTTAATTCCTCTGAAGGTCATGCAGGACAGAGACTCACTGTGGCACAGAATGACTGTGATCAAGGAATCCAAAATCTAGATCTCAGGAGTAGCTTTTCATTTCATTGCTCACATTATTGAGCCTCTGTCTGTCCCCTCGTTGCTCACATACTAATAGGAAATAAGACCCACAGACTTTGCATGTATTATTATCTAAAAATAGAAATGTAATGTACATTTATATTCAAAACTACTACATAGTTACAATGACAATCCTTATGTAGCCCAGCAGAAACATTAAAAATGAATTCCATAAGCATAACCAAAGGACGCAAGACACTGAGGGAGTTGGGGGAGGGCATGTGCCTGGGGACAGGGGAGGTCAGAGAAAGGTCAATGGGGAAAAAAGGGAGACATATATACTACTATTTGTAATATTTAAACAAAAAATAAAATTTTAAAAATGAATGTCATTTAATTACAGGAATCACTATCATTGAGAACAGAAGAATCAGAAGACCTGGGTTCTAAGCCTAACAGCCATTAAGATTATAAAATCTACTTAATTGCTAAGATTATCCAGTTCTTTAAAATGAAAGGTTAGTCAACGTGATCCAATTTCTGTTCAACCATATATGAAATATGAAATTAGTGAATCAAAACAGAATAGAGAATAAGTGCTTCCCTACCATAAGTGTAACTATTAGTGTGTGTGTGTGTGTGTGTATGAAAATTTTGTTAGACATACCTATGTAGACATTGAGTCATGATGTAAAATGTATTTCTTATTGTAGGTTTTAGTCAATTTAGTTGGAAAGCCACTGATTTATAAGATCCCTTCCAGCTCCAAAAGTTCTCTCATTCTGTGGTTTCACCTCACCCATTAGTGACCTTGTAAATCACCACATGATGCTAACTAATCCAAATTTTTTTCTGCTTAGTTTCAAATACCAGATGTGTTCATTATCAGCATATTCTGTAAAATATTTATGTACCTAGAAGGTCACTGACCAATCTCCTGTGGCTATTTCTGCTCCTTTGAGCTGATTCTGCTATTTTCCACTAACCAACAAAGCTAAGAGAACAGCAGGCTACACAGCTACAGCTATATCTCTACAAGAAGAGAAAATCCTTTTTTAAAGAGTTTTTAAAAAAAGTATCATCACACTGACTACTTCTATGGAATGAGAAAACTATAAAAGCCCACCTGAGACATGATCTCAGAAAATTGAAGGGTATATAATTAAACTTGGTGTTTGGAGGAGCCAGATTAGAAAGCACAATAAAACTAGGATGAACTAAAACTCTAGAGAAATTATAAGCAGAGGTTTTCCAGCCTTACTCCTCAAATCTCTCACGCCCATTTTGAGAGTTCTGTTGTACCTACTTTAATTCCTGCCTAAGAGTAATTAAGTCAGGCACAAGATGTTATAACTTCAGATTTATGATAAACCCTCTTTAATGAGGGTTATTATTATTATTATTATTATTATTATTATTATTATTTGGTATAGGATACAGGGTAGATACCCTCCAAATATCCATATTTCTCTTTCATTTCTACTTCCTCTATTCTTACAGAAAAGCATATCAGAATCACATGAAAATCTTAATTACACCTATTCATCCAGAGATTCTAAGAATCAGAGAGTATAAATGCTCACTTTTCTACATAAAAAAGGCCATCCCCACTGAGTAGTAGAAACTGGAATTTCTGAGTTATGTGACACCTTTGTATCATATTCCTCCCTGTCCATAGCTAATGGTATCAGCTGATTTACACCAGTGCTGAGGAGCTTCCCAGACATGCATATAAACATATCTGGGAGACCAAGGACCCTGGCACTGAGGGACAAACAGAAGTAAATTTCAAGTAGGTAAGTAGGGACAGAGAGAATTAATCTCATGGGAAATGTTGGGGAGAATTTGCAGAGTTTGAGCATCAGAGAGAGATGGTGGTGGATACACAGCTAGTATGGGAATTCTCCCTACCTAGATTCTGAATTGGTTTGTATGTACTCTAAAAAGGTTCCATTTTGCTAAGGAAAGGAACTATTTCACTAAACTTTTAACATCTTGAGGTTTATGCTATCTTGCTAAGAAATCCCCACAACTGATCAAGTTCTAGACTAGAGGAAGGATGCCATTCCCATGTCCTCTCTGTAGTGGAATAACTGGGAAAGATGACAGCCCTGTTGACCTGAGCCATCAGCCTGGCTCCCTGCACAGGCAGCAGGACCTGTTTGGTGGTGGTGAGGCTTACAGCACTGCTTGGTAACCACAGCAGTGAAGCTGCACCTCCAGCTCAGAGAGCATCAGTGATTGCACATCCTTTGACTTGGCAAAAGAAGCAAGAGCAATGGTACTATTGAACCTTAACTCAATAGCATGGACTGTGTGTGTCTTTGATTTATAGACCAGCCACAGAAGGCCACCAGCAGCTGCAGCATCAACAATCAGGACTAATTTGGGACACATGAAAGATGTCCCTGAAGAATTTCAGATGTGTTGGGGAAGACCTTTGCAGGCCTGCAATGCCTGATATGTAGTGTAAGCTTTAGCCAGTAAAATTTGGATTCACCAGAATTAAAACATTCTCACAAACTGGTGAGGGCTACAGATTTTCATTGCATAGAAAAGGGAATAACTTCATTTTAAACAATACCAAACCAAAATCACTAAAGCCATTCTGAAAGAAGACATTGAAAGTTCATCATGGTGATCTTTGCAGAAACAGTAATTGCAAAGAAACTTCATCTTTATAACAAAAACAATTACCACAAACAATAATAATGGGGCAGCCCATCCATTAAGAGATATTCATCCAGTGTTTTCTTTTTTTTAATATTTCACATTTTGACTTTTATTAAATATATTTTATTGATATTTTACAGATAGGAAGGAAGAGGGATAGAAAGCTAGAAACATCAATGAGAGAAAAGCATCAATCAGCAGCTGCCTCTGCACAACCCCTACTGGGGATGTGCCCGCAACCAACATACATGCCCTTGACTGGAATCGAACCCGGGACCCTTCAGTCTGCAGTCCAACGCTCTATCCACTGAGTCAAACCAGTTTTGGCAGTATGTGTATGTGTGTGTGTGTGTGTGTGTGTGTGTGTGTGTGTGTGTGTGTGTGTGTTTCCTTTTTTTCAACTTATTTTTATTGTTGAAAGTATTACAGATGTCCCTCTCCCTCCCACCCCCCACTTCACCACACTACTGTGTCCATTGGTTATGCATATCATCCATTGCTTTCAAGGTACACTCTGCCATACAAAATGTTGGGAGAGGAGCAAAGATTCACCCATTAGGCTTTAAATGCTCATTAATATCTCTTGGAATGTTTGAATTAAAATTTTCTGATATTAAAAAGCACGGCAGTTTATAGTGATTTCAGTGAGAATGGGAGTTTTCTCTTTACTTCAGAGGTGGAAATAATCAATTTTCTCAATACGCTTTTCTGGGAGCTGTAAACAGTTTAAGCAAAATTAGCATTGATTAAACTTGAAAAACATTTACCTAGTGAATCTCAGAATGAATTTAATTTTTCAGTCTTTGTGCAATATCAATTCCAGATTAGTCCTTTATTTAATGGAGATGTAGTAAGTCCAGCACTGCCTCAGGCATTTGGATATTGCACTAAACATTGCTGTGGCTCAAAAGAGGGTCAAAAGGGCACCCCTTAGTTCTTTGAAAATCTAAAATCTGGCTGAGAAGTAAAATTATACAAAATGAAATAATAATCAAGATTATAATTTCCACAATATTCCTTTGATGTTCCTGTGGAAGATCTACGAAATCCCACAAGTACTTTCTTCTCACATAATATTCGAGTGAGCATTTTTAAAAGAATTATTTTATATACCCAAGAAAATTAAAAAGATGAGTAGATCATTCATATATATTGTGTCTGTAATGGAGGGAGAATCCTTTTTGAACAAATACTTCAGCAATGTTTGTTGATTTTTGTAATTTAAATTCAATATGTCCAATATCTTGTTGAATACAAGTCATAAAAATAAGGGTATTCATAGAAAAAATAGAAATAGAATGTGGGCAATGAGGTAATCTTTATTAAAATTAATCCAGAATGAGGCTGCTATCTTTTAGGTAGCCAGAAACTAGTGAATATGTCAGTATTATATACATACCTGTAGTCAAGACATCACAAAATACCATCAGTTGTTAAACTTTAAAAATAAAATAACTTTTCCCCAAATAATTGGTTTGCTTCACAAGAAATCACAAACTATTAGAGCCTCTGAATTATGAGAAAAATGTTAAACATCCACCTGAAAATCAAAGTCTATACTGTTTCAGCAAAAGTTTGTCTCTTCAGCCTGTGGTTGTATTCCACTATGGAGAAATCACTGGATCCCGGGACATAGGTGCAAACTGATGCATACTTGTCTCCTTCGTTTTTTATTATTGTCAGTGTCCATTTATATGACCACTGGCAATAAAAATACCACTTGTGGACAACTTATCACCTCAATTCACTGTTCTATTTCACTTAAATGAAGTATTGTCCATTATTTCAGTGACATCTCATTTATGATAGTGTTTATTGTCATAAAGCCTATATGTTGTTATTCTTCATCCAACAGCAAAACTAGAAGATACTCCTTACAAATATAGACAGGCTCATTTTTTTTCTCATGTCATCCTTAATATTTGACTTTTTAAACATTGCTAGTCATAAACGATATTGCTTAGAATACAACGTATTATTGTGACATTAAATCTCTAAAATCTAAAAATTACAAATGCTGTATAAAAAGTATGTCATTTTTATATTTGAGCAGGAAGCTGAGGCTCCACATGCAATTGGCAACAGAAACGGTATTCTGAGTATTCATGTTCAAATAAGCTAGTGGGGCCCAAAGGCATCAACCTCTGGGACATGAGACTGCAGCCAATGCTGGGAACCCAGAAACATTGGCCAATGACTTGCTGCTTTGATAAAAAGAACCTACCGCTATCAAGCTGGCTGAAGTCAGACTGAGGAGTAGGAAGCTAGAATGAGGAGATCAAAGCCCAAATTGGGTATATAAGCAGAACTAAAAGCCTGTTGTTACCAGGACATAAGATAAGAAGAAAGCTCCTCCAACTGTAATGTAAGCTCCTTGAGTATAAAACGTATGAGCATATATATAAAATCATTAACCCCCATCAGAGCGGTCCATTAATGTTTGACAAAGAATGAATAATTTGCACCAATGGTTTACCTGAGAACCCAGACCTCAACATCCAGTCTTCTTCCATTTGATTTTAGTTACTCTATTTTAATTTTACGTTTTAAAATTGAAATATAATTTACATGTGGATCTTAAGGATTCGAATCAATGGCTTGATAGATACATAACCAAAACCAGTTTTCTGGGTGTGCAACTTACGCAGTCATACAGGGACCTGAGCTTAGAAGGGTTCTGTGCCTGGCTTAATAGTCTGCTATTGCCAAAAGTATATTAATAACTTTTGAAAAAGGAGCCCTACATTTTCAATTTGCACTGGGCCCTGCAGATTACATAATAAATCCTGTGTGAAACCCACACCTCTATCTAGATGGCTCCCTCATGTCCTTTCACCACAGATTACTTTTACCTATTCTAGAACTGAAATAAACAGTTTGATCTCTCTCTCTCTCTCTCTCTCTCTCTCATACTCACTTGCAAAGAATCTAGCAGCATAATAGATCTTGAAATATAGTTTCTATGTAACAGGTCAATGAGAAATCTTTGGTATCTTTTCATAATCTCTGGATACCTGGAATATAATGGCAGCTTAATAACTTCACATAAATAAATAAATTAGAGTTATAACTGTCCATTTCCTAGGTTTATTGTAAGGATTATTGGGATAATTCATGTAAAGTGCCTGGCACAAAGTAAGAGCTTTGTGAATATTAGCTTCTATTATCATTAGGTTATAATTTAACCAAAAGAACAGCATCTGCCAAGTCGGATGAACTTGCCAGGAGGGTGCTGCCATGTGAGAGAGCCAGGACTCTAACCCGAGTCTCTCTAACTCCAGATTCTTGTGCTTACTCTAAAATGCTTTTTCCCTAGAATGACCAAATATGTACTTTGCAACTCAAAACAGAAATGGTAATTATGCATTTTTTGTAAATAGACAAATAAATTGTTCTTTATCAAAATATTTGCCTACAGCTTCAAGTGTGCTTATTGTATATTTGTTCTCTAGTGCCAGGATTTACTCAGAAAGTCTAGTTAAGAAACTTGTAGCATACTTTTCAGCAATCTGTAAACCAAAGAGAGCAACATTTTCTGATTTTCATTGCTGGGAAGTACTACAACTTGAGACTAATTTAGTTGCATGCAGAAGCCAAGTTAGTCAACAGTTCAATTTGATTCAAAATCTACAAGAATCTGCCCTTTCTGAGTTGTATTTCATAGTAAGAATGAGCAACATTATACCTACCCATTCAAATGTTTCTGTTCTTAAAAATACCAGAAGGCTCTCCATGCTTGTCTCTTTAAACAGCACAATTTCACAGGATATTTGCCTTTAACTTAGAAAGTTTCCACTTGATAGTGTGGGATGTTGTGTTGGTATTTTCTCTTTGCCCCTCATGGTCACCCTCATCCTTCTCAAACCTGGGGTGCTGACCTGCATGGTCTAACCTGGGACTACCCTGCCCTCTGCCTTATAGCGAGACAGCTAGTGACACACCGAGGAGGCAACAACAGGTTCAAAGGAAGGTGGGTGGAGGACATCTATGTCCTTCTCTCCTTCTAACTGGGTCACTTTAGGTTGGCTGCATCTTGCTCTCAGAGGCCACATCTTGCCACACAGCTCTCTGTCTGTAGTTTCAGTAGCCCAGGAGCAGTAGTGGCTCTGTGATGTTATGAGCCAGGTTCATCACTCTCCCTTCCTTGTTCCTTCACCTATGTTGATCCCACATATTTGTAAACAGTCCCATTACTAAATTCTTCTTTTATTTCCCAACTCTGATTGATACAGGTGATTCCATGATATACCTGTGTCTCATCTAAAGTAGCTAGAGCAGCTGCCATCTGGCATGGCTCAGTATTCGAGTGTTGACCTATGAACCAGGAGGTCATGGTTCGATTCCTAGGCACATGCCCAGGCTACAGACTCAATCCCCAGTGTGGGGTTTTGCAGGAGGCAGCCAATCAATGATTTTCTCTCATCATTGATGTTTCTACCTTTCTCTCCCTCTCCCTCCCACTCTGAAATCAATAAAAACACAATTATCAAAAATAAAGTGACTACAGCAGCATTTCGTAAGGATTATCTTGACTGAAATAATAATAATAAAAACTTTCAGCGGTAAATTAATTTGAAAGAATGGCTTAAGCAAAGTTAAGTGGGGTTATTTTACTTTAGAATCTCACACATTTTTTTTATGTATAAATGATCACTGAAAAGCCCTAAGAGGAGAAAATTACAAGCAGCATTTCCTACATTTTACTTTTCCCACAGAGCAGCTTCTAAAACTGCAAGGACAGAATGTAAGCAGGACCTTAGTAGAATGATAAACGAGGTGGCGACGCAGAAGGCTTTGTGGGGAGAAGCAGTCAAGTGACCAGGCTCCTGTCCTGTACTAGTTGGAGTGCCTCAAGTAGGACACTGCAAGTATCAGGGGAGGCAGAGCTGTGCTTGCCAACACAGCAAGGGATCTCTAGCTGCTGGAGTCAGCTAATTGGTATTTCTTCTGCCTCCTCCCTAGTGAGAATTTCTGTTACTGGCTGTCAAATCTCATCACGTCTCTCAAGACTATTCATTGCTTTTTTCTCTTCTGGCCACATTATATTTTCAATGAGAGTGGCCAGTTGTCTTTCTGAAAGAAAACTAGCATGTGGATTTTCAAAATATCCTTTCATTATTCTTTTCTCTATTAACCCTCTTATTTCTCCAGGGCTTCTGGACTTAAGTACAAATGAGAACTGAGTTTTGTTGTAATTATTCACCAAAGAAAAATGTTTTTTCCTTTTAGCCATTAAGTGACCTCAAATACATTACGGGTTAATTTTATTGTTTTGGATTATTAGCCATTTTCCTTATTTTCACATTGATTGTTTTTTTTAAGTGAATAGTGCCACCTGGCTATTTTGGTTCAGTATTTAGAGTACTAGCCCATGCATCGAAGGGTGATGGGTTTCATTCCCAGTCGAGGGCATGTATCTGGGTTACAAGTTTGATCCCTGGTCCCTGTTGGGGCACATGCAGGAGGCAATTAAACAATGTGTCTCTCACATCCATTTCTCTCTCTCTCTCTCTCTCTCTCTCTCTCTCTCTCTCTCTTCCTCCCTCTCCTCCTCCTCCTCCTCCTCCTCCTCCTCCTCTTCCTTTTCCTCCTCCTTCCTCTCTTACACTCTATAAAGCTCAATGGAAAAATGATATCCTTGGGTAAGGATTTTTTTTAAAAAAGTAAATAGTGCCAAACAGGTGAAAGTCAGATAACCACCCAATTGTACATGCTATTTTTATTTTGCTCATTCTGTTTGATTCAATTAAGTTCATTTTACTAAATGCAGTTCTCTTTTGAAATATGCTAATACTCTAATTGGTTTTGAATACCACTAACTACTGTCTGCATCCAATGATGTATTTTACCAGTCTTAGATGGGTACATTTATTTACAAAGGACATACAACCTTAAAGCTTGAAACCTAAACATTGCAATGACCACCCCCCACCCCTGACTTTTTGCCCCATGGCCCTCAATTCCCATAGTTAGGGAGTCTTAACCTCAAAAATCTGGGTTCAGTCTTAGTCTATGATGTAGGACCAGTCCTACATTAAAACATCAATGATCTTGCTGCAAGACCGGCTTGCCGCTGATCCCACACTCATATTGAACCCCAGTTGTTATTGTTTGACTCTTGCCTTATTCCTCCTGCGAGGCTCCTGCCTCCTCCTCTAATTACAGTGACTAAGCCTCGGCTTCACAGAGGAGCACGCAGTATAGGCTGATCTTGGTGATGTATCTGGTTGCGTGTAGTGCTAAAGGTGAGGGCTTTAGGGCCCAGCTGCTTTAGTCTACAGCTCTGGTCCCCCAAATGCTAGATTTCTGTGCCCCAGTTTCCTAATGTCTAAAGAAGCTAATAATAGCTTTCACCTCATAGGGTTGCTGTTAAACCGACGCACAATAACAGCTCAATAAGTGTCCATTATTGTCTTAGGCCCTTTGAGATGAGAGTCCCATCTTTTTCCTCTAGTTACAGTAGTTGAGTGCCTGTAAGAAACAGAATCTCACTTAAAATATTCAAGGAATTTAAATTAAGTTTGATTGTTAGAGGAATGGGCACAGATAGGAGAATCACCTAAGGCTTTTGAGACACCTAGACACTAACAACAGAGGGAGCCATTATCACATCATTTTGAAACACTGTGATCCAAGGAGAAACCAAGCTGTGGAGGAGGGATGGCATGAAGAGCTACAGCTGCACTTATGGAAGGACTGATTCACTGCCAGAAACATGGCCCAAGCAGAGAATAGGAAAGAAACCCCGTTTCTTTCTCTTTCCCCATCTTCAATCACTACTGCTACCTCCCAATGGAAGCCAGCTGGCAAGGGATTGTGGATAATGCAGTCCACAGGAGTAGAACTCTTATGGCAGACAGTGAGGCCACCAAGGATAGAGAATGGATCTAAGGACAATGTCAAGCAGAAAGCAGCCAGGAAGCCAGTCCTTAGTGGGTTTTATTTGCTAATCCAGTTCCCTAGATTAGAGCTATCGTTGCCACATTTGCAGATGCTTAGCCATCTCTTTTGACTCTGTGTTTCCTCTAGAACTGGGACCTGAGGTCTCCGGACCCCAATTATCCTCATCAGGCTTTACCCCAGGCTGGCTTTACTCAATAATCAAAGCCTAGGTTCTGAGAGAAAACATTTGGGAGTAGGGTGTTTCCTACATGACTGTTATTTTCTACAAACTTAACATCCAATGTGCGAACAAATGATCACGTCAGTTACAAAATGATCCAAAATGACTAACAGATTGACCATTTTTCTCTCTGTTGATTTTAGTCACAAGTGCAAGGTGATACTGTGGTAGAAGTACTGGAAAGGGGAAATATATATATATACTGAGAAATAAGCTGTTGAGAGATATTCTCCATGAGTCTTATGCATTTCTGAATGTCTTAAAAACAAAGGCGCTGATAATCCTTTGATGCAGGCCATATTTTTAAGGATGTTTGTATAATAAGTAGCCTTGGAAGACAGACAGTTTTTCTCAAAAGCAGAGCATAGGTTTGCTCACTGCCCATCATAAAAGGTTGTTGATGCCTAAATTCCACATCCCTCTCCTGTAACTCAGCCCACTGTGTGTGTAGGTGTCACTGTGGGATTCACATAACCCTGTGAGAAATGGAACTTAGGAAACAGTACAAAATGCTGATTATCTAGCTACAGGTATTGGCTTTGAGTAACAAATTGTGTTACATCACTAATCTAGGAGAGTTGTGTCCAATTTAGTAGATTTGTATCCCTAACATCAATTAACCTGTGGTGAGTTACCTTGTTAGGTTATAAGTAAGGTAAAATCTCAAACATTTCACAGTTTTTTATATATATTTCTAAGTAGTTTAATAATATAGACTCCTTTACATAAGGACTGTGTCAACTGGTGGCTCCATTTTAAGAGATTTTGTTGGCTATTTCCAACTCTTTTATCAGTTCTTTCTCTAAGACATAAATGCAAATTTTAAAACAATACAAGATATTTTTATTTAAATGCTATAAAAGCCCACATGAAATCTAAAGATTATTTCATTATTGAGAAGTAGTACATTGGCTTTACACAGAGAATTTATGTACACGCACATAAATGTGTGTATATATATATATATATACATACATACATGAATACATGTACCACATAAACATACATGCACATAAGCACATAGTCTATGAGTCTAGATTATGTTATAGATTTAGTTATCTGGAGATACAAAACATGTTTGAAAAACAAGGTAACCTCAAAAGATAGCAGCAGATGTGGCATATCTCAGCAAAATTTCCCTAGCTGTGAGATTCTATAATAAAAAACATAAAGTATTATTGTCATATTAATGCAATATGAATGGTCTTATTGAATCCAAAAAGCTGAATTTTTACCCCATTACCACTTTTCTATTCTTACAATGCACATCATCATTTTAGAACCACTTGTAACAAAAACCAGTGCTCTGTATTCCAAGGAAATATTTACAAGTACAGGAAATATTTATAAGTGCAACCACAAGTGGATTCAGCAAAGCTTCATCCTGATAATGGGGTAGTGGGTTGTGTGGGTTTGGCAAGGAAGGGGACTCAATTAGCTTCAGCTTTCCAGGTAAGGCCCTTATCCCACAGTCACCCCTGTGTGAGGAAATTAGACAAGAGACAAGATTTAGAATGTTTCAGGCAAGTGTCCAGTTCCCCCAAAACCAGAACCAACAGTGGAAATTCTGCAATTTATGATTGATCCATTTACAGCAAGCATTACCTGTGGCTTATATTCTTTTTATAAAATTGTCATAAATGTCTTCATCTCCAGGAAAAAATAGATTAATAACTTCATGTGTGGCAGAGCCTGTGGCAGCATGAGGGAACTATTTGCCTATAATGGACGGGAGGAAAATCATGAAGATATGAATGCACACATAAAAAAAATAAATCACCGTGTACAGAAGATTTTAACCATCTTTGATCAAAATGGTGAAATCCATTGTCCCTAGGAAGAGCCAATCAAGAAAGCAGCATGATGTAACAAAGGCTCTGCATTTGGAGTTAGGCAGTGCAGGCTTCTAATTCTACCTTCCTTTTATTAACTATGTGTCCTTACTCATGATACTTAATGTATCTAGACTCTAGTTTCCAGACCCATTTAAAAAAAAGAAAGGCTTTTTAAAAAAATAACCTGTTACTAAAAATTACTGAAAACGTAAAATGACAGCACCTAGAACATAGTCAGCATTCTCTAATTGTCAGCTGATGTCATTATTATCTTTTCATTATCATTAATCATTACACTATATTACCCAGAAAACAATCACTAGATATCAGTTTCCCAAAATTAAAGCATATTTAAGTAATGTGGTTGATTACAAAAATAGATTTTTATACTTGCATATTGATTCTCAAATACAGTGAAGCAATGATGAAGGGTTTCCTCAAGTATACATATATGAATATTGTATTTTTCCAAAAGAATGTTTAACATACCTGTTATTTTTACAACACAAACAAGATAAATTAAACTATAACAAAATTATCTTGGAGGTTGATGGTGTGAAGAAGATAGAGGGACAGCAGAAACAGCATGGATTAAACATGATAAGTGTGAGGGTACATGAATCTTGGAACTGGAAACCAGAAATCCCTCATTCCCACTATCTTGATAAAGACATGTAATTCCATTATGTTTCTGTGCTAAATTTTCTCATTTAATACAAACAACTAGTTCATGTTATCCAGTCATCAAACTTAAAGGAACACACACATTTATTAGATTATGTACAATTTCCAGATGGACAGGTTACCTCCCGGCCTGCCTCCCTGAGAAATTCGAGTTCATGTCCTCTCATATGGATCCATTTCCCAGCCCATTTCATGTAAATGGTCCAGGCCTGACAAAGGACTGCAATTTATCTCTTCCCACAAATAACCTTGAGAGATTTCTATGAGTTAATGGATGACCATGGCTATAGATGTGAGAAATGATGCCTGTTTTCTAAGCCAGACTCTTCTAGCTGATTCACAAGTTGTAGACCATTCACTGTCTCAGGGGTTTCTTGGGAGAGAAGTTTCTGTTTGTTCTTCTTTATGTAGTTTAAATGTTAGGATTCATAAAACAGATGTCTGCGAGGCAGTGCCAGTTAGCTTAACCACATATGAAATTAGTCATTTGTAAAGCAGATTCACATATTTCTCTGATGGGCTGCAAGCCTCTGATTTTGAGTACTAATTCATGTTTTAATACATTTCTAGTGGCTCTTGAATTAACTTTTTAGCCAAGCAACATGGACTATTTTTGGCTCATTGGACTACTAATTCTAAGTACAAAACAAAATCTTATGAGAGAATGAATAAAAAATTTGTCCTTGAAGTTACACAAAGAAGCAAAAATTCCCTACAGGAAATTAATACTCTAATTATAAACTTTCTGGTTTAGAAAGTCTTGAAAAGCTTTGTCTCTTCTATGAAGTCAGAAGTCTTTGGTTTGGCTTCATTTAATGTTTCCCATTCAGAACATATGGGAATATTCCTGAAACATCAGAGCAGCTGGTCCTTTCAAAGTCAGAGCAACTTTTATTTCTAAAGCTACTTACATTATGGAAAAAGAAATCCACTCTGCTGGCAAAACAGCTGTTCTTATTTCTGAAGGACATGGCAATGGCTAAGGCAACATGTTTTCCTGCTTAAATTACAATTTTGAAAAAGAAAAAGATCAATCATTGTTTATATATTGAGTTGTAATAATATCAGTTCCCTTCTTTTAACTTAGCCCATTTAGAATGTTTCCAAATATTGGAAGCATTAGCACACAGCCCACAAAATTCACATTTTGACTGACTTCCTCAGTTGATATTTGAATAGTTGACACCTTATAGTAGAAACAACTTTTCTGGAAGTTTCTATATTGCACTGCATTTCTCCCAGTATTTCCAGTTGTATATGCAAGGTGTGAAGAAATGTTAATGATGAAGGGAAAAGAGGCAATTAAACAACTCAAAAAAATATGTTCAGAGTTTAAACGATATTCTTAGTCATATATGCCCCCAATAGCAAAGGTAGAATTTGTACTCTCTTGGTCCAGAGAACACAGGACCATAACAAACCTCAAATGTTCTCTTGACAACTCTTAGCTTTCTTGCACAAATGTAACAATTTTCCTCTGCAAGATTTTCACGACTAAAAATGAATCTATGTTGCTGAAACCGGTTTGGCTCAGTGGTAGAGCATTGGCCTTTGGACTGAAATGTCCCAGGTTTGATTCTGGTCAAGAGCATGTACCTTGGCTGCGGGCACATCTCCAGTAGGGGGTGTGCAAGAGGCAGCTGATCAATGTTTCTCATCGATGTTTCTGACTTTCTATCCCTCTCTCTTCCTCTCTGTAAAAAAATCAATAAAATATATATATATTTTAAAAATGAATCTATGTAAGTATTTCCATACTCTTTAGGGGAAAAAATATAAACTTCTTAGCAGAGTTGAGTAAAGGCTAAAAGGAAAATTATTTTTCTGGATTAAAAAAAAGTGCATTATAACTGAAGCTTGACAAATATTTGATTAAGAAAATATTTAGAGATTCAAAAATAAAGAATCTATGTGGCAAGACCCTATCTCAGGCAAAATCAGAGAAACTGCAATTCCATGTCATCACTTAATTGATAATGACCTTGCAGGGCACCAAATTGTTGCTACTGATCAGTAAATTCCCAGATCAGATTTCCTAGTTATTGTTTTAGCAATACAACAATTGAGCTATTCCCTTTGTAAAGCCACTTAATCTGTCATCTTATAGTAAAAATAACTACTTTAAGCTCCTATTATATAGAGCTCAATGCTTTATAGACATGATTTATTAATCCTTGCATTATGCATATGGGGTTGGTGAAATTACTACATTTTACAGAAGAGCAAGTGAACTTAGAGAATTTTATAATTTCTCTCATTTATCTTAAAATTCTTCAGCATAGACAATGTGACATACACTTTTGATATATAGTTTTATTTTATTCCCTAGAGTGATTAGTAACATGTGAAGTACCTATATGGGAAAACACTCCAGGGTTAGTCAGCACATTGAAAGACTAATCAAAGTCACAATCCAGAGCCCGATACTCTAAATTCTTCATTTACCTTTCAACAAATCAGAGTTTTTCTTAAGTAGTATAATGGAGAATACTAACATTTACTAAAGAAGTGCAAGTGACCAAATTGATTTGGGTCAGTTCACAAACCTGTTACTGCTTACATAACTTGCTCAAAAAGGTGTAACTGGGATTTGTTTTTTCTTTTGTTTTTTAAATCCTCACCCAGGGATACTTTTTCAATCAGAGGGAGGAGGAGGGGCAAAGAGAGACATCAATGTGAGAGAGATACATTGATTGGTTGCCTCCTGCACATTCCCAGACCAGGCCCAAGGAGCGAACCTGAAACCAAAGCACGTGTCCTTGATCAGGAATCAAATCTTCAACTCTTCCGCCTGTGGACCAACACTCTTTAAACTGAGTCAAGTTGGCCAGGGCATGTGGCTGGGATTTGAACACAAGTTTTCTGATTCAAATAACCCTGCTTTGAACCACTATGTTTAATCCCTCTGGCCTTATCTTCTAACATACAAGAAAGTACTCACTGAACCCCTGATTATTAAGGGAATGGTATACAAGAAAAATAAAGATAGAAGGGAAAAAAAAGGCAAGAATACTCCTCTAAATCTATCATACAAATGACCCCACCACAAAATTCTTGGCAAATTAAGGTCCTAGTCCTTTCCCTATCCTCCCACATTTGGCATTTATATTAATTTGCTAGGACTTCCATAACATAATGCCAGAGCCTGAGTGGTTTAAACAAGAGAAATTTATTTTCTTATAGCTCTGAAGTCTAAGAACAAGGTGTCAGCAACATTGGTTTCTCCTGAGACTTCTCTCATTGGCTTGCAGCTGGCTGCCTTCTTGCTGTGTGCTCAGGTGGCATTTTTTTTTTTTTTTTGTGCATGTGCATCCCTGGTGTCTCTGTTTGCCCTAACCTCATCGTGTTGTAGGGACACCAGTCAGACTGAATTAGAGCCTATAAAGGCCACATTTTAATTTACCTCTTTTAAGACCCTATCTCCAATAAAAGTCACACATTGTGAGGGGTTAAGGATTAGAGCTTCACTAGTCTAAAAAAGCAGCTTCTTATATGATTCCAACTATATGATATTCTGGAAAAGGCAACTCTATAGGACAGTGAAAAGATCAGTGGTGGCCAGCAGTTTGATTCCTCTGAATGCTACTGTAATTATGGATACATGACATTATTCATTTGTCAAAACCCACAGAATTATACAACAAGAAGAGTGAACCCTAATTTAAACTATGGACTTTACTTAATAATAGATGTCAATATTCGCTTATCAATTGTATCAAATAAGCCAAATGAATGCAAGATGTTAACAATAGGGGAAACTGAGGGGAGTACATGGGAACTCTCGGTACTTTTTGCTCACTCTTTTTGTAAACCTAAACCTGTTCTAAAAATAAAGTCTAGCCAGTTTGGCTCAATAAAAAATAAAAAATAAAAAAAAAAGGATTAGAGCTTCAACATAAGAATTAGGGTTATGGGGCACAATTTAGTCTATCATAGTATCTTATAAATTTCTAAATCCAGGACATCCTGCTGTCCCTTCCTCTTCATTGGAATGTTAGTTCCCTTGGTTTAGGTTTTCAGTATAAAGCTTCCACATCCGATCTCACACACATCCACAGTGTTCTTTACACCAGTGCCCTGCTGACAATTGTTGATAAAGCCTCTTTTTTTTTTTAGCATAAACCCCAAATACATATAATTCTTGGTTTAACAGAATGATAAATGTGATTTGATTTTCTTTATTGCCTC
Organism: Antrozous pallidus; assembly: GCA_027563665.1. Lineage (NCBI taxonomy): Eukaryota > Metazoa > Chordata > Mammalia > Chiroptera > Vespertilionidae > Antrozous > Antrozous pallidus. Next base: position 66,116,567 of record CM050511.1, read on the forward strand.
TCAGCTCCAAAGGATGAGAATCACTGCAAAAAGAAACCCATACCATGATATAAAAGAAAGCTGTAAATCACTTATAAGAATGTGCTGAGAGACAGTAAACTTATTCCTCAAGAATCTCCTCTCCAGGAACAGAAAGGCTGGAATTATTTTATAGTTTGGAGAGTGCTGTTGTGAAATTCCACCTTCCAAGGGGAGCTCTTTCCTGTCTCACAAGCCAAATGAGAGGAGCTTCGAGGATATCAGTCACATAGCTAAACAGACAGGTGTTTAGCGGTTTAGGGAGCTTAAAGACTAGCATGAGATGCTGAAGTTAGATTAACTGCAGATGCAAGAGGAGACTGAGAGAAAAAGAGAAGAACAGAGAGAGAAAGTGAGAAAGAGAGAGAGAGAGAGAGAGAGAGAGAGAGAGAGAGAGAGAGAGAGAGAGAGAGTTAGAGTGAGCTATAGAGAGGGTCTATTCTAGGAATGGCTTACATTTTCACTTGTCATGGGGGTGAAAGTAAATATACATATGGACCAAATGCAAGGGAGCTGGCCTAGGGATATCTTGAAAGGGTTTCTACTCAAAAGGGCTAAAGTAACTCTGCAGAAGGATGGAGTTCCAGGAATTAGAAGTAGTCTGCTGAAGGAAAAGAGAGGTATCTCATGCAGTAGAAACTCCAGCTACAGCAGATCTGAAAGGATGAACCTCCAAGAAGACACCAAGAGCAACACATGACAGCAGGAGTCCATCTGCATGGCCATACCAAAGCCAGATCAGAAGTGTAGTGTATTCACTATGCTGCCATCCTTCATCTACCTCAGCCCTTCTATATGAAGAAGCGGAAAACAAGGACAGAACAGCAAAGACTTGTGCCCTCTAGTATCCCTATGAGGAAGAACACCCAATCTAGGGGAGAGGAGAAAGCATTAACTTCAAATTAAAGTATTGTTCTTGTTATTGCAAGGATTTGGCATTTTAACTCCTAAAATTACACTGGAGAGGCCAGATTATTATGATCTCTAGAGGCCCAGTGCATGAATTTGTGCGTGGGTGGGATCTGGCCAGCCTGGCCAGGGGGAGGGGACATGAGCAGTTGGCTGGCCTGCCTGCTGGTTGAACTCCTGGTCAAGGGGACAATTTGCATATTAGTCTTTTATTACATAGGATATAGACTGAGTGGCCAGATTATTATGCATTCAGAGATCATAATAATCTGGCCACTAGTGTATACTGTACTTTTCCCTAAAAGTGATCAGAAAAGCAAAATTTTATCTAGTAGTAGGAAATTAACCAGCCCAAAGAGTGGGTTAAAAAATGAAAGAAAGAATAAAGTTTCTTTCTGATGCATTCATCAAATTGAGCACAATCCAATAGTTCTGTTTTTTTAAAGATATATGACAAGCATAAATATAAGCTCTAATATTTCCTTCTCTGTGGGCCCTATAGCAAGGACCACTGCCACACTGACTGTGTGGCTGTTTTTCTAGGCTGGCCTAGTCAAGCTACTGCCCAGCTTACAATCCTAGATGTGTTTCCATTGCATGTGGTTGATATCTAACTTTGTAATAGGAACAAGCAAAATTTGCCTGCTTTTCTGGTCTCCTCTGCCTACCTACTTCCAGTTGAGAGCTACCGATGTATATGCAGTTCCCTACACAGACATTAAAGACATCTTTCTGCACCTATTCTCATTCCATTCCATTGAATTTGTCTTCCTTTTCCTGTTCCACACTTGGTTTTTGATTCTATTTAAAACTTAGTTCAGATGTTATATTCTCCAGCCTCTCAGCTCACCCTTGTTCATACACAGATGCTCCTTGACTTACCATGGGGTTATGTAGGTTGAAAATATCATTACTTAAAAATGCATTTAATACACCTAACCTACCAAACGTCATAGCTTAGCTTAGCCTACCTTAGCATGCTCAGAACACTTATAAGTCAATAGCTGGATGATTATGTTGAGTTTCATCTTAAGAGTAACTGCCTTCTCCTTCTTCTCACCACAATCAGGAGACACGGATAGATATTTTGTACACTATATTGGTTGTTTACCCTGGTGATCCCAGGGCTAGCAAGCTGTAGCTCACTGCTGCTGCCCAATATCACTAGCAATTGTACCACATATTGCTAGTCCAGAAAAAATCAAAATTCAAAGTACAGTTTTTACTGAATGCATATTGCTTTCTCGCCACGTTAAAGTTTTAAAATGATTACGTCTAACCATCGTATATTGTGGATCACCTGTAAACATTTCTCTCTCTACCACAGTTTCTACTACAAAGTTTTTCAGTTTCTATTACAAGGATAAGCAGTAAGAATTATGGTTGTCTATTTATTTTTTCTATTTCATCATTTCTCAAGAGACCCAATAGAGTATTAATAATTTTGTGGAATTCAAAACACAAATGAAGATTGCTGGTCTAACAGAATTTGATCATTGAACTATATGGAATAATTTTTCATATGACCTAGAAGACCCAGTAAAACTGCCCCTGAGCTCCTAAATCCAGTCATGTTAGCCCTAAGATAACTAAATTTTATAAGGGATATTTTTTCTTTTATCTTTACAGTTAATTTTTTTAACTTCTGAGGTTAAAAAAAAAAGAAAGAAAAATAAATAAAAGTATTTTGTCAGCTCCTTTTATAACAAATTTTACTCAGTAAGATAACATTGAGGACAAAGATTTGTTCTGAGACACACTGTCTGTGGAATGGTTTATTTTAAGCACATGGTTATTCACAGAGGCATTTGATCAATATGTTTTTGCTCCTGACAGCATCTAAGCACCAGCCTGCCCATTTCTCCCTAACCCTTTCCTCAGCCTCATTTTGCATGAGAGTCCATGGCACATCGCATATTACAATGCAGTTTTATTTCAGTCTCTGTCAGGTTGTATTGAGCGCAGAGGCCTGTGTTATGGAAAATGTCACAGTGGTTGGAAAATGTCACTTCAAAATATCTGTAGATTGTTTTAGCAATTTATCTGGAGGTATTAGAAGCTCTGCAGTGATGAAATTGAAAAGAAAAATTAATTCCATCAGCAAACAGTTGATAAAGTCCAGCAACTCACTGAGAAAAAGAGCAGGTTGGAGTAAATGGCTTCATGATGCTTGACTTTCCTCTAAAGACAGAGGCTCTGTATTTCCCAAGAAAACCAGATTTCTTTTTCATCAGCAAAATTCGTATCACTTAACTGTTAGCATTTAAAAGTTAATAAAGTTCCCATTCTGTAACCCAAGAATTGAACATATAGAAATTTGGCCTAATGGAAAAAATATTTATTTACAACTGTGTTCATTACAACAGTACTTACAATATCTTTAAAAACAGAGTGTTATTAAATAAGGTACATGCATAGGCTATAATATCTAGTTACTAATGTTTTAAAGAGTAATAAGCAAGAATAACTCAATGGCCACTATATGCCTAGTACCACTTTAAGTGTTTTGTCTCAAAAGACTCAATCTTTATAACAATCTATTAGGTTTCACCTATTGTTATTCCCCATTGTATAGGTTAGTAAACTGAAATATAGAAAGTTAGCATTCTCATGTTGATAAACCTGTCAGAAATAGAGTTGAGATTTAGACCCAAAAATTCCTGGTCTATTATGCACACACTTCACAACCATACCATGTGTATTACTTTGCTAGAGTTGCCATAACAAAATTACCACAAACTACATGGCTTACAAAGAAATGTATTGTCTTAGAGTGCTTGAGCCTAGAAGTTTGAAATCAAAGTGTTGGCAGAGTTGGTTCCCTCGCAGGGCCATCAGAGAGAATCTGTTCCATGCCTCTCCCCTAGTGTCTAATGGTTTTCTGGCCATCTTTGCTTATACATGCTTCCCACTAATCCTTGTTTTCATTTTCACATGGTATGAGTGTCTGTGTCCAATTTCCTTTTTTTTTGTAAGGCCACCAATCATATTGCTCCAGTATGACTTCATCTTAGCTATACATCTACAAGGACCCTATTTCCAAATGAGGTCACATTCTGAAATACTAGGAGTTAGAACAAACATATGAATTTTGGTGGGATACTATTCAACCCATATCTAGAGTTTCTAAATCTTTTAATATTCAATGGTGAGAAAACAAAAGCTGAAAATAAAAATTTTTATACATTTTGATCCCAGTTTAAAGACACACACTAGGGGTGGAACGGGAGCAAATATACTAAATAAAATAATTTTTCTTTATTCTTATTTGTATTGCATAATAAGCACTTGATACAATTTTAATAATTCAAAATGCAATAATGACTATCACACCTGAAAAGAAGCAGAAATATTTTTCCAAATTTATCAAGTTCATTTGTATCTTGTAGTCCCAAAAAGCTTTGTGTACACAGGTCAGGGCTACATCCTGGGACTTTTGACTTCAGTGTCCATCTTTCTTACTTTACATCCTCCAAATACTGTGTTTTGGTACCACGTCTTTTTCAGCTCTTCAAAGAATAACAGCTTGCTGCAGTGTGGCCTCAGTATGTTATCTGATAGGACGCTGGAAATGTGGCTCAAGCAATCACACAGACAAGCTTTGAAATGTAAAAAGCTCTCCCTGGTAGTCTCCAAAGAGCAATGCACTCCAGGTGTTGTGCAAGATAATCCATAACAAAAGTACCACAAATTAGATGGCTTACACAGAAATGTACTGTCTCAGAGTGCTTGAGCCTAGAAGTCTGAAATCAAAGTGTTGGCAAAGTATTGTCCTCATTTAGAGTATGAGGACAATACTAATATTTAGATACTAATATTTATAGTACAGTGTTACCTCACTCAGTTTATATTCAGCTGCGCAGAATTCAGGTATACTAGTTAAGTATCCTCTGGGAAGAGTGGGGCAGTTACAGGTTAGCAGAATGGACCTGATCTGAATTTGTCTCCTAGGGTTCTCATAACAAATTGCCACAAAGTGAGTTGCTTAAAACAACAGAGTAATGAAATGCCTTTCAGTATGCATGAACATGTTTAGGTGAATTTATATTGATCATATTATCCAGATTTAACCAAGTTAATTTTCACAAATAGACAAATGAGTCAAAATTTTCAGGCAAAAATAAAACCAAGAGATTGAACACCATAAGAATAATATAAGTCCAAGAGAAAAACAAGAAAATAGAAAGGCTGACATTTTTATCCCCCAATCCTTTATATGAGCTCTTTATCAGCCATAGCAAACTGCAATAAATGGGAGGGATCAGGTCTACAAGGGAGGGCAGTTGGGGACAATCACGCCTGCAGGAGAGGGCAGTTAGGGGAGCAGTTAGGCATCTATTAGGCCGGCAGGGGGCTGACAGGGAGTGGTTAGGGAATGATCAGGCTGTCAGGCAGAAGCAGTTAGGGGCAATCAGGTAGGCAGGCAAGCAAGTGGTTGGGAGCCAACAGTCCTGAATTGTGAGAGGGATGTCTGACAGCCTGTTTAGGCCCTATCCCACCAAGATTGGGCCTAAACGGGCAGTCAAACATCCCTTGAGTGGTCCCAGATTAGAGAGGGTACAGGCTGGGCTAAGGGACAACCGGGCCTATAGTTACAGTATAACTAGACAAAATAGGTAGCTCTAGGTAGAATTAAGGGCCTACTTAAAGTTACTATCATGAACATACAGTAAGACCTATCAGTCTATGATGAATTAAACATTACAAAGCAACAACAATATAACAAGGGAATTTTATCTTTCTAGACAGTTTGAAAAATTTGGTCTATGGCAGCTGTTATCAACTTTTTTATTTCTGGACCCCTTTAATGCTTTCAAAAATTATTGATGGTAAAATATTTTATGTAGATTATATCTGATGATATTTACTGTGCTAAAAAATTAAAACAAAAATGTTAAACTATTTTAATCTAATTAAAATAATAAACCCATTAGATGTTAACACAATAATTTATATAATTTATAATAAATATTTACAAAAACAAAAAATAATTAGTGATGAAGGGCACTGTTTTACATTTTGACACTTCTATTTAGTGTCCGGCTAAATAGAAGACAGCTGGATTCTCATATCTGCTTCTACATTCAATCTGTTGTGATATTACATGTTATAAAATTTGAATAAAACCATTACATAGGAGGAAGTGTTTAGGTTAATAACAATCAGGAAAACTAGTTAATTTGACTCTTTACAGAGCATTAAATATGATGATGCCAAAGAAGATCTAGGAATTAAAATGCTTCTGATTCTCTCCTTGGTATGATTTCTGCTCATTTATAATTAATTGATTGTAATAACTTTATTACCAGAAGATCTGGAAGATGCTAGCTAGTCATGGTTTCCTCTTTCTTTCTTTCTTTCTTTCTTTCTTTCTTTCTTTCTTTCTTTCTTTCTCTTTCTTCTTTCTTTCTTTCCTTTCTTTCCTTCCTTCCTTCCTTCCTTCCTTCCTTCCTTCCTTCCTTCCTTCCTTCCTTCCTTCCTTCCTTCTTTCTTCCTTTCTTCTTTCACACTATATAAATCCCCACCTCTGGTACAACAGGCCAAGAAATTAAGCATCCCAATCCTTCAGGAAACAGTCAATAGTTTATAAAACCTAGACAGTGATTGACGTGTCTGGTTTTATTCTCTGCCAGCTATTTGTAGCAAAGGTCAGAAAAAAACTACAAGTCAACTGAAACTTCAAATGAGCTTATATCTCTCTTTTTCAGACAAATGAGACCCCATGCTCCCAGGAATGTGCAGCTTAGAAATCAAAACGCCATCTGCGGCTGAGCCACGGGAACAGAGGATTGGGGATTTCAAATACACCTAAATGCCACACTTAGGAAGGTTTTAAAATAAATCATATCTAAACCTCAAGACCTAAAATAAAAGGCAATTACTCTTGCTCAGTTTTGGCATTTCTAAAGAGCTCTTAGGAAAGAAGGAGGAATAGGTGATCAGGACAAGAAAACAGAGTCTAGAGACCTCCTGGTTTCACCAATGAAAACATTATTTAACAGAACAGGAATGATTTGTCAAGATGACATTCACATTCCCAGAGTAATTAATTTTCATTCCCATCATTGAGCATGAAGAATTAAAAATTACATGAAGCAGAGAATTATAAATGTTCCTGGTGAAAAATAAGGAGTACTTAAGAATACTGGTATTATTTAACACTCGGTGAGCATCACAAATGGGCTGGGCATTGTCCAGAACAAGGCAGTAACATGCCATAAAGTCCTATGAACTGCTGTGGAGAGCCCAAACCTCAGTGTTTCACCAGCAATACTAACTGTCAATCTGGATTAAGGAGCAATTTAAATTCTGGCCATTATTTGTGAATGCTTTGTTACAAGATTTCAGCAACGACATTACTGCCATTAAATAAACTCTGCAACTGATTGGTTGTATGCCTGTTAAGGATAATTTCATGTTGATTCATGATACCTACGTTCTGTGTACTGAAGGAGAAGGGCTATGGTCACAACTTACAAATTTACAAGCCAGTTTACCACATCATCCTCCCTGCCCTAACTGCAGTATTTTGAAGGACTGTAAAAAAAAAAAATGTGTTTCACGTGCTAGCTGGTTTGGCTCAGTGGATAGAGCATCAGCCTGAAGGGTCCAAGTTTAATTCTGGTCAAGGGCACATGCCTGAGTTGTGGGCTCAGTCTCCAGTAGGGGGCATGCAGGAGGCAGCCGATCAAAGATTCTCTGTCATCATTGATGTTTCTCTCTTTCTCTCTCCCTTCCTTTCTGAAATCAATAAAATATATATTTTTAAATGTGTTTCTCTTATTAAAAGAAGTGTTAGAAAAGGAAGTAGATGTATAAATGTTTGTGGGTGAAGAAATCAATGAATATTTACCTTATTCAATTCCCATTCCTTATACACTCATACCCCAGATATGCCATACAATTTTGGTTCTTCCTTCCTTGGCTAAATTAAGAATAGCATTTAAGGCGTTGCATGCTCCCTGTTTGTATGCAACAGGTTTCAGCAGATGTGAGAATAGTAAGGGACAAGTTAGAGAGTTTATCACAAGAAAGAACAAATAATGGAGTCCTAAAATCTTAAAGGAAATAATAGATTTCAACCTAACCATAGCTAATATCATAATCTTAACAGGAAAAAGAGAGTAATGGTCTCTTTAAGTAATGGTCTCTTAAGATTCCTTTCAGAACTCCAGAGAAACACAGAGAATGCCCACTGTGTGTCATGGAATCATGTAATAGGAAGTGAGACATTTTATTTCATTGATGCTACCTCTTTTCCCAAAGCTAACATGTTTCATCTACAACATAGCTGTATGACACCTTGACACAACCTATACAGGCATGCCCTTTTAGAATAGTACTTCAAAATGAGCAAACTAAAAGCCTTTCATCCATTATGCTCTTATCAGCCTGTAATATACTATTTTTGATGTATATCTCTAATAGCATTTTCCAGCCTATCTCTCTTAACTCTTAAGATGAAACTTTGCAGTTAGATTGCTGTCTAAATATTTACTCTAAGATGTTGCCATACTGTTTTGGTAAATGGCAACTACTATAATAAGTTTACACTAAGCTCCATTCATATTACCTTCACAACTGTGTTAGTAAGGGTCTAAGAGTGGAAACATTTTTACATGTACACAGGTTTTTCTATAATTTTTCATTCCACTTACTGTGTTTTTATCAAATGACTATTAATGACTGGGCATGCCCAAGGTCAATTAATTTGCTTATTCCATTTGTGTCAAGTTCAACATGATATAGATTTATTTCAGACTCTGATCATAATGGTAGTATTTTAGATAACCATGCTAATTCATAAACTAATCCAACTTTAATTTTTTCAGGGATGTAGGTAATATATTATGTCACCATGAGCAAAAAAGTGATAACAATGGAAGTAATAGAAAAAAAAAAGATGAATACCAAAACTATGACTTCCAGCAAATTTCCTTATCTAGATAAATTATCCTATGTTTAAACAAGTGAAGTACTTCTAATATGGATTGTTTGATGTTAAAGTTAAGCAAGGGGATAAAGTACAGAATAATATAGCTAAGTCAGCCAGAATGATTTTGTTCTCAGAAAGCTAACGGTGTGGCAGAAATAATGAGTTTTGTGGCTTCTTGAAATATTTTCAAAGAATATTCATATTTATTATCTCATATAATTCTCATCACCAGAATAGTATCAGTACAACAAATACTTTCATCACATTTGCTAAAAGAAATTGAGGTAAAAGTTTGTCTAGAGTCACAGTTAACTCAATAAATATTATTTAAAAATATAAAGATGAAAGGAAGGAATTAAAAAAAAAGAACAAAGAAAAATAAGGAAGAAAGAAAAAGTAAATGGCAAAAGGCATGGAGGGGGAGGGTGCGAGGGAAAGAGGAAGGAAGAGAGAGAGGGCAGAAGGTATTATGAAGGTTCCTGCAAAATTATTTGGAAGATAGATTCAGACAAACCTTTTTATAGCCAGTTCCAAACACCATCTCCTACCTCTTAGTGAGCTGCCAACCTTCTTATCCACATATGCCCTTCCTGTCACATCACCATTGCTGTAGTCCCACCTTCTCTACTGCTATGCTCTAAAAGAAAATATGTGCTGAAGGATATGAATGTGTATGAAATATATAAAATCTAAAACCTAAAAGCCTGTGTTCAGTTTCGAAAATGCCTGTAGTGACACACCATTTTCATTTGACTCTTTTTGTTTGCCTCACCATGCCTTTCTCTAAGAATTAATACTTATGCCATGGGATTGAGTCAAAGATTAATTTTAATGATGCTTCATCGCTATGTCTAAAATTATCTCTCCTCATTGGTTCATAACCAGAATATACTGTAAAGCTTCAGGAACTTGATTCTCTTTCTCTTTTTTTTTTTTTTACTCTAAATACTTTTTCTTCAATTAAAGTTGACATACAGTATTCTATTAGTTTCAAGTGTACAACCAGTGATGAGACATTATATAGCTTACAAAGTAATCATCCCTTAATCTGGTATCCATTTGACACCATACATAGTAGGCTCTGAATAATGGCTTCTCTGTAGTTTACTTGTAATTCTGATGTGGTTGTGGGAGAATGTGAGTACTGCCTTTACCTATGCCACCTTCTTGACTGGAAGCCGTGACTCTTTTCTTTCAATGTATTCATGATACCACTATAGATATTAAGAGTTGGTGCTTGATCTGATTACTTAAGGATCTTAGTGTAGGGTCAGTAGAGGCAATATCTGTCAGGCACCAATATTTCCAGTCCTTCTCTCTCCCCCAAATCTCCTGGAATCTATATGTAAATAAAACTCCTGATAACTATGTCATCAACTCTTCCAACAAGCTTAGACATGGATTTTTATAAACCTCAGACTCCTACCCTGGTGCCTCATTCTATAGAGAACTTGGAAAAAGTTGAAATTGGCAAACACTTTAATAAATGTTTCATTGGTGAAGAGATGTTTGAATGTTTTATGTGAAAATAAAGCCTTTAAATTGCTATAGCTACAACTCCTTTTTAGAGTGTGTAGTTTATTGTTAGCTTATTTATGTGAAGGAGATATATAAATTCATTTTGACTAAAACAATGCACATTGCATTTTCTTTTAGTAAAAAGCTTATAATTAATAGAAACAACATATGCTAGTGACAAGGCAATTAGTTTGATGGTTGTTTAATTAATAGTTGTCTTGCTATAGAAAAATTAACTTTAACATTAAGTTAAACTTCTTTTTGTTGTGCTATCAATTATAACTATAAATTGCCTCCTAGTTCAGCTTAAGATGTTGGTGGACATTCAAGTGAAAATGTCTGTAAATAATTGGAATATAAATGAGAACATAGTTAAAAGGCTATGACCAGAGAAATGGATTTAGAACTCATTCACAGAGTTAATAATTGGGCAAAAGAATTGACCATAGAGAATAAGAGAATTGGGCCAACTTGCTGTTGACAAACAACCTAATAATAAAAAAAATGAAAAGTCATGAAAAGAGATATTCACCATGAGAAAGATTTCTGGAGAACAAGGCAACTCACTGTCACTGAGGCCAGAAAGTATGTCTTCTTTTACAAACCTCCTTTGTGCCTACCACAGTAAGGCACAAAGTAAGTTCTACGCAAATATTCTACATTTACTATGTGTATGAGAAAGTTCTATGCAAATATTCTACATTTACTATGTGTATGAGAAAGTTCTATGCAAATATTCTACATTTACTATGTGTATGAGAGTGTGAGTAGGTGTGTGTGTGTGTGAGTGTGTGTGTGTGTGTGTGTGTGTGTGTGTGTGTGGTAGTTTTTCTGTAAGTATTTGATGACTTATAACTAACAGGATGTTAAATAATATATCACAGATGAAGTACATTCCAAATTTAGGTCTAACTATAGACAAAATTAAAATCATAATTTTAATGTTCAAACATAATAGAAATTTACTTCTTTATGTAAAATCTAAAATGTGTATTGCTGGTGAGTTTTTCTCCTCTCTGTATTGGCTCAAGAACTCAAACTCTTTTTAACTCATGGCTCTGCCATCTGAAAACCTGGCTTCCAAGATATTGGAACATCTAGCTGAGCTTATCTTCATAGAGCTACCAAAATGAGAAATTGGGGGATTTCATTCCCTCTCGCATTGAATTGGCAAGAACCAATCTCCTAGACTTACTTAAATGCAAAAATAGCTGGGAAGTATGGACCCTGGCTGGACATTTCTCTTAGACAACTACAGTACAAGAGAGAGTACACTTTTTTTGTTGGATAACTAATCTACAAAAGGAGTTGAGATTTTTGTTTTGTTTTTGCTTGGTTTATTTATTTATAAAATCCAAGTTAGAAAAATTAGCTTGATTAAAATTATTGTCATCCAATGCCAAGTAACAAATTTCCATTTTAAAGAAAATTTGATTAAATAGAATATGTAGCAAGATAGAAGTAGTATTTAATGAATAACACAATGTTTATTCTGGGGAGAAAATTCTCCATTTGATCATCAAAACCATTGGATAGGGCCCAGCTGGCATGGCTCAGTGGCTGAACATCAACCTATGAACCAGGAAGTCATGGTTCAATTCCCAGTCATGGCACATTCCCCAGTTACAGGCTCAGTCCCCAGTAGGGGACATGCAATAACCAATTGGTGAATGATTCACTCTCATTATTGGTTTCTCTCTCTCTCTCTCTCTCTCTCTCTCTCTCTCTCTCTCTCTCTCTCTCTCTCTCTTGCTCTTCCTTCCTCTCTGAGATCAATAAAAATATATTAAAAAAAACATCATTGGATGGTGTTGCTTATGGTGGTGGTGATAATAGAGTGGAGAAACTAGACATATCTGATCAGAAACTCATTTCTGTAGTATAGAAGTGTTGATTCTTCAATTTTACTGGTTTTCTCTTATAAAGTAGATGCCTTCCCAACCTCTCCAATAAAAATCTACATTTAATGTGATATCATTCAGTACATTATACAGGAATTTAAGTAGAAACAAAAACACAATGGAAACAGCAAGAATATTAATAATACATGAGATTTTATTTATCCTTTGTTTTATTGTAGCTTAGAAAAGTAATAATGGCCAAAAATCTGCCACTACTATCATCAACAACCAAGTCAACAGGTTAACACAAAATGTAATTATTTGCTTTGATTAATATATTTGTTGAGATTTAGATACTGTGCTTCACAAATCTAAAGCTATCTCGCCCTAGCTGGTTTGACTCAGTGGATAGAGCATTGGCATATGGACTGAAGGATCCTGGGTTTGATTGCAGTCAAGGGCACATGCCCAGGTTGTGGGCTCGATCCCCAGTAAAGAGTGTGCAGGAGGCAGCCAATCAATGATTCTATCTCATCATTGATGTTTCTATCTTACTCTCTCCCCTCTCACTTATCTGAAATCAATAAAAACATACTTTTTAAAAATTTTTAATAAACCTACCTAATAGTACCACCTGGTATTAGTCATTATAAGAACAGAAAATATAAAGCCATATAATTCCTTAGCTCCAAGGGGTATTTCCTACCCGGGAAGCCACTTGGTCTATGATGATAATATTGTTAAACTCATCCAACTAAGAGGACTTAACTGAACAATACATGAATGACTGATTTATCAATAGTGAATTGAATTCTTGAGAAGGCCTTGAAACTAGGCAATAAGTGATTATTGCCTGGATACATAGGATAGACTTAAAAACAAACAAGCATGCACACACACCAAAACCAAGTCAAGGGACTTTGGGACTTTGAAGTTTAGAATCATAGCCTGTACCAAAGAGAAAACCATAGAATTCTATGACTATTTGTCATGTTCTATGGATATGTGCATGTCCGTCATGCTGAGGAAATAATAAGTAACAGCCACACACAGGTTGACATGTAATGGAGTAAGTGAACAAAAAGCAATATAAGAGCTGGCATAAATCTGAGTAAATGCTTTGCTTTAAACACATGTTGATTGATGAGCCAATGATGTCAGAGACACTATCTGAATCTACTAATTAATTACTGTTGTAAAATCCTTCCCAGTGTTCACCTCTCCCAGGTAAATTTCCTAAACAATTTCTCTAAGTAGAGTTAGACATGGCCATATATCTTTATTCTTATATAAACTATGACCTAATTTACCTTCCACCATATTCTGTATCTGACAGTGAGCAATGTTTCCAATCAATATTTGAAATCGTAATACTTAAAGAATATCTTGCTTGTTCTAGGTTGAGAAAAGATCAGAAGAGCTGCTGATTTAAAAATGTATTCTAATTGTCCATTTCAACTTCTGTAATAGGTGAATTAAGATGCTGTTGGATCATTTTTATCTTTTTATTCATTTGTTGTTGTTGTTTTGCTAAATAATTCTTTATTATTGAAAGTATTACACCTTTTTCTCCCATTGTTCCCCTTCCATCAACTCCCCCCTTCCCACTTTTCCCTCTGCCCCATGCCTTCAGATTCTATACTCAATACCATACTTCCATGTCTCTGAATCCACTCTGTTTATTCATCAGTTTATTTTGTTACATAGATTCCACATATGAGTGTGATCATGTGATACTTGTCTTTCTCTGACTCTCTTAGTCACTTAGCATGATACTCTCCAGGTCCCTCCATATTGTCTCGAAGGGTAAGAGAATCTTCTTTTTTTAGTGCTGCATAGTATTCCATGGTATAAATGTACCAAAGCTTTTTCATCCACTCATCTACTGATGGGCACTTGGGTGGTTTCCAGATTTTAGCTATTTTAGCTATCATTGTGCTGCTATGAACATAGGGGTGCATACATTCTTTTTGATTGGTGCTTCAGGTTTCTTAGTATATATGTGCTAGTATAATTTCTGGACTTTGGGATTTCTTAGACTCCTAAGATCTCCCTGCATAAATTTGGGAAACCAACTTTCCTCCTATTGTACTCTGAACTAACGGAAACCTTGTCACTGACAAGCACTGGTCTTTAGACCAGCTCTTGAGAACCACTGTTTCAAGAAATCAACACTAAAACTATGATCATCATGAGTATATGATAAACTTGAAATCATCCCCAGAAATAAGGCCTTGTGCTGGAGGCTAAAATCAACAGTAGATTGCATATAAATATAAAAAGACCAATCAAAAGGCCAATGGACTTTGATATTCAGCAGGGCTGAAAATCAGCATAATATTGTCCTGCTATAGCCTCAATGGCTGAAGGCAATTCCCTAATCTGAAAATCCTTTTACTGTTTACCAAACTTTACCTCTGATATGTCTTATGTATTCCTAAAGGCCAAATGTGTATTCAAGCAAATAAAAGCTGACAGGTCCAGGGTTTCAGTGAGCTTCTCCACTAGAGAGAGGTTTCTGCCTGGACCCCATGCCTTCTAAATTCGTATTTCTTGTCTAGTGTTTTCATTTGTGCACAGCCCCTTCTTCAGATCCTGAACCCTAGCATAAATGGATGCAGCAGCCTTGGTCTTACTGATACCAAGAAACAAATCCAAAACTGCATGTGAGCCCAGAGACCAAAAAGTTTGAACCTTTCTTAAAAGATAGCTAACATGAACCAACTGACAAACTCTCAGTGGTTCTTATAGTTCTCCTAGCTTGTGCCACCCTCTCAGCAGATTGCGCACATCCTTCCATTCCCAGGAGGCCTAGACATATTGATAAAAGAGGGAGTGCCGATTGATAGTTTGGGGAGACTGGTATTCCAGAACAATGGATGCCACATCTAGAGATATTTTTCTGGAACATTCAGGCTCAGATTCCATTTTTCACCCCAGTTAGCATGGCTAGCTCTGAGTTTGGTTCATGAACCAGGAAACATGATATATTTTTTAAATCCCTTAACCAGAAGACTTAGACTTCTGGGTCAATAATGAAATGTAAACTTAAGTAGGAAAAAGCAGGTAAGTGCAAGAATTCATCTTATTTTGCAACCCTAAAAAGATCCTAACAGTCCAGGAATATTACAAGCGTAAAGAATCTAGGAACAAGAGAAAAACCTTACCCAAAAAGTGCCATCTTGTTCTGCTCTGCATAGTTACCTCACTTCCTTTATCCTTGGCTAGGATTAAAGACAGAGGAAAGGAAACAGAAGAGACAGAGAGAGAGAAAGAAAGAAAGAGGATATGAGTGCGTGGTGTCTCTCCTTGCTGACCTAACCTGCTACACTGGTCATAACACCTATTTAGGTATTGACTGACTGTTAAACATTGGTTGGCAAGCTACCAAGTTCTGTAAAGCACATAGGAAACATGATTTTACCACCATGGATAACCATATACGTGTTCAGAATGCAGGTGGAGTCTTATTTTCAGCAGAAAATTTGATACTGTGGAATTATATCATCCAATTAATTATAACCTGATCTCAGAAAATTCATTAATTCCATATGTGCATAACTCCTCATCTCCACTTTGGCCAGAGGGGTAGGAAGAAATAAAGCAAACACTGGAGTAGTTGAATTCAGGTTTCTTTGACCTAACAGTGTTATGACAACAGCCACATGACTAAATAACTATCTAAACCCTTATACACTGGAAAGTTTAAACATAAAATAGCTAACAAAGTATAATAATCATATTGGCAGATGATATGAAAATATAACCTAAAGTCTCTAACACACATAATCATTTTAACTTGCACTCATGAGAAATAGCATATTATATGTGGGGGCTTAAAGCAGAGTTTGTGAAATGTGAAATGTCACACTTATTTAACTCTGGCAGTTAAATCAAGTGCTCTTAGTTTTGTGGTCTCTTTCAGAAGCATGTATTTAAAGTGACCCTTTCTGAATTTTTAACAATCAGAATTAGAAGGGTGTCATGAAAAATAATAATGGAAAAAGGGGACTCTATATGAAACAAACTCTTTTGTAAGAGGAATGTGCTGACTCAAAGGAGATGAAAGGCAGTGATGAACAGAAAGTAAATAGAGTTAAATCACATTGTTGAGCTAACTCAGTGCCTTCTAAGTTATTTCAATCTTTAAAAATACTATGATTTTGTTATTAGCTTCTGCATTGTCACATATGAGGAAATGGATTTTTTAATAAACCTAAGGTCACTTGTCCAACTTCACACAGTTGGAAAGTGGTTAAGTGGATTTTGAACCTAAATTTTTGCATTGTTTTTACAATGCATACTTGGCTTATTCTGGTATAGTTGGGATTCTGTGGTCTACTCACCATATCTGAATTTCCTCCTTTATCCTTTTCATTTATCCAAATTGCTTTCTCGGTGCACCTGAAGAAACACACCTTTGATAAATATTTCCTTGATGTTCCCAAGTTCCAGTTTCTTCTTCTCTCTGCGAAATCCTGTAGCACTTGTTTGATCCACCACTTACACATCCTACATAATATGATACCTAGTTCACTAGTCCATTTCTAACCATGTCTTACCTTTTTAATTCAATTATTCACTGGAGGGCAGTGACCATATCTTAAAGATCTTTGGGTTCCTCATTGTACAGGAACCACTTTGGGCAATTAGTGGTTGCTGCCTAGCATGTCATATTGAAAACCTTATACAATCATGTCACTGATTGGTGATGGTGCCATGGGTGCTTTTGAATGGGAAGAATTGAGGGATTAAAGGACAGGCAGAAAAATGATAGCACCCACATATGTGTTTGCTGAACCTGCCATAGTACTGCAAATAGAACTATGTACATTTTAGATTGATGTTTTCAATAAAACTAATCCAGCTACATAAAGATAACATGTCTAAAATTTACATCAAAATTATAAACCATTAATTAAAATAAATTTTAATTCAAATTTTAAACATGCAGAGGAAATGGACATTTTGTTGTTGTTCTAACAAAGTTTAGCCACAAATAATATCTGTGGTTGATACCCTAGTGAATGAGGTGAGAAAAAATGAACTCTCCAATCCATATTAAAACTACAAAATTAGAACCAAATCTAAATGAACTATGGAATTAGTTTGCTCTGGATTAAAATTCTCAGTATCTTTAATATTCTCCTCCTCCCTCTTCCTCTTTGAGGAATCTACAGGAGCAGAGAAGGGTAGTACAAATGTCCTTGTGGGCACTGTGGTTTCAATGGCATTGGTAGAAATGATTTCATGCTAATTCTCAGAAATGTGCTCCCTGTTGTCTACTGTTCTAAAGGGCTATGGTCTTTGTTGACCTTGCCACTATGAGCCCTACTGGCCTCCTTTACTGCAATTTACAGCTACTGATTCATGATTCAGTATTTTTTGCTCTAGAAGCACTCATAGGAAGCCTCAGTCACCTAACTGTTATCAACTCATTCTGTTTTCAGTTCTACATGGCTGCAACACCTGGATCTATAGTTCCTCCTCCACCAGGCCCAGGGTTGAGCTGTCTATGCCCGCTTGTGCTGTTGGGATCATCTTGCCCTTTACAATACCTCTTAACTCAGCCCAGGATTTGTAAACTTCACGGTATCCATGTGATCGGTGGTACACGCCAACTTTAATGTGTGTAGCCTCCTCCGAGATACCTAACAAGTACTAAGCTAGAGCCCCTAACTTTCTTAGGGCTCCAAAATTTAGTGAGCCAAAAGTTTAACCCCAGTCAAGGCTCCAAAAGAAACAGGGACACAAAGTCTTAGGCATTTTCTTTTCTTTCCAAACTTCTTCATGCAACTACACGGCCCAGCCTTGGGGAGGGATGGAGGGAGGGGGAGGCCTTTCTCCTACTGCCTTTCAGTTGTACCTTCCTCCTATCAGAGAAGACCTTTCATAGAAGGAAGGAGAATCTTACACTATTGGGGGAAAAAAAACAGTGGAAAGAATCCTTTAAATCTAGCCTTAAAATGTTAAATGAAGTGATAAAGAAATTTGGAAAACCTTTTTCAAGGTTAAGGTAAGATTTGCAAGGCTAATGTGTGGCAGAATTTTATTTTGCATGTCAAAGGTGAACACTAACTGTCTTTCTCTTTGTCATCTAGGTTATCAGTTCCTAATATAGTCCCAGGCAATGTCTACCCCCTGGGAACTAGGACAAAGGTCCTATATTCAAAAAGTCAAAAGAGAAAAGCATATTAATAATTTTCAAACTTCATTATCATTATCTGAATGTCAATAATACACAAAATGACTAGTGCTTGGTGTATTCCATTGTTCAGAGGCTTAAATCAACACTCTGATTACCTAAATGACCTGTTTGCTTCAGTGATTTATTCTTACAGGCTTAAACTCTAACTTCAGGCAATCAATCTATAATTGCTTTTTATAAAAGCATAAAAAGAGAGCAGATAAACTATTATGGGTAAATAGTATAAATTTTCATAATAATTAAAATTTTAATTGTAAAACATATGCCCTCATGATGCTGATCATTAGCATCATCATCTTTATAATGTTTGATTGAATCAATTTAAATTTTGATATGCTGAGCCCATAAAATAATAGGGCAGTAGTCCTCTTTAAGAGCATAGTGATCTCAGTTCTTTTCCCTAACTTAGGCCTACTGTTGAAGTTATATAAAATTATGTTTCCAAATTAATTAGAAGTTTTTCTAGTTTTTATTTATTTATTATTTCCGAAGGTAGAAAAAAAAATGGTGTTCAAATAAACCTAAATAGATCTTTTTTTTAAATACGAGCCAAAAACTCTTTCATCACTTCGTAAATAATATCTGGATATTTAAGTAAACAAATTGCCATATCTTGAGAAATATCAGAGATGTTTCTAAATCTTGTCATTGACCAAACTGGTTTGGGATTCATTGACCATCCAATTAATAAATGGATGCCTATTTATGGCCACTTTCAAATGAGAAGGCACAGATTGCCCCACAATTAGAAACACTACCCTGTGCTTTATTTATTCATGCAGTGTTTCATTCACTCCATGCAAAGAGTGCAGGATCAGACACCCATTAAAACTCAATGGATTTTAAAGGACAAAAAGTAGGGCACTGGAATTTTGCCTCTGACAATGACGCATAAAAAGAAATGAACTTACTCCCTCATGAAAAACTAGAAAATGAAACAAAATATATTCCAAAACTGTGTTCAGACTTTAGACCACAGACAAGATAAGCTAATAATCCTTTAAAAAGGTGAATAAATGAGGTGGTCCCTACAATCTTCCCAGCTTTCGACCTCATGGTCCTATTCAGGCCATGGTGCTGAGTTAAGAAGACAGAGATCTGCGTGCAGTGAGGCTAGGTGATCAGAATGTGAAAGGCTGAGTTCTAGAGAGAACTGTAGAGCAGCCATTTTCAATCTTTTTCATCTTATGGCACACATAAACTAATTACTAAAATTCTGCAGCAAACCAAAAAATACATTACATTTTTTGCTGATCTGATGCTTTGGCATTCAGGAGAAACTCCAAAAGGAAAATGTCTTAGTAGTAGGTCAAACCAGGCATAGATTAAAAGCTATTTTAAACTCAAAAGTCAGTATTACTACAATAACAAAACAAATCAACAAAACAAAACAACAAAAAAAACTACATAAAACTTTAGATATGTGTCATAAACACAGATAAAAATATTTTTAAATAAATGCAAAAGTCTGCAATAAACTCAATGTTAAAAATTTTAATAAAAATAAATATATTTTAAAACTTTTTAAAAAAGGAATAGGGAAAGGAGTTTTAGGGGTAGGTAGGTTTAAGGAGTTTTTGCAATTAGGGAGTCAATAGGGGATGAAGGCATAGTTGGGGGCTTGGAGCTGCCAAAAGACATACATTCACAGAGAGGGGAAAAAGGCACCACAGGATAAAGGGAGAGGAAGACACCCATTCACAGAAGATAGGGAAAAACCACAAGGTATGGAGAGAAAGAGGAAAAACACTTTTACAGAGGAGAGAGAAATGCTGACAAATAGGAGAAAGAAGAAAACAGATTTTCACAGGGGATAGAGAATTTCACCACTGAAGGGGTAGAGAAAGAGGGAGGCACTACATGGGTTTTAGGCTTTGAAGCTGTTTGATGACCAAATATAAGGGAATATCAAGAAACAAAGAACTGTATCCTTTATAAACTTCAGCAAAGAGGAGCTTGGTGGGTTACCCCCTTGGAAACCTCCTCCCTACATGGGAGTCTGTACTTGTTTCCAATAATTTTCCGCCCTTTTCATCTATCACCTTGTGTCCATGGCTTCATTCTTTTTTAAAAATATATATTTTATTGATTATTTTACAGAGAAGAAGGGAGAGGGATAAAGAGTTAGAAACATGGATGAGAAAGAAACATTGATCAGTTGCCTCCTGCACAACCTCCTACTGGGGATGTGTCTGCAACTAAGGTACATGCCCTTGACTGGAATCGAACCTGGGGCCCTTTAATCCGAAGGCTGACACTCTATCCATTGAGCAAAACCAGTTGGGGCCATGGCTTCATTCTTAAAATCCATCTGGACAAGAACTCAGGAAATAAATCATCCTTGCATATTGCTTAGGAAAAACCACTCAACTCAGATTAATCCCAGAAATGTAAGGTTTGGTTAACATTGCAAAATCAATTGATGTAATTCAGTATATTAGCAGAAAAAATTATATGTACATATATAAATTTGACATATATATATGACAAGTACCTAACTGAAAAGCAGGCATTTGAAAATATGCTCAATATTATTTACTGACAGAGAATTGCAAATTGAAACCACAGTACCACTATATAATAGAACTTATAATATTAAAAAATATTGACAACTTAAAATATTGTGCTAGATGTTTGGAACACTCACACATTTATGGAAGTTTAAAATGATACAACTATTTTCAAAAACAATTTGTACTTTTTTACAAAATTAAACACTTCCAGGATGATATAGCAATTCCTCTCCAAAAAAAATTTGATACTTTGTGACCACACACACAAAAAATTATGCATAAATGCTCATAGCAGCTTTACTTATAAAAGAAAATATAAAATAACTCAAATATTCATCAATATATAAATTTGTGAATAAATTTTGGTATATTCATACAACTGAATACTACTTAACATAAATAGAAACAAGCTACTGACTAATTCACACATAATGATTTAAAAAAAAAAACATGTTGAGTGAATAAAGCTAAACACAGAGAGTGTATATTCTGTAGTTCTATGTACAGAAGTCTCAGAAAAGGCAAATTTAATCTATAGTGATTAGTTATCAGTGGTTGGCTAGAGCTAAAGATAGACGTGTGATTGAAAAGGAGCATGTGTCCAGCTGGTGTGGCTCAGTGGTTGAGCATCAACCTGTGAACCAGGCTCCAGGCTTAATTCCCGGTCAGGTCACATGCCCAAGTTGTGGGCTAGATCCCCTAGGGGGCATGCAGGAAGCAGCTATTAGATGATTCCCTCTCATAAATTGATGTTTTCATCTCTCTCTCTTGTTTCCTCTCTCTGAACTTAATAAAAACACTTTTAATTTTTTTTTAAAGAAGTAAATGAAGGTGGATAGAAAATGGTGGCTGAATAGGCAGCAATGTCTTGCACCTTCTCCTAAGACCAGGCCAGAAAAACAACTAAGTATAAAATCCAACCTGAATTAACAAATTAGGCACAGCTGAGGAGATAATTTTCAATAAGGAAGGGCAGAGGACACCTAGAGAATGCTGTTTACCAGCTATAACCCACCTGGAACAACAGCCATGTCCTGGCAGTGAGTGGTGCAGTATCTGCCAGTAGGTTTCCAGACATCTACAGACCTCCTTACCAGCCCATTGGAACCCAGAGTTCTAGGATCCAGCTCCAAGAACCCTCTGTGAATGCAAGAGTACCCCACCCCTACCCCAGAACCAGAAACATGCTGCTAGCCTCACCTGGAATGACCTGGTGGTCGCTCCACCCTGAATCCTAGGACCTGCTGCCAGGGTGACCCAGAGCAACACAGAACATCCCTCACTCAGGGCCACAGATCTGACTGTGTGACCCAGAGCAAGCCAAACTTGCTCCATCACAATCCCTGGGACAGTCCTGCCAGGGCCACCCAGAGCAGCCCAACGTACACCACACTCCAGGAGACAGGAGAACATAGACTGAGTGACCCAAGGCAACCACCTACCTCCACTACACACTAAGGAGGGGCAAACTGAAGCAACCCAGTGCACATGTCACTCTGGGCTACAAGAAAGTGAATTCATCTGACCCAGAGAAACATGCACACACTCCAACCCAAGCCTCTGGAACAGTTCTGCAGGGGAGACCCAGAGCAGCCAGTGAGCCCAGGCAGGCGCCACAGTACCACACTGTAAATGCACTGTCAGAGGGACCTAGGATACCACTCTGCCACGAATGCTGGAGCCCACAGCAAATAGAATGCCAGAAAGTGATGGGTACTCACAGGGAGTTGCACAAGAGAGGAACTGTGCATGCACTCACCACCTGAGCATCTGAAGCAGACAACTGAGGGACCAGATCTGTAACTCCACCAGATCAGAGTGGAGTCAATAAAGGCTTGAGACTCAAGGAAGAACAAGCCTCTGGACTAACAATTTGCAGACAATTGCCCTGACAGGGTCTTCAACCTCTCAAACCCTAAGGAGGGTACTCAGGGCCAGAAAGAGAGAGCAAAAATGGGAAGACAAAGAAACAATAAGAAAGAATAACCAGAAAAGAAACTAAATGAAATGGAGGCATGTGATATGTCAGTAAAAGAATTCAGAGTAAGATTCATATCAATCATAAACTGGTTGGATGAGAAAAGAGGAAATAAAAAAATTATTTAGCTAAAATAAAAAACACAATGGAAGGTTTCAAAAGTAGACTAGAAGAAGCAGGAGACAAAATTAGTGAGTTAGAAGACAGAGCAGAGAAACACACCCAATCTGAACAGGAATTAAAGAAAAAAGTTAGAAAGCAGGAGGAGAACCTAAGGGAGATTTGGAACAATATGAAATGAAGTAACATATGTATAATAGGGGTGCCAGAAGAATAAGAAAAGGAGCAAGTATTAAAAATCCTATTTGAAGAAATAATGACAGAAAACTTCCCTGATGTGAGAGAGAAAAAGGTCACACAAGCACAGAGAGTCCCAAACAAGATGAACCCAAAAGATCCACAACTAGAAACATTGTAATTACAATGGCAAACATAAATGAAAGAGAAAATCTTAAAGGCTGCAAGAGAGAGACAGAGTTATCTACATTTGATTATCAAATGATTTCTCAATAGAAACACATCAGGCCAGAAGAGAATGGAATAGAGTATACAAAGTGATGCAAAGCAAGGGATTAAATCCAATAATACTCTACCCCTCCAGGCTATCACTCAAAATTGAAGGGGAAATCAGGAACTTTTCAAACAAACAAACAAAAACTAAAGGAGTTCATCACTACCAAGACAATGCAAGAAATGCTAAAGACACTGTTGCAAAAACAAGAAATGGGAAGGAGAAGGAACACAGGCATAAAGAATAAAAGTGGCTACAATCAAGCACCTATTAATAATAACATTAAATGTAAATGAACTAAATGCTCCAATCAAAAGACATCACGTGGGTGAATCAGAAAACATGACCCATATATATGCTGTCTACAAGAGACTCACCTCAGAACAAGGGACTCACACTGACTGAAAGTGAAGGGATAAAAAAATATTTTTCAGGCAAATGAAAATGAATAAAAAAGCTGGATAGCAATATTTATATCTGACTAAACAGACCAGAAAGTGAAGACCATAACAAGAGATAAGGAAGGCCACTTCATAATACTAAAGGTATTGATACAACAAGTAGCTATAACTCTGGTAAACATATATGCACCCAGTGAAGGAGTATCCAAATACATAAAAACCTTCTGGAAAATATCAACGGAGAGATTGACAGAAATACAATCATAATGGGGGATTTTAATACCCCATTGACATCACTGGATAAATCCTCTAAACAAAAAATCATCAAAGAAATAGCAATCCTAAACAACTTACTAGATCAGATGGACTTAATCAACATCAGAACATTTCACTCAAAAGATATAGAATATACATTCTTTTCAAGTGCACATGGAATATTTTCAAAGATAGACCACATATTGAGACATAGGCAATGTCTCTTAAAATTCAAGAATATTGAAATCATATCAAGCATCTTCTCAGGTAACAATGGCATAATATTAGAAATAAACTACAATAAAAACAATTAAAAATGCAAACACTTGGAGGCTAAATAGCATGTGATTAAACAATTATTGGGTTACCAAAGAGATCAAAGAAGAAATAGAAAACATCCTGGAAACAAATGACAATAAAAACACAACAATCCAAAATTTATGGGACACAATGAAAGCAGTCCTGAGAGTGAAGTTCATAGCTCTGATGGCCTATCTCAAAAAATAAGAAAAAAACAGGAATAAATGATCTAACTACACAATTTAAAGAATTTGAAAGAGAGCAACAGGAAAAGCACAGAGTGAGCAGAACAAAAGAAATAATAAAGATCAGAGCAGAAATAAATGAAACAGAGACAAAAAAATACAAAAGATCAATAAAGAGCTGGTTCTTTGAAAGAATAAACAAGATTGATGAACCACTAGCCAGGCTTACCAAGAAGGAAAAAGAGAGGACCCAAATAAACAAAATCAGAAATAAAATATACAAAATAATAACAGACCCCACAGAAATACAAATGATTGTAAAAAAAAAAATACTATGAAAATCTATATTCCAACAAACTGGTCAACCTAGAGGAAATGAACATATTCCTAAAAAAATATGGCATTCCAATATTCAATCAGGAAGAATCAAAAAAATCTGAATAGGCAGATAATTATGGAGGAAATTAAAGCAGTAATGAAAAAACTTCCAGCAAACAAAAGCCCTAGGGCAGATGGTTTCACAAGGTAGTTCTACCAAAAATTTAAAGAAGAACTAAAACCTATTCTTTTCAGAATATTCCAAAAAATTCAAGAAGGCAAACTTCAAAGCTCTTTCTATGAAACTAGCATTACTGTAATCACAAAATCAGATAAAGACACTACAAAGAAAGAGAATTACAGACCAATATCTCTAATGAACATATATGCTAAAATCCTCGACAAAATTATAGCAGATTGGATCAGCATTACATTAGAAAGATCAAACAACAGTGGGATTTATTCTGGGGATGCAAGGATGGTACAATATCCACGAATCAATAAATGTGATACATCACATAAACAAATTGAGAGACAAAAATCACATAATTATATCAATTGATTAAGAAAATGCATTTGACAAAATCCAACACTCTTTATTGATAAAAACTCTCAGCAAAGTGGGAATAGAGGAATCATACTTCAACATAATAAAAGCCTCATATGACAAACCTGCAGCCTACATCATACTAAATAGCCAAAAATTAAATCAATTTTCCCTAAGAAGAGGATCAAGACATGGATGCCCACTCTCACTATTCTTGTTCAGCATAGTACTGGAAGTGCTAGCCATAGTTTTTAGACAATAAAAGGAAATAAAGGGCATCAAATTTGGAAAAGAAGAAGTAAAACTGTCATCATTTGCAGATGACTTGATATTGTACATAGAAAACCCTAAAGACTTCTTCAAAATTACTAGATTTAACACATGAATATGGCAATGTAGCAGGATACAAAATTAACACTCAGAAATCTATGGCTTTTTTATACACCAATAATGAACTCAGAGAAAGAGAATTAAAAAACCAATCCCATTTACCATTGCACCAAAAAAGTTAACATACCTAGGAATAAACTTAACTAAGGAGTTAAAAAAGTAAAAAGAAAACTACAGGGCATTGAAAAAAAAAGAAATAGAGGAAGACATAAACAAGTAGAATAATATACCATGTTCATGGATTGGTAGAATCAACATCATTAAAATGTCCATACTACCCAAAGCAATCTATAGATTCAATGCAATCATCGTTAAAATAACAATGTCATATTTAACAGATCTAGAACAAACTTTCCAAAAATTCATATGGAATAAAAAAAAAAATATCCCAAATAGCTGAAGCAATCCTGTGAAAGAAGAACAAAATTGGAGGGATCAAAATACCAGATATCAAGCTATATTGCAAAGCCACTATTCTCAAAACTTCCTGGTACTGGCACACAAACAGACATGTAGAACAATGGAACAGAACATTTTGGTGGTGATTATAGAAGAGTACTCATTTTTTGACTTATCTAAATATGAACTTATGATTAGTGAATTTTATTGTGTCTATAAACTATAGCTTAAAAATTATCAAGTATACTTTTAAAGTAAAAAATATTGAAGCAGAATAGTAATTTACTAATTACCTTTTGCATTTTCCAAGTCATATTCATGAGTCATTTGCTCAACCTTGAAGATATACCTGATAGTCCATAATTAATAGTAGTCTACTCATAGTATTCTAAAAGGTGGTTCTTTCAGATCTTCGTAATATAAATTCTAGATATTCAGATGATATCTCCTAATACAGTGGTCAGCAAACTCATTAGTCAACAGAGCCAAATATCAACAGTACAACGATTGAAATTTCTTTTGAGAGCCAAAAACCGACTTCTGTGCATGGGCCACAAAGTTTTAATTGCATTGTACGTGTGCACCTGGACATAGTATTTTGGGGAAGAGCCACACTCAAGGGGCCAAAAAGCTGCATATGGCTCACAAGCCACAGTTTGCTGACCAATGCCCTCCCTTGTAGGCCTGGTCCCTCCCAAGTGCCCTCTCCTGCTGGCCTTCTTGTGGTGGTCATATTGTGTCCACATAGAGGCAGCCATCTTTGACCACATAGGGGCAGCCATCTTGTTTGTTGGAGTGATGGTCAATTTGTGTATTACTCTTTTATTAGATAGGATAGAGACCTGGTACATGGGTGAGGGCTGGCTGGTTTGCCCTGAAGGCTGTCCCAGATCAGGGTAGGGGTTCTGTTGGGGTGTGAGGTGGCCTACACAAGGGGCCTATAGTGGTTTTCAGGCCAGCCACACCTCCCGTTGACCCAAGTGGAGGCCCTGGTATCTGGGATTTATTTATTTGCTATAATTAAAACTTTGTAGCCTTGAGCAGAGGCCAGGGCAGGCCGGGGGGGGGGGGGTTGGGGGGAAGTGGGAAGCTTGGCTTCCTCCATTGCTGGGGAAACTCAAGCCTCCTTCTCACTCTCTGGCCACAGCCATTTTTGTTGGGATTTATTTATCTTCTATAATTGAAACTTTGTAGCCTTGAGTGGAGGCCAGGGCCGACCAGAGTATGTGGGAAGCTTGGCTTCCTCCATTGCTGGGGCAATCCAAGCTTCCTGCTTGCTCCATGACCACAGCCATCTTGGTTGAGTTAATTTGCATACTCTCTCCTGACTGTTGGATGGGCATGGCTTGTGGGTATAGTGGAGGTACAGTGAATTTGCATGTTTCTCTTTTTTTAGTGTAGATATGTATAGCCCATGATCAGAGACAATAGTGTGGAAAATACTTGAGAGGGGCTGGTGTGGGGAGAAGGTAATCAATATGGGGGGGAAAATAAAACAAACAAACAAACAAAAGTGGACATCTGTAATACTTTCAACAATGAAGATAAATTTAAAAATAATCAGACTGGGTATTGGCACCATAAAATATCCTGCCCTCCCCCCACCTCTCAATCATTCAACAGATATTAAATTAGCCTTCAATTTTCAAACACACATAGGGGTACATCCAGGCCAAACTTTAGTTTTCTATGATTATGAAAATGGAAAGCTTGAGCAATTTCCACTGAATCCCCTCTATGGCACTTTCTTCCTGGATATAATGATGAGATCTAGATAGAGGATGAGTTTATCCAGGGGATATAACCTGGTGGGAGAGAGATAGTTTACAGTACAAAATCACACCTGACAACTTATATACAAAGCTAGAGAAAAAGTCTTTATGATACATGTGGAAACTCCAGGTCTTCACACTAAAGGTTTTCTCAGGCAGAAAAGATTCTCACAATTTAATAAGTATAGATATAGCACTAATTACAGACAGTGCTCTAACTGATTTACAGATATTAACTCACCTCTTCATAACAAAACTCTGAGGCAGGTACTATTTTTAATGCTATTTTATAGGTGAATGTGACGCTAAATTAGTTGCCCAATGACTTATGTCAATTCAGTGACTGGACAGGATGAATCCAGTCTGGTGACACAGTTTATGATCTTAACCTAATTTCAACACTGTCTCTACCATAATTCCCAGACTTCTATGAGTAGGGTCAAGATGCCTTGAGGAATCCTTTCATGGTTCCCACGAGTAAGGAGTATTAACTTACCACTAAAAACCATATATGGAAGGGTTGGTAAAGAAGTCACCATCGATGCTACAAGCTTACAATGTCCTTACATAAAGGTCCTTTTTGTTTTCTTTTAAGTTGGGTTACATATTCAGCCTTCTAAATTTTTTATACATATGAGTAATTTGTAAGATTTGTTACACTTGCAACCATATAAAATTGACCCAAACACCATTGACTCTCTGTTCTATTTCCAGGAATGTAAATATCTTTTAGCAATCCTATATACTAAAAGGCTAATATGCAAATTGACTAAATGGCTGAACAACTGGTCGCTATGATGCACACTGACCACCAGGGCGCAGAGGCTTAACGCAGGACCTGCCCCCTGGTAATCAGTGCACTCTCACAGGTTGAGTGCCACTCAGCCAAAAGCCAGGCTCACAGCTGGCCAACTCAGCAGAGGTGCAGGAGCTTCTACTGCAGGCAGGCAGTAAGGAGCAAGGGGTTCCAGACTTCAAGAGCCCTGGACTGCAAGAGCTCTGACTGAGGATCTGGGCCAAACTGGCAGGCAAACATTCCCTGAGGGGTCCAGTTCTACGAGAGGGCACAGGCTAGGCTGAGGGACCCCTCACCCAGCGTATGAATCTTGTGCATTGGGCCTCGAGTTTCTTAATAATTTTTTAAGTTCTCAGTTGTTTGAACTATCACTAACCTCTACTTCTGATGCAAATGACTTTCTTTCTTTAAATATTGCTGCATAAATTATTCAAAAACAATCCTGGTGCCTTACATGCATTATTTAACTTCAAAGAGTTGTTAGGAGCTAATATTTCCTTTTCAAATAACCTGTCCTAAAAATCAGCACCAGTTACAGCCTTAGGAAATTCAAAGATGTCTGAAAGTTTAAGTGGGTTTAACACAACAAAATGGAAACAGTGGGTGGATTAGAGGAGAATGGAATCCCATTTGATGGGGCTAGACTCCCCCAAAATAATCAACAGTTATTGCCAGAGGCTTTAAAAACTGAACTACCCATATCTGTAGAAGGATTTGAGAAGAAGCATGACTTTCAATTTACCTCTAAACTGGGTATTCAGACATTTATAAAAATAGGTAAACTCAAGTAAGGCCAGGATAGTGTTGGGTCTTACTAGTTTTCAGATTCCAAAAGATTTCATAAGTCAAGAAGTCTGTCAGGCCTGGGAGGAGGGAAAGAAGAGCCTTTAGATTTCCATTTCTGATTTGTATAATATCTTGACTCGCAGAAATAGGTGGAAACATGAATATATCTATATCCTCCTAACTATTGAGAAGGGCCAAAAGGGGAAAGTGAAGATTTGACCAAGGCATAAAAATAATTTCCAAGAATAATTATCTGAAATTATGTGCTTGAAGTGCACATAAATACACATATACATGACAAAGTTAATGTGTGTGTGTACAGAGAACTATGTAGATGCTAATATTAATGGACAGCACAATGTATTTTTGAAAATAATAATGGCTATTCTCAAATAGGTTAAGGGCTATTACTGGGGAAGAATTAGAACCTATTTTAGGTAGCTTCAAAGAGTAGAGCTAGGATCAAAGAGTGAAAATGAAAGGGAAACAAATCTGAACCCTGTGAATAGAAGCTTCTAAAATATTGAGCATAATTCACTTTCTTATAATTTTTTCTGAAAATTTTCCATCATTTCTACTATAGTTTACCTTTGTATGGCACCTTTATTAACCTTCTTGTGATTTCATAATGCTTGATTTTCCAAGAAACTAATCTGTCAACTCTAAAAAAATTCAGATTCTATAGTCAATGTAAATGTATTTTTAAAAAGTAAAGAGTTTTTCTGGTTAAAACAAAGGTCTAATTAATTTTACAGTGGTTTTATAAGGGGTGTTACATTAAATTATTTAAAGAATAATTATCTTATCCTATGATGAAGTATAAAACAATATGTGTCACAAGCATTTAATTGGTTTTCTCAGTAAATAATGATGCCCTTACTTTTTTGGCAGACACCATCAATGTAAAATATTTGTAAATAACCAAAAACAATGTCTCCAACTGGTCCCTGAGGAAGGAAATATAAATATCATAGCTGTCAACAGACAGCTTTTCTAAAAATTGAACTATAATAGAGATTTAGATGCTTACATCAACATCTGTACAACTGCTCCATTCTAGAGACCTGAAAAGGAGTAAAAATATTAGCAAATGACAAAATAGATATATATAACTAGCAGATGGCAACCTTGATCTTCTCTCCTGATTAGGATGCAAATCCCTTCCACTCTGAGGGAAAATATAATATGGAACTACTGATTAATATCTGTTTACCTTAGATGGAACTGTGTTTTCTTTCCAAGTTAATGTGTAAAACAAGATTTAAAAGACACACACATCTCAGTATGAGCTCTCAGGCCCTTGAGATTTGATCCAGTTAATTTTAGTGGGCTGCTTTCCCTTCTGTGACCTGAAAATATTAAGAATAGCCTTCAAATATACTTATCTTCAGCCCTTATCTCTGTCCACACAAGATGAGTCAGAGGGTATAAACTATTGTCTGATTTTCAGGGACTCTGAAAAAGATTCCCTGTTTGAAAGACTTGTATTTCAGATTGTTGCTACATGGCACCACTGTTTCCAGGCGCTAAACTAGAGAACCCGACTGTTCAGTCCCACACAATCAGATACCAATTTGCGACCGGTCTTAGCCTTGGTGAGTAGTCAGGCAGAACAAATGTAAATAGCATTTAGGCCAATGTTTCCTACATTTATTTGAATATAAACCATTTTGCCTCTCAGCATTTTAAAACCGCACAGAACTAATGCTTCATGGAAATGTTTGAGCCCTGGCCAGTGTGCTCAGTGGTTAAAGCATCAGGTTGTGGAACAAAGGGTGCCTGTTCACTTCCAGTCAAAGACACATACCTTAGTTGCAGGCTTGATCCCTAGCCCATCAGGGACATGAGGAAGGCAAATAATCAATATGTCT
Source organism: Antrozous pallidus (assembly GCA_027563665.1). Classification (NCBI taxonomy): domain Eukaryota; kingdom Metazoa; phylum Chordata; class Mammalia; order Chiroptera; family Vespertilionidae; genus Antrozous; species Antrozous pallidus. The sequence continues at coordinate 66,148,079 of CM050511.1, forward strand.
TACACATTTATGTTTCTCTGTCTTTCTCTCTCTCTCTCTCTCTCTCTCTCTCTCTCTCTCTCTCTCTCTCTCTCTCTGTCTCTCTCTCTTTTCTTCCTCCCTCCCTTCTACTCTCTAAAAAAAAGAAAAACAATGGGAAAAAATATCCTCAGGTAAGGATTTAAAACAACAGTTTGACAAACACTGGCTTAGTCACATTCACACATTCATACATCACACACATGCACACATCTCTAAATAGTACCAATGAACTGACTAATATATGGGAGTACAATGACATTTCAGGGACACACAATCCTTCTAATAACAAATGCTAAATTGTAAAGACAAGTTAGAGTGTTGGAATAAATGTGTGTCAACATTGAATAATAAATATTTGCCAGAATGGCTTAAAATATTCATACTCCTGAGACAGTAAATCAGAAAACTGCCTTGAGAAAAAAATACAAAATTCCGGCAAATGTTTATCTACACCCAATTTTTATTGTAGCATTATTTATAATCCCCAAATACCAGAAGCAACATAAATATCCAACAATAGGAGAATCAAATAAATTACAATATATACATTTATTCGGAGTATTCCTCAGTGATTTAAAATTATTTCCTAAAATATATATAATGTGGGGAAGATGTTTATGATACAACCCAAAATTGTACAGAAAGTATAATCTAAATGTATAAGACATATGCACAGAGAAAAAGACAGAGCAGAAACATACCAAAATGTTAAAGTATTTCTTTCTAAAGAGTAAGACTATGATGAATGTTATTTTCTTTATATGTACTGGTACCAACAAAATTTCCCATAATTGACACATAATGCTTTTATTAGTGTGAAACAAAAATAAATTTGCATTCCTCGTAAAGCTTTCAGTAACCTTCCTAAAGAAGTACTCTCTAGGTTTCTTATCTCATAGCTCGTTGCTTTTCTAATGACATTTCTCCAAAATTTAATTGGTAATTGTTAAAATAGCAGGCAAAAATGCTAAACAGAAGGTAGCCGCCAAAAAACACCTTTCTTTTAAAGGGAGTTTTGATCACCATGACAACTCTGGGGTAACTTGACCATTCAAGAGGAGAACTTTCTCCTCAGTGCAGCCAAGGGCAAACCCAGTCTGTATCTCTTGGGATCTCTGGCTTCCTCTCACCTCCTTCCAGACATCAATCAAGTTCCAGATACACTTGTTGAAACTGAATCTAAAGCAGACCATTAATAGTTTGTCCTGCCAGCTCTGGAAATGTTAGGCTCTCTGGGAATTAAGAGCCATGTGGTTGCTAGGCACTGCTGGTCTCACATGTGCAACTTCATTAACCGCAGGTTACACAAGGCTAGAATCCAAGCTCTGGAAAGAATGAAAAGGCCTCCAAGTCACAATTTCTCTTTAGTTAGCCTGAAAGGTGTTTTTTCCCTAAACTGTGGGGTGGGGGGCAATTCTATGCAGCAATTTGGATAAGTATTCATATATAAATAGTACAGTGCAACAGTTAGAAAACATATAGAAATCTCCCCGAATTACAGCTATTTCTTCCATGCAGTCTTCCCATGAACCATAATACAATTGTGTATATGTGTGTTTGAAACTGAGAATTAAGAAAAATGTATATAAAATCTCACTTTCTTTGGCTTTACCAGTTCCACAAAAAAAAAATGTTCATTTCAAAAGCTATTTGTGGACAACATTGCATACTAGGTGGATTCAGCAAAGAGATAGATGAGCCAAATTTCTCTTTTGGTAAAAACAAACAGACAAGAAAACAAAGAAACTAAGATGGTGGCATAGGCAGACACCTAAACTGCTGCCTTGCACAACAATTTCAAAACTACAACTAAAAGACAAAATGGAAATCATCCAGAACTACAAGAAGACTGGCTGAGTGGAAATTCTACAACTAGCAGGAAACTAGCTCCACTGAGACTCAGAGGAGCTGCAGGAGACAGAGGTACTGAGATGCCTATGCAGAAAGGACTGGCAACTGAGTAGGAGGCTGGCTTTCTCAAGTGGGAGGGAGACAAAAGCTCCCAACTGCACTGAACTCCAATTCTGGGTGAGACTCTGGGGACCTAGACTTATTTGAGAAGAAACTGGACTATTTCACAGTGGGCAAAACTCAAGGTCGGCTTTCTCTCAGAGGTGATTGCAGTGATTACCACCATGGGACACTGAGACACTGGGGCCTATTAGGGCATGGCTTATGGGAAACCAATGCTGTCTTCTCCACTCTGAGACTCAGCCCCATTCAAGCTGAGCACAGAGGCTTTTGAAATTCTTCTCCCCTTATGGAGAAGAAGTTCTCCCAGCATAGACACAGCTGATTCTCACAGCCAATTGGCCTGGAGGTCAATTACTCCCATTGATACCAACAGGAAGGCTTAACTACAATAAGACTGTGCACACAGCACACAAAGGGGTGCACACAGAATGTCCACCTCAGGTAACTGGGGAGACTGAACCACTGAGTCCTATAGGAGATCTAGCACATAAAGCTACTCTATCAACTCAGGGAAGCAGCCAAAATGCAAAGGCAAAGAAACAGATCACAAATGACAGAAATGGAGGAAAGCAAACAATTGGATATAGAGTTAAAAACCATGGTTATAAGGTTTTTCAAGAATTTTCTAGAAAAGCCCGATAAATTTAATGAGACCCTCAAGGATAAGAAAAGGACCAACTAGAAATTAAGCATACACTGACTGAAATAAAAAATATTATACAGAGATCTACCAGCAGATTAGAGAGTGGTTGGCAAACTCATTAGTCAACAGAGCCAAATATCAACAGTACAATGATTGAAATTTTTTTGAGAGCCAAAAATTTTTAACTTAAACTACTTCTAACACCAGTTCTTCAAAATAGAGTCCCTCAGGCCATGGTATTTTGTGGAAGAGCCACACTCAAGGGGCCAAAGAGCTGCATGTGGCTTGCGAGCTGCAGTTTGCCAACCTCGGAACTAGAGGATTGCAAGAATCAAGTCAAAATTTGAAATACAGTGAAGCAAAAAACACTCAACCAGAAAAGCAAAGAGAAAAAAGAATTAAAAAATATGAATATAGTGTAAGGAGCCTCTGGGCCAACTTTAAGCATACCAACATCAGAATTATCAGGGTACCAGAAGAAGACAGAGAGCAAGATACTGAAAACCTATTTGAAGAAATTTTGACTGGAAACTTCCCCCACCTAGTTAAAGAAATAGACTTACAAGTCCAGGAAGTCCACAGAACCCCAAACAAAAGGAATCCAAAGAGGACCACACCAAGACATATAATAATTAAAATGAGCAAAAGACAAAGAGAGAATATTAAAAGCAGCAAGAGAAAAACAGTTACCTACAAGAGAGCATTCATATCACTGTCAGCAGATTTCTCAACAGAAACTATGCAGATCAGAAAGTCGTGGCAAGAAATATTCAGCGATGAACAGTAAGAACTTACAACCAACATTATTCTATCCAGCAAAGATATCATTCAGAATTGAAGGTCAGATAAAGAGCTTCACAGATAAGAAAAAGCTAAAGGAGTTCATCACCACCAAACCAGTATTATAAGAAATGCAGAAAGGTATTCTCTAAGAAGATGAAGAAGAAGAAAAAGGTAAAGATAAAAATTATGAACAACAAATACATATCTATCAACAAGTTTAATCTAAAAATCAAGTGAATCAAAAATCTGATGAACAGAATAAACTGGTGAATATAATAGAATCAGGGGCATAGAAAGGGAATGGACTGACAGTTCTCTGGGGGAAAGGGTTATAGGGGTTTGGGAAGAAACTGGACAAAATAGTATACCTATGGATGAGGACAGTGGAGGTGGGGAACCATGTGGAGGGGGAAAAAAGAGGAACAGCTGTAACAATCTGAACAATAAAGATTTATTATATTAAAAAACAAAAAACAAAAAAACTATAGTATCCCCTTCCTCTGTACTTTCCTTCCATGAATAATGAACAGAAATAATAATGAATAATAAACAGAAAGGAATTATTTTAGGACCTATACACAAAAGTTTCAGAAATGACTGAGAAAGAGATGAATAATCCATGCAAAGATAAAGAGTTTAGACAAGTCATTCAATAATTTTAAAAATGTTTCAAATAATTGAAACATAATATCTCTTTTATGATAAAAAAAATTGAACTGACAGTGCTCAAAAATAGGGGAAAAAGTGAGGGTCAAAAATAAGCATAAGCATATCACACAAAATGAAGCAGAAATTATAAATAAGGTGACATATATAAAAGGAGATAAAGTGGCCTGATATATAACCAGTATTCATAATGTAGAGAAGATAAAAAGAGGAACAGAAGAGAAAATTTTAAAATATAATAGGAGAAAACATTATAAAAATTAAACTAATTAATTTTTAGTTTAATTAATTTTCATTTCACTAATGAAATGGCTCACTATATACCAAGGGTTGGGGGTAGGGGGCAGGTAGTTATCAAGATTAGGATAGGTGCCTAAGAAATCTGACACAAAAATCTGGTGCAAAATGAGCAACATTAAGATATATTTAGTGAATGTCATACAATTACAAAGATTAAAATACAAATACGGGATTCAGAAAGAAAAAGCCAGGCACATATAAGTCCAAATGAGAAAGTATGAAAAAGTATGACCTTGACAATTTCTTCACCTTTTATAGTACTATCAAAAGTGAAAGTGTAATTAAATATTAGCAAACAAAGAAATAAATGAGCTCTCTAACTTTTCTTTTTCTGTTTTAGAGAGGGAGAGGGAGAGAGAAATGGAAATATTGATGACGATGAGAGATAATCATTGATCTGCTGCTTCCTGCATGCCCCCTAATGGGGATCAAGACTGCAATCCCAGCATGTGCCCCTGACCGGAATTGAACCCAGGACCCTTTAGTCCGCAGGCCAACGCTCCATTCATCTAGCCAAACCAGCCACAGCATGTAAATTCTTTAATAACTACCCATCTCCTTTCCAATAAAATCAAATGCGGTTATGTCATTGAAAGTCTATTTTGACCTGACCGCTGCCTCCCTTGATAAATAAATAAGCTTTAGAGAGGAAAATGTCTCCCTAATACAAGTTTTCTCAAGGAGGGATTTTTTCCCCCCTAAACACAAGACTAGCATTTCTCTACCTTTTACTCAACCCAACCTGAGGAGGTAGAGATCAGATTGATAAATTTAGGAAAAACGAACTGGAATGTTCAGTGTCCTCCTTCTCCCGCTAGGCAGTGAGCTGCACATGGGGAGCACCATTTCTGCTCCTCCACTGAGTCTGACTGCCCTGGTCCTTTGTTTCTTTGATTGGGCCCAGAAATCCAATCTGTCTGGGCTTCAGAATTATGGAACTCATTTATTTGGCTACCAAACCGAAGCCACTTGCTCAACCAAGCTTCTATCACTGAAAAAAGGTAATACCATGTCTCCATTTGCTACTTTTCTTTCTTTTTATTTCTCAACTATTTCAGAATCCTGGTGCGGGGAAAGGATACTATTTACTGAGCACCTTCCCCAGAAGACCCCAACACATGCTCACATTCCATTGAGGCATTGCACTTGCCAAATACTGTGTTGATGAGTGTTTAATGTGGGTTATATCATCACAACTCTCTACAATCTCTGCTACTTAGCCCTGGGCTCCTCAACCCCCCTCACCACCCCACACCCTCAGCCTCCATTTTCTCTCAACTGAGATTGGTATGGAAGGGAAGATTCCCTCCTCAGATCTATAAAATAAAGATAGAAATTTAAAGATGATCAAGAGACTGAACTGGTAAAGCACTTCACATACGCTGACTTTCCTATAAAATGTAAAGTTCAAACAATATTCAGTTATCATACACACCTTCTTGAATCTTATTCTCATAAGTGAGAAATGTTATAATGCAAATGGTCATTGGCTCCGAGCTCGTGTTTCTAGTGAGGTGACTAAGGGTTAGTTGACAGGAAGCTGTTTTCCTCACCATAGCTGAGTTACTCTGGGGAACCTTGAATCTAGTTTCTGCTGAGGAATAAAAGAGCACTTGAATCTTTTGCTTTTTCTCTAGTGCATGCTATTTGGCCCTCAGTAAAAATGAGAAATATATTCCACCATGAAAAAAGTTCCACCAGGCTTTGGACCCATGGTAAGATAACATTATATATTTATTTTGAACTGTTTTTCCCCCGCAAAGGACAAAATCTCTCCCTGAACAAAATAAGTATTTTTATCAAAAGAGTGAAACAGTAGGATTCCTAAAAAGAGTGTTTCCTAAAAGGATTTGCCTATTACTTACTATTCTTTAAGGTCTATTTGGAGACATATTATAGAAAAGAGAGATGCTATGCTGGCTTAACCTATTTAATAGTAATTGTCCAATTTTCTTATTATTCTTTGTTCCCATAAAAGAAATGTCATTGTATCATTACATGGTTAGTACCTGAAATTTAGTCCTTGGTGGGAGTTTTCCAAAATCTCACAAAATACCATATTGCTGTCTTTTCCTTAGATTCTTAGTCCTATTATTTTTTCTGTGTTCTATTTCTGATATAGAATTGGTGACCTCCAGAAATAAATAAATAAATAACTCCACATAGCTCTTGGAAACAAAATGTCATTAATTAGTATATCTGTAGAGCAATAAACATAAATTCAGGGAGGAATAAAGTTAAAGAACTGTTTGCAGCTTTCAAATTTCTAAACATATTCTTACTGATTTTAGAGAGAAGAAGGGAGAGGGATAGTGAAATAGAAGCACTGATAAGAGAGAAACATCAATCCATTCCCTCCAGCACTCCCCCTACTGGGAATCAATCCCATAACCAGGCACATGCCCTAACCAGAAATGGAATAGTTACCTTTTGGTTCATGGCCTGATGCTCAACCACTGAGAGACATCAGCTGGGCACATCTTTCACATTTTTGAAGCAATATTGTGTATTAAAGTAAATTATAAATAAATTGAAAAATAGAAACTACTTTTTACATAAAATATTAAAACTTGTATTCATATTTTTTTAATTTTACATAAGTGCTAGAGTTTTACATTTTATTTCTTATAATTGTGAACACCCAAATAAAAGACCTATATTTAATCACTCTATTAAAGTGTATCACAAACTTGAAATGTAGGATTCTTATTTCATTAATTATTTAAAAATATTACAGATGAAATTGAAAGGTGTAACAGCCAGCCATTTATTACAAACTTCTAGTTTGTAATAAATGAGACAAACATCTTCCAAGGAAATAGAGTTTCAAAATCAAATCAATATCTCATTTTAGTTAAATTTTTTTCATTAAATATGAAATTAGTAGTGAGTGTTAGTCAGCATGCCAATATTCAATTTAATCTGAAAGTGCTGTTTTCTGAAACTAGAATCTCTGTCAGTAGTAGCAGAATAGACTGGGAACTTTCTATTAGGTTAGCCATCAATGCAGGGACGAAAGAGATCATTTATTTACTCCAGGAGAAAATCATATCTCTCCAGTGAGAATAAATTTTATTAACCAGCATCTAACAAAAGTAGTCAGATACATCTTTCTTGACCCTAGTCAAATTACTGGGAAGTTAAATATAAAACTTAAACTTAGTGTCTAAACATAAGCACTCAGCCGTTTGCAGGAATGTGCTTGTATAACAGACAGAAATAAAAGCTCTGAAAAATGACCAGCCAATTACCTAAATCACCTCAATAGATGGCCAGGACTTTGCAGATAAAGTGCAATTGCACAACTATCAGTCTTTCAATGAGGCTCAATAAGCCTCAAGAAAGCCACATCGGAAACTAAGCAAATCCATGACATTTAGATCAGCGTTATATTCATTTTGGGCTGTGTAAAAAAAAATGATTGATGATGATTACGCCAACTTTTAACCTCTTTGATATACTGTACACTATAATTCACATAAAACAATGTATGATATATTAAAACAGAACAACTAAATGGTGGATCTAAAGAGGTTGGTCTGAAGAACATGAGGTTCCTTTTCATTTCTTTCTGTTACTGATCTAATGTCAAACTTCCTGAGTTTCAGGTTTATTTTCTGCTAATATGTTGCTAAATATAGAGCAATTTGGGGAGATTATATATTTCAAACTTTGATTTTCATAGAAAAAAAGATTCTATAAAAACCCCAAGCAACAGTACTACTATTCACAATATACCCAAACACAAGAGAAATAATATTCACTGAATATAAAAAGAGTCTATCTAAATTTAATAACAGAAGCCCTAATCGGTTTGGCTCAGTGTATAGATCATTGCCTTGCAGACTGAAGGGTCTCAGGTTCAATTCCAGTCAAGTACATGTAACTTGGTTGCAGGCACATCCCCAGTAGGGAGTGTGCAGGAAACAGCTGAATTGATGTTTCTCTCTCATCAATGTTTCTAACTCTATATCCTTCTCTGTAAAAAAAAAAAAAAATCAATTAAATATACATTTAAAATAAATAAATAAGTAAATAAAGAAATGTGATAATAGAAAATGGTTTTCAATGGATTATCGTGAATGTTTCTGAGTATACTGTAATAAATACTTCACAATGACAAAAGTTAATAATACCCTATCTAATAAAGAGGGAATATGCAAATTCACCCTTATGCTGTCGCAAAGATGGTAGTACCCACAGCCAATAAGGAGGGAATATACTAATTGACTGCCCCACCCTGAAATATGGCAGCACCCACAGCCAATAAGGAGGGAATATACTAATTGGCTGCCACGCCTTCAAAGATGGAAACACCCACAGCCACAAGATGGTGGTGCCCAGTTCCCTCAGCCCTGCCAGGGTGGTTCCACGCACTGCCTCTCAGCCCCACAGCCGCCCAGAGCTGGCCCAAGATACAGGAAAGCCTCGGATGTCAGCTGCCAAGACACCCAGGGCTGGCCCAAGGCTCAGGCAAGCCTCAGATGGCGACTGTCCAGCCGCCCAGGGCCGCCCGAGGCTCAGGTAACCAGGGCCAGCCAAGACTTGTGCTGCTGGCAGTGGCAGCAGAAGAGGTGTGATGGGGTCTCACCTTCCCTTGATCGCCAGGTCACCTGCCACCTCTGAGGGCTCCCAAACTGTAGATGGAGCAGGCTGGACTGAGAGACCCCCTTCCGTGCATTAATTTTCATGCACCAGGCCTCGAGTACTCTTATAAGTAAGCATTTATTTTACTTAGTTTCACAAGTTCAGCTGAACCTCTTTCACTTAAGTGTTAGATACAAGTGTTTGTATTTTTATGACATGTTACTAAAACATTTTAATTTTCCAATTTATTCACTCAAAAAACAACTTTTATTATTGGGCACCTGTTGTGTGCCAAGCAATATCCTGTTATCCTGTTATTTAAAGGATGCCACATAATTCAGGGCCTGTACATAATTTGTGGGTGCGGTGCAAACTGAAAAATATTAAATCCTTTGTACAAAATTTATCAAGAATTTTAAGAGTAATAACCAAGGGTAGAGCAATGCACGGCCTGCGTGCCCAAGAAGCCAGCCCCTCATGTGGTTTTAGCACTGAGCCTTCTTTACTCTTTTCATGGTGAAAAAAAAAAAAAGGTTAATGTGCATTTAGAATGCTTTAGGAATTATGGAATAATAGGATGGTACATCCAAACTCTCCACTGTCAGTATCTATGTTTATATTTTATCTTTACATATTTCTTTATTTATTGAATTCAAAAGCACAAATTTCCAGGAAGAGCCTGTAATGCATTTGCATAATGTTGTTGCTCAGATATTTCATTTTTCTGGTTACAGAACTGAATACATCAGAGATTAAGAAGTCCAAGTGGTATTCTCTGGAATTTGATTCTAGATTAAGAATAATATCTTTTCAGACATGGATAACTGGCTAATTAAGCAGCCTGTCTACAAGATCCATAAAGTCAAGTAAAGAAGTACTGCTAACTATAAGCAAAGGAAGACCTTAGCCTGTGGTAAACAAATCAGAGCTAGAGTAAGATTAACATAAACCACATATGATTGGTTCAACAATCACTTAATTGAGAGCCTTCAGTGCACCAGATACTCTTCCATGGCTCAGAGATACAAGGTGATGGAAACACAGGTCTATGTGCTCATGGAGCTCACATTCTCACAACCGAAGGCACAAAAGATAATCAGAGAGTTGACACCCACTTGTACATGTGTAATGTTTCTTTACAACTTATTGTAAAAGAGTTTTCTCTTGATAATACCTTTAGTTTCTAATTGTTTATTCACTTATCCATTTGACAAAAAAAATACCAAATATCTTTTAAGATCTAGGCACCATGCTGGGATTTAGAGTTGAATCTATAATTATACAGCCACAATTGTAAAATGTGTCATTAATATAAGAAGTCACTGATTGCAACCTGGGTTTATCTCACTAATCTATTCTCTATGCTTTCTAATGGTCCAATTGTCTCACCAGAGATTTCAAATAATATGGCATCTATACCATTATTCTTCTCTCTTTCACCCAAGAGCAAAGTCACTAGTGAATTTGGCCTCTTTTTTCCACTGAATTTAAACATGGCTTCAAAATTCTTTTAAAGTTAACCCTTCATCTTTCCAAAATCAATTCTACAATTGGTTAATGAGATGTAACCTATTTTCCATTTTTTGGTTGAGCCTGTTTTTTAAAGCCCACAGTGGATTTCTGAATAGTAAGCTTAATATTAGGAAGAATGGTAAATCTACTAACAAACTGTATTGCTCAAGATAAATTAACAGCGCCAAAATATCTTTAGATTAACACCATAAAATTAATTTTTCATTCAATTTATAGTCCTAAGCAGAATGCCAGAGGGCATCCAGGGCTCTCTTCCATGCATTTATTTGTAGAACCAATATATATTTTTTAATCTAGTGTCTCTACCATTCTCTACAGAATTGAAGTCTTCCACAGAATCCTTCAAGAGCCATGTAAATGGGGTAAGAAAGAGTGTGAAGAATGATAAGAGAATCTTGTGTGTCAGGTCTTGAAGTGGCATATTTTATTTTTACCCACATTCCCACAATATGTTGGTCAGAACTCACTCATATAAACATGCTCTCCAAATGCAAGGAATTCTAGGAAGTGTACCAGTAGTTTAGTCTGTACCTAACACAGAAAAGACATGGAGAATATGCATTATATCTGTAATACATCAGCATCAAACAGGATGAGATGGTAATGCCTTTCATCAAATAAACTTAATTTGCTAACAATAAATAATTATCTGCTTATTATACTCAGCCATTTAATATTAATACTTTGAATTTGGTATTAATGACTGGTACCTCTAAATACTACTAAATTTGTAAGACTAATTATTGTTATGAAACCCCCTTTATTATTTGGACCAATAGTTACTATTAGAGAATTTTTGTTTTAAGTTTTAGTATAATTATGATTATTTTTGTACATTTCTATTTTTTTATTTTTCCTATATTAGCCCATTGAAATTTGGAACCCTAAGAAAGTCTATGTTCTGAGGAAGCTGTATCCTTTCCAGGTCAACTTGAGCATCCAATTCATTTAGAATTTGGAGTCTGGTATGATATTTCTGAGTCTAGTTAGGCCAGTCAACCAGTAACATATTTCTTGGAGGTCCCAAAATATTGTCTCTTAATTTTCTCAAAAATCACACAAAATTTTTCAGAACTACCAAGATAGTATCTAATGGGAGTGCATTCAAGGATAAGATGATCCCCATGTACTGACTTCACAGTATTCTGAGAAAAATGAAGGGCCTACATCTAAAAACAAAACACAACATCAATAACAACTCAGCTTTTAATATTCCATATGAAATAAGAAATTTTCAAGCTGGATGGAAGCCCAGAGATGACAGAGTGTGTTGGTGTGCATTCTGAAATCCATAGGCCGCATTTGGCCTTTCTGGCTCTTTGGTGTGGCTCAGGAGTAGAGCTTAGAGAAGGCCACATTATGCTTACCATTTTCCAGCCCTTAGAAATCACTTGTTCATTAATGTTTTGTGGTTTTACTCCTTGGGTCTGTCTGGCTATTATGATAGAATATGTTTATTGTAATTACTGAGCAAACAGCATAAGAAATTATATGCTCAGTGTAAAGGACAGAAGGGAAAAACAGCAGGTGGCAATGTGTGTGTGACAGGCTGTTTCCTAAATAAAACATAAACGACTTCAGTGGCCACTGCCAAGAAGAGAAAAGTGACTGATGAAAATCATATGTTTCAACATAAGAAACCTGGGAATAATAGTTTTTAGATTAAAAACACTGATTTTTTTCTCATTAACAATGGGAAAATCTGATTTTGAAGAGTACAATATCAAGAGTCGCTAGATGCTGAACCACATTTTCAATTGAGTGGTTTAGAAGGTTAGTAAGAAGGCAAAAATAAACAAATTTCAAAAACAAATTTAATTCAATTTCAACATTTCTTCATGACAGTGCTTTATTGTATTTCCTAAAATTTAATTCAAAAAATGGTATTCTTTATTCACAAATAATTAATAAAAGAAAGCAAACATATAGCTGCAAATATTTCATTTCCTGATATAATACATAATTTATGATATCAATATTTTATTTATTTCAAAGGATAATTCCTCTTGATGTGAAATTCATACAAAATATTGCCCTCACAACTGATCTAATCCAATGATTTAATCATAAGAGAGAGAAAATGAATATCTGGAGGTGGGGAAGACTTTCTCAAAACCACAAAATGGGCTTATACAACTGAAACTACAAGTCTCCTGAATGTGAATTCAGTTTTTACTACTGAAACAATAACCACAAATGATATTTTTACTGTCGCTTTGTGTCTGTACTGAGCAGGTGATGGCTGCTAATTATAATTACTACATATTCTAATTTGTACATTATGTACATTAAATTATATTTTAAATATAAACTATAAATCAAAGCATACAAAATAAAATGAATACCAACTTAATAACTCTTTTCTACTAGTGTTTTAAATATGATTGCCTAGACACCTCTGAATATATGGAATAAATAATTTTAACACAAGAAGAGTGGGATGATCATAATAGTAAAGAACAGGATAGCTTAGCCCTTTCTCAGAATTTAGAGATCTGATTTCAAGAACTTTGCATGGTGAGACTCAATATAAATAGTTATAAGCTATAATCCAATCTAATAAAAGAGTAATATGCAAGTTAACCATCACTCTGATACACCCACAGGCTACACCCTCCAGCCAATCAGGAATGAGTATGCAAATTAACCCAACTAAGATGGCTGCAGCCAGAGTCCACAGGAGGTTTGGGTTTCCCCAGCAATAGAGGAAGCCAAGATTTCCAAACACCTAGGCCTCCACTCAAGGCTATAAAGTTTCAATTATAGAAGATAAATAAATCTCAACAAAAATGGCAGCAGCCATTTCAATTTTAGAAGATAAATAAATCCCAGATACCAGGGCCTCCGCTTGGGTCACCAGGGGCATGGCTGGCCTGAAAACCACCACAGGCCCCTCACCCAGGCCACCCCATGCACCAAGGGAACCCCCACCCTGATCCAGGACACCATTTAGGGCAAACCAGCTGGCCCCCACTTGTGCACCAGGCCTTTATCCTATCTAGTAAAAGAGTAATATGCAAATTGACAATCATTCCATCATACAAGATGGCTGCCCATATGTGGTCAAAGATGGCTGGCCCAATGTGGACACAAGATGGCTGCCACCTGATGGCCAGCAGGGGAGGGCACTTGGGAGGGACCAGGCCTGCAAGGAAGGGCAGTTGGGGGCAATCAAGCCTGCAGGGGAGAGCAGTTAGGGGTGATTAGGGTGGCAGTGGAGGGAAGAAGGGGGCAACCAGGCCTGTAGGGAAGGGCAGTTGGGGGGGGGGTGGAACCCAGGTCTGCAGGGGAGAATAACTGGGGAGGAGCAAGGCCTGCAGGGGAGGACAGCTAGGGGCGACCAGGCCTGTAGGGGAGAACAGTTAGGGACAAACAGGCTGGCAGGGAAGCAGTTAGGCATCAATCAGGCTGGCAGGAGAGTGGTTAGGGGGTGATCAAGCTGGTAGGCAGAAGCAGTTAGAGGCAATTAGGAAGGCAGGTAGGTAAGCAGTTGGGAGCCAGCAGTCATGGATTGTGAGAGGGATATCGAACTCAATCCTACTGGGCCTAAATGGACAGTTAGACATCCCTCAAGGGGACCCAGATTGAAGAGGGTGCAGTCTGGGCTGAGGAATTTTGTGCACCAGGCTTCTAGTCTATAATTATAACAGAGAAACATGCAAATTAAACATCACTCCACTACATCTACAAGCCATGTCCACCAGCCAATCAGGAGTGAGTGTGCAAGTTATCCAACCAAGATGGCCACTGGCCACAGAGCTGGAGCAAGCAGGAGGCTTGGGTTGCCCTGGCAATGGAGGAAGCCAAGCTTCCCATTTGACCTGGCAGGCCCTGGCCTCCACTCAAGGCTAAAAATTTTCAATTATAGAAGATAAATAAATCCTAGACACTTGCTTCCAGCTGGCCTGTCCTCTGCTCAAGGAGGTGCTGAAAAAAGAAAAAGAAAAAAAGGAGGGGCTGGGACCTTGGGTTGCCAGGGGGTGATCAGGCCAGGGTGAGACAGCAGGGGCCAATGGGGTTAAGCAGACCAGCAGGGGGACCAGTTGAGCAGGCCATCAGTTGGAGGTTATCAGGACAGCGGGGTGGAGGCAGTTTGGAGTGAGAAGGCCAGCAGGGGGGCAGCTGGAGGTAAGGCCAGTGGTAAGGGAAGGTGAGGGAGAGTAGGCCAGCAGGAGGGGCAGTTAGGGGTGATCTGGCTGGCCCTGGTGGCAGTTGGGGGTGAGCAGGCTGGCATGCAGAATGGTTAGGAACAATCAGGTAGGCAGGCAGGCAGGTGAGTGGCTAGAGCCAGCAGTCCCGAATTGTGAGAGGATTCCAACTGCTGGTTTAGGCCCAATTCCTGTAAGCCAGCAGTAGGACATCCTTCAAGGGGTCCCAGTTTGGAGAGAGTATGGGCCAGGCTGAGGATCACGCCTCCCCCTGTGCATGAATTTCATGCACCACACCACTAGTTAGCTATAAAGGGAGGAAACCTATATAACAGTTTCTACATTAGAA
Source organism: Antrozous pallidus (assembly GCA_027563665.1). NCBI lineage: Eukaryota > Metazoa > Chordata > Mammalia > Chiroptera > Vespertilionidae > Antrozous > Antrozous pallidus. The sequence continues at coordinate 66,163,083 of CM050511.1, forward strand.
AAACTAATACTAGTGTGATAAAATAAATCACTTCTGTAGCACAGAAGTTAATTATTAGTCAAGTACACAACACAGTTTTAGGGATAAAATTTTGTAGAATGGAATAATAGGAAAGAATTCCTTCTGGCATAGTAGCAATTTTCCCTCATGAAAAATTGAAGAAAAAAAAACACTGAATTTAGTTTGAGAAAAACTTGTATGGCATTCAAATCCATTTCTTTTGTTTATAAAACATGTTCCTTCCCTTTAAGGGCAAATCCTTGGGCAGTCATGGTCTAGTTGGGAGGGAAAGAGAAAATATCTGTTAATTATATTCCTGATTAAAGGCTTCTAGCTTGAATATATAAAGACCTCTTAAAATCTAATATTAATATAAAACAATCTTAATTAATTAAAGCAAGAGTTTGAATAAACACTTCACCAAGAAACAGATACAAATGGCAAATACTTAATGAAATGATTTTCATTATCATATGTCATTAGATAAATGCAAATTAAAACACAATGAGATTCTATGCATCTATTAAAATTATTAAAATTAAAATACTGACCATACCTAAGGGTAGCGAGATGTGGTGCTAATACAACTGTCATAGGCTGTTGGTGGGAGTATAAAATAGGACAATTACTTTAAAAAACAATTTTGCAGTTATTTTAAAAATTAGGAAAAATGGTGGCCGAACAGGCAGATAAAAGGAACAGCTAAATTGAATAACATCCACCCAGAATTGGTGAATTAGACACAACTGGTGAGACCATTCACAGCTAGAAAGGGCAGCCCTAACTGGTTTGGTTCAGTGGCTAAAGCGTCGGCTTTCGGACTGAAAGGTCCCAGGTTCGATCCCTGTCAAGGGCATGTACCTTGGCTGCGGGCACATCCCCAGAAAGGAGTGTGCAAGAGGCAGCTGGTCAATGTTTCTCTCTCATCGATGTTTCTGACTCTCTATCCCTCTCCCTTCCTATCTATAAAAAAATCATTAAAATATGTTTTTTAAAAAAAAGAAAGAAAGGGCAGAGGACAGCTGGAGAAGGATAGGATCAGGGATCTGGGCTGGAGAGAGATGTGCCAACATTATTGACTGTGTAAAACAGGCAAAACATCTGACTATGGAAAGGAAGTCCACAGGGATGCTGGCAGCTGGGGATTCTAGGTCTAAGTCCACAGCCATGAAGAGGCTGTGTCCAGAAAGGTGGCTTGAAGAGCTATCCAAGCCCCATAGTTCCACAGGGAGAGAAACTCATAGTTACATGGTTATTTTGCCTCTGTTTTCTTTGCTTTTATTTGGTAATCCCAGTTCATAGGACCTTTTAATAACAAACACTCACTTGAGTCTGTGGTGTAGGTAGAGGTGCAGATTTGTAGAGTCTGGGGAGAGGCTGTGGAGGGGAGCAGTACAGAGAGAGGTGACCAGGAATCCAGCACTGAGACATTTGTGATCCTCCAAACATAAGTAGCCATTATTCTCTGGAAGAGCCAGCCCCTCCCAGCACAGCATCGAGCCTATACCTGAAGCTTTACAAAGGAAACAAAGACTCTCAATAGCCTCAAAGAGCCTTCAGGGACTGGGTTGAAGAGGTGCCATTCAGTGCTGGAAAGTGATACAGCACCACCTGCACCTAAAGCCTTTCAGAAACAGACACTTGAGTGATTAAGACTGACAGCAAGCTGACAGGCAAAGTGGGCAGATTGGTCCCACCTGCCTGCAGACAATGCTGTGGAGACCGACACAGAGAGGAGTGTGGATCACATGGCACATCAACCCAATGCTACCTAACAGGAAACTGGGAAATGGCAGACAGAACAGAAGAATGAGGTCTTTTTTTAAAAAAAATAAATCTTTATTGTTCAGATTATTACAATTGTTCCTCTTTTTTCCCCCATAGCTCTCCTCCACCCAGTTCCCACCCCACCTTTTGCCCTTACCTCCCCACACACTGTCCTCATTCATAGGTTATGATTTTTGTCCAGTCTCCTCCTGCACACCCCATACCCCTTTCCTTCTGAGAATTGTCAGTCCACTCCCTTTCTATGCCCCTGATTCTATTATATTCACCAATTGATTCTGTTCATTAGATATTTTTATTCACCAATTTTTAGATTCACTTGATAGATATATATTTGTTGTTCATAATTTTTATCTTTAACTTTTTCTTCTTCTTCCTCTTCTTACAGAATACCTTTCAGCATGCAAATTGACCATACCTCTGCTGCACTACCAGCCAATCAGGAGCAGGGGGTATGGCAAGCAGGAAGCATGGCCAGCAGACAGGGGCATAGCCAGCAGACAGGGGTGTGGCCACAGTGCTTAGTAAGCAAGCACCACGCTATAAGCTCTGCCCACATGGTACTTAAGGGCCAGCAAGATCCCTCTCTCCTTACACTTACTGTTGACTGAGTTGCAACCTTTTGTAGTGACCTTGGGACAGTTAGGGGAATTTGATGCCATGATATCCCTTCACGAGGCTCGCATGTAGGTTGCTCTGAAAGTTAGGCTGTGACTGAGGTGTGGGGTTTACCTATCACATGGGACATGCAAATGAGCACCAGAGGCACCTTGAGTAATGGGAGCCAGATGCAAGGCAGAGCTGTGAGCCAAGTGGCAGTCTGCTCCGTGGGGCACTGTGGGCCCGCTGGGACTGCTGGCGTGCAGCATCAGCTCCTCAGGCTGATGCCTCTTCCCCCTGGCGCGCCTCCACCACCTCCTTCCCCGTCACCGCAGAACCAGCACCAGTCACTTTGGATCCCAGCGCGCTGAATACAGGTGGGGAAAGGGGCACTGGACCTCCCAGACCCCTCGCCCTGTGAGCTTGGTCCAGGACCTGCCGTCCTTGCGGCTTCCCTGCGAGGCAGGGGGGGTGGGCAGGCCGGGCCTCCAGAGGACTGGCAGAGGCAGCAGGAAGGAGGGTGGCTGAAGGAAGCGAGGAGACGGATGGGGGGTGGAAAAGGAAGGGGACTATGGCCATGCTGCCGGGCTTCGGGGATGGGTGATCCTGGACTACAGGAGAGAGATCGCATGGCCTCAGTTTATTAATTACATTTTCCCCCAATAGCTCCCCTCCACCCAGCACCCAACCCACTCTCTGCCCTTACCTCCCCCCCCCCCCCCGGCACTGTCCTCTCCCATAGTTGCATGATTTTTGTCCAGTCTCTTGCTGTACTTCCCGCACCCTTTTTCTCACCAAGAATTATCAGTCCATTCCCTCTCTATGTCCATGATTCTGTTCTATTCCCCATTTTATCCTGATCATCAGGTTAATTCACTTGATTTTTAGATTCATTTGTTGATAGATGTGTATTTGTTGTTCATAATGTATATTTTTACCTTTTTCTTCTTCCTCTTCTTAAACAATACCTTTCAGCATTTCATATAGTATTGGTTTGGTGGTGATAAACTCCTTTAGCTTTTTCTTATCTGCGAAGCACTTTATCTGGCCTTCAATTCTTAATGACAGCTTTGCTGGATAGAGCAATCTTGGCTGTAGATTCTTGCTATTCATCACTTTGAATATTTTTTGCCACTCCCGTCTGGCCTGCATCGTTTCTGTTGAGAAATCCGCTGACAATCGTATGGGTGCTCCCCTGTAGATAACCAACTGTTTTTCTCTTGCTGCTTTTAATATTCTCTCTTTATCTTTTGCTCTTGGCATTTTAATTATGATGTGTCTTGGTGTGGTCCTCTTTAGATTCCTACATTTTGGGGTTCTGTGCACTTCTTGGGTTTTCAAGTCAATTTCTTTTGCCAGGTCGGGGAAGTTTTCAGTCACTATTTCTTCTAGTAGGTTTTCCTTATCTTGCTCTCTCTCTTTTTCTGGCACCCCAATAGTTCTGATGTTGGTATGCTTGAGATTGTCCCGGAGGCCCCTTATGCTATCTTCAATTTTTTGGACTCTTTTGGCTTCTTGCTTTTCCAGCTGAGTGGATTTTGCTTCTTTGTATTTCAAATCTTTGACTTGGTTTTTGCGGTCATCTGGACTGCTTTTAGGTGTTTGTATATTATTTTTTTATTTCAGTCAGTGTATGCTTAATTTCTAGTTAGTCTTTTTTCATATCCTTGTAGGCATTGTTCATTTCCTTGTAGGTGTTGTTTATTTCCTTGTAGTTCTCATTAAGTTCCTCGGCCTTTTCTGGTACCCTCTTCATAAACCTAATTACTGTGATTTTGAACTCTATGTCCAGTCGTCTTTTTTCCTCCATTTCTTTCACAGCTCAGTTCTTTCCTTTTCTCTGCATTATGGTTGCTTTCCTGAGTTGATCCCTTAGCAGTGTGTGATAGGTATCCTTTAAGGAACAGTGGCTCAGCTTCCTTATGCGGCGCCCGGCGTCAGCCTTAGGTCTGCCCTACATGACATGCAGAGTCAGCGTCTATGGGGCCCATGGCGTCAGCTTATCTACGCGGCTCATGGGTCTCAGTGTTGGGTGGCAATGGAAATCCACTGCTGGTCTCCCTGTTGCCAGACACCTCTGCCTCTCCTCAAATTAGTCTGCACAGCCAAAGTCTCACTCAGGATTGTAAAACAAAGCAGTCCGGTGGTCTCCGAGCAAGTGAGCAAGTCGCACATTCTCTGCCCAGTTGCACACTCCAGGAACTGCTGTTCCAATTTACTCGTACGCTCTCCCCAAACTCACAGACCTCAGCCGCGCCCAGGACTCTCCTTTCCCCGACCTGGGAGCTCGCCTGGAACTGGGGGGTTAGTGCTGTGGGAGGCCTTCGCCCTCCCCGCTGGAGAAAACCAGCTGGGCTTGCTGCCTGCCGCCCGTCCCTCACCGCTTGCTCGCGTTCCGAACCTCAAAGGTGCGCACCGCTGCTCCTCCTGAGTCACTGTGTCCCTCCTAAAACCACAGTAATTAGGTTTATGAAGAGGCTTTACTTTTATGTGAGGAATTTTCACTCAGCCAGCTTTCTGGTGATTCTGGATAATGTTTGTTCTGTTGTTAAGTTGTAGTTTCAGAATTGTTGCATGAACAGCAAAATAGGTGCTTACCTATGCTGCCATCTTAGTTCTCTCTAGGAAATTCTTGAAAAACCTTATAACCATGGTTTTGAACTCTATATCCAGTCATTTGCATTCCTCCATTTCTTTCATTTGTGATCTGTTTCTTTGTCTCCACATTTTTGCTGCTTCCCTGAGTTGGCAGAGTAGCTTTGTGTGCTAGGTGTCCTATAGGGCCCAGTGGCTCATCCTCCCCAATTACCTGAGGTGGACACTCTCGATGCATCCCTTTGTGGGCTGTGTGGACAACCTCATTGTAGTTAAGTCTTGATTGTTGTTGATATCACTGGGAGGAATTGATTTCCAGGCCACTTGGCTCTGAGGATCAGCTATGCCTACACTGGGAGAACTTCTGTGCTGGAGACAGCCTATGAGATAAAACTTGCAAAATTTCAAAAGCCTCTGTGCTCAGCTTGGATGAGGCAGGGTCTCAGGGAAGATAGACAGCCTAAGCTTCCCATAAACCCTGCCTTGTGAGGCTCCTGGGTCTCAGTGACCCTCAGTCATTGCTGCAACCACTCTGGGAGAAAGCCGCCTTCGAGTTTTGCCTGCTGCCAGACAGTCCAGTTTGTCTCCGAATGAGTCTGGGTTCCCAGAGTCTCACCTGTAATTGGAGTTCAGTGCAGTCAGGAGTTTTTGTCTCCCTCCCACTTGAGAAAGCCAGCCATGCACTCAGTGGTCAGTCCTCTCTGCACATGAGTCTCCATACCTCAGCCTTTTGCAGCTCCTCTGAGTCTCAGTGTGATTTTCTCTTTTCCTGGCAGTCCAGATTCCCCCTGAATGAGTCTGGATTCCCAGGATCTCACCTGAAAATGGAGTTCTGTACAGTTGAGAGCTTCAGTCTCCCTCTTGTTTGAGAAAGCCAGTCATGCAGTCGGCTGCCAGTCCTCTCTGCATGTGCATGTCCATATCTCAGCCTTTTGCAGCTCCTCTGAGCCTCAAGGTGCTTTTTTCTTCCCTGCTAGTTGTAGAATTTCCACTCAGCCAACTTTCCTGTGGTTCTTGATAGTGTTCATTTTGTCTTTTAGTTGTAGTTTTGAAATTGTTGTGCGAGCCAGCAGTTTAGACGTTTACCTATTCCACCATCTTGGTTTCTCCTCAAGAGTGAGGTCTTACAAAAGCCCCCATAGGACAATAAAACTCAGCTGAAGTGAATGACACTTCACTTTTTTGTTTTTTTATCTTTTATTTTGAAATTTTGTTCTTTCTTTTTTGTCTATTTTATATTTTATTTTATTGTATTATTTTTTATTTTATTTTATCTTATTTTATCACTCTTACCTTCCTCACTTATCCCTTTTCATCCTATTTTCTCTTCTCCTATTTACCCTTTAGTTTTTATCTTTCTTTTTACCCATTGTTAAAAATTGATCTTCTTTATATGCATTATTGAAATTTTTGTTATTGTATTCTCTGTTGGCTTACTCCTATATCTAATTTCCTCTCCTCTGTCCAAGTCCATGCATCCTTAACTTTTCTCTTTCTTTGCTAGTCAATTTTTTATGCTTTTGTTTTTCTTGTCTTTCTCCCTTCTTCTCCTAATTGTATAATTAGCTTCATTCAATAAACTCAAGTCTATCTGTTCTCTCCTCTATTCTCCTTTTACAAAAAAATAAATTAAAAATAGATAAAGAAAGCCACTTCATAATACTAAAGGAAGCAATTCAACAAGAGGATGTAACTCTGGTTAACATATACACACCAAATACAGGAGCAGCCAAATACATAATAAAACTTCTGGAAGATATAAGAGGAGAGATTGACAGCAATACAATCATAGTAGGGGACTTTAATACCCCATTGACACCATTGGACAAATCCTCTAAACAAAAAATCAGCAAAAAAAAAAAATAGCAATCCTAAAATACTCCCTAGATCATATGTAATTAATTGACATCTTCAGAACATTTCACCCAAAGCAACAAAATGTAATACATTCTTCTCAAGTGCACATGGGACATTTTCAAAAATAGATACATATGGGGACATAGGCAAAGTCTCTTCAATTCAAGAAGCTAGAAATCAAATGAAGAATCTTCTCAGATCACAATGGCATAAAATAAAAAATCAAAAACAATAAAAACAATGACAAAAAATAAAGATGCTAAATAGCATGTTATTAAACAATGATTGGGTTACCAAGGAGATCAAAGAAGAAAGAAGCAGCATCCTGGAAACAAATAACAATGAAAACACAACAATACAAAATCTATAGGAAGCAGTCCTAAGAAGAAAGTTCATTGCTCTACAGGCCCACCTCCAAACAAACGAAAAAAATGGTGATAAATTATCTAACCCTACAACTTAAAGAATTAGAAGAGAGCAACAATAAGAGCCCTGAGTAAACAGAAGGAAGGAAATAATAAGGCTCAGAATGGAAATAAATGACATAGAAACCAAAAGAACAATACAAAAGATCAATAAAACCAAGGGCTGGTTCTTTTAAAGGATAAACAAGATTGATGAACCTCTAGCCAGGTGCCCCAAGAAACAATGAGAATGGACCCAATAAACAAAATCAGAAATGAAAGAGGTGAAATAACAATTGACCCAACAGACATATAAAAGATAGTTTAAAAATATGAATAACTCTACTCCAACTAACTGGACAAACTAGAAGAAATGGACATATTCATAGAAAAATACAATCATCTAAAATCCAATCAGGAAAAATAAAAAAACCTGAATAGGCTAATAACTACCAAAAAAACTGAAGTAGTAATCAAAAATCTTCCAGTAAACAAAAGCCCTAGTCCAGGCAGCTTTACAGGGGAGTTCTACCAACATTTTAAAGAACTAAAATCTATCCTCCTCAAATTATTTCCAAAAATTCAAAGGAAGGCACAATTCCAAGTTCTTTCTATGAATCCAGCATTACCCTAATCCCCAAACCAGATAAAGACACTACAAAGAAAAAAATTACAGGCCAATATCTCTCATGAACATAGATTCTAAAATCCTCAACAAAATCTAGCAAATCAGATCCAGCATTATATTGGAAAGCTCATACAACAGTGGGATTTATTCTAGGGATGCAAGGCTGGTACAATATCCTCAAATCAATAAACATGATACATCACATAAACAAATTAAGGGGAAAAATCATATAATCATAAAATTAATGCCAAAAAAAGCATTTGACAAAATCCAACACCCTTTCTTGACAAACTTTTTCAGAAAAGTGGAAATAGAGGGGTCATACCTCCACATGATAAAAGCTTTATATGACAAATCTATAGCTAATATCATACTCACTGGGCAAAAACTAAAACCATTCCCCCTAAGAACAGAAACAAAACAGGGATGCCCACTCTCACCAGTCCTGTTCAACATAATACTGGAAGTGCCAGCCATAGTGATCAGGCTAGAAGAAGAAATAAAAGGCATCCAAATTGGGAAAGAAGAAGTAAAACTATTCTTATTCACAGATGACATAATATTGTACATAGAAAACCCCAAAGACTCCATCAAAAAATATTAGACTTAACAAATGAATTTAGTAATGTAGCAGGGTACATAATTAATAACCAGAAATCTTCATTTTTTTACACCAGCTAGAGGCCAGTGCATGAAATTCATGCATGGAGGGTTCTCTCAGCTCAGCCTACACCCTCTCCAATCCAGGACCCTTCAAGAGATGTCTGGCAGTCGGATATTCCTCTCACAATTCGGGACCACTGGCTCCTAACTACTCACCTGCCTACCTGCCTGATCACCACTAACTGCCCCCCTAGTGGCCTGGTCACCCGCAACTGCCCCTTCTGCCAACCTGGTTGCCACAGCTGCCCCCCCTCGCTTGGCTGGTCACCCCACACTGTCCCCCTCTTACAGCCTGGTTGCCTCACACAGCCTGCTGTTCAGTTGTTTGGTCATCCCTCACTAACCCTCCTGCTGGCCTGATCACTCCATGCAGCCTGTTTGGTTGATTGTTCAGTTGTTTTGGTTGCAACAGTCTCTTAGGCTTTTATATGTACTGATAATGAACTCACAGAAAGAGAAACTAAAAAAACAATTCCACTTACCATTGCATCAAAAGGATTAAGATACCGAGGAATAAACTTAACTAAGGAGGTAAGGGATCTGTACTGAGAAAATTACAGGATACTATAAAAAAGAGACAGAGGAAAACATAAACAAATGAAAGAATATACCATGTTCATAAATTGGTAGAATCAACATCATTAAAATGTCCATAGTACCTATACAATCCTCATTAAAATACCAATGACATATTTCACAGACTGAGAACAAACTCTCCAAAAATTCATATGGAATTTAAAAAGGCCCTAAATACCTACAGCAATCCTGATAAAGAATAACAAATTTTGAAGGATCTTAATACCAGATATCAAGCTACATTACAAAGCCACCATTCTTAAAACTGCCTGGTTCTGGCACAAAAAGACATATAGACCAGAAAAACAGAACAGAGAACCCAGAAATTGACCCAAGTCATTATGCTCAATTAATATTTGACAAAGGAGGCAAAAGCATACTATGGAGTTAAGACAGTCTCTTCAATTAATGAAATTGGGAAAATTTGACAGATACATGGAAAAAAAATGAAACTAGGTCACCAATTTACACCATACACAAAAATAAACTCAAAATGGATAAAGGACTTAAAAGTAAGACAGAAAACCATAAAAGTCTTAGAGGATGCCATAGGCAGCAAAATATCAGATATATGTCATAGCAATAGCTTTACCAATACAGCTCCTAGGACAATGGAAACTAAAGAGAAAATAAACAAATGGGACTACATCAAAATAAAAAGCTTCTGCACAGCAAAAGAAACCATCAACAAAACAAGACAACCCACTGCACAGAAAAACATATTTGCCAATGTTATCTCCAATAAGGGAAATCTCCAAAATTTAAAGGGAACACTTACAACTTAACAAAAGGAAGATAAACAATCCAATCAAAAAATAGGCAAAAAAACTAGACACTTTTCAAAAGAGAACATTCAGAAAACCAATAGACATATGAAAACATGCTCTAAGTCATTAATCAAGTGCTGGAGAGGAGGGGGGAGAAAAAGGAACCCTCCTAACTGCTGGTGGAAATGCAGACTAGTGCAGCCACAGTATGGCATTTCCTCAAAAAATTAAAAAATGGAACTGCCATTTGATCCAGTAATCCCACTTCTAGGAATATATCCCAATAAATCAGAAATACCTATGTTTATAGCAGCACAATTTACCATAGCTAAGATTTAGAAACAGCCTAAGTGCCCATCAGCAGATTAGTGGATCAGAAAACTGTTGTATATCTACACAATGGAATACTATGCTGCTGCAAAAAAAGAAAAAAAGAAAAAGGAAAGAAAGAAACTCTTACCATTTGCAAAAATGGATAGATCTGGAGAGCCTTATGCTAAGTGAAAAAAATCCAGTCGGAGAAAGATAGATATCACAGGATCTCACTCATTTGTGGAATGCAATGAATGGCATAAACTGATAAACAAAAATAGATCCAGAGACACAGAAGCATTGAACAGACCGTCCAACCTCAGAGGAAAGAAGGGAAGAGGGGTGTTAAGAGTTCAACCAAAGGTCTTGTATGCATGCTTATAAGCATATCTCACGGACACAGACAGTAGTGGGGTGAGGACATGTGCTGGTGGGTGGTTGGGGAGAGGTCATTAGTAGAAAAAGGAGACTCATGTAATACTTTAAACAATAAAAGACTTTAAATTGAAAATGAATAAGTACACACCTACAATATGACTCACTCATACCACTCCTTGGCATTTATTTTAGCCAAGAGAAATGAAATAAGACATCTACACAACAGCAAGAAAAGGACATGAACTACCAATACATGGAACAACATAGATGAATCTAAAAATAATATGCTGAATGAAAAAAGCCAGATGAAAAGAATACATACTGTATGATTCCATTCATGAATATGTCTCGAAAACGGCAACTAGTTTATAGTGCCAGAGAACATATGAGTGGTTGAGTACATGCTGGTGAAGGGAGGAGAGAGGGATTATAAAGGGGAACTGGGAAACTTGGCAGTGATGGATACCAGTATGTTCTCTATATTGATTGTGGTGATGGGTTCACTTTTATAGCTATTTCAAAATGAAATCAAAGTGTGCACTTTAATTATGTGGAATTTATTGCATGCCAATTACACCTCAATAAAGCTGTTTAATAAAGAATTTATAGCAGGACTGAAACAACTTATAAAGGCCCAGTAGAGACAGACTTCTGCCACCCGGAGAACCTAAACACAAGAATATTTTCTCCATGAGATAGAGGCTATCAATCATTCTACATACATGACAAGTATGTAAGAAGACACATGAAATTTTCTTTGTGGACCATCTAGCTGCCAGAAAGGTAATATAATGCTGGGATAAGCATACTGAGCATTCATTAAGAACAAAGATTTATTATTTTTTCTCATGTTAAGTCAGTGGAAACTAAACACAGGCTACTGGATCTGGCCTGTCACTCATTCTGCTGCTATTATGGGAGTTCTCAGGCAGCCGAGGCCACAGAGGGCAAAGATGCCAACAACTTGCATATCATATTAAGCATGTGATGACAGAATTGCCAGGCAACTCTAATTTTTCATTCCATATGTACTCGAAAGGTGCAAGACAAAAAAAGGGAGGTGCATTTCATGTGTTGCATGGGGAAATATACATTATGGAACATTTCAGAAATTCCCTTGTTTAAAATAAATGCTCAATCAGGGAAAGACTTGAAAACTGTAATGGTATAAGCTCTGGGGAATAGAAACAAGAAAGTAGAAAAAGGTTTACTCTTTGGTATGGCTTCTTAAAAAAATTATTTTCATTGATTTTTTGGAGAGAGGAAAGGAGAGGGAGAGAGAGAGAGAGACATTGATCAGCTGCCTCCTGCACGTCCCTTACCAGCAATTGAGGTAAAAACCCAGGAATGTGCACTGACAGGGAATTGAACTAGTAACCTTTCAGTGCCTGGGATGACAATGTCCAACCAACTGAGCCACACTGGCCGGGGCTGGAATGGCTATTTATATGCTGGGAAGTTGTCATGAGCACAAGTTACAATTTCAAGAGAAAAATAAATAATAATTTTTATTTTTATTTATTTTTTTATTTTTTTTTAAATACATTTTATTGATTTTTCACAGAGAGGAAGAGAGAGGGATAGAAAGTCAGAAACATCAATGAGAGAGAAACATCGATCAGCCGCCTCCTGCACACCCCCTGCTGGGGATGTGCCCGCAGCCACGGCACGTGCCCTTGGCCGGAATCGAACCTGGGACCTTTCAGTCCGCAGGCCGACGCTCTATCCACTGAGCCAAACCGGCTTTGGCTAAGTAATAATTTTTAAATGGAGCCCAGTTCTGCCACTGGGATTACCTGTCCTACGTCAATCCTAAGAAATGGGTCAAGTACTAGGGCTTTCCTCTTCAGATCAAAATATTATTTTAAATTTTTACTACTGCTTGTACAAACTCTATTTCACATATTAAATTGGTAAACCACTTGCAGAGATAATTGGGGGATGGTGGCCAGTAACCTAGTCATTACAAATGAGGGACGAGACATAAATTATTAGTGCTTAGTCTGACCCACCACCCTGGCTACAACAGCTATGGAAACATGGGTTGATCCAATAAGTTGTTTTTTCATCTATAACTTGAGGGCTAGCTTTATCATTTTATGTACTTGGAGCTAATTTACATTCACTTGGCATCTTCTGAAAATATTCATCATCTCCAGCATTAATGTTAACTTCTTTTCATAGAGAAACAAAATGTGCAGTTATCCATCCTCAGTCATGTCATTGAAAAATATTTTTCTCTGCCATTTAGTAATTTTGCATTCTATTAGGAAAGCCACTAAAATGTTAGCAGGCACCCATTATCAGATTAAATGCCTCTGACTTTCAATATTTCATATGTATCAACTGAAGAATGGTATAAATGTTCTCCCTATATTATCTCTTGATAAATTCTATTAGAGAAAAAAACATTGCTTATGTTCAAGAAAATCTAATTAGAGACTTTATATTTGTGCAAGCGCCCACAGGAAAAGCAGCATCTGTGCTTACTTTCAGAAAGAAAGAAAGAAAGAAAGAAAGAAAGAAAGAAAGAAAGAAAGAAAGAAAGAAAGAAAGAAAGAAAGAAAGAAAGAAGAAATTAAAAGAACATAAAATGTGTTAACTATTCTTTACAAACCTGCATAAATCTGGTTATACATAACTAGAGGCCTGGTGCACAGATTTGTGCACATTGAAAGGAAATTAATTAGAAGGTGGCCAACAGGGTGGGACTGGACAAGACGGGCCAGACATGCCCTGGAGCCAGCCTTCCACTATCCCTCCCCGGCTGGCCATACCTGGGGCAGTGTCAGGGCTTGAAGGGCATCTACAGAGTGAGCAGGGTTCCTCCAGCAGATGGGTCCCTTGGCCTGGTCTATGAGGATCGGGCCAAAACTGGCAGTCCACCATCTCCCAAGAGGTCCCGAAGTGAGATACTGTCGCTCAGCAGTTCCTGAAGATCATTGTGCATCATAGCTACTGGTTAGATGGTCAAATGGTCAGACAGTCACTTAGGTTTTATATATATAGATAATAGGATAATCTCTTTTATAGTACCTATGTACTCATTTTAACAATACTATATTTTTAGTAAAACTGTATTACCTTTCTTTACAAGATGATCAAAAGGAACCTTAATATAAAATTAAATTGTTCATCCTTGCTGGTTTGTCCCAGTGGATAGAGCATTGGCAGACTGATAGGTCCTGGATTCAAGTCTGGTCAATGACACGAGTTACAGGTACCTTGGTTGCAGGCTCAATCCCCAGCCCCTATTGCGGCGTGTGCAGGAGGCAACCAATCGATGTGTCTTTCTCACATCTATGTTTTTCTCTCTATCTCTTCCTCTCCCTTCCACTCTTTCTAAATATCATTGGGAAAATATCCTCGGGTGAATAATAACAACAGCAACAAAAAACTAAGTTGGTCAATAGCTATAGTTCCAAGAGAAATTTTTGTACCAAATCTATTATCAATTATTCTTAAACATATCTGGTCTCAAATTCAGACTTCATCACTGACTAACTGCAATTTTGAACAAGAAACATAACTTCTATGATGCTCAATTTTCTCATCTATAAAATGGGGACAGTAACCCATGAATCATAGGCTTGTTGTAAGGTTTAAATTCGATGATATATATAAATATTTGAAATATGGTAGAAATCCAACAAATGTTCTTACCAGTACCCTTGGAATTATAAGCAGTAGACCCAAATCAGCCAAATGTTTTTAAAAGGTAAAAAATTGAAAAGTCCCTTTCTATTAATGGTTTAATCATACAAATGAATTTGGTTTAGTGGGTCATTATTAGATCATACATGTATATTTGTAATATTTTGTACTCAATAACTTGGATCTTATACATTCTATTATTGAAAACATAGTTTCAGAACACCAACCTTAAAAATAAATTTTTACCTAAGAAGTAATAGTTCATTTTGACTACATAATGTGACTATATATGTGTAAAAACATTTTTAAGTTATGTTATTGCTTCAATACTGTAAAATTTCTAAGATCCAGGAAACCATTTACAATCATTTGTGCTCACTGAGACAGTACAGGAAAAATTTTTCAGCATTAGGCTGAGTAGAATCCTGATCCCCCACAGATTTAGTATCCTGGCGGAAAAAAAAAAAAGTCCCAAAGTGATTAACTGCCAACCAGAAAAACTCCTTCATAAAGTTTTCTCTGACCAATACTACTAAGATATAACCAATAATAAAAAAAAACATACTATAACTATTTGACACACACACAAAGAGGTATGGATATTGAATAGCCTTAAACAATTATAATCATACCATTCATCATTAAACAAACTTTTATTAAGTGTTTACCAGGTACCAAGCTTTGGAGACCACAGATTAAAAGACATGCCATTTCCACCCTGCAAAGAATCCAGTTTTTAGTGGTTGAAGCTGTCAGACATGTAAACAGATTACACATGGTGTGATAAGACAGGTACTAGAGAGTAGTGTAAGAGTGGCACCTGGCACTGAGCACAGGTGTGAGGAAATCTTTAGGGACAAGACAGCCCTTGAACTGTGTCCAAAGGGTGAGTAGGGGTTAGCAAAGCCCAGACGCTAGGAAGGAGCCATTAAGGCAGACACCCCTAGGGCCCTGTCTGAACGAAGGGCTGGCTTTTAGATGAAATGCTAATAAACTATTTGAAAATCTGCCTTGTTGATATTAGTAAGGAAGCCTTAAAATGAAGCCCAATTTCTTTGGGATCTGAGAAGCTATTTCCTTGCCATCTTAAAATTATAAATATGACCTGCCTTATTAATATTGACTGAAAATTTCACCACACGCAATTCCATCTTTATTAATCCAAAATTCTCAGGCAGCATATTTCAAGAAGCTGTATCAGCAACCACCAACAACCAATATAGGCAAGCAGAATTATAAGATTTGCTTCACAAAGAGAACACAGGGAGTGTGTTAACTACAGAAAGAGTATGCATCCAAATGAACACATTACTAAGAACCTAACAGCTGCCAGATCACTACTAAGAAATGAAGAGCCTATTTAAATGTAAACCACAAGAGAGTTGAACAAGTAGTAAAAAAGCACAAGAATATTCCTGAAAAATATTCCAAAAATATATCAGTTGGCATTTAAAATAATAATAATTCCTGCAACATGGAAAGTACCCATGTTAAAACAAAGGCCCAGTTTTGTGCTTGCTGTTTTTTGCATTCACTAACATGGACTTTATATATTTTATGTATTGAACGTATTTTAGACTCAAAGCATCAACCTTCATAAGTGACCAAAACAGTCCAGGTATTTTAACATGCCAGAGGCATAAACATATGTTTATTATATAAAGAAGCATATTATTAGAATAAAATATTAGGTATTTCCACACTTGTTAGAAATCATAATTGAAACTAATAAATTTCAATCTAAAAAAAAGTATGTTGATGTGCATTATTTGCAATTACCAGTGAAGATTGGAAGAGTCCCCTTTGCCTAAAATTCATTCATTGAAAAGCACATTTTATTTTAGTCAAAGAGATTCTGCAGTCATTTCATTATATTTTATAATGCATACTCTCGGCATGTTTTGTCATGTCAAATTTGAATATTTTTCGTCAATATAAGCACATTCATCATTTGCTACCATGCAGGAAAATATTTAAGTATACTATCTGAAATTGCTTTAAGTTTATCCCCCATATGGTTTTCATATTAATAGTCAAAAGCATTTTAAAAGTAATTCAGGTTCACACTGGTCTGTGTTGAAGATTATGAACAAACTAGAAGCCTGATGCACGAAGATTCATGCAAGAATGGGTCTTCCTTTCCCTGGCTGCCAGCATCACCTTTCCCCTCAGTCCCTGGAGCTACCTCTTTCTGCTCCAGCCCCTCCTTCCCATGCGGCCCAGAGGCCCTGAGTGGCTGGGACAGTGCAGAATGCCATGGTGATGATGCAGTGCCCACCCAAACCCTAGCCATTTGACACCTGCATATGTAAATTAACCCACGATATTTGTTGGATTAATTTGCATAATGACTCCTGATTGGCTGGTGGGCATGACAAATATATGGTCAATTTACATTTTTCTCTTTTATTATTATTTTTTCTTTTTTTCTTTTTTTTAATCTTTATTGTTCAGTTTATTAATTACATTGTTCCTTTTTTTTCACCCTATAGTTCCCTTCCACCTGGTACCCACCCCACCCTCTGCCCTCACCCCCCTCCACTGTCCTCTCCCATAGTTGCATGATTTTTGTCCAGTCTCTTGCTGCACTTCCCATACCCGCTTTCTCCCCAAGAGTTGTCAGTTCATTCCCTCTCTATGTCCGTGATTCTGTTACATTCACCAGTTTATCCTGTTCATCAGCTTATTAATTCACTTGATTTTTAGATTCATTTGTTGATAGATGTGTATTTGTTATTCATAATTTACACTTTTATCTTTTTCTTCTTCCTCTTCTTAAAGAATATCTTTCAGCATTTCATATAATATTGGTTTGGTGGTGATGAACTCCTTTAGCTTTTTCTTATCTGCGAAGCACTTCATCTGACCTTCAAATCTGCATGATAGCTTCACTAGATAGAGTAATCTTGGTTGTAGATTCTTGCTGTTCATCACTTTGAATATTTCTGGCCACTCCCATCTGGCCTGCATCGTTTCTGTTGAGAAATCCGCTGACAATCGTATGGGTGCTCCCTTATAGGTAACCATCTGTTTTTCTCTTGCTGCTTTTAATATTCTCTCTTTATCTTTTACTCTTGGCATTTCAATTATGATGTGCCTTGGTGTGGTCCTCTTAGGGTTCCTATACATTGGGGTTCGGTGCGCTTCTTGGACTCCTAAGTCAATTTCTTTCACCAGGTGTGGGAAGTTTTCAGTCACTATTTCTTCAAATAGGTTTTCAGTGTCTTGCTCTCTCTCTTTTTCTGGCACCCCTATAATTCGGATGTTGGTATGCTTGAGGTTGTCCCAGAGGCCCCTTACATAATCTTCAATTTTTTGGATTCTTTTGGTTTCTTGCTTTTTTCAGCTGAGTGGATTTTACCTCTTTGTATTTCAAATCTTTAAACTTGGTACTTGGGGTGCTCCAGAGCACTTTTAGGTCTTTGTATAATATTTTTTATTTCAGTCAGTGTATGCTTAATTTCTGGTTGGTCCTTTTTCATATCCTTGAGAGTCTCCTTTATATCCTTGAGGGTCTCCTTCATTTCCTTGTAGGACTCATTCATTTCCACATTGGTCTTGATCATTTCCTTACAGGTCTCATTCATATCCTTGATGGTCTTGTTCATTTCCTTGCAGGTCTCATTCATTTCCTTTTCGGTCTTGCTTATTTCCTTATAGGCCTCGACCTTTTGTTGGAGCCTCCTGAAAAGCCCTATAACCGTGGTTTTGAATTCCAAGTCCAGTCGTTTTTTTCCCTCCATTTCTTTCACATCTGATTTCTTTCCATGTCTCTGCATGGTGGCTGCTTCCCTGAGTTGGTCAATTAGCTTTGTGTGGTAGACTTCCTACTAGGGACAGTGGCTCAGCCTCCCCAGTTACCTGAGGTGGATATGGGTTGCACAGTCTTGCTGAAGTTAAGCTCAGGTTAATCGTTGTTAGCACTTGGAGGGGTTGACCTCCAGGCCAGTTGTCTGTGATGTTCAGCTGTGCTCCGGTTGGATGGGTGGAATCTCCGGGCCAAGCAGACAGCGTTAGCTCTGCCCTATGCGGCCCCAGGGACTCTGTTCCAGGGGCAATGGCCGCCAGCACCTCTGAGAGAGAGCCGCTGCCAAGCTCCACCGGCTGCCAGGGAATTCAGACTCTCCACAAATGAGTCTGCACACCCAATGTCTCACCCAGGGTCGTAAAACAAAGCAGACTGACGGTTTTCCAAATGAGAAAGCAAGTCGCAGAGCGCTCTCTGTGCGGTCACGCAGCTGAGCTGTTCGCGCAAGCTGCCTTCTCCACAAGCCGGCAGACCAGCAGCACCCGGGCTTTGGCGTGCCCTCCCACTGTCCAGTTTTCACCCCATATGATAGTGGGTTGGTTCCCTGGCCTTCGCCCAGAGCTGGAGAATCAGTCCAGTGGGACGTCTTTGTCACCCTGTTCGAGAAAACTGGCCGGTTTTCAGCCGCCTGCCCTCTCCACTGTGATTCAGGTGGGAGAATCTATGCCTGAGATAAGACACAGTGGAACCCTCTTCTCTGGAGTGGTGTCTTTTTCCTTCACCAGGTTAAAAAAGAGTTCTATCATCTTTTCAAATAGGTTTACAAACCCTTGCTCTCTCTCTTCTCTTACTGGTACCTCTATAAGTGCAAATGTTGTTATGCTTGATATTGTCCCAGAGATCCCTTAACCTATCGTTATTTTTTTTCAATTATTTTTTTTCTTTTTTGCTGATCTGAGTGTTTTCTGCTACCTTGTCTTCCAAGTCACTTATTTGATTTTCTGCTTCTTATAATCTGCTGTTTATTCCTTCTAGTGTATTCTTCCTTTCAATTATTGTATTCTTCATTTCTGAAACCTACTGAATGGAAGATAGTCACTAATAATACATCCAATTAGAGATTAATATTCAATATATATATATATAAACTCATAGAGCTAAAAAAAAAAAAAACTCATAGAGTTCAACACCAAGAAAACAAACAATCTGTATGAAAACAGGCAGAGGATCTGAATAGACACTTCTCCAAAGAGGACATACAGATGGCCATCAGAAGAGGAAAACATCTTCAATGTCACCAATTATCAGAGAAATGGAAATTAAAACCACAATGAGCTATCACCCCACACCTGTTACAATGGCTATCATCAATAAATCAATAAGCAACAAGTGTTGGCAAGGAAGTAGAGGAAGGGGAATCCTCTTGTACTGATGGTGGGAATGCAGATAGGTACAATCACTATGGAAAAAAATTATGGAAGTTCCTCAAAAAATTATAAATGGAACTGCCTTTTGAGTCAGTGATTCCACTGTTGGATGTTTATCTGAAGAAATCCAAAACACTAATCTTAAAAGACAGATGCACCCCATCATTGCAGCATTATTTATAATATCCAAGATATGGAAGCAACTCAAGTGCCCATTAATAGATGAATGGATAGAAAAGTAGTAGTACATATCTACAATGGAATATTACTTGCAATAAAAAAAGAATGAAATCTCACCATATGTAACAACATGGATGGGCCTAGAAGGCATTATGTCCAATAAAATAAGACAGTCAGAGAAAGACAAATTCCATATGATTACAATTTTATATAGAATCTAAAAAAAACCCCACCAAAATATATAAACAAACAGAAAGACTAAGAGATACAGAGAACAAACTGACAATAGCCAAAGGAGAAGGAATTTTGAGGGGGGGGGTTGGGTGAGAAATGTGAAGAGATTAAAAGTAGTGATTGCTAATTACAAAATAGTCCTGGGAATGTAAAGTACAGCATAAGGAATATAGTCAATAACATTGTGATAACTATGTGTGGTGCCAGGTGGGTACTTGGATTACTGGGAAATCACTTTGTAATTGTCTAATATACTGTACTGTATACCTGAAACTAATATAAAATAATATTGGAAGTCAACTGTAATTAAAAAATAAAATTTAAAACAGACATGACAGTGAGAATTCAGGGAAGCCAAGTTCATAGAGAGAAAGACTGGTGAGAACTGTAAGAGACTACCAAGATCTGAGGAGCATCTCCTTCATGTCTTCAGCTAAGTAATGATTGGCACGTAAGTGTGATAAATCCACCCAGGGTCAAGGAAAGAAACATCCAAGAAAATTAGCGGGGGGAGCCAGAGTTTACACTCATCCCACCAGCCAGAATTGAAAACCTCAGTAAGATTTTGCTTCAATACTGGGGACATTCTGTAGGGAGTGGCTGTAGGGTCAAGCCTCAGTCTGACCTGTGGCAGAGCCACATACACGTCCCAGGTTGGAGGGCAGAACCCTCCTAGCACAATTAAGCTTGACTTATAGTCCTCTCTTGTTCCTAGGTAGCTGATGGGCTGTGAGAGGTGCAGCAAGGGCTGCCAAAACAAGGCTTGAGTAACAAAATAGATTTGAAACAGGCAAAAACTTTGTAAACATGTTGACCACTCCCCTTCCTTTGCTTTGTGTGATCTGACTATAAAATAAAGCTTCAGCTTACAGGCTGTGTCACTGTTTCCTCATCCAGGCACAGTGATCCTACCTGGCTCCAACTGTATTCTCTTGTTTGTCTTCTTTAATCCTTCACCGCTGCTCCTCAGGTTCACCCCTGGCCTGGTTGTGCTGGATGCGGTTCAAAACTCAGCCTTAGAATAAGTCCTGCCCTATCTAGTTCTACCTAACAAAGGTTAAGAACAATACTTAAAAATGATCAGATAAAGAAGTACGGTAATTTTAAGTTGTGTCCCAGAATAAAACTGAACTATTTAGCACAAACAATGTAAAATTCACAATGTATGGCATCCAGTAAAAAATTATCAACCATGTAAAAAACAAGTAAATTTCACCCATAATGAGTAGGAAAAAAAAGAACGTATCAGTTAGAATTGACATAGAAATTACACAGATGATACAATGACTACACAAGGACAATAAAAGAGTTATAACTAACTGCATACCATCTGTTCAAAAAGTTAAAAGGGAACTGAGCATGTTAATGAGACATGAAAGATACAAAAATATAGTGACATCAAACTTCTAGAGATAAAACTGCTATGCTAGCAAATAAAAATACAGAAATCACTATAAATCCAAAGACAAAAATAGTTAAAAAGACTAATAACCTAAGAAGAATTTAAGATATCATTTTTATAACTTTTGTGCCGTGATTAAGAAGAAATTTCTTTAAAAAGTATATAACTTACAATAGGTTATATATTTATAACCTATAGTTATCACAATGTTATTGACTATATTCCTTATGCTGTGAGAAATAGATGTTTGTTGTTTACCCAGTCTATAATTATTTGTTTTAGCAGTTCAAACTGATTAAGATTTTTGCTTCAACTCTTTCTCATTTATTTTCAGTGTTTCAAAAACTAATGTTTATTGTTTACAAATTACCCAGTCTATGGTAATTTATTATAGCAGCCAAAACTGACTAAAACAATAGTCCAGTGATTAAATTAGACATTAAAAAATTAAATTTCATGGATTTTATATTTTAGTCTTTTTTATAATTCTCATTATAACTTACATACCCTTTAAAAAACTATAACCATATATTCTATACTAGTAAAACAATAGAGGCAAATATATCATTTCATAATCCTAGTGTTCTTTTCTTTGTGATGGATTAGCAAATTAGGTATCTGTTTGGATCCTATATAAATTTTCAACAACAGAATTCAATGGAACTAGAAAACCTAATATCTATTAGGAAGTATATCTTGTGTGACATTTTGGCGGATACTTTGCAAACTGAATGTACACAAAATGGCTCAATTTCCCTTTATTATCCATAAATGTTATGTACAACTTGGTGTTTCACTGTTTACCAATCCTGGTTTATAATTTTTATTCAAAGTATAGTG
Organism: Antrozous pallidus; assembly: GCA_027563665.1. Lineage (NCBI taxonomy): Eukaryota > Metazoa > Chordata > Mammalia > Chiroptera > Vespertilionidae > Antrozous > Antrozous pallidus. Next base: position 66,185,133 of record CM050511.1, read on the forward strand.
ATTTAGATAAACCTTAACTACCCAATTATAAATTATAAGTAGACAAAGATATTAAAATATCCTTGCAAAGAAAAATATAATGAACACTAATCTTTCCAACAAAAAATATTCAAATTAATTTTTAAAAAGATGTAAGAAAATAATACTCTATTTTATTAAGTAATGATGTACAAAGATCTAGGATGACAGATACAGTACTATAATTTAGAAGTATGAATATAATTTCCATACAATTGTGAGACTATTTTAAAGTCTGTTTCTTTAGAATGTTTTCACCTCCAAGCAGCAAGCTTTGCAGAAATGACTATACTTTGAATAAATATTTTCCCACTATAATCACCACAATTTTAAGGTGATTGGATACTTTTTAACAGAGAGCTTAAGGTACCAATACCACTTTGCCCAAGGTCCCATAAAGAGATAATTTGTTAACTTGTTCATTCATTCATTCAAACATTTATTAAATCTTACTGCATGTAAGGCATTCTGCTAATAACTAGATCAATATAATTGAATAAAAAGTCTTTCTCTTCAAGTTGTTTACTTCTGCTGTGGACTATTTGTATCTCCTCAAAATCCATGTGTTGAAACCCTAATCCTCAATGAGACAATATTTGAAGATGGGACCTTTGACAGACAATTAAGTCATGAGCGTGAAGCCTTCATGAGGAGATTACTGCCCTAATACAGAGATACAAAAGGGAACTTGCTTTCTCTTTCTGCCCTTCTCCACATGAGGATGCCGTGAGAAGAGGGGCATCTACACACCAAGAAGAGTGTCCTGATCAGATCTGCTGGTGCTGTGATGTGTTTTTTTCCATTCTCCAAAACTGTGAGAAATAGATGTTTTGTTGTTTACAAATTACTCAGTCTATAATTATTTGTTATAGTAGTTCAAACTGACTAAGAGAATATTCCAGTAATTAAACTGAACATTAATAGAAATTAAATCTCATTGGTTTTATATTAGTCTTTTATTTATCACTTTCATTCTAATTTATATACCCTTCGAGAAAACCTATGACCATATACAGGCAGTCCTTGGGTTACATCTGACTCCACCTATGTTGGACTCCACGTATGTCATTTCGTGGTTACGTCGCCATCTCCCATTTATTTATTTTAAAAAAAAGTTTTGTCATTTCAATGTCTGTACATATGTGCTTTATGTTTTTATTATTTATTTACCACAAGTAAAGGTTAGGAATTGTTATCTTTCTTTAAAAATTTTTTTTTACTGTGTCACTTCATTACTGCTGTGTATGTGCTCCATGTGAGTGAAGTAGGTGCTTATGTAGGTGGGTTCCAACTTACGGTGAAAATCACTGTAGGAATGGATCTCTGATGTAACCCAAGAACCTACTGTATACTCCACTGGTAATTATAGCCAACCATTATCATTTTAATTAAAAGAACCATAAAATAAAATTTAATAATGGGTAGGATACCAATAATTATTAATGGTATTATTATAATAACTATATTAATTTTAATAAGGTAAATTCTAATTAAAAATACCATCAATTTATACTGACTCAAACACAATGGGAGTGTATTTTTTAATAGTATCTGTTGGGTGAATGAATATGTAGAACAATCATTCTACAGTCATTCAGAGATGCATGGTGATAGAAGTTATGCCAACTTGATGGCTTCCAAGCTATCCTTGGATATCATCGCTATACTTGACAACCAAAGGGAAAAATAAATGGAGGAAACTGTTAGCATGATTTTAGGGCCAAACCAGTGCACATTTCTTCTCACAATTCATTGACTAGAACTCCTTCATGTGATTATTTCTAATCACAAAGGAGGCTAGGAAGAATACTCTACCTATACAGACAGGGGGAAGAGATTTACATATCTGTGAGCCTCTGCCACAAAAATAAAGATATTAATTCCCTATAAGTAAAAATCAAATTGTGAATTACAGTTGTCTTGAGTAAAGCCATTTTTATCAATAAATATTTTTCTTATTTCTGAAAGTAAATTAGAATATTTTACCATAATAATTATCCCACATGCAAACATTTAGAATTACTGACATGCTGAGACTTTGTTGCTAAGCATTCAAATAACATATTAATTTCATAGTTTATCATAAATTTTCTAAACACCCACCTTTAATTTTTCTCTTTTCAATGAAATTACAGAAGGAATGGATTTTTACTCACCAATGTGATTTTAAATCTCATCTTTTTCACTATTCTCCATTGTCTTCGGACACATATTTAACTCTTGGAGTCTTGATTTACATTAAGTGGCCAGATAATTATGATCTCTGAACCCATAATAATCTGGCCACTTGGTGTATATCCTATATAATCCTATATAATAAAAGGCTAATATGCAAATTGTCCCCTCGACCAGGAATGCAATCAGCAGGCAGGCCAGCCAACCATCCATGTCCCCTTCCCCTGGCCAGGCTGGCCAGATCCCACCCATGCACAAATTCATGCACTGGGCCTCTAATACATATATATATATATATATATATATATATATATATATATATATATTTATTTATTACACACACACCATACACACACACACACACACACAAACAAACACACACACACACACTGAGTGGCAGATTATTATGTGTTCAGAGATCATAATAATCTGGCCACTCAGTGTATTTACTTAGCTCTTTACTCATGATAAAACATTTACCTGATAGAATTATTAAATTGAATGAGTTGAATGCATGTTAAATACTATGGAAACTATGAAGCCATTGGCATTCATTATAAATGTTCCAGAAATAATGGCTTTTATTTTTAGTTTTCTCAACATTTTATGCCTTTGTTTTATTTTTTAATCATGGTAAAATATATATAAAATTTAGCATTTTAACAATTTTTAAATGTATGATTTAGTAGTATTAAGTAAATTTAAATTTTTGTGCAATCATCACCACTATCTATCTCCAGAACTTTTCATCACCACAAGTTAAAATTCCATATCCATTATAACTCCTAATAACCCTCCTTGCTCTCAACTTCTTGTAACAACTATTCCACTGGTATATCTGTCTCTATGAATTTGACTATTCTAGGTATCCTATACAATGAGTGGCCAGATTATTATGATCTCTGAATACATAAAAATCTGGCCACTTCTATATATATTAAAAGCCCAGTGCATGAATTCGTGCATGGGTGGGGCCTGGCCAGCCTGGCCAGGGAGAGTTGCTATGGGTGGTTGGCTGAATTATTATGATCTCTGAACCCATAATAATCTGGCCACTCAGTGTATATCCTATATAATAAAAGGCTAATATGCAAATGGTCCCCTCGACCGGGAGTTCAACCAGGAGTTCAACCAGGGTCTGGCCAGCCAACCGCTCAAACCCCCACCAGCACCACCCCCAATTATCCCCCCTACCCTGATTGGGATGGAGCCAGCTGACCAACCTCCCTTGTCCCCACTTTCCCCCCACCCTCAGCCAGTTGGGCACAATCAGCTCGTTCAGGGTAGGCCCGCCAGACCCCACTCATGCGCAAATCCATGCACCAGGCCTCTAATTTAATATAAGTGAAATCATGGCACATTTTTATTTCCTTCTAATTTCCTTAAGTGTATATTCCATAGATATTTTCTTTGTGGTTATTATATTACACATTTTGTAAATGGTTATTATAGTATATACTAGAGGCCCAGGGCATGAAATTCGTACATGGTATGGTCCCTAGGTCTGGCTAATGATCAGGGCCAATCTGTGGGGCAACTAGCGGAGCAATTGGGAGGCCCCCACTGGCACCCTCATTGGTTGGCCTGGAGCCTGTGGGCTGGGGTAGCTCCTGTGTTGAGTGTCTGCCTCCTGGTGGTCAGTGCACATTATAGTGATCCATCATTCCGCCCTTTGTTCAATTTGCATGTTAGGCTTCTATTATATAGGATAACACAATATTATCTCTCTTATTTGTGGTGAGATACATATAAAATCATAAAGTTATAATAATATAATTTGAATGAATACCAACTTAACTTCAATGGTGTACAAAAACTCTACTTCTATATAGCTTCATCCCCTTCAGATTACTGATGCACAAGTTTCATCTACATGCAATGTGTACCCACTAACATTGATTAACAATTATTCTTTTGCATTTGTCTTTTGTAGAAAATTAAAAGTAGAGTTGTAAACCGAAATTATAATTATAACACTGTTTTTTATATTTGTTCACAGAGTTACCCTTTATTGGAAATCCTAATATCCTTCAGATGACTATAAGTTACTGTGTAGTATCCTTTAGCATTTCTTGCAAGGAAGATCTAATGGTAATGAATTGCCCCAGCTTTTGTATAACTAAGAATATATTAATTTTTCCTTCATTTGTAAGAATGGTTTTTTCAGATATAGAATTCTTGGTTGAAAGTATTTTCTTTTAGCACTTTAACTATATCATCCCATTGTTTTCTGTCCTACATGATTTCAGCTAAGAAATTTGCTAATAAATTTATTGTATATGACAAGTTGCTTCTTTCTTTGAGTTTTCAACATTCTCTCTTTATCTCTGGCTTTTGACAGATTGATTATAAAGTGTTTCAATGTGGGTCTCTTGTAGTTTATACTACTTGAAGTTCATTGAACTTCTTGGATTTGTAGACTCATGTATTTTCTCAAATGTGGGATATTTTAGTCACTATTTGTTCAAATAATCTCTCTGCCCTTTCTCTCACCCTTTTCCTTGATTCTCCAGATGTGGTATCACAAGTTGCTTAGTTTCTCCTCACTTTTATTTAATCCCTTTTCTTCCTATTCTTCAGACTTAGTAATTTCAATTATCCTGTCTTCAAGTTTGCTAAATGTTTATGCACCTACTCACATCTACTGCTGAACCCATGTAATATTTTTAATTCAATTATATTACTTTTCAGCTTCAGAATTTCTCTTTAGTTCCTTTTTTAATAACCTGTATCTCTTTGTTTATGTTTTTTGTTCATATATTGTTTTTCTAATTTCATGTAGGTCTTTTTCCATGTTTTTCTTTAACTCTTTGAGCATATTTAAGACAGTTGTTTTAAAGTCTTTGTCTAATACAATGTCTTATTCAGGGTGGTTATTGCAAATTTATTTTGTTCATATTCCTTTGTAAACCTTGTGAATGGTTTTTGTTGTTTTTTATAATTGGGAATATGAAAAACCAGACATCTCTCTCAGTATTTGCAGACTTGTTATGTGCCAGGACAGTCCTGCAGGTAGAGCTGGATCAAAGTCTTGGGTTCAGCTCATGACTTTTCTAAGCATGCATTTTATCCAGGCCTGCGTGTATGATCTCAATTTCCCTGTATTCCCAGATACTTTTTAATATATTAACTTCCCGAAGAATTTCATTCCAACTTCTCTTCAGGACCATAGATAATTTATTGTATTCCCCCCCCTATAATCTCATCCCAAAAGTCTGAAACTCTGTAGGGTCTCTGCAGATTTCACTAGAATTACCACTGCTCTTTTTTCACTTGAGAATCAAGTTAGGAGTGACAGAGACCACTTTTTCAGGCATTCCTCAGTCAGGCTAGAATGCTGCAAATAAGATTTGTTCTTCTTCTTCTAGTTCCAGGTAGGCATTATGGATTGAATATTTGTGTCCCTCCCAAATTTATGTGTTAAAGCCTTAACCCCCTCCCCAATGCAATGGTATTTTGAGGTGGGACTTCTAGGAGGTAATAGAGTGTGATAAAATCATGAATATGAATTAGTGTCCTTATAAGAAGAGACATGAGAGAACTTGCTCCTTCTCTTTTCCTTGTGAGGGCACACAAAAAAAAAAAAAAGACAGCTGTCTATAAACAAGAACTTAAACATGCTGGCATCCTAATCTCAGATTTCTGGCCTCCAGAACTGTAAGTAAATAAACTTCTGTTGTTTAAGCTGCCCAGACTACTATATTTTGTTAGGGCAGCCTGAACAGATTAATGTAGCAGAGATCTAGGAACTGGGTTGCCACTTTAAACAAAACAAGGCCACACCATGCCAGGGATGAAGTGGGATAATATTGATTAAAATCATCACAAAATTTTCTATCATTCTGTAGACATTTTTCCCTTATTTGGTTTCTGCAGATCCTTTACTATTTTCCAAACTCCTATAAAATTAATTCAGCCAGTTTCAAACCTTAGTTATTTTTTTGATGTTTCTGTGGGGGAATAAGAACCAGGAGTTTCCTAGCTTGCCATTTTGCTGACAACCAGACTCAAATCTTTTTAAATAAAACTTTATTTAGTCATCACTATTATTTTATGTATATTAATCAGGAGCTATTCTCTAAGTCAAAAATTTATAATAAGCAAGATATACTGTTTTGTTTCTAAATATTTTGTAAGATTGTGGTAGCTATAAAATTCACATCTCACTTTTAGAAGAGAGTCACATACTATTACTAAATTAAACTCTTACTAATAAAATGTGTAGTTTTATAATTAGTTCTTAATAAATTTAAATATAAAATAACCTCGGAGCCATATGCCTTAAAAAAAAGAATCAATAATTTCCTTTTCTTTTCTTCAACTGCCTATGAAAGATTTCTGATTTGCTCTCAAATTAGCCTTTGTTTTCAGATTCTTTCTGCTTATTTTGTTGCCTTTTATGTCATCCACTGGCACTGTAATTTGAACTTTCTTTTAATTAAATACTACATATTTTCTAAATTAGGATGTAACTCAACTTGAAAGATGGAGATTGTTATCTAAAATCATAAACGTATTTGTACTAATGCTGGCTTTTAAGAAAATATAGAGCAATGTCTTTATGGTCCAGATGTGGACATGATATAGCAGATTAATGCTAATTAGTAAGTTAGTCCTAAACTCAGAAACTGTTGCAGTGGAATTACCAGTTGCTATGATGTGCACTGGTCACCAGGGGGCAGACAGTCAATTCAGGAGCTGCCCCCTGTGGGTCAATGTACTTCCACAGAGGGAGTTCTGCTCAGCCAGAAGCCAGGCTCATGGCTGGTGAGCACAGCTGCCACGGAGGGAGCCCCTTCTGACTCCATGGCAGCAGGTGCAGCAGGCCGAGATGAACCGAGCAGCCCTGTGTCCAGCCTGATTCGGGCTCCTCCCTGGCTGCCTGCTGCTTGGCATACTGCTACATTCCCAAAGGGAGCCTGGACTGTGAGAGAGAGAGGTCTGACTGCAGGCTTAGGCCCAATCCTGTGAGAGACCTCCACCCCCAGTGCATGAATTTCATGCACCAGGCCCCTATTACTATAATAATAGAAGTAGGAAAAACTGGATTAAAAAATATAAGGTCACTTCCTGACATCTTCTTTGTATCCCTAATGTTTCCAGGGTGATTTTTCAAACTTCAGAATATGTTTAGGTAAGTTCAGTCTCTTCTAAAAATGTGTAAAGTAATTTACTTAGCAACCCTGCCTGATTTAAGAACCTGATGGGAAAACTGGTTGCTAGGCAAAAACTAATTTATTTTACCAGAACAAAAATGAACAGGTCACCTTTTCGTCAACAAAAACAATGCCTTAAGCCTGTAGAGAGCTGATCAAAACCAAGTTTGGAGGCTTTCATTGGGTCTCTTATGAACACTGTCCATAATTAGATAACTAAGACTCGTTTTTATTCAAGGATGCAAAGGAGAAGCTGCAAAAAGGGTGGTCACAGCACAAATAATGACAGAAACAACATTCAGGCAAAGCTACAAAAATGGAACATTAAAATCACCTTCTCTTCCAGTACTTTGCATTTCCATGTCTAGATGTTAGAGATACTATATTATACAAACTAGGATACTGAGTGGTATGCCAAACGTTATGTTTCCACAGGATAAATCAAACATACCCTTCTTGAGCATCCATTATCTTTAGATAGACAAATTCTTAAAATCATTTCTGGATAAAATAAACATAGTTGTGCCATTGAACAGAACCAAAATCACACAAGCTGTTAAGGAAACATAAGACAATGAAATTTTACAATTATGGAGTGGACATTTGGGTTATATTTCAGACTTATATTCTCTGGAGTTGAGAGCTGTAGTCCTTGATTATCCGTATTTCTTACAACATAAAAAAAAACACTAAAATTTAGTTTAAAATAATAAGGAGTTATTTTTTCTCACAATTCCTTTGCCAATTTGAGCATTTCTTTCATTCTCACCTGGGATCACTCCTATATCCCATACTCATTTGGCTGCTCCACTGAGACTGGGACCAAGGTGACCACACCTACATAGGATGTTAGAAACCTATTTGGAAGCTTTGGTTTTCCTGCATTTGGCTTCTCATCCTCAATAGAATAGTCTGAGTCCTTCACAGGGTGGTGGTTTCAAGATTCCAATAAGGTAAGAATAAAAGCTAAAAGAACTCTGTCACTTGTGTCACACTATATAAGTCAAAGCAACTCATAGGCCATCCCTAACTTACAGTGCATAGAAACAGATTCCACCTCTTGCTTTGGAAAGAGCTAATTCACAATGCAAAGGTGCATGGATACTAGAGGTTGTGATTTATTGGGTTCATTGTTGTAACAATCTATCATGGGGTATTTCTGTGAATTAAGCAGACTTTAGTGAACTGAATATCACCCACTTTATAAGTCCTAAGGAGTGCAAATCCTATACTGAATGGAAAAAACACCAATTATTTGACATAAAATATACCCTTAAAGCCCAATTGTATTTTCAGTTTGGGAGGTAAAGCAACACAGGAAAGGTTTTTGGTAGCAAAGATGTTGTCCTTAATTAAGGCAAAGTCAGAAAGAACAGTTGCTCTTCAGAAGCCAAAACCCGAAATCTAAGGAATACTAATTCATAAAGGATCAAGACCATGATTGGTGGAAATAGTAAAGATTTTGAAATATGTAAACCTTCCAAAATATGCTATTTTTATCCTTTGTTCTTCAAATTGTCTAAAAATAAAAGTGTACATATGCTTATATGCCTTTGGTATATCTTTCTTGGAGGATAAAAGTTGGTGTGGATAACAGATTATTATCCACTAAAAAACAGACTTATTTATCATCTGCTCTGATGCTGTCTCTTATCATTCTTCTTCCTCAGTGCTCTGAGTGAAAAAAAGAGAAGAGCATGGATGCCAACCTATACCTTAGCAGGAAACTTCGAGAAAAACCTTCAGTTAGGAGTCTGTGTCAACTAAAACCTACCAACGCATTTTCAGTGCCTTTTTACCTCAACTCTTCTTTCATGTCCTCTTGATGCCATTGTAATTAGATAATTATTATTAGGAAAGGTGCAAGGGGAAGGCTAGACATTATAGGCATGTTTCATGCAAAACACCAGGGAAGGGGCTGGAAAAGGGGAAGTTAGACCCATGCTCAATAAAGTTGGGATAACTAGGGAAGGTGGGAGAAATCTTGGTCAGAAGGGCATGGCCACTGCAAACAGAAATTTGGGGTATATAATCCCGTGAACAAAAAAGGTCACTCTCTTGGTTCCTCTTGGCATGCTTGGCTCTCGGCTCATGGCTCATGCTTGGCTTCATGGCATTCTGCCATGTGGTCCATGGCCATGCAGACCATCTCCCCCCACCACACACACACACACACACACACACACACACACACACACACACACAATGGACTAACAGACTACAACTGGCCTGATGCTGTAATGGACCTGTCTCTAATATGGAAAGGAAATTTTGGTCTCTGGTTTTGCTTCTAGCTTTGCTAAAACCCCAGCTACACATCTTCTATAACCAGACTAAGGAAAATGGGACTTTAGAAACACAAGGATTTAATTCCATGCAAGTAAAAATTACTTGTTCTCCTGTACAAGACTCAGAAATTCTCTTTTTCTTGGGACATTATAAGAAGTCCATCCCCAGGAGTGCTTCATATATCACCTCAGAATCAGCTAAATCACCAAGAAAACATGATCTTAACCATTCTGAGGACTCAGTAGGTAACTTTTAGAACTTCATTACTGGCTCATTAAATCTAAACTATATTAGCTTTAAAAAACACACACAGAATAACTATGTCAATTGAAAAGGATCAAAGAGAAAGTTTTAAATGGGAAAATTCATTAAGAAAATAAATAGAACAATATGAGTATCAGTGGGAACCATGAACATATGAATGACATATTTTTCTAACACCAAGGCCTTACAAGGCTTCATCTCATATATAGCTTAGAACTTTTCACACTATAGCATTATAACCTATAAATAAAACTCAGTAGAAGCCCAGTCATTCTCAGCATTACTCAAGGCAATTCTGAGCATTATGGTGCCAGTGAGAAATTATATTTTCTTATTATTCTTCCCATGTAAGATGATAAAATAAAATGGAACTAGAAAAGCTGATAACCTTTAAGGTAAATCACATTGGAACCTTCTATTTTGACATCATGGTTTTATTTATTAATATTTAACTTACATAAATATTGCATTATAATAGGCACCAAAAGTGATATGTGAAAATTAAATGACACAAATAAGTTAGATATTGATCATGAAATCACTATAAGGATAAGCTGCAGAGAACAGTATTCTCTCTTCACAGTATATTATAAAAAGGCTGAATCTTCTTTTATGAGAAAATGTAAGCCTAGAAAATATATCTTATAAGAGGGATACAGAAAAAGAAGTGTGTATATGCATGAATATGCTATACAGGATATCTTGATATTGAGGTGAAACAGAATAAAACAGGAAGGGAACTTTTGGTTATTTCTTAAATAACATTGGATAATGAATTGCAAAATGGAAACTAAAATAGAACACTAAAGTTAAGAAACTTGAGAAGCCTAAGTAGCTGACAATCTCAAACTGGTTCATACTTCCAGATTCAGTCTCCTTTTCCCAGCTAGATCTTTAATTTCCCTTTATAGAACTAATTTTGTCTTCAGTGTCTAAAACCAATTCAAGTCAGAGTCACAGTTCTATGGTGTGGGAGTGAGCATCAAATCACTCCTGGGGAAATATAGATGTGGCCATAGAGATGTGCTTCTTAGTCCTCCAATTATAGAGAGAGTAACTAATTAAGAGTCTTAGTTGCTGTGCTCTGAGATCCACTGCCCCCTTGACATGAAAGGCAGGCTCTCCCACAGGCTCCTACAATGACTGAGCATTGTGAAAATAGGGAGCCTCTTCTATTGACACTGACTTGAGGACTCCCAATGGTCTTGTGGAACCTTCATTAGGTTGTATGGCAGACTAAGGCATTCCCACTAACCATCTCTTTCTTCCCCTTCAGGATCAGATTTACATTGGACCTAATGGCTACCACAGACTTTTGCAGTTCCCTTCTCCATTTTCTCTCACACAGCCTTTTCTTCTGATAAAATTCTTAAACTTTTAATTCTGCCTTGACATCTGTCACTCAGAGATCCTGAACTAACACATGCTCTACAGATATGACAAATAGATTCCTACCTTTTTTTCAATTCCTAATCTCTTCTAATGAACCTTAATGCTTATACTTGAATTTCTTCTCTCTTTCAGTTCCCATGTAATAACCAACTACTCAATGTGCCAATAATAATTGTGGATTTTATGTCCAAGTATGAACTTTTTAGACACAACTATTTGTTAAATTAATCTTCACTCCCTAAGTGTCACTCCCTTTCCATAAAATTTACTCTGACTGAACTGGATCCTTTTGTTATAACAACACACTGCTTTTTTAAAAAAAAAATTCTTTATTGTTGAAAGTTTTACTTGTCTCCTTTTCCCCTCATTGACCTCTCCCTGCCCACTCCCACCCAATACACTGTTTCCTGTAATTACCCCACTGCCAGTTGAATTGTGGCCATAAATTGCTAAAACCCATAGATATTGTATTTGATCACCAAATAGATCCCATAACCAGTGAGCATTAATAGGTTATAAGCTACTTCAGTTATATCCAACTTCAGTGAGTGGGTCCAGTAATTCTGAAACACACTCTACACGTCTCACCAGATCCCAGGATATGACATTAGACATTCACTTAAAATTCCAAAATAAAATTTTTATTGGCTAAATATAAAACACTTACCTAATAATGAACAAGAAATAGCATAGAAGAGTGAATATACCTCCTTAGAAGGAAACTTGTGCAAGGAGAAATTCAAAGTTATTGGACATGTGTGTTGATTGAATTGAAAACAAAATGGTTAAAGTATCCTAGACCTGCTATATTTGAAGACAGGATCTCCTGGTTTTCTTTGTATTAATTTGTTTGTGTCAATGAAAAGTTTAGATTTATCTATCAAAGAACAATTATTAAGGCAAAATGAAATATGAGTTTATTTCTTATAAAAATTAAAGTGTTATTCTCTGTTACTCAATTATGGCTAATTTCAACTGAATCTTCCTCTGGATCACATGTGAACAAAACATAATTTATTGCCCTAGCCAGTTTTTTTCTCAGTGGATAGAGCACCACCCTACAGACTAAAGGGTCTCAGGTTCAATTTCGGTCAAGGGCCCACATACCTTGCATGCAGGCTCCAATCTCCACCCCACATGGGGCATGTGTGAGATGCAGCCAATAGATGTTTCTCTCCATCTGTCTCTCCCCATCCCTTGCATTCTCTCTAAAAATCTAATGGAAAAATCCTCAGGTGAGGATTAACGAAAAACAAAGCAAAACATGCCTGATTGACTGATTTAGACTCAGCACCTTATTTTATCCAATCCTTGATCCCATTAATGAAATCAATGGTGTCTGCATGGGGAATAATGCCACATTATCATCAATGTAGTATTTCTGAATCAGTGACTGGTTTTCATGTTAACAGTTATGTTGCCCATTTGCCAGAGTGTGGGGCAGGGGAAGTGGACTAATTGTTTGTTGTTTAGATTCATACATTTTTGGAAAGTAAGAAAAAAGAAATAAAAGTTCATTAAACACATCCTCATCAAGGAAAGAGAACCACTGGCCCAACGTACCTATTTAGCAAATATGTGGGCTGTGATGATTGGCCTGTACTATGCCAAATATAAGCCAAGGCACAAAGAATTCTATTGAAGCCATTTATAAAATACCATAATTCTATGTATAAATATCACCATATGTTTTCTTAATGTTATAGCAACTGGAATCAGATAATGTCTGAGCAGATTGCTAGACAATTTCAACTGATTAATCTTTCATTGGAAATGGAGACTTATTTCCATAATCAAATTCTTTTTGACAGCTCTCTACAATACGTTTTTGTTCACTATTTTCTGGGGTAGACTTCAACAATTGCAAAAAAAAAAAAAAAAAAAAAAAGCAAATTTTCAGCAGCTCTATATCTAAATCCAATCTAGCACCAGGAATGCTCAGGACCTACTCAAGAATGCAAATAATCCTTTCCACAAAGATTTACAGGGTAAACTAAGATTATTGTTTGAGTATTAAATTTGCCAGTAAAATAGTAATCACGTTTTCAGATTAATTTAAATTGGCTAATTGAAATAAGGGAATACTCAAGAAAATTTAAGTGTACTGGACAAAAAACTGTTCCTAAAATATTAACTAAAATTTCTATTAGTAGTTCATCTCTTCGTAAAATTGCCTAACATGCAAAGAACCTAAAGCAGTCATATTTTTGTGCAAACATTAAAATTTAAAGTTACCAAGACTATAATATAAAATTTCCAAAAGCCCCCTTTAATCAAAAAGGAGGAGGGGAACTGGGGTAATATCATGTAAGGAAAAATATCCTGTAAGTAAATTACACTTAGAAAATTCTTACTTCAGAAAATTAATTTCCATTTGTAATGCTAACAGCAGGACACCCATGAAGAACACACAAGTTGTCAAAATAAGCCAAAGGAAAATCATTTGGGCAAAAATAAAAAGAATCCCAAGTCTAATTTACAGAAAACATTCCTTTATTAACTTTTGGTCGAGAATATATTTGTATATTTTCAGAAAATAACTCCAAGACCATATGGATTCCTGCAACAAAGAGGAACTGACAGGTCTGTTTCAACCGCAAAGACAGGCTACAGATGAAAGAGGCTGATAACACCTTGCCACGCTAGCAGTCAGCAGCTGTGCATCACTGCAGGCGGTCCAGGACCAAACCAGAGAGGGTGGAACCTGCATTGCCACCATTTGTCCACCATCCAGATATCATTGCTGACATGTACACATAAGGAACTATTTGACATTGGGACTAAAAACTGTTGGACACTGAAACTGAGACTCAAACATTTTTTGTTCTTATATGTTTATTTCTAGTATGCAGATGCAAGATTTTTTTAAAGAAAAGAACCAAGGTGGTGGGGGGACATAAATACAGAAGCAAAGAAGCATTGAACAGACTGTCAAACTACTGGTGGGAAGGCAGGGAAGGGTAGGGGGTGGAGACTGTGGGAGATCAACTGAAGGACTTGTATGCATGCGTATAAACATAACCAATGGATACAAGACACTGGGGGGGGGGCAGGTGAGGGTATGTGTTGGGGGTAGGGAAGGCCGGGGGGAGGTTAATGGGGGGAAAAAAGTAAACATATGTACTACTATTTGTAATAAAGAATATATATATATATATATATATATATATATATATATGTATATTTATAGTTTAAAAAATAAAATAAAAATTAAAAACACAAATGGACAAACAAAAAAAACACAATTTTTTTTCAGGAGACAGTTGTTTTCTTTTCTCTATGAAAAAAATTTTCTTTTGGTCCACAGCTTTAAACAGAAGAAAACCTTCCACTATTTCGTAGTTGAGCAGAGAATCAGACATTTCTTGGGGGGAAATATGAGCATGGCTGAGAAAGATAAAATTAACACACACACAAATAAAACAGAAAAACTACATTTACCTGAGTGCACAGGAATTTGACTCTATCTAGGGATAGAGAAATTTGAAAATCAAAAACAAAAACATCTTCTTTGACTATTTGGTAAATAAAGAGCTTATAAGCAAACTAAATATTGCACATGATAAATCTCATTAGAGAATCAAGAAAAAAAAGACTACAAAACTGTCACAGATCTGAGGTGACTGAAAAAACATAACAACTAAATTCAAGGAAATATTCTTGAATGGATCCTGGGAAAGTAAAAGGACATAGTGAAAAACATTGAGTCATCCAAATAAACTCTGGAGTTTAGTTAATAGTAATGTACCAATGTTAATCTTTTAGTTGTGACAGATGTATCACAGTTATGTAAAATATTATTAACATTAGAGGAAGCCTGATTGTTCAAATAAAATTACTTGGAAAATTTTACACTAATTTACTCTGTTTCTTAAATATCCTTTTTTCCAGCATGTGAAAAAAATAGGGAACTGGAATAGTGACATTTCCAAAGCAATATTCTCATTTATAATAACTCATGAATTCAGCAAGGTAAGTAAGCTATAATACATTTGTGTGTATGCATGCACATACAGAGAAGTAAAGAATCTTGAGAAAAACTACAAAAACTAATTATGAAAAAACTAAAATATTGTCCACAATTTTGTCTTATACCTAAAACAATATCAATAATTGCTTCCTTGTTGATAATGAAAATGGTAAATTATTTATTCTCTTTATTCATTTTCATTATGTTATTGGGGTGGTGATCAGGGACGGGGATGGTCAGGGGGAGGAGCTGCAGGCTATTGGCTCATCGACCCCACCCCCGACTGGGGTTGGAGGGCCAATTGGTGTGTAGCTGCCTGGGGGATGGGGCTGCCGGAGGTAAGGGGGGCTGATCAGAAACCCCATTGGGCTGGAGTGCACGTCATAGCTACTGGCTGCTCTGGTCATTTCGCAGTTCCTATCACTTGGCTTTTATATATATAGACAATATTATTTTCTATATGAGCAATTGTAAATCTATATTTGCCCCACTTTTTACTGAAGTATTTCTCCCCTTCCACACTCCTGAGAAAAGGATAGTGTAAGAGTTTCTGAATGCTTGCACATTATAGACATTTTTATTTGTTTCCTTATCTTTGGTTGGTAGTTTGGGTTGGTGTGGAATTCTATTTGTGAAAATACATTCCATCAGAATTCTCAGTACATTATTCTATTGAAGAGAAATAAATCTGAAATTAACCTGATTATCATTTCTTTATATTAATTGTTTTAAAATTTTCTGATAGTTATTTATCCCTGCTATTCAGACATTCTCAGAAATATACATAAGTAACTTCTTTAAATATATTTAATCTGATTAACTTCAGTAGACACTTTCAATATTGTGTGGGAGGGGTACCATTGCTCCTCTCAAGCTTACACTGAGCTACACGAAAGCATCCTATGTAATAAAGAGTTAATATGCTAATTAGACCAAACAGCAGAACAACTGTCCAGACAATATTCAAGACAATCATCAGGGCAACCTTTTGGACAAACCTGAGGCTGCAAGGGCTGCCTGAGGCTACGAGGGGCGACAAGGGCTGCCAGAGGCAGCCAGGGCTGAGAGGTCTGAGCCCCTTGCACAAAATTTGTGTATTGGGCCTCTAGTATGATATAATGTATTAGCATTTAAGATTTTTTATTCACTTAGAGTATTTATACGTTTATGTTGTTATGAATCCAGGTAAGACTTTTTTCTCTTTAAATATTTTCCCTTCCTTTTATTTAAATATATATTTTAATCTTTATTGTTCAGTTTATTAATTACATTGTTTCTCCCTTTTTCCCCCTATATCTCCCCTCCACCTGGTAATCATCCCACCCTCTGCCCTTACCTCCTCCTCACTGTCATCTTCCATAGGTGTATGATTTTTGTCCAGTCTTTTGCTGCACCTCCCACACCCCTTTTCTCCCCAAAAATCATCAATCCATTCCCTCTCTATGCCCATGATTATGTTATATTCACCAGTTTATCCAGTTCATCAGATTTTTAATTCACTTGATATTTATATTCATTTGTTGATAGATGTGTATTTGTTGTTCATAATTTATATTTTTACCTTTTTCTTCTTCCTCTTCTTAAAGAACCTTTTAGCATTTCATATAATATTGGTTTGGTAGTGATGAACTCCTTTAGCTTTTTCTTATCTGCGAAGCACTTTATCTGACCTTCAATTCTGAATGATAGCTTTGCTGGATAGAGTAGTCTTGGTTGTAGATTCTTGCTGTTCATCACTTTGAATATCCTTTCCACTCCCATCTGGCCTACATAGTTTCTATTGAGAAATCCACTGACAATCGTATGGGTGCTCCCTTCCTTATAGATAACTAACTGTTTTTCTCTTGCTGCTTTTAATATTCTCTCATTGTCCTTTGCTCTTGGCATTTTAATTATGATGTGCCTTGGTGTGGTACTCTTTGGATTCCTATAGTTTGGGATTCTGTGTGCTTCTTGGACTTTTAAGTCAACTTCTTTCACCAAGTGAGGAAGTTTTGGTCACTATTTCTTTAAATAGGTTTTCATTATCTTGCTCTCTCTCTTTTTCTGGCACCCCTATAATTCGGATGTTGGTATGCTTGAGGTTGTCCCAGAGGCTCCTTACACTATCTTTGATTTTTTGGATTCTTTTTGCTTCTTGCTTTTCCAGCTGAGTGGATTTTGCTTCTTTGTATTTCAAATCTTTGACTTGATTCTTGCGGTCCTCTAGACTACTTTTAGGTCTTTGTATAATATTTTTTTATTTCAGTCAGTGTATGCTTAATTTCTAGTTGGTCCTTTTTCATATCCTCAAGGGTCTCATTCATATCCTCAAAGGTCTTGTTCATATCCTTGAAGGTCTCATTAAGTTCATCAGCCTTTTCTAGGAGCCTCTTGAAAAATCTTATAACCGTAGTTTTAAACCCTATGTCCAGTTGTTTTTTCCCCTCCATTTCTTTCATATCTGATTTTTTCCATGTCTCTGCATTATGGCGGCTTCCCTGAGTTGGTCAATTAGCTTTGTGTGGTAGATGTCCTCTAAGGGACAGTGGCTCAGCCTCCCCAGTTACCTGAGGTGGATACTCTTGGTGCAACCCTTTATGGGTTGCACAGTCTTGTTGAAGTTAAGCCTAGATTATTGTTGTTAGCACTAGGAGGGTTTGATCTCCAGGCCAATTGGCTGTGAGGATGAGCTGTGCTCAGGTTGGATGGGTGAGCAGGCGTCCCATCTAGGCTGAGCAGGCGTTCTTGATTTTCTGTCAGCTCCACCCCCTGGGTCTCTGTGGGTGGTGGTAATGGCTGCGCGCACCTCTGAGAGAAAGCTGCCGCCGAGCTCTACCCGCTGCCAGACAATTCAGCCTCTCCCCAAATAAGTCTGCACACCCAAAGTCTCACCCAGGGTTGTAAAACAAGGCTGTCCCTTCTTTCATTCTTTTTTTCTCCCAAACAAGAGAGCAAGTCACGAGTCCTCTCTGAGTGCTTGCACACTTCTGCAGTCCCCAAGTTTACCTGCCCTCTCCACAAGCTTGCAGACCTCTGCAGTGCCTGAGTTTCAGCATGCTTCCTCTTTACTGTCCAGTTTTACCCTGTATGAATTTGGTTTCCCTGGACCTCGCCCGGAACTGAGGAATCAGTGCAGTGGGACACCTTTGTCTCCCTCCCTGTTCAAAAAAACCAGCCAGGTTTTCAGCTGCCTGTCCTATCTGCTCGAGTGCAAGGCTCCAAACCTCTGACTCCACACATATTCTCAAGTCTGCCCTCCACCACTCCTCTGAGTCACAATGTCCTATCTTTACTTTTATTTGTGGAATTTTCACTCAGCCAGCTTTCTGGTAATTCTGGGTGATGTTCGTTCTGTCGTTAAATTGTAGTTTTGAAATTGCTGTGTGAGGCAGCAAGGTTGTTGTTTTCCTATGCCACCATCTTGGTTCCTCCTTACTTTAAATCTGTGGTGTATGCAACTCTTGGAGCAATCCCTGGCCTCTTCTTGAGCACCAAATGTGGTTAGAGGGGCCAAAATGGCTGGGATTTCCCTTTTCCATGTCCAGTATGGAGAGAGAGATGAAACTAGTTCTGAATGGAGGCAGCCCGGGATTGAGAAATGACGAAAGAATAGAAGAAAGCTGGGTGCCAGGTGGGAAACTGTCTTCTCTCTCATGAAGAGACAGGGACCGATTTTTCCTTCCTTTGGACAGACACATGAAGCTACAAATTCTAACTGGTACAGACAAGTACACAAAGGGATATAATAGTAAATTCAAAGAAATATTATCAAGTTTCCCACTAACTTAACATCTGCCAAGAATTCAATTCCTAACTTGTGTGCTATGCAGCTATTCAAAAGAATCCTAAGACCTAAATTCTCAAAAACCTTCAGCAAGGTAATCTATAATACATTTGTGTGTATGCATGCACACACAGAGAAGTAAAGAATCTTGAGAAAAACTACAAAAACTAATTATGAGAAAAATAAAATATTGTCCATAATTTTGTCTTATACCTAAAACAATATCAATAATTGCTTCCTTGCTGATAATGAAAATGGTAAATTATTTAGTCACTTTATTAATTTTCATTATTGTTATTATCAACTTTTGGCTATAGTCTTCTCTCTATTTCACTTAATTTACCTGTCATTATAGATATCACTGTTGAGTTATGTAACTGGCTAAAATCAGCATGAGTTTCAAATGTGCTTATTATGAAACCTGACAAATTGACTCTATTAATCTCTCCAGAGAACTGGTTGCTGTAAAATGAGCATGGCTGGAAGAGCAGCAAGAACAAACAACATCTGCACTGTGCCTGGGCCAGCAGTGGAATTCCTGGAAGACAAATTTATGTCACCTGATATCCCCTTATGTCATTATACTGTAGCAACTAGTAAACTTTCTAGTGCAGCCTGTCACTACCTGCCTCAGTCTTAGTATGGAGGAAGTCAAAAGGAAATGACCATTCTAAGTATGTATTTTATTTCAATTTGGTGCTTGAAGGACAAGGCACAGAGTAATTCTCTCAATCCTGAGAGTCTGTGTATCTATATTGAAAAGTTCTAGGTCAAAACCAAGTGTTTGTTAAGCAGGAAAAAATAAGGAACCAACAACAAACAAAAGAATGTCATATAGACACAATAAACATCTCTAAGTCCAAGTCATAATCATAATCAATTCTAGTCATTTATTAGACATTTATTTTATTTTACACCTACTATTTGTAAAGCTCTAAGGAGGACACCGTGAGACATATAAAGATATTTAATATACTATTTCTATACTCAAGGAGTTCATAGTAAATAGGAGATATAAAGTCATTACTACCCATAAATAAAACTTTAACTGGTGAAGTTTCCATAGATAAAATTTTAATTTATGAAATTAAAAATAGATACAATAATAGTAAGCATCTTCTAAAATTAGTTACTGACACAGGAGTTTGGTCAAATGGGAATAAGAAAGGCAACAAAGAAAGATAGCTTAGGGATTCAGACCAGGAAGTAAACCTAATCTATAGAGTGCCATTTAATAAGGAAAAAAATGGAACCTTGCCACTGCAGAAGGAGAATCTTTACTCCATGGATTCAGCTTTACCATGCATTGCCTTTGGAAAGAAGTACATGTAATAAAAGGCTATGACATTCTTAGTCTGTAGCATAGGTGGAAGTTCTGCCCCCACCACTAACATTATTGTAAACCAAACTTCCACCAACCTAAGTAATATAATATGTACTAACAAATAGGGAACTGCTTCTGAAAGCAATCTCTGGGTAAACAGTATTCTTTTGTGGTTTTATTTATGATTTCTTCCATAAAATGTAAAATAAATGAAATGAGCTATTATATCATAGCTATAATCTTTGTCAATATAGCCTGGTGGGCATCAAAAGAGGATAGCAGTTATCTAATTTCTATGTAAACGCAATACCTTTGAGACGTAGTAGCTTGAAATTTGGAGAGCAACTAGATACACATAAAATATTTGTGAAAAGAACTAATAAACAAACAATTAGCAATTTGAGAACTTTGCCCATATGGTCCTTGACATATCCAAATGTACCAGGCTTTGTGGCAATTAATTGAAACTCCAAATTAAGAACACAATAACAACACACACATATGACTGAAAGGAAAATTATGTTTGTCCATATGGATATCTGTGTTTTATAAACAGAGTGGCAGCTTTCCAAAATGTTATAATTTGCTAGGTCCTGGAAAGTCACTTGACTCAAATGGCTCCCCTACTGGCCTACTAACCACTACTAAATTTCTTCTTTAAGATTTTTTTTATTTGTCTTAAAATTAAGAACAAGCTTGTTTAAATAAAGTGATTGTTCATTGTGCTAGAAGTTCAGGAAGAAATAGGGACTGTGATAGGGTATAAGAACACTTAGTTATAGGAGTATAAGGAGATCTGAGGAAAAGGCTTCTGAGGTAAGAACTGAAAAAGAAGATGCACACGGCTATATGAAGAGGTGAGAGGAAGCTGCCTTGACAAAAGGGACATGAGGCTTAACATCTGAAGGAACAAAATAAGGCCTTAAACACAGGGTGTTTAGGGTAAGTCACGGAGATTAAATTGGAAAGACAGCTTTGGAATACATCACGGAGGACCTGCATGGCCAAGAATTAATTGTTCTGGCTTGAATGTCAACATGCAGCCACATCTTTAACCCATAACAATCCCCCAAATCTTTTACCAGCATGCTTTCAAATCCTGCTGACTTGGTGCATCTTCTAAACCTCTGAATCTTAACAGATCTCCCAGTACAACCTATCTCACTGTGCCTTGTGTTGCATTACATACAGCCAATTCAGCATCACCCTCTCCCTTTTTAAATTTTCTTTGATTGCACAGGGAAAGCTGGATATTATGTTTCCCAGAATCTTCTTCCCTCTCTTTTTCTCCATTAGACCCTGTCACTCACTGAGACATAGAGAAAAGAGGGATCATACTTGAAAGGCAGCTTCAGCCACGTGCTATGAGATTCAAAGTAGATCCTGGTAAGCTCTTCTGCTCTTCCAACAATTGCAGGGACCTCAATTTCCTTATCCTAAAACCCTTCAGATCTGGGCCATAGAGAGGGGCTTTTATATATGACTAGAGGCCCGTTGCAGGAAGATTCCTGCAATAGGGCTTCCTGCGGTGGTCTCTGCCTCCCTGCCAGCTTCCCTCCCTTCTCCGCTTCTATCCCTCTGCAGCACTTGGCTTCCTTCTATGCAGTCTTCAGTCTTTAATCTTTGGATATGCAAATTAACTGCCATCTTGGATGGGTTAATTAGCTCCTGATTGGCTGGTGGGCATAAAAGAGGTATGGTCAATTTGCATGTTTCTCTTTTATTAGATAGGACTAGTGGCCCAGTGCATGAAATTCATGCACGGAGGGGGTTCCCTCAGCCCAGCCTGCACCCTCTCCAATCAGGGACACCTTCTGGGATGTCTGACTGTTGGCAGTCAGAGATATCTGACTGTTGGCAGTCGGACATCCCTCTTGCAAGCTAGGAACACTGGCTCCTAACTACTCATGGTCTGCCTGACTGTCGCCCCTAAGTGCTCCCCTGCTGGCCTGATTGCCCCTAACTGCCTCTGCCTTGCCCCACACCTGGAACCCAGGCTTAGATCAAAGATAACAAACTCTGCCTCCTGGGCTAAATCTGGCTTTCTGCCTATTTTTGGTCAATGAAGGAAAAAAAGAATGTTATTTTGTGACATGAAAATTATGTGAAATTCTAATTTTAGTGGCCATAAAGTTTTGTTGGGACACAGCCATCCTGTTCCTTTGGGCTTTGCATGCTAGGGACTGCAGGAGTTGAGTATTCGAGGCAATGTATAGCCCACAAAAATTGAGCCGTGCTCTGGCTCCTTCCAGCAATGACATTTGGCCCCTGCCCTAGATAAATTCTGGGGTGTTATTATGTGAAATGTGCATACTGTAAAATATAGTCTCATAAAATGAAAACATTTTACTTCAGTGTTCATAGTCATTTTAAAGGGAAGTTTTATTTGTAGCAAATTCGGTTTTCATGGGATTTGTAGAGCCCAATGCTGGGGAGCGGCGCCCACTCCAGCCTCAGGGGGCAGAGCCCAGGTCAGGCAGGAGAGCCCAGCAGCTCTTGCAGTAGTAGCCATGGCTCTGGGGGGCTACGGGGGGCGGGGGGGGGGTGCAGCATCCTCCGGTGTGGGCCTTTCTTGGTGGCGGCCACAAGACCTCTTTCCTGCAGTCCAGGGTCACCCGTCCCCGAAGCCTGGCAGCGCAACTCTAGTCCCCTTCCTTCCCCGCCCCCCATTCATCTCCCTACTGCCACCCTCCTCTCTACTGCCTCTGCTGTTCCTTCGGAGGCCTGGCCTGCCTGCCATGCCCGCCCCACCTGCCACAAAGGGAAGCCATGAGGCCGGCAGGTCCTGGACCGAGCTCATGGGGTGCAGGGTCTGGGGGGCCCTGTGTCCCCTTCCCCACTTGCATTCAGTGCACCTGGATCCGGAATGACTGGTGCTGGTTCTGCGGCAGCAGGAAAGGAAGTGGCAGCGGTCCACCACGGGGAAGAGGCATCAGCCTGGGGAGCTTACACCACACGCCGGCAGTCCTGGCTGGCCTCCAGCGCCCCGCAGAGCGGACTGCCACTTGGCTCACAGCCCTGCCTCACACCTGGCTCTCATTACCCAAGGTGCCCCGGGTGCTCATTTGCATGTAATTCAGTCATCATAACTGTAAGGAGGGCTGGCCCTTAAGTACCATGTGGGCAGAGCTTATAGCATGGTGGTTGCTTTCACGGCACTGAGGCAATGCCCCTGCCAGCCTTGTCCCCTGTATGCTGACCATGTCTGCTGGCCATGCCCCCTGCTCCTGATTGGCTGGTAGCATAGTGGAGGTACGGTCAATTTGCATGTTACCCTTTTATTAGATAGGATACCAGAAACAAAACTTCAAAAGATAGGAATATGGAATCAAATCAATGGGCTGATTAGATTTAAAGGCAAGAATAAAGGCACTGCTGGTAAAAATGAAACTAATGGTAGATCATGTTATGGAGTGACAAAAAGCACATATCAAGTGCTTAAAAATGCCAGTTTCAGGGAAACAAACATACTGATATGGGCACCTGGAGTTAATGTTTCAGCTTGAGAGGACAGAATGTTTGCACCATTTCACTTAGTTTACTGGAATATAGACTCGGTATTGCTCTACATTAAATGCAGGATAGCATATTACACTGACCTGCCTTATTATAAAAGGTAGCTCTGAAAGACAAAATTTGTATAGGCTTTGAATGTAATGTCCTCATTTTGACAGAATTAAATCACATATACTACTAAAGTCAGATTTAAGGAAAGCAGACACCTCAGGACAATTCACCAGAAATAAAAATAAAATAAAAAATTTCATGCACAAAAGGACCATCTTTTAAAAAGCACTAAAATGTCCTCCTTATTCTCTGTGTCTAAAATCCCCTTGTCTATGGTTATTGGATTTGTTAGATAATCTGATTGTTAACTTTTTAAATATCAGCTTGGGATGATAGCTAGGCATTTAATTTTGTCATAAATAGGGTGAATTCTTCCAGAGATATCCCATATATTGGAATACTGGACATTGTTATCACTTATACCTCTCATCAGAAAGATTTATCAATCCATACTTCTAAATATATCCAATATTTCATTGTTAATAATAGTGGCCTCAATGCTAGGATATCTTAAAATACATAAATGATCTGAATCAGAAGATTATATTTTATTCCTTTCAGAAATTTGATCCTGATCATACCTTCACTCTATTTAAAACACTTCTTTAATTAACTGTTTACAGTAATGGCTGAAAATTTTTTCAAACTGTCTTCCATTAATAAAGATTCCAAAAGCAAAATTTCCATGGTTAAGTAAATTTGGGAAATACTATGTTAAACATGCTAAAATAAGCCCTTAATGTGGGATTTTTCTAAACCTTTAGTGTGTCAATAAATATTCTGAATGCCTGACAGGAATAAACCAGTACTAGAGGCCCAGTGCACAAAATTCGTATTGGGGGGGGGGCGTGCGGGTCTTCTCAGCCCAGCATATACCCTCTAATCTGGGATCCCTTGAAGGATATCAGACTCCTGGTCTAGACCAGCAGTTGGACATTCCTCTCACAATTCTGGACCACTGGCTTCTAAGTGCTCACCAGCCTGCCTGGTCACCCTAACTGCCCCCCCCACTGGCCTGGGGGCCCCTAACTGCCCCCCTGCTGGCCTAGTCACCCCCAACTGCCCTCCCTGCTAGCCTGGTCATCCCTCACTAACCCCTCTGCTGGCCTGGTTGCCCCACGCAGCCTGTTGTTCAGTTGTTTGGTCGTCCCTCACTAATCCCGCTGCATACCTGGTCACCCCACACAGCCTGCTCATTCAGTCATTTGGTTATCACTCAGGCCAGCTCTGGGCAGCTGGGCAGCCAACATCCGTGGCTTGCCTGCACTTCAGGCCAGCCCTGGATGGCTGGGGGGCTGAGGGAACTGGGAGACTCCAGAGGCAGGCACATGGAGCGGCTGAACCCACTTGGGGGCGGGCCTGGCCATGCTGCATGCCTGCTTCCCTGGCGAGGCTGAGGGGATGGGCACTGCCATCTTATGGCTGTGGGCACCACCACATTTGAGGGTACAGCAGTCAATTAGGATATTCCCTCCTTATTAGCTGTGGGCACTTTCATCTTTGTGAGGGTGTGATGGCCAATTAGAATATTGCCTCTTTATTAGATAGGATATTCTGCATTTTCCAAACCTTTATGTCCATAGTCTTTGGGGGAAATTTTTCAGCCCACCAAACACTTGCATTCACTAAAACACTGGCTTCCACAACAAAGTGCCCACTATTTAGCACTGTGTTTAAATCTTCCTTACCTTCCAACTGGTTCTTGGTTCACCTTTCCTGCCTTATCTTTTACCATCAGCTCCAGAAGAATAACTATACTCCAACCATGCTAGATGGCTAGCCACTTTCTAAGCATACTCCCTGGTTTCTCACTTCTATACTGCACCATTTTACCTATTATGCCTGATTGTTCTCTGTCAGCCAAACTAACCATACTTATCTTTCCAAATTAAAGTCATTACCCTCCCAAAATCATACAAGCCAAATTAATCCCTTAGATCTCAGGGCTCACAGAGCATCTTTGTGGACCAGTGTACCTACAGATGAGATGAGCTCCTGTGAGCAAGGGTATGTCTGACACATGTTGATGCATTTAGGTATCTAGAGTAGAAAGCATAGTAAGTTCTCAATTTGTTACTGTAGTAGTTACATTAGCTGTAATTTACTTTTAAAAGCATTTACTATATTTCTTGGAAAGTCAATAATCTATATTTTATGTATTAAAACATTTGATGAACTGAAAATCCTTCATTACCTAATTATGCTGAATAACAATTTGGTATGGGGTATTCTGAAATATTTTAACATATCCATTAATAAGTTACTCTAATGGAAACAGACCAATCAAACTAAAAGCCTCCGATTCACAAACTGACAAATAAATTGAATGTGAAGAATGAACATGGATAATTTTACAATTATCACCCAAATTATTGGTAGAAAGTTACAGTCTTGAATTATGATTCATAATAGGTTCGGAGTAAGAAAGGGACTTTATAAAATAATGCATTTATTTCACAAGCAAATAATCTAAACTTTTATTATAGTACTTTAAAAATTATATTTTCAGGAAGAAAAAAAAACCTGGCAACATATGAGTGCTAGGTGTTTCAACTATATCTTTTCCCCTACTCTCACAAAAAGACTTGAAAAAATTATTTTCTAATCCAGTTTTTACCATCTAAGATGCTTAAAGGAAAGCACTTAATACTTCTCCTCCTTTACCCTAAAGTCTCATCCTTCCCACCACATGTCTATGCTTTTATTCTTAATCTTTTTAAGGTCATTATCTGAGTGAAACCAAAGGAAAAGCATGTGGAGCAAAGGAGCTCAAAAGTAGTGAATGGGGACAGGTATTTTTAAGGAAAATAAAACTTTTAACTTGCATTTCAGAGGTCTACAGCCAAATAGACTTCAAAAATGTGAAGTTAAAAAAATAGAGCTCTTCAGCATCCATTTCCCATCTCCTCCCTAATCCTCTTTCCTATTTTCTCCTCTCTCCCTTCCTTGAACATTGCAGTCTGAAAGACTTTGAGAGTGGATAAAGTAATTCAGATAATCATGCAGAGAAGCTTGATATAGGGTGTCAGAATTCACTCTATGGTGAACTGAGTATACTATCTACTGATCATAAAATTAGAAAGTTAGAAAATTTGTATTCATTTTATAGTATGAATGCTTTCAGCAGGGGATGGGAAGGGAGGTAGATACATCCATAATTATTTTGGCTAGAAGGTAAGATATCGAGGGCCTTGGCTTTGGTTGACACCAAAGTTTCAGAGGAAAAGGAGAGATGCTTTGTTTTGAAAAAAAATTTTTTTGCAAGAAAGAAAAAATTTGCTTTTGATTAATTCTTTTTCTTGCTTGCTTGCTTATTCCTGAATGGGAGTTTTCTGATAGGTTAGAAGGAAAGAGAAAAAAGGAGAAGCTAATAGGGCAAGAAAGACTGAGATGATTTGTGGTTCTTCATTGTGTGAAGGCAAAGGGTGGATATTCTTTAATGGTAATTCCTATGTTGACAGTTAAAGTCAATTGTGTCATAGTAATACTAGTATAAACCCTTCCTGACTCCTCCCTGAAACTCAGTAAATTCTTTTTTTTTCTTTTTTTTACATTTAGGTTTAGTAAATTCTATTTCTTAATCAATGTTTTATATAGATGTTTTGGGATAAAACTAAGAAATAACATATTCTAGGAATTGAGAGTTGTTTAAAAAGCCATTGCAATGTAAGACCCCTAAAAATTACTATAAATCTAGGTGTGAGGCTCCGTATTTTCACAAGTCATGGTTTTAGTAAACTTTGGATCCAGATATACCTAGTTGGTCTTATACCCTAATTTGACCGCTTACTAGCTATGTTACCCTGGGTATACTAGTCAATTTCTCAGTCTCCATTTTCTTACTATGTGCATGGAACTTAATAAGTATCCATAAACAGTTAGTTATATCAACTTTAAATTGCTTATCAAATTGATTTGCCAAGAGTTACAGTTCTTGAAGAACTAGTGCTACAAAGTCAAAATATCAACACTTTATTAAAAAAATATTTTAAACCAAGTTTCTTTGAAAATCAAATTTATCTTGTGCTCTAATGCTGTCCCATTGTGACTCTCATTACTACATGAAAGAACTGTGATGTTCCAGGGATTCCTTCCTCTTAATCTGTATACTTGCCTGGGTACTTATAGAAACTGTAGGTCGTACGAGGGAAGAGTGAATTTGTCTAAGACTCATTGAACAGGCTGGTGATTCAGAGAGGAAGTTGTATAGCACTAAAGAGACAGCTGGAGTCAAGTGCTACAGAAAATCCCCACAGAATTCTGAGTTGGTGGATCAGGCCCAAGACCCACAAAGCAAAGAGCTGCCTGCAATACTAGGCTGGGGCCTCAGCCCCTGATAAGGCTAGAGAAAAGCTGGTGTTCTTCCAACCTGGTGTTGAGATGGAAAAATGGGGCGAGGGACAAATTTCTCTGATGTGATTCTTTATTGTGCCCCTGATTATGCCAGGGCAAGCACACAATTTATTATCAACTCACAACTCACCTACAGTCTGATGTCTGGTGCTACCAGATCTGTTTGTTGCCACAAAGTACAAGGGGAACAGGGAGGTCCATTCCTACTTTTCTCCCTATCCCTGTGAGTTGTTATCAATAAACCCAACTCCAGAGAACTTGAGATGTGTTTGCCTGTGCATTCATCAATGCTTTTTTTATTAGGGCTCAATGAAGTAATCTAGTCTTTGAACATTTTTTCTATAATATTAGCTCTACTGTTAATTGAGCATTCCTTCTGCTAATCATAAAAATAGAAAAATGAAGGAAAGCCTGACCCAGTGAGAAAGTATGAAGTTGGTTGCTGACAGCTTACTAGACAGTTTTACACAGAAGACTGTCTGATGGGTTTACATTCAAAGCAAAAGTAAATGCTACTTTGGAATTATTAGCCTTGAGCTTTTGTTCTCACTGAACCATTTACACCACCTATATATTTTCTTTGAATTGTCTTATCTAAAGACATGACCATTGCTTTAAATAGCTCTTTTTTATTATGATTAAGAAATCCCATCTTAAAGAGAAAGAACTGAAGAGTTTTAGAAGTTACTTATAAATGTTAACAACCCCCCAAAAAACCTGATGAGTAAAGGCAATAACTAGATCTATACAGTATTTGGAAGGGTTCTAGGTTATGCCCAATATGGCTTAATTGATAAACATGCTAAGAATTCCTCCCCCTTCCCCCATTAGAAAGTAATAATTTAGACAGATCTCACATCTTTAAAGGCATAGAAAAGAATCATAAAAGGGATGTATAAGCAAAATAAGAGAATGTTGGCTGATATTTGAGGGCATCCATGCAATTAGAAGGAGTAAAGAAGAGTCAAATTTATAGTTATACCAGGAAGATGAGTTATCTTGCCCACTAGAGGTCAAATATTATACACTAAAAACAAAAGTATGAGGTTCTTAAATAAAGATTCTCACATGTCTTGAATTCTGATTTTTCCATGTACTCTTCTTAATACCCAAAGCCCTTGACCAATCACTATAGGTGCCTGATAGGGTAAGTGTGACTATTATCACACTAATGTCACCCTGTCTTTTGCTCGTTTAGGGTCAGGTTCAATTCCTGGTCAATAATAGGCTTACAAGTTTATGCCAAACAAAGTTAATATAGGCATAGAATTCTGAAAATTGAATGTGGTTCCTAAAGTACCTATACTTTTTCATGTGTAGCCAAAGGAAATAGGTCTGCCCCAGCATAGGTTTAATGACCATCCTGAAATAGATCTTTATGGAAACTCCAGAAAAATTTGTTTTCAAAATATATAATAGAGATGGTTTGAAATACCTTTGGAAATACCCAGAGTAAATCAGATTTGATCCCAAGACTTACAGCTAAAGAATCTAACGTGTTACCTTAAGTTCCCTTTGGTGCCATAGCTTCGCAAAGTATTCTATTTTAAAGATACCAGTTTTCACACACCCTTTCTTCCTCCTCCCCCCACTTTTTCCCTTAAAACTCTTTGGAGAGCTTACCACTTATGAGATAAATGTACACAGATAATGTGGATGTACAAGATAATGTACTAAGGGCCATCTGTTTTAAATATCTTACATGACATCATCTCCCAGGAGCCTCATAAATGTCAAGATTTCCCAAAAGTCTTATTTCCTCATTGAAACCAATGTTTCAGTAACCAGCAGAGGGTTCTGAGCTAACGATATTAATTTGGGAGTCATCAGGGTATAATGACTTCCAAGTGAATATCTGTAGCTCAGAACCCTCTACTGGCTACAGATACATATACTGAATTTTAGAATAAATGTCTCCACTATGGATATGCCAAAATGAATGTGTCTAAAATAAAACATAATCTTATCCCCAAAAACCTATTCTTTTGTTCTGTATTTCCTATCTTGTGGACTAGCATCACAATCCTGTTGACTCAAGGTATGGAAGACAAATTGTAGACATCACTTTAATGTCTCTGTAATCTGTCTCTTCTCTATTCTCATTATTACTACCTTAGAGTTCTCATCACCTTTCCCTTGTATATTTCAGTAATATCATAATTAGACGGCCTAACCTCAGGCTAGCCTACTTCTGCTGCTCCTCCTAATTGCTGCCAAAATGATGTTCCTACAATGGAAATATCATTTGTCTCCTCTGTTTAAAAATCCTTTTGTATGGTCCTATAATTTTCACTTTAGATTTCAAAATTCTTCACCAACACACAAAGCTCTTCATGATCAGGCATCTACCTACTGTAACTTTTTTCTATCCATCCTCATACTCTTTCCCCTGAGTTCCATAACAATCTCTATATATAAAAGCCCAGCGTCCATAACAGCAGAACGACCAGAACAACCAGAACAACTGATGGCTATGATGTGCACTGCGGCAGCCAATCAATCTGATCGGGCCCCTTTCAGCCCCTCATCCCACCAGCTGACCCAGCCCCCGATTGACTCCCAACACCCCAATTGAGGGCCGGGCCAGCAGGCCAGTAGGCCAACTGCTCATGGCCCCATCAGGGCTGGTGGGCCAGATCCCACCAGTGCATGAATTCATGCACCAGACCTCTAGTGGATTTACAATGATCTAACATATTAGATTTAGACTTTCCTCCATTCAAATACCTTTTCCTCTATTTCCTACTTACCCTTTCAAATCTCAACTCAAAGATAGCCTACTTCTCAAACCCTTTCAGAATCCTTCTTACTCTCATCTGATTTGTGTTCTTATTGAGCATGTCTTTATCACAGCCTTTATACAATAGGAATCTTCCTTATTAGACTGTGAGCTCCTCAAGCCTCAAACGCATCTACTTCACTTATCAGTACCTAGAACAGTGCCTGATACAAATTCATTACTCAATACAGAGCTGATGAATTAATTGTTGAAAAAAGGGGTACAAAGCATGTGCCATATTTAGTGAAATGTTCAGACTTTGTGAAGTAATCTTTACTCCAAGAAAATATTTTAGGAAAAAAAATGTATGTGACATATTAGGCCAGATTTCTTTTTCCTAAGAAGATGACATTAAAAGGACATGTGAACACTCTTTATCAAGATTTTAGAAAAGGTAAAGAAAATTATTTCAATTTATACATATGAAGTCCAGATGTAATATAATAGCCCAAAGGGAAAAAATGAGTACAAAAAATAATCAGGCAGAATGTTTTTTTTAAAATAATCTTTAGGTATATTTCTCCCTTCAGTCACATAAGCACAATATAACACTCAAGAGAATTAGGAACTTTGAGGGGGAAAGTATAAACAATGAAAGTCACTACTCTATTAGTTTTTGAAAATGTTCTCTAAAGAAAACCCATGGATAATAAAATAGTGAAATGGAAGTTTGCAAACTCTCAGTGGAATCTTTGGACCACTGACACTAACATTTGGTTTCTAGTGATAAATGAAACCTCTAGGACATTTCCTGAGCATAAATACATTTTACTGTAGCAGAGCTAGCTGCTCCATTGGCTGTTAGAGAGATAAAGAAGTATTGAGTCTAGTTACTACTTCAAGAACACCTAGGCAACAGGTGCCTTCCACAATACCATAGTCATAACATTCCCATTCATTACACACCCAATTATTTAAATTGAGGTATAACAATTTACAGATAACTAAATTACTTCCCCTTAAAAATACTCACTTATTAAATAAAGAGATTACATTTGAATGAAGCCATTTTTCATGTAAATTATTGGTTCATTGTTTTTGATCAGTTACAAAATAATATACATGCTGGAAAAAAGGATATTATTATGTTGAAGTCATTCTTTTTTTTAATTTTTTTATTGATTTTTTGCAGTATAATAGTAGTACATGTTTTCCTTTCCCCCTCCCCCTTCTCCTCCCCCCAGCCTCCCCCACCCCCCAGCACATATCCCCAGCTTCCCCCCCTCCCCGCCCCAGTGTCTTTCATTCATTGATGAAGTCATTCTATGTATTAGAATTTAATAACTATCCCCAATGGTCTATTACATTAATTTAAAGAGTTCTAAAATCCAACAGTAAATAGAATTTTAGTATAATTTGGTGGCAGGAACAGGAAATAATATTTCACCTTAAAAGTTGACCATAAGTGGTGTATATAGAAACTCTACTTTCTGCTCAATTTTGTTTTGAACCTAAAACTGTTCTAAAAAATAAAGTCTATTCTTTTTAAAATTAAAGTTAATATATTGTTACTTTATCAAGATATTATTTTGTGGTGTAAGTTGTATGTTCTCCAATAATGCAAATAAATCCATTCGATGGCTAGACTATTGATAATAATTAAATCCTCTCCCTCTTGAGGCCTTTGGAGGCTTATAGTCTGTCTACTCTCTAAGTTGTAAAGAAAAGAAAAACCTTCCAAAACCACCTCTTTCAAAAGCAGTCAAGTTTTTCTATTTTATTCTTCTCCTTTTTTATTGTTTAAAGTATTACAAATAGTACATATGTTTTCTTTTTTTCCCCCATTGACCTCCCCCTGGCTTCCCCTACAAGTTTTTCTATTTTAAATCAGTACACTTTCATTTCTAAACAAGTGTGCCACAAAATTAACAAAAGAAACAAATGGGTGGGCCTCTGAGGCAGGATACACATAGATTGTTTCTGATGGGGCTCACTATTAAAATATATGGTAACCCTGCATCAGAATGAAAAATGGGCATGTGTCCCACAGTGGCAAAGTTCCCCAAAGCCTTCTTCAGTAAATCTTGTTGGAGCATAAAAATCTCAAGTAGTTTGCTTACCATCTAATGGGTAGACTAATACTGTTTGCCTTTGGTAGAGAGGTGTTTGTGTGTATAGGTGTGTGTGTGTGTGTGTGTGTGTGTGTGTGTGTGTGTGTGTGTGTAAAGGGGGAATGGTTATCTACTGAACAATCAGCAGAATAAATTCACACTGGTGGAGAAAGTTGGAATATCTATTCTGGATCATTCTGTGGGACTTGGAATGTCTTGGTGACTGAACTCTCTTTGGTGTTATTCTTTTCCAAGTAATTCAGACAAGGACAAATAAACTTCTGAGGTAACCAAATGGGTATAGGTTCAGATGTGAAACCAGTCCCTAGGCTTAGGAGAGGAGATATCTTCAAAGATATTCAGAGAAAAAGGTCTTCTCTCATGGAAAGCACTTAAAATGCAGGAGCCATAGAGCAGGGTAACATCTGAAAGACTGACTGTCTTAGAACAGCAATTTTCAACTGATGAGCCGCAAGAGCCACACTGGTGTGTTGCAAGAATTCTTAAAACATATAATACCTGACTATTTAGTCAGGGGCACTGGCTTCTTTTCCCTTAGATTGGCAAAAAAGGACAACAGCTAACACAATAGCAGTCTGGTGTGAATGAATTAAAATTATATCTATTTTTTGTCAGATTAGCAAACAATATATTTTTGGTGTGCTGCAGAATTTTAGTAATTCGTTTATGTATGCCAGGCAATAATAATTTTTTTAAAAAAGCTTGAAAATTGCTCCTCCCTTGACCATGGAAAAGTTCTGTCTCTAATACAGTTTCCATTTCTACCATTTACACTAGAATTCAACATAATTACCCAGATCTTTGAGTGCAGTTTTATAATATCATAGAGCTTTATGTGATATTAGTGTGAACTATCAAAGGCTTACATTTCTAAGGGAACAGTTATGGAGGCAGCAGCAACTGCTGAAGGGGTTGTGTCTAGACGAGCCAGAAGGCGACTAGCAGGGAAAGAAGAGGTGGTCCATCTAGGAATCAGAAGCAGCAAGGAAGCAGGCCTGGAGCCAATGAGCAAGTCTGCTGCCCCTCAGGACAGAGTGAGACCTCCACCAACCCGTCCTTTGGCCATGGGAAGTATCAAATTACTGAAAAGCCATGATGTGATGTTCAGCTCAGATTCTGATAAGAAAGCGGCTTTTTTAAAATCCTTACTTGAGGAGTTTTTATTATTATTATTGATTTGAGAGAGGGATAAACATCAATGTGAAAGAGAAACATTAGTTACTTGCCTCTGCATGTGCCCCAACTGGGGATCCAACCATAACATGAGTATGTACCCCAACCAGGAATGGAGCCCACCACCTCTTGGTGTACAGGACAATGCTCCTACCAACTGAGCCAAGGCAAAATTGATGATTTTAACTGAAAAGAAGCAAAATAAAGTCCTGCCCTGAAAATAGGATGCAGCTTGCTATGTGAACACAGATGCAAGACAGAGCATTGAGATTAGAAAGAGAGGGGCACAGCCAGACAAGCCAACAAAAGCTATTCTTCTATAAACAAACAAAGCATCCAGCCAGGGTTTTCAGAGAAAATTAGAGAGAAGTGCAGCATTTTGTAGAAATCAATAAGCAAACAATTTTGTATTAAAGGAAACATAAAATAAGGGTCGACGTGGTAAACAGTAAGACTCTGATACAAGAAAGCAGCCATGGTAGAGTGTATTCCACAACTGTCACCAATCTCTTTTTGTCAACAACAGAACCTTAGTTTTAGGTGAAAGACAGCTCTTCTTAGCCTTGGTTCAAGCAAACAGTCCCCATATGACTAAGTTCTGGTAAGACACAAGCAGAAGTGTTGAGTGGGTAGGCTGATTAAAATCAGTTAGTTGCCTAGCCCTAGCCGGTTTGGCTCAGCGGATAGCGTGTAGGCCTGGAAATTGAAGGGTTCCAGGTTCTATTCAGGTCGAGGACACATACCTTGGTTTCAGGCACATCCCCTGCAGGGAGTGTACAGGAGGCAGTTGATTGATGCTTCTCTCTCATCAATGTTTCTAACTCTCTATCCCTCTCCCTTCCTCTCTGTAAAAAATCGATAAAATATATATTTTTTAAAAATCAGTTGCCTATTTTGGAATAAAAAGTTCCTATTATCACTTTTTTTGTTATCCTTTCTATTTTCTTTGGTCTATAACTTAGACACTGTGGCTGGTGCATCAAAAACTCCATGAGGTGATCTTGAAGTTGGGGGCATACGCTATATGCATGAAAGAGTAAAAGCTGAGAAAAAGCCCAAGTCCCTAGTGACTCCTGAGTTAACACTTGCATCCTGTACTGCCTACCTCTGGATGAATTTTGCAATAGAGAAGAACAACTTTGTTATTTAAGTAACTGTTATTTTAGGTTTTCTGTCTCTGTTTATGTTTTCTGTTTATGTCTGTTTAGGTATTCAGCTACACCTAACCTTAAGTGATACACCAAAAATCCCATTATAGAGCCCACAGGATAATAATGCCAGTAGTGAACATCAGCATAATGGAAAGAACCAAGGAAAAGAAGGGTACAGATAAAAAACAAAGCTGCTAATTTGGGTACATATTGTTGTTAGTGAGAAATATCTACAGATAAGATTTAGAGTCATTGTACATTTATACATAAGATAAATATATAGTCAACTGTGTACAGTTTTCACTTCACAGCATAAATTCAGTCTGAACAAATGTTTTTGTCATTGTTTTACAGTTTAGCCATAAAGAAACTTACCAGTATTTTTGGGACTGAGACTCTGCCTCTCTAATACTATTAAGTGTCTGGTACCCCCAGTGACCAAAACAGAGCAGTAGCACTACTGATGTTAACACTGGCATTACAAACTTGTCCCTGAGTGTGGCACAAGTTATTCAAACACCTTAGAAAACAATATAATACATAAAGCATGCTATCAGTCCTTAACCTTACATTTCATAGTTGTTTACCTACTATGAGTGGGTCCTATACTAGACACTACAGATAGGTTAATAAGACAGATGCCTCAGCCTCAAGAAACTTAGAGTTTAGAAAGGGACAAAGACTAAGTAGACAGTGTCATGAAAGGAAAGCGTCCTAGTGCTCATACGAAAGAAACGGTAATGAATCTTCCCCCTGAAATGGCACTTTAGGAAAATTCAATTATCAGGCAAAGCTACGTAGAGGTAATTTGGGGCAGACCCAGGCAGGGAGTGTCATACGTAAGTGCAGGAAGATTAGAGAAAAGGGGGTACTTTTAAGGTACTTCAAACTTGAATGGTTTGAAAAATTTTAGGCAGGAAAGTGAAAAGGTCACATTTGCATTTTAGCCAAGATCATCTGGATGCCTCTGGGAGAAGAGATTAAATGTAAACAATGCTGGAATCGGACCAGTTGTGGAAAGCGCAGTAGTAATTCAGGCAAGAGATGACAGTCTGAGCTGTGAAAAGACATCAGGAAGTTGAGAAATTGACATGGCACAGGACTCCACCTTTACGTGTTGAGGAGGTGCATGCGCAAAAGGGGAACAGTTATCTACTAGACCCCTTGGCAAACTGCAGTTCTTGAGCCACATTCGGCTCTTTGGCCCCTTGAGTGTAGCTCTTCCACAAAATACCACGGGTGAGTCTATTTTGAAGAAGTAGTGTTAGAAAAAGTTTAAGTTTTAAAAATTTGGCTCTCAAAAGAAATTTCTATCATTGTACTGTTGATATTTGGCTCTGTTGACTAATGAGTTTGCAGACCACTGTTAGACAATCAACAGAATAACTTGACATGTGAAAAAACTTGAAATATCTACTCTGAATCATTCACAGATGACACCTGCTTGGATAGTGGGGGCATTCACTGTGATAAGAACCATAGAAAAGAACACATCTGGTGTGAAATAGGATGAATTCAAACTATGAGAATAACACTAGCGATGCAAGTAGTAAATAATATGCAGCAAAGAAATGGCATAGTCCCACTACCATAGGGTTCAGAGGTTTTGGGTTTTATGTGGGCAGAAACGTCCTTGGGAGGAACAGTCTTGGGCCTCTAAGATCATGAAGGAGGCCAATAGTCAGAAATGTCTGAGCGCATTAAAGGTAAAACCACATGAGCTAAGCATCACAGAAGCCAGAGAACCCACATGTTGTAAATCTGCTACCACACAAATTGGTGGAGACTATGGAACTTAGAAACCTAGTGGAAATTAGCTAAGAGCAGACATATTCAGAATACACATTATGCAGATCTTGGTTAAAACTACAAATTGGGTGGAGTCATGAGGTGAACATGTTTAAAAATCCATGCAAATCATAATATTTCAATCACTATCCAAATGTGTAAAATAAGACAGTGGGCTTTCCATTTTATATCCTCACTGAGGAAAGGCAATCTCTCTCTTGGCTTATAATATTCACTATAAATAGCACATGGCCAACTTCACTACATTTTGCCCTACTCTCCCCTTACAAGAAGGCAAGTCTTTTTTTCTACTGGCAAATTGATGGTGAATACAGGAGGAGCAATGCACTAACTGAGAAAGGCTATAAGGCTTTTTGTGTGTGTTTTGTTTTTTTTTTGTTTGTTTGTTTTTTTTGTGGGGGTTTTTGTTTGTTTCTGGTGTTATTATTCATTTAATCCTCACCTGAAGATATTTTTCCATTGATTTTTAGAGAGAGTGGAAGGGAGGGAGGGAGATGCAGAAAGAGAAACATCTATGTAAGAGAGACACCAAATGGTTGTCTCCCAGGGTAAGGGATGGAGCCTGCAACTGAGGTACGTGGCCCAACCCAAACCAGGGACCTTTTGGTCTATGGCCAAAGCTCCAACCACTGAGTCAAAGCGATGTGGGCCGTTATAAGGCTTTTAAAAATACTCTTGCCCAACTAATCTTCCATTATTCTTACAAGGAAGGGAGGAATAATAAAACAAGTAAATTGCTTAATGAAGACTACTTTGAGAATTTAAATTAATGTGGATTTGTAGTGCAAAAGATACTTTGTCATGAATGGCAAATTGGTTCAATGTCAGTAGAAAAGGGATAGTGAGAAATAGGCATAATTTTTAAACTATTGAGCCCCTTTTCTGTCCCAGGCGGTTAATATATATTCATTTAATTTATTCCATTGAAGAACCCCATGGAAGAGATATTGTTACCGTTGTCAATAGTGTGATGATAAATGTGAAGGCTGAAGACCAAAAGAAAACCTCTGATTAAGTCTGGAGAGGACCATATTAATTTTATAAATCAAATAGGAATTTTATGGGAAAGTAATTTTAAAAACCCATCTATAAATCCAAAACTATAACCTATAAAATCTCTGGAATGTTTTTACCAGAGCATAGAAGGTAATGTTACTTCTCCAAATTCAATATAATTATTTCTGTTTAAATAGCATTTACCTAAAAAGTATTGACTTTTGTTAATTATATAAAAGGCCCAGTGCATAGGGTGGGGTCCCTCAGCCTGCCCTGCACCCTCTCGCAATCTGGGAACCTTGGGGCAATGATAAAAGCCCAGTGTATGGATTTGGCCCGATCCCCACAGGCCAGGCTGAGGGGCCCTATCAGTGCATAAATCCATCCTCTCCCCTCACCCCTTCCCTCTGAGATTCATCAGTCTGTTCCATGTTTCCATGCCTGCACATTGAGCACCTGCCCCCTAGAGGTCAGTGCACATCATAGCTGCTGATCGAACAGTCAAATGGTCAAACAGTTGCATGGTTGCTTAGGCTTTTATATATACAGATTTATTGTCAAATTGATTTATTTATTCATCTAAAATATGTTTATTTTTTATTTTTATTTTTATTTTTAATTTATCTTTATGGTTGAAAGTCTTACAGATGTCCCTCCCCCCCCCCTTTAGTCCTCTCCAACCCACCGTTGTACTCCCCTAGTCCTTTTTAAAAACATAACCATACATGAAACAAAATGTGACATTATGAGCAAAGACATCTTTTTCCATTTTCCTTGTGAAATTTTCATTAATTCAGCTAATAATAAAAATAAAAAAGAATTCCATTGGCTAGATCCAGTGTTTTAATAATACCTTTTCACATTGCTAAACAATGCTTTCAAAGGGAATCTAGATTATTCCCTCAAAATGGAATTGTGAGGTAG
Source organism: Antrozous pallidus (assembly GCA_027563665.1). Classification (NCBI taxonomy): domain Eukaryota; kingdom Metazoa; phylum Chordata; class Mammalia; order Chiroptera; family Vespertilionidae; genus Antrozous; species Antrozous pallidus. The sequence continues at coordinate 66,224,311 of CM050511.1, forward strand.
GCAGGATGTATTTACGTGTATCTAAAAATAAATAAGCAGAGTTCTGATATGATACTGATGTAGGTACCCCAGTAAACTTAATTATTTGAAACAATTTTTAAATTGGCTACCAAGCTCAGTTAGGACAAAGACTTTACAACCCAGCTCTTGACAATCCAAATTTTTAATGTGTGTGGTGTTTTTAAAATCTAAAGTCCCCTTCAGGGCATTCCTGCAAATGGAGCTAATCAACATTGTTAGGCTGTAATGACAACTACATTTCAACAGCACTATGTTTTTGCTTACAATCTCCATTTTATGTTATGCTCGGTGAATATAGCCAAGTTAGGGGAAAATCAGTTGGACAAATGCCACAATATCTTCAATATAGCTGGTCTCATTTTTTAATATATTTATTTTCTTCCTAAACTTAGTAACATACTCAATTACAGTATATTACATCTTTCTAATTTTAAAAATATAGATAATCACTACTAGTATATGAAGTTTCACAAAAAATTGAAAATTCTGTTTAAAAAATTTTTAGAACATCTAGAAGGAAATGTATCACAATAGCACATATCAGTACAAAGAAAAAGGTCACATGTCTTCCAATTCATGTTAAAGAACAGGTCTCCTGGAAGCTCAAATGTATTCAAATCCAAATATATTAACAACAACAAAGTAATAAAAACAGTGGGAGATGAATATGGTAACTATTTATTTCAGACAGTAAATAAACATATTAGACAGCGCTCCATCTTCTTGTTTTTATCCCTTAGAGAAAAGTCTCTCCTAACCTACTTCCAGGAATAAAGCTAGCACCTAAAGTCCAAACCTGGTAAATACTTAAAAATCCTGAAGCCCTGAAAAGATCATTATTTATTTTAGTTGAGCTTCTAAAAATAAGTTGTCATATCCAGTCTCTCTGCACTGCATATCTTCTCTCTGAACCAATGTCTAGCTCTTACACTTGTGCACGCATATACAGATGTATATGCTCCTTCTTTTAACTTTTCTCATGATATTAACCTAAATCCATTTTATTTTAAACTAGAGGCTCAGTGCACAAAATGCATGCATGGGGGAGGACGGTCCCTCAGCCCAGCCTATACCATCTTCAATCTGGAACCCCTCAAGGGATTTCCAACAGCCGGTTTAGACCCAGTCAGGGGGACCAGGCCTAAACCAGCAGTCAGATATCCTTCTCACAATCTGGAACTGGTGACTTCTAATCACTCTGCCTGCCAGCCTGGTAGCCCCCTAACTGCTCCTTGATTGCATGATCATCCCCAACTGCCCTCCCCTGCCACCCTGATTGCCTCCAACTCCCTTCCCCTGTGGAGCTGAGGGGACTGGGAGACTTGGGCTGGATGAGGCAGGGCTGAGGGGATTGGAGGACTGAGGGTGGATGAGGCTGGATGCTGTGAGGACTGTGTAAGGCAGGGCTGAAGGAATTGGGGGACTGAGGCTGAACGAGGTGGGGCTAAGGGGATTGGGGGACTGAGACTGGATGATGCAGGGTTGAGGGGACTGGGCGCTACTATCCTGTGGCTGTGAGTGCTGCCATATTGTGAGGGCATGGGAGTCAATTAGCATATTCTTTCTTTATTGACTGTGGGTGCCACCATCTTGTGAGGGCATGTAAGTCAATTAGCATATTCCCTCTTTATTAGATAGGATGAGGTAGACCTTATAATTGTTTGTTTGCTCTATTTAATCCTTTCCTCCTTATTCCTGAAAAATTCCTCCACTGAGTGGTGGGTGATTGGAGAGTGTGGGGAGAAGGGTGGATTGGGGAAGAAGTCTCAATCCTGACCACAGTTAGTGGCAAACACCCATACCCTACTCACTACTGCCCCCTCTGTTTTACAGTGAATATAGCCACAGATGTGTGGACATGAAGAGCAATACACAAAAGTGCATAAAGCTCTTTCATAGCCATTACCTTGTTTCAGCCTCAAAACAACTCCACAAATGTGGTAGGTATATAACATTTCACACATACAAAGATAAGGTTTAGAGCAGTCAAGTAGTTTTGCTCATATACAGATAGCTAGTAATCAGTGAATTTGGGTGCTTTCACACCAAATTTAGTGGTCTTCTACTAAATAACAATATTTCCCTAAACTGTTACCAAAGAAAGGATCTCAGCCTGAGATACCAAGAAGTAGACTTGGGGATTGACCCTATGTGGAAGGTAAGGAAAGAAGAAGAAACTGAAATCCCAAATTTTCACCTGAGCAAGTTCTCCTTAATTGAAATGGAGAAAGCCAGGAGGGAGAACCAGTTTTGTTGATAACAATACAGGTAGTCCTCAGGTAACGTGGGACTCAACGTATGTCATTTCATGGTTACGTGGCCATCTCCATTTATTAAAAAAAAAGTTCATCGTTTCGACATATATACATATGTGCTTTATGTTTTTTATTATTTATTTACCACAAGTAAAGGTCAGGAATTGTTATCTTTCTTTTTAAAAATTTTTTACTGATTCACTTCATTACTGCTATGTATGTGCTCCATGTGAGTGACTTAGGTGCTTATGTAGGTGGGTTTCGACTTACAGTGAAAATGGAATGGATCACCGATGTAACCCAAGGACCTACTGTAAATATATTGTATACCTTACAGATGGTGATTTATATTATTTTGATTTCTCACTGTTAATTACAACACTTAATGTGTATACATGTATATCCGTGTGTATTGGTTACATAAAATGAATTTCTAGAAATAAATTGTAGATTGGGAGTGCATTAAAAATATAGTAAGGCTTCTGAAGCATAATGCCAAGTTTATTTCTAGAAATATTATAATCACAGTTCTGGAGGCACTGAATAAGAACAACCACTTTCTAAAATCATTCTACTACCACCTATTATTATTTTAAATATTTATTAATTTATGAATACAAAATAAAATATTATTGCTTATTTGGTGTTTTTTTGATCACTATGGAGATTGAACATTTTTACCCATGTTTTAAATCATAATTTTTATGTGTTTGTGTGAATTGTTTGTTCATATCATTAGCATTTTTATGCCAATAGAATTACCCTTTGTTAAATTATAGACTTTCTTCATATACTTGGGATAAAAATGCTTTGTTCAACCCCCTCCCCCCACACCCCTCCAAAAAAAAACTATGGGAGATGATTGTGTAATAATATCTTCTAAGCTACTTTTAATCAATAAAAATATTTTACAGCCGAAACCGGTTTGGTTCAGTGGATAAAGCATCGACTTGTAGACTGAAAGGTTCCAGGTTTGATTCCGGTCAAGGGCATATACCTTGGTTGTGGGCACATCTCCAGTAGGGGGTGTGCAAGAGGCAGCTGGTTGATGTTTCTCTCTCATCGATGTTTCTGACTTTCTATCCCTCTCCCTTCCTCTGTAAAAAATCAATAAAATACATTTAAAATATTTTACAGGGAACAATTGCCATGTAAATTATCCTATATAATAAAAGAGAAACATGCAAATTTGACTGTACCTTCACTCTTGATTGGCTATGCTACCAGCCAATCAGGAGCAGGGGTGGGACCAAGTGGCACGACCACCGGGCCCTGGGGTGGAGATGAAACGGTGGTGGCAGCGAGCGCCCGGCCCCCGGATGCTGTGAGGGGAAGCAGCAGCAGCAGCAGCAGTGGTGGCGGCAGCAGGGAGCGCCAGGCCTCCGGCGCTGTGAACGGAAGTGGCGGAGAGTGCCAGGGCCCTGGTGTCAGGTGGTCACAGGCAGCCAGGGCTGAGCTGAGCAGGGCGATGGCTGGGTGCAGGCTGGGGGTAAGCCATCAGTTGGACATCCCCTGAGGGCTCCCAGTATGTGAGAGGGGGCAGTTTGGGTTGAGGGACCACCCACCCTCAGTGCACGAATTTCATGCACCGGGCCCCTAGTTCCTTATAATACTCACAGATACAAATATTTACAAATGAGGACACATGTAAAGCTATTAATATCTTCTCTAAGATAACATAGTTAGAGTAACAGAGCTGATGCTTTTACCGCTATTGGAAACAAGAAAGAAATCCTTGGAAATCATAATATACCTAAAGAGAATGAACATTCCTAGAGTTTCTACAGAACTAGAGTAAGTTTTTATTCACTCCAGTGTTTCCTACAGAGAAGTTTGCATTGTTTAACTTTGACAGCCATGCTTGTTAAATGCCCTAGTTTGTGGCTTTTTAGAACAAGAGGCTACATGTGCAAATAATTTGAATGTGGGGACCACTTTTAACCTGGCATCCACATTTGAAATGGAAGTATAAAGAAGCATATGTGCCAGCTGTCCCTGTTAAAATGAGAGAGCATAAAACAGAAAAATATCCTAAATATTGAGAAACCTGGCAAAAATTTCTAGTGAGTCATAGAAGATTAGTGTGAACATTGCCAACGATTCATAAATGGTAAAGACTTGTGATTAGAGTGCCAGATGAAGAAATAAGTGGAAAGAAGCAAAACTGGCACAACCATAAATGATAACTATGCTGAGGAGATGGAATCTTGCCCCAGAATTAAGGTTTGGTATATAGCACTCATAACATTTTGGAGGCATCTCTCAAGCTATGTAGCATAGGAGAAATTACATCAGCTAAAACTTGGGAATAGACACTAAAACACATGAAACAACTAAAAGTTAAAAAGGAAATCCTTGCAAAAGGGAACTGTGTAAAAATACCTCTAAAAAAAAAACATTTTTCATCATACAAGTCAATGGTGCCCAAGAGCTTTCTTTAAAAACAAAAAGATACCAACAATAAAAAAGAATTCATGCTACTGCTGTAGAAGCTAGAAGTATAACATAAACATAAGAGCATGGGGTTTATTTCAATGAACTGGTTTTCTGTACTGAGCAATTAAGTTAAATGGATACCAGTAGAAAACCCGTATCCAGTTAAATGGATACCAGTAGAAATAGATACCAGTAGTTTATTTCAATGAACTGGTTTTCTGTACTGAGCAATTAAGTTAAATGGATACCAGTAGAAATTTGCATCCTTAAGACTGATGATGCAAATTTCAATGTAACAACTTGTAGTTGTGAGATCAAATGTAACTTATAAAAGAAGCCAAGAAATAAAGAGATTTTTCAAAGACAATATCCAATACTATGAGCAATTGTCAGACAATCAGAAAAAGCCAATCAACTAGCTACTTGATTCTAATAGATAAGGGAATAGGTAATTTTTAAACTTAGAATAAGTTAACATGATTAGTATCACCCTACTAATTCTCAGAAACAAAATAAATTTATGGAATAATAGGTTGTCTTATTTCTGCATATACAAACTATTAGGTTTAAGGACATTTTTCTTCCACTTTAAATGCCCACTTTAAAATAAACAAAAACACATGCTGTCACTGTTTTATATAGAAAATTTGTTCCTTGAAGGCAGAGGTTGTTTTTCACCTCTGCATTCCTAAGTAGCTGGACAGTATCTGACAGAGTTGGCACTCAATTAATGTTTATTAAATAAGTAATTGAATGCTTTCCAAGAAAGAAATCCTGTATCATCCAGAAAGAGATAGTGAATTACACTAGCTCTGTTTGGTAAAGCATTTTCCCAGACACAGTTCATGTTTCACTAACCTATGACAAGTCACCCAAAAATCATATTTAATACAACACTTCATTTGTAAACATCCAATAAGGACTTCCTTGTATAAGCACAAGCACTCTTTTAGGTTATGGGACATTAGAAATGGAAGACGGGAGGAACCAAGATGGCAGCATAGGTAAACACCTATTTTGCTGCCCCACACAACAATTCCAAAACTACAACTTAACAACAAAACAAACATCATCCAGAATCACCGGAAAGCTGGCTGAGTGAAAATTCCACAGATAAAAGCAAAGATAGGACACTGTGACTCAGAGGAGCAATGGTGCGCAGCCTTGAAGATATGCGTGGAGAGAGGTTCGGAGCCTTGTGCACAAGTGGTGAGGGGCAGGCGGCAGCAAACCCAGCTGGTTTTCTCCAATAGGGAGGATGCAGGTGTCCCCACTGCACTGATTCCCCGGTTCCACGCTAGGTCTCAGGTCTGGGAAAGGCAAACTAAAACCCGGGCGTGGCTGAAATCTGCGAGTTTGAGGAGAGTGCACGTAACTTGGAACAGCAGTTTGCATGTAAAGTGCACGACCGTGCAGAGAGGA